>CM062819.1:1317957076-1319382096 GCA_031772625.1 Pinus tabuliformis | reverse complement strand
TGTCTGGTATCTTGACAGTGGAGCCTCATTCCACATGACTGGTGATAAAAGTTTATTTAGTGCCTTGGAGGAGAAAGACCTCAAGATGCGCATAAACATGGGTGACGACGGAAAGTATAGTGTTTCAAGAGTGGGCACAGTTGCTTTTCAGAGGGAGCATGGAGCTCCTCTCACCTTGATAGATGTGATGTATGTGCCTGGACTGAAGAAGAACTTGGTATCAGTTGTGATGTTGGAGGGCAAAGGCTACAATGTTTTCTTCAGTAAAGGAAAGGTGTTCCTAAGACACATAGCCACGGGTCAGACCAAGAGGATAGGGATTCGAGTGAAGAATCTCTATAAACTAGATGTAGATGATTGTGTAGCATTGAGTACGAAAGCAGAATTGGTGCAAAGCCAAGACATTGGTGAGTTGTGGCACAGGCGGTTGGGCCATTTTCATCATGGGGCTTTGAAGACACTGCAGCAGATATCTACAAGACTTCCCAAAGGTAAACTTGAGCAAGTTGACACATGCAAAGGTTGTACCTTGGTAAAGTACACCAAGTCTTCCTTTCATGATCGAGACAGTCGAGCTAAGGCTATCTTAGAGCGAGTTCATACTGATGTGTGTGGACCATTCTCGACGACATCCACAGCGAAGCAAAGGTATTTTGTGATTTTCATTGATGACTATTCTCGTAAATGTTGGATTTATTTCATGCAGAAGAAGGACCAAACTTTCACAAAGTTTTGTGAGTTCAAATCTTTGGTCGAGAAAGAGTCAAGGAAGAAGATCATGACCTTGAGAAGCGAAAATGGGGAGAATATGTTTGTCAAGAGTTTAAGGACTTCTGTGCAGCAGAAGGAATTAAACAAGAGTTGATGAAACCTCATAACCCACAGCAAAATGGGGTGGCCGAGAGGAAGAACAGAACTATTGTAGGGGAAACATGAGCAATGCTGCATGACCAAGGCCTACCATTTCACTTGTGGGCTGAGGCATGTAACACAACGGTCTATTTGCAAAATAGAAGCCCGCATCGCATACTTGGGATGAAGACACCAGAGGAAGCTTTCTTCGGTAAGAGACCGGATGTGGGTCACTTCAGGATCTTTGGCTCATCGGTATATTGCCATGTGACAAAGGATGCACGAAAGAAGCTTGAGCCGACAACAAAGTTGGGGATACTTGTGGGGTACATTGATACACCTCACAACTATCGGGTGTACTTGCCTACCAGTCGGAGGACAGTGGTTCGGAGAGATCTCAAGTTTGATGAGCATAAGGCCATGTGAGTTTCCCTTGAGAGGGAGCTCCAACTACAAGCTGCGGAGGAATTTTGGTTCCTAAGGAGGAGGAGCCTCAGATTGATGTGGAGCAGCTGCACGCAGAGGTTCCAGGAGTGGAGACATCCACTCAAGCAAAGTCTCATAAAGATGGACGGAAGCGCACAAGAGAAGCTGACAAATTGTTGGAGTATGCGAGAGAGAATGTGGGAGCACCATTTTCTCAGTGCAGATAGAGGAGGTCACTGGATACATGGCCCTTGCTGGGGAATGTGTTAAGACTGAGCCATATTCCTTTGAGGAAGCAGTGCAGCAGCCAATTTAGGTTGATGTTGTGGTGGAGGAGTATGACTCTGTAGTTCATAACAGTGTTTGGGACGTGGTTCTGAGACCGGAGAACAAGTCAGTTGTGAGTTCCCGTTGGCTTTACAAGGTAAAGCAAGTTGTTGTGATAGGAGGATCATGTTGCTACATTATATTTCGACAGAGGAGCAAGATGCTGACATTTTGACAAAGGCATTATCAAAGTGTAAATTCGAGTTTCATAGAGACAGGATCGGGGTGGCAGATAATCCCTTTCTTGTTGAGAGGGAGTATTGAAATGTGGCAATAAGAATATTCCAATTTAATTTGTCCTTGAATTAAATTGTGAATTAAAATCGGATTTAATCTTAACATATACTTGGAAATAATTTATGAAGTTATTTTGACTTAATTAGTTGGAGAAATTCAAGTTAGAAGTCTTTCTAAAGTCATGCAAGAGTTATCCCTTAAATTAAGGAGATAAGATTGAGTTATATTTGAGTTGTAATTAGTTAACTCAGTTTACTGAGTTAAGTCCAGTTAAATTAGTTCCAAACTATTTAAGAAACTAATTGTGAGTTAACAGTCAGTTGATTCATGCATGCACTCAACTAGTGTACTCCAGTTAACTAAAGATTCCCTCATCAGAAACTCGTGCATGTCTACTCTGAGAAAGACCCAGTTGAGATTAAAGACAAGGACAGTGTACTATCAGTTGCATGTGTTTTCTTATAAAGAAAACTCATGCATGTAGCCAAGGATCATTCCTTGAGTATTGCACAGTTCTGACAGTGTGTGAGATCAGTGTTCCACTTGGTTGAAGGAGAATCATCCCAGAGGAAAAGAGCAAGGAAATAGGAGCTTGGAGGGCAGAGAGGAAGGCTTGAGAGCAGCCAAGATTGCATGTGAGCATCTGTGAGGATTGTACTAAGAGTTGGCTAGCTGTGAGAGCTAAGGCTTTGTATAATTCCTATGTATTTCCACCTTGTATGATAATACAGATAGTGGGGTTTTTTGCTGAGGCTTTCCCCAAAGTATTTTCATGTGTATTGTGCATTGATTCTTCTTCTTTTGGTTATATTGTTCAGCTCAATCTTTAAGCTTTCACAAATTGATAGTAGAAATAGGTTATAGTATTCTGCTTTGATTTATATTGCATTATCGGGTTAACCTATCACAGATTTTCTACAAGCTTCTACGCTATTCCTACTCTTGAACCCACCTATTCATAAATTTTCTATATTTGTTCGTCAAATGCCTATGCTTTTTCTTGTTTATTTTGAAGGTGATAAACTCATTGTCCTCTGCAAGTAATTCAATTTTGTGTTTTATAACTCTAACCAGCTATGTTTGGTTCAAAATAATAATAATAATAATACATCTATGTAACATTATTATTAACTCTTTCAAAAATTCCACATTTTAGTACAAATTCTTTAATGTTTTCAAATCAACTAACCAACAACAAAAATTATGGAACAAACTTACTATAGAAGAAAAGTAAATCCAAGAGGTGTCTCTTCTTTTCCAATGTGGGATCAACCCAAGGATTATCACTGCAATGAAAAACTTTTGGCTAAAATACCTTGTCTTTGTCCTCACAAAGGTATCCATGAATTCATAACAATTAAGCAACATATTGTTTACAATTACCATAATCCTAAATTTAAATGTTTCTATTAGTTAAATAGAACTAGCAAAGTATATAAGTATAAATTCATTCCTTACCTTATAGGTACCTAGATTGATCCTAACGTTGTTGCATTCCATCTTCTAGTCTTTGTTACACCCAATATACATTTTCCCTAGCCAATATTTATTTAGGATGGCTTCAATGCCTCATGATATTTTGGTGAGATAGTTGTGCCCTTAAACCTATGCATTAAAACTTAGTCAAATTATATATACAATCTTAATGATTGACAACTTACATTATGTAACACTCCACCCCACATTTACCCACTTTTACAAGCTCTCTAGGGCAAACATGAGCTGAGAGTTACTATGACCTTACCCAACCTCCAATTTCCAGTTAAGGAAGTGAGACCTACAAATTGAACTTACTGATACCTCTCATTAACACTAGATCTTCCAGATGTCAGTCGACAACCTCTAGTGATCAAACCCTGAGCTAGAACTTCTTTTTAACTGAGCTCACAACCCAACTGCACACATGCCAAGTTATGCATGTGGCTAGAAATCTCTAGTCGCACGTACAGGCCTTCCTTTGTGCGCTTGCAGTCAAAAATTCCTAGAACTATGCATGCGGCTGCAAAATCAGTGCCACATTTTTAGGGCTATCCTACAGGCCACTGCCTAGAATTTCCCAGAACTTCTCATAATCAAGACTAAGGTAATCACAAGTCTACACAAGTTATACTAGGCTCAAAACTTGCCCAAACATACCAAACATGTGATAAACATTTTGTCAAACATATGGTAAACATAGTAACTACATGTCATGAATGCATATATGATCATTGTCTCATTCACTTCACCAGAGAATCATCAAGAAGGCTCACTGCCCTCTCAAGCTAGTTGCAACAACACTTGTTAACCCATGCATTCATATAACCATACAATAAATTATTGAATCATGAACAAGATCCATAACAAGAGCACATCATTTAACCATGCCTATAACCAACATTTAACTAGAATGAAACCATGACAAACCAGTCATAAAATCAACACAATAACCAATACATGTGCTCATTATTCTCAATAGGAATCAATACAGAAATACATATGCAAATGCCAACCAAGTCAGGGACTTCCACGTACCACCCGACCATAGATTGGGTTGAACCAAATATTTCTTTTAGCCAATCAACCCCGTGCCATATTCCAAGCATGAATATGGGATCTCATGGGATAAACCAAAACAAAACCAACTAGGGCTTCCAAAGGATAAACCACCTCAACCCTCAAACAAAATGGTTTCACCTAATCTGGTCCAGAAATCACCAAACCAACACAAGCTTATATTCCTATTGTCCAAAGAACCCTCAACCCCAAGAGCCCTCCATCTTAATTCCTCACCTTGGGAGCTTAGATATTGGGGAAGAGTCGACTCAATGTTCTCAATTAGTATTGCTCTTTGTAGATCAGAAACATATCATCATGCTCATATTTGGTAATCATCATGTCTTAATAGCAACAATATATTGTTCATATAGGACATCTAATCAAATACTATATTAGAACAAACTTATATATATCACAAAAAGGATACTTTGTTCAACCTCCCTCTCATGGAGGAAACAACCACAAGCCTAAGATTGTCTTGTACAACAACACTATCTCAATATATGAAGGTATCTCAGTCCTAACAATATACAGGATTTTCTGCCAATTAGATCCCACTCATTATTATCTCAGTGTATTCTTTCCATATCTAGAACCTACTCGAACAACTCTCCAAAGAGCTTCTTCATCCTGCTTTACAGCTAGCCATGCTAGCAACATCATACTCAACCTTGGTCATTAATAAAGCTATAGACTTCTCATCCAAAATTTCATGGCATATCTCATACTAAGGCAGCACCGAGATGTGATCATATTATCAATAACAACATCAATACATCCATGCAATCACGTATCATAGTAAGAATATCTCAGACCAAAAAATTATCGTCTCATGCAAATATCTAGAAGGGTGCTTGGCGGAAACTCAGTGTGTATGAAGAGGCTAAATCATGAATTAACTCAAATTTTATGCAAAACATATATATACACAGAAAGTTGTTCTCACGGAACATCAATGCTTCAATCAACTGTCGATTTCCAAGTCGAATTCACCAATATTTCCTCATAACTTTTTGAAATTCAATCAGAGTGTCCAAGGATTTGCATTTACAATTTCCACAAACAAGTCATACCTTGGACCACTTTTTAAGTAGAGGTTTGGATCGACACATCTTCTTGGCTTCACTAGGTAACTATCAATGCAGACATACCAAGGTTAGGGAGCTTGTTTCAACAATGCTTTCAGCCAACATAACACTTTACCAAACCAATATGCTAAGCATTCCGCAAATCAGTATTGTGCAATCAAATCAAATAAGTCGGCTTGTCAAGCCTTAGATGCCAAGTCAAAACTAATATAAAAATCATCAATATCATTGTAACAAATTCTTTGGGCCAGGTGACAGGTAGAGCTCACATCCAAATATCAAGTTATAACTTCATCTATTGTCATGCCAAAAAATTGTCATTTACCAAGAAAAATCAAACCAAACTTCATCAAGTCATCTTCGTGATCATAATATAAATCATGTATGTTACTAGATGCCAATGTATGCAGGTTACATCCATGTATTGTGAGATTACTTCATACTAAATCACAATTGTTTATACTTTAACCATTGTGCCAAGGTCAATGAGGCCAATACAAAATATATTAGTCACTGAAAGTTACTATGTTCATATAGCACTTTCATCAAGGAAACTCATCACATATCAAGTCAAAACCCTAATTTGTTATCACAGTGAGTTCAATCATTCCATAACCTAAAAACATATGAAGCATCATGTTATTGTTTTAAATCATATTAATGAACTATCAAACATCATGTCATTGCTCATCTATATTGATCAGTCGAATCTTGTCAAACCCTTGCAATCAAATGTCATATACTATCTTCAATGATCAATTCAAAATAACATACTAATATGCATATTTTGGTCACTTGTAAACACAAGTTTAGTCAATACATTCACATTCTCTCAAGTAAGACAAATATTCAAACTTCCCTGCTCATAGGACATTCTATTGTCTGCTCCATGACTATAGTACTGTCATCCTTCAGTCTCACTTCTAATTTCATGTACAAAGCTTCACTTTTGTGACCTACATGCATAATCGCACCCATAGACCTTCTTTTGTGTGGTTGAGAGGATGCAGTCACACCCTTAAGCTTGCTTCCATGCAGTTTAGGCTTAGAGTAAGGAAAAGTATCTCTTCTCGAACCAAAACTTTGCTGCAGACCAACAATATCATATGTTTGATCTATTCATTTCAAAAATCTTACTTCAACAATAAAGAATCTTCTATACATATAATGCAAATGATAATAGGTGTAGGGATCTTATGGAGAGTTTCTCCCTCTTAATGAGCATCCCCTTCAACCATAAGTCATCAACATATGTATAATATTTTCATGCATCAACATAATTGTTCGATCATAAAGTCAAGCTATATCGTGTTATAAAACATATATCATCATGGTCATAACATGTTAGCATCAACTACTTCATCATTACATCATGACATCAATCTTTCATCAAGGGTTAGTGTCAAATAGATAATAGGAGTATACTTCAAGAATCATGATCACAAAATCACTTCTTTATCACATAACTCAATCCATCAAGTTAGGGCATTCAATTTTACCATATGTCATAATTACTAAGCTCATCAAAACTTAACTATGGTCAACAAAGGATCTTGAATATCAATACTTCTATCATCACGGTTATCATGGTTATCACAAAAAATATCAATGGTATTAAGCTAATCAATGTGATAGCCTTCTATATTAAACTTATCATGTTAATAATGAACTAAGCACACCAAATATCAAGTATACCAATATATCAAAAAAAACAATATAGCTTTACCATGACTGGAATGTAAGATACTTGTCCAATACCAAGTGCATCATCTCATCATAAGTATCATGAATCAATATTTACTTTCATATGCATGCATGGGCCATGTGTGAAGGTGATATTCTCATCATACCTTAGGGCTTACCTTGCCATCCTATATTGTAGCTATAACATTGGAATAAAGCACCATACATACCTTGAGTGTTCAAATACTTGTGCACCTTCTTATTTTACATAGGCAGTTGTAGCATTTTGTCAACTTTTCATCAAGTGCCTCTTTCCCTTTTCCAATGCTAGTTATTCTCTTCCTGCACTAGCCATGATCCTCAAGAAGGATCTACTTATCACAACTCATTAGGAGGCTAGAAACATCTAAATACTCAAATATACATGCAGAAAGTATAAGTAATAATAAAAACAATAATCAAATCAATAAGTATAAACAAAAGTAAGCACCATAAATTGAAAATTACTTATCTTCAATGAGAGGTGATCATCTCCCTCTTGAACCAACCTTCAAGAGCCATCACTATCCATTGTCCATATGACAATGTTTCCTTCAATATTTCAATCAACTTTATCAATAACCATACCTAATAGAGACTATCCCATCTAGGGCTTCATAAAATCTGACACAAGTGCTTAAACATATTCACGTTGATATTGCTAGGTTCTTTATGTTGAAAATAGCAACAAGAAATGCTATAAATAGCATCTCAGGTACCAGTGTTGGAAATAGCAACAAGGAATGATAAAATAGAATTGTTATAAATAGCATTTCGGGATAGATTCCAATTTTAATTAGTCCCTAAATTAAAATTGTGAATTAAAATTCGAATTTGGTTTCAGCGGTTGTTTGAAAAATAATTAATTAATTCATCTTGAGTTAATTAGTTGGAGAAAATGGGGAAACCCTTGAACCCTATTGCGCGATCTCTTGGCCCACGACCCTCATTGCTCCTCCGAATCCAACATTCCAATACTATGTGCAGGTGCAGGCTGAGGCTCAGAATCGGGATCAGAAGAAAGCCCATTGCAGGGTGAATGAAGTAAACGTCCATGCCTTACTTCTGGTGGCTCCAGGCATTCCCCAAACCCTTTATCAACGTCTGTTCGACAAGCTTCCCACGGAGACTTTCGATAGAGGCAACTTCTTCCAGATCGAACTCTGCCAAGATGGCAAGCAGTGGCGCCTGATGCAGTCCCGCAATGCCATGGCCAGGGACTCCAACATCTTCCTCATCGATCAAGCGTGGTCCTTCCGGCCCCCAGACGCTCGCAATCAGGAAATCTGGGTCTGCGATGCTGTCAGCGGTCGATGGGCAATCCCCTTTAACGGATCTGCTACCTCCGCCCCTGGGAGAACGCTGCAAGGAGACGGGGTGTTCACTTCTAGCGGGGGAAGGTATAAAACCCCCAGATCCGCCATTGATCAATCAGATCGGGCTCTCAATAGACAGATCGACCAAGATCTTGCAGGTCTGATACCCCGGACGAAAAATAGCCATGACAGATTTGCTCTTGGAAGCACAAGAGGCCCTGGCACTGTGTCTAGGCACTTCTCTGACTCCTTTCAGATCCAAATTTCTCAGCCTACAGGCAGAACCATCCTGCAATGGATCAACTCTTCAGATCTGGTGCTGAATCTCAAACTAGATCTAGAACGGCGGATTGGGATCCCTTCAGGCCTTCAGAGACTTCTCTTTCAAGGTAAGCAACTTGAAGACCTTCTTCCCCTCTCTTCTTACAGCATTTCCAGGAACAGCTCCTTGGTGGTAACCCTTCGTCTGAGAGGAGGTGCAGCGGGACAGTCATCCTCTGCTCCTCCTTTCTCATACAAAGATGCAGTACACTCTGAGAACCCCAAACCCCGGAGGTCCTTAAACCTAAGCCCTTTTTGGTTGATAAGATAGATGAAGCTCCCTCTGTTGAAATCACCCATGATGATCTTGCAACCCAACTTCAAGAATTTGCAAAAAGAGCCATCATTTGCAGATTTAACGGACTGTGGCCACGATCTCAGGATCTCTATGCATGGATTCATGCAAACTGGACTCATCGTTGTAAGATCAGTTTCTGTTCAAAAGGTTACTTCATTGTTCTATTTGATAACACTTAAGCATTATAAAAAGGCTTTAGAAGAAGGCCCTTGGTTCATGGGAACTGCAGGGCTCTTCTTGACTCCTTGGTTCCCAGATTTTGATCCAGCAACTACAGTCATTACTAGGACACCTGTATGGATCAGGCTTCCAAATTTACCTGCCCACTTATGGCATACTGTTGTATACAGAGCCATAGGCAACACCTTGGGCAGGTTCATTATGGGAGATTTCTGGCGGGAAACCAAAGGTCTCTATACATATGCCAGACTATGTGTGGAGCTAGATTTGAGCAAAGGACTTCAAGACCAAATCATTCTCAAGATCAATGACCTTGTTTGGACCCAGAACCCGGATTACAAAAACACTACCTTCCGCTGCCACCACTGTCACCTAACAGGGCACCTGCAGAATTCTTGCCCATCGCTGCCTGCAAAATCGAAAAAGGGCAACTTTGCAAAGACCAAACCCAAGCGTTGGACCCCTTGTTCTCTGCCGCCAGCAGTGAGCTCTGACTCCTCAAGCTCGGAAGATGAGGAGAGGGATGCAGAACCGGACCAGGCGCCTCAGACAATGGATCCGACCACTGATACTCCTGCACACACCACTGTCACAGCAATCTCCCAGAAACGCGTCCATGAGACCTCCTCTTCTGAATCAGATAAGGAGATCCCCCTATTGGAGAACTCCAGTCTTCAAGTTGTTTTAGCTCATACTCCCCAGGATGGCTGGATAAAAGTCAATAAAAAGAAAGGGAAAAAACATCGTGTTGAGAATTCTGCCCCTGTGGGGTAAAAGTCAGTTTTTTGCTCTCAAGTTAATTTTTGTAGCTCCGTGAATGGTTCACCCCTTCTCCAGGACCGAGGTTGATAGTTTCATCATTTCCAGTCGGTCGGTTTCTTGTCTTTCTTGATTGTACTATATTTTACTCAATAGAAATAGTTTAATTTTACTGAGAAAAAAAAAATAGTTGGAGAAAATCAAACATGAAGTCTATGTGAAGACATGCAACAATTATCCATTTGATTGAGGAAGTTATCCCTTAATTAAGGAGACAAGGATGAGTTGTAATTAGTTAGCTCAGTTAACTGAGTTAAGTCCAGTTAAATTAGTTCCAAGCAATTGGAGGGACTAATTGTGAGTTCAGTTAGTTAATGCATGCATGCATGCAACTAGTGTTCTCCAGATAACTGAATATTCTCTAATAAATAACTCATGCATGTCAGTTTAGAGAAAGACCCAGTTGAGATTAAAGGAAGGGACAATGTACTATCAGTGGGAGGAATTTTCCTATAAAGGAAACTCATCCATGCAGAAGGAATTATCTCCTTCAGGTTTGTGCAGTTATTTCTGAGCCAAGTGAGCAGTGTGAGGTGGGAATTCACACAAGTGGAAGCACTTGACCATAGGAAAAACTAAGGAAATAGGAGTCTTGGAGGGTAGAGGAGAAGATTGTGAGAGCCTTTGACTGTCTATGAGCAACATTGTTTGATTGCAGAGAGAGCATGATAGCTTGTGACCTGATTCTTTTTGTAATCTGAACATATTTCCACTTGTATGATAATAAAGAGGTTGGGGTTTTAGGCTGAGGCTTTCCCTGGGTTATTATTTTGTGTTTCATGTGTGATTGATTTCTCATTCTCAGTTATATGTGTTCTAATTGATCTTGCTCATATTCGATTAAGCTTCCGCAAAGTTTGTTGTAGAAGTAGATCTTGTATTTTGCTTTAGTATATTTCATAATCTATTAATCTACAGTGGGAATTTCTACATGGTATCAGAGCTAACTGATCCATAGAGAAATTTCTACATGGTATCAGACAAAGGTGATCAAAGCGAAGAATAGTATACAAGAAGGGAGAAGTTCGAATTTTGAAGTTCCTGAATATAGACATCGAGTTCTTATCACATCTCAATTTCACCAATGGCATTCAACGGTTTAAGACTCGAGTATGCCCTTGATGGCAGCTCAAATTATATAGCCTGGAAGGATCGCATGGAAGCAATATTAGAGGATAATGATCTAAAGGACTTCATTGATCAAGAAGTCCCCAAGCCAATTGATGCTACAGAATTAGCGGAATGGAAGAAATGTGTGGCTAGAGCAAGGAGAATCCTCTTGGAGGGAGTTCGAGACCACATTGTCTCGAGCCTCCATGGGAAGGGGACACTATTTTTGATGTGGAAAACATTGAAAGATCTATATCAGAACAACATGTTGAAAATAATACTGAGAGGGGGGGGGGTGAATCAGTATTATCAAGTTCTTTTAACAAATCTTCCTTATTTACACTTTGAATTATTTTTGCATATCAGTACCATAAAATAATGAGCATGAACAAGAAAAACAGATAGTCACACCAAAGAACACCAGATATAAGGTGGAAACCCAATGTGGGTGAAAACCACCTGCTGCAATATGTCTCTATCTTCTTTCAAATTAGAAACTCCTGTTACAATGATTTTGTACTGGTGCAGTACTTTACCAGTATGCAGGCTGCAACCTGCAGAGAGCTACAACTCTCTCTCATTTTCCAGTCTCTCCTGGAAGGGAGCTACAACCCCCTACTTCTTTTCTTTCAAGGACCACTTTTCATAAATTTTCAAACTGGATCCAACAACAACATTGAAGCTCATAATCAAACAACCTTCTGAATCACCCAATCACCAGATCCATACATATACAATGATATTATGAGAGTTATCAACCAGATCTAGTACATAAAGATAAGTCATTAATCATGCTGTTATCTGAACTCAATACCAGTAACCAAACATCAGTTATGCACCCAAAACCCTGCAGAATAGTCAAAGGCAGTTAAAACAAATTTTAAGCAGGGATCGCAACTTCACTGGTATAGATCTGCGGATATCTGTACTACCTCCGCACCTGCGCCTTCTGTGGCGCTGCGACCACCGCACCTGCGCCTTCTGTGGTGCCTCCGCACTGCGCCTTCTATGGCGCCTCCGCACTGCGCCTTTTGTGGCACCTCTGCACTGCGCCTTCTGTGGCGCCTTCGCACTGTGCCTTCTGTGGCGCCTCTGTGGCGTCTCCGCACTGCGTCTTCTGTGGCGCCTCCGCACTGTGCCTTCTGTGGCGCCTCCGCACTGCGCCTTCTGTGGCGCCTCTGTGGCGTCTCCGCACTGCGCCTTCTGTGGCGTCTCCGCACTGCGCCTTCTGTGGCGCCTCCGCACTGCGCCCTCTGTGGCACCTCCGCACTGCGCCTTCTGTGGCGCCTCTGTGGCGTCTCCGCACTGCGCCTTCTGTGGCGCCTCCACACTGCGCCTTCTGTGGCACCTCCGCATTGCGCCTTCTCTGGCGCCTCTGCACTGCGCCTTCTGTGGCGCCTCTGCACTTCCGCAGCTGCAGCGCTCGAGAGATCACCCTTCACAGATTCGCTTTCAACTTCCCTTTCATAGATCAAACTTTTAAAACAATAACCCAATATTTCAGATCTTAAGATATTCGATTTGCAAGAATAAATTAGCCATGTGATCTCCTTTGCTTTATATAGGCAAGCTTCTTCCTAAAATCATGGATCAATACCATAGATAACCAATACAAGGGGCCCAAAAACATGGGGCTCAATAATACCAAGGACTAACCACCATGGACCAAAGGTAAGTTCTCCAACATATACACACTTTTGACAAGGTACCATGGTCCAAAACCATAGGTTCAAATACCAAGGACTAACTACCATGGACCAAAGGTAAGTTCTCCAACATGAAAGTGCGTGAACTTTTTCTCTACATGAAATAAACTTTTCTCTGCATAAAAGTGCGTGAACTTTTCTCTACATGAAATAAACTTTTCTCTGCATATAAGTGTGTGAACTTTTCTCTACATAGAATAAGCTTTTCTCTGCATATAAGTGCGTGAACTTTTCTGCACTATAATTTATCATCTGAGATGAGTGGGTTGCCATCAAGTACAACATATGTATCATAAAGCCATACCAGAATCATAATGCCAACAATCTCCCCCTTTGGACTTGATGGCAACCTCAAAATCTTCAGCTCATTCTCCCCCTTTGACATCAAGGGCAAAGGGTTATGCTCCCTCTAAGAGCATGCTCCCCCTGAATATGAACCAGATCTGTAAAGAAGAAACATAATCCACCAAACACCATAAATGACCATGAAAGAGATAGAGACATATTACAGTAATATTCAGATCAGCATCCATGATCGCCTTCTGTACATCCTCCATAATGCCAACAATGCATTATAAGCTCCCCCTGAACCAGTGCTATTTGATCTTCAACCAATCCGCAACCCAGCACATGTACGCATATACCCGTACAACCAACAATCAGAAGAGATTCAACAACAAGATGATGCATCAACAACCCCCAGCTTTTGCCTGAGGTATTCAAAAGTCTCCCTGGGCAATGGTTTGGTGAGTATATCAGCAACTTGTTCCTTAGAAGGAACATACTCCAACTTGACCTTCTGTTCAAGCACTTGTTCCCGAAGAAAATGATACTTGATTGGTATGTGCTTGGTTTTTGAATGCATGACTGGGTTCTTTGAGATGCTGATTGCACTTGTGTTATCACATAAGATGGAGATAGGTGGTGTACAAGTGATTTGAAAATCCTGCAAGGTCTGCATCATCCAAAGGAGTTGAGTGCAGCAAGATGCAGCAGCAACATATTCTGCTTCAGCTGTAGATAAGGCAATCGAACTCTGTTTCTTGTTGAACCAAGATACTAGTCTGGAACCCATAAAGAATGCGCCACCACTTGTGCTCTTCCTGTCATCCACGCTTCCGGCCCAATCGGCATCTGTATAAGCATGAAGTGTGAGATTTGTATCTCTAGGATACCATAAACCATAATTTTGAGTCCCTTGAAGATATTTGAAAATTCTCTTCACTGCCTGAAGATGAGTCTCCTTCGGATTTGCCTGAAATCTTCCTACTATTCCAACTGCATGCATGATGTCCGGTCGGGTACCTGTCAGATAAAGTAGACTTCCAATCATAGATCTGTAGTTTGGTTGATGTACTGCTGCAGATTCATCATTTGCACTGAGGCTACATCCTGTGACCATGGGTGTACATACTGGTTTTGCATCTTCCATGCCATATTTCTTCAAAATCTGTTTGAGATACTTGGTTTGAGACAAAAAGATTCCTCCTTCCTTTTGTTGGATTTGCAAACCAAGGAAATATGTCAGTTCTCCCAGCAAGGACATTTCAAATTATTTCTGCATGACCAAGGCAAAGCTTTGACTCACAGCTTCTTCATTGCTGCCAAAGATAATGTCATCTACATACACAACAAGTATTAGCAATTTGTCATTTTCAACTTTTATATAAAGATTGCTATCTGCTGATCCTTTTGAAAAACCTTGTTGATGAAGATATTTGTCCAAACGATAGTACCAAGCCCTTGGAGCTTGTTTGAGACCATAGAGAGCCTTTTTCAATCTGCATACAAGATTTGGATCATTTCCAAGAATGAAACCATCTGGTTGCTCAATATATACTTCTTCTTCTAAGTCTCCATTCAGAAAGGCTGATTTCACGTCCATTTGAAATACTTTGAAGTTTTGAAAGCTTGAGAGAGCAAGGAACATTCGGATGGCCTCAAATATTGCAACAGGAGCAAAGGTTTCTTCAAAATCTATTCCTTCTTGCTGCGCATACCCTTTACAAACAAGTCTGGCCTTGTTTCTAATTAATTCTCCATTTTCATTCAATTTATTTTTGAAGACCCATTTTGTTCCTATAACATTCTTATCTTTTGGTCTAGGAACCAACTCCCAAGTGTTTTTCTTTTCGATCTGCTCGAGTTCTTCATCCATTGCTTTGACCCAACATTCATCTTTGCATGCCTCTTTCACATTTTGTGGTTCAGTGGAAGAGAGTCATGCCAAATAGCTTGAAGCTTCTGCAATTGTTCTTCTTGTTTGTACACCTGCTTCTTTCTGCCCCACAATCTAAGATTCTGGATGATTCTTCTGAACATATCTGGATGGAGTCTTCTCTTCTATTCTTGTCTGCTCCTTTGGTTCTTCTTGAGGTTCTTCTTCTTCATCATTCTGTCTTTGAGGGTAGCCTTCATCTTCTTCGATGTCTTCATGATGTACTTGCCTAGGAATGTATCCCTTCTCATCAACCACTACATCAATGCTGTCAACAATTCTGCCAAGTCTTTTATTGTAGCACTTGTATGCTTTGCTATGTGGAGAATAACCAAGAAGAATGCCTTCATCTGCTCTAGGTTCAAGTTTGCCAAGTTGCTCATCAATATTCTTAATATAACATTTGCTCCCAAAGATTTTGAAGTGCTTCACCGAAGGAGTCTCACCACACCAGAGCTCATGAGGGGTTTGAGTGCTGTTAACACGGACATTTGTTTTGTTGAGAATAACAACCGCAGCATGTGCAGCTTCACCCCAGAAAGTTGCGGGAGTACCCGACTCATCAAGCATAGCACGAGCCATTTGTTGGACTGTTCTGTTCATTCTTTCCACAACTCCATTTTGCTGAGGAGTTCTAGCTGTAGAGAATTCTCTTCTTATCCCATGTTCTTCACAGAAATCGAAAAATTCATTCGAGGTAAACTCCCCACCTCTGTCAGATCTGAGGCACTTAATTTTGTATCCTGATTCATTTTCAACCAAGGCTTTGAAGGATTTGAATTTTTCGAATGCTTCATCTTTGTGCTTCATTAGTCCTAACCAGACAAACCTGGAGAAATCGTCAATGAATAATATGAAGTATTCTTCTCCTCGAGGTGTTCTTTTTCTGAATTGACCACATGTATCTGTATGTACTAGCTCAAGAGGCATGCTAGCTGATCCTTCCTTCTCTGGAAAATTAGTTCTGGTTTGCTTTCCAAACTGACATGATTTGCATATGGTGTTGTCTGGAATTTTGATATCTGGAAGATCGCGAACTGCCTGATATTTGCATGCTTTCCTTATTTGTGAAAAGCTTAGATGCCCCAACCTCCGATGCCATAGCCAGTGTTCATCATCCTTGCTTAGATAGCATTGTTGTTGTCCTTCTTCAAATACGTATAGATTATTTGGAGTTCTTTTACCTTTGATCACCGTTTTACCTGTATCAAGATCACGAACAAGACATCCATTTGTTCTAAATATCACCTCGGTTCCTTGATCACACATCTGGCTGACACTTAGAAGATTATGTTTCAATCCATCAACATACAAAACATTTCCAGCCTTGACCTTTTCTTTTAACTGAGCAGTGCCTTTTCCTTTTATAGTTGCAGGAGTATCATTTCCAAAAGAAACTTTCTTTCCCTTTTCTAGAGCAGAATATGACTCAAGTTTTTCTTTATCACCTGTCATATGCTTCGAACATCCACTGTCAATGTACCATAGATTTTCCTGTCCCTCTGCATAGAATGCTATCCCACATCTTTCTGTTTGTGGTTCCTTTATTCTCCATGTTTTGGTGTTTGAGGCTTGTTCCTTTGTCTGCTGAAACCTGCTCCTGCATTCAGAATCTTCATGACCAAAGTTATTGCAAATAGAACATTCAACTTCATTTTCAAGAGCCGAAAAGTTGTTATAGGTCCTTTTTGTAATCCCGATCATACTTCTTTGTTTTTGAGCTTCTCTAGTCATGATTGTTTTATATGCAACACATTGAGCTGCTTTATGACCAAAGTTATGGCAAGAGAAACATTGTCCATTGAAGAAATTTATGCGGTTATCAAATCTACCGGCCAAATGATTGTAATTTCTATTGTCATCCATTCTTGAACTAAATTGAGAAGATTTTACCTGTGGCTAGTTGTAGCTTTTGTTCACCCTTAAAACGAATTGCCCTTGATAGTCTCTGTTTGCAATTCGTCCCTGCCTTGCCTGATGGTCTTCATTGTGCTTTTGCTCATTCCTGCTTGCTGCATCAAGATAACTTTTTGAAGTGGTTGCTTGAGAAGTTTCTCCATTATAGCCCAGACCTGTCTTGTTTAGTGGAGAACGCTGTACATTGATAATCTCATCCAAAGTTTCAGATCCTTTGACAAACTTAAGATTAATAGCTTTTGTTTTCTCAATCTCTTTTCTAAGACCAACAATTTCACCTTCTAATTTTTCAAGATGTTTTTCCTTTTCATCAATTTGAAATTGTAGAGTATCAATGATCATATTCTTTTCTTCTATACATCTCTTGAGTCTAGTAATTTCTTCAAAAAGGCTATCCACATCTATAGCATCCATATAATCATCATCTTCAAATGCCATTAACAGTTTATAGTCATTACCTTGTTCATCTTCATCACTAATCGATAGACCATCACTATCTTCATGAGTGTAGTAACTTTTCTTGTTTGCACTCTGTTTCTTGTTCCATCTAGTAGGTTCCTTTCCTTTATCCTTATAAGGACATTTTGCAGCATAATGACCTACTCTTCCACAAGCAAAACATTTAAAAGGTAACTTACCTCTGAACCTTCCAGAACCCCTTTGAATATTTCTGACAAAATTTGATTCTTCTTCTTCTTCTTCTGGCACGTGACTTGATTCATAGTAATCTCCTTTGCCTGAAGCCTTGAAAGCCGCTTCTCTTCTGTCTGATGGACCTCCCTTTCTCATTTCATAAGCAGTTAGAATTCCATGTAGTTGAGACATGGTGAGAGTTTGTAGATTTGCTTTTTCCTCTATAGCGGACACTTTAGATTCAAACTTGGGGGACAAGGATCTTAGGACTTTTTCAACCACAATAGCCTCTTTTATTTCTTCACCCAAGTTTTTCATGCAGTTAACAATTTCATCTACCCTAAGGAAATAGTTAGCCACACTTTCATCATTATACATTCTGAGATTCTCTTAATGAATCCTGAAAGTTTGAAGTTTAGCACGCTTTACCTATTCGTCTCCTTCATAGCTCGTGACAATTTTGTCCCATATTTCTTTTGCGAATTTATAGTGCATTACCTTCACGATTTCCGATTGGGATAAGCATCCCAATAGAGTATTGACTGCTTTCGCATTTGTTTCATATTTCTTCTTCTCGGCCGAATCTGTAGGAGTAGCTGAAGCAAAAGTGTAGCCTGTCTCTATGATATCCCAAACTTCTGTACCAAGAGATTGAAGATAGGCAGTAACTCTTATCTTCCAATAATTGAAGTTCGTCCCATCAAAAATTGGTGGCCTGATTGATGCTTCTCTCTTGTAGTTGCTCATGATGAATGATCTACCTTCAAGCGATCAAGCTTCTCTGAAGGACCTGCTCTGATACCAATTGTTGAAAATAATACTGAGAGGGGGGGGGTGAATCAGTATTATCAAGTTCTTTTAACAAATCTTCCTTATTTACACTTTGAATTATTTTTGCATATCAGTACCATAAAATAATGAGCATGAACAAGAAAAACAGATAGTCACACCAAAGAACACCAGATATAAGGTGGAAACCCAATGTGGGTGAAAACCACCTGCTGCAATATGTCTCTATCTTCTTTCAAATTAGAAACTCTTGTTACAATGATTTTGTACTGGTGCAGTCCTTTACCAGTACACAGGCTGCAACCTGCAGAGAGCTACAACTCTCTCTCATTTTCCAGTCTCTACTGGAAGGGAGCTACAACCCCCTACTTCTTTTCTTTCAAGGACCACTTTTCATAAATTTTCAAACTGGATCCAACAACAACATTGAAGCTCATAATCAAACAACCTTCTGAATCACCCAATCACCAGATCCATACATATACAATGATATTATGAGAGTTATCAACCAGATCTAGTACATAAAGATAAGTCATTAATCATGTTGTTATCTGAACTCAATACCAGTAACCAAACATCAGTTATGCACCCAAAACCCTGCAGAATAGTCAAAGGCAGTTAAAACAAATTTTAAGCAGGGATCGCAACTTCACTGGTATAGATCTGTGGATATCTGTACTACCTCCGCACCTGCGCCTTCTGTGGCGCCGCGACCACCGCACTTGTGCCTTCTGTGGCGCCTCCGCACTGCGCCTTCTGTGGCGTCTCCACACTGCGTCTTCTGTGGCACCTCCGCATTGCGCCTTCTGTGGCGCCTCCGCACTGCGCCTTCTGTGGCGCCTCTGTGGCGTCTCCGCACTGCGCCTTCTATGGCGCCTCCGCACTGCGCCTTCTGTGGCACCTCCGCACTGCGCCTTCTGTGGCGCCTCTGTGGCGTCTCCGCACTGCGCCTTCTGTGGCGCCTCCGCACTGCGCCTTCTGTGGCGCCTCTGTGGCGTCTCCACACTGCGCCTTCTGTGGCGCCTCTGTGGCGTCTCCGCACTGCGCCTTCTGTGGCGCCTCCACACTATGCCTTCTGTGGCGCCTCCGCACTTCCGCAGCTGCAGCGCTTGAGAGATCACCCTTCACAGATTCGCTTTCAACTTCCCTTTCATAGATCAAACTTTTAAAACAATAACCCAATATTTCAGATCTTAAGATATTCGATTTGCAAGAATAAATTAGCCAAGTGATCTCCTTTGCTTTATATAGGCAAGCTTCTTCCTAAAATCATGGATCAATACCATAGATAACCAATACAAGGGGCCCAAAAACATGGGGCTCAATAATACCAAGGACTAACCACCATGGACCAAAGGTAAGTTCTCCAACATATACACACTTTTGACGAGGTACCATGGTCCAAAACCATAGGTTCAAATACCAAGGACTAACTACCATGGACCAAAGGTAAGTTCTCCAACATGAAAGTGCGTGAAATTTTTCTCTACATGAAATAAACTTTTCTCTACATGAAATAAACTTTTCTCTGCATAAAAGTGCGTGAACTTTTCTCTACATGAAATAAACTTTTCTCTGCATATAAGTGCGTGAACTTTTCTCTACATAGAATAAGCTTTTCTCTGCATATAAGTGCGTGAACTTTTCTGCACTATAATTTATCATCTGAGATGAGTGGGTTGCCATCAAGTACAACATATGTATCATAAAGCCATACCAGAATCATATTGCCAACACAACAATGATCAGAGGAAGCTAGCGCTGAAAGACAAGCTTCGGAAAATCAAGTGTGAAAAGGGCGACATGATCTCTACATATTTGAACAAGCTCACCACCTGCAGGGATGAGCTTGAAAGTGTAGGGATCATGACAGTCGATGATGACATGGTGAGTCTTGCACTCCTCAGTCTTCCTAAGAGCTGGCATAGCTACCAAGACTCGGTTAATGGAAGAGAAAAACTGCCAGATTGGGAACAACTTTGGTCGAATCTGATGCAGGAGGAGATAAGAAGAAGCACCAGAGATGGATCTTCATCATCTAAGGAGGATGAAGAAAATTGCGCCTTAGTGAGTAAGGCAAAGAAAGGGAAGGAGAAGGGTTCTCATCCCAAATCGATTTCTTCCTATTGTGGGAAGAAGTTTGACAAATCGAAAGTGCGATGCTTTCGTTATCATGAGGTGGGCCATTTTGTTACAAATTGTCCACTGAAGAAATCCAAGATGGGATCCAAGGAAGGATCTAAAGGTGAGGCATTGGCCTCATAGTTCGAATTGGATTTCACCCTCTTCACATGCATGGTTTCTCCATGGTGAGATGTGGTTGGTTTCTTAACAGTGGAGCTTCTTTCCACATGACGGGCGACAAGATTTTGTTCAGTACCTTGGAGGAGAAAGTTCTCCAGATACTCATAATGATGGGTAATGATGAAAATTATAGTGTAGGCACGATTGTTTTTCAGAGGGAACATGGAGCTCGCATTACCTTGACCGATGTCAAGTATGTACCAGGACTGAGGAAAAATTTGGTGTCGATCGCAATGTTGGAAGACAAAGGCTATGATGTAGTCTTCAGTAAGGGAAAGGTTTTCCTTTGACACATCACCACGAGACAGGTGAAGCAGATCGGTTCACGAGTCAAGAACCTGTATGCTCTTGAGGTTAAAGATGCATGCAAAGCCTTAAGGAGTAAGGCAACTGATGGAGACTTGGTACTTGAGAGGGAGAGTACATTACCTCTCAACATGCAGCACCAAAAGAAGTCTCAGAAAATTGTGGAGGAGCCACAATTGGCGAAGCAGATTCAGGAGGTTGTGGAGCAGCCACAACTAGGGAAGCTGAGAGGAGACTGAGTGGAAGCATCCACTCATGCAGAGACCTGCAGTAGGGGGAAATTTTGAGCCAAGTGGGAAGAGGGATCACATGCAACAATACCTCCAGGTCAGAGGTGGGGCGATGTGGAGTGACAGTCCCAATAAGGCTGAAATAGGGGCATGATCTTTGAGGTACCTAGCCTCTTGGATTAGACCTTGCTATGGGAGCCCTGACAAGGAGTAGAAGGATTGGCTGAGTGGGTAGAGACGGATGCAGATGGAGCGGTAAAGGGAGCTTCAGCATCAGAGGGTGTTTCTAGCGCAATAGGGAGCTCAATTGGGAGATCAGTTACTTACTTCTCAGTAACTGAGTTGCAGTGCAGCATTGGGCAGCACGATGCAACATGATGAGAGGAGGTGCAGTGTGGATGTAGTACTGAGAGATAGGACCAGCAACAGCACAGATGCAGTAGGAGGAATCAATGTGATTGATGCAATCAGAGATCAAAATGACAGAGGCTAGAGTAGTCAGATACTGAAGAGCACAGAGATGCAGAGTTTTCAGTCGACAGAAGAAATAGTAGTTAAAGGCTTTGATGACAGAGGCATCATTCTGATTCAGGTTGGATATTTTTTTGTTTCTAGAGTTGTTGGAGCAACAACACTAGGGAGAAGTGTTGCATGTAGAACATTCCAAAGGTTCGGGATCGGGTTCGAGTTGAATGCCTTTCTTGTTGAGAGGGAGTGTTGAAAATAGCAACAAGAAATGCTAAAAATAGAAATGCTATAAATAGCATCTCAGGTACCAGTGTTGGAAATAGCAACAAGGAATGATAAAATAGAAATGCTAAAATAGCATTTCGGGATAGATTCCAATTTTAATTAGTCCCTAAATTAAAATTGTGAATTAAAATTCGAATTTGGTCTCAGCAGCTGTTTGAAAAATAATTAATTAATTCATCTTGAGTTAATTAGTTGGAGAAAATCAAACATGAAGTCTATGTGAAGACATGCAACAATTATCCCTTTGATTGCGGAAGTTATCCCTTAATTAAGGAGATAAGGATGAGTTGTTTTGAGTTGTAATTAGTTAGCTCAGTTAACTGAGTTAAGTCTAGCTAAATTAGTTCCAAACAGTTGGAGGAAATAATTGTGAGTTCAGTCAATTAATGCATGCATGCATGCAACTAGTGTTCTCCAGATAACTGAATATTCTCTCATAAATAACTCATGCATGTCAGTTCAAAGAAAGACCCAGTTGAGATTAAAGAAAGGGACAGTGTACTATCAGTTGGAGGAATTTTCCTATAAAGGAAACTCATCCATGCAAAAGGAATTATCTCCTTCAGGTTTCTGCAGTTATTTCTTAGCCAAGTGAGCAGTGTGAGGTGGAAATTCACACAAGTAGAAGCTCTGGACCACATGAAAAACTACGTAAGGAAATAGGAGTCTTGGAGGGTAGAGGAGAAGGTTGTGAGAGCCTTTCACTGTCTATGAGCAACATTGTTTGATTGCAGAGAGAGCATGATAGCTTGTGAGTTGATTCTTTTTGTAATATGAAAATATTTCCACTTGTATGATAATACAGAGATTGGGGTTTTAGGCTGAGGCTTTCCTTGGGTTATTCTTCTGTGTTTCATGTGTGATTGATTTCTCATTCTCAGTTATATGTGTTCTAATTGATCTTGCTCATATTCGATTAAGCTTCCGCAAAGTTTGTTGTAGAAGTAGATCTTGTTTTTTGATTTAGTATATTGCATAATCTGTTGATCTACAGTGGGAATTTCTACATGGTATTAGGGCTAACTGATCCATAGAGAAATTTCTACACTTTATACTATATATCTCAAATATTTGCCATAAAACAGGGTTTCTTCCAAACCCTAACATCATAATATCCATCAAACCCTAATACACAAGTTGCCTAGGGTTACCTTCTAACCCTAGTATTCTTTTAGGTCTCCACCATCTTTTCTTGCTTCCATTAATGGTATCTTCATAGGGGTGACCTTCAATGACTTTTCTTCAGCCCAAATCTGATACCATGTCAATTTTTGCTAGGGCTATATTGTTCTTTTCTTTGATAATTGCTTTTCATTATTTCCATATTGAATTTGCCCCATAAAATAATTACATTATTCATATTTACACCATTATTCAACAACATATGCAACTATGTAAAAAGAACAATATCATCATCTATGCAGTGGTACATAAAGGAACAATAGAAGAAAAACATTTACACGTAGAGACACCAGGATTGGTCAGAGACTAGGGAAAAACCCACTGTGGGGAAAACCCTTTCAATTCTTCTTCTTATTAGATTGTCATTAAATGATTCAACAAATGAGAGCACAATAATCCATATCTTCAACCCTAAACCTATCCAACAAAAATAAACTAAACAATATCCATGAAATGAAACCAACAATTCTAATACTCAAAACCCTGATCCAAAGGCTTGTAATCAATTGTCACTGTCTATGGTCAACTGTCAAACCCTACGGTTGACAAGAGAAATTTGCGGTCAACTAAAAACAAAACCCTAGTTTCTATTTGCATGGAGGAAGAGTCATGTATGTGATTGGGAGATTCCAACTGCTCCCTTGAGGCTGCAAGCTTATGACTACAATTGAAATTTTCAATTGTCAAGCCTACAACTGATACCCAAAACCATAGAAACATGTGCGAGCTTCAGACCCTGTAATTTCTCCTTTGTGCGAATCAATTCTCCACGCACATGCCTCAGACCTGTGTGAGCCAAAAGAAAGAAAGAGAATAGAAGAATGTCTCATGATGATATCCAAATGAGGTTGAGCTCATTTGTATTGATAGCCTTCCAAGGGTCTCCAATTTTCTTTAGGGCCGACCTAATCAAATATGCACATGTGGGATTTTAATTCAAAAATACACTTTCCCTTATCCAAATTAAGTGCTTCAATAATCAAAATTGGTCCTCTCGAAAAGGTGAATCTTGTCCCATGGTTTTAATTTCTCATTGAGCTTCCAAATTAAAAAATTTGATCTTCGAAAGTTGTTTTTATCCTTTGAATGTTTAGTTGCATAGTGCTCTTCATTGAAATATATTGGTGTGAAGTGGTATGAAAATGTAGAACTATAGATTTTCTTTTGGATCATAGAGAGGATTGCACTATGCTTGTTGGATTCGGTAATAGGGCTTTAAGAAAAAGGACAAATGTGTGGCAAATAAAATATTACAACTAAAGTTAGGGTATCAGATTATTTGGATAGGAGGGGAGAGAAATAATCAATGGGAGAGAGATGTGAACATCCATACACATTGCATGTAGCTTGTTGTGTTTATCATGCTGACAACCACATTTATTGGAATTTTCGTGTTGCTCGTCACATGTTTATCTTAGAGTCTTGGATTTTTTACCTTAAAAGAATCACTTTGAAAATCATGTTGGGTTCCATATGCACACTAGCTATGATGGTTATGGCCACTTTGCATGTTGTATGGCTTTCAAACCTTACCTTACTTATGACTTCTTATGATCTATTCAGATCCTCTTTCCAATAGGTTGTAAGCAATCTTTTTATCATTGTATAATTGGCTTACCTTTCATTTTTTGAAGTGATTTATCCATTTTATATCTCATTCTAACATGGTAGAGTAATGTAGAAGATGATATATACATATATATATATGTAGTCTCATTCTAAGGTTGCAGAAACACATGCTACTGTGAGGAAGGGATTTGAACTTGGTTGTCTCTTGTTCTCCTTTGTGTGATAAAATTGGGAAGATTCTTAAGTGTGTAATGCCTTGTTAATTTCTTGTATTTAAAAGCACACCACCAAATAAAATCACCCCATGTGTAGTCAATATGTATGCCTCTACATTGATGAGTGACATGAATCAAATAATTTGAAACCAATGGGACCATGTCTAAACCTAGGCTTGAGTTGTCGAGCCACCACTCTACATAGTGCACCTATCACATGCTCTAGCATGCCACACATAACCTTGTATTCTAACATATATTCCGACAATGCGATGAGCCCTCTATTGACTATTCACATTCAATTGGCTCCCTTGGCTACTATGCTCCTTCAACAATAATTCTTCCTAATAGGTCATGGGAAGCACTTAAATACCTCACTTCAACACCAATCTACTCTTCGATCAAAACTTTTGCTGAGTTTGGATGCCAAACGTACGTATTATGAGCAGTTGGAACAAATATTTATAAACATAAACTTTTTTCCGAAGAAATAGAGCGCGTAATTTCCAGTAATTTCATAAAATTACATGTTGTAGATGCTGAAACGCATATGCAGTATTGTGGGTAAACCACTTACAATAACCAATACTTCTGGGAAGTATGCAGATACAGCCCTCAGCAGGGCCTCCAGAAGATAAAGCCCACAGACAGGGCAGCCAGATACAGGGTATGTAAACCCCAACAGGAGTATACGCCTACCCTTTACAAGAAAAATAAAACAGTAAATAAACGATAGCTCCGGAGGAGTACAGAAATATTTCAAAATGGCTGCCAAAATAACAGAGGGGAGAGGCACGAATTGGAAGAGGTAGTCACACCTCCCCCATCCCCTCAACTCTCCACCAATAACCTCAGAAGCCAGAGGAAGAAATCCTCCCATATGTCCAGAGAAGCCAGAAAAAGAAACAACCCGCAACAGCCATAGAAAAGCGGCACGAATCGGTGCAGAGAAAGACTCCACACCTCAGATCCCTCAACACTCTCCATGGCTGCATTGGTTACAAGCAAAGGACCAAAAAAGAAACCAGCCTCAGCAAGGGAGCCCAAAACAGGTCCCGACAAGAGCTGAGGCGGGTCGGATTCGGGGGCAGAGGCGGCTAGGGCAGCCACCTCGCCCCCATGAAGAACGTCAGGAAGCCGAAACCCCTTGACCCCGCTCTGCGGCGCAGCACAAAGAACAAAGGCCCAAAACCCTTGCTTAAACCGCCAAGACGAAGGGTCGGTCGGTGAACAGAGAAAAGCCGAGGAAGCCGAGGAGAAACGCCGCCGCCGCTAAGCTCGAAACAAAACCCCGGACCACGGCCGTGCAGATGGGAGGCAGCCTACCCGGATACACCAGTTGAGGCCGAAAGAATCGAGTCTCGCTGAGGAAAGATGAAGAAGGGCGCTGCGCGAGGGTCGCAGAACCACCAGATGCAGCAAGCCCCGGAGCAGGAAGAAACTGGCAGCACGAAGCACCAGACGAAGGCAGCCGGATGGGCGAGCAGTACCCCCACCAGCGTAAGCCCAGCCGCCGCAGGCACAGGCAGCAACCAGAGCCGAGATAACCCTAGGTATCCGCCGCGCCAAGAACTCCCCTCATCATTTATAAACATAAACTTGCACACAAGAACAAAAATATACACCAATATCACATAGTATTAATTTACAATAATTTTACACACACCCTCACTTATATGAATAAAATACATGAGGCATTATATTATATAATTGAAGTGCCCATAACGAATTTCCAATATGGCTAATTGGTTCAACCATCTCCAGAACAGTCTTCACAATATCTCCATGAATATCTCCATAAAATTCTCCATTGATTTTATGTGATCTCCATCCCTAACTTGTCTCAGTGTCCTCATTGTTTATCATAGTAGACTTCTATGAGTAAGTCTACTTTCATTATTAATAATTTCATCACATCATAAGTATGAGCTATTCCATCAATCTAGGCACTAATATAGGGAAAAAAATGGCGTCAATCTACTCCCAGCTCATCTATAATGTAAAGGAAAATGAGAGATAAGATGCTCTGGGTCGTAAATCAAAATTATATGCACCTTTTTTAGCATCCCGTGCAATTATGTATGGATCTCATATGACTACACTATTGTACCATATGATTGTTTTGTATGACCTCTGGAAATGATGGCTGAAAATAACGACTGAAAAAACATTGTTGGAATTAAAAAAAACTTGCTTCGAAAATAAAAGAAACAATGCTTAGTTTCAATGAGACCCTTTTGGTTTGTTAATATGCTATCCTAGAAATCCCTCAATTTGTCTCTGCCAATAGTAATCCTCAAGTCTTCATGCTCTCACACACTCATCAATCTAATCAAGTTTTTTTTTTCTAGATCATCATACAATGCAAGATAAGAGCATAATGAGAAAATTAAATTGGTTTTGATACCATATTATGGAAACCAAACACGCTTAGGAACCAGTAAAACTCAAAAGAGTTCTTTGCATTGAGTGAATATTGAAAAAGAGAAATATTTCTTGTATAAGTTAAAATGGAGTCAAGTCAATCCACTTTATGAATGTGGGATAGATTGAAATAAATACTGAAGTGAAATAATATATAAGCATAAAATAAACTAAAGTCCTATTAAATTTATTAATGCATAGATCTAGTTCCTAATTGACCATTATTAAGCTAATATTTACTTTAATGCATGACGGGACAACCTATATTGGCCATGACCCCTTAAACTCCTTTAAATATTCATCTATATGTTAAATTTGGTAGCTAGGGTGAAATTTCCTAGCCCTCATCTTATATTCAAAATATTAACTTTAAGTCAAATTTAATTGATTGAGAAGAAAAATATTTATTTTTTTAAAGTCGAACATAGAAGGAAAAATTATTTGAAATTTAAAAATTAAGGTTGGCCTCATGTCAACCTCCTCCAAGAGTCGTGACCCTTCACCTATGGAAATCACTATAAATAGGTCATTTATCTTTAACATGGGAAGCGTATGGACCGTATTATAGTCTTGGGTGCCACGTTGATATTCATGACATCGCATTATAGTTTTGGTGATCACTTCAATATTTTATGGCATCACTTTGAAGTATGGATATCGCATTACAGTTCTGCAACATCTGTCATTGGATCACATCTCTCAAATTCATATATCTATTGCATCAATCTGTTCTGGAGGGCATCGTTTTGATCATTTAATGTCATCGCATTATATATATATATATATATATATATATTCATATTATCCTCGCACTACAGTAGAATCACATCTATCGTTGTGCAACACACATTTTAGAGATATTGTATTCTTAGTGATGTCCCACAAATGGATTCACATCACTCTACAGGGGATTCACATTTTCTATAAGGAATTGATCACTTGCTTTCTTTATGTGACATCGCCCTTCAGGTAGACTCGCAATCCATTATGTTTCGCATACCCTATCTTTGTTGTGGCTTCACTGTACTTCAGATGGCTCTATACCCTGTGATTTGTGGTTCGGATGGTACTGTGATCTCTATGGTTTGATGGCTATGATTTGGCAGGATTATATCGTCTATGATATCGTATATTTATATCTCAGCTTATTGGCACAAAAGTCTCGACATTGCACCCATGTATTGGCGTAGAGTCTCGAATTATTGGCACAAAAGTCTCGACATTGCACCGATGTAATGGTGTAGAGTCTCGAATTATTGTCACATAGTCTTGACATCATTACGCTTTCTCACAACGTTGATACACAGTTTTTGTTACTTCCCTTTGCGATTAGTATAGCAATGCTCAGTAAGGTTACGCTTCGTATGATACACAATTTGGTTACATCTCTTCTCTATTCGAAATGCGTTATATTGCTATGCACAACATGGTTGCGTATAGTATGATAATGTGTTATAAGTTTATATAGTCTTGGACAAGTGGCATACAATGTCTCGACTTATATAATATTACATGTCTTTAGGTTGGTCTCAACAGGAGCATAATACATATGACATAATTCCAATATGACAACATGAGTTGAGTTGGGCTTCTCGATATGATTCCAGGTTGAGCTGGGCTCCCTGATGTTTTCTATATAATATTACATGTCACGTATGACATAATTCCAATATGACATCATGAGTTGAGTTGGGCTTCTCGATATGATTTTAGGTTGAGGTGGGCTCCCTGATGTTTTCTGGATTGAGATTAACTCTCTGATGTTGTGGTAGATAGCTAGGCTCCCTTATGATGTCAGATTATTATTATTCTTTAGATTCAAGATTGTTCAACAAATAGAAATGAGAAGATCCAAGATAATATATGGATTTATGATGATGTCGAAAATAGGGTGGAAGCCTAATGCTTCCTTATGATGATGACTCTTCTTTTTAAACTAATGATTGAGTTATGTTGAGATATAATGGATGTCTTTGATATGTCTTCAAAACTAGTAGGGTTTGGAGGGTTGATCTCCCTACCTTTGGGTATGTATTTCTCTTCTTTTATGACATGATATGAGATGGGTCTTATTGATGATATAGATGTATGTCTTATGATTGAGTTATGTTCACTCGAAAGATGTCGTGATGAAGCTATGATGGGATACCTCATGATGATGGAATTCCTTGCCCAGTTAAGAGGGAGTGTTAAATTTGGTATCTAGGGTGAAATTCCCTATCTCTCAAATCATCTTCAAAATATTAACTTTAAAACAAATTTAATTGATTGAGAAGAAAAATATTTAATTTTTCAAAGTCAGCCCTAGAAGGAAAAAATATTTGAAATTAAAAAATTAAGGTTGGCCTCCTCGAAGAGTCGTGACCCTTCACCTATGGCAATCACTATAATTAGGTCATTAATCTTTAACATGGGCATCGTATGGACTGCATTACAGTCTCTGTTGTGGCTTCAATGTACTTCAGATGGCTCTATACCCTATGATCTATGGTTCAGATGGCACTGTGATCTCTGTGGTTTGATGGCTATGATTTGGCATGATTGTATCGTTTGTGATCTTGTGTTTTTATATCACAACTTATTGGCACAAAAGTCTCAACATTGCACCCTTATATTGGTGCAGAGTCTCAAATTATTGTCACAGAGCCTTGACATCGTTACTCTTGCTCACAATGTTGATACATAGTTTGTGTTACTTCCCTTTGCGATTAGTATGGAAATGCTTAGTAAGGTTACACTTCGTATGATACACAGTTTGGTTACATCTCTCCTCAATTGGCAATGCATTGTATGGCTATGCACAACATGATTGTGTGTAGTATGGTCACGTGTTTTAAGTTTATATAGTCTCGGACAAGTGGCATACAAGGTCTCGACTTCTATAATATTGCATGCCTGTAGGTTGGTCTCAACAGGAGAATAATACATATGACATCATTCCAATATGACGACATGAGTATTAATGGTATGTGCATGGTGGTATGGCATCAAAGCTATATGTTTGTTACATGTATGGACTAGGCATCCCTGTATGGCATCTCAGTTACATTTGTGATCCTGACACTCATGATTGTGATCTTAGTGAAGTATATGATTATTGTATATCTCTGCAATGTATGGCAATACCTTGACATTACTTCTGCAATGTATATCTTTGCATATAGTTAACCTACAATCACTATGTATGGATTTCTTTGCATCATAGTATATACTATGTACAATGAAGACTCTCATCATAATTGTATTGGCATCCAGACTCAGCCCTTATATTAGTATGAGAATCTATTGACATCAGTGTTGCGTAACAGTCTTCGAACAAGACAAATACAACCTCTATAGAGCTTGATATATTATGGCTCAAGATATCTTGTACCTTGTACCTCCTTATTGAACTATTAAATGACAATCTAATAGAAGAAGAAGAATTTGGAAGGGTCTCCCCCCTTGTGGGCTTTTTCCCTAGTCTCTGACCAAATCTCGATGTCCTCTTTGCGCATGCTTTTCTTCTTATGTTCCTTTATGTTCTGCTGATATGATGTTATTGTTCTTTTTGCATAACTGAATGACATAAAAAATGTTATGAGGTGAATCTCATATGTGAATGATGAAAATTTAAAAATGCAATTATCTAAAGCAAAGAACAATGAATCCCTTAGAAAAAATTAACACTATAAACATGCCATAATGCCAACTCCATTAGTAAACTCCAAACCAATTGAAAATGATCTCCAATATGCTAAAGCGACTCCAACCATGTGCAATGACCCATCTCGAATTACATGCAAAATGGAATATTAGCATGCATACGAGGCATCCATATGATATCTATATATGCATGCATCACATGTACTACACTAGTATACATGCTAGTTGATATTGAAAATGTCTAAGTATAGGGTAATGAAATGATTTGTGAAGTAAATACCTAACTCACTAGAGTATGATGAATATATCGACTGGGATGCTTAATATGTATACCACCATTATAATATATAATTAATACATTATTTAATAATAAAGTAAATATAAAATATTATGAGCTAAATTATTTTATAGATTAAATAAATTTATAAAAATAAGAATTAAATTAAAATATTTTAATAAAAAGTATAAAATTAAATTAAATTATAAAAATAAGAATTAAACTAAAAACTTAATAAAATGTATACATTAATTAAATTGTACTAAAGATTTTTTTAAAGGTTGAAAACTTGTGAATAATTCATTAACTAAAGACATAAACCCATGTATAACATTCATTACTCATGTAAAATTTGATCGCTTCTTCAGAACCTTGGAGAACTAGATAACTATTCTAGGTTTCCATGTGCTGGAAGGAAAGGAATATAGAAGGCCTTGCTGGAGGCTAAGACGATGGTGTGGGGGATATAAGAAGGAATAGTGCACTAAAGGGAAGGATTTTTGGGAGTATTACACAAACATAGGAGGAATTTCCAATAGATCCATAGAAAGAGAGTGAAGACTGACTGTTGATTGTTCTTGGAGCTTTGGGCACAGGGGCCAGAAGACATTTTGAAGTCTTCTGGATATGGGAACCAGATAGGTTGATCCCAGATAGGTTGGAAGGAAAGGGACAGTTTGGTAATGGGTGTGGGAGAAACAACAGACAAAAACACCTACAAACAAAAGTTTCAGGTAAGTACTTACAAATGTATTATTAAATTCCAGCTAAAATTCATTGTTTAGTTAAATATGAATATTGGTAGAAGTTTTAAATTAAATTATGTTAATTGTTGAATTTATGGCTTTATATTTGGTATCATAGAAATTTAATAACTCTCAGACCTACTAAAATGATGTTATAGTCTATGCCAATGCATTTTCTCCCTGTCACTAATTGTCGAGCCGAAATTTCCAGTTGATGAGTGGGGCAGTATTGTGGGGTTACAAATGAGCTGGATCAGTTTGTAATTGACACTAAAGCATTTCCTTCTTCCTTCTTAATGGTCCAGGAATGAAGCCCCCTTTTTGGTGTAATTACTTTCAAATCATCCACAAATTGTGCCATTATTGACTCAGAAACACCCCTTTGTTTAGATTCACCTATTCTCAAACCATTCCCACTTTCAAATTGCACTACCCTCAAACTTTCTATTGTCCTTATGTTTTCCATCACATCACGAACCCCTGATTTAGAGTGCTGCAATATTTTATCATCGATTTCTTGACTTGTCGTGTTTTCTTCTTTTCCACTATTTACCATGCTTTCACTCTCTTATTCGAAGGGGACATGCTGCGACATATCAATAAGATGATTTTTTCCATGCTCATGGGATACAATAACCTCCATTTCTACTCCTTCGCCCATACAATAACCTCCATTTCTACTCTTTCCCAATCCATTCATGTTGGATTTGGGGCAGCTCCTGCTCCGCTTCAAATGCAACATGGGTTCCATCTAAATTACTTTACAATGTTTGTTGCAAATCAACAACCTTGTCACCTCCATCCATAGCTCACATAGTTAAAATTTTAATGCGATATGTTTCTAAATTTCGCGCGTTGAATTTTCACATGTCATTGGACAAGTTTGAAAACATTTTGACTTGTTGAAATTCTACAAACAAATAACTATTTCCATTACTTCAATGCTGACATCAAAGCCTCTGTAAACCTTAGAAACTAAATAAATAAATCTTCCAAACCCCGCAATCCATTGACATGATCATTGCACACTAGTTTCATCACCTAGGAGATTGAAAGTCTTGTGCCCATTCTTTAGTTAAATTCGTTGTCATGTGATATCTGGGAGAAAATTATTTTAAAATCATATAACACATTGAAAATCTAAGTTATGTAGTGATTTAAACATAACCATCTTAAACATCTTAGCTCAGTTGAAAGAGAGAGTGGCTTTTTGTTCAACTTGCATAAAAGGGGAGCTTGGACCTATTAAGGTTGTCACGAAAAACCTTCTTCATCATGTGCTGACATCTATTGGTAATCATTGTCACCGTTTAGTTAACATGAGATTGAGTTAAAAAATATTGTAAATCTAACATTAGCATTCTAAATTGTATATGGCACAAACCATTACTCGAGCTCTAAGCATCTACCAATGCCTATAACTCATACTCAATGCCAAATCTTCCAAGTCGACATAATAACATAGTTTATGTCGAGTAACAAGGGATACACCAAATCCATTGCGACAATAATGTAGCATAATGGTTGTATGTTGCGACAATATTAAATATGTATTATGTTCGATTTGCTGCAGTTCTAGGAAAGTGGAGAAAATAAACCGGCGTTTAAAAGAGTTTTATTAATGAATGAATTCTTTTTAATTTTATATGGTATTTCTTTTTAATTATTTAAGTTTTAAGTTTGGGTTGGAATTTAACTTTAAAATTTTGATTAGATTTTAGTTATTTAAATTTATTTTAAATACATAAATAAGTGAGAACTTATTATATATATATATATATATATATTTCTTAGATCTAGTAACTTTAAAGAGAATAAAATCTATAATCCTTGTTTTAGTTGAGGAAATAAGTTTTAATAGTGATAGGAGTAATGTTTCTATGTGATTCCATCATTTCAGAGTTGTAGTCATATTTTGTTGAGAATTATCGTGGCATTTTTTAATCCATATGGAGGAGGATAATAGTTAAATTTTATTTAGATATGGGTAACCAAATCTATGTTATTAATAAAACTTATCTATAAAAATATATTAAATGAAGCTTATCCTCATCATACATCCTTTCTCAAAACCCCACCTACCTTGACCTAAATTTCTTGTGAAACTCTTTTGTCTTCAAAGTCTTTATTTACTAAAATACCCATAAAGGATGCCATTAACATCATAATTAATCTTCCTTTGATATTACCACTCTAATTAGAATTGGCCTTAAATTCACTTTATTAACCATTGAAAAGACATCCCAACGAAGTCTCATTTATATTTAAATTTGTAATAAACTAGATGGTACGAAGGTCAAGGTCAATATTAAGTATTTCCAGGTGAAGGAAAAATATTATAAAGGTTAATATTAAGAACTTTAATATTAGTGTAAATTTCATCATTTCAATTAAAAACAAAAGGTCGCATTTAGGACTAGAAAATGCTAAATCAGTATTATGATCTATGCAGACCCATGTATTATAATGAGTATTATTACGCATCAGAATTTATTTCCATGCATTAGGACAAGGAAGTAGCATTACCAGCCTCTTTGACCTCAGTATCAATAACACTTGCCTGCAGGTAATAGTAGCATAAAATTGTACCCGCATGTGAGCTTGAATTTAGAAAATTGTATTTACTAATCTAAATTGTACCTCAGTTACTCATAATCTTATTAAGTGACCAGGAAAAAAAGTTGCGATGGTAAATACATATCGTCGTCTAGTGGCATCGTCATCACCATCGACATCGCTACCACCAATACTATCATCAACACCAACCGCTTCAATGCTTGAGCTAACCATTAAAATGTGCTCATTGGAAGCCATCTTGGAAACACTAAAAGGGTCGCCGAAAACTAGTACCAAGGAATAACGACCTCACCTTGAGGGATGGAATCCAAAGGGACCTAAAGGTTTAAATCATAGACAATCGCAAGATTATATTTCTAGTGAATTGCAAAAGATTAAGCTTCTAGAATTTTCAAGAGGCAAGCAGGAGAACGTGTTGAAGCATGGCTGGAAGGAATGAAAAGATGTTTCATGCAAAAAGAATATTATTATATTTCTAAGATAAATATCGATATATTTTAATAAAGGGAAAGTGCCTTGATTTGGTGAGGAAATATAGAGAAACAATTGCATCTCATAACAAACAACTTTCCCTGGGAGTTGTTCAAGGAAATATTTCACAGGGTAATAATAGCATAAAATTGTACCCACATGTGAGCTTGAATTAGAAAATTGTATTTACTAATCTAAATTGTACCTCAGTTACTTATAATCTTATTAAGTGACCAGGAAAAAAAATTGTGATGGTAAAGACATATGAACAACGACGTCGTCTAGCGGCATCATCATCACCATCACCATCGCTACCACTGATACTATCATCAGCACCAACTACTTCGATGCCTGAGCTAACTATTAAAATGCGCTCGTTGGAAGCCATCTTGGAAACACTAAAAGGGTTGCTGACAACCAGTACCAAGGAATAATGACCTCACCTTGAGGGATGGAATCCAAAGGGACCTAAAGGTTTAGATGATAGACTACCTAGGATCATATTTCTAATGAATTGAAAAAGATTAAGCTTCTAGAATTTTCAAGAGGTGAGAAGGAGAACGTGCTGAAGCATGGCTGGAAGGAATGACATGATGTTTCGCGCTAAGAGAATATTATTCTAATTCTAATACAAATATCAATATATTTCAGCAAAGGGAAAGTGCCTTGATTTGGTGCGGAAATCTAGAGAAACAATTGCATCTCACAATGAACAACGTTCCCTGGGAGTTATTCGAGGAAAGATTTCATGCAAAGTATTTGTCACCTTAGTTTCCAGAGAAACAAGTTGGATATTTTCACATGTTAGTCCAAGGTAACAAAACAATAGAATAATATGAAATGAGATTTATGCAACTCATAAAATATGTTCCTTATCTAGATATTGATGAATGTCAAGTTGAGAATTTTGTGTATAGACTAAATCCTCAAATAAGGGCCATGGTTAAAATGTGGAAGCCATCATCAGTAGCAGAGGCATTTGATGTTCCCACCATGCAAAGGAACATATATGGATCAAAAGGGATGTCAAGCCGACAAGACCCCCACAACCAATATTTCTAGGGAAGACTCCCTTGAACTTCTTCAGGGGGAATAGTTTGAGACCACCTCCTTATGGTAATAGATTTACTCCAAGAGAAGTAATAACAAGGGATCTCATGGAAGATAATGTTATATCTACAAAATCATCAATATCTAACGCAAGTCAGTGCAACTCTCAAGGAACTACTAAGATAGGAAGAGGTGCAAGAGGAAGTAGCATAAGAGGATGAAGCTCCATTTATAAAAACTCATAATCTTACTCAAGGGGATTATCCCAGGTTAATTGTTGGGGATGTGGAGGACCTCATTTTCAACGTGATTTTCTAGAGGCTTCAAATGTAATGCAGGGAGAAAGGAAAGATTCATCATCAGATAACCTAGGAAATCATAGAATCTATGCAGTAGTCAACAACAACGAGACAGAACATCAGTCCACTGTAGTGGAATCCTCATGTACTATTAACGACATAAAACTCAAAATAGTATTTTATACTAGTGCTACTGATAGTTTCATTGCATCATATGCATTAAATAAATGTGGGTTGGTAGCCTGTAAGAAAAATATATCCATACAGGTGGAAATGGATTCAGGAGAACTTCAATATGTAGATTTAAGTATTGAGGAATACAAAATTGATCTAAAGGTATATTACACTAAGTTAAAAGTATATGTCACAACCCTAGGAACTTATGACCTCTTCATAGGGATGGATTGGTTAGAAGCTCATCAAGCTTGGGTAGACTATTACAGAAAAATAATTATCTACTTAAATGACAAAGGAGAGACGATCCATATCCAGGGTATTAAGAGGAAGGTATCTTTACGCTTCATCTTAGCAATGCAAATGAAGCATTTCTTAAGAAACGGTTGTTAGGTATATGTAGTTCAGGAAGTAAGCAAGGAAAAATTATTGTCCCTAGAGAAAAATTCAGTGTTATATGAATTTCTAGATGTTTTTCCAAAGGAACTACCAAGATTACCTCCTGCAAGTGAGCTTGACCTCACAATAGAATTAAAACTTGGTATAGAACCAATCTATAAAACACCCTACAGAATGACGGCTCCAAAACTTCAAGAGTTACAAATTCAACTGAAGGAACAATTGGATATTGGACACGTCCGACCCTGTATTTCACCTTGGGGTGCACCTGTAAATGTTTCAAGAGGGAGGATGGTTCTTTATGACTATGCGCAGACTATCGAGACTTAAATCGAGCTATAGTAAAGAATAGGTATCCAATGCCTCAAATTGATGACCTCTTCGAAAAAATGAAAGGAGGTTTGATCTTTTCAAAAATTGATCTACGATCGACTTATCATCAATTAAGAATCAAGATCAGTGATATTTTTAAGACTGCATTCCAAACACATTTTGGGCATTATGAGTTCACGGTGGTACCATTTGGGTTGTCCAATGCACTAGCAGTGTTCATGAATCTTATGAATAGTGTTTTTCGCAAGTACCTCGACCACTTTGTACAAGTCTTCTTAGATGATATTCTCATCTATTCCAAAAATGAGAAGGAGCATGAAGAACATTAGCGGATAGTATTACCTTGCCTCAGGGAACATCAATCATATGGAAAGCTATCCAAGTGTTTCTTCTTTCAAAAGAAGATTCATTACCTAAGTCATATTATATCTGGTGAAGGAATTTGAGTAGATTTTGAGAAGGTACAAGCAATCATGGATTGGTCGAAACTAAAAAATGCGCGTGAAGTGCTAAGTTTTATGGGTTTAGTTGTGTAGGTTTTAACCCCGTACAGAAATTACCTGCATACGAATTATAACACACAGAAAATAAATAATGCGAAAGCATAACACATAAAACACATATACACAGAGATTTTCCCCTGGATCCCAAAATTGGGACTACCAGCTTGCTTTTTCATTTTGTTCCTTTCAATGTTATAATACATATTTATACATGCTGAAGCATCCAATACCATGGACTGAAAACCATCGTGTCCAAAAAACATATGCAAAAATCATGCACAAAACCATAGGTGGGTCCGCCCAACCTAACATAGGTTCCAAAACCAAAAATTTTCAGGGGCGCTGCCTCGGACCCCATAAAGTGGGGTTACGGGTACCCCTTAAACCCCCTGTGACACCCCCCCCCCCCCTACACAATCGGCGCAACGAAGGGGGGGATTCCGCCCCCCTCTAACCCCCTGGTTAACTACGTGGGCTAGTCGTGGAAAGAATATAACACAACCCAACATTCTCCCACTTGTTGTTTTCTTTCCACAAGGGGCCACAAGAGAGCTTAGTCATTTTTTCAGCCTTGAAACGCCCATTGTCTCTCTACACCAAGAGAACTTCTCAGAGCTCATAGATTTTGTCAATGCATCTGCAGTATTCTTCAAAGTGTCCACCTTTACCAGCAACACCTTTTTGTCTTCTATCATATCCCTCACAAAGTGATACTAAACATCAATGTGCTTTGTCTTTGAATGATATGTGGGGTTATTTGCCAAGAAAATTGCACTTTGCCTGTCACAGTCTATTCTTATAGCTCCTTGTACTAACCCCATAATTGAACACAATATTTGCAACCAAACTACTTCCTTGCTTGCATGAGTGGTTGCCATATATTTTGCCTCTGTAGCTGATAGTGCCACTACGGATTGTTTCTTACTCATCCAACTGATTGCACCTCCAAATAGGTTAAACACATACCCACTTGTAGATCTTCTCTGATCCAGATCTCCAGCCCAATCTTCATCAACAAAGCCGCGAATATCCAACATTCTATCCAATCCTGGTCTTCCTTGGTAGCACAAACCATAATCACTAGTGCCATGCAAATACCTAAAAACCCGCTTCACTGCTGTCTAGTTCTCCTTCCCTGGTTTTGACATAAACCTGCTTAATACTCCCACTGCAGGTGCAATTTCTGGTCTAGTATAGACCATTGCATACATCAGGCTACCGATTGCACTTTCATATGGAACATGGGACATGTCCTCTTCCTCTTCTTGTGTCTTGGGACACTGTTCAGCAGATAACTTTACACCTGTAGGAATAGGAACCTTCACCGGTTTATTATCCTGCATAGTAAATCTCTGCAATATTGTCTCAACATACTTCCTTTGGTTTAACCAAAGCTTCATCTTTGTCCGATCTCTTTTAATTTCCATGCCCAAAATATAGTTTACAGCACCAAGATCTTTCATGTCGAATTTGGAGGACAATTGGGTCTTCAAATCCTGGATAATTTCTTTGTCATTTCCAACCAGCAACATATCATCCACATACAAGACTAGATAAATAACATGGTCACCAATTAATTTAAAATACACACAGTGATCCGCTTTGCTTCTGGTGAAGCCAAATCCCCGTATAAATGTATCAAATTTTTGATACCACATCCTTGGTGACTGTTTTAACCCATACAAAGACTTCTTTAACTTGCATACCAGTTCTTTCTTACCCTTCACCGCAAAGCCTTCAGGTTGCTTCATGTAGATTTCCTCTTCCAGATCCCCATGAAGAAATGCTATCTTCACATCCATCTGTCCCACCTCAAAATCAAAAGCAGTCGCAACAGATAAAAGTAATCTAATAGAAGTTACCTTGGCAATAGGAGAAAAAATATCACCAAAATCTATTCCCGGCACTTGGGAATAACCTTTTGCTACCAACCAAGCTCTATATTTCTCCACCTTTCCTTCTGTATTTGTCTTCTTCTTCAACACCCATTTGCTGCCAATGGGTTTCCTTCCAGCCGGCAACTCCACCAAATCCCAAGCATCATTTTTGTGCAAAGATGCCATTTCATCAACCATGGCCTCTTTCCAGAGTTTTCCATCCTCTGAATCTACTGCTTCCTTCACAGTTATGGGATCATCATCAGTAATAGATAAAGCAAAATTTGAACAGAAAGCAGATGGAATATACCTTTCTGGCTGCCTTCTTTCTCAAACTGATCTTCTCTCACCCGGAGTTTGTGGCTCTTCATCTTCTGATTCTTCCTCTACTGTAGAGTCTGATTCTTCCTCCTTTAGCTCAAACTCTATCTTCTCAGGTTCTTTTGGTTGGACTTCATGTTTAATAACATCTTTTACCTCTCTCTAAAAACCACATCTCGGCTATACACAACCTTCCTTGTTACTGGGTTCCAAAGCTTATAACCCTTTAAACCATCCTTATACCCAATAAAGATGCACTTTTTAGATTTACTATCCAACTTGGTTTGTTTCTCCTTTGGAAAATGTACATACGCATCACATCCAAATACCCTCAGATGTGAAAGAGAGGGTTTCTTACCAGTCCATACCTCTTGAGGAGTCTTATCCTCCAACGCTAATGAAGGTGACCTGTTGACTAGGTAACATGCAGTATCCACCGCCTCTGCCCAAAATTCCTATCCTAACCCAGCACCACTGAGCATGCTTCTTGCCCTTTCCATCAACGTCTTGTTCATTATTTCTGCAACTCCATTTTGCTGAGGTGTATATGGAGTAGTCTTATGTCGTGCTATACCACACTTCTTACAGAATTATTCAAATTCCTTGTTGCAAAACTCTCCACCATTATCGGTCCTCAGAACCTTTATCTTCTTCTCTGTCTGGTTTTCCACCAGAGCCTTAAATTCTTTAAACCTGTTAAAGACTTCAGATTTCTTCTTAAGGAAATATATCCATGTATTCCTTGAGAAGTCATCTATAAATGATACATAGTACACAGACTTACCCAGTGATGGAACCTTCACAGGTCCAAACACATCACTGTGCACAAGCTCTAATATCTGTTTCGCCCTCTTACTATGTTGGGTCCCTATAATACTAGTGATTACCCCATTACTATTGTAGTTATATCCATTATTAATATTGTTGTGCCCCTATTGTCCCCATATTTTTATTACTGTGCCCCATAGAATCCCTCTATTGTTATTTTTGTGGCTTTATATTATTATTGTTAGGTCGGCTGGGTTATACTGTGACTCCTTAGACTCCTATATATAGAAAGGAGGTTTTGTCATTTGAATCATCCAAGAATTGTTCATTTATGTAATGTAAAGGAGGTTTCCCCCTCGAAGAGGCTGAATTCTAAGGTGTTGATCTATCTTTTCTATCTTTTTCTTGAGCTGGTTTCATAACATTTGGTACCAGAGCTTTGGATTCTAGGGTTTCGCTGCTCCAAATAGGTCATCGTAGAATTTTCGCTATATCTTTTTTTTCTGCAACGTTTCAGAAGCTAAAAAAAAACCCATTTGAGAAGAAATCGCGCTAAACCACGGGTCCGAATTTCAGAGCTTTTCGCTCTACATTTGCGGAAATATGATTTGAGGAAATTGGTCTTTTTGCAGACTCCTGAATTACATTCCAAACAGGTGACCTGGGGAAAATCATCATAACTTTCTCTCTGAGCATCAGATTGAAATTTCATAAGAAGGTACAGAAAGAGGACAGACTATAGTCTCTTTTGTATATTTTTCAAAGCCAAAAGTCGAAACAATGACTCGTGGCATGTCGTACAAGTTCGCTCTACTGAACTAGTCTATAATTAGGTCACTGTGGGAGATTTCACATAACTCTTCCTTGGAGAATCCAATTTGGATCAGACTGGTGGCATTGAAAGAGGACACAGAGGGCTACTGTAGGTTGCAATTTCAAAATTGGATGATCCGAAAGTACAAAGATACATCAGAGGCAATATCGAACTCCTACAGAGTGAAAAAAGGTGTGTAAATTTTTTTAAATTTTTGCTTAAGCTTGGTTTGAAAATTTATTTTGAAGGAATTCAAAGGGCATAGTAGAGCATTATTATCAGTAACTGATGCCCCGAATAAATAAAATGAAAACACCTAGTAAGCAACCTGAAATCTCTAGCATGACTCATGAAAAAGAGGAAGAAATGCTACATGATATATCAAAATTAGAAGAACAAGTGCAACAAATGTCACTCTCACAAAAGCTAACAGAAGCTAAGATAAATGGCGTGGAATCTAAGATAAATGGCATGGAAGCTAAGATGGATGATTTGAAGATAGATTTGAAGACAGATTTGAAGAGAGACATGGCAGATTTGAAGACAAATTTGACAAATTTTTTACAAGAAATACTTACTAATGGTGAAAAGGTGGTAAAGAAAACTCATGATGCGAACAAAAGAAATGTTAATCATGATTTCATAGACTCTAAAGTGGGATTGAAGACCCACCATATTCCAAAAATCGATATGAGGAAGTTTGATGGCAAGGATCCCGCAACATGGATATTACAGATGGAGCAATTTTTCGATCTCAATAATGTGCAAAACACACAAAAGGTATGTATTGCAACTTTATATTTGGAACCAAATCAGTTTGTATGGTATCAATGGCTTTGCTCTCGTAAACAAATTATCACTTGGGCAATTTTTACGAAAGAATTGACAGCACATTATGAGGATACAAAAAGCAACACTTTTTTTTAGCCAATTGATAAATCTCAAACAAAAGGGTTCAATAATGGAGCACATTGAGGAGTTCCAAAAAATTGAACATAAGGGTAAAAAATATTCCAGAGGAGCATAGGATTGATGTGTTCATAGGGAATTTAAAGGATAATATCCAACATGATTTTCGCCTTTGGGAACCTAATTCATTAGACAAGGCTTTCAGGTTAGTAAGAAAAATGGAAAGCAAAATTATGGCAACCAGGAAGCATACCACTCACAACTATAAAGATGGAAGTGTTGTTACCCCTAGTCTTCCACAACCTATAAGGTTGACACCACAAAAATTGGAAGAAAAAAGAGCTAAAGGGCTTTGTTACAGTTACGATAGCAAATACACTAAAGGTCATAAGTGTGCTGAGAAGAAATTATTCTACATAGATTGTGAAGAGGAAGAAGAAAAGAAGCAAGAAAGGTCAAAATAAGAGGATATACTCCAGGAACAAAGCCTAGATAAAGAAGAAATGAATCCAACCATATCATGTAATGCATTGGCGGGAATTACCACTCCTCAAACCATTAAGATAGAAGGACAAATCAAGAAGAAAAAGGTAATAGTGTTGATTGATTCAGGAAGTACCCACAATTTTATTCATTGTAAGGTAGCAAAAGAATTGAATTGCTTCTTATATCCAGCACCAGAGTGTCAAGTGATGGTTTCAATTGGAGGAACAATAAATTGCTCTGGAAAGTGCCATAATATCAAGCTATCCATGGGAGAACATGTATTGACTAGCCCAATGCTTTCCATTCCAATGGGAGGTGCTAATGTTGTACTATGAGTCCAATGGCTACAATCCTTAGGTAAAATAGCTTTTAATTTTCAAGAAATTTTCATGAAATTTTTTGTGGAAGGAAAGGAAGTTGAATTAAGGGGTATTGCAGGGAAATCGGGAAAGATAATAAGCTCTAACGGTATGACAAAGCTTCTAAAAAAGGAACAAAGAGGTGTAATTGCACAATTATGTTCACTAGATGTTTCCACATTGGAATCATCTATTTCTCCAGATCTCCAAAAAGTATTGGACAATCATTCCAAGGTATTTGAGAGTCCCAAAGGTCTCCCACCTATTCATGATCATGATCATGCTATTCATTTGATCCAGGAAGTGTTCCTCCAAACATCAGGCCGTACAGATATCCCTATGCCCAAAAGAGTGAAATTGAACATATGGTTGCAGAAATGCTAGAGGCTGGTATAATTCAACCGAGTCAAAGTTCTTTCTCTGCTCTAGTAGTATTGGTGCACAAGAAGGATGGATCATGGTGCATGTGTCCGGATTATAGGGAGCTCAACAAGCTCACTATTAAAGATAAGTTTCCCATTCCTGTCATTGATGAATTACTAGATGAATTGCATGGATCAATTTACTTCACTAAGTTGGATCTTCGTTCAGGATATCATCAAATCAGAATGAAGACTGAAGACATTCCGAAAACAACATTTAGAACTCATGAGGGTCATTATGAATTTTTGGTTATGCCTTTTGGCCTTACCAATGCACCTTCAACATTTCAAGGTTTGATGAATTCCATTTTCAAACCATTCCTTAGAAAATTTGTGTTAGTATTTTTTGATGATATACTAATCTACAACAAGTCTTGGAAGGATCATGTTGAACATGTTGACAGGGTGCTAAAACTATTGGAGGAGAAACAATTATATGCAAAAAGATCCAAATGTTTCTTTGGAGTACAAGAGGTGGAATATCTGGGTCATATTGTATCTCATGAAGAGTTAAGGTAGACCCTAGCAAAATTAAAGCCATTAAGGAATGGAAAATCCCCACATCCATAAAGCATCTGTGAGGATTTCTCGGGTTGACAGGGTATTATCGCAAGTTTGTTAAGAATTATGGGAGAATAGCAGCACCTCTAACAACATTATTGAAGAAAGATGCATTTTCATGGACTCCAGAAGCAACAAAGGCCTTCGAACATCTTAAAGAGGCAATGTGCCAAGCACCGGTCTTAGCTACACCGGACTTCACAAAAACCTTTATTGTGGAATGCGATGCTTCAGGAAATGGAATTGGTGCTGTTTTAATGCAAGATGAAAGACCCATTGCTTTTGAAAGTCGTCCAATCAAGGGAAAGTTTTTACACAAAGCTATTTATGAGAAAGAAATGTTGGCAATACTCCATGCACTTAAGAAATGGCGACCCTACCTAATGGGAAGACACTTCAAGGTAAAAACGGATCATGATAGCCTTAAATACTTTTTAGAACAAAGATTATCCTCTGAAGAGCAACAAAAGTGGGTCACGAAGTTGTTGGGTTATGACTTTGAAATCATCTACAAAAAAGGGAAGCAAAATGTGGTGGCAGATGCACTCTCAAGAAAGGATGAGGATGTGGAAGCATTATTGTGCGCCATTTCTATTATCCAACCAGATTGGATAAACGAAGCAAGGGAGGAATGGAAGAATGACGAAGAAGTGTGGGCACTTATTCGAAAGTTACAACAAGATTCCAGTACGTCTGATACATTTAGCTAGCAAAATGATTCGTTATGGTACAAAGATCGCTTATACCTATGTAAGAATTCCCAACTAAAACAAAAGATTCTTATGGAATTGCACACTTCTCCCTTAGGAGGGCACTCAGGATTTTTAAAAACTTACCACATGGTTAAGAAGGAATTTTTTTGGGATGGCCTTAAATTGGATATTCAAAAGTTTGTGGCGGAATGTTTGGTTTGCCAACAAAATAAAGTTGAAACAATTAAGACACTGGGTCTATTACAACCTTTATCCATTCCAAGCCAACGTTGGGAGGAGGTTTCAATGGATTTTATCACAGGTTTACCCAAGTCTGAGGGAAAGAGTGTCATCATGGTGGTAGTTGACAAACCTACAAAGTATGCACACTGTTGTGCATTATCACGTCCATTTAAAGCCAGTACAGTTTCTACTGCATTTATGGAAACAATTCAAAAGCTACATGGAAACCCAAAGATTATTGTAAGCGACAGAGATCCCATTTTCACTGGAAATTTTTGGACAGAATTATTTTCTTGTCTTGGTACTCAGTTAGCTCGTATCTCATCTTATCATCCTCAATCTGATGGGCAAACTGAGATAGTAAACAAATGTTTGAAAGGATATCTTCGTTGCTTTGTATCTGATAAACAGACACAATGGGTCAAATGGTTGCCTCTGGCGGAATGGTGGTATAACACTTCCTTCCATACAACAACAAAAATGACCCCATTTATGGCACTTTATGGATATCAGCCACCATCCATGACATCATATTTAAGAGAAAATTCTATGGTTCAAGCAGTGGAACATCACATAAAACATCAACAACAATTTCTCCAACTCTTAAAGGATAACCTCGTGTTGGCATAGAATAGAATGAAACAACAGGCAGATCAACATCGCAGTGAAAGAAGTTTTGATGTAGGTGATTGGGTATTCCTATGGCTACAACCATATAAGCAAATGTCCCTCAAGCAAGCTAAGAAGGATAATAAATTATCACCAAAGTATTATGGTCCGTACAAGGTGTTGCAAAAGATTGGTACTATGGCATACAAATTGGAGCTTCTTGTAGCTTCTTGATTGCACCCAGTTTTCCATGTTTCATGTCTAAAGAAGGTTATAGGCGACAAGCTCCTAGTTCAAACAATATTGCCAAAACTTGACGAGGAAGGAAAAATTATATTGGAACCAGGAAGCAGTCATAGAAACAAGAACTCGATAGCTACGAAATCGATCAATTTCGGAGTATCTAATCAAGTGGAAGAACTTATCCGCTGAAGATTCCACATGGGAGGATGAGAATTTTATACAGAAGCATCCAGAACTACTCAAGCGTTGAGGACAACACTTTTTTGAAGGAGAGGGGCTTGTTGGGTCCCTATAATACTAGTGAATACCCCATTACTATTGTAGTTATATCCCTTATTAATATTGTTGTGCCCCTATTGTCCCCATATTGTTATTACTGTGCCCCACAGAATCCCTCTATTGTTATTTTTGTGGCTTTATATTATTATTGTTAGGTCGGCTAGGTTATACTATGACTCCTTAGACTCCTATATATAGAAAGGAGGTTTTGTCATTTGAATCATCCAAGAATTGTTCATTTATGTAATGTAAAGGAGGTTGCCCCCTTGAAGAGGCTGAATTCTAAGGCGTTGATCGATCTTTTCTATCTTTTTCTTGAGCTAGTTTCATAACATACTACCAGAGGGGAAACTCACCCGATTCTGCTTCCCATATACATAATTTTCACAGAAATCAAAATCCAAAGAGCTATTACTCATACCTTCTACCATACCTTTACCATGAAGTATTCGAAGGCCCTTCTCTCCAATATGTCCAAGTCTTTGATGCCACAACATGGTCTTCTCTCCAAAGAGCATTAGATTTTCTGCTCCACTTTCAGGAACCACAGAACTGTTGCACCCATCAACAACTGTGCTACCTTGCAGCTTGTACAGAGTTCCAATCCGAACTCCCCGCATCAATACCAGTGCTCCCTGAACCATCTTGCAGGTATCCTTCTCAAACACTGTTTTTACACCTGCATCATCCAACTTGCTTACATAAATTAGATTTCTGGCCAATGTAGGAATATGCAGAACAGCCGGAAGTGTTCTAACCCTTCCACCTTGCAACTTCAACTCCATGTATTCCTTGAGAAGTCATCTATAAATGATACATAGTACACAGACTTACCCAGTGATGGAACCTTCACAGGTCCAAACACATCACTGTGCACAAGCTCTAATATCTATTTCGCCCTCTTACTAACAGAGGGGAAACTCACCCGATTCTACTTCCCATATACACAATTTTCACAGAAATCAAAATCCAGAGAGCTATTACTGATACCTTCTACGATACCTTTACCATGAAGTATTCGAAAGCCCTTCTCTCCAGAGACCACTAGATTTTCTTCTCCACTTTCAGGAACCACAGAACTGTTGCACCCATCAACAACCGTGCTACCTTGCAGCTTGTATAGAGTTCCAATCCAAACTCCCCGCATCAATACCAGTGCTCCCCGGACCATCTTGTAGGTATCCTTCTCAAACACTGTTTTTACACCTGCATCATCCAACTTTCTTACAGAAATTAGATTTTTGGCCAATGGAGGAATATGTAGAATACCCGGAAGTGTTCTAACCCTTCCACCTTGCAACTTCAACTTTACTTTTTCACGACCAACGATTCTAGCCTTCCTATCATCCCCTAAGAAGACATCACCACCATCGTATTTCTCATACTCGTAGAACCACTCTCTGGGGAGTGAAGTGAAAGGATGCACCTGAGTCAATCAACCATTCCTCATGATCTACATGTGTACTTGAAGAAGCCAAGTACACATCCCCACCTTCATCTGAGGTGGTTTTCGCCTCTACAGAAGGAGCATCATCAGATCCCTTTCCTTTATTAGGAGCTTTAGATTTATAGTCCCTTTTGTAGTGCCCTTCCCTTCCGCATTTCCAGCACACCACCTTTACAGGTTTTCCTGGAGATTTAGATCTACCTCTAGATTTAGATTTCCCACTCGATGACTTATTTTTGTTTTTGTTCTGGGACCGTCCTTGTACAGACAAGGCATCACCATCCTCACTCTCTGTATTTTTCCGTCTCATCTCCTTCGTCAGCAAGGATGAGACTATTTCATCAAACTTCAAGGCAGCTGCATTACTACCTATTGTAATAACCAGACTATCCCACGAATCTAGTAGAGAACACAAAAAACTGATGCACTTATCTTCATTTGAAATTTTAAAACAGATGTTAACTGGCTTACCACAATATTAAATGCATTTAGATTCTCTGTCACTGAGTCTCCATCTTTCATCCTCAGGTTATACAACTTTTTCCATAGGAACAGTTTATTCACCAGAGACTTAGATTGGTATAAAGTCCCTAACTTGTCCCACAAAGCCTTCACCGTAGCTTCCCCTGATACATTCAGCAATACTGAATCTGAGACACACAATCGTATTGTGCTCTTTGCCTTCCGATCCAACTTCTTCCATTCTTCATCGGACACTCCCATTGGTTTAGTACCCGGATCTATCGCGATCCATTGATCTTTATTCACCAACATATCCTCCATCTTGAGTTTCCACAACTCAAAACTCTGACCATTAAATTTCTCGATCTCTATCTTTCCACTGCTCGCCATCTTCTTTCACCACCATAATCAATCTCGCAGATCTCCCACTGAATAGGGTCTACCATAGGCCCGAGCGAAACCCCTCAGCAACAAAAGTGTCCCCTTGAAGCCAAAACAACTCTGATACCAAATTTAGGTTTTAACCCCGTACAAAATTACCTGCATACGAATTCTAACACACAGAAAATAAACAATGTGAGAGCATAACACATAAAACATATATACACAGAGATTTTCCCCTGGATCCCAAAACCGGGACTACCAGCTTGATTTTTCATTATGTTCCTTTCATTGTTATAGTACATATTTATACATGTTGAAGCATCCAATACCATGGATAGAAAACCATTGCATCCAAAAAACATGTGTGAAAATCATGCACAAAACCATAGGTGGGTCCGCCCAACCTAACATAGGTTCCAAAACCAAAATTTTCTAGGGCAGTGCCCCAGACCCCATAAAGTGGGGTTACGGGTACCCCCAAACCCCCTGTGACCCCCCTCTGCTACAAAATCGACGCAACGAAGGGGGGGTTCTGCCCCCCCGGTTAACTACGTGGGCTAGTCGTGGAAAGAATATAACACAACCCAACAAGCTGGATATTATCAAAGGTTTTTAGAAGGGTTCTCAAAAATTACAAAGGTTATCATGGCCCTAAAGCGTAAAGGATTTAGGTATGAATGGACCAAGGAATGTCACATAGCATTCTTTGAGCTTAAAAGATTGTTGACCAGTGCACCAATCTTGCGAGTATCTGATATGGACAAATATTTTATTGTATGTACCGATGCATCTAAGAAAGGATTAGGTGCAGTATATATGCAAGATAGAGGGCTAATAACATATGCCTCAAGGAAGTTAAATCCTCATGAAGAAGTCTATGCCACGCATGATTTAGAGTTGGTCGTTGTAGTACTAGCCTTAAATATATGGAGACACTACTTGGTAGGGAGATTCTTTGTGCTCAAAAGCGACCACCAAAGTTTGCAATATTTGTTTACCCAAAGGAACTTAAATGCTAGGCAAAGATAATGGAGTGAATTCTTAAATGAGTATGACATTTGAATTTCATACATTAAAGGGAAAGAGAATGTAGTGGCAGATGCTTTAAGTAGACGATCAAGGATATTTTCCCTCATACCTATCAAGGTATACTTGTGGGAACAAGTGTTAGAACATCTCTTAGAAGACAACTAGTATTTAAAATTAAGATCGAGGCTTGATAGTAAAGATCCAAAAGAACCTAAGTTTGAGGGATATGAACTAGAGGATGATGGAATTTTGTGATTCCATGGAAGAATGTACATTCTTGATAGTGGGTATATCTAAAACTCCATTATTAGGGAGGCTCATAGAGCATTGTATTGTGTGCATCCTGGCATAAATAAAATGTATGTTAATATAAAGAAACTTTTCTTTTGGGCAGGCATGAAGCGTGATATCGTCCATTTTGTTGCAAAATGTAGGGACCAACCCTATTTCTATTTTTTTTTAAAGAGTAATACAGTAAATTAAGAATACAACCATAAAGAGCTAGCATTGGGAACTCAAAAATATTAAGCACTTATATAAAACATCCATGAATTTCACTGCATTACACATATCATCTATTTTACATGTTGTTAACTATAGTCATAATGAAGTCATATAAAAGAACATTATAATAACATAGGTACCATTCACCAGGAGACGAGATTCAATCTTGACTTGCTGCTACTTGCACTCCTTTGTTGTTGTTCACCTCCAAGTGTGAATGTTGACGTGCTTAATCTGAATGTAGTGACCCACCGGTTGACCTCCTAGCCTACTCCTTGGGTACTCTCCTTCCTCGTGGACCCTCGAGCTCAGCTGAGATTGTACAATGGAAGAAATGTGTTAGCTGGTAGAGGAGAGCACTCCTTGGCTCAAGAGTCCCATCTCTAAAGTCCTATACCTCACCAAACTCACTATAGCGCGTAGTCACTACTCTAACATAGTCTCATCCATCCAACAATAAGGTAAAAAAAATTCCCTTCTCCCATGGCCCGCCCCTTCTTTTATAGGAGTCCTCATAGGTGACACTTGGCATTTCATGCATAATTAATTATTTTTGTTAATCCAATAGTTTGATTATTCACCCACCCATGTGTCATTCTTTAACCAATGATCTCCAAAATTATTTACTTAAATTTTAATTTAAAAATAATATTTTTCCTCACCCCAACAAGACTTCCTATTTCTTCTCCTAGTTGTTTCTTGATCCCCCTTTTCTACTCCTTAATTTGTGTTCATTACTAAAGTCAATTGATAAGTCTCATATTTGGTCCCCTAACTACTTCCTAATTTAACTCAATTTGCCTCTTAGATGGATATTCTTATGTTGGTTGTTGCCACATGGAGGTTCTCTAAATTTCTCTAAAATTTAATTTATTAATCTTATTTTAATTCACCATCCTCTTCTCTTAATGCAGTTTAATTATTTTAGGATTAATCTTTATACTTACATCTATGTCTCTCTTTCTCCCTTTTACCTAATTAAGTTACTTATGTACATTATCTACCTAATATTTTCCAACATGGGAAGGGTAGAGTTTTCAAGGTAAAATATTTTATTTCTTCCTATTATCCCCTTAACCCAAGTTTTATTCTTGATTTAATTACCTCAGTTCTAACATCATTTACCACTTGATGTGAATTTACAGGGTTTTCATATCTTGATTATATTTATTAATTTATTTATTTTTAATGATTCCAAGGGTGCCAAGTTGGTCGTGCCCTTCAAGAACTTCCCTTGAAGTTCCAAGGGTGTCACACCTAATAGTTTATTTGTGATGCCAAGGGTGCCAAATTGGTCACGCCCTTCAAGAAATTCCCTTGAAGTTCCAAGGGTGCCATGCCACTTGCCCTTCAAGCATCTAGTGGTTGTGAGGGGAAAGTACAGGTGCAACGAAACAGAGTACTATCATCTCTTATGGTTCCTACTATAGTGAGACTAATGGTGTTGGGGATCATGGAATCCGCCTTGATGCACGCCCCCCAGTAAAATCCTCATGAACGAACCAAATTTGGGACCTGCCCCCATGACATTGTGATCTTCAAGGCGAAGGTGTTTCAACCTTTCTAGCCCAAGTCATGGCGGGAGTGCTAGTGGGTGAGATCAGGGACACTGTCCCACCCCTCCCATGTAGTTCCATCCAATTGTACAACCCCATCACCTATATGTGAGTCATTCGTCCAAGCAAATAATATGTGCCTGCAACCACTAACATATCATCAGAATATATATATATACATATATAGCATGTTTCAAAATTGACTTATAATTTCAAATACAAAGTATTAATTTTCATCAAACCAGGTTTCATCAACTCATCATATGCGAGTGCCTCTAGTGGTTTCCTGTCATACTCAATAATCATCAATAACAAAGTTTCTCAGTGTTAGTCATTATCATAATAGCATCATAAACATCACCTAGTCATTCACATCATTGTTCATTGTGAACCAGAACTAATGTAAGTAGCTAACATAGGGGACACATCCATCATGGATATCATCATCATAACATCAATGGAAACATACATATCCATTAAAGCTATCAATATCATAACATCAATAGAAAACATACCTATCCATCAAAGCTATCATCATCATGATATCAATAAAGAGCATACATATCCTCTACTGCTATCATCATCATAATTTCAATAAAGAATAAACATAACCATTTATGCTACAATCATCATAATATCAATAGAGAACATGCATAACCATTAATGCTACAATCATCATAATACCAATATATAACATACATAACTATTAATGCTATCATCATCATAATATCAATGGAGAACATACATAAACATCACAACCACTAATAATAGAGTCATGTGTTCGGATCCTCAACCTAAGGTCCTCAAAGAATAAAGTGTGGGCCTTAGGGCTAAATAAATGTTAATGTCATATCACTGTCAGTTAACTAGAGCGCGGCACTACACAAAATGTCTTGAATGTTAGCAAGTGAAGGTTGACCAATGTCACCCAGCAGGTCTCCTGCAACCTCATGACATTCATATGACCAAATGGGAGGTGATTTCCATGTATTTTATCATCATACTACCTCATACTCCACAAAGGCACAATGCCATTCTAGTAGTAGTTGACAAACTAACGGAAAATGCTCATTTGATTCCTGTAAAAGAGACTTATGAAGTGTTTAATGTAACTCGAGTATTTATAAATGAAATTATCAGATTTCATGGATTACCTAAGGATATAATATTAGATAGAGATTCACAATTTACTTCAAGATTATTGATTTGTATGCAGTTAGCCTTAGGAACTCAAGTAAATTTAAGTACAACTTATCATCCTGAGACTAATGGAAAAACAAAAGCGGTGAACCAAGTACTAGAATATATGTTGTTTATGGATCAACAAACACAATGGAAAAATCACTTGCTCTTGGTTGAATTCACATACAACAAAAAATACCATAGTTCAATCAGAATGCCTCCATTTGAAGCATTATACGGCAGACCTTGCAGGACATCGTTAAGTTGGGATAGATTAGAGGACCAAGTGATAATGGGACCATAATTAATTAAAGAGATGGAAGAATAGGTAAAACAAATTAGACAACAGTTAGAGGCACAAGATAGACAAAAGAGTTATGTTGATGCTCACAAGACAAATAGGAATTATGAAATAGGGGAACATGTTTTCATCCACATCAGACCAAACAAAAGTACCATCCAGTTTGGAAAAGGAACAAATTTGTCACTCCGATTTATTGGGCCATTCAAAGTTCTGGAAAAAGTTGTACCTGTCGCCTATCGTCTTGCATTTCCACCCCACTTGCATAAAATTCATAATGTATTTCGTGTATATGTATTAAGACATTATATAGCTAAAAAATCACATAACCTTCAATGGAAGGAATTTCATGTATCAGATGAGGGAACCATTTTAGTCGAACCATTACATATACTGGAATATAGGGTTTGACAACTCAGAAAACTCCTAGTAGAACAAGTTAATGTCCAGTGCGACACGTGTTGTCCTGGATTGGCTACTTGGGAAGACACAAAGGCCATATGCTAGAAACACCCCAACTTGTTCTATAACTATGAAGGATTTACACGTAATAATACTTTCAAATTATTTTCTTAACATTGTTGGTACATGGATACCAATATGAAATATGTTATTTGCTTAACATTGTTTTTACAAGGATACCAATATGAAATATGTTATTTTCTTAACATTGTCGATACATGGATACCAATATGAAGTCTAATATTTTCTTGACATTGTTGGTACATGATACCAATATGAATTATAAATTATATTATAGATGTGATGTCTATAATTCTTGTTTTAATAGGATAGAAATAAAAGGATGACTACACTTGACTACTTAATATGAAATCAAACTTACATATGCATTGATTAGAGATAGCTAAATATGTTATATGAACTCAAAGATCAATTTCATAGATGATATCATATTTGGAATGAACATAAATTGTTATTTGAATGTATTTATCTTTGAAAATACTGATGCATATGTTATAATATGTGGACAACGGTTTACATTGCAGATAATATCGCTACCAAACCAACCACGTGATGACAAATTTCCAAGAACATTTGAGTCTCAATCAGATCTAGTGATGGGGTATTGACCCTACTCCTACTAGGAGGGGTGGAGGTGTTGCCCACCATTTATCCTCCAAAAACTGGAGTCATGGAAAATTGTGTGATTCACACTCTCCTAGACGTGTGATGATGATTGTCGGATGCCTATTGGGAAATCAGGTCGATATAGTTGGCGTTGTTACCCTTGAGGTTTATAAATGGTTAGAACAATATAACTGACACCATGACATAATCCAGTAGTATATGATAGATAGGATGAGAGTGAAAGAGATTAGGAAGGATAGGGTGATTTTAGAATAGGTTGGGAACCCAACTAAGGCAGGGAATGACTATTAAGGTTGTAAAATTATAAATGTTAAAAACACAAATTTTAAAGTGCCCTCATGCTAAACAAAAAATTAAATAATGAAACACAATTCTTACATGATTATACTGATCGCTAAATAATTACTGATATGCTATATAAACTCTAACTTCAGGACGAAGGTTTTTGAAGGAGGGGTGTATGTAATGATTGTTGAGTCTCCTTTTTTATGCTTTTAAAAACCCCTTATCATTCTTTGATGTTGACTAATTTCACCTTGAACCTAGTTATTATTTGCTCATTTACCTCCGGAACATACCTTTTGGCCTTCTTATGTCTATATGAGGTAATTTATATGTCAAAACACAATTTTTATGTTTTCTTGTAGTAGAAATAGAATTATTTGATTTCTTATACTCTCTATTAATTTGATTGGCTCATGTAGATGTCTAGACAGTGCTACTACTCATCCAGTACCTGTGCAAAAATCTAGTACCCATGCTCCTACTCATCCGGTACCCGTGTAGGGATGTGATACTTGTACTCCTATGCATCTGCTACCAATGTTAGCAATCTGATACTCAGGTTCTTGTCTGGTACTCGTATATTCATTGATCGACTACCTATGTTTTGTCAACCATGTACCTATTTTCACCATACTTTTCTACTCATCTGACACCAATAGCGGCCCCTGTGTGATTCTAGTACTCGCGTTCCAATGACTGTGTGATTCTGGTACCAAAGTTCCAGTAATTGTGTTGATCTGATACTACCTGCGTTAATTGTATTATTCCAGTACTAGATCCTACTTTCCAGGTTCGATGGTTGAGCAAACTGTCTTCGATGAGGCCGAGGAAATTGTTGGTCAAAGGCATCATTTTATTACAGCAAATCGAGATATGCTTCCTCCTCATGCACTGTGTGTCATGAGGATGAAGTCGAATATGTAAAAGAGCTAAACTATAATATTTTGTATGATTTGTTACTATTTTATTAAGCCTTGATGTAACGCCATTTCTCTATAAGAGAAGGCTTGTACATGATAGCCAAAGATTAGAGATTAGAGGGAGATTATAGAAATATAGAGAAACTGAGTTTTAACTTTACTGTTATGCTGGAGACTTGATTTTGTAATCTTTCTTTGAAATCAATAATATGAGAAGCAAGTGATGATTTCAATGTGTTCATGAATTCTTTAGCTTTGTAAGGTCTTTAAGCTTTCCTTGGTAGCTCGGCAAGGGCCCACTAAAGCCATCAAGGAAAGTTCTTATTAAATCTATTATGCATATAGTTTTGTTTATGTAGTGTTAAGTATTTGATGTGATTTCAGTCATGTTTCATGTAAGTAACTTCTGAGTGACAGTTCATTAGTTTTATGAGTGCAAACTTTATTTCTTAAGCTGCACATTTAATTGTTAATTACTATTTTGAAGAATAAGGAAGCTAAGAACAGAGATCTCACCATACACCTACATGTGATGTTAGTGAAGACTATTGTCATATATTTCCTGTACTAGAATGTAGAGTTTGGTTTAGGACTAGTCCCAATTTCTTTGTTTAATGTTTGAATGCAGCGAATTTATTATAGTGTAGTTATTGAGATCAACTGCTACATGAAAATGGAGTAGAATCCATCTTTTCATTTCATGAGCCTCTAAATGGATAGATTTCTTACCTGAGAAAGAACCATTAGATTACACTGCTTGTTAAGATTTTATTTCTGATTTTTTTTCAAATTGTGTGAGGAAGTCAGTGTTGGTTTTTATCTAGGCTATACTCATCAGACATAGAAACTTACCTGTTATTGGCACACATAGTTCATTACGACTCCCGAGTTGACAATTTAATTTGTGGCGATATATCATTCATATAATTTCCCCAACATTTGTGGCGCCTTTATCGGGGAGCTGTAAACGGTAATAGGTAAATATTTGTTTTTTTAATGATTTTTGAGTGATATTGAGGACAACCTAAGGGCAGAGAGAAGACGGTAAGACGTAAGTGAAGAGCCATGCGTTCACTATGGTTGGATTGCTCCAAAGTCTGGTTGTCTCTAATTGATTCTCTAGTTTCTTTTTCAGATGCATAGAATTAAAAGTAGGATCTAAAGCCTCGTTTTTCTTTATTTTTCTTTGCAAGTATGTTTTATTTTAGATTGATTCATGAAAAGAAGAGAAGCCTAGCTTGTGTGAATAGATAACTTGGTGACAACAGGATCCTAGTAGCACTGTTGTGCTTCGACTAAATGATTGGTTTGCTTGCATTTGTTTTAAGTGTGTTTTCTTCTTATTTGTTTAGGTTTTTTAATAATAACTCCATACACTAATTCATGTGCATGACAGGAATTAGCAAGCAGCAAAGTGATATGCAAGGATGATCATGATTTTGGGAGAACTCTCTCAAATACTAGCAACAACTGGGATATCTACTTCTCAGGAAGAACAAATCTTGATAGCCATCAAGCACTTGTCTGCCTCTCCAGAAGTGATAGAGTAACAACAAATCCATGAACCACATCCATAGGAAGATCTTCATCCATGCCATATTTTTGAAGAAATTAAAGAATCATGGACCACATTCAATGGAGAGCAACCATTAGAACCTGAGATTGAAGAATTTTTGACATGCCTATCTACAAATCCTCTAAGCACACAAGTGGATAGTCATCTCATAATAGAAGATCTGCATGGAATGGTAAAGGAGGATATGCCAAATGAGCCAAATAATGAGGTAAACCAACTTCATTTTTACTTTATTGAAAATTAGTTTCAAACAACTGTAGGGCCATACCACTCCTTCATTCTTCCTTACTTCTTTACATCGTCATTAAAACAACTGGTTCTTCATACTAAAGTATGTGTTGAAGATTATATTTTAAACTTGAGTATGAATGCATTTTTACACCTATTACGCACATGGTTACATTGAAAATACTCCTATACTTGAGGAGAGGAATTTATTTTTCTCAAGTAGAGTAGGATAATAAATAAATAAACAAATGTTGCATATAGTAGTTAGTTTAGTGCAACATCTTTCTCATTTGTTTTCAATAAGTGGGGATGTTAACAACTAAAAAGTAATTAGTTGAAAAGGGGATATCTATGTCCTATTGCATATTTTCGTTGGGGTTTCTTTCAGTCGCATATTGTTTTAATGAAGATTTCCACATAGTCTTATTTCCAACTGTAACATGGTTCAACTATTACTTTGCTTTCCCACTTATTATTTCTTTTCAGTTAGATATGTTTCTTGTTTTTCTTTTCAATAAAGCAAGTTATGACCATTATGTTTGGAATTGTAGGAAAAGTTGGAGATGATTGCATAGAAACATCATATAGTATTACTATCAATTGTTTAGTGCCATGTTTCATCTAACCAAGTATCAAGAATTCTGGTACCAATTTTCTATTTTGCAAGAAAAAACAGGATCCAAGAGTATTGTTCATTTGGTATGTTTTTAAAAGTGGCAAAGACATCTTCATCAACGGAATGGAACAATTAGGGGAGTATTTGATGACATCTTTCATTTTTCCTTAAGTATTAAAAATGATGCATTCATGCTTTATTTGTTTTAAGACCGTTATTTCACAAAGATGATATAAGAAATCATTTTCATAAAATTTGAATTGAGGGATAATTTTAAACTATTCATAGTTTCTATTTCTGTTTTTAAATTTCATTTTTCTTATTCATATAGATTTCTGATTATCAATACAAAACAATTGCTCAAAATATAGTTACCAATGTATACAAGGGGATTAAAACAAAGTTAAGAGGTATATACAATGATACCAATGAAAAAGAAACTTGAATACTATAACCATAACAACAAAACATGATCTCCAAGCATCTTTATTAAGCCTTGAAAGAGAGTTAATGAAGTCTTTGTTCATAGTAGAACACTATTTAAAAGAGAAAGCATACATGAAAACTATGTCTGGTAGGACTTTCGGTGTCTTTTGGTTATTCTCTGGTTAGCCTCATCCATCTCACATTAAAAATGGCTCATTCATGTTCACTGTCCTTTGAGTACCTGTAAGTACCTTATGCGTATAGGACATTATGCAGGTAATCTAAGCCACTATGAAAGGTATCATCATATGTAAGGGGCTTTCTAAATTTGCTCCCCCATCTACCAATTGCAAAAGCAATATTCATAAGCTAAACCTAAAATGGTAGGGAACATGGTACTAGAGCCTCCAATGTAAAATAGGTTTAAGAGGTAAACCCGTCGAGGCTATGGATGCCTGCTCGTAGCGAATACTTGATACCGCTAGGAAAACCCATTGGGGCTATGGATGCTTGCGGGAAATGGGGAATTCTGCCTAAAGAATTGTCAACCAAACCAAGGATTTTTTCTACATGTATGATGGTTACTCTATAGTGTTACAATAAAAAGGAAGCATGTGTGGATGAAGTCAAGGGTAAAAACCAACTTCATAAATTTGTTGTTGAAGAATGGCCTTAAGGTAATCTTGAGTCCTCTATCATTATTTTTTCATACTATATCTAAGATTTAATTGTCTTAGAAGTGGGACCTATGATCACAAAGAACTAATAAAACTCAACTACAAAGCTTATATATAATACTTGGATGACTATAAGACTTTGGGATTTGGTTAGTAATAACTAATTTTTTAATGGTTCATCATTTGTCATGATCATAAAAAGCCTCCTACCTACAAGGAAGGAGAGCCCCTTAAATTTATAAAAGGTTTCTTTTCTTGAGCATAAAACTGTTAAAGATTGATGAAATCTTATGTAATGAGTGATGGATTTTTTTTTTTATGCTTGGTCTTAATGTAGCATCATATAAATATGAGATGAATTATTTTTGCTCAATATTCATCTCATTAGCTCCATTGCTTTTTTTCAAGGTCCTTTGTACTAAGCCATCTCAGCAACCCTCCTCATTCTTCAGTACCTCACCTTGCTTGCATGACAACATGCAAAACCTCAGACATGGGGGAGTGGTTGTTGGGATTGTTTTTAACATCTTCGTTTTATCCTTTTTAGCTTCCTTCAACATATCAGATTGACACTCATCAAGTCTCTCTCTCCTCCAGATCATCAGCCTTACATTGTCTCATTTTCTGACACTTCCACTGCGATTTCAAAATTCCTATACCAGTGCCTTGTTTGTAGTTCTTCCAGCAAAACAAATTCACATGTAGCATTAGCTTGACCTTCAAAACATGTTAAGCTACAAGGAGAAACATACAGGATTCCAATTTGAAGACTATACAATAGGGAATCTTATTAAAATTCCATCCGGTACTGGAAGGCAATCTCCTATGTTCATCTGGTATTGGAAAGCAGTTTCCTATGTGCATCCAGTACTGCAGAACAATTTTCATCCGGTACTAAAAATATTTCATGTGTAATTTGGTAATAGAGGTATGAGGTTAGTATTTTGTTTTCTGCTATTAAGATTCATCTTAATCATGTAATGAATATATACTTACCCTCATAAACTTTTTATTCGTATCAGTTGTTAAGCTCATATCCTAATCCTAAACCCCTGTTCTCTAAAAAAAAATCATTTTTGATGATATGATTGAATGGGGTAATCATGAGTGTGATTGGGCGAATGTCAATCATAATTTGAAGCAAATGTGTTATATGTTGAATGCCTCATTATAGCGATTCTACCTCCGTGGTTTGTTTAAACAATAATTTTACCACTACCCCATAACCATACATTGAATGATGGTGATGAATGATCACCGAAACATTGATATGGACTGTCTCGTACTGTTGTACTCGACCACATTCTATTCATTATGTTTAAACATTTATTTGCATGAAGTATCAACTCTGCATACAACGTATCACCATCATCCCATATCATCTCACCTAGTAATTATGGAAACAATGTGACTGTTGTCATTCCCTTTCAAATTATAAATTCTCCTTTGGATGGCTTCTCCATCCAGATGAGCATCATTTCTCTTTTTCTTAGCCTTTGGCCTTCATTTCACGAGCCCCCATGCATTCATCCGACACTCTGTCAACCATTTTCAGTACTCTATTGCTGCCCCATTCGATACTCTATAATACCATTTCCAGTACCCTCTATCACCACTTCTGGTACCCTGTTATCATCTTTGGTACTCAGTCAACTCCAGTACTAAACCCTTCCCAAGTCTGAGAACCGCTCTTAAATCCGGCATGGAGGTAGATAGGCACAAACCAAGGTTCCAATTTTATCAAGAAACAGAGGAATATCAATCATGCAAGAGAAATTCAAGAAAACTGGCTAGATTATGTTCCTAGAGAAGTTTAAGGGATATCATGAGGGTGTTTCTCATGCCTTCACTCAAAGCTATGATGGAAAACATGTTCTGTTAGGTCCCTATACTACTACCCCCTTATTATATTGTTGTGCCCATGTAGTCCCCATATTGTTATTATTGTGCCCTTACATTATTATTGTTATGTCAACTCTGATTATATTATGACCCCTTAGACTCCTATATATAGAAAGGAGGTCTTGTCATTTGTATCATCTAATAATTATTCATTTGTGTAATGTAAAGGAGGTTTCCCCCTCGAAGAGGCTGAATTCTAAGGCATTGATCTATATTTTCTATCTTTTTGTGAGCTGATTTTATAAAATTTGGTATCAGAGCTTTGGATTCTAGGGTTTCGCTACTCCAAACAGGTCATCGTGGTATTTTCGCTATAACATTTTTTCCTACGACGTTTCAGAAGCTAAAAAAAATCCCATTTGAGAAGGAATCACATGGAACCTTGCGTCCGAATTTCAGATCTTGTCTCGCTATCTTTTCGGAGATATGATCTGAGGAAGTGTTGTGCTCTACAACAACCCCCCATTTCATATCATTTTTATTCACAAAACTATCATATGAAATGGGTCCCTTTAGATTTTGATTGGTATCAATATTGTATTATTTAAAAAGGTCCGAAAACCAAATGAAAACATTATAAAAACCTTTTGAAAAACCCATTTTGATCATATTTATGCAAATAAATCAATCTTTTATCATTGCGATAAAGCGATCGCAAGATCGCATATCGCAATGACATAAGGAACATAAGTAAATGGCACATTGGTTTCCGCTGATGCGATATCGCTATCGGCTATCGGCAATGTTCTATGCACATTCTTAAAGCGCCCCCAGGCCATTCACCCCGATGCGATGCGATATCGCTGTCGGCAATCGGCGATATACTATCCATGTCTCATATAATGCCAATACTCCCGATGCGATGCGATATCGCTATCGGCGATCGGGGTTTCAAAAGGTGTCAATATAAGAGGTTAAGCTTTCTCCGATGGCCGATTGCGATAAAGCGCATATTTCAAAAAAGCCGTTAAAATGAAGGGATGTTACGATCAATTCATATTAAAAGCTTGATCTGTTGAACAATGATTCACCTGCGCTAAACCGCCAAAACATCTATAACACACTTAAACGAATCATTCAGCCGATTAATGGTATAATGGGCATTTAAGGATTGGCAGGTTTTAAACGGCCATTTAATGTAATTGTAAGTCCTAAAATCTTCCTATGGATTGTATTCGCGGCCATTGTAAAAGTTTTCTCTCATCACGCATTGATCAATATATCTCACCATATTAGAGTTTTCATTGCCAATTCTCTGTGTTACGTTTATTTTCGCTTCTGTGCAGAATTCATCCAAAGAAGAAAACTCAAGAAAAATGGGGAAGAAATCTAAGAAAACCACAGTTGCTTCCGTTGCGCCAGCCACAGGACAAGCTGTGGCTGATCCCTCAAACAAAAAGAAAGGATTGATTTCGGATACTACATGTTCTGGTCTCGGCAAAACTACTTGGCAAAGTACCTACAACTTGATTGAAGCCGAAGAACCTGAAGTGACAACAGTACAAGCTACTGCAGATTCAACTCGGAAATCTGATGGTACTCTAAAGGACTTAGCTGACTCCTTCCTTCATCGGATAGCAGCTAGGGAACAAATTCTCCCATATACAGATGTAGTGCGGTGGGCAATTGAGGAAATACCAATCATGGATAGAACCTTCAGCACCAGAGACGGGAGAATTTTCGGGTCATTCAAGGCTGATGATTTAAGGCAAATGTATCATTTGCCTGAGCCAGAGAAGAAATACAATAAGGCGTTCCTGGAGAAATTCCGAAAGGAGAACGAAGTTGAATCCGAACCCATCCGGGATTGGAGACAAAATCCGGCAAAGCACAAACATGAATCTTCCGGTAAGTACTCGGTTGATTCCCTGGCTTCTCCTTATTGCTACGCTGGAATAATGATGTGTAGATTGTGGGGATTGCACGACTCTTCTAATTTCACTATAGAAATGGTTCCCTTAATGGAAGCGGCATGCAACAGTGAAATAATGGATTGGGCCACTATTCTCTCAGATAAACTAGCCACAGCTGTTCTTGAGTTTAGGAATAAGACCCGCATTACTGAAAGGCTAATTCCCCCATTCTATTACAGTGCCTATATTTTAGATACCTTGTGTTTTAATTCTGAATTTCCCGTGCTCGGCTGGAGGTGGACGCCACAAGACCCCATGCCTATTCACATGTACCATCAGAAAATATGGAAATCCTCTTATAAGCACCATTTGTACCAAGTCTGCAATGGCTTTATGTTGCCTATTTATTATTCTATTTTTGATAAACCTGTTCCCAAGATTTCCTACCAAGCTGGGATTGATTTAACAGCGGTAGGGAGATGGTTCGGGGAGGAGAAGTTCACTTATATAAGAGTTTTCGGTAGCCAAGCCGAACCTCATGTCCTCCCTTTATACATACCTGATAAACTGCTGGCAAGGGAAATCGCTTACCAGATCATTGCTGAGAGTGTTACACAGACTCTCAAGAAAAATAAGAAGCAAGGCTGGCCCTCTTTTCCTTTGAGATGCGGTGTCTATACCTTGCATGATCTCAAACATGTAGAAAAAGAAGCTACAAAGATTAAATCATTAACTCTAGCAACTCTCCCTAATAGGCAATTTGATCCAAGCAAAGTTGCCTATAATGCACTAGAACAGGCCAAATTGTCAAAATTTGATCATAAAGAAGATATGTTTGATGACCTGTTCTCCTCCGCTGAGTCAATAATGCAGGTTAAGGCATTTGCCAGAATGAAATATCAAGATGAAGGGTTGGTTGAATTTAACAGACTTAGAGAACAGAGGTTGCAAACTCTGCCTCTAGATCTATTAGCAACAACCCCAACAACATCGATAAGCGAGCCTGAACGACAACAGTCAAAGGAGCCTCCGGTTACAACAATAGAACCAGAAAAGCCACAGGAGGAAACTCAGACTACAGAGCAGGAGAAAGTGCAGGAAGAGACCCAGATGAAAGAGCAGAAATAGACCACCACTGAAGTAAACGTGGATACTCATATTGACCCAAAATTGCTCCAGGAATGGCAGCAATTTGATTCCATTATCAGTGGTCTAGAATGTTCAAAGGACACTGAAACTTCAAAGGCAGCAGACACACAGGAAACCACTTCACCACAGGTTCTAAGTGGAACCAGCGGCCCACCCATTTCAAAAGAGGTAGAGATAATACCAAAGGACCCCTCCGATCAAATCATTTTGTAGGTAGAAGAGATTCCTCCCTTGGATGTCTTCTACAGCCCAAGGCATAAAGCTGTAGTAAAACGACAAAGGAAAAGAAGAAGGACTGATCAACCTTCCCTTTTCCCAGAACAGACGGTCACGGGCAATATGGTTTGGAAGGAGGAATTTGACCCCTCTGATGACCTGACAAAATTGTCACAATATGCTGGAGCCTATTCGGCGGCAACAATAGATAAGGTATCAGAGGTGAGTCTTTTGCTGAAAACAAAGGACCAGGAAATTTTCTTATTACAGGCACAACTGACTGAAGCAAAGCAGAAAGCGGAGCAGGCAGAGCAGCAACTGTTGACACAACAACAATTAAACAGTCAATTAACTCAACAATTGCAGGAAGAAAAACAACGGATTGACCACAGTGCAATCCAAAAGCAGAAAGAATTGTCAGAGGCCTTGGCGCAATTGAAGGCAGCGAATGAGAAAATGCTGAAATCAAAAGATGAGCAAATCGCTCAACTATCAGCACAGATTGAAAAGACAAAGGGCGTTCCACAAGTAGCTGAATTCAGAGTAGAAGCACTACAGATAAATACTGGATTGATAGCCCAAATTAAGCTTCTATGTCAACAAATCGCCCAGGCAGAGCCACTATGCGAATTAACGGCATCCATAAGTAATAAAGTAGACAAGGCTAGGACTGAATTGGATCAAGCTGAAGAAACGATACCTGCATTTCTTGACTGGCAAGATACTAATCAAGGACAAGCGGCGAATTTACCAAGAATCTTAGAGTCACATAAAGATATACTCTTTACAGAATGGCAGTCCCAGTTAATGAAAGTAGAGAGGGCAGTTTCAAGATGCAAATCAACTTCAAGCAATTTAGTTGAATTAGTCAATAAAACTCTCTACTTATCAAACATGATTTCCCAATGCACACCAGGAAAATTGACAACGATGAAAACATTGGAGCAATCATGTTATCCAGATCTAGAGGAAAAGGGGAGATTAATTGCTGGGATTAACAGTTTAACCTGGGACACCTATTGGTTCTTCTTGGTAAAACCACACACACAGAGAGCCGCCCTCAAGTGCCTTACAGATGCAATCGGGTATATTATCCCCGATATTCAGGATGCCACCTATGCCACCCAGCTCAGCTCTCGCCTCAACAGACCACCCGAAGTGGAGCCGATGCTTGCGATAAGTCAGCTCAGATTTAAAGGCAAACAACCTACTTGATGATTCATGCCGCCGACTGCTAGATTGCTGAAGAAAATAGGATCAAAATCAATTGATACCAATTAAGTAGGATTTCAGTTTCGTAGATAGTTAGATTAATTAAGTATTTATAGACCCTTTCATTGTTTTGGAAAGGGTCGTAAAGTTTTGTACTTGACTTAAAGACTGAAGTTGCACTATTGTGCTTCAGCCATATTCTTTTATGAAACTGGACCAGTTATTCTAAATTTGACAAGGAAGCTTTTATGCAATTGTGCACTATTGTCTTTGTTTGAAAGTGTTTCTGTGTTGAAGGAAGAATCTCAAGTAGCGATTGATATTGGGAGTGTCTAGCAGCTCATATGGTACTTTTATATATGTCTGAATTCATTCTTTTCATATGAATTGTTATTTGATTATCTTTGCTATTATCGAATATATGTATGTGCTTTAACAGCAGTTCTGTATTCCTTCCACTATTGGATGTTTATGGTGTGCTTTTCTTTTAATCATATATGTGTCGATGATATAAATGACAAGTGTAGTAATATTGCTTTAATCGCTTTGCTTAACTATTTAAGCAAAGTAATCCTTGAATGAATTAATGTCCATGTCTGTTAGATGGAGTCATCTATATGCCTGTCCATAGACATAGATCATCAAGCGCTACACTTCAAAGTACAATAGTTCCCGGGATGCTGATAGATTTAGCTATTCGCCTATCATTAGATTAGTCAACCAATCATTCATTCCGTTTATCCATTTCTGGGAAACTGGTCCCATTATCCCCAGTAGGAGCCACCATTCCAAACGGAAAAGGAGTTGTACTAAGGTCCGGACCGGGTAGTTATCCCCCAATGTTGATACAACGATTTTCGGGGCATCAACAGGAAGTTAGGGTTTTTTCAAGCTCTAGAATTTCATCTAAAACAGGTCATTGTGGTATTTTCGCTATAACCTTTTCACTATGAAGTTTCAAAAGCTAAATAAAAAACCCATTTGGAAGAAATCGGTCTAAATCTCAGGTTTGAATTTCAATTCTTGTCTCACTATATTTTCAGATATATGATCTTAGAAAGTTAGGGATTTTGCAGACTCCCGAATTAAATCCTAAACAGGTGACCTTGGGAAAATCGTCCTAACTCTCTCTCTGAGCATCAGATTGAAATTTTGTAAGAAGTTACAAAAAGAGGATGGACTGTATTTTGTTTGGGTATAATTTTCAGAACCTAAGTTGGAAACAGTGACACGTGGCACATTGTACAAGTTCACTCTACTGAACTAGTCTATAATTAGTTCATCGCGGGAGATTGGGAATAAATCTTTCTTCGGGAATCCAATTATGATCAGACTTGCGGAGTTAGAAAGATGAATTAGAGGGATATTACAGGCCAAAATTTCAGAACTTAAAGATCCGAAATTATAGAGTTACAATCGTTTCAATATCGAGCTCCTAAAATCAAGAAAAAGCGAGATGAAGAAGTTTGATGGCAAGGATCTGGTAAATTGGATACTACAGATGGAGAAATATTTTGATCTACATGGTGTACCACTGTTACAAAAGGTATGTATTGCATCTAGTTATTTAGAACCGAATCAATTTTTATGGTATAAAGGGCTTTGTTCTCGTAAACCACTTGTCACGTGGTCAATTTTCACAGAGGAAATGGTAGCACTTTATATGGATACAAATAGAAACACCTTCTTTAGCCAATTGATAAATCTCAAACAAAAGGGTTCAATGGCAGAGCACATTGAGGACTTCCAAAAATTGAATATAAGGGTAAATGATATTCTAGAGAAGAAAATGGTTGATGTCTTCATAGGGACTTTAAGGGATAACATTCAACACGAGGTTCGTCTTTGGGAACCTGATTCATTGGAGAAGGCATTCAGGTTGGCAAGAAAAATTGAAAGAAAAATTATGGAAACAATGAATCTCACCACTCACGACTATAATTATGGAAGTATTTTTTCTCCTAGCCTTCCACAACCTACAAGGTTTACACCACAACAATTGGAAGAAAAAAAATAAAAAGGGCTTTGTTACAATTGTGATGACAAATACACTAAAGGTCGTAAGTGTGCTGAGAAGAAATTATTTTACATAGATTATGAAGAGGAGGAAGAAAAGGATCAAGAAACATCAAAAGAAGAGGATATACACCAGGAACCCACCCAGAGAAAGAAGAAATGAATCCGACCATATCTTGTAAAGCATTGAAAAGAATTACCACTCCTCAAACTCTCAAGATAGAAGGACATATCAAGAAGAAAACGGTTCAAGAAGTGAAAGATCACATCGAGAAAGAAGAAATGAATCCAACCATATCTTGTAATGCATTGGCTGGAATTACCGCTCCTCAAAATATCAATATAGAAGGACATATCAAGAAGAAAAATGTTCAAGAAGTGAAAGGTCACATCGAACATCAAGAAATGAATCCGACCATATCTTGTAATGCATTGGAAGAAATTACCACTCCTCAAACTATCAAGATAGAAGGATATATCAAGAAGAAAAAGGTAATAGTGTTGATTGATTCAGGAAGTAACCATAATTTTATTCATTCTAAGATAGCCAAGGAATTGAATTGCTTCCTATATCCAACACAGGAGTGTCAAGTGATGGTTGCAAGTGGAGGAACCATAAATTACTTTGGAAAGTGCATAATATCAAGCTATCCATGGGATAATATGTATTGAATAGCCCAATGATTTCCATTCCAATGGGTGGTGTTGATGTTTTACTAGGAGTCCAATGGCTACAATCTTTGGGTATGATAACTTTTAATTTTCAAGAACTTTTCTTGAAATTTCTTTGGGAAGGAAAGGAAGTTGAATTGAGGGATATCGAAGGGAAACCAGGAAAGATAATCAACTCTAATAGCATGACAAAGCTTCTAAATAAAGAACAACGAGGTGTAATTGCACAATTATGTTCACTAGAGGATCCCACATCGAAATCATGTATTTCTCCAGATCTCCAAAATGCTTTGGATAATCATTCCAAGGTATTTGAGGCTCCCAAATGCCTCCCACCTATTCGTGATCATGATCATGTTATTCATTTGATTCCAGGAAGTGTTCCTCCAAACATCAGTGCTTGCAGATATCATTATGCCCAAAGGAGTGGGAACTCATTCAAAAGTTGCAGAAGATCCCAGTTCAAAGAGTATTGTGAGAACTTGACAAGGAAGGAAAAATCATATTGGAACCTAAAGCAGTCACAGAACCGAGAAATCGACAGCTACGGAATAGATCAATTTCAGAGTATCTCATCAAGTGGAAGAACTTACCCGTTGAAGATTCCACATGGGAGGACAAGAATTTATACAGAAGCATCAAGAACTACTCAAGCATTGACGACAACACTTTTTGAAGGAAAGTGGCATGTTAGGTCCCTATACTACTAGTGTAACCCCTTATTGTTATTAGTATAACCCCCTTATTATATTGTTGTGCCTATGTAGTCCCCGTATTGTTATTATTGTGCCCCATAGAAGCCCACTATTGTTATTATTGTGCCCTTACATTATTATTGTTATGTCGGCTTTGATTATATTATGACCCCTTAGAATCCTATATATAGAAAGGAGGTCTTGTCATTTGTATCATCTAAGAATTGTTCATTTGTGTAATGTAAAGGAGGTTGCCCCCTCAAAGAGGCTAAATTCTAAGGTGTTGATCTATATTTTCTATCTTTTTGTGAGTTGATTTCATAACATGTTTAGCTAGAGGTCTACAATTTAGAGATCACAAAATCTACTATAGCGGAAGCTACAGGATTACCGATTGTAGGGGATAAATACTTCAAGGGTGTAAATATTAACAAGGAGTTGTAAGAAGGCTCCATTTTTGAAAATTTGAGGAATGGTTTAATACTTTTTTTTTGCAAGAGGACATGCAATGACTTAGGCATGGGGGAATGTTGAGTCTCCTTTTTGATGCTTTCAAATGCCCTTTATCGTCCTCTGATGTTGACTAATTTCACCTTGAACCTAGTTATTATTTGCTCATTTACCTTCGGAACATACCTTTTGGCCTTCTTATGTCTAAATGAGGTAATTTATATGTCAAAGCATGACTTTATGTTTTCTTGTAGTAGAAATAGAATTATTTGATTTCTTATACACTATGATTAATTTGATTGGCTCACATAGATGTCTAGACCATTCTCCTACTCATCTGGTGCCCGTGCAACAATCTGGTACCCGTGCTCCTACTCATCCGATACCTTTGCAACGATTCAGTACTTGTACTCCTATGCATTTGATAGCAATGTTAGAAATCTGGTACTCAGGTTCTCGTCCGGTACTTGTATATTCGTTGATCAAATGCATGTGTTTTGTCCACCATGTACCTGTGTTCACCATACTCGTCTGTTCATCTGGCACCAACTCCAGCACTTGTGTGATTCCGATACCCGCATTCCAGTGACAGTGTGATTCTGGTACCCACATTCCACTAACTATGTTGATCTGGTACTAGCTATGTTAATTATATTATTCCGGTACCAGATCCTACTTTCCAGGTTCAGTGGTTGAGCGAACTTTCTTCAATGAGGCCAAAGAAATTGTTGGTCAAAGGCATCATTTTGTTACAACAAATCGAGATATGCTTCCTCCTCATGCACTGCATGTCATGAGGATGAAGTTGAATATGTAAAAGAGCTAAATTGTAATATTTTGTATGATTTGTTACTATTTTATTAAGCCTTGAGGTAATTCCATTTCTCTATAAGAGAAGGCTTGTAGACGATAGCCAAAGATTAGAGATTAGAGGGAGATTAGAGAAATATAGAGAAACAAAGTTTTAACTTTACTACTATGCTAGAGACTTGATTTTGTAATCTTTATTTGAAATCAATAAAATGAGTAGCAATTGATGAATTCGATGTGTTAGTGAATTCTTTAGCTCTGTAAGTTCTTTAAGATTTCCTTGGTATCTCGGCAAGGGCCCACTGAAGCCATCAAGGCAAGTTCTTATTAAAGTTATTATGCATATAGTTTTGCTTATGTATTGTTAAGTATTTGAATTGATTTCAGTCCTGTTTCATGTAAGTAATTTCTGAGTGACAGTTCATTAGTTTTATGAATGAAAATTGTATGTCTTAAGCTACAAATTTAATTGTTAATTGTTATTTTGAAGAACAGGGAAGCTAAGAACAAAGATCTCACAATTCACCTATATGTATTGTTAGTGAAGACTCTTGTCATACATTTCTTGTACTAGAATGCAGAGTTTCTTTCAGGACTAGTCCTGGTTGCTTTGTTTAATGTTTGAATGCAGTGAATTGATTCTAGTGTAGTGATTGAGATCAGTTGCTATAGGAAAACAAAGTTGAATCCATCTTTTCATTTCATGAGCCTGTAAATGGACAGATTTGTTACCTGAGCAAGAACCATTAGATTACATTGCTTATTAAGATTTTATTTCTGAGTTTTTTTCAAATTGTGTGAGGAACTTAGTATTGGTTTTTATCTAGGCTATAGTCATCAGGCATAGGAACTTACCTGTTATCGACACATATAGTGCATCAACTCTGTTGATTATGACTCATTGGTTGAAAATTTAATTTGTGGCGATATATCATTCATATAATTGCCCCAACAATGACACATCTCGAATTACATGCAAAATGGAATATTAGCATGCATACGAGGTATGCATATGTACTGCATTAGTATACATGCTAGCTGGTATTGAAAATGTCTAAGTATAAGGTAATGAATTGATTTGTGAAGTAAATACCTAACTCACCAAAGTATGATGAATATGTCGAGAGAGGTACTTAATATGTATACAACCATTATAATATTTAATAATAAATAAAATATAAAATATTATGAACTAAATTAATTTTATAAATTAATTGATTTATAAAAATTAGAATTAAATTAAAATATTTTAATAAAAAGTATAAAATTAAATTAAATTATAAAAATAAGAATTAAATTTAAAACTTAATAAAAAGTATAAGTTAATTAAATTGTACTAAAGTTTCTTTTTAAAAGGTTGAAAACTTGTGAATAATTCATTAACTAAAGACATAAACCCATGTATATCATTCATTACTCATGTAAAATCTGACCGCTTCTTCAGAACCTTAGAGAAACCAAATGACTATTCTAGGTTTCCACGTGCTAGAAGGCAAGGAATACATAAGGCCTCGTTGGAGGCTAAGATTGTGGTGTGGGTGATATAAGGAGAAGGAATATCACACACAAGGGAAGGAGTTTTGAGAGTATTACACAGACAGAGGAGGAATTTCGAAAGAACCACAGACAGAGAGTGAAGACTAAGCCTTGATTGTTCTTGAAGCTTTGGGCATAGGGGCCAAAAGACATTTTGAAGTCTTCTAGATCTGGGAACCGAATAGGTTTATCCTAGATAGGATGGGAGGAAAAGGTCGGTTTGGTAATGGGAGCAGGAGAAACAACAGGAAAAAACACCTTCAAACGAAAGTTCTAGGTATGTACCTGCAAATGTATTGTTAAATTCCAGGTAAAATTCATTGTTTGGTTAAATATGGATTTCGATATAAGTTTTATATTATATTTTGTTAATTGTTGAAATTACTGCATTTGATTTGCTATCAGAGCAAGTTAATAACTCTTAGACCTGCCAATGTGTTTTCTCCCTATCACAAATTGTTGAGTTGAAATTTCCAGTTGATGAGTGGGAAGGTATTGTGGGGCTTATGAATGCATTGGATTAGTTTTGTAACAAACACTAAAGCATTTCCTTCTTCCTGCTTAATGGTCCAAGAATCAAGCCCCTTTTCTGGTGCAATTACTTTCAAACCCTCCACAAATTGTGTCATTATCGACTCATAAACACCCCTTTGTTTAGATTCAACTCTTCTCAAACCATTCCCACTTTCAAACCACATTACCATCAAATTGTTTATTGTCCTTATGTTTTCAATCACATCATGAACGCTCGATTTAGAGTGCTACAATATTTTTATCATCGATCACTTGACTTGTGTTTTCTTCTTTTCCACTGTTTACCATGATTTCACTGTCTTTTTCTAAGGGAACATACAATGACGTATCAATAAGATGAATTTTTCCATGCCCATGGAATACCACAACCTCCATTTCTACTCCTTCTCCCAGATCTTTCCCAATCCATTCATGCTAGATTTGGGGAAGCTCCTGCCTCGCTCCAGATGCAACATGGGTTCCATCTAAAGTACTTTGCAATGTTTGTTGCACATCAATAACCTTGTCACCTCCGTCCATTATGGAAAATTTTAGGGGCTAATATTCGCAACTGGGCTAATTTTCCATGGTTTTTGCAGAAACAAGATTCGTCAATTTCCATTTTTTTCTTAAAATGATTCGCCCAAATTTTATAGTATAAAATTCTTTTACCTTAAAAATTGCCAAAATTGTATAAAGACTATATACAAAACTATTATAAATTTGAATGTTTTTACAAATATATCAACAAACATTTCAATTTTTTGCAATTTGTGGACTAGTAAGATTCACTAAGGTTTCTAAACTTTAAGAGAAATTTTCATCCTTCAAATTTTCCATACCGTCCATAGCTCACTCAGTGAAAATTTTAATGTGATACGTTTCTAAATTTCTCGCATTGAATTTTCACGTGTCATCGGACAAGTCAGAAAACATTTTGACTCACTGAAACTCTACAAACAAATAGCAACTGCCATTACTTCAACGTTGACATCAAAGCCTCTATAAACCCTAGAAAAAAAAAACTTCCAAACCCCACAATCCATTGACATGAGATTTTCATACTAGTTTCATCATCTGAGGATTGCAAGCCTTATGCCCCTTCTTTAGTTAAATTCATTCTGGGAGCAAATTATTTTAAAATCATATAACATTTTGAAAATCTAAGTTATGTGGTGATTTAAGCCTAGCCATCTTACCACAGTTAATAGAGTGTGTGGCTTTCCATTCAACTTTCATAAAAAAGGGGCTTACACCTATTAAAGTTGTCACCAAAAGCCAAGGACCGCTGCCACCTTGGTAATCGTTGTCACCAATTAGTTAATATGACACTGAGTTAAAAAATTATTCTAAATTTTATATGGCACAAACCATTACTCAAGCTCTAAGCGTTTACCAATGCCTATAACTCATACTCAATTCCAAATCTTCTAAGTCGACATAACAACATAGTTTACACTAAGTAACCAGGGATATGCCAAATCCATTGCAGCAATAATGTAGCCTAATGGTTGTCGTGGGGCAATATTAAAATATGTATGTTCGATTTATCACAGTTCCAGGAAAGTGAAGAAGATAAAGTGGTATTTAAAAGAGTTTTATTCATGAATGAACTATTTATAATTTTACATGGTATTTCTTTTTAATTATTTTAGTTTTATGTTTGGGTTGGAATTTAACATTAAAATCTATTTTAGGTTATTTAAATTTATTTTAAATACATAAATGAGTTAGAACTTATTCTATTATTAGAATTACAATTTAAATATCTTAAATATCTCAAACAAAATTATATTATATCTGTATATATAAACTTAAAAGAGAACAGAATCTATAATCCTTGTTTCAGTTGAGGAAATAAGTTTTAATAGTGATAGGAGTAATATTTCTATTTGATTCTATCATTTCAAAGTTATCGTCAAATTTTGTTGAGAACTACTGTGGCATTGTTTTATTTGCATGGAGGAGGATAACATTTAGATTTTTTTAGATATGTTCGGTTCAGGGTAACATTATGAATGATGTCAGAGTATTTTAATGTAATCTATGAGTAACCAGATCTATGTTATTAATAAAAATTATCTATGAAAAAAATATTAAATGAAGCTTATCCCCATCATACATCCGTTTTCAAATCCCCACCTATCTTGACTTAAATTTCTTACGAAACTATTTTTCTTTAAAGTATTTATTAATTAAAATATCCATAAAGGATGTCATTAACATCGTAATTAATTTTCCTTTGAGATTACCATTCTAGTTAGAATTGGCCTCAAATTCACTTTATTAACCATTGAAAAGACACCCCAACAGAGTCTTATTTATATTTAAAATTGTAATAAACTAGATGGTACAAAGGTGAAGGTCAATATTAAATATTTCCAGGTGAGGGAATAATATTATAAAGTTTAATATTAATAATTTTAATATTAGTGTAAGTTCATCATTTCAATTTAAAAAAAGGCCGCATTTAGGACTAGAAAATGCTAAAGTGATATTATGATCTATGAAGACCCATGTATTATAATAAGTATTATTATGCATTAGAATAGATTACCATGCATAAGGACAAGGGGGTAGCAATACCACCCTCTTTGACCTCAATATCAATAACACCTGTCTGTAGGTAATAATAGCATAAAAATATACTTGCATGTGAGCTTGAATTTAGAAAATTGTATTTACTAATCTAAATTGTACCTCGGATACTCATAATCTTATTGTGTGCCCAAGAAAAAAGTTGTGATGGTAAAGACATATCAACAATGACATCATCTGGCGGCATCGTCATTACCATCATCATCACCATCACCATCACTACCACTGATACCATCATTAGCACCAATTGCTTTAGCGCCTAAGCTAACCATTATAATGAGCTCATTGGAATCCATCTTGGAAACACTAAAAGGGTCGTTGACAACAATTACCAAGAAAGAACGACCTCACCTTGAGGGAGGGAATCCAAAGGGACCTAAAGGTTTATATGATAAACAACCAAAGGAGGATATTTCTAGGGAACTGCAAAATATTAAGCTTCTATAATTTTCAGGACCTTGAGCCGGAGAACGTGTTGAAGCATGGCGAGAAGGAATGACAAGATGTTTCACACTAAGAGAATATTCTTCTACCTGTAAGACAAATATCACTATATTTCAATGAAAGGAAAGTACCTTGATTTGGTTGGGAAAACTACATAAACAATTGAATCTCACAATGGACAACGTTCCTTGGGATCTATTCGAGGAAATATTTCACGCAAAGTATTTTCCACCTTACTTTCAAGAGAAACAAGCTGGAGCTTTTCGCATGTTAGTCCAAGACAAAAAAATAGTAGAAGAATATGAAATGAGATTTATGGAACTCATAAAATATATTCCTTATCTAGATATTGATGAACGTTAAGCTGAGCATTTTGTGCATGGACTAAATCCTTGAATTAGGGCCATGGTTTGAATCTCGAAGCCATCATTAATAGCAGAGGAGGTTGAATGTGCCCGCTATGTAGAGGAACATCTAGGGATCATAAGGGATGTCAAACCAACAAGACCCCCATAACTAGGATTTCCAGGGAAGACTCCCCGTAACTTCTTCAAGGGGAGTAGTTTGAGACCACCTCTTTATGGTAATAGATTTACTCCAAGAGGAGTAAGAATAAGGCCTCCCATGGCAGGTAATTCTATATATACAGAATCATCAAGATCTAACTCAAGTTAGTGGAACTCTCAAGGAACTACTAATAAGGGAAGAGGTGTGAGAAGAAGTATCACAAGAGGATGAAGCTCATTTTCTACAAACTCACAATCTAACTCAACGAGATCATCCCAAGTTAATTGTTGGGGATGTGGAGGACCTCATTTTCAACGTGATTGTCTAGAGGCTTCAAATGTAATGCAATGAGAAATAAAATAGCCATCAAATACCCTGGGAAATCATAGAATCCATGCAATAGTCAACAACTAGGCAGAACATCAGTCCATTGAAGTGGAATCCTCGGGTACTATTAGTGACATAAAACTAAAAATCTTATTTGATACTAGTGCTATTGATAGTTTCATTTCATCATATGCATTAAATAAATGTGGGTTGGAATCCCACAAGAAAAACAATTTCATATAGGTGGAAATGGATTTAGGAGAACTTCAATATGTAGATTTAAGTGTTGAGGAATGAAAAGTTGATGTAGTGGTTTGCTCAACTAAGTTAAAAGTATATGTCATGGCCCTAGGAAATTATGACCTCGTCATAAGGATGGATTGGTTAGAAGCTCTTCAAGCTTGGGTAGACTGTTACGGAAATAGAATTATCTACATAAATGACGAAGGAGAAACGATCCAAATCTAGGGTATTAAGAGGAAGGTATATTTATGCTTCATCTCAGCAATGCAAATGAAGCGTTTCTTAAGAAAAGGTTGTCAGGTATATGCAGTTCAAGAAGGAAGCAAGGAAAAAGGACTGTACCTAGAGAAAAATCCAGTATTATTTGAATTTCTAGATGTTTTTCTAAAGGAACTACTAGGATTACCTCTTGAAAGGGAGCTTGAACTCACAATAGAATTAAAACCTAGTACAAAACCAATCTCTATAACACCCTAAAAATGATGGCTCCAGAACTTCAAGAGTTACAAATTCAACTGAAGGAACTATTGGATATAGGACACATTTGACCTCGTATTTCAACTTGGGGTGCACCTATAATTTTTTTCAAGAAGAAGGATGGTTCCTTACGGCTATGCATAGACTATTGAGCCTTAAATCAAGCTACAATAAAGAATAGGTAACCAATGCCTCGAATTGATGACCTCTTTGACCAAGGAGCTTCCGTTTTTTCAAAAATCGATCTACGGTTGGGTTATCATCAATTAAGAATCAAGAACATTGATATTTCTAAGACTGCATTCCAAACACATTTTGGGCATTACGAGTTCACGGTGGTACCATTTGGGTTGACAAATGCAACAAAAGTGTTCATGAATATTATGAATAGTGTTTTTTGCAAGTACCTTGACCACTTTGTACAAGTCTTCTTAGCTGATATTCTAATCTATTCCAAAAATGAGAAGGAGCATGAAGAACATTTGTGGATAGTATTATCTTGTCTCGGGGAACATCAATTATATGGAAAGTTATCCAAGTGTTCCTTCTTTCAAAATAAAATTCATTACCTGGGTCATATTATATCCGGTGAAAGGATCTCAATAGATCCTAAGAAGGTAAAAGAAATCATGGATTGGTTGATACCAAAAAATGCACGTGAAGTGCTAAGTTTTATGGGTTTAGACGGATACTATCAAAGGTTTGTAAAAGGGTTTTCAAAAATTGCAAAGCTTATCACAACCCTCCAGCATAAAGGAGTTAGGTATGAATGGACCGAGGAATGTCACATGGCATTCTTTGAGATTAAATGATTGTGGACTAGTGAACCAATCTTACGAGTACCTGATATGGAAAGAGATTTTATTGTATGTACTAATCCATCTAAGAAAGGATTAGGTGCAGTATTAATGCAAGATAGAGGACTAATAGCATATGCCTCAAGAAAGTTAAAGCCTCATGAAGAACTCTATGCCACTCATGATTTAGAGTTGGCCACCGTAGTACTAGCTTTAAATATTTGGAGACACTATATGGTAGGGAGAAGCTTTGTGCTCAAAAACGACACCAAATTTTACAATATTTGTTCACCCAAAGGGACGTAAATGCTAGGAAAAGATGATGGAGTGAATTCTTAAGTGAGTATGACTTTGGAATTTCATACATTAAAGGGAAAGAGAATATAGTGGCAGATGCTTTAAGTTGAACACCACCGATATTTTTCATCATACCTCTCAAGGTAGACTTGCGGGAGCGAGTGCTAGAACATATTTTAGAAGACAACTAGTATTTAAAATTAAGATATGGGCTTGATAGTAAAGATCCAAAAGAACTTAAGTTTGAGGGATATTAACTAGATAATGATGGAATTTTGCGATTCCATGGAAGGATGTGCACTCCTAGTGGGGATCTCCAAAACTCCATTCTTAGGGAGGCCCACAGAGCATTGTATTGTGTACATCCTAGTGTAAAGAAAATGTATGCTGATATAAAGAAATTTTTCTTTTGTGAAGACATGAAGCGCAATATTGTCCAATTCATTGCAAAATGTCTTGAATGTCAGCAAGTGAAGGCTGACCATTGTCACCCAACAGGTCTTCTACAACCTCACGAAATTCCTTTGACCAAATGGGAGGTGATTTCTATGGATTTTATTGTCGGACTACATCATACTCCACAAAGGCACAATGCCATTATGGTAGTAATGGACAAACTAGCAAAAAGTGCTCATTTGATTCCCATAAGAGAGGCTTATGAAGTGTTTGATGTAGCTCGGGTATTTATAAATGAAATTATCAAATTTCATGGAGTACTTAAGAAGATCATACTGTATAGAGATTAACGATTTACTTCAATATATGGACTTGTATGCAATCAAACTTAGAAACTCAACGAAATTTAAGTACTACTTATCATCTTGAGACTGATTGACAAGCAGAAAGGGTGAACCAAGTACTAGAAGATATACTGAGGATGTACATTATGGATCAACAAACACAATGAAAAAATTACATGCCCTTGGTAGAATTTCCATAAAATAATAACTACCACAATTCAATCAAAATGCCTCCATTTGAAGCATTATACGAAAGAACTTGAAGAACATCGTTAGGTTGGGATAGATTAGAGGACTGAGTCATAGTGGGACCATAATTAATTCAGGAGATGGAAGAACACATAAAACAAATTAGACAATGGTTAAAGGAGGCACAAGATAGACAAAAAAAATTAGTGTTAGGTGGACTAATCCCTCTTGTGGATAAGACGGATCTCCCTAGACCTCAAAAAAATCTAGTAACAAAAAAGAAAGAACCACTTCCTTTCCTTAGCTTATGATTGATTGAAACAAACAATATGAGAGCTATCACTTACAATTTTATCGAAATGCCTGTTGAAGTCCCTTTCAGTGCCTTTGACAGTTAACTTCCCCTTGGTGCTTTAGAGACTGTTCTAGTGCTCTCCATAACTTCTCCATGATGTATCGAAAGAGATCTGCAGAGACAAAAACACACAAAGGATCAAAGCATCTAGTATATATAATGAAAGACAAATGACCTACTTAACTCAACATATATCATAAATTGATTCAATAACCAATCATAACCTATGTGAGTGATCAAGGAGTCCCACAAATAATATCAAAAAAGACAATAATTAGGAAAGAACATTTGTTTTTTATTAAATAAAAAGGATAGCAAACTTACAACCTCAAAGCCTTGATTTTAGAAGCCTCTTCTCACAATCTCCAACCCTCTCCTTAAATGAAAAGCCTCCTAGCCTTATTTCTACAGTATAAGCCTACCTTTAATAGTCCCCTCATGCTCTAGCCTGTGTTTGATTTATAGGCCAAGAGGAGGAGGTTTGGGATCCATTTCCTAAGGGATGAGATCCACAAATGGTGGTATAGGGGATCCACAAAGAGAGGTAAGTAGCTCCATGATTCGAAGCTGTTAGTTGGAAAAGATTCGACTAACAAAGCTTCTAGACTTTACTTTTTATTTTTTCTTGTGTTAAGTCATGTGTGCAAGTCATGGTGTCAGACAAAGCACACTTTTGCCATATTCTAATGGTCTCTTCTATGTACGCGCAAAATGGACTAGGGAACTACGCAGGAAGGGAAAAATAGATTTTTGGGCCTTGAGATCCAGGAATTTCATTCTCTTTGGGATTGTTTGGGTTCTAACCTTGTAGGGGGATGCTTTGGAACACTTTGATGGATAGCAAAAGATCCAAACTGATGGTCATTTTCCTAATGTGACAAAATGACGTGTAACAATTATGCTGATGCTCATAAGACAAATAGGAATTATGAAGTAAGGGAATAGGTTTTCATGCACATCAGACCAAACAAAAGCACTATCTGGTTTGAAAAATGAACAAAGTTGTCACCCTAATTTATTGGGCCATTCAAAGTTCTGGAAAAAGTTGGACCTATCGCTTATTGTCTTGCATTGTCACTCCACTTGCATAAAGTTCATAATGTATTTCATGTATTTGTATTAAGACATTATATAGCTGACAAATCACATAACCTTCAATGAAAATAATTGTAGGTATCAGACGAGGGAACCATTTTGGTCGAACCATTACGTATACTGGAACATAGGGTTCCCCAGCTCAAAAACTGCATGGTATACCAAGTTAAGGTCCAATGGGACAAGTATAATCCTCGATTAGCTATCTAAGAAGACACAGAGACTATATGCCAGAAATACCCCAACTTGTTTTGAATTTGAAACACTTAAAACCTTATTTGTAAATATTTACTTTATTTTGGCGAGATACTATTATTTTAAAATTTTCTATAACTATAAAGGATTACACGTAAGAATACTTTCAAATTATTTTCTTAGCATTGCTGGTACATGGATACCAATATGAAATATGTTATTTGCTTAACATTGTTGGTACATGGAGACTAATATGAAATGTGTTATTTGCTTAACATTGTTGGTACATGGATACCAATATGAAATATGTTAGTTGTTTAACATTGTCGGTACATGAATACTAATATGAAGTCTAATATTTGCTAAACATTGCTAGTACATGATATGAATATGAAATATAAAATATATTATAGTTGTGATGTCTCTAATTCGTATTTTAATAAGATGAAAATAAAAGGATGACTACACTTGACTACTTAATATGAAAGCGAACTTACAAATGCATTGACTAGACATACCAAAATATGTTATATGAACTCAAAGATCAATTTCATAGATGATAGCATATTTAGAATGAATGGAAACTGTTATTTGAATGCATTTAGCTTTGAAAATATTGATGCATATGTTATCATATGTGTACAAGTGTTTACATTGCAGATAGTATCATTACCAAACCGACCATGTGATAACAAAACTCCAAGAACAATTTGAGACTCAATGAGATTCTATGATAGGGTATTGACCCTACTCTTACTAGGAGTGGAGGCCTTACCCATTGTTTATCCTCCAAAACCTGGAGTCAAGAGAGGATTATGCGAGTTACACTCCCCTAGACGTGTGATGTTGACTACGAGATGCCGATTGGGAAATCAGGTCGATATAGTCGACATTGACACCCTTGAGGTTTATAAATGGTTAGATTAATATGACTGATGCCATGACATATTCTAGTAGATGACAAATAGGATGGAAGCGTAAGAGATTATGATGGATAGGATGATTTTAGAATAACTTGGGAACCCAAATGAGATAGGGCATGATTATTAAAGTTGTAAAATTATAAATGTTCAAAACACAAATTTTAAATTTCCCTCACATTAAACAAAAAATTCAATTATGAAACATATTTCTTACATGATTATACTAATTACTAAATAAATATTGATATACTATATAAACCCTAACTTCGAAACAATGTTTTCTAAAGGAGGGTTGTATATAATGACCCATCTTGAATTACATGCAAAATGGAATATTAGTATGCATACGAGGCATGCATATGATAGCTACATATGCATCCATCAAATGTACTACACTAGTATACATACTAGCGGATATTGAAAATGTGTAAGTATAGAGTAATGAATAGATTTGTGAAGTAAATACCTAGCTCACCAGAGTATGATGAATATGTCGAACGAGATACTTAATATGTATACCACCATTATAATCTATAATTAATACATTATTTAATAATAAATTAAATATAAAAGATTATGAACTAAATTAATTTTATAAATGAAATAAATCTATAAAAATAAGAATTAAATTAAAATATTTTAATAAAAAGTACAAAAATAAGAATTAAATTAAAAACTTAATCAAAATTATAGTTTATTAAATTGTACTAAAATTTCTTTTTAAATGTTGAAAACTTGTGAATAATTCATTAACTAAAGACATAAACCCATGTATATCATTCATTACTCATGTCAAATTTGATCGCTTCTTCATAACCTTGGAGAAACCAGATGATTATTTTATGTTTCCACGTGTCAAAAGGAAAGGAATACAGAAGGCCTTGTTGGAGGCTAAGACAGTGATATGGAGGATATAAGGAGAAGGAATAGTGCACATAAAGAAAGGAGTTTTGGAAGTATTACACAAACAAAGGAGGAATTTCCAACAGTGTCATAGAAAGAGAGTGAAGATTGAGCCTTGATTGTTCTTGGAGCTTTGGGCATAGTGGCTAGAAGACATTTTGAAGTCTTCTGAATCTGGAAGCCAAATAGGTTGATCCCAGATAGGCTAGGAGGAAAGGATTAGTTTGGTAACAAGAGTGGGAACAATAACTAGCAAAAACATCTTCAAATGAAAGTTCCAAGCAAGCACCTGCGAATGTATTGTTAAATTCTGACTAATGTCTGGTTAAATATGAATTGGGGTGTAAGTTTTAAATTAAATTCTATTAATTGTTGAATTTAGGGCTTTGAATCTTGCTACTGCGAGACTATTGTTGAAAAATTTAGTGTTGTCACAAAACTTAGCAATCTCACAAAAGCTCACAATGAGAGGTGTGAGGCAAATAAGAGGGGGTTGTCTTTATAATAAATTAGTTGAGTTGAGAAAGGGAAATTTCCCCTTTTTCAATTAAAAACAACCTAGAAAAGTGTTTAATGTATGCATGTGTGGGGTTCGTGCACCCTAGATCGACTCGATCGATTCAAATTAGGGTTGATTGGTTTGGGTTGATTTGTAATTATTTGGTACTTTCAGATTGGGACCGGCTGGTCTGTACCGATTTGGTACCAAACCAATACAAACGTACCTATTATTTCAGGTTATTCATTGATTCGATATTATGCCTTGTCCAACTAACGAGTTTTACTAGTTCCAATTCAAACCAAGCGGATTTTTAAGACGTTAGTGCTAACACTTATTCACATAATTTATTATTGTATTGGTTATTGTCAAGTAAAAAATGCCTTGAGTGGCTTTTAGAATATTATTGAATGAGAACTATATTAAATCATGGTTTAGTATATGGTTGAAATAATATCTTAACTAGTTATGATGGTAATAAAATAGTTGGTTTTAGATAGTGAGTTTTAGAAGATTATTGAAGGAAAACTAGATAAAATCCTAGTTTATTATATGGTTAAAATAATGTCTTAACTAGTTATTATTGTAATAGAATAGTGTGTCAATATATATATATACTATTTTATTAACGAGACACTCTTTTATATTTTTAATAATTTCATAACACAATTAAGACTCATGTTTACATAAATTATTATATTTCAACATGACGTCCATTCAATTCTTGCAAGTTATCAAGACAAGATTAAGCGAAAATACTTCGATGAACAACATAACAGATAACATGTTTAGTGTTTTTACCATGGCTAAAAATTGATACGTAGTTCATTCAATTATTGCAAGCTGTCAAGGCAAGCTTAGCTTAGGGTAAAACACTTGGATGGGCACCACAATAGATTACTTGTTTGGTTTTCCTGTAAGTACCTCCCACTTGCGCTATGGATCTTCACCTTGTCAAGTTGTTTGGATGAGAACTTAGAAACTTTTTTCTAATTCTTTGTTTTATTGATGTAATATTGTTACATCATTTTGTTTAAAGTAATGCTTACTTATTATTATTATTGAATTTTAAGGTGTTATGAAAAAATTATATATATATATATATAGTAAGACATAAACAACGATTAATGAACTAATAATTATTAGGAAGAGGCATGTCTCTATAGACATGACTCTTCGTGAAATGATACTTCCTGACTATATATACAGGGCCCTCTCTACCAATTGTATCATCATTTTTCATATATTTTATATATAATAATATTCATTTATATCAATGGAGATCTTTATATTCCAAGCCTTCTGGAGTATTTAACTTCAAGAACGAACTTTGTTCATTCCATTTTATTATAAGAGTTGTTCGATCCTCTGGTCACAACAACTGCACAGAGCTAGTTCGATCCAGGTCTTTGACCATTGAAATTTGTCAACTTCGTTGTCGTTGAAGAGTTTTGCTACAAACTTTTGGAGTCATTAATGGCCCTTGGCCATTAATAATAAAAAAAAGTATATATAGTTTAAAAAAGGTCCAAAAAAAATTGAGAAAACAAATTTTTATATGAAAAAAGAAAAATTTAAAAATCAAAATCAAAATATATAATATAAAAAAATAATAAAAATTAATAAATAAAACAAAAACGAACAAAAAAAGATTTGGTTGTCATCCAACTGCAGGTTCCGGCAAGCAGCCACAATCCCTGTTATCTACCCCGTCATCACCGCTCTGATTGATACCCCGCCCCATACCGCTCTCTTTCACATTGTCTTTTTCCCACCTGTAATCTACAACACTGTCATTTCAACCAACAAACTGTCATTTCAAATAACTCATCAATTGAATTATATTATTTCCATTCGTACAACAACAATGTACCAAGCAAATTATTTTTTATTGCTCTTCTTTGTTGCAGCAAAATTAAATTACACATTGTGTTTGTACAGTTGTACCACCAATCCATCCACATCCACACCTCTCACTTGGTCATCTGATCTTTATGTGAAATAATTGTTAAATGCAAAACAAAGGTTGGAGGTTTTAGAAGCTAAAGGGCAAGAAAAAGATCATAAAATTCATATAATAACGACTGAGAACAAGGCGTTAGCTGAAAGAAATAAAATTTTAAAAGAACAAGTGGCATTGTTACAGGAAGCTCTCCTGATAGGGAAGACAGAATGGCAACGCATGAAGGTAGATGTGAAAAACATAAAGAAATCTATAGTGGAAAGTACAGAGGTGGTGAATGTGAAATCATCCTAGGATAAAGGGAAAATAATTGCCCAAATAAACAACCATGAAGAGAACGCAAGAGAAGAAATGAAAGGAGATTCCACCAAAGTTTCCAAAACTTGGGCTTACGTTATTAGCAATTATGCTAATAAGGAAGGAGAAACAAATATTCAAGTTGACAACATGCAAGATAGTGAAGGCAAGGAAAGACAAAATAGCGTAGTAAACATAATTATTAAAGGGGTGAAAGACTATGGGAAAAATGAATGTACTCTTGACCTTGCAAGAAACTTCTTGAAAGACAAGTTGTTATGGAAAGGACAAATATGCCAAGCATGGAGGGTGGGTAAGTTTAACGGGGAGAGAGCCAGGCCCATAAAAGTCATTATGTCTAGCTTGTGCGATAAATATATTATTCTAAGCAAGAAACATCTCTTGAGGGGTTCTCGTTTTTTCCTAGAAGAAGATTTAGCTATAAAACAATAGGAGGAAAGAAGGGAGGAAATTTTAAAGGTTAGGGAAGCAAGAGATGAAGGAAAGAGAGCATGGATTTATAAAGGCAAAGTTGTGATAGCACAATTTGGACCTCCTTCCAAAACAGAGCAGCAAGATGGCAATAAAGAAGAGGCAAAAAACTCTTCAAAAGGAAATCAAAAAGCAAGGTCGGTATGGGAAAACAGGGACAAAGACTCAAATGTGAGTCTTTCATGTCAAAATAAATAGCAATCAAGTCATACCCAGGTTTCCTTAAGATTAGTTTGTTGGAACTGCAAAGGTTACCCATGGAGATGAGGACCTGGGTTAGGGCCTATTGCGGAAAATAGAGACATAATTTGCCTCATAGAAACACATGAGCATGAAGGGTGCAAGACACCTTTGTTTGAAGGATACTGGAAGATGGCAGTGTGGAACAAGGCAGCAGGGAATGGCAAAGGGCATGGGGGTATCATGGTTTTAGTAAGGGAGAAAGAAGGTCGTCTCATTCAGTTAGAAAAAGAAGACTCAAATAAGCAATTCATTTGGTTTAAAATATCAGAAAATGGAAACCACATCAGAATTGCAGCATGCTATTTTGTGCCACAGGTTTCAAAAATCTACAAAGGTAGAGGGCTTGACCACAAAGATCCATTTACAGCTTTAAAAGCGGATATTGCAACATATTCGTAGCTAGGTGAAGTCCTTATAGTAGGTGATTTCAATGCTAGGACTGCAAGTGAGCAAGCTAGCATTCTTTGGTGTAAAGATGACTATGACCCTATTTGGCTTACAGAAGAAAGTAATCATCAGTGGGAAAGAATTTCAGAGGACAAGGGCTATAATCTATTTGGTGAACAATTGCTTACTTTATGTGGGGCCTTTGATTTAGTCATTTTCAATGGCTTGACTAGATGGGAAAAGTCTAGTAATTTCACTTGCAATACTTACAATGGAGCAAGTGTGGTAGATTATGTAATTTGCTCGCATGTTTTGTGTGAGAAAATGGAAGAAGTTTTGGTTGGAGATCAGCTGTGGGATTTGAAATCAGATCACAAGCCAATTCATTTATGTTTCTCTTGGATTGGAAAGACACATTAGAGTCAAAAATTCAGTGTGTCCAATAAAATCTCCCACAGGGCAGAATTCTTTTGGCCCCAAAAAATTGTAACACCTTCAAAATAATGCTAGAGAGGCTCTTTGAGAAGGAGAAAATTACAATTCACAGCCTTCATAGTCGTGAATTAACACATTTAATTCAATGCGCACTTGCAAAGTGAAAAAGAACAAAAATTAAGAAGTCAAAAACAAATTGCTTTCTGGTTAATGCTTGGTTTGACGAGGAATGCAAAAAGGCAAGGAGAATGTGGAAAGAGTCAAACAAGGATAACATAAAGCTCAAATCTTACAAACAGTTATTAAGCAAGAAAAAGGCTGATTTCATGGTTTCAAGGAGGGAAGAACTAATCTTCCTTGGGAAAAATAATCCCAAATTATTTTGGAAGGAGTTCGAACCGAAAAAGATACAAATTGGAAATATTGTTACAACTTCTAAATGGTTTGACTATGCAAGACAACTCTATGAGCAGGTTCCCAAGGTTGACCCTCCCCCCTTGGTCAACACTGATACTGAACTCTTCATGGTACAAGAGGTAGAGATGGGTATCAAGAAGTTGGGTGTTGGAAAAGCAAAAAACTTAGCTGAACTCCAAGTAGAATATCTAAAGTGGGGCTAAAATATTCTTGCACCACACATTACAAAAATCTTCAACAACATCATACAACAAGGGCTCCCCACAGATTGGACAACTAGTCTGGAAATACCTCTTTTCAAGAGCGGTGACGTCAATAATCCCTCCAATTATAGGACCATCATGATAAACCCTTTGTTTGCAAAGCTATTTGGAAGCATGCTAGAAAACAAAATTAGCAAGTGGGCAGAAGAAAGAGATAACCGTGCTAAAGGGCAAATAGGTTTTAGACCTAAGCATTCCATAGTTGATCATTGCATAACTTCAAGGCACATCATTGAAAAAGTTTGGGAGAAAAAGGAAGAAGTCTTTTATTGCTTTGTTGATTTCAGAAAAATATTTGACTCAGTTCCTAGGGATAAACTTTGGCAGAGAATGGAGGAACTTGGGGTTCCTAAACATTTGAGAGCAACTATGCATAGGCTGTATGAAGAGGTGAAAGTCAAAATTAAAACTTCAGTAGGCATTTCTGAAAGCTTTAGAAGCGATATTGGGGTTAAGCAAGGTTGGTTGTTGTCTCCTACCCTTTTTGGTTTATATATCGATAAGATTGAGGAGTGGTTAAATTCGCAAGGGGGTGATGGTATCTATTTGTGCAAGTTTGTTATAAGGCTTCTTTTGTATACACATGTCCTTATTCTAATTGCTAAATTGGCTCTTAGTTTGTAAGAGCACTTACTCTCCCTTGAGCATTTTTGTAAAAGTGTGGGATGCAAGTCAATATCAACAAAACAAAAGTAGTGGTCTTCTGTAAGAAAAAGAACATAGCCAACATAAGTTCTACTTTGAAGGCAACATTCTGGAAGAAGTTGCGGATTACAAATACCTCAGAATTGACTTCAACAAAAATCTAAGCTAGAATGGTTGTAGAAAGAAAAGAACTTTGGGGGGTTGGAAAGCATTTTATGCTTTTCAAAATAGGTGTAGAGAGGCAGAGTTATGGGATTGGAAGACCACTCAAACTCTTTTTGGGCTTTTAGTGATTCCGGTGATTCTCTATGATTACGAACTGTGGGCTAGCAGTACCTTCGACATGCAGTGGAGACAAATTGAGAAAATTTAGAAGCGTTTGATTACAAACAAATTTAAGATTAAAAGTGCAGTTTCTTATGATATTTTGTTAAGTGAAACAGGGACTGCTCCTATTGAAGTGATTGCTATGGTGCAAGTCATAATGTATTTAAAAAAAATTGAGCAAATGGAAGAGGTTAGATGGCCTAAGGTTGTCTTTAATGATAGATTGTGCAAGAGCAAAAAAACTTGGATGCAGAAAAATAATAGATGGTTTAGTAAATGGGGTATTTGCTTGAACGCGTGTCCGATAAACAACAAAGAGATAAAAGCTTTTGTTATGGAAAAGTTCCACAAACGTACTTGGGATAAGGAGCTAGGAAAAAAGAAAAATTACTATATTGAAGTGTTTAATCCCACTCATAATCATCAACCAAAAGCATACATAGAGGCCAATATCTCTTGGAGAGCCAAAATTCTTATTGCTCAGTTAAGGATTAATTCTCATCAACTCTGTCGTGAAACATGGTGCTGGAAAAAGCTAAAGGAAGTGTGGAAGGAAAAGGTATTCATTTTTTGTTCTTCCGGAAAAGTGGAAACAGAAAAACATTTCATTTTAGAATGTGAGGCCTTCAAAGACAACATGGAAAGTTAAGCAAGTATGCTGGCAGCTAGCTCTTGGGATAATCTATTTAGCGAGGGGTTTGTTAAGAAGCTGGGAGCATTTATTGTGAAGCTTCACAGGAAAAGAGCCGAATACATCACGCAGATGAAGAAGCAATCTGTCCCATAAGTTATCTTTAACCTCGTAGACGTTAAAATAATTTCTTTATTTCTTTCCTTCTTTCTTTTTTTCGTACCTTGTCTTACATTCACAAATTTTTACTTTTATTTGGTATGTTATAGGTTACTTTTCATACAATCCCAGGGAAGAAAAACAAAATCAATATTATTTATATTGTTATAAGAGTTGCTTAATTTTAATTTAAGTTATAAGAAGTAAATACTACAACAAGATAAATGGTAGTTAAAGCGTGGATAACACCGTGATTTGGAAAAATAACTAATCAAGTAATACATATTGAAGTAAAACAAATATTCAAATTAAAAAAAAATAAAAAATTGAAGAATTAAGAGAAGAATGAAGGGAAACAATAATTTTTCGAGAAAAGTAACAAGTCTGGATTTGAGAGGTTTTATTTTGGAGTTAATTAAACGTATTTTTAAACCAGGTAAAGTATAGAGGGATTTTAAAAGTTTTTATTATATTAAAAGAAAGAAAAACAAAAACAAAAAGGGTGTTATATAGGAGAGAATTTTACATAAGGTTTATATATTTATTCAATCCAAATTTTTAAGGAGTTAAAAAAAATAAATTAAAAGGAAAAATATATTATTGGAAAGTTTTTTATTATAAAGTATTTAAAAATAAAAAATAAAAAAAATGGAAATCGTGAAGAAATTAAAGAGATACCAATTAGTTCCAAGTGTTAATTTGAAGTTATTGAAGGAGAATCTAGAATATTTAAGTAAAGTTATTTTAAGGGTATTTAAAAATAAAAAAAATAAATAAGAAAATTTGAAGTTGTGAAGAAACTAAGGAGATACCAATTAGTTAGAAGTGTTAATTTGAAGTTATTAAAGGAGAATTTAGAATATTTAAGTAAAGTTATTTTAAGGGTTTATAGAAAAGAAGTGGTTACTTTTAAAACCCTAAATTCATCTTAAAGAAGCAAAATGGAGCCTAATATGGAAATGAAGGCTGGAAGATTTCCAGAAACTAAATAACTATGCCTCAGCGCTATTTAGAATTAAAGGATCTATTGTAGGAAATGATGTTACTATTGCTATCTCGCTAGCCAAAAATAATTTTTTTATAAAACCTAAAATCGCAAACCAATTAGTGATTCCTGTGTCAAATATAATTGAAAAATTTGACTGTTTTAACAACAAAATATGTGGCATAACCAATTTACAATTAAACATTGGAGGGAGCGATCAAGGTGGCATTATTTTGGGGTCTCCCTGGATGGACACGCTAGGATTTGTCATCTTAAATACGAAGAAAAAGTTTTTAACATTTTCTTACAGGAAGAAGAAAATAACACTCCAAGATGTTACACTAAAGCCAAATTTAGTAACGCTAAAATATATATCAGATATTTCAAAAGTAATTTTTCAAGAAGGTAAAAAAGTATTACAAAATATGCAAAATGAAATTGACAAAATCACTGCTAACAAAAATGAAGAAGTTTCTCGGCTTAAATACCATAGTGAAAAATTATTGACACAAATTAAAAAGCTTAAGAAGGACAAGAAGTCATTGAAAAACAAGGTGCACCAATTTATCGAGAAGAAAGCATCAAATGTAGAAGTCCAAGTGGATGAGAAAGTAACAGATACCGATCCAGTGAATGTCACAACTCAAGAAGAAGAGACATTAGTTAAAGAAAAAACACACTGAGATGTTGAGACAAAGGAAATTCCAAGTGAAGATTTAGTAACCAACTCGACGACATCGGAACTTGAAGTAAATCAGAATTTGGCCACACACATGATAAGGGAAATCAAAGGAACTCTTTATCTACATATGAATCACAAGAACAAACATTTCAATTAATCTACAAATCTGTATCATTTAGAACATAAACAACAAACTTATGTTCCAAAGAATACTGATGTGCGCACAACTCAGTGCAGTGATAACAGTTCATCACAAGTTTCCAGTCATTGCAAGATTCAACAGAAGATTAATTTAGGATGGTATAATCCCTTCTCAACAAATAAAATTTTAGGGGCGAATCTTAGCCCAAGGGAAAAATTTAAGGGGTTTTATATTTTGGAGGGGCGAATTTTTTTATAATACACCCATTTTCTATAGTTAGCCCAACATTTATTTAAAAAATAAATATTTATTACATTTTAACCATTAAAAAAAGGCGGATAAACAATGCGTAGCTCGATTCGCCTGGTTTGGGAGGGTTTATTTGGTTGCAATCGCCTAGATTTCCTGGTTTGCAAATCAAAGGCAAGGTTGAATTAGGGGATTTGGCTATATAAATTATACAGTCTCCATTGGTCATGACTTGTTTTCGAGAAAGAGTCTTGAGGTCACATAAGGGCTAAACTAGGTAAGGCTCACTGCACTCCATTCCTTCACATTGCATTCCTTCTTTGGCATGTCGTATCCCGATCCATTCTTTCAGGATAGTGTTTTCTGTTCAGGTATAATTCGAGTAAGAGATGATTTCTTTTTATCCTGTGCACACTCTACCCTATGAAAGAGAGTGTAAAACCAGTTCTTATCATGTGCATGCTCTACCCTTTGAAGGAGAATGTAAAACCAGTTCAATGATTACTTATTTCCCCTCCAATGCATTTCGAGCAACATTATTTTCCCCTTGTAAATTACTATACTACTTATTGGCATCAAAGTATGAGGAAGATCAGGAATTCAAGACTAGTTAAGGTGTTCTGTAGTGCCCGAGATCGCACTTCTAATATTTCCTAGGCTAAATCTAGTGGAAAGAATCTAGCTAGAGAGGAGTTGCCTTAGCACCTTGCTGGAATAGGAATGTTGCAAGACCTGTATCCGAATCGGATGTTGAAGAGACAGAGGCAGGCCATCATGGATTTGATTTTAAATTGAAAGAACAAAGAGAAGTTCTTAAAGCTAATAAGTGTAAGTGCAGGTTTGGTTTGATCAAGTTGAGTTTGATCTGGTCCAAGTGCATACATACATACATAAATGTATGTCTTGTCTGCCCCTAAAGGCCTACCAGGAGTACCTAGGTAACACATTATTCAAAGAATCTCTCAAGGCTAGCCCTCTGTCACGACCCATCTTCTCACTATCTAATGTGGCTACTCACCCAAATCTAAATTTTGGGCCCAAGTTCTCCATTTTCCCTTCTCCAAGGGCTGGATTGAGACATTGGTCACTCTTGGCTTCAACTTCCAACTATGAAACTTATCAAAAGGGCACCACAAGAGATGTTTGTGGAAGAACGAGCGCAACACATAGCGATGGGGCCATACCAGCAGATGAGGCCGATAACGATGTGAAAAAATATTATGAAGACTTTGGTGTTGGGATCTCTGTTTAGGCTTTGGTATCTATTCAATATCTTTTTCAACATCTATAATAAGCAGGTATCTTTTATTCTGTTAATGTCTATATATGTCCATTTGTCTGAAACAAAAAACTAAAATGGAAAATGCATGGTGGTTTCACACAAGGGCATGAGTTTTACTATGGGAGGGATCCCCATAGGACCTAACCTCAATGGATGATGCATCCCAATTGGAAAAATGAGGCATTTTTTTCATTTTCATGAACTAGCTTTCGAAAGAGGACAGGGTGATGAAGACTTGGAGAGTTCCCATATGTATATTGATGAGGGAAATGTTGAATCGATTGTTTATACTTGGTGAGATTGTCTCCATCATATGAGAAAGGGAAGAGAATTTCTCTACCTTTCAGCTCCGTAAATGTCTTGCTACATAACTAATAATGTTAGTGTCCTTAAATAATTGATGGATTTGATATCCATGCCCATTTCCATCTATATTTATGCTTTAAAGACATTGCTGATATGAATCACCTGGGATTACAACTTCATGTGCATTTAATTCATTCATATGCCCTCTTAAGATGATGAAAGCATTGCTAGATTACTTCTCCCATTCACAAAGAGCTAGAATGTGGTTAGCAACTTCAACAAAGAGGCATTCATTGGCTTTGTTCATCTCACCGTGCTTATAGTTGACTCAGGTTCTCTATGTCTCTAATTGCTTAATGGATTCATAGAGGGTGGCTTTCATTATTGACAATTCCATTGAACAAACATTCACACACAAAGCACCTCCCTCACACCTCCAACAATTGTTGGGTAGTGGGAATGCTACACAACTCTCCATTAGAAACAATGAGATACCCAAAGTAGGAAAAGACAAAGTTCAGTGGCCAAGCTCCAACAAATTCACCACTAACGAGGAAGGGAATGACTAACAGAGCTTTCGAAAGAGGACAGTGTGATGAAGACTTGGAGAGTTCTCATATATATTGATGAGGGAGATGTTGAATCAAATGTCTACACTGGGTGAGATGGTCTCCATCACACGAGAAAGGGAAGAAAATTTCTCTACCTTTCAGCTCCATAAATGTCTTGTTGCATAACTAATAATGCAAGTGTCCTTAAATCATTAAGGGATTTGATATCCATGCCATCTATCTTGGTGCTTTAAAGACATTGTTGATATGACTCACCTTGGATTACAACTTGATTTGATTTGATTTTTTTAGGCCAAGAAGATTTTTATGGCCCCTCCTTTTCAAATCACCATAGATGTACTCGTGGGATTGGATTGATAGTTGTTCTCTGTCACTTCCTAACTAGATCTATAGCTTGGATTCTGATTCAAGATCTCCTTGATTAACCATTTCATTTTCTATGGAGTTTAGATATATTTTAACTTGAAAGGAAGAGGATTTGTCGAAGGACTTTAGAACTAACGTTTCCCTTTGGAAAGTTTTTTCTAGATGAGGAGAGGAGGGAGATAGCTCTAGTTTCAGTGCTCAAATTATTATGGTTGATTCTCCAATTTATCTATACTATATAATGAGGCCAATATGTTATACAGGGTGTTTCTTTGTGTTGATGTCCAATACATGTGTTCCTACTTTGACTGCTTATAAGGGAAGAAGGGGGTAGTTTCCCATGGAGGCTTGATCCTTTCCTGCTCAAAGGTTGGCTATATTCACGTTATTGTTTTCTAGGAAATGCTTGAGGTTTGTTGGACAAAAGTTGAAGGGTGGAGTGTTGTTGTTGTTGGTACTTCACCTTTGATTAAACAGAGGGCATTAGGTGATGTCCTAAAGACTTTGAGGTGAGAATCTTCCTTTGGTTTCTATCCCTTCATTGTATTCTGACTTCTAGATTAGTTATACCATGAATGTTACTTAGTTCTGAAAAAAACAGTAGGGTAAGCTAAGTTTTGGGTAAGTTTCACCAAATTTGGCGAATTTCAGTTTGTAAGTGTGTTTTCATCGAGCAGACATTTTAAGATGAACTCGAAAACACTCGTGGATCTTTCTTGAGTTTCATGACGTTAATGTATATGATTATTAAATACATGTAGTAGTTAGGTACATAAAAGTAATGTCTTGTGAGAGACATAATGTCCCATACAATAAACTTCACATTAGATTGTCATAACTTAACTTAATTTTTTTTCTATGACTTAATCCATTTTTTATAACGATAATGACGAATTAAATTTTATATTAATTAGCAACATGGCTATAGTTTTTCCTGTAGAACCTTAATACATCTCATTTCCATATAGAGCTATAAATATAGAAAATAGGAAATGCAGTGTTCAAAAAATGATGAAATCCAAACATAATGTAGTTCTTCTACAAAGCTTACAGGTATAAATTGGTCTAACATTAGAAAACATAAATAAAACATATACTAACCAGAGACTTTAAATCATTTTGACTAGGTGTATGTTTCATCCTAGCTGGTGGTGTTGGCCTCCTCTCAAGATAAGATTATTTGTTTTGACTAACAGATCTTTCTAAGAGTGCTTCCCATGGAGGGAGATTCACATGATTTTCTAGGTGGTCAAATAAGTCTCAAACAATAGATATATGCATTTAATTCCTTCATATTCCCTCTTAATATGATGAACACATTTCTAGATTACTTCTCCCATTCACAAAGAGATAGAATGTGGTTAGCAACTTCAACAGAGAGGCATTCCTTGTCTTTGTTCATCTCACATGCTTAGAATTGACTCGGGTTCTCTATGTATCTAATTGCTTAATGCATTCATAAAGGGTGGATTTCATTATTGATAATTCCATTGAACAAGCATTCACACAATATGCACCTCCCTCACACCTCCAACAATTGTTGGGTAGGGGGCATGCTACACAGCTCTCCATTAGAAACAATGAGATGCCCAGAGTAGGAAAAGATAGAGTTCAATGGGCAAGCTCTAAGAAATTCACCACTAAGAAGGAAGGGAATGACTAACAAAGCTTTGAAAGAGGACAGGGTGATGAAGACTTGGAGAGTTCTCATATATATTGATGAGGGAAATGTTGAATCGAATGTCTATACTGGGTGAGATGGTCTCCATCATATGAGAAAGGGAAGAAAATTTCTCTACCTTTCAACTCCATAAATGTCTTGCTGCATAACTAATAATGCTAGTGTCCTTAAATCATTGAGGGATTTAATATCCATGCCATCTATCTTGATGCTTTAAAGACATTGTTGATATGACTCACCTGGGATTACAACTTGATTTGATTTGATTTTTGGAGGTTGAGAAGATTTTTATGGCCCCTCCTTTCCAAATCACCATAGGTGTACTCGTGGGATTGGATTGATAGTTGTTCTCTATCACTTCCTATCCAGTTATATAGCTTGGATTTTGATTCAAGAGCTCCTCGATTAACCATTTTATTTTCTATGGAGTTTAGACGTATTTTAACTTGAAAGGTAGAGGATTTGTGGAAGGGATTTAGAAGTAATGTTGTGCTTTGGGAAATGATTTCTAGATGAGAAGAGGAGGGAGCTAGCTCTAGTTTCAATGCTCAAATTATTATGGTTGAGTCTCCAATTTATCTATATTATATAGTGAGCCTAATTTTTTATACAAGGTGTTTCTTTGCTTTGATGACCAGTACATGTATTCCTTCTATGATTGCTTATAAGGGAAGAAGGGGGTAGTTTCCCATGGAGGGTTGATCCTTTCCTGTTCAAAGGCTAGATATTTTCACATTGTTGTTTGCTAAGCAATGCTTGAGGTTTTTTGGACAAAAGTTGAAGGGTGGAGTGTTTTTGTTGTTGGGATTCGGTCTTTGATTAAATAGAGGGCATTAGGTGATGTCCTAAAGACTTTGAGGTGAGAATATTCCTTTGTTTTTTGTCCCTTCAGTGTATTCCGACTTCTAGATTAGTTATACCATGAATATTACTTTGTTCCAAAAAAACAGCAGGGTATGCTGAGTTTTGGATAAGTTTCACCAAATTTGGCGAATTTCAGTTTGTAGGTGGGTTTTCACCAAGTAGACATTTTAAGATGAACTCAGAAAAACTCACAGATCTTTGTTGAGTCTCCAAATGTTGGTTTATATGATTATTAAATGCATGTAGTAATTAGGTACATAAAAGTAATGTCTCATGAGAGACACAATGTTCTATACAATCAACTTAGCATTAGATTTTGATAACTTAGCATAATTGACTTTTTTTCTATGACTTAATCTTTTTTTATAATGATAATGAGGACTTAAATTTTATATTAATTAGCAAAATGACTATAGTTTTGCCTATAGAACCTCAATACATTTTATTTTTTTATAGAGCTATAAATATAGAAAATAGGAAATGCAGTGTTCCAAAAATGATGAAATCCAACCATAGTGTAGTTCTTCTCCAAAACTTACAGGTATAAACTGTTCTAATAGTAGAAAACATATATAAAACATATATTAACTAGAGACTTTAAATCATTTTGAACTAGTGCATCTGATATCTTGGCTGGTGGTGTTGGCCTCCTCTCAAGATATGATTTTGTGTCTTGACTAGCAGAGATATCTGATAATGCTTCCCATGGAGGGAGATTCACATGATTTTCCAAGTGGTCAAGTAGGTCTCAAACAATATATATATATATATATATATATATATATATATATATATATATATATATATATGCATTTAATTCATTCATATGCCCTCTTACGATGATGAAATAATTTCTAGATTACTTCTCCCATTCACAAAGAGCTATAATGTGGTTGGCAACTTCAAGAGTGGCATTCCTTGGCTTTGTTTGTCTCACCGTGCTTAGACTTGACTTAGGTTCTCTACGTCTCTAATTGATTAATGGATTCGCGGAGGGTGGCTTTCATTATTAACAATTCCATTGAACAACCATTAACACAAGATTCACCTCTCTCATACCTCCAACAGTTGTTGGGTAGGGGGCATGATACACAACTCTCCATTAGAAACAACGAGATGCCCAGAGTAGGAAAAGACATATTTAAGTGGCCAAGCTAAAAGAAATTCACCACTAAGAAGGAAGGGAATGACTAACAAAGCTTTCGAAAGAGGATAGGGTGATGAAGACTTGGAGAGTTCTCATATATATTGATGAGTGAAATGTTGAATCGAATGTCTATACTGGGTGAGATGGTCTCCATAAAGGGAAGAAAAATTCTCTACCCTTTAGCTCCATAAATATCTTGATGCATAAATAATAATGCTAGTGTCCTTAAATCATTGATGGATTTGATATCCATGCCATCTATCTTGATGCTTTAAAGACATTGCTGATATGAATCAGCTGGGATTACAACTTGATTTGATTTGATTTTTGGAGGCAGAGAAGATTTTTATGGCCCCTCCTTTCAAAATGACCTAGGTGTATTCGTGGGATTGGATTGATAGTTGTGCTTTGTCACTTCCTATCTAGATGTATAGCTTGGATTCTGATTCAAGAGCTCCTTGATTAACCATTTCATTTGCTATGGAGTTTAGATGTCTTTTAACTTGAAAGGTAGAGGATTTATGGAAGGCCTTTAGAAGTAATGTTTCCCTTTGGAAAATTCTTGCTAGATGAGGAGAGGAGGGAGCTAGCTCTAGTTTCAGTGCTCAAATTATTATGGTTGAGTCTCTAATTTATCTATAGTATATAATGAGGCTAATCTGTTATACATGGTGTTTCTTTGCTTTGATGTCCAGTACATGTGTTCATGCTTTGTTTACTTATAAGAAAAGAAGGAGGTAGTTTCCCATGGAGGCTTGATCCTTTCCTGCTCAAAGGCTAGCTATATTCACGTTGTAGTTTTCTACGTAATGCTTGAGGTTTTTTGGACATAAGTTGAAGGGCGGAGTGTTGTTGTTGCTTGGACCTAGCCTTTGATTAAACAAAGGGCATTAGGTGATGACCTAAAGACTTTGAGGTGAGAATCTTCCTTTGGCTTTTGTCCCTTTAATGTATTCTGACTTCTAGATTAGTTATACCATGAATGTTATTTTGTTAAAAGAAAACAACAGGGTATGTTGAGTCTTGGGTTAGTTTCACTAAATTTGGCAAATTTCAGTTTGTAGGTGATTTTTCATCAAGTAGACATTTTAAGATGAACTCAGAAAAAATCACAGATCTTTGTTGAGTCTCACAATGTTGGTTTATATGATTATTAAATGCATGTGGTAATTAGGTACATAAAAGTAATGTCTCATGAGAGATACAATGTCCTATACAATCAATTTAGCATTAGATTTTGATAACTTAGCTTAATTAACTTTTTTTCTATGACTTAATCTCTTTTTTATAACGATAATGAGGACTTAAATTTTATATTAATTAGCAAAATGGCTACAGTTTTCCCTGTAGAACCTCAATACATTTTATTTCCATATAGAGCTATAAATATAGAAAACAGGAAATGCAGTGTTCCAAAAACAATGAAATCCAAACATAGTCACAATTCTTCTCCAAATCTTACAGGTATAAACTGTTCTAATAGTAGAAAACATATATAAAACATATATTAAATAGAGACTTTAAATCATTTTGACCTGGTGTATGTGTCATCCTGGCTGGTGGTGTTGGCCTCCTCTCAAGATACAATTATGTGTTTTGACTAGTAAAGCTTTATGAGAGTGCTTCCCTTTGAGGGAGATTCACATGATTTTCCAAGTGGTCAAGTAGGTATCAAACAAAAGAGATATGCATTTAATTCATTCATATGCCCTCTTAAGTTGATGAAAGAATTGCTATATTACTTCTCCCATTTGCAAAGAGCTATAATGTGGTTAGCAACTTCAACAGAGAGGCATTCACATGATTTTCCAAGTGGTCAAGTAGGTCTCAAAAAATAGAGATATGCATTTAATTCATTCATATGCCCTCTTAAGATGATGAAAGCATTGCTAAATTACTTCTCCCATTCAAAAAGAGCTATAATGTGGTTAGCAACTTCAATAGAGAGGCGTTTCCTTGGCTTTGTTTGTCTCACCATGCTTGGACTTGACTCAGGTTCTCTATGTCTCTAATTGCTTAATGGATTCACAGAGGGTGCCTTTCATTATTAACAATTCCATTGAACAAGCATTCACACAAGATGCACCTCCCACACACCTCCAACAGTTGTTGGGTAGGGGGCATGATACACAACTCTCCATTAGAAACAATGAGATGCCCATAGTAGGGAAAGATAGATTTCAGTTGCCAAGCTCTAAGAAATTGACCACTAAGAAGGAAGGGAATGGTTAACAGAGCTTTCAAAATAGGTCAGGGTGATGAAGACTTGGAGAGTTCTCATATATATTGATGAGGAAAATGTTGAATCGAATGTCTATACTGGGTGAGATGGTCTCCATCATATGAGAAGGGAAGAAAATTTCTCTACCCTTCAACTTCATAAATGTCTTGATGCATAACTCATAATGCTAGTGTCCTTAAATCATCGAGGGACTGATATCCATGCCATCTATCTTGTTGATTTAAAGATATCTATGATATGACTTCGCTAGGATTGCAACTTGATTTTATTTTGTTTTTCGAGTCTGAGAAGATTTTTATGGACCCTATTCTCCAAATCACCATGGGTGTATTCGTGAAATTGGATTGATAGTTGTGCTCTATCACTTTCTATCTAGATGTATAGCTTGGATTCTAATTCAAGAGCTCCTTATTAACCACTTCATTTGCTATGGAGTTTAGATGTATTTTAACTCGAAAGGTGGAGGATTTATGGAAGGCCTTTAGAATTAATGTTTCCTTTTGGAAAATGCTTCGTAGATGAGGAGAGGAGGGAGCTAGCTCTAGTTTTAGTGCTCAAATTATTATGGTTGAGTCTCCAATTTATATATAGTATATAGTGAGGCTAATTTGTTATACATGGTGTTTCTTTGCTTTGATGTCCAATACATGTGTTCCTGCTTTGATTTCTTATAAGGGAAGAAGGGGTTAGTTTCCCATGGAGGCTTGATCCTTTCTTGCTCAAAGGCTAGCTATATTCACATTGTAGATTTCTAGGTAATGGTTGAGGTTTGTTGGACGGAAATTGAAGGGCGAAGCGTTGTTGTTTCTTGGACCTAGCCTTTGATTAAACAAAGGGCATTAGGTGATGACCTAAATACTTTGAGGTGAGAATCTTCTTTTGGTTTTTGTCCCTTTAGTGAATTTTGACTTCTAGATTAGTTATACCATGAATGAAACCCATGAGACAAGCATTACAATAATTTTATTTTTCTTCTTTTCATCAATTACATAAAATCACAATTAGACATGTCATTCTGAAGATCGAACCTAGTTACACCTTTCAACATCAACAAGGGTCACTATTACTCAATCAACATGGTCATTGTTTCATTGTCAAGTAGGTCACTGTTACATAATTAACAGGGTCATTGTTGTCATCAACCATAAAACCTGCTCTTTGGTTTCAATATCTTTTCACCATACTCAAAATTCTGCCATGAACATTAATTTTGTCAAACATAACTGAATGTTACAACATCACTATGCTATCACAACATTATTACCATCAACAATTCAATCTAGTATAAAACTACGTGCATACTAGTTTATAAGCATCATAAACTGTCATATGCATTACTTCAGATCTTCTCAATGATATTTGATGAGCACATGCATGGCACAGGAAGCCTTTGTCTTAGATGTGAACCCTAACTGCTAGTATATTCTATGCATCAACAATATTGTATTAAATGCTTGTTGCTCAATCTTCTGATAGCCCTCAATACAACTATATGACATAAGAATATAGATATAGATTGCTCAACATTTCTGATTTGAAAGGTCAAACAACAAATTTATATTTATCACACAGACTTCAAACCAACACATGATATCAAAGGACAAACATCTTCTACAATATATTATATCTCACTCCAAAACCTTAGCAATAGTTCCTACAGGTTGTATATGAATGTGATGGCTTCCAAGAATGCTCCTATAGGTGTTTGCAACAACAATCTGACGTTTGTTGATGATTGTTTATAGATAGGCATAGTTGTGTTTCATAATATCAAACTTTCTGCAAAGTGTCTTTGTGGTCTTGCTGACATTGCACAGTTAACTTTTTTTCATCGTACTTTGTTTAAAGTTCAAATCCTCCACCAATATTATCAAACTAGTGATAGTTCTAAAGCAAGGAGGCCACTAAATTAACACCAATGGGTCTGTGAGATATAGTTTTTGGAAAGAAGAAAATATTTGTCATCTCTGTCAAATTCAAGCACTAGGAATACTAGTACATGATGCAAATATGTCACGATGGATTGGTCATAGGTCAGAATTAAGATAAACCCTAGAATTCAATTCAATCAATGATTTGTAGAACACATCCACTAGTCAAATGATAACATAGAAATGTAACACAACTTTGCCAGGATTCAATTGCTTGACTTGTAATGCGCTTCATAATTGTCTTCCTTTTGAAATAATGAAATTTATAACTTTCTGCTATTCATTACTGTTAAATTTCTTAAATATATTATATTTACTACTCCATGAAGCATATACACAACTCTCAGGCGAAGACAACACAAAATATGACATGATGTCATAACCTGGTTATAGCTCTTCCAATGCAACAATAATAAATCAAACCATAGCAGTAAATGCAGAGTTTAGTAATATAAGATATTTCCAATCTGTGTGACACTCCACATAGAAAATGAGCTTAGCGCACCATAATTGTTTGTTGGGAAATTTGATCAACTTTGAAATTAATAACCATTAAGAAACTACAAGATATTACTTTCTGCTATTCATTAAGAAAGTAATAAACTAAGAAACTACACGATATTACTTTCTGCTATTCAACTTTGAAATTAATAACCATTAAGAAACTACAACTTTGAAATTAATAACCATTAAGAAACTACAAGATATAACTTTCTGCTATTCATTACTGTTAAATTTCTTAAAGATATTATATTTACTCCTCCATGAAGCATATACACAACTCTCAGGCGAAGACAACACAAAATATGACATGATGTCATAACCTGGTTATAGCTCTTCCAATGCAACAATAATAAATCAAACCATAGCAGTAAATGCAGAGTTTAGTAATATAAGATATTTCCAATCTGTGTGACACTCCACATAGAAAATGAGCTTAGCGCACCATAATTGTTTGTTGGGCAATTTGATCAACTTTGAAATTAATAACCATTAAGAAACTACAAACTTTTATGCATGCACCCTTTCATTTTATAACTGTTACCAATTTACTTTAAAGCAATTTACATATTTTCCTTGTGTCTGTACTTTGTAAATGAGTGAATTTTTACTCAGTTGTGCCTCTGATTACATGAATTGGAGTGAATTTTTACTCAGTTGCGCCTTTGATTACATGAATTGGTATCAGACCTCAACAAAGATTTTGAGTGGAAAGATTCTGAGCAAAGAGTAGATTGTTGTTTTCTGTGAGAAAAAACAAAAAGGTTTTCCCAAAACGAAGCAATTACTAATGCTATGGGGTGATTGTAGTGCGTGAAAACTTAAGTGGGTGGATTCAAACTGTTGGCTAAGAAAGAAGTGGAACCGTTGTTGTTGCTAAGAAGTGTTGTTGGACAGGTGCAATTCTATTGTTGTTGGTCATGTCATTGTTGAAAGTGATTGCCAGTGAGAGATAGAGTCATCTGTGGAGAGGCCATGTAGTAGAGCGGGTCTGGCAACTAAATCATTGTGTTGTTGTAAAAAGGCGAGTGCATTGTTTTTATTTGTTGTCGTGTATGAAAATACTTAAGTTTTGTGATCTATGAAAAAACAAGGGAGTTAACAATGGTAGCCATGCATGCCATTTGTGTTCTCTTCTACAATTTTAAATGACAACACTGCAAAATTCAATATAGTGAATACAATAAGGCAATGCATTCCACAACCTAGGTTTGTATAAATCTCATGGGAAATTGTTCATGTTGCTCTTGATAAAATACTTTGTAGTTTGTGAACATCTCAGAGACCATACTCTCTACATAGTTTTGGAATTATGATTTCATCATAGATGGTTCTATGTTCATGGTTGTGAGGAAGAATTCTTGAAGCCTAAGAATCCAAGTGGTAAAAATTCAAATGTGTTCCTTTCATTTGAAAAACTAGTATTGATCATTTAACCATGCAAAATTTTGAATGTGCTTTCAAGAAGGATGAGACTTACAAATCTACAAGTGTCATTTAGAAATTGGCTTGAGTGTTTTTCTATATATCGTTGACATTTTTGATGTATTTTTTGTTTGACACAACTTAGTTGATAATGTGTTATTAGTCAAGAGGACTAACATAACATGTTGCATTATGTTGACTCAAGTTACCTATTGATGTTGAATTTTTGTTGTAATCGTATAGATTTTGTACAATTCTTGTATGGTTCTTGTATTGGCCCAACATATACCTCCTTTTGAAAAGAGAATAGGGTATATATATTTGCAAGTTGTACACCATTAAGGAAGGTGTTTAAAATTATTTGATGATTCTAACGCTTCAAACGATGTTGCCAAGGTGAATAATGTTATTTGAAAAATAGGGTTTCTATTGTTGTCCATAGGAAATCTCTATTTGGAACCTTTGAAAATAGTGGAATGATACTTGTAGATACTTGTGTAAGTTGAATATTGTTTTTTTGGCAAGCTAGTCACACCTTTGTATTACTTTAAACAAGAAAACAATGTTCATGTACTTATTGGTTTGTCATTGGGGAAACCAAACTAGTAACACGTAAGTAAAGTCTTAGAAAAAATTATTAGTTTGGTTGTAACAATATGAATATATAAGTCATGTATCCTAATACTATCAAACAAAAAAATGAAAGACTTAAAACTAGAGCTAATGAGAAGGTTGTATAGCCTAATCGAAAAAATAGAAATAATAATAAAAAACACAACCATCATTAGAGGGAATCTGCTTGTCGGGGTGAAGGTGCAACCTCCTCTTCCTTGTTCTTAGGAAATCCTAATTCTACTACTTTCTTGGAAAAATAAGTCACCTTGTAATCCAAATTGTCCACTTGTAACTGCAAAGTATCTATGCACAAGAGAATCTCCTATTGGGACTCACTTCTTTCTAACATGACTTTACCTATGGTAGTTTTGATTTGCCAATAGAGATATTATGTTGTTTACATATATTGGGTGTGCCTTGATCTAGTATTACCCAGGTCTAGATTCCACTGTCCTATATTTCCTTCAACCTCTGTATTTGATAGGAATATTCTTCCCACTCTCACTTCATTTTCAATAATTTCAATTCCTCTCTAGCTACCTTAGGGGTATGCTCCAAATAATATACTACAAAGGCTTTGATGTCATCTTGTGCTCTCATATGTAAGGAGACTCATTGACCTTGACTTATGTGATGGCTAGGGGAAGAACCAAGAAGAGACATGGATTTTGATAAAACAAAGTATGGGGGGAGTGGGATAGCGGACGTAAGGAAAATATCATGTGGGAGAGACCAACAAAATAGTGTCCACTAGCCTGAAAGATAAAGCAGAGCTACTTGCAACCATAATATCAATAGAGCCAAATGGGCTTGAATTTTGGTGCCAACTTATTAACTAACTGTGACCTTCTCCATATTCATAAGGTGAGGTTCATGAGCAAGGCCATAATTACAGTCATCTGTTTCCATAACCATATTTGAATACCTTTGTTTGAGATGATGGACATTATTTCCCTTCATTCCATCCCTTATGTAGGCATTTGTGAACTCCCATCTGACAGCCAAGTACGGAGATGTGCAGTGATGGCATGGTGGGAGGAGTTGGTGGTATCAACGTTGTTCAAAGCAAACCACATGGGGTTGTGTATGTTGAATATTGTTGAGAAGGTTTCTTCCTTGATGATATCAGTGATGATTTGTGTAATGTATAACCTTCAACAATGGTAGCAATTGTATTGTATGATTTTCCATGACAATAGTAAGAGAACTTTGTTTTGTAATGGAAATATACAATCGTTTCACAAAAATATGGTGAATATGAAAAATTCTAATGGGACTTGGAAATGGTGCTTGCTAAAATTAGTATGGTGCATCAATAATAAAGAGGATGATGAAATGGAGGATATAGAGAAAGTGTGAAATGGAGGATAATACATGGAGTATGAAGATGACGATGATGATTCTTGCAAATAGAACTTGCAATAGGATGTACTATGTTTCTTTGTTGTGATTATTTTTGTATAGATACATTAATCCTTCCAATTGTTTTATTAGAGTAGGTATCTTGGAATGCTTTGTTTCTCAATCTAGTTTGAGGTCTTCATCGACCTATTGCTAGTCATATTTAGTGTCTGTGTACTTGAACACACTTATGAACCAAAAGTTTTCTTTTCCTTCTTTTTTTCCTTTGTTTTTTCATTTTTCTTGTCAAGCTATTGATGCCATTTTTGGTTTTCACTAGTGTCTTACCCCATTTATCCTAATAGGGTTTTCATGAGGAGGAATGCCTTTATTGTAGACCTAAGGTTGCCTCCATGGTGGTTTTCAGCCAAAGGTATATCCCAAGTGCATTAATAAGGTTTCCACTTGGATATTATATTATATTATTATTATTTTCTGTTTCGTTTGCAATGTTTTTGATATCTAGGCAGCTTAAGAGCATTTTCACTCTCAACCACACCAAATTGTTAGGCTTTGAATATGGTTATGACTTATTCCTTTTATAGAGGCTTATTGTAGATATTTTCTAAAGAGCAAATGCAACAACCCTTGGATTTCTTAGTGATTCACCATGATTTTACAAGATAATATAATTTGGTGAGAGATTCGCCAAAAAAATTATATATACATATTATATTACTAATAAAATCACCTTCCATTTTTCCTATGTATTATGGGGATTCACCCATTTATTATACATTTAAATTTAGGGAGGTTCTTAAAATTTTCCTTGCTTCTCAAAGCGACAATTTTGTTTGTCACTTAGAGGATCATATCAACTTGTATCAACAAAGATGATTGACCCGAGACGAGATGAAATTCGTAGCAGAATAAGAGATCAAGCCCTTTCATCAACAAGCTTTGAGGACAAAGCTTTTTGGAGGAGGAAGGCAATGTTATGAGTAAATTATATATATAGTAAGAATAATATAAATAATAATAAGACATAAACAACGATTAATTAACTAATAATTAGTAGGAAGAGGCATGTCTCTATAGACATGACTCTTCGTGAATGGGTACTTCCTGACTATATATACAGGGCCCTCTCTACCAATTGTATCATCATTCTTCATACATTTTATATATAATAATATTCTTATATCCCAATGGAGATCTTTATATTCCAAGTTTTCTGGGGTATTTAACTTGAAGAATGAACTGTGTTCATTCCATAAGGTCACGACCTAATCCAGACACCAAATTGGTGTATGAGACCCCCTTGTTTGTGGGATAAGGGGCCCACCTCCGCACAACTACTTGACTGCTAAGTCTACGAAGGCATACATACTCTAGCCCCCTCTGGTTTTGAACCTGTGACGTCTTAGGAAGAAACACATGCTCTTAACCATTAGGCCAACTCACGCTGTATTATACTTACACTGAACAAGTAGCAAAACATCCACCATCTATTAAGCAGTGAGGGATCATTTACACTGAACAACTAGAAACGCAACTTTAACAACACTTGGGTTGTTTAACGACCCCATTATGAGTAACATAATGAGCACTCCTTGGGAGGAATAAAACCCTATTAAGAGTTAAAACACTACCCGACATTCACTGACCTAGCCGATTTTTCGTGGTTTAGATTCACTTTTCGAACAATTTCCACAGTGATTTTCCTACCACTACACTCTTTAAATGTTTTATGAACAAACAACAACCCCATCTAGCCATTGATGGTTTTGAACCATATCTTAATTGCATCATCGGCAATAGAAAGTTGTTTCAAATCAATATGGAAAATCAATGCCAAGCAATGCAATTTCACATATTAAAAACAACCCCTCAGAAAAGCAACTTGTGACCAACATATTACTAGGGGATGGTAAATATAGAACTCCCAAATGAGATTATTCAGGATAATTAGCTATGAAGAAAACAACATTTCCCAGCGAAAAGTAGTTTTGAAATTTGTTGACCACTATGAGGGCACAAGATTTCCTTCAAGCCAAACATCCACTACAACTTGCATTGCATACAACGATATGATCTAAACAAATAGAATGACCATTTGAAGATAACTATTTAGATGACCAGCGAAGACCAGCGAACACGAATGTCACATGAGTGCAAATTCCAGAATATTTCGAAGATCGAGTGGGTATGAGCAAAGTCAAACAATTGACCTTGCTCATGACCATTCGGTTTCTAGAATCTACAAGAAACATAAGGCTGCATTTTGATAGTGACACCAAGAAAGCCTTTGTTTTCTGTGTTAAAAATCCTTTACCATACTTTATATGACCACATGTTTACATATTTATACAAGGCAGTGCTTGTGGATCCTACCAACCTCCATGAAACTTGCAACTACTTCCTAAATTTGATCTTTGACCATATCAACTAGAACAAAAACCATTATTTAATTAAATATAGGTTTTACACACCCATTTACATTCACATGAGAATCTCATCTTTGGCCTTCTAGAGAATCTAATTACAAGATTGTTTGGGGGGGGATGCCCCTGCATTAAACTCCCGGGGTACAAACAAAAGTCTTGGCTTCCTAGCCATCATTTTCTATATGCTTCATTCCTCCTGGATCCCAAACATTGTGTTGTTCTTGTCCACTTGATTTTCTATTGTCTGGGATTTTCCAAGATCCCATAACTTGCATTCTTGTTGTTCAATTTCCTTGCTTTCATAAGCACCTTCAGCCAATGGATCATTGCTATTGATTTTCATCTTCATCCTTTGACTTTGCCACTTGGGAATCTCTACCAACTATTTCTAGAATTTTTTCATCTCACAATCCATCTTTGTCCTTTGCTAGTAGATGTTGTTGTTGCTCTGAGTTTGATGCTTCAATATTGCATATAAAATTTGTATGGCCCTTGCAATTTCTTCTTCATACTCTTTGGTCAATTTTTTTGCCTTAACATAGCTCTTGTTGTCCTCACCTTTCTGAGAATATTTTTCATCTGTCAACATAATCTTTGGTCATGCACACTGGGCTTCCTTTCCTATAGCATTATCTCCGCAATAAAGATCCTCAATTATTTTTGTCCATATCCTTCTCCATAAATTTCTAGGGCATTTTGCTACCTTTCCCATTGTTAAAAAGTTTCTTCAACCTCATTTTGAATTTCTCATTAGATAGCCCATTATTAATTTCAATCTCCATTTTGTCCTCAACTTCTTCAGCTATACCACTATTCTTGGGAATTATTGGAGGCTCCTTATAACTTGAATTATATATACAATCTCTGTGTAGTCCTCATCAACCTTGGTCTTTGCTAGCCACTTTTCTCGAAACTTTAATTGTTCCTCAAGATCTATGGTGTGTTTTACTGAATTTCTCTTCTTCAACAAACAATCCCTTTCATCTGCATTCTCTTCCTTTGTCACAAGGTTGCTTCCTTTCATTTCATCTACTGGAATCTTCTTGATTCTTTCCTCTTTATACCGTTATAAGGAAAATCCTCATCTTCTTTCATGATAGCTTATGATGGATGTTCATCTTCATAACTTACACACACAAATTCAGTTTCAAAACCATAAGAGTCTTGGTTTTTTGTTAATGCTTTTGGCATCATCTCCTCATGTTGGATTGAATCCATAAGAGTCTCTTTAGGTTTATCATCTTCATCCATTTCTTCTTCTCCTAACACCATTCATTGTTTTGGTTCACATATGTGAACATGTTTCTCTAAATATATCTTTCTATACTCAGCTTCCATGACTTTTTCTTTTGTTTTGACCCATATATTTAGCCAATCTATCAATTTCCTTGCATACACTTGCACAATAGGCCATTTACCTTTCTTTTTCGAATTCCATCCATGTCTCTGATCTTCTGCAATTCTCTTTTGCAGCAGCATCATCATCACACTGATTGTTCTTTTAATTTAGCTATTTCTTTGTCCAATTGTTTATCACTAATCTTCTTCCTACCACCTTGTTGTCTTGGTATCTTCTCTCATGTTGTTGTTGCCTATATGTCATGCAGAAACACACATCCTCTCTTATCCACTCAAGATCTTATCTGCTTTAAGGTCTTGTCCTTAAATAGCCCCAATAGTTTATCCAATTCAAAAGCTTAACTATCTCTCATATCGAACTAGTAAGAAGCATTAGCAAATAAGCACGCTGCAATTCTACATTTTCACACTGTAAAATCCCCTCGTGGAATTCACTTTTCGATAATTTTACCTAGAAATTTCCTTTTCTTGTTGTACTTGTTTTTCTCAATCACAAGAAGGTACTAAAATTAATGCAAGGTAATCCAAAACTTGCAAATTTTTACAGCTCAAAACGTTCCTTTACCATTTGTGTTCTAGCGCAATTATTATCATCTTGCCAATCTATTCCAATCAACATCATCATCTCTTTGACAAAATTTCACCATCATGTTTTCCTTCATTGTCAGAGGGTATTCGGCTTTCAACTATTATTGACAGTATTATATGTCAATTATGTATTCACACATTCTTGTAGTGATCAAACATGAAAAGGGTTCTTTGTAATATTCTAACTAGAGAAATACAATGAAATATCAAAACATGAACTAACTACAACAAACAAATAAACATGCACTCTGAAAACACCACAAGAACAACAAACTTAGAACACTATGAAGAAGAAACAATAGAGCTGAGCCATTTTATTAAATATCCAATGAAAATCCGAGTACAAAATATAGTGGAATGTGTGCACTTGGGCTTGCTAAAGCAAGCACGCAAAACCCAGGTGAGAATGAATAAAACTCCATGCTGAAATAGGCTCACTAGTTGTACGCTCTGCCCAAAAATTTGTTGTTGTTGTTTAAGAGGGAAACTGATATTTGAGGCTTCAAATCTACTCTGAAAATTCTGAAAAAGTACGACAATGCTCTCCAACCCCGGACCAAGAAAAACTAGAAAGATTTTGGCCAAATTCCAACCTCCCGGAATCACCCAAAAATCAAGTGCAATCACCCACTAACCATCATTGTCTCCCACCAAAAAATCTACAACTACATCCACCCAAAATCCTTTACCAAAATAACTGAAAACTAATAAAAAATAGTGCTGAAATGATAGAGTGAGAATTGTGGCTATTTCCTAGCACAAAGCTACAACAACTGCTTCAACAAAAATTGCCCAGTAAAACCCTTGCACAGGCCCTAAGGAAGAATAATTCAACTCACACAAATGCAATAGTGTCGGGCTCTAAAACTCCACAAAGAAAATCGTCTTCCTCCAAATGAAATTCCTACAAATTCTTGAGACAAATTTCCTTGGCAATTTCCTCCTCCAAGCAACTCTATTTCTGCTACTGCATCCTCCTAAAAAATTCGTCCCACCTGTTGCAAAGATGAAATGGCTCACAAAATTCTAGAAAAGAATTATCCAATTAGCTCCAAATTTCTCTCATGGAATGACACTTTAGGTTCACCAAAAGAGAGTTGGGATTTTCCGCTTGGGAATCCCTATGCTAAGCAGCACTGGTTGACTTGGCTCAACAGCTTAAGCAAACCTTCCAAATTAGAAATGAAATGCCAAATTAGAATGATCAAAATGAGGCTCTAGCCTTCCCTTTATTGTTGTTTTCCCTTCCTCATACCATGGTTCAATTTCTCTCACACTATGGTTCGATACCAATGGTTTGATTCTTCCTATGGTTTGATTTCCCTTTTTGGTAATTTCCACAACTTAACTCCACTTTAATTTTTCTTCTTTTCTTAAGTTCCAACCATTGCCTTTTCACCAAAATTTATTTAATTATCTCCACAATTTATTTCTCCTAATTTTATTTATCTAAATATATATTAATCACCAAAATTGCAAAATTGGGAATTTCCTTGTCAAACTTTTTAATTGGGGACATGACAATCCTCCTCTCCCAAATATTGCTTGTGTTAGTTTTTGTAACATCAGATGTGTTCTAGCCACAAAATTTTGTGGAAATGCTAGAATACATGAGATTTCGAAAACCCATAAATCATTTATGGAAATTCTGCCTAGAAATGGCTTAATTAGATTATTAGCCATTTTTAAAATATTTCCTAAGTCAAGGCGTGAAGGATCTAGAAACTCACATGAATCGACTTCAATTTAATCCTAGCTATCAATTAAGATTTAATCTTGGCCATTGGAGTCCCAACAGAGGATGATAAGAAGAAGTCGATGGGCACTTCGAGAATACACTTGAGCAATTCAATTTCATGAGCAGAATGATTTCCAAAGTAGTAGCAGTCAGTTGTTGGAGAGAGAGCCAGTGAGATCAAATCAGTTAATGAAGGGCAGGGACAGTGATCCGGAGGAAAGATTTTCCAAATTCGGAGATGCAACAACAAGAGGGCCAACTTATCACAGAGAGGCAGCACTAAGGGATAACACAGTTGCTTCAACCAGGTAGTTCAATTTGGAGGAAGAAAAAATCGTTCTTAGTTCCAGAGGCCGGGAAGAAGTCCCAGAGGGCCATAGAGACGATTTCCTCATCATTCAAAGGTAGAACGACTTCATCAGAGCCCAGTCTGAGGCAAGTTGTCCAATCAGCGACACAGAGCAGTGCAGAGGCTGACGTAAAGCTCCAGGAGGTCAATTTTTGGTAGGCAAAGACGTGCCAAAGATTGCTTGTCACAAAAGGGTAATTCCCTTCATTATTTTTCCCAAATTTTCATGTTGTTTGGATTGCTAGTTGGGCATCCATAGATGTACTCAAATTTCATTGTTGCATAACAAAATAAAATCCTCACTATTGCACCAATTTTCCTAGGTTGGATTTTTCTAGGGACTTTTGTCCAAAAATAACAGTGTTATTTTATGTGTGTGCGCTAGCATTTCTTCCAACATTTATTCTTCCACAATTTTATTTGTGTAGGTTGTGGTGTGAGTTATTCAGTATTTGTTATAGGAAATAGTAAATAAATTGTTAAATTTAGTTAACAATTAGGAGAATAATTTTCAGATGTTGCAATAGGATAACAGTTGTGGAATTTTCACATTGTATTAGAGCCAGGTTGATTAGCCGGAGAGCTCAATAGCGAGAATAGGAGTTTCATTGTTTAGTGTGGGCAACATATCAAAACCCCAGAGGCAGCGTAGTCACTTTGTTGAGAGGCCAAGTTACATGAGGAGATTCAATTTTTTCTAAGTGGGATAGAAAAAATTGATCTCTCCAAATCGTGTGATTCCAAAGGCAGAGGGAGAAACCTAGAGTTTTCGCAGAGAAGATCTCTCACTGGACGCAGTAGTTTTGTAGCAATTTACTAGAGCAGAGCTAGCATCTGGTGGAAGGAAGAAGAGCACAAGCTAATGGAAAATTTTCCTCAGGGAACTTCTAGTCTCAAGAAGTTATATTTTCCTTGCAAATCAGCAGTCGTTGTAGGCAGAGTTTCTCACTGTAGAAGGGAGTGCGAATAGTTGAGCAGAAGGAAAGAGGAAATTTCAACATTTGTTGAGATGGCCACTGCTAGACTTCGTGATCAAGACAGGTTGGATGGAGCTTCCAACTATGTCATCTAGAAGGAAAGGATGTCCTTCCTTCTAGATGAATATGGCCTAAAGCCATATATTGATGAAGTGGTAGCAGTACCCCAGGATGTACATCAACTGAAGCAGTAGATAAAGGAGATGGCGCGAGCGAAGAGATTGATCATGGATGGTGTCCGAGATCATGTAGTATCACATGTAGCGGCCAAGGGAATGGCCAAAGAGATGTGGGATACACTTTCCATGCTATACCAGGAAACTTTCGAGTAGCAAAAGACGTACTTAGAAGAGAAGTAAAGACTCATCCAGATGCAGAAGGCGGAAGGCATAGACTCCTTCCTCACCAAGATTCAGGAGGTCTGGGACTAGTTGTCATTTGTTTGGGCAGCACCTCACGCGGGCTAAGAGATTGATCATGTATGGTGTCCAAGATCATGTAGTATCACATGTAGTGGCCAAGGGAATTGCCAAAGAGATGTGGGATACACTTTCCACGCTATACCAGGGAACTTCTGAGTAGCAAAAGATGTACTTAGAGGAGAAGTAAAGGCTCATCCAGATGTAGAAGGGGGAAGGCATAGACTCCTTCCTCACCAAGATTAAGAAGGTCTGAGACCAGTTTTCATTTGTTCGGGCAGCACCTCAACCCACAGAGCTAGTGTGATTAGCACTAAACAATATCTTCGAGGAGTGGCAAGTATTTGTCCAAAGTATTTTGCACAGCGATACCTTGCCAAGGTGGGACAGGATGTGGGCCGATTTGCAGCAAGAGGAGTTGAGACGAGCTCTTTTAAATAAATCCATCAGTGGCAGCAACAATGGACAAAAGCAGGTGAAGGAGGACGAGAATGTGGCCCTTGCATCGAAGGGTCCCAATCAAGGACAAGGGGAGCAGAGGAAAAAAGAAAGCACTGTCGAAGGTCAAGTGCTTCAGATGTGGTGAGCTCGGTCACTACAGTACTCAGTGTCCTCTCAAGAAGGACATGGAGGAGAAGTAGGACCAGCAGACAACATCAACAGAGATCAATAGGTTGTCCTCCAGACTAGAGGAAGACTTTGCTATGTTTGTTCACATACCTCCAGGAGTGAGGTGGGGTGACTTGGTGTTGTAGCCTTAGAGTGCTACAGATGGGTAGGATCCTTGAGGAGGTCCACCTCATGGATCAATACCTTGCTATGGGGGCCCACAATATTCAATAGCAGGATGGATCAGTGGTAGTAGATACAGTCAGATGTCGAGTGACAATTGCAGACTGGTAGCAGTCAGATGTTGGGGAGGGCAGTGCAGAGTTGGCAGTAGTGCAGTTGGCACAGTGCAGATTCAACAACAAAGCAAAGTCTTCAATAGACAATGTAGATACTAGCAATAGTCAGAGACTTAGGTGACAGATGCATTATACTAATCACAGTTGATTCAGTGGTTTGGATGCTTTTCAGTTGCAACGACAACAGATGAGAGGGAGTTGCAGAGAAGATGTAGTGTTGGCAGCAGATCAACAGGGTCAGCAACAACACAGATGCAGTACATATCAAAGTTGCACAATGGTTGATGGGCAGCGTGGCCAGACATCAACAACATGACAAGAGATGATGCAAAGACAGAGTGCTGCTACATGCTGTGTAGTAGAGCACTAAAACACATTCCTCGCTAAGAGGGAGTGTTAGTTTTCGTAGCCTTGGATGTGTTCTAGCCACAAAATTTTGTGGAGAAGCTAGAATACATGAGATCTCCAAAACCCAGAAATGGTTTCTGGAAATTTCGCCTAGAAATGACTTAATTAGATTATTATTAAGTTTTTAAATATTTCCTAAGTCTAAACTTAGGGAATATGGTTAATTCATCCTAATTAATTAAGTCAAGGCGTGAATGATATGGAAACTCACACGGATCGACTTCAAGTTAATCCTAGCCATTGATTAAGATTTAATCTTGGTTATTGGAGTCCCAACAGAGGATTATAGGAAGTCGATGAGAAATTGGAGAATACACTTGAGCAGCTTCATTTCATGAGAAAATTGATTTTCAGAGTACCAGCAATTAGTTGCCAGAGAGAGAGCCAGTGAGATTGAAACAATGAGTGAGGGGTAGGTACAACGATCCAAAGGAAAGGTTTTCTAGATCCGGAGAGGCAGCAGCAAGAGGGCTGAGTTATCCCAGATAAAGCAGTTTCTTCAACTAGGCAGTGCTATTTGGAGGAAGGAAAAATCGTTCTCAATTCCAGTGGTTGGGAAAAAGTCCCAGAGGGTCGGAGAGATGATTTCCTCAACATCTAAAGGCAAAACGACTTCATCAGAGCCCAGTCTGAGGCAAGCCGTCCAGCCAGCAGCGCAGAGGCTGATGCATAGCTCTAGGAGACCGAGTTTTGGTAGGCAAAGTTGTGCCAGAGATTGCTTGTGGGAGAAGGGTAATTCCCTTCAGTATTTTTCCCAGATTTTCTTGCTGTTTGGATTGCCAGTTGGGCATCCATAGATGTACTCAAATTTCACTGCTACATAACAAAATAAAACCCTCACTGATGCACCAGTTTTCCCAAGTTGGGTTTTTACGGGGACTTTTGTCCAAAAATAACTGTCTTATTCTATGTGTGTATGCTAGCATTTCTTCCATCGTTTATTCTTTCGCAGTTTTATTTGTGTAGGTTACAGTGTGAGTTATTCAATATTTGCGATAGGAAACAATAAATAAATTGTTAAATTTAATTAACAATTAGGAGAATAATTTCCAGTTGCTGCAATAGGATTTCATTTGTGGAGTTTTCACAGCTTGCCCTCGAGCAACTGTAGTGTTGGATGCTGCAAAATCTGTTCTCCCTCCCAAGTGGCACCCTCTTCAGGCAAATCCTTCAACTTGACAAGGAATTGTCTAATGTAACTGGTCCTCAACTTCCTCTCCCTCTCCTATAAAATAGTCTTTGGCGTCAAAATCAAATGCCTCTCATCATCCAATGGTGGTAACTCAGTGGCAGTCGTCACACATTGTCCCAAAGCCTTTTTCAGGCAAGAGACATGAAACACATTATGCAAGTTGCTTCCTAGTGGAAGCTCCAACTCATAAGCTACCTCTCCAACTCATCGGATTACCCTGTATGGCCTATAGAAGCGAGATTGGAGCTTTTTAGCTCTTGCTTCAGTGTAGACTTCTTGTAAGGCTGCAATCTCAAGAAAACCAAATCTCCCACCTCAAAATATCGCTCTACTCTGCCCTTGTCTACATATAACTTATGTTGGTTTTGTTCCATCTGCAAGTTATACTTGAGTTCTCTAAGGATATCTTGGTTCTCCTATATCCAATCTTTGGCCCTTGGAGACGTTATCTCCAAAAACCATATCAGCGAAAGTCAGTGCATCATAACCATATAATGCACGAAAGGGTGCCATACCTATGGACATATGATATGTGGTGTTGTAGCAATATTCCCCAAGACACAACCGCTTCACCCACACTCTTTGTTGTCCAATCACATAGTTGCACAGATATCCCTCCAACCACTTATTCATTATCTCCATTATGTGTCTGAGGATGGTAGTTAGTGTTGGGAGTCAACTATGTGCCCACAAAGTGAAATAATTGCTGCCAAGATCCTCCCATAAATATGGCATCCCTGTCACTGACAATCGTCTTAGGCATCCCATGTAACCTAAACACCTCCCAGAAAAACAACTCGAACACCTAACACACCGAGTATCGAGCTGGAATGGTGAAAGAATGTGTGAACTTCGTCCTATCAACAACCATGTAGATGCAATCTCTCCCATGTATTGTTGGCAATCCTGTGATAAAGTCCATCGATATGCTCTCCCACTTCCTCTCAGGAGTAGGAAGAGGCTATAGCTATCTAGCCAGATGTGTATGCTCTCCCTTGTTCCTTTGGGATATATTGCACTCCCTAACATGCTTTAGAACATCCACCTTAAGCGCTCCCTAATGGCCTTGTAAGTCTTGTAGAATCCCTGATGCCTTGCCAAAGGTGAGTCATGAGTTGTGTGCAAGATCTTCTCCTTCAACTATGAACTTGGTGCCAAACAAATCTTGTCTTTGTAGTGGATAACATCATCCATCACTCGATACCTGTCATCCCCATGAGTACCATCCAAGATCTCACACGCTTGTCGATCCTTGGAGTACTCCACCAAAAGTTGTGCCTTCCAATCCTGCGTGATATCCATTAGAGAGAGTGTCGTGGGCTTCTGTGATAACACGTCAACTACTATGCTTTGCTTGCCCTTGACATACTCAATCTCAAAATCATATGCTTGGATCTTACCGACCCATTACTGTTGCCTCTCCTGCAAGTTCTGCTGCTCCAAGAAAAATGTAAGACTGTTGTGATTGGTCTTAACCTTGAATCTGTGCCCCACTATGTACTGTCGAAACTTATAACCAATGCATGCATCACTGCTAGCATCTCTTTATCTTATATGGGATACAGCCTCTCATGTGGCTGAAGTTTTCGGCTCTCAAAGGCTATGGGGTGACCTCAGTGCGACAAAAATGTTCCAATGCCTTCCCCTAATGCATCACACTCTAAAACAAATGGGAGTGAAAAATCTGGAAAGGCCAAGACCAGTCAACTACTCATCACCCTCTTGAGGCACTCAAAAGCCCCTTTCTTCATCAAATCTGTGAGGGGTGTTGCTAGTTGGGAAAACCCCTTCATGAACCTCCTGTAATAAGTATAGATGCCCACAAATCCCCTCAACTTTGTCACATTCCAGGCTGTAGGCCAATCCAATATGGCCCTAATATTCTCCTAATACACCTGTACTCCATCCTCCCCAATCACATGTCCAAGGTATAACAACGTCGTCAATCCAAACTCTAGCATACAGTTGTTGCTCCTCTAGTATGCGTAAGACCTCCAAGTGTTGGAGGCGCTCCTCCCGAGTCTTTCTATATATCAAGATCTCATCAAAGAATACCAAAACATATCGTCGCAACTTCTTACGGAACACATGGTTCATACAACACTGAAACGTGGTTGGTGCATTGGTTAGCCCAAAGAGCATCACCAAGAACTCAAACTGTTCGTAGTGGCAACAAAAGGTGGTCTTGGGAATCTCTTGCTCTCTCACTCGAATTTGGTAGTACTCTGAATGCAAATCTATCTTAGAGAAGTACTTGGCTCCTCTAAGCTCATCCATCAGTGCATCAATGTGTGGAATAGGATACCTTTTCTTCAATGTCTTCTTGTTGAAGGCCCTGTAGTCTATGCACATGTTAAGGGTCCCATCCTTCTTCTTCACCAACATTACTGAAGAAGTGAAAGGACTAGAGCTAGGCCTTTCATGTCCCAATCTCAACAACTCCTATATAGCTCTCTCAATCTCATCCTGGTATGCCTTGTGATGCCTATAGGGAGTGGTGATGATTGTGTGTACCCCCTCCTCTAGCTCAATGGTGTGCTCAGACCCTCTGTTCGGAGGCCTGCCTGGTGGAATCTCCCCAAATACTGCCTGATGCCTTTCTAAAAGAGTTAAGATGTCTGTTGCTTCAATCCCCTTGTCTCTGAGATCCTCAACTCCACAATCCACTCTATGTCACCACACCTCAAATCAACCTCCATCCTATGTGTTGATATTGTCTAAGGTGGGTATGAATGCATACCTCTAAATACTACCAGCTTCCCATTTGGCCAATGAACTCCATCTCCAACTTCTTCCAACACTACATTGGTGTCTGGAACGTCCACCACAAAGAAGTGATATGTCATCAAGCAGTTCCCCATGGTCAATGTCATGCGGGGAACATACCTTGTACATTACATAGTCTTATCACCAGGCACCAAAACTGAAAATCCCTCAAAAGCCTTTGCCTGTATACATCTCCTCTCCATCAGTTGTGTATCATTAAAATTATGGGTTGCCCCACTGTCCACCAATACTGACACTCGTTGTCTCTACACAGTGCCCCTAATCCGTAGAGTCAAATACTTTGAAACCCCCGAAGTGAAGCAATAACTCCTCCACTAGGCCAAAAATCTCCTCCGTTAGGTGGTGGTGGTGGGTCACCTCCTCCCGAGCTCTGAGGTCCACCCTCCCCTGTCTCTACCTCTTGATTTACATCCTCCTCCTCTGGCTCACGGTCTGAAAATAACTCTATGCAATGGGCCTTGCCCTTGGTACACCAATGGTTTGGTTCCCATGGCTCTAGATAAGTAAAGCATAATTTCCTCCTCTGGAGGTCCCTCTTGGTCTCATCGTCCACTTGCCCTTTCCCTATGCACTCCTCCTGAGGAGGCCTGGTGTCTTCCTTTCTGAGGAAAAGGAGGTTAAGTAGCCTAGTAGGTATTGGTGCCCTTGTCTTCAGAACAACATCCAACATGCCCCGTGCCCGACTAATGGCATCTTGCAATGATGTTGACCTATAAGCTCGCACACAACCTCGTGGTGGCTCAATCAAACCCTCAATAAATAGCATGCTCAACCTTGCCTCCGAAATATCTAAGACCATCACTGCTAGTCTTTGAAACTATGCTATGTAAGCCTTTGTGCTACCTGTTTGCTTCAAGTTACCCAGCTCCCTGCAGTGCAACTCCAAATCCTTCCTATCAAATCTCTCCACCAACCTGCGAGTGAACTCATTATAGGATGTGATGGACACATGCCCAAGTGTAACCAATCCGTGATACCACCACTCTTGTGCATCACCCTCCAAATGCAATGTAGCAAATCTGATGGCATATGTCTTTCGTATAAGATTCATATTAAGGTAAGTGTCTAGTTTCTGAACCCATGACCTCACAAAATTCCTAACTGACCCATCAAACCCGAAAATGTCACCTTCCTTGCCAGCTTCTGATTATCCCAATTCTGATTCTGTTGTCCTCCTCTCGCTGAAGTCCCTACTCAGGGCTGATACTTCTCCTTCATATGACAATAGTCTGCAAAAGTAAGTATCCTCACTCTAGAATCCAAAGCCTCATATTCAACAATGTCATTTGTGAATGATTTGATCAACTCGGTGAATGCATCAACTCCTCTATCTCGCTTTGTTTCCTCAGTGAAGCGAGGCATTGTTAGCTTAAGAGCCTGACCATATGTGTGGTTTGTGCGTCGAAGCACATGGCTCCCTTCTCATATTCCATAACCTCCTTCTCCTTCATTATTTCCTCCTCCACCACCTTGAGGTCCTCCTTGCATATTTTGCATTTGTAGTGTTATCATCTACTTCATCATCTCCATCATTTCTTGATTCGATCTGGCCAACTCCTTTAGTAGTGGGCCATGCCCACCTTGCCTAGGCTACTCATCACCATTGTCCGCCATGTAGTCCCTAGCGTTCTCTAACTCTCTATCAGAAAGATGCTAAGGTTCGTCTTCTCTACCATGGCCCCTTCCTCTACCTCTAGTTCGATACACAACTCCACCAAAGGGTCCTGTCATTACATGCTCTGATACAACTATAATATTCTAACTAGAGAAATATAGTGAAATATCAAAACATGAACTATCTACAACAAACAAATAAACACGCAATCTTAAAACTCCACAAGAACAACAAACTTAGAACAATGTTGAGCAAAAACAATGGAGCTGAGCCATTTTATTGAATATCCAATGAGAATCTAAGTACAAAATATAGTGGAATGTGTGCATCTAGGCTTTCTAAAGCAAGCGTGCAAAACCCACGTGAGAATGAAAAAAAATCCATGCTAAAATAGGCTCACTCATTCTACGCTCTGCCCAAAAATTTGTTGTTGTTGCTTGTGGAGGCAAACTAATATTTGAAGCCTCAAATTTGCTCCAAAAATTCTGAAAAAACTACGACAATGCTCTCCAACCCTGGACCATCAAAACCCAAAAAGCTTTTGGGAAAATTCCAACCACCCGAATTACCCAAAAATCAAGTGCGATCACTCACTGCCCAATGCTGCGTCTCACCAAAAAGTATACAACTGCATCCACCCAAAATCCTCCACCAAAATAACTGAAAACTAACAAGAAATAGCGCTGAAATGATGGACTGAGAATTCCGACTATTTCTCGATACAAAGCTACAACCACTGTTTCAACAAAAATTGCCTAGTCAAACCCTTACGCGGGCCCTAAGGAAGAATAAATTGACCCACACAAATGCAACAATCTCGGGCAATGAAACTCCACAAAGAAAATCGTCGTCCTCCAAATGAAATTCCTGCAAATTCTTGAGACAAATTTCCTTGGCAATCTCCTCCTCCAAACAACTCTATTTCTGCTACTGTGTCCTCCTGAAAAATTTGCCCCACCTGTTGCAGTGATGAAATGGTTCACAAAATTCTGTAAAAGAAGTATCCAATCAGCTCCAAATTTCTCTCCTAGGGGAACACTAAAGATTCACCAAAAGAGAGTTGGGATTTTCTGCTTGGAAACCCCATGCTAAGCAGTACTAGTTGACTTGGCTCAGCAGCTCAAGCAAACCTACCAAATCAGAAATGAAATGTCAAACTGGAATGACCAAAATGAGGCTCTAGCATTCCTTATAATGTTTCTTTCCCTTTCTCATACCATGGTTCGATTTCTTTCACACTCTGCTTTGATACCATGGTTTGATTTCCCTTTCTGGTAATTTCCACAACTTAACTTCACTGTAATTTTTCTTCTTTTCTTAAGTCCCAACCATTGTCTTTTCTCCAAAATTTATTTAATTATCTCCACAACTTATTTCTCCTAATTTTATTTATCTAAATATATATTAATCGCCAAAATTGCAAAATTGGGAATTTCTTTGTCAAAATTTTTAATTGAGGACATGACATTCTTCCTTCTCCCAATCCAATCCTTTTTGGCAGTGGTGCTTTATAAAATCCTCTGTTTGGACACTACAGTCCCACAAATTTTATTGAACAGCAATGTGGTTTTTTTTTCTCTCTCCAATGTTTTGATACCGCCACTCTTCCTTTGGCCCACACTTTGGAGTTAACACACAATGTGACAAAAATGATTACTTTTTGAGATGGTATTTATCCAGATCGCAGGCTCACACCGGAGTTTACACAAATCGCTGTCAATCAACGATTTCAATAAAAAACAAGTAAAAGTGTGTTCTAATTTCAATCAAGAAGAGAACCTAAAGGTCCATGACCCTACTCCTCTGTCAGATGCTACAGGCAGATCAAACTTTGCTTCAATTACCTCTTCCTCGAATGTTACAGGTAGAACATAATTGGCATCAAGCCCTCTCTGCAGATATTACACTTAGAACATGGCTCCATATATTCCAAGTATGAAGAAGAACAGTTATATTATTGTAAAAGGAACTCTGCTTCGGTTTCAATACACTTGCTTGTTTTAATTGCTATTCAATTCATACTTAATACAACAACAATACCTCTGTCAACTGTGCAGACAAGGTTACAGAAATGATGTTTCCCTAGACTGCGACCACAGTTACAAGGATTTGCAAATCTTATATTTATTGAAGACTATTGAAGGCTCCTTTTCTCTCACAAACCTCAGTCCAAAACTGGTACGATTTTCCCACCATGCTTCCACTGCGCCACTCTGATCTCTTTCTTCCTCAACACCCGCAAGACTAACTTGCTGCGATGCCACTTGATAATGATGCCAGGCAAGCCTCGGTTTTGTGTTAAAAATCTTTTACCATACTTTATATGACCATAGGTTTACATATTTATACAAAGAAGGTGATGCTTCCAGATCCTATCAACCTCCATGAAACTTCCAACTACTTTCTAAATTTGATCTTTAACCCTATCAACTAGAACAGAAACCATTATTTAATTAAATCTACCTTCTAGACACCCATTTACATTCACACAAGAAACTCGTCTTTGACTTTCTGGAGACTCAAATTACAAGATTGTTTGGGGAGGAATGCTCCTGCATCACATATATTTCGTCCAAAGCTACCCATAATATTTCTCCAAATTCGGTTGCTAACCTTGCTGCTATGATGATATCATATCATGCATCTCTATTCCAACTATATGAGTTTAACGATGTATTTTAGCTTTAAATATCATGCAAGTTGAGTGGTCCATACATACTTGTTTTTGCTAGGATTGAACACAACTAAAATAAAAATAATAAACTTTCCATGGGTTCCATATATGCAATTCACATACAGAATTTAGCGCTCCAAACATTACTGACAAGCATTTGGTACACGAGAAAATACCTCTGGCAGATCACAAAAAAGTAGAAAGAAAAGCACAACATTCAAACCCCGTTGTCACAGAATTACAAGATTGGCCTTCTAAAATATCAATAGATTAAAATAAATGAGATTTTAAGCAGACATTCGTCCACTTAATTATGTACTTTAAGTGTTAAAAACTTGTTGAAACATGGGCTTTCATGCATTCTTCTTCTCCAACATATAGCGAATTTGATGCACACGATTATAACTAATGCAGGCCCAACCAACACCCTTATTGCCCGTGTTGCTGGTGGCAGCCAAACTTTGGACAACTCTATTTCAGCTCCAAGCTCTTCTTAATGGTGGCCCCAAGGAAACAACTTGCCACTATAAGAAAAGTTGCCTTGTCAACAAACTTCCTTTCTTACCACAAACAACCTTACGTATACAGTTTCTTAACTCTTGCGACATTGGTACGCTTATTACGAGATAAATAGTGACTCGCTGGTCACATATATTTAACATTATATAAGAACAACTGAATCTAATGTAGAGATGCTCTTCCTTCCTGCAACAAAGCAAGTTACCATGTTAAAAGCGTGCCTGTTCGTACCAATTCTTAAAGATGTCTGATATATGCCTATTTGCAAATCTTCATCTAATTAGCAAGATGCCTGAACAAACACTCTTTAACATTAGGATCAAAAGAATAGAACTTACATTATGCTTAAGAAAATTATGTTACCAATCCTCGCATCCCAATCTAAACTAACAATACAGTATACTGAACAAGCTCGGCACAGCAATGACTTTTGGACATTATTTCACAATTTCAGTGCAAGAATTATTCCACATAAACCCCCTCGACCATTGGTGCTCCATGCTCGCACTTGCTGGAGTAAGCCAAAGCAGAACTGCCAAAGAACAATAGTTTATCTTTTATTAATACCAAAGAAATGACAAACTGATATTGAACATAACAATAAGGCCTCAAATTCTAGTGCAAAAAAATTTGAGAACAAGAAAATAGAATTAATAACTACTTAACCTTTTGTACCTTCAGTGGTAGCCATGACTATTTGCATGAGCTATCATGGGAGAACCAGGTCTAAAACCAATTCCAGGGAGCTTGGATGGAATCTTGAGAAGCTGCTGGGATACATGTTCCGCTAATGCAACTTGACCACCATACTGCCTTTGAAGCTCACCATTGCTTTCCCTCATCATTCTACCAAATGCTTTCCCTAGAATATCACTATTTTTTGCTATTTGATCTCGAGGTGTAGAGGAGCCTTCTGGAGTTTGGACTGCATTTATTCCAAGGTAAGCATCTTGCCCGCAACCATGATAAGGGCTATTCAAACAAGACCCATTGATATATGGACCATTAGGTGATCTTGGAAAATTTTCAAAACTTTCATCTGTGTGTGTGTTCTGTTTCAGAGTTCCATTGACTTGGAATGGGATAGCACCATGGCCTCCAGTCAAAGGTGTTGAAGAGCCAGAGTTAACAAGTGGGGTTGATATAGGAGAAGGAGACATCATTCCGCTTCTATGTGGAGATCGTGGCTGCATTAATGGACTTCCCGACAGAGACACTGGCAAAGATACATTCTTTTGTACATTGGAAAGCTCACTGCAAGCATAAATAATTAAAGTTGGGAAATTACTCCCAAACCAAAAATATTGATTGCATATGGACAAACTGCTACCGTAATGGTGAAACACAATGTAGACACTGACTTGAAAGTAGGTAAATAGACAAACAAAATAACATGCCAAGAAACATCAACTATATAATATGCCAATAAACAGCAACCAACCTTGACGATTGATAAGCAAACTTTCCCTTTGACTGTCTTGTTGTACAGTCTGTATCAACAGGCAAAAGATTTCTCATGTGTCCAGAAACTTGTGTGACATTCTGTGACATATTAAGAAGAAAAAGAAAAAAACAAGAAGCTCAGATGGTACCAAATGAACTACAGTGGCTTTTCACCAACAAATTGCATAAAATGAATTTTCCTGTTTTTAACTTTTTACATAACAAAGCCAATCTTGCACAAAAATGGAGAGGACACAAGAAACAGAGGAATCGATGAAATATGCCAGTGCTATCTTCAGAGATTTCTCCCAACTTATTCAATGACATAATTTTGAAAGACTAAGTTATTAAATAGGACAAAAGGTGTCCTACAAACCATACTATAGAGATTGAACCACACCATATATAATTCATCATTCCTTGCTCCTGATGGCCATAACACGATCATCAAAATTTAAAAGACTAGTCATGAATGGTGTGATTCTTTCAATCAAAAGTCAGTACTCGATTTTCCAAGAGGTTGGGCAGGTCATTGCTATTTATATTTTGAATACCTATTTGATCCGTGATGTCATAGGCCAGCGTAAGAGGCCAGCTGAGTTTCAACCAAGGTTGGCTGGAATCTAACCACAGTCAACTTGGCTACACAAAGGTTAGCTAATACGTAAAAAAAGTTTCCAAAATATATACAAGGGTTATTGACACCCTTGGACTTTATTACTGTGTTTGTTTCAACTTTCTTTGATCCAGCTAATGCTCATTGCTGAAAAATGGTGTTTATTATCATAACACATGAGATGAGATCATCCCTGCATAAAATAACAATTAGATCTAAGATATGCAGCATCAATGTAATGGACAGCATGCTGGTATTCTGTAACAGCAGTTGCATTCTTCACATTCACTCCAAAAGAAATATTTAAAAACAAAACAGCTTCTCTCAACTTTCAAGCATACACTAGGAAACTCAATCACTGAACAAAACAACCTACTGCGGAGCACTCCATATCCAAATGAATATCACATAGTGGAGAGCCCAGCCTATGCTAAGATAGCACCTAATCAGTAAGCCTTTATCAAATGTGAATAAGTAGCTGTTTGTACACAGAATCTCTCTTCAAGGAATGTGCCTTAGCCATTGTATGTCCTATCATAAATGTGTCACAAGTGTGAGGAAATCTTTCTCAGATTAGTGTGCCATACAAGCATAAGGTACTCTGTCATAGGTGTGAGAGATTCTCTTACAAGTGGCAAAAATAGAAACTGAAATTCCCTCATGATAAGAGATATATTCCCCTAGAAAAGTGCACCCAACCATGAGGGGAACAAGTTGGACTAACAAGGAGAAACTAGCACTCCCTCTTTGCAAAGAACTTGTTCTCCACCAGCCTCATCTTTTCTTAAAAAGCTCTCGGTTAATTAATGTACACTTACTCAATCAAAGATTCAAACCATTAAAAAATGCAGTCTTTACTTCCATCTGGCATAAAGGCCAACCAAAAGCTAATGCAATAGGCATAATGACACTAATAAAGTATAACTTGTAACTTGGATAAAGACTACTCACAATCAACTGCCTCTTTTAGAGAGAATCTTCTAACTAGGAATCTGGCCTTGTACTTCTCTATGTCCTCATATGTTGCAAGCTTAGTCTTATATAGCCACCTGGAATCTATCACAGGCATCTCCACTAGTCTTACCACAATATCCCATACATCATTCTTTAAGACAAAGCTATACTCCTCAACTGTGGCATTCTTTCATAACTAGTCTGCATTAGCTTCCTCAAAGTTGGAAGGTTCTACACCAATGATAGAAGACATTACTGCAACACAAGAAGGATATCTTCTAGGTGAATGACTCACTTGAAAAGTGGGACTTGGTTGCTCCCACTTGCTCCTCTTCCTTCAATGTCTAGGTAAGCCATCTCAGCTTCCTGGCAAAATTAGAGGGTAATGATCCTTGTCCCTCTAAATTGGCGTCGTGCTGTTCTGAATTTGTATCTGTGATATTCCCACTTAGCAATATTGCCAAGGGGAAATATCTATTTTCCCAATTTTGTCATATTTTGCACATTCACTTAGGAAAAGTGAATTGCGGGACCCGACTTGAAGTTTTCAAGCTATGGCAAGGGCCCAACATAGGAGAAAGGTAAAATCAAATGGTTAGTGGATGGTGGGGGCCACACCAAAAAGGGAATATGCTCCCCTCTAGGAAATACACACTCTTGGAGGGAAAGGATGGAGGAAATTGATGGTTGGGTCCCACATGAGCAAATTGGAGGCACAATGACAAAATAGGAGGAGGCACTCATTTTGGGCATCTTTGATCATTTGAACATTCACTTTCACTAGCACACTTCAGCTGGAAGCCAAGTCTGAATGTGCTATTGAGCATAAGAGATTTTCAGGCGAGAATCTCACACTTGCTTCAGTGGAGCTCTAGTGCCAGCCCTAGGAGGGAGTTTTTATCACCTTTGATCTGATCCGGGAGCATTTTCAGCGTATTTGTGGAGCTGGTTCAGCAAGGACTAAGTGGGCCTGTGCAGTACCTTTTTCATGCCACATGTGGGGCATTGGAGGAAGAGGAATTCAGAGCTGAGACTTGTGGAGAAGTTTCAGAAGGGGATTTGATGAATATCTCAACCATTTTGGGAGCCTTCTGAAGTGGAATTTACAGGTGGGCCGAAATACCCAGCAGCAAGGGAGCTAGGAGAAATTGGGCAGAATTTCCGAGGTCAGCATTTGGCCAAACCCTTCCTGGGTTTTGGTGGGTTATTGAAGGAGAGACTGGGGTTAATTTCCTAGAATTTTCTAAGCACCGGAAGGGAGTCAAATCAGCCATTCTTCTTAGCCAAAAGTTCAGTTTCTAGGTGATCAGTGCAGAGCCATAGAGGGAATAGCTACGCAGCAGTTGGGCACTTTCTTTCATCACTTGGGCTTTGCTAGCTTGCCTTGCACAAGCCCAAGTGCATGCCTTCTGATCTCACATTGTACCCCATCATTTATCTTAATAAAATGGCTCAACTCAGCGCAGATTTTGGCATTTTCTGGGTGTTTAATATTGTGTGAATTTGTGTGTGTGTTTCTGCTATGTTTGCTTGGTTTATCATTGTAAATTTCCCTTAGGGATATTATGATGGTATCAAAGCTCATAGTTTGGGCTCAGCCTGTGGGAGCAGCTTAGCCTATGAAACCAGAGGATAAGCAGAACGTCACTTACAGGAGGTACAAGTATTGAAGCAAGGAAAGGCAGTTGCAAATCATTCCTGATCCAGTGACCGTTGAATCGGAGGTTGAGAGGCCAAACATGGGAGATAATGGGGGAGACAATATGAGTAAAGAAAAGGAGTCTGCCAACATCTTCTGAAGACCATCAACGATCTGTCTAAGGGCATTGATGAGTTGCCAAAGCAGAATTGTAGCAACAACAAGGGCAAAGGGATTCAGGGAGAAATCCATATGGGTGAAGGCTCAGGCACTTCGCACCATCAGGCAGCGAATCCACCCAACACAACTTATTTCTAGCACACCGCCCAGATATACTGTTGAAGTTTCTAAGTTTACTTAATTTAGAAACCCTTCATGCACTTTTCCTGATTTATTCCTACCTACTTGTTAATTTTTCTTTAACACGTTATTTACAAAGTAAATACTGAAAATAAACACCAATGCATGCCCAACATATTATAGATCAACAACTAAAAGAAACAAGAACAAACACGCCACATGACACCATTATTTTTGGACTAATGTCCCTGGAAAAACCCAACGCGAGAAAACCAATGCAGCTATTTGAGGGTTTTCTTATTAAGCAATATCAAAGTACAATCTAGGTGTCGTAACTGGCCTACCCAACAAAGAATTTCCTTAGCAGTTATGCCTCACAGTTTGAGAGAAATCTCCTGGCTGAAACCCCGGAAAACCCTTCCGGCATCTCCTCAGCACAAAATTGCTCCTGCAACCCCAACGTCTGCCCAGTCTGGACTGTGTCAGCCCCTCTCTGTCTCACGCTGGCCCTGTGTCAACCCCGGGAGGCCCTGCATCAGCTCTAGGAGTCTTTGCGTCAGCTACGCTGGCCCCTCTGGTGCTCTGCACAACACTTGGCTGCCTCTGCGTGGCCCTGCGTGAGTCCCTGCTGGCTCTGCGTAACCCTCCTTGGCTGCTGCGCTGCTCTCCCGGCACAATCTCTGCCTTCTTTGTTCCTCTGTACTCAATGCCCCTCAACTGCTCTCCTGATCACTGATTCTCTCTTAGCAAACCCCGCTCTAGAGAATAGAATGACGATCATCTGGTGTACCCTCCAAGTGACTCTCAAGCGTCCTCTTATACTTTTCTTGTTGACATCTCAATGGCCGAGATTAAATCCTTAATCAACGGCTAAGATTAGATCTGGCTTGATCCATGTCTTTTGGACCACTCTAACACAGATTCATATTAATACACATTAATAATTTGTTTTCCCTAAGTTTAGACTTAGGGACTCCATTAAAAATATATATTATTTTAATATCTCTTGATCTGTTTAGAATCTGCCCAAACCCTTTCTGGGTATTGGAGATCTCATGTGCCCCAACCTCTCCACCAAATTTTGTGGCTAGAGCACATCCGATGCTACCACAAATCAATACTCCCTCTTAGTGAGGACTGTGCTTTAGCAATACTCCTCACTGAGTATTACTCTGATCATCCAGCATCGATACCTGTGCTGATGCTAGGCCTTCCTGCTCAACATCCTCTGCATTGTTGCCTCCTGTACTGCTGCCCATGGTTTTGCCACTGCCACTGCTGCATATGTATGACATATCCCTCTGCATCCGTGCTACTGCTGGTCCTTTCTCCCAGCACTGTATCCGCATTGCACCTCCTCTCATCATGCTACATCGTGCTGCCCACTGCTGCACTGCAACTCAGTTATTGAGAAGTAAGTAACTCATCTCCCAGCTGACCTCCTTGTTGGGCCAGAAACACCCACTGATGTTGAATCTCCCTCTACTGCTAACAAGTGCTCCCTCTCTAACCTCCGCGTTGCTGCAACAACTCCTTGCATCTCGCATCGTTGCACACCTCTCGGTGCCTTTTTGCACTGGTGCAACACTCCTGTGCCTCTTGCAATGTTGCAGCCTACTAGCATTGCGCTGTCTCGGGACTCCTGCATTGTAGCTCTCTTTGCCGCTCCATCCGCATCTGTCTCTACCCAACCAGCCAATCCTGCTACTCCTCGTTGGTTTAATCCAAGAGGCTAGGTACCTCAAGGATCCTGCCCCTCATCGCTTGTAGTTCGCCTGACTATAGCTCGATGTCTCCCCACTTCCGCTCAAGTGGTGCATGCGCACTCATGGCACAATCATCATTTGTCAAAACTACCTTCTCTACCCGTGTTGGCGCTGCCTTAGTCTCGGAAGACTCTCCCTTACTCTTCTTCCTTGGGCACTGGGTCGCATAAAGACCCATATCCCCACAGTGGAAGCACTTGATCTTAGAGAGATCTTTCTTCTTCCGCTTCTCCTGCTTTACCTCAGATGCTAGGGCCACATCCTCCTCCCCCTGCTTGACCTTGATCCCTTTGTTGCTACTACCTATCTTTGACTGTCGCCTAATCTCTTCCTGGCGAAGAGCTGCCCACATCTCGTCCCAAGGTAGGAGAGTCCCTTTGCCCAGGATGCTCTGGACAAACACTTTCCACTCTTTTGAGACAGCATTCAGGGCTGTCCTCACCATAAGCTCCTGATCTGGTGTCACTCCTACAGCAGTCAACTGATCTCGAATCTCATTCAATCCTCCAAGGAAGGAGTCAATCATTTCACCCTTCTTCATCTGATACGACCTCATCTGGTTCTTGAGCAACATTCTTTTTTGCACAGAAGTATGTTGGTATAGGTTCTTGAGAGCCTCCCACATCTCAACTACCGTTTCCTTCTCGGCTATATGTGGTACCACATGATCCTTGACCCTGCCAAGGATAATGTACTTGGCCCTCGCCATTGCCTCTTCGTACTTATTGTTATCATTGGAGTCGATTAGGATAGCTATAGCCTTCAAGGCGAAGTTCTTGACACGATTCCTGTCAAGCACTGATAAGATTCTAGCCTTCTAGACTGCGAAGTTCGATGCTCCGCCCAGTCTATCCTAGTTTCTTACCACGTGTAGTGCCATGACGCTCCTCTACTTCCCTCCTGGAAGTTCTATGTTCGACTCCTCTGAGCTCTACTTTGCGTCTGGAAGTTCTCTTCTGGACTCCCTCTGAGTCCTAATTTCCCTCCTGTAAATCCTTTTGTCGCTTTTCAAGATGCCCCCTACTCTGATTGTCTTGTGCAATTGCACTGCGATCCAGGTTCCTCGACTAGAAACCCTCGGTAACAGCTCGGTCAGGTACTGTTATAACTACAGTACCTCACCAGCTCCACTCTGCAATATTCCTGCAGCCTTCTAGACCCTAGCAACTGCCTCTCTGTGAACTGTGTCAGCCCTTCTCTGCCTCACGCTAGCTCTGCGTCACCCTGGATGGGTCTACGTCAGCCCTTTGGTCCTCTGCGTCAGCAATGCTAGCCTCTCTGAGGCTCTGCGCAGTTCCCGGCTTCTTCTGCGTGGCTCTGGCTGGCTCTGCATCACACTTCCTTGGCTTCTGCGCTGCTAGAAACAACTTCTGTCACCTTGGAACAACTGTTTTCTGCTGCTATTGTTCCGCTTCGCTGATGTCTCTTAGTCCTCCTATGATCTGCAATCACGCTCTGATACCATGTTGAAGTTTCTAAGTTTACTTAATATAGAAACCCTTCATGCACTTTTCCTGATTTATTTCTACCTACTTGTTAATTTTTCTTTAACAAGTTATTTACAAAGTAAATACTGAAAATAAACACCAGTGCACACTCAACATATTATAGATTAGAACTAAAAGAAACAAGAACAAACACACCACATGACACCATTATTTTTGGACCAATGTCCCCAGAAAAACCCAATGCGGGAAAACCGGTGCAACTATCTAAGGGTTTTCTTATTAAGCAATATCAAAGTACAATTTGGGAGTCGTAACTGGCCTACCCAACAGAGAATTTCTTTAGCAGCTATGCCTCACAGTTTGAAAGAAATCTCCTGGCTGAAACCTCAGAAAACCCTTCCGGCAGCTCCTCAGCACAAATTGCTCCTGCAACCCCAGCATCTACCCAATCTGGACTACATTAGCCCCTCTGTCTCCCGCTGGCACTGCGTCAGCTCTAGGAGCCTTTGCGTCAACTACGCTAACCCCTCTGGTGCTCTGCACAACACTTAGCTGCCTCTGTGTGGCCTTGCGTGAGCCCCTGCTGGCTCTGCGTCACCTTCCTTAGCTACTACGCTGCTCTCCCAACACAATCTCTGCCTTCTCTGTTCCTCTGTACTCAATGCCCCTCAGCTACTCTCCTGATCACTGATTCCATCTCTCTTAGCAAACCCCGCTCTAGAGAATAGAATCACTAATCATCTGGTGTACCCTCCAAGTGACCCTCAAGCCTCCTCTTATACTTTTCCTGTTGACATCTCAATGATCGAGATTAAGTCCCTAATCAACAACTAAGATTAGATCTGGCTTGATCCATGTCTTTTGGAACACTGATTCATATTAATACACATTAATATTTTATTTTCCCTAAGTTTAGACTTAAGGACTCCATTAAAAATATTAATTATTTTAATATCTCCCGATCTGTTTAGAATCTGCCCAAACCCTTTCTGGGTATTGGAGATCTCATGTGCCCCAACCTCTCCACCATATTTCGTGGCTAGAGCACATCCGATGCTACCCCAAATCAACATATACCATTCCCACATTCCTAACATCTGGTGCTGGAGGGTTGCAAGGGAAGGATGAGATGCCCAAGGGGTACTATTTTGTGGAGTATCAATCCTATGGGCTCGATTTCAGAGATACCATCACCTTCAAGGACTTTTTCCAACTCAAGGGCAACAATAGGAGCAAGGGACAGAGTGGAAAAGGCAACACACATGGCACTGACCTTTAGCACACAATGGGGAGATTATTCCTCCCAACTTTTGATGGCTCCACCAAGAGCCCATGGTGGACTATTTTGTGGACTGTCTTTATCCAAGTTACAATAAACCGACCTGTGATCTCGAAGAGGTGTGTCTCCATTTAAGGTGAGCAGACGTGAGTTTCTACTTCATCTTGAGGCCGACTTGAAGATGAGAACTTGCGCTTGTCTTTGGAGGGCTTCTAGACATTTCTATAGACTCATATACATTTGTAATATCCCCAAGAAGGGCTCTTCATACATGACATTAATTCTTTTGACAAATCCTAAAGGCTCACAATGGGAGCCATCTAAAAATAAAATCCCTTGCTCATGAAACCCATGAAGCAAGCCAATAATAATTTTATTTTTCATCATTTACAAAAATCACAATTACATGTCATTATGAAGACCGAACCTAGTTACACTTTTCAACAAGGAGAAAGGGAAAATCGAATGGTTAGTGGATGGTGGGGGCCACACCAAAGAGGGAATACACTCCCCTCTTGGAAATACGCACTCTTGGAGGGAAAGGATGGAGGAAATCGATGGTTGGGTCCCACATGAGAAAATTGGAGGCACAATGACAAAATAGGAGGCACTCATTTTGGGCATCTTTGATCATTTGAACATTCACTTTCACTAGCACGCTTGAGTTGGAAGCGAAGTCTGAATGTGCTATTGACCACGAGAGATTTTCAGGCGAGAATCTCACCCTTGCTTCGGTGGACCTCGAGTGCCAGCCCTAGGAGGGAGTCTTCATCACCTTTTGATCTGATCCAAGAGCATTTTCAGTGTGTTTGTGGAGTTGGTTTAGCAAGCACTGAGTGGGCTTGTGCAATAACTTTTTCGTGCCACACATGGGGCATTGGAGAAAGAGGAATTCGGAGCTGAGACTTGTGGGGGAGTTCCAGAAGGGGATTTGCTAAATATCTCAGCCATTTTGGGAGCCTTCTGCAATGGAATTTACAGGTGGGCCAAAATACCCAGCAGCAAGGGAGCTAGGAGAAATTGGACCAAATTTTCGGGGTTATGTTTGGCCAGACCCTTCTTGGGTTTTGGTGGGTTATTGGAGGAGAAACCAGGGTTAATTTCCCAGAATTTTTTGAGCACCAGAAGGGGGCCAAATCAACAATTTTTCTCAAACAAAAGTTCAGTTTTTGGGTGATCAGCGCAAAGCCATAGAGGGAACAGCTACACAACAGTTGGACACTTTCTTTCACCACTTGGGCTTTGCTAGCTTGCCTTGGGCAAGCCCAAGTGCATGCCTTCTGATCCCACATTGTACCCCATCATTTATCTTAATAAAATGGCTCAACTCAACACAAATTTTGACATTTTCTAGGTGTTTAATATTGTGTGAAATTTGTGTGTGTGCTTTTGCTATGTTTGCTTTATTTATCATTGTAAATTTCCCTTAGGCATATTACAGTATCTAAATGCATCCTCTTGATCAAACTTTGGATCAACCACCTTCTCACCTTCCATAATCTTTGTGGAAATCTCTTGGGAATACAAGGACCATCTATCCTCATCAAACTTCAGATCCCTACTTACCACTGTGTTAGAACATAGGTATAATAAGGTTTGGATGTTTCATTGTACCCAACAAAAATACTTGAGGGTTCTAACTTAGTTTTCTTCTCGTCAAGCTCATGAATATCAATAAGACAACCAAATACATGAAAGTGTGATACCTATGGTTTCTGACCAGTAAATGCTTCTTCTAGCGCCTTATCCTTTAATGCCCTATAAAGCCATTGATTTAAAATGTCAGCAGTTGTATTGCACGCTTCTATCCAAATTCCCATGGGAAAATCCAATTCAATTGGATCATGGCCTTAGCTATCTCTATAATGGACTAGATCTTGCTTTTTGCAACCCCATTCTACTGCAAGTTGTAAAGAAATTTCAACTTCCTCTTGATTCTTGCTTCTCTAACAAATGTATCAAAATCTTTGGAGGTGTACTCTCCTCCATTATCAAACTTTAACAATTTCATGTTTTGCCTTGTGTGATTCTACACAAACACTTTTAAACTATTAAAAATTCTTGAAGACTTCATCCTTCGATTTCATCAATTAAATCCAAATCTTCTAAAGGAATCACAATAAATGAAACATTATAAATCTACTTATCGAATACATTGATGACATTAGTCCACATACATTTGAAAGAATTAGATCAAGAATCTCTTGTTGGAATCACGATTGTCGTTAGACCAAAACTTGCAAGCATTAGTTTCTGCTACAATTGCCAGAGTTAGGATCCATGAGAGGCAATTAGTCCATGTTGCGAAACACACGGGGAGAGCTAAACCCAATGTCCAACAATCTCCCCCCCCCCCAGTGCGAGTCGTGTGAACTTCGAACTCAAGACCTATCGCTCTAATACCACTTGTTGGAATCACGATTGACATTAGACCAAAATCCGTAGGTATTAGTGTCCGCTACAATCACTAGAGTTAGGATCCACAAGAGGCGGTTAGTCCATGTCAAGAAACACACGGGGAGCGTTGAACCCAATGTCCAACATCTCTCTTGATCTATACTTGCTACTCGGAAAATAAGTCTTAACATACCTACCAAGTGCTCAATACTTTTACACTTCTATCTTTTGGATCTTGAAATCTAACAATCCTTACACAATGTCCTTTAGGAGAGGCAACACTCTATAGTGTGAGTGACCAAATCTCTTGTGCTAAATCTCTCCTAGCTTATCAATTTCATGCAGTAAGGAACCATGTTTCAATTGAACCGTAAAAAACCTATACAAGACACCTTCTTGCACACCTTTGGCCAAAACTTGACCATTCTTTTGGTTGTGATCTTTTATGATGACATGCTTATCAACAAAATATGCTACACAACAATGATGGCTGAAACTGAAAGAAGGTTCTTAACTGAACTAGGAACATACAAAACATCATTCAAATCAAGAATATCACTTAATGGCATTTATAAGAGATAGATCCCATTCTAGTAACTACATATACAACATCGTTTCCCAACTCAACTTGTGTGTTGACTTCTTGCTCTTGAAGTCAACCAAAATCCTTCTTGTTGAATGTCATGTGTTGGATGCTCCACTATCAACATACCACATTACATCAAAGATAGTGTTAGTGGAAAGGCATGATACCACGGAGAAGGTAGATTCAAGCTTCAATGCTAAGTTGTAACACATTTTCTCTAGCTTAAACTTTTGCACTCACTATATAGTTCTTTTATCATTAAGATGCATAGTGGCCCATCTTGTGGAACTTGAAAGTTTACATGACTCGAGTGTTTGTTCCCATGATTTGATGAGCATAATGCTCCTTACGACTTTTCTTGGGTCCTCCCTTCCATTACCTCTTAGATTAAATGAGGGTAATCTAGTCACACAATTGTCCCAACATCAGAATTGATTCAATTGCATGTCCTTTTTTAAGCAGATATTGAAGCTTGATGATCCATGATCAATTGTCCCTGCATGAGTTCAAAGAGTTATCAATGTGGCATGATGAGTGAATGTTGTCATGATGTTTCTATAGATCATCTACATCACTAGTTTCACTCAAACACACTGAAAGGACTATGTAAAGTGTATTATTTGTTGGAATTTCTAAGTTTAACCCGTTAGAAATTCTTCTTGTACTATCTGATTTATTTCTTCCTACTTGTTCAATTACTCAACAAGTTATTTACCATGTAAATATTGAAAATAAATACAAGTACAATATCAATGCATACAGATCATCAATTGAAAGTAAACAAGAACACAAGTGACACCATTGTTTTTGGACTAATGTCCCTGGAAAAACCCAATGCAAGAAAATCGGTGCAGTTATTCAGAGGGTTTTATTATTATGCAGTTTCAGAATACAACTGGGTGCCAGAAATGGCTCACCCAACAGAGAATGCCCTCAGCAGTGGTACCTCTCAATCGGAGACAGATATTCTAGCTGAATCACTAGATGAACGATCCCACAATGACAATGCAGCTTCTGCTGCTCTGCATCACTCTGATAGGGACTGTGTCACCCTATCTGGCACTCCAGCTCCCAGTGTGTCCCACGAAATCCTCCAGCGTTGCCTCTAGGCCTTGCGTCAGCCTCTCTGGCCTTTGCGTCAGCTTCTGGAGCCTCTACGTCAACCCCTAGACCCTTTGTGTCTCACACGCTGGCCTCTCTGGCTCTGCGTAGCTCCTGGCTGCCTCTGCGTGGCCTCTCGCTGACTCTACATCAACCTCTCTCGATTCTGCGTTGATCGTCCTAGTACTAACTCTACCTCTCTATTATGTATTCATTGCCCCTTCGCTGCAACTCAGATCACTCACTCGATTTCCTCAACAAACCTTACCCCAGAAAATTGAATTCTTGATCAACTTGGTGTGTTCTCCAACTGGCCCTCAAGCTTCCTCTTATACTTTTCTCGTTTGTCCACCAACGACCGAAATTAAATCTCTAACCAACGGCTAAGATTAGATTTGGCTTGATCCATGACTTTTGGACCATTCTAACTCAGTTTTATATTAATTCACATTAATACTTTATTTTTCCTAAGTTTAGACTTAGGAACTCCATTAAAAATATTAATTATTTTAATATCTCCCAAACTAGTTTGATTCTGCCCAAACCTTTTCTAGGTCTTGGAGATCTTATGTGCTATAGCCTCTCCACCAATTTTCATGGCTAGAGCACATCCAATGCTACCCCAAATCAACATTTTTGACTTGGATGGTTCTCTAGACACTTATGGTTGACCATGGCATATCCTTCTAGCTTCCATTTCAAGGCTAGTTCTTCTCTTATGGCTCATTATAACCATCTCATTATGACGAGTTTTTGGTTGAGTTTTGTGCACATGGGTCTTAAAAATGGGTCTAGTGGGACAATACTCAAGAGTTCTCCTAGGTTTTCTCACTTTCTCTCTTGTAAAATTGTGCTATTGTATATATATCTAGAGCACACTCCCTCTTTAGTCATAAGCATGGATCTATGTATGTATGTTACGTTTTGGTCTAGGTGATGAGTTCCTTATTACTTGTTAAGAAATAGAACAAACCACAACATAAGACAAGAATTTGGTGGAAAAATACTTATTTTTTCCCCTTTCTATATTTATTCCATTGATACAAATTTATAGTGCATGGATGAAACCCCCTCATAAACTAGATTTACTCTCACATTGACATCTCATCAAGAGATAAAACTAGGAGGGAAAGTACATTAAAGTGGTGTAGGACTTCATTATTGTATGAGTCATTGGCTAACAATGCCCCCCACAATCATAAGTTCGAACAATTATACTAGGAAGGCAACAAAAACTAGTGCATAAACTGGTATCATCTCCAAGTCTTCAATCTGTAACTCTTGGGTTGAGCCTTGATGAAGATTTGCCTAAACACCACTAAATCCAAATGCTAAAAAGTCATACTATCTAGAAAATGCCAGTAAACATGCAAGCTAAAACACCTATATTTGATCACTAAGTAACTCTAACATTTGATGAGAGTGAACCATGAGAAGTGAATTAGTTTCACATCCCTAAAAATGCTTGACAACCTAATCAAATGCCAAGCAACAATGTAGATGGATCTAGTTGTCCTTTGTTGGGTCAAATAATGTAATATCCCCAATTTTGTGAGCATGGGAATTTTGCCCAATTTTGGTAATATTAATTAAAAGGGGCAACTAGTATTTTTGAGAAAGGTGGTATGTATTATTTTATTGCAAATTGGTGGCAATTTATTATTTTATTAAAATGGTAGAAAAAGTAACTAAGTGGAAAATGGCCTCCACCAATTAAATAATATTAAAAGGAGTCTAGAAACATGGAGAGAAAATATAAAAGGAGGGACTCATTTTGTGGATCATCTTTTGACTATTACACTTAACACTTCATCTTCTCTTGTAGTTGTTTAGCACAAAGGTAGAGTGCTGTTTAGCTATTTGGAGAGTCCATTGTTGGGCTTTCATAGAGCTTCATGATAGTAGTATTTCCAGCTCTGTGTATTTTCCGGGCATAGAGGTAATTCGAGTTATTCATCGTGGTCCAACATACAACGAGTTGGAGTCTGGGTTTTTTGCAGGAGGATTTTCCTAGTTGGAGCGGGGAATTTTGTGGTAATTTTGTAAGGATAGAGAGCAACAAAATTGTGGGACGGAATTCCCTTCATTTGGAAGTGCGTAGAGGTTACTAGCTTTAGCCTACGCAAGGAAAGAAGGGAGAAGAATTGTGGAGAGATAAGGGTCCGAGATTGAAGGTAAACTTCACTGGAGAATTTAGCCAATGGTAGATTTGGGCATAATTTCGTAATATCTAATTATGGGGCATTTTCTAGCCAAATTTGGCGATTTTCACTTGTTGGGGGTCACCAGGGGTCGGTGGGTTCGGCCCAAACCCTTTCTAGGTCTTTGTGGGTTTGGTGAGAGGATTCCAAGGTTAATTTCATATAATTTTTTGGGCAGTATTTCTGGCAAAAATCAGTGTTCTAGTCAACCGCCAACAGCAGAAATTATTGGAGAAAGGCACAGTTCACTCTGGGACCATTTCCACCACTTGGGTCCCTGATATTTTCCTGCGTTATTTTGTGTTCCTTGTGAGGAGGCTCTAGTTAATAACCTGAATTTTTTTGAGCAATTTAGAGGTCCAAAACACCAATTCCATTCCAGCCAACAGTAGCAGAATTTACTGGGCCAACTTAGAGACTTGGGGAGAGCAGTTTCCAGCAGTTGGGAAACTCTATTTTCACCTGGGACTTGACTAGCTCATTGTAGCAAGCCCAGGATCCACTTCCTCATTTATATGTACCTTGTTTTCTCATTTAATAAAATGTCTTAGCTCTTGGTACAATTTTTGGTGCATTTTTTTATTATGTTGGTGTGTCAGTTTTATGGTTACATGCTTATGCTTTATTTGTTGTTATCACTTAATATTTCCCACTAGGAATATTAAAGTGGTATCAGAGCCATGATCTTGGCCAGCTGTGGGCCTTGAGCCAAGTGATGACAAGACTAGAATGAAAATATAAGAAATCATGGGATCCAAAGAAATGTTAAAATCAAACAACACGGCAATAACCTTGAATGAGGTGATTAGGATACAACAAATGATGATTGATGTGGGGGAGCAGTTGATTCATACCACAATTGGGAATCAGGACCATTCTCAATTATACAACAAACCCACTATGCCCAAAGTTGTGGATAATGCATCAGGATGGCAAGACATGATTGCCACTGATGTGGATTTACTGGCAACAAATTGGAGGACCTACCTATCATTGGGACATGACATTCAGGCATCCCTCTCCTTCTGGGAGTTTGGTGGACTTAGAGAAATGCACAAATCAGTGGGAATTCAGTGGAATTATGTAGGGATGATGAGGACGGTCAAGGAAGAAGATGAAAAAGTAGTTGAAGGGGCCATGGTTGGCAAGGAGACAATTGAGCATACACCCATTGATGATATGCTGACAGTTGATGAGGTACCTAGTGTTATGACCGATTTTTCAGGTGATAGCAATGCACCAAAGGGTGATGAGGTACTAAGAGACATCTCCACCGGTGATGAGGAGCCAATAGGTACAGAGGAATCCAGATCTATGACTGAATTATCAGATGACAGTGACCTACAGCTAATCGGTGAGGATGGTTTGTATGATGGGTTGTTGGTGGAGGCGCAGTGACCTACAGCTGATCGGTGAGGATGGTTTGTATGATGGGTTGTTGGTGGAGGCTCAAGTTGAGGCCATGATGGAGGAGGATGTGTAGCCTTCCTTGGGGATAGACATTGATGAGGGGCAGCGTGGAGAGCAAATGTTGGGATTTCAGCACAGTTCGCTTCAGAGGCACGCTAACGGGGTCCACAGTGTTATTATCCCACCCTTATGCATTAGATTGAGAGAGGCGGGGTTGCCAAGACAAATCATAGGGGATGACCGGGTTAGCAAGGGCCAGTGGCTTGAGTTGAGTATGGCACAACATCAACATGGAGGGCTTTTCTTGTACACAAGAGATTGTACATTCGATCTCTCCTTTGGGATTGGATGGCGAGAGGGGTACTGAGCTAGTATGCGATGGAGTAGGTTAGGTGGTTGGGTACATCCATGGCCACATTTCAGCAGAGGTCGTGGATCACTAAAGGACTACGAGGGCCAAATTGTTGTTGGGATCCAGGTGGGATTCCCCGTCACAACATGGCTTGGTTAGTGATGGTATTAACAGTGTGTTGGATCAAGTGACCGAGCACCCACACACTTTCAGCGCTCCATCAACACTAGTGTTGAGTTGGATTGACAGGGGGGCAAGCAGACTTTGCAGGTTGTCTGGGGATGTTGGGTGCACATGGGATTGTAGGATGTTCAACATACTTTGGCAGGGGTTGGTCAGAGGAGGTGGCATCAGCAGGCTATCAGACAAGGCATTGAATGGAGATAATGTTGTCTTATTGGCATATTGGATGCAGGAGCTACTGAGGCTAGGCATAGTAGGATCATTCCTGTTACCATGTAAGGAGCTAGGTTGCTCAGTTCTACCAGAGCAAATGAGGAGGTGTAACCCACTTCATGGTGGACTCACTGGCAAAGTAGTGGATGCATTGACGCATGTGGGATGGTCGAGGATGCAGCGTGGTGCGGCAGTTAGCACAGGTGTTCAATGGTGCATAGAGTCATGCCACATAGTTCAATGTTCTACAAAGGAGCACAAAGATGCATGGAAAAGTCTTGTTATGCTCTTGACCTGCGAGAAAATTCCAGAATACCAAATATGCGAAGAAATACAACTCAAAACACAGAACAAAATGAGAAAAACAACAAATATTTTATTATTCAAAGATGAAAGCAATGTTCACTTGCCTCTTCAAGGGGGCAACCTCCAGCAGAGCAAAGCTCAATTACAAAATAAAACATGACATTCCTCAATGGGGAGTCTCTATCCTTTATATAGGATTCATACATACAACACCATGGATCAGTACCATGGTTCTCTCAATACCATCTATCTAATACCATGGTCTGTTTGCAACTAACTGTGGTCCCTTTCTTAAATGTGGGTCAACCACTTACAATTATTAATACGGGCTTTATTGACTCTTTAAGTAACTATAACTATGACTCAACCCTATTACATAAATAAAGGGGTGAGGGTTGGATGAGGATCCTAACAAGCCCTTCCTCAAGGCTGAAGCGACGGACACTGCTGAAGAATAGTGGTTGGTTCCCAAGTCGCATCTTCTAGAGAGGTGTCTTTCCACTTCACGAGGACTTCCTTGATCGTGCAGTCACGCAGATGTCGTTCTCACGTATCGGAGACATGTTCAGGTTGGAGCCAGAGTGAACCTTCTTCATCCAATTCAGGTAGACTAGTTTGAATTCTACAATTGTTCCCCACCACTTTCTTGAGGCATGATACATGGAAGACTGGATGGATTTTTGAAGTTGGTGGCAAGGCTAGCTTGTAGGCTACTGCTCCAATGCGTTAAAGTATTTGATAAGGTCTGTAGAATTTTGGAGCTAATTTTTGACAGCCCTTGTCTTTGAGTGATGTTTGCTTATATGGTTGCAGCCTTAAGAATACCTGATCCCCTTCTTGAAATGTGCGCTCTGAACAATGTTGGTCTGCCTGTTGCTTCATGCGATTCTGAGCTTGATGGAGATTATCTTTGAGACGGGCTAGCATGGTTGCACGATTCTGTAGGAGTTGATCCACTGCTTGCACCTTAGAGCATCCAGGGAGATAAGAAGTAGGTGAAGGTGGGAGTTGACCATAACACTGCTTCATATGGAGTCAATCTTGGTGGCTACATGATACTTAGTATTATACCACCACTTAGCTAGATGTACCAGACATTTGTTGGTTGCTTCCGTTTGACCATCAGTTTGGGGATGATAGGATGTACTTAGTTGGAGTTGGGTGCCTTGTAGCTTGAAAAGTTCTTGCCAAAAGTGACTGGTGAAAGTCGAGTCACGATCAGACACAATGGAAGTGGGCATGCCATGCAATTTGAAGATCTGGTCCATGAAAGCTTGAGCCACCAAAATAATGAAATCCATAGAAACATCCGTCCAGATTGAGGCAGGGATGGGCAATGGTTGTAAGGTGCCTGGTGACTTGACTGTTTCTCCTTTATGGTGTTGACACACATCACATTCAGCTAAAAAAGTAAGAATGTCAGTTTTCATGCCTGTCCAAAAGAAAGAACAACGAGTGCGAGCATAAGTCTTTTGAAACCCTGCATGGCCTGCAGTGGGAGATGAGTGCAACTCTGCCAAAATGTGCGTTTTGAGGGCGGATGTCGATGATATAACTACTCTATCCTTGTAGCGAAGAATCTCATCCTTCCAAGAGTAGCCAGTTGAAGAATTAGGATCTGCTCTCAAGTTATTAATGAGTTGGGAGAGAGAGGGATGTGAAAGCCATTCCTTGCGGGCTTCTTCAATCCAATCTGGTATGGGAAGAGAGATTGATAGCAGGGTGCTTTCATCCTCAAATTGGCGTGATAAAGCATCCGCTACTACATTGTCACACCCTTTCTTGTAAATTATCTCATAATCATATCCCAACATTTTGGCCAGCCATTTATTTTGTTGGGGCGAGGATAGATGTTGCTCCAAAAAATATTTGAGGCTTTGATGGTCTATGCGGATTTGGAAACATCGCCCCAATAAGTATGGTCGCCAGGTATCTACTGCATGTAAGATGTCCATCATCTCCTTCTCATAGGTAGATTGTCCCAGATGTTTCCCACTCAGTTGTTGGCTGGTGAAAGCCAAGGATTGACCTTCCTGCATTAAGACAACACCAATACCAGTACCTGAAGCATCACATTCAATCACAAAAGATTTGGTGAAGTCGGGTAGTGCCAATACGAGAGTGGAACACATGGCCTGTTTGAGAGACATCAACGCCTGTTGTGCTGCATCAGTCCAGAGGAATGAATTTTTCTTGAGAAGGTTAGTGAGAGGTCTAGCAATGCAACCATAATTGCGGACAAATTTGCGATAGTAGGCGGTGAGACCCAAGAATCCCCTCAAACTCTTCAAGGTTTTTGGTTGGGGCGAATCTTGCATTACCTGTATCTTTTTGGGATCCACTTGACACCTTCGCGACCCACAATGTGGCCCTTCTTCCATGCCAAAAGAGCACTAGGACAATTTGACAAATAATTTATGATTCTGGAGTAGTTGCAAAAGCATGTCTACATGCTGAAGATGTTTTTCCCAGGTGAGGTTGTAGATGAGAATGTCATTAAACAAAACAAAGACAAATTGTCGAAGATATGGTTTCAACAGGTGATTCATGAGGCTTTCAAAAGTGGATGGGGCATTACATAGACCAAATGGCATGACCAAGAATTCATAATGGCCTTCATGAGTTCGGAAAGCAGTCTTGGTAATGTCTACTTCTTTCATGCGTATTTGGTGATAGCCCGAGCAAAGATCTAGCTTAGTAAAGAATTGAGCACCATGTAGTTCATCCAGCAGATCATCAACAATCGGGATAGGGAATTTGTCTTTGACCGTGAGCTTGTTGAGGGCCCTGAAGTCTAGACACATGCGCCATTCCCCATCTTTCTTGAGCACCATGACCACTGGTGACAAATAAGGACTGATGCTAGGACGAATGACACTAGCTTCAAGGAGTTCCTTGATGATTTTTTTAATTTCATTCTTTTGGACGAAAGGATATCGATATGGCTACACATTCGGTGGTTGTGCCCCTGGGACCAAAGTGATGTTATGATCATGTTCCCCTCTAGAGGGTGGAAGCTCTTTAGGTTTGTCAAATACCTGCTGGTGTCGATTCAAGACCTGTTGCATGTCAGGATGAATATGAAGAGTAGTGGGCTCGATGGCCTGGATGGCATTAAACTAGGCGATAACTCCATGATGGCCCTTTTTCAACAACTTTTCCATGCGATGCGAGCTGATGATAGAAGGAGCACCTGCCTGGAGTCCACGGAGGGTATGCATGTGGTCATTCTGCTTAAAGCTCATATATAACTCCTGAAAATCCATGGTGATTGGCCCTAGTGTGCGAAACCATTTAGCCCCCAAGACAATGTCACAACCACCCATGTTAATCGCAAACATGTGTTTCTTGAGGTGGTAGTCTTCCATCTGAAGTTTTATATTCTCACAACGACCTTCACATTTCATTGTCCCCGCATTAGCCTTCACATTATGAGTGCTTCCACTATCAATCAATATCACTACAGGGTGATGTTTAATAAAGCCTCTGATTTTCAAAGTTTGGGGCGCAGAAATCCCACCAAAGCATGTAGCGAGATAACTGGTTCCTCTGGCGTCGCTGGGAGTTCATTGTCCTGCTGGGTTTCCTCAACTTCGTCCTCTGGTCCCTCAAGGGGTGGGGCTTCCTCAGATGAGCTGTGATCAGTAACATCAATTTGAAAGAATTTGGGTACCTTGTAATTATGCCTAGGGCAGTATTTGTCATCGCAGTAGTAGCACAATCCTTGTTTTCTTCTTTTAGCCATTTCTGCTGGAGACACCTTTTGAACCTTAAGTGTTTGGGTAGGGTCCTGAGCCTGGTTGGGGTATCCCTTGGCTATGAAAGTTGGACGAGGAGACTGGGCAGCTAAATCACGTTCCACTTCGATAGCCTTGTTGCATGCGTCTATCCATGTAGGTGGGTGGTGCATCCGGACATGTGCTTGGATGGCTTCTTTGAAACCACTTATAAAACATTCCAAGCAGAATTCAACATTCCAAGCAGAATTCATCTGCCAGACCTTCTGTGCAGAGGGCCTATGTCTCTAAGGCTGCAATGTATTCTTTTACTATGCCTGTCTATCAGAGCTTAGTAAGACGACCCAAAAAATTAGAGTCTCTACCAAAGCAGTCATAAAGAGATTTTGAGAATACCTTCCAAGTCCCGAGATAGCATTTCTGATGCCACTGCCACCATTGCCATCTCTCTTGGTCCAAGTAAAGGGCTCACACACGTATTTTAGTTGGATCATCTCGGATATCATTTAGAAGGAAATATTATTCCATTTGTGCTATCCATATTGTCAGATTAGGGCCATCAAATTTATACATGTCCAGCTTGGGTCACCAAGGGTGGGAATGTTGGTGAATATGATGGCTAGATTCTCCTTCAAGGTCTTCATTAAGACCATGTGCCTTCGGATGCCACCCCGACATACTCACTTGGAAAGTGTCCATGAATTTTTGCATCTAGTTCGCTATGTTCTTGAAAGAAGCCAATTGTTTTTCAAGGCTCTTAATCATCTCGTTGGCCATGTCTTGAGCTCTGGTTTCTACCATACACAGATCTTGGTCACTTGTCACTTTGAAAAAATTTGGGACCACCTGAAAATTGACGCTGAAAAGTGAATGGTACCACTGCGATCAGCTCGTCGCCCAGATTCTTATGGGATAAGTCTCTTATAAGCGTCGTGGGAAGGGCTTAGACTCGTTTTACTCCCCGCTTATCAATACTGTAGTGGCCAATTTCCAGAAAACTTGATCCTGCCCAATGTCCTGCGAGAATCGCCCCAGGATATAGGAGCCACAAGCTTCACTGCACAAATGGTCAGATCTGCCTACAAAACCCCCAATTGCTGAATGTGAGTTGGACTGTGGCGGCGACAGAACCCCAACTGCTAGATCTGAATGGTACTGTGGCGGTAGAATCTCAACTAGTGACTCTGATTGTTGGTGCGGCAACAGAACCCCAATTGCTAGATCTTATCTGGCAAATAAGATAATGGCGATCTTCCAAGAGTCGAGGGAACTATGGTCTCAAATGAGTGTCAAGTGCTACAGATCGCAATATACATAAGGGTCCAACAATAGTACTCAGCCCAATCTTTCAGGGCACTAACTAAGGAGGACCAACCGTTCCCTTAGCTGTACTACCTAACTACCCTATCGTACGCGCAAGTAATCTCCCCGAGTGATGTTCTCGGTGTACTATAGCAACAAGACGGCCGACGATTTATCTAAGACGGGGTTTCAGGTGAGCCTAGGGGGCTTCCGATATACCTAGAGGGTATGTGGAAGGCAGTCTGTGCGCGGTTCTATCTAACGTGTTACTACTCGAAGGGGTACCCACAGGGGTTACAAGGGAGTCCAACAAGCGTGACCACCTCTTGTATTTCCTGTGTGCATGCCTCCCCAAATCCACATGTTTATGCACTCAACGACAGATCCCATAGTTTAAAGACATCAGAACACGTCTCTAGCCTAAAAAAATTCTGCCAAAAATGGAGATACCACTGGCCCTGGAAAGTGCTCTGGTACCACTTGTTATGCTCTTGACCTGCGAGAAAACTCCAAAATACCAAACATGTGAAGAATACAACCCAGAACACAGAACAAAATGAGAAAAACAGCAAATATTTTATTATTAAGAGATGAAAGCAATGTTCACTTGCCTCTTTGAGGGGGCAACCTCCAGCAGAGCAGAGCTCAATTATAGAATAAGACATGACATTCTTCAATGGAGTCTCTATCCTTTATATAAGATTCATACATAAAATACCATGGGTCAATACCATGGTTCTCTCAATACCATTTATCTAATACCATGGCCCATTTGCAACTAATTGTGGTCCCTTTCTTAAATGCGGGTCAACCACTTACAATTATTAATACGGGCTTTATTGACTCTTTAAATAACTATAACTATGACTCAACCCTATTACATAAATAAAGGTGTGAGGGTTGGACCCTAACAGAGGAATGTCGTGTTGTGCAGGCTTGCATTGTGGAGTAGGAGCGATTCACACCACCTCGAGGTTTCACATGGACTGACATCTACTTCGTCACAAGAGCGATATGGGATGATTCAAGATGATATGGCGACTGGTAGTGGCGTCCAGCGGCGCACAGAGGTGTGCAACTGGGTGCAATCGTGTGCCAAGGATCACAAAGATACATCTTCTTATGCAGGGGAGCACAGGGATGCTTGGTCGTATGTAGTGATGTGTGATATTTCCCATTAGGATATTAGAGCATTACCACTAGGAAGACTGCCTAATAGAGACGACGGGCATGCCATTAGGTATAGTTCACCCAAGATTGATGAGGACGTAAATGAGCATCATTTGATGATATCCATCAAAACTCGCACGCCTCTCTCACTTCTACATTATTTGCAAGCACAAAGGAGTTGGATGTTGTCCCTTGATACCTTCATCACGAGCATGAGGACACGAGAGACTTGCCAGTTAGTTGGGACACAGGGTATCCAGGGAGAGACTTCTTCATGGTGGAATTTGGTCAGGGAATGAGCTGATGGGTGCAGGCTTAGGAAGGTGACTGTGAGTGAGCTGCAAGGTGCATTATCGGCAGGAGAGCCCGAGGTGTTATGTGAGAATGAGATAAAAGGTATGTTAGTCCTCATTGGCAGGAGGATGCCTAGGCTCCAGGCAGTATCCAGGTACATCATCAGGAGTTGGGATAGAAGATTTTGTTGTGTATTCTGGCAAGAGAAGAGCAGTTTGTCATACGCAGGACAAATTCTTGATGCTTGGTGCCCATCTATTTGATACTCACAAGGGTGAAAGACGAGGTACAAAGAAGTCCCAATAGCTAGTTGCATGTCACTACATCAAGCAGTGAGGATTGGGAATTGTGGACCTCTAGTATGGCTATGGGATCTAGGGATCCAATTGATTGGTGGGACACTCCATTTCTTAGTGAGTACGATCAGGATAGTAGGTGATCTGGATCATTCTCGGGTTGACACATGGGGAATCACCGAGGTCTTCATCATATGGCAAGGTAGGTTGTTGCTCAGGATTGGGGCCAGCCAAGGATTGATAAGATCTAGCATTGTTGAGTCGCTTGGGCAAGTTGGGCATAAACTCGATCATCACATATATTATCATCGATAGTTACATGACAAGAGGCTCTGGTACGAGCATGTTGGGCAGTGAGTCGAGACTAGTGTCGCAAGATCAGCAAGACAGTTTCTTCCTGCAATGGGCATGGGACCTTGGCATCACAACACTTGACAATTTAGCGAGCCTCAGGGATGAGCTAGTTTCGATAGGGGGAGACATTTCAATCTTCCATTGGATTTTAGTGTTTCACGATTAGCATGGGGGATTTCACTAGCATGGAGGGATGAGAAACAAGAGGAGATCAAGGGAAGCTCATGCGGGCGAGGATTCATCTCCACGAGGGTTGGATTGTATTTTCAGGAGTCCACCCTTGGAGTGCACAAGATGGATGACTCAGTAAAGCAACTGCATGACGAGTTGATTAGGACTTTATATTATCATGATGCTCTACTTATTGATAGTATGTAGAGAGCTTCAAGTGCCTATACTAGGTTGGACAATGAGTGGAGCAAGGGGTGCTTCATGTTGATCAGGATGACTTGGGACCCTAGTATCAAGGGATTCCTTCATGACATGATAGTGTTGGGGATAGCAATGACTCAGTGGCACATTTGGGACCCCAGTATCATTTGCAGTAGCCATTTGGATCAGTTGATGGAGAGAGTGCTTGTTCAAGCATTGCTTGAGGACAAGCAATTTTTGGTGGGGAGGACTGTAATATCCCCAATTTTGTGAGCATGGGAATTTTGCCCAATTTTGGTAATATTAATTAAAAGGGGCAACTAGTATTTTGGAGAAAGGTGGCAAGTATTATTTTATTGCAGATTGGCGGCAAATTATTATTTTATTAAAATGGTGGAAAAAGTAATTAAGTGGAAAATGGCCCCCACCAATAAAATAATATTAAAAGGAGTCTAGAAGGATGGAGAGAAAATATAAAAGGAGGGACTCATTTTGTGGATCATCTTTTGACTATTACACTTAACACTTCATCTTCTCTTGGAGCTGTTTAGCGCAAGGGTAGAGTGTTGTTTAGCACAGGAATTCTAGGTGGGATTCCACCCCATCTTCGGAGGACTTCGAGTGCCTCCCTAGTTGGGAATTCAGAGAGTCCATTGTTGGGCTTTCATAGAGCTTCATTGATAGTAGTATTTCCAGCTCAGTGTATTTTTCAAGCGTAGACGCAATTCAAGTTATTCATTGTGGTCCAACAGACAACGAGTTGGAGTTTGGATTATTTGCAAGAGGATTTTCCTAGTTGGAGCCAAGAATTTTATGGTGATTTTGCAGGGATAGAGAGTGTTAGCGCTCGAATTTGCCTCAGGCTGAGGAAGGCAGAATCCAAGGCAACATCAAACCACTTAGCCTCGTAGCTAGCCCTACGAGAACAGGAGAGGGCTCTCTCCGAGTCTATCTCGGCAAAAGGTTTTCAAAGGGCTGAGATGACTAATAAAGAACACTGATTTTAGGCTAGTAAACTGATAGGGAAAGTTTGATTTCAAATTTTTAGGGTTTTGTTGGAAACCTGAGCACAACAATTTTGGGTGCGGGGATGAGACACAGTTTTTGCAGAGGTCTTTTTGGGGCAAGGTAGGAGATTGTCTTGATGCCTTTGAAGGAAGTGAATGGATAGGTATGACTGGTGAGGAGCTAAGGAGAGCAAGAAACCATCAGGAGTTCTCCTTAAACAGATGAAAACATAGATATTAAGCAAACTTAAAGGCAGAGCATAGAAACCATGAATTCTACCTTAACACTTCATTTACTTAAATTTGCAGAAGAGAAGAGTAGGAAAATGATACACATAACAAACTTACAAGTACATGAGAGAAACACACCATCAACACAAATCACCACAGGAATCCCAAATAGTGCTGCAAAACCCTGGTCTTTCCTTTGCCAAAATTGCAAAGATACAAAGAGTAATACAGTCTAAGCTTATCCCTCAAGAGTCCAACCATGAAAATGACTAAGAAAATACATAATATAGGCAAGCTAACACATTCCCTTGCCTCTAGGGGTCGAGCTCATCATCCTAGGAGCTATTTCAACCAATTTTAAACAAAGCACGATAATCTAGGCAGTCAAAACAACTTGCCTCTATAAGCTAGGAAACCAATTCATTCATTAATTTTTTGCTATTTTATGAATGAATCTTCTAGAATAGGTAAATAAGTGTCATGTCAACATAAAATTACATTAATTACATCAAGGAGGGTGAAAAATCCCACCATAAGTCAAAACTGGTCAAACTGGTTGCGTTTTCTGCGCTGAAGATGAAAATTTTGGAAAAAGTCCTGATGCATAGCGCGCCAAAACCCTACGCGTAGCGCGCCTTTCCACCTGATTTTGGGGCACTTCCCGACATCCAAATTGAGCTCAGGTTGGCTTGTTGGAAAGCCCTGGATGTCTACTTTCCAACCCAAGTGGAATTTTCCAATTTGATGTCCATTTGCCCCTCCAAAAGTGCATTCTCCCAAGGCTGCTACCTGTGTGTCCAAAAAGGGGCAGTGAGGTCATTTTTTGCATGTTTTTTGACCTTTTGGGGACCCAAACCTTGATGAAATGCCTTGGCAGTGGCTGAGCAGGTGTAGTTTATCACGACAAATCCAAAAATGCAAACTTTTCGTGATTTGGACCTTCCAATCTTCAGGGTAGCGCGCGGCGCGCTACGCGTTGAGGGCAAAAACCTGTTTTTAATACAAAAATTTCAAAATTGACAAAAACTACTCCAAATTTTTTGAGATTTGAGCTGGGGGTGTTTCATCAAGTACCATGCTCCTTCAAGGAAGCTTCGGCCAAAATTTGGAGTGGATCAAGTGTTTCACGACTCTTCAGTGTCCTCTTGGTGTATGCAGTTCAGTAGTGCAATCTCTGTCTTGGTCATATAATGTATCAATGTCCGCTTCCATGATGTTGCAAAATCTATGAGATGAAGAATGAGGATTTGGTGCTTTTTTTTCAAACGCCAAATGTGGGAAGAACTGTGGGAAATAGGGCCGTGTGAATAGTGGAATGAGGCAAAGGGGACTGAGAGAATTTGAATTTTGAAGAGCAGTGGCAAATTTTTTTTGTTCTAGCCCAATGCGTAGCGCGCCTCACCTGATGCGTAGCGCGCCCTGGATGCGTAACGCACCCAACCTGATGCGTAGCGCGACTTTCAGGCGACTTTTGGAGGCCTTTCCGGTGTCGAAATCGGGCGCAGGATAGCTCGTTGGAAAGGTCTTTGAGTCTTCTTTCCAACCCAACTGGAAGTTTTCAATTTGGAGTTCATTTGCCCTATCAAAAATCAAATCTCCCAAGACTGGTCAAAATGTGCTAAATGAGGCTGCCTCAAGGCAGAGTGCTGTTGCAGTCAACTTTTAAATGCCTTCCTCAACTCCAAATTGAGCTCATGATAGCTCATTGGAAAGCTCTTTGTGTCTAGTTATCATTTGACTCATCAAGAAAGTCATTTGGCCAACCAAGCTAAGAGAAAACTTGGTTTTCCCAAGGTCACTTCATAGGTGCATTCAATTCTCCTGAGGGAATGGTATTTTTGACATTTCTCTAAAACCATGACACCTGTGTAAAAAGTGAAGGAGGTTTTTCTTCTTTGGCATGTTGTGGACAAAAACCTCTCTCAGTTTTCCAAAATTCATCTTTGATTGCTCTGAAACATCTTTTGAGTGAAACCTATCCCGATGTGTGAAACAAGGGATTTTGTCGAAATGAAGCGAAATGAAGGGGATGAGGGGCTTCTAAATTCTTGGGGAAATTTTTGGAAGTAGGGAGGGATGTTAGGAAGCAGGGGAAAGTAGAATCTCAGAGATCGAGCGAGGGGAAGGGGTCCAAAAGGGCAAAACACAGGCCTAGCCTAGAAAATTGCCAAGTTGTGGCAAGAAACTAGGGTTTGTGCAAAAATGAGGAATTTGGGGGATTTCAGTGATGGGAAGTGTTTGATAAGGTACATGAAGGATAGGGGAAGGTGTATGAACATCTGGATACAAGTTTTGCTAATGATTTGACCATCCAAGAGAAAATACCTCCAAAACCCTAGGAGAGAGAAATGGACCTTACCTAGGCGCAACTGAAGCATGAACAAGGTGTAAAATGACCCAATGGAACCTGTCATGATGAAGACAATCCTATGAATGATGATAGGCTCAGCTGAATGATGACATGGACCGACATTTGGACAACTTTAGAAGGAGTGAAAGCAAACCCTAGACCTAATGCCTAGTGACCAAATTTTGCTTGAAGACTCTTTGAAATGACAAAATTTGACCTTGACACTCTGAGACCACTTTGTAAGAGCATATTTGATCACTGGAGGAAGGCTGGAAAGACTGACACTAACAGAGAGCAACAAATCAATGGCACAAAATTCGCTTCATTTGGAAGGCCGTAGGGGTTATTGGCTTAGCCTACACAAGGGAATAAGGGAGAAGAATTGTGGATAGATAAGGGCCAAAGATTGGAGGTAAACCTCAAGGGAGAATTTAGCCAATGGTAGATTTGGGCATAATTCAGTAATATCAAACTGTGGGGCGTTTACTGGCTAGATTTGGTGATTTGCACTTGTTGGGGGTCACGGGGGTTAGTAGATTCAGCCCAAACCCTTTCTGGGTTTGGTGATAGGAATCCGAGGTTAATTTCATCTGGGTAGTATTAGTAATATCCCTAAGGAAAATTAACAGTAAATATTCAAAGCAAACATAGACAAAAACACCATAAACAGTGACAAACAATCAGATAATAAAATTGCACCAAAACTAAGTTGTTGAACTCTTTTTATTAATAGAAACAATTGTACAATAAGGCGCTGGAATGAATGTTCCTGGGCTTGCTCAAGGCAAGCTAGCAAAGCCCCAAATGACAAATAAGACACCCTCCTCTGATCTGCTGCTATGTTGCTCAAGCTTTGCATTGAAGATGCCTAGAAATGCGTTGCTAGCTAAATGGATCTGTTGCTAGGGCCCTCTCTGGTGCTCAGAAAATTCTGGGAAATTAATTCTAGCCTCTCCACAAAATACCCATAATAACCCACGAAGGATTTGGCCTATGCTTGACTTCGAAAATTCAGCCCTATTTCCCCTCAATGGCTCAACTGCTAGGTGATTTGACCCACCTGTAAAATCTGCTGCAAAAGGCCTCCAAAATGGCAGCAATACTCCTCAAAATGCTTCCCCGACCTTCACTCCAAGTTTCAGCCCCAATCACAACTCACTCCTCTACCACCCAGAGTGCTCCCACAAAGAACTGCACAATCCCTGCACTGTTGTAGTTGCTCCTCTCCTAGGAAATCGACCCTCCTGCTAGTAGTGTGAAAAAGGCAAGGTGAAACTCCCTCCTTGGGCTGGCACTCAAAGTCCACCGAAGCAAGGGCTGAGATCTCCGCTTGGAGACACTCGTGTGCTAAACAACACTTGCAGACTTGGCTTCAGCTCAAGCGTGCTTTAGCCAAAATGCCCATGTGGGCCCACATCGAACTTCCCACACCAAATCCACTCCAATGAGAGCATACTTCCCATGTGGGCCGAAAATCTCATGTGGTGGCCCCCATGCTCCACCAAAGCCGCAATTTTTCCCTCTAGCTCTAATGTTTGAGTGTATCTCAAGCCAAAAGTCAAATGTGGGTCCTCTAAGCCCACCTTTCCTAAGTGCATCTGTGCAATAAACCAAAAATGAACAAAATTGATATTTACTTAGTAAAATACTAAGTAGGAATATCACAATGTTTTTGGCAGAAATCAATGTTCTAGTCATCCCACAGCAACATAAATTATTAGAGGACACAATTCACTCTGGGACCATTCCCACCACTTGGGTCCGTGAGATTTTTCTGGGTTATTATGGGTTCCTTGTGAGGAGGATCCAGTTAATTTCCTGGATTTTTTTGAGCAGGGTAGAGGGCGGAAACAGCAATTACATTCTAGGCAACAATAGCAAAATTCACTGGGCCAATGCAGAGACTTGGGAGAGCAGTCTCCAGCACTTGGGCAACTCTATTTTCACCTGGGACTTGAGCTTGTTGTAGCAAGCCTAGATTCCTCTTCCTCATTTATATATACCTTGTTTTCTCGGTTAAAAAAATGTCTCAGCTCTTGGTACAATTTTTGGTGCATTTTTTCATTATGTTGGTGTGTTAGTTTTATGGTTACATGTTTATGCTTTATTTCCCACTAGGAATATTACAAATAACCATCTATGTAACAAAATGTACACAAAGGCGCTCTTAGAAAATGACACACAAATAACAACAATCATCATCCCAATCTTGAATGGTGTATGGACGCGTTGTAATATATTGAACCATAATTCTGTCAAAATAACCACAAAGTAGTTAACCAAATTACTTATTGGAATTATTCAAATTTTGAACTAATCATGTTGAGGAAAACTTGATCACATTAATGCATGTTGCATAAAAATATGGCAAGTGGCAAGAACCCTAAATTGCCCAAATTGGCAATTTATCACAAGTGATGAAATATTTGCAATGCTCGTGTTTCTTTTTGTTGCCACCCATTTGGTGTTTTGTTGTTGTCAAAACTTGTCGTTTGACAATCATCATAAGTACTCCCCCTTGTCCGCTAAAAGGTGAGACATCATGGGTATAGGGATTCACAGGTTAATAGTACTTTAGGTGTTATTTGGCATGTGGTTGACATAGACATCATGAGATACACCCTCATGTGGAGCAAAGCCTCCCCCCACCCCCACTTTGCTATATATTTTTATGCATTTGGATTCATGCAAGGCTTGACCATGGGAGTGCCTAGCCTTATTTGTTGAAGAATGTAACTAGGTTCTATCTTCATAAACATATTTAAGTCTCAACATAATGTATTTGTCAAAAGAAAGAAAATGAAATTTTATTATTATTAAAATTCACTTATTAAAGCATGGGTTTCATGCTTGGGTAAATTATTTTTTGGACAAAGCCTCATTTGCAGGGTTCTAGGGTTTATGTCAAGTGTCCTTGTCCATGTCATAACGTAAAGAATCCTTCTTGGGAATTGTTTGTCAAGAAAGAAATTTATTTTATATTAAAATAAGTCTTCTATGCCTCCTGCACCAAGCCGGCCTCAAAACTAGACAAGTTGGCCTAAAAATGGGCAAGAGAATCACTATATAAAGTCAACAACTTAACCTCATTTGATACTCACTCAACAAGTTCGATTTACAGCTTCTAGGGCCAGAAAAAGTGTGAATTTCAAGGAAGAAGGGGAAAAGGATAGCTAAGGAGAAAGAGGTCTCTCACAAGCATAAGAAGTCGAAATTTTCTCTCTTTCCCACACATGTGAAGTTGTGCAGCGGCTGGAAGGGGGGCGAAATTCTGCAGTAACTGGGAGGCTGAAATTCTGTTGCTAGGGGCTGAAATTTTGCAACTGGGAAGTCGAATTTCTAGATTGTTGTTGGGTTGGAGTTGTTGGATAAGAAGAGACTACTATATCATCTTGGAAGGCTGACTTGGTGGAGGAGGAAAGTCTGTTGGTCTAGGGTCTTGGTCCATCTCAATCTGAATTACTGAAGGAAGAGTTCTTGACTAGGTTTTCCCCTATATAGGGGTTTTAGCCCTGGTTGTCTGCCTACATCTGGTGTCCTTGATCTTCATGATTTGCTTTTGATAATTGCTTGATGAAACAAAGATAAAGAGAACATAAGAAAATTAATAAGAACATAAGAATATCATAAGAAATTATCAGCATAAGAAAATCTTTCTACCTTTCTGATTTTCTAACATGGTATTAGAGCTAAGGTGAAGAAGGAAGAGAAAGGCAGGTTAAAGGATCTATAAGGAGAAAGGAGATCGAGAAAAGGTACATTAAAAGAGAGGTCACATAAGAAGACAAGCCTACTATTTAGAGCAACAATGACAAACTCAATGAAGGAAGAAAACAAACTAGGAGCCTCCAACTATAGGGCCTGGAAAAAGAGAATAGATCTCATTCTAAAAAAGAATAAAGTTCTAGATCTTGTTGAAGGAAAAGTCAAGAAGCCTACTGATGAATCAAGTAATGCAAATAAAGTGAAGTTTAGAGAACTTGAAATTGTGGCTATGAATTTAATAGTGGATGGAGTTAAGGTTAACTTAATTCCATACATATCCAACATAAATTCTGCTCAAGAAATGTATGAGGCTCTCTCCAAGTTATTCACAATCAAGAACATTGGTCAAATAGCAAGCCTCAAGAATGAACTAAGAACTGTTAAAATGACAAATGATGATATTGTTTCATCATACTTTATAAGGATATCTAGAATCAGGGATGAACTCCAAGCAATAGATGAAGTTGTCCCAGAAAAGGAGCTCATAATTACTGCCCTTCTAGGACTACCTAAATCTTGGAGTGCCTTTGCATCAGGACTCAACAGTTGGAAGGATATGCCAACATTTGAACAAATGTGGAATGCATGTAGCCAAGAAGAAGCCAGAATATCGATGGTAAACAACAAAAAGGAGAATGAAGAAGAAAACACCTTGAATGCTTACTCTGCTCATCACAAAAAGAAGGGAACCTTCAAGAAGTTCAAAGGACCAAAGAAGAAAATGGACCTATCCAAGGTTGAATGTTACAATTGCCACAAGATGGGACATTACTAGAGTCATTGTCCTAAGAATCCAAGAAATAAGAAAAGAAATAGGGATCAAGCAAATGTCGTTGATGAAGCTCCATCTAAGAAGAACAAGACTGAAGAAGAATCGGAAGTCAAGGACTTATACTACTAAGTCCTCCCTTACACATATCCTCCCTTGGTCTTCTATTCTAAGTTTTGAATTGTTTTCCTTTATGTTTTGATCTCTAGAATTTGTAGGTCTAACAGGTCTTGTTAGAACACCTTTTATTTTGATAAAGTTGTAGGTATCCCTCAAGATTGGATTAAGAGGGAGCCCTCACCATTTTACCAAAGATAAGTATCTTACTCCTTGTCTTATCTTTTATGTTTGGTTTCCCTCTCTTATCAAGATGTGTTTGTATTATATGCTAATAACCTTTCTCTTTATATTTTTCCTTGGCTAGGAAAGCTTGCTAATTGCTCAAGGATCATGGAGAAGACTTCAAAGGATAGACTTGAAGTATGAAAGAAGTTCTATTGAAACCCTTCAAGCATTAATGTCCTACAAGGTTTGTTAAGAAACAACCCAAGGTATGTCTTAGCCTATAAGCTTTGTTACAAAGATCTCTTTATATAAAGGTATGATCATTCTTCTTTTAAATTTTTCTCTACATTACTAACATCGTTATGTCTAGGGTTTTGAATCGTAAGAGATTCTTGTTTGGGTGATTAATCATTAGATTGAATCTACCCTCATTATATTTTGATCATTCGTATGGAACCCTAAAAGGTTCTCTATAAAACCCTAACCTAAGGGTATGTCTATAGTTATGAAACCCTAGTCCTTTAGGGTTTGTTGTTAATGTTTAAAATGAAGCCCTAGACCTTTAGGGTTTGGTAAATTAAGGTTTATGACCAAAACCTTTGTAATGTCTATAGTAAGATTCTAGGGATAAAACCCTAGGTGTATGTTCATATGTTTGATCAAAACCCTAGCCTAGAGAAAATTGATGTTTGTGTCTTGGGTTTACCTAGTAAATATTGATGAGAAATGCATCCTAGATATGTATATTCGAGTATGCTAACCTAATTGTTGTTGCTCATGTAAATTCTAGGGTTTATAACAAAGCCCTAGTAGAGATTGATATTCTAGGATATGATGATATTGTTTTCGATATGATTTAGTCTAGGGTTTGCATCAAACCTTAGTAAAGTCTAACATTGTTGAAACATTAGATGCATGGTAGGATTATTATTAATTACTGATATCTAAGGCTTTGTGTCTCTAAGATGGAATCTAGGGTTTGTAATGGATCATAGTAGAATCTATCATATATCTTTGAAAATAATATTGAGGCCCTAGATAGAATGAGATTGATCTAAGTTACTTTATGTTGTAGTCTAGGGTTTGTAACAAAACCCTAGCAAAGAAGTTGAAGTTTAGAAGTATATGTCTCTTACTGATTATGAACCTAACTAGGTTTAGGTATTTGATGTCTAAAGTATTTGATTGTTTTGATGGTTCCATTATATTAACATAACTTTGATACTGTTAACTTCATGCTTCTATATATATATTTGGTTGTACTTGCTATTAAAGTTTTGCAGGTACACATGATGTCCATATGAGCATGATCAAGATGACCTTGATGAAGTTATGAAAGATTGAAGCTTCTCTAATGTTATAGAAGAAGAAAGTAGTTGATCTCCCTAAGTTAAGAGGGAGCCTAGATAGAAGAAAGGGTACATCTCCCCAATTGAGAGGGAGGGCACATTATGACAGTGAACACCTTGAATTAAAGAAAAAGACCTGAGAATATCTAAGGATATATTTGGTGTTGTTGAAGAAATGAAAGAAGTGGTAGAAGAAAGCTTTCGACAAGATGTATTTGATAACTTGTTGATGATATAAGTAACATCCAAACCTCGAAGGTTTGTGTTTACTTGTTTGTATATTTGAAAATTTATTGCTAATTGGGGTTTGTACAGAAAAATCTCCATAAAGAAGGATGAACACTTGAGAAGCATGCTTGGACAAATGGATATATCTATTTTATTGGGGAGAGATGAAGCATTTAGTGGCAAATGCTTGGGAGGACATCTGGTCGGCCTGTGTGTTGATGTATAGATCCCGAAGAAGGAAGGTGGTGTTGGTCTTGGAGCTTTGACCTTGGATATGCACCTAGATCCTTGGGTTTATGGTTAGTTAGTAAGCCTGATGGTACCTAGACTAGCTGAAAACTTTAGTCCATCTTAGTCCCACCCGGATAGATAACACTGGTCAGGTATCTAGTTCGTGGCACTGAGTGTGCCTAAACTCTTCGTAGTTCATATTGAAGATCTTCCATGTACCTCCATATGATTGTGATTATGAATACCTCCCTAGTTAAGAGGGAGTGCTGAAGAATGTAACTAGGTTTGGTCTTCATAAACATATTTAAGTCTCAATATAATGTATTTGTCTTTTTTTTTGCTATATAATACTACCTAAGCACCCACGGGAGATTTGAACCAGTGACCTATCGCAAGGAGTGCCTTAACAGTACACCCATTCACCGTCAATCCAAAGCCCCGTGGGCAATATAATGTATTTGTCAAAAGAAAGAAAATGAAATTTTATTATTATTAAAATTAACTTATTAAAGCACGGGTTTCATGCTTGGGTCAATTATTTTTAGGTTTTTAATATTCCTAACGGAAATATTAAGTGAATAACAGAAACATGCACTATGACAACAACTAGGAAATTCAACACATACGCAGGAAATCACAACACAAGAGGAAATGCACCAAAACTCTAAGCCATTTTATTTATTTTCGAGCAAATAGAGTACAAATGAGTATGAAAGAGGAACTTGGGCTTGCTATAGCAAGCAAATCCAAACCCAAGTGATGATCAAGCTGCCCAAATGTCAGATGAGCTCCCCACCATGATTCTACGCTAGCCCAAAAAATTATTGCCATTGTTGTTGTAGGTGAACTGAGATTTTGGCCCTCAAATCTACTCCAAAAATTATGCAAAATTAAATGTAGGCTCTCCACACTAGCTCCAACAAAACCCAGAAATATCTCACAGACCCAAGTGGTGGAAATGGTCTTGGGGTAAATTGCGCCCTCCTCCAACAATTTACGCTGCTAACTATTGAATGGAACTAGGAATTCTACCTTTAGAAGTGCTCAGAAAATTTTGTAAAATTAATCCTAGCCTCCTCTCACCAAACCCACAAAAACGAAGCAAGGGTTTGTGTTGAATCCATCAACCCCCGGTGACCCACCAACAAGTGTAAATTCCTCAATTTGGCTAGAAAATGCCCTACAATTTAGATATTGGTGAATTTGGCCAAAATATCCCTCCAAGAAATCCTCCCTAACTCCTGCAAATTTCTCCCCACAATCACAAAGCAGATCCCAGCTTGAATGCTCCTCAAATTTTGAATTTTTGCAAGTGCACAGAAGCTGCCAGTAAACCCCTATGCAGGCCCTGGAATAGATAAATTCGGTCCTCCAAAATGCAACACTCTCGGCCCTGCAAATCCCCAAGGAAAAACTCGTCCTTCTTATGGATAATTCTCTACGAATTCTCTAGCCAAAGCTCCATTGTCTATTAGCTTCTCTCAGCCCCTTTGAATTTCCTTTTGCACCCTAAGAGAAGCATGCTCCAGTTGGAAATACTATGCAATGTACTCCTAGAGAAGCCCTCAGATGGACTCTTTCTTACTCCCCTTGGGTGACACTCGAAGTTCATCGAAGGTAGAGGTGGAATTCCTAGTGCTAAACAACACTTTTCTTCTTGTCCAAAACAACCCCAAGAGAAGATGAAAGGTGAAATGTAATAGTCAAAAGATGATTAGCAAATGAGTCCATCCTCCTTTTATAATTCCTCCCCGTGCTTCTAGACTCCTTTTTTAATTATTATTTTATTGGTGGAGGCCATTTTCCACTTAGTGACTTTTGCCTCCATTTTAATAAAATAATAATTTGCCACAAATCTCCAATAAAATAAGACTTGCCACCTTTCTCCAAAATAATATTTGCCCCCTTTACTTAATATCACCAAAATTTGGCAAAATTCCCATGCTCACAAAATTGGGGATATTATAATGTCAAAGCTTCCATTGCAGGCTTCCAGGGTTTGTGTCCAGTGTTCTTGTCCATGTCATAATGTAAAGAACCCTTCTTGGGAATTGTTTATCAAGAAAGAAATTTATTTTATATTAAAATAAGTCTTCTAAGCCTCCTCCACCAAGTCGGCCTCAAAACTGAACAAGTCGGCCTAAAACTGGGCAGCAAAATCACTATATAAAGGCAACAACTCAACCTCATTTGACACTCAATCAACAAGTTCGATCTGCAACTTTTGGGCCAGAAAAAGTGTGAATTTCAAGGAAGAAGAGGAAGAAGGATAGCTAAGGAGAAGGAGGTCTCTCACAAGCATAAGAAGTCAAAATTTTCTACCTTTCCCACACATGTGACGCTATGCAGCAGCTGGAAGGGGGCTGAAATTGAGCAACTGGGAAGTCGAATTTCTGGATTGTTGTTGGGTTGGAGCTGCTAGATAAGAAGAGACTACTATATCATCTTCAAAGGCTAACTTGGTGGAGGAGGAAAGTCTGTTGGTCTTGGGTCTTGGTCCATCTCAATCTAAATTACTGAAGGAAGAGTTCTTGACTAGGTTTTCCCCTCTATAGGGATTTTAGCCCTAGTTGTCCGCCTACATCTGGTGTACCTGATCTTCATGATTTACTTTTGATAATTGTTTGATGAAACAAAGATAAAGAAGAACATAAGAAATTTAATAAGAACATAAGAAATTATCAACATAAGAAAATCTTTCTACCTTTCTAACTTTCTAACATTATTAAGGGCTTTCATACTTGCTTCTTGGTTTATTTGGGGATGAAACATCATCCTAGTATAGAGGTTTTCCTTTCTTGGAGAGTTGGTTGAGTATAGTCATTGACTTGGCACATGGATTGATGGCATATTGCATAATAGTTGGCTTCATCTCTCACATAGATGTTGGCATTTTTTTCTAGCAGAGATGTTAGGGTTTGAGTGGTTCTATTCACCTTTTCAGGAAGATGTCCACCTTGGAGACTCATCTCATTAATTGATATTTTCATATGTTGCATAACCACTCTTTATTTTATGCAATTTTTACCTTATCAACCTTGGTTAATTATCAAAAATTGATCATTTATGCTTTCCTAGATTAGATATAGGGCTTAAGCGAAGGATATTTCTATCTTATTTAGGGAGTTGTTGAGCCTATAACTCTATATAAGAGACTACTCCTTCAATCATTTGTTATTGTTCTCTTGAGAGAGTTATTGTCGAATTTTAAGTATAAAGGCCTTGGAGGTTTCTTGGAGATACTTTTTATCTATGTGTGAAACATATTTTTCGTTCTTTAACTTTAGATGTGGTGTTGATCTATTTGCACACAAGAGCTAGTTATTTGGTCCATCAATTGATATATTTACTATATTGGAGGAAATTGGTGTGGTCTTACCCTCTTTTCCTTGTTTGTTTTATTTTAGCACTGGTATGATTATTTGCTTCTTATATCTTAGGAATCGTCAATGTGAAACACACACATGGAATGGTGAACACAAGATAAGATAAATCGTTGAATGCATATATTCACAAAGATATACATATTTATACATTGTCTTTCGACCCTTGGTTTCATATTCCAAGGTCTCTTGTGTTGAGAAAGCTATAGGGATGAAATTAGGATGATTTCTCTTAAACTTGACAACTACTTGTGATGTCTTTTTATTTTTTCTTACTTATTAGCTTCTCCTCTTATTGTTATGTTATTCTTATCATCAAACAGCTACCAAAACAAGAAGATTAACAATACACAAGAACACAGGATATAGGCTGCAAGCCAGGGCAAAAACCTCTCCACTTGAGAGGAAAACCCACAAATCTCTTCTCTTCTTATATATTCTTCAAGACCTCTAGTCCAAGACCAATTCCCTTCCAAGAACATGTTGGACCTTCTTGATGATGTGCTTCCTTTTTCCAAGTCAAACCTAGTCAAATCTCTTCTAGCTGCATAACTTCGACCCCCAGCTACAGAATTTCGGCCTATACTGCAAGTCTGAAATTTTCCGCCCCTATAACAATTGTTGTCTCCACACGTGTGAGCAAATTGAGGCTTCCAAAGATTCTTTTGACCTTCGCTTGGGTTTCTCCTTCTTCTAGGACTTGAAGGTGAGCTAATAAACCTTCCTTTGACCTTCTTTCTACATTTTCTCCAAGTTCGATCTTGCAGCAACAAAACCCTAGCCTCCTTCCTTCGCACATGTCAGGAGAGAGAGAGAAATAGCCCAAAACTTCACCCTTCGTCATTCTTCCTTCTTCGCGTTGAGAATTCAATAGGGCAATGAATATGTTAATTCTCTTTAACTTGATAATTGTTTGTGTTACCCTTTTCCTTATTAGCTTTGTTCCTTATTATTATAATGTGAGATACATCAAACAACTACCAAAACAATAAGAATAGTGACACAGTGTATAGGCTGCAAGCTAGGGCCAAAACCCCTCCTCTTGAGGGGAAAACCCTTAAATCTCTTCTCTTATTGTAGATCCTTCAATTGACAAATAAAAAGACCTTGTGACTCAAACAAATACCCTCCAAGATCAAGATCAACCACCAACTCGGCCTCTTATTGCAAGAACTTCGACCTCCTACTGTAGATCCGAAATTTTGTCTGCCCGGCAACTGCTGCAACTGCTGCTGCCACACTTGAAGACTTCGATCTTCTTCTTAGAGCCTCTTCTTCCCTTCGCTTGCCTTTCCTTGTGACTTAGGGCTAGAGAGATACCCTTAGTGACCTTCGCTTGCCTTCTTTCCTCTCTTCCTTCCAAGATCGAACTAGAAGCAACCCTTACACAGAAACCCTAGCTTCGTCTAGCACATGGGAGAGAGAACTAGCCCAAACACTTCGACTTTCTTCGACCTCTTCTTCGTCCTCCTTCTTTGCATAGAATGAGAGATGAGTGAGTGATCCTTTGGAGGACGAGTTCCTCTCTTTATATAGGCCTCTTCAAGGGGTAGACATGGCTCTTCAATTAGGCCGACTTGACAACTCCTAGGCTGACTTGATCTTGGAGGGCATTTCGACACTTTAAAGACAAAAATAATTTTTCTTTACAAGATACAATGTGCCCATTAGGGTCTTCAATATATGACAATGACTCTTAGACCTAGGAAAAACCCTAGAAGCACTCAATGGGTGCTTGACCTATAAAATAAAATAACTTGAGCATGAAACCCATGCTCCAATAATAATAATTTCTTTTCATTTTATAATTTACAAGAATACATTTCATACTTATGAAGACCGAACCTAGTTACACATTTTTCAACACTCCCTCTTAACTAGGGAGGTATTCATAAGAGGTACATGGTCATTCTCAATCTAAAGAGATCTCATAAAAAGAGTCGGATTGGTAACCCATCTGTCTAGCATCATGTTAACCAACATTGTCACATAGCAAGGCCTTGACTAACAACTCTATCTCTCCACAAGATCAAAGCACAATGCCGGCGAGACCAATGATTTATAGACACCATCATCATTGTCTCTCAAGGTACATACCCCACCCGGGTGTTCACCGACTATGACCTTCTTTAGACTATTCTTTGTGAAAAATTTTGAATCTACATGGCAGAAATCCTACTGCAGTCACTGGTTTATCATCTCCTACTTGTTATTTCATTCAACAAGTTATTTAATTTATAAACAATGATGAAAAACACTACTGCAGACTACACTGACATACATATCATAAATTGAAACAAATATGAGACAAACAACAAGGGACACCGTTATTTTTGGACAAACGTCCCTAGAAAAACCCAATGCAGGAAAACCGGTGCAGCATATAGAGGGTTTGTATTATTAAGCAAGCATAACCTAAATACAACAGGTTGCCTCTCACACCGGCTAACCTTTCAGAGAAATCTCGGCAGCAAGAAATGGATATGAGGGTTTACCTCGTCCTCCAAGTCATAACTGATCCACTGAGCGGCCTAACTCCAGCAAGCACTGCGAAAATCCCAATGCAATCTTTGCTTGGGCCAATGTCTTGCCTCTGGGAGACTGCATTAGCCCTTCTGCTAGATTGATTTGCTGGAGGAAGACTGATGTTCAGCCCTCCCGACTCAGAACCTCGCTTCTCCAACAAAATCTCGAACTTCTAACAACTATCTTGCACTGCCACTGCAAGAGACCCTCTTGGCCTGTGTCAACACTGCATGAGCCCCTTCCCGGGCTGCATAGGCCTCTGCACTGCCTCTCTGATGCTATTGTTGCCTCTCTACCTGGTACTCTTTGGCTCAGAACTCCTTTCCGATCCAAATCTCTGCTTCCGCCCCTCACTCCAACTCAAATCACTAGTTCGATTTTCTCAGCAAACTACACCCTAGAAAAATTGAACTGATTTGATCACACGGCGTGTCTCCCACTGACCCTCAAGCCCCCTCTTATACTTTTCCTGTTGATGAATCAACGGCCGAGATTAAGTCCCTAATCAACGGCTAAGATTAAAACAAACTTGATCCTTGTCTCTTAGAAGCTTCTCATCCATATTTTTATTAGTACCCATTAATATATTTATTTTCCTAATTTTAGACTGAAGAACCCCATTAAAAATATTAATTATTTTAATAACTCTCAATCCGGGTGGAATTTCTCTAAACGATTTCTAGGTCTTGGAGATCTTATGTATTCTAGCCCCTCCACAAAATTTAGGAGCTAGAGCACATCCGATGCTACCCAAAATCAACATTCTTATCTTGGATAGCTAGTCCTCAAAGAATATCGGTCCACGACTACTCTTGTCTTGAATGCCCTACCACATTCTCAAAGAGTATCGAATGCTAGATGGTTACCCAGTCCTCCATTCTTTCTTCCCAAGCGAAGACAAGAATGTACCGTCTATCTCTCCCTTTCAATTAGGAAGGATACACCAACCAAACCAAGCTTGTCTCTCAAGTACACAAGCTTCTTGTTCGAAAGTGATTTTGTCAATATGTCAGCTACCTGCTCATTAGTGGAGATATACTGTAGTTGTAACACATCATTTTGTACTAGCTCTCGAATATAGTGGTACTTGTTGTTTAGATGCTTTGTCTTTCCATGAAACACTGGATCTTCAGACAAACGTATACAACTGGTGTTATCACAAAATATCACTGTAGGGTTCATCAGTCCTTCAAGTAGGTCGGATAGCAACTTCCTCAACCATACTACTTCTCTGCTTACTTCACAGGCTACAACATATTCAGCCTCAGCACTACTCAAAGCAATTGTGTCTTTCTTTCTGCTCATCCATGAGACCATGGAGGATCCCAAAATGAAACATCATCCTGTAGTGCTCCTTCCATCTTGCTCACTACGTCCCCAGTCGAAATATATATATCCAATCAGTTGGACATCATTCCTTCTATCATACTTCGAATAGTAGTGGTTGGTTCCTCGCAAATATCTAAGAATATGTTGTGTTGTTACCCAATGATCATGCTTCGGCTCCACTTGGAATTGACTAAGAATATTTAATGCAAAACATATGTCTGGTCGAGTATTCACCAAGTACATTAGTGAGCCAATAAGTTGTCTATACTTGGAAGGATCCATAGGGCTTGATTCAGAACTCCTTAGTCTCTTCAAGTTTGTGATCATTGGAGTGGTCATAGGTTTGCAGTCCATCATGTCAAACCTCTTCAGCATCTTGATCACGTACTTTCCTCCACCGAAATAAACTTCATCAGGTCCTTGCCAGACTTCTAGTGCCAAATAGTAATGCATCAGCCCAAGATCCTTCATGTCAAATCCTACTGCTAGTTGCTTCTTACATTCTTCAATTCAACCTTCTACACCTGTCAAAAGAAGATCATCTACATATAGAAGAATGATTACAGGTTCTCAATCTACAACCTTGATATAAAGGTTTGGATCAGCAGAACTTTTTGTGAAGCCTATTCTTTGCAGGTATGCATCCATTCTAGCATACCATGCCCTTGGTGCTTGCTTGAGGCCATATAATGCTTTCTTCAATCTACAAACATATGCCTTCCTATCTTTAACTTTGAATCCCAAGGGTTGCTCTATATATACTTTTTCATCTATTGTGCCATTCAAAAAAGCAGTCTTGACATCCATTCGATGGATGTTTTATCAGATCGATGTTGCCGGAGAGACTAATGAACAAATCATTGTATATCTTGTTGTTGGAGCAAATGTCTCTTCGTAGTCGATGCCTTCTAGTTGAGAGAAGCCCCTAGCCACAAATATTGCCTTATATTTATCTATACTTCCATCTGCCGCATGTTTGATCTTATATATCCACTTGGAAGTTACCACAAATTTGTCTTCGGTTCTAGGTATGATCTCCCAGACTCCATTCTTCATTATAGATTGACACTCTTCATTCATGGCATCTTTCCATTCTTGATTATTTACAGCCTCTTCAAAAGTGGATGGTTCTACTTCAATTAGTTTTGTCATGTATGCAGCATACCCAAAATATCTCTTGGGTTTCTTGCTTTCTCTAAATGAGCCTTTTGTTGCCCAATGACCTTCTACATCAAGTAGTATAGATTTCAACCAATTAGGTCCTTTCCTTATTTCAGGGATGACCACATGTTGAAAAGGCTCACAAGGACCTTCTTCTTCATGGCGTGATTCTTCTTCTCCCTTGTCAACTTCTTCCTCAAATACTGGAAGTTCTTCATCATCAGAGTCTATGGAAAGTTCCTTTGATTCCTTTCATCAAATATGACATCTCGACTGACTTCTATGTGATGTCCTTCCTTTATGTAGATCCTATAGGCTTTCAATGAGTTGTTGTACCCAACAAATGTTCCCTTCATGCCTGATGGATCCAGCTTCTTTCTTTTGTCCTTTGGTATATGGATATATACAAGACACCCAAAGATCCAAAGATGATCTACAGATGGCTTCTTTCCAGTGAACACTTCCTCCAGAGTTTTGTTGTCTAGGGACCTGTGGGGACTTCAATTTTGAATGTAAACAGTTGTCTTCATGGCTTCTCCCCACAAAAACTTAGGTAGATCTTAATTGTGTAACATTGCTTTTACACTTTCTTCAATGGATCTATTCTTAAATTCTACAACTCCATTTTGCTCGAGATTATATGGGACTATTAGCTCCCTCTTAATCCTAGACTCCTTACAGAATGCTATAGTCTCTTTGGATGTATATTATCCTCCATTATCAGATCTTAGTTTCTTGATTCTTCTTTCAGTAAGGTTCTCCACTTTAGCTTTGAATTCTTGAAATTTCGCAAATACTTCGTCCTTGGTTTTCATTAAGTAAACCCGATTCTTTCTTGAATGATCATCTATAAATGTGAAATAATATAGATGATGTCCAAGTGATTTAGGAGTCATAGGGCCACATACATCGGAGTGAATGAGATCCAAGATTTCTTTTGACCGTGAAGCACTGCTTCCAAATGGTCTCTTGGTATTCTTACCCAATGCACATCCCTTACATACTCCTTCATGATCTTCCTTCAATTCAGGAATTCCATCTACTATGGAACTTAGAGTTGGAAGGATCTTGAAATGTAGATGACCAAATCTTCTATGCCAGAGTTCACACGACCTAATTTCAATGTGAACTAGGGCTTGGGCCACAAGATATTTTGGTCTGTAGAGTCTTCCTTCTCGAAAGCCAATGACTTTAGCTTCTTCTATACTTAAGTCTTTACTCCATACCTTCCATCAATGAAAGCTACTCTATCACCCTTATCTTCTAAGCTCCAAATGGAAAGTAACTTCTTATGCAAACCTGGAACAAATAGAATGTTGTTGAGGTGGATGTTGCTTCCATTCTCTAGCTTTATAGAGGTTGATCCAATACCCTTTACGGGATAGCTCTTGTTATCTCCAAGTTCCACTGAATAAGTGGATTTTCCTTTTGATAAGGTCTTCAATTGTTTGGAATGGCCAGTCATATGTCTTGATGTACCACTATCAATTACCCAAATGTCTTCATCTTGGAATGTGCCAGGGAGAGCCGAGAAGAGACCTTCATCCCTTTCCTTGATTGATACCTTCTTTGAAGAAAATAAGAGACTCTGTGCTTTCTTGATACCTTCCTTGAGATGGCTTGCTATCTTGGAACACTTCTTGATGAACTTCTTCATTGTAGAGGAGATCTTCATGATGCCCTTTGCTAACCTTAGCTCTGAAACCATGTTGAGAATTCAATAGGGCAATGAATATGTTAATTCTCTTTAACTTGATAACTGTTTGTGTTACCTTTTTCTTATTAGCTTTGTCGCTTACTATCATAATGTAACATACATCAAATAGCTACCAAAACAATAAGAATAGTGGCATAGTATATAGGCTGCAAGCCAGGGCCAAAACCCCTCTTCTTGTGAGGAAAACCCTTAAATCTCTTCTCTTCTTATAGATCCTTCAATTGACGAATACCAAGACCTTATGACTCAAAAAAATGCCCTCCAAGATCAACATCAACCACCAACTCGGCCTCCTACTACAAGAACTTCGACCTCCTACTGCAGATCCGAAATTTTGTCTTCCCAGCAACTACTGCAATTGTTGCTACCACACTTGAAGACTTCGATCTTCTTCATAGAGCCTCTTCTTCCCTTCGCTTGCCTTTCCTTATGACTTAGGGCTAGAAAGATACCCTTAATGACCTTCACTTGCCTTCTTTCCTCTCTTCCTTCAAAGATCAAACTAGAAGCAACCCTTGCACCAAAACCCTAGCTTTGTCTAGCATGTGGGAGAGAGAACTAGCCCAAACACTTCGATTTTCTTCGACCTCTTCGTTTTCCCTCTTCTTAGACCTCTTCATTTTCCTTCTTTTTCGACCTCTTCTTCATCCTCCTTCTGTGCATAGAATGAGAGAAGAGCGAGTGATCCTTTGGAAGACTAGTTCCTCTCTTTATATAGTCTTTATATAGGCCTCTTCAAGGGGTAGACGTGGCTCTTCAATTAGGCTGACTTGATAGCTCCTAGGTCAACTTGATCTTGGAGGGCATTTCGACACTTTAAAGAGAAATATTTTTTCTTTACAAGATACAATGTGCCCATTGGGGTCTTCAATATATGACAATGACTCTTAGACCTAAGACAAACCCTAGAAGCACTCAATGGGTGCTTGACCTACAAAATAAAAGAACTTGAGCATGAAACCCATGCTCCAATAATAATAATTTCTTTTCATTTTATAATTTACAAGAATACATTTCATACTTATGAAGACCAAACCCAGTTACACATTTTTCAACACTTCGCTAGCCTTCTTCTCTTTCTCATTCACTTAGATGCTGAGAAAATAAGTGAGAGTCCATAGGAGGTCGAGTTCCCTCCTATATATAGGATTTCAAGGAGGACAACATGCCCTTTTTAGACCAGCTTCTTCACTGCCATGCCAACTTGGTCTTGGAGGGTATTTTGACACTTTCAAATACCAAAATAATTCATCTTACAACTTACAATGTGCCTGATGGGGTCTTCTTCATATGAAATTAACTCTTTTGACTTCTTGACTCTAGGACAAACCCTAGAAGCACTCAATGGGTGCTTGACCTCTAAATAAAAAGACCTTGAGCATGAATCCCATGCTACAAAAATAAAAATAATAAATTTTCTTTCTTTTTACATCATACAAGAATCAAGACTACATTTCATATTTATGAAGACTGAACCTAGTTACACATTTCAACATCTTGGACTCTAGTGATTGTTCATATTCCACCACACCAACCCTTAGTGGATTAGGTGTCCAACATTCTCCTCCTTATCCGAAGGGGTATATATGAGTCCAAGAAGAGAGTTATAATACAAAAATACAACAATGCATGGCAACAATAGGCTGAATGTGCTCTCTCAAATGAAGGTATAAGGTGGGAGAACTCGAGGTCTCAACCGGTGGTGGTTTAAGGATGACCACCAACACTAGAACGCTTAGTGTAGTTCCTGGAACTCTTGCAAATTTGGCAAGAAGCTGAAGTCTTCTCCTAGAGGGTCTCAACCTGGAATGCTTAATGCAGTTCCCAAAATAGTTCCAAATATGGCAAAGAAGTTGTTAATCTTTTGCTATAGGAAGTGTTCCTAATGTTTTGAAAAAGGGAGACCATCAACTTGCAAAAGGGTGGTCTCAACTTGTGGTGGTTTAAGGAAGGCCACAAACCAAAGGCATGCTTAGGGGCTTCTTTGTCTCTGGCATCAATTTCCCCCCATGTCAGATACAAGGTGAGAAGAAGAAGAAATCTTATCTGAAGGACTTTTCAATACTCGAGAACAAATTTTGTGATATGAGAGAAATATCTTCTTGGTTGTTGAAGCCCATTACCAAGAAGCAATCCATCCAAGATGAATCTTTGTTCTTGCAGGAGGCTTGTTTTTGAAGCATCTGTTTGAATGATGAGTGTGTTGACCACAATGCTCACATGGATAAAGATCAAAACAATGATCTTTCACATGACGAACTCTATCACAATTTTAGCATTTCACAATTTGTTGTGGAGGAAGAAGAGAATCAGGTGAAGATGAGTTGTCTTGAAGAAATCCAACATTGAAATTTGATGGGTTTTGAATCATCTGGAGTATGAAAGGACACCTCCTTGTCATATCCAAGACTTGTTCTTTGCTTATTGCTACCAAGCTCTTCCCAAGGTCTCGTGATGGGCTTGGGAAGTGCAGGTTGAATTTCTACATCTGCATAAAAATCTGCTCCTAAGGTGGGCTCATTGATCTGATCAATTTTTCACTGCTAATGGGAGCCAACTTCAGACTGAAAAAGGGGATTGTTTTGAACAAAAACAAGTTCAGAATGACAACTCTTCTAGTGTAATTCATCTCGATGTAGCTGTGATTCGAGTTGGAAAAATTCAATCTTGTCTTGTGCATCGCGTAAACAAGTTCTAATATCAGAGAGAGAGGCTTTGTTGATTTTGATGGTACTAGATTCAACAATGGATAGTATGAGAGTATCTAGAATTTTTAGTAACTCAGTAATTCTGGCCATATAAGTTTCAAATTCAACCAAAAAAGGCACCTTACAATTTATATCTTAGGGTAGATTCTGCACAAAACCAGTTGGTGGAATGGAAATTTGCCAGTTTGCACACCAAATGGATTATAACTACAACACTACAACTTTCTAGATATTGCTACTCAAACTCTGCAATCTTGATAAAATATCAACTTGAATATTCCCTAGCTAGCATTAGGGTTTGCTTACATTTTTCAATTGGATGTCAATTTCCACAAATTTAACAATTTGTTCATGATATTGTTGAACAATAACTATAACAAATATATATAACTAAGCCATCAACAACTAGCTCATAATGCTAAGAAGATCTCCTAACAACGCACATTTGACAGTACTCGGTTCCCACACCCTCTGATCGCCCTAGAATGAAGTGAAATTTGAACTATTCCCACTGCCAATACACAACCTGTTGTGTCTGTCTTTTACTTTTTTTCTGTGCACGTTCCTTCCTCTCATAATACAGGAAAAATAGTCCACAAGTTCTTCCTTGAGACAGTTTATATTTTTCATGGAAGTGATATCAAAGACTTGCAAGTGAAATCGTACCCACTGGCTCAAATAACTTCTCAAATACACAATGACTCAACAATAGTCACTTTCGCAATAGTTCAATGCATTTCCTTTGTCGTCCTGCTCAATGATTATTTAGCCCGTTGTTCCAAGACAAAACCGGTTGTAAATGTGGATCTTCTAGGGAGGAGATTCTCCAGCAATGCCTTGAACAACAAGGACAAAATGTGAATCTTCCAACTGCAATTTGACGTTATTGACGCTTAGTTGTTTCGTGAGGTTTGTCTTAAGTATGAAAATGTATTTTTGGAGAACTAGTTTTCCCGATTGTATCGACAAATCCAAGCCATAATTCAAGAGGAATTGGTACCAATGGAACTCTATGCAACCCTTCAATGGCGTCTGGAACCGAGAAGTGTTATGGCGTATGAAATCAAATTAGAACTCATGCACAAAAATAGACAACGATAGCTTTATTGGGAATGTTGATTCCATGTAATAGCCTCAAGTTTAGAGAAAACGATGACAAACAACTCAGACAAAATCGCTCTATTGTGCAATCTACAATAACTGAATATGGAATCTGAACTAATGAGTCAAGTTGGTTACAGACCCGAGGTTAACAATTTGTTCATCACATTGTTCTTTCACAAGGGGTGCGACGTTAGTGAAGAGCAAAAACACCAATATCAATTTCAATTGGAATTCAATTTACGGGCCTGGCAACTTGGAATCACTCCATTCAAAACAATCTGATGCATGTGGATATGGTTTGCATCATTGTTGCTCGCATTCCATCAAACTCTTCAATCATTCAAGGAGCAGGCTATCAAGGAGACGTTTCGGCGGGGATTGCAAAGATGGTATTAGACGTTGTAGGGATTGTAGGGGTTGCAGGCTACCATGAAGATGTTATCAGGAACCTTGAGTGTATGATAGACCTTGAGCTATTCGACGAACCTTGAGGGTTTCAATTGTCAGAGGAAAGGTAAGCGTTAGGGTTTCCAGATTCCCAAGAATAATCCAGAGTTTCTTGCTAGCCAAATGGGTGCCTCTTAAAGGTTGGGCCGACTTGATCTAAAAAATTAATTTTTACAACTTCAAATTTCTTCCTTTTTCAACCGACATGAAGAACATGTCTTTTAATAATTTTCTTTTTGTATCTAGCATGAAGAACATGCTTACAAATACATCAAGGGCCAAAAATACTAATTATGAAGACTGGCCATAGTTACAAAATTCAACATGAAGCAAGGTAGCTTGATGATTTCTTGATCAAGTACAAAGACGATCACGGTGACAAGTCAAAGTGTTGGAAAATCAAAGTAGTTATATTAGGGTTTGATTTTCCTTTCTTGATAATTACTTGTGAGTATGTTGGCTTCTTCTACTTCCTTATTATCTCATCTTTCATCAAGCAATTACCATATTATGTGTGTATGAAGATCACAAAACAAGAGACACAAGATATAGGCACTACGACAAGGAAAACCCCCCCGCCCCCCCGAGGAGAAAACCCAATTAAGATAATTTGTCCTTTCAGTAGCAAGCTTTGAGACTCTTCACCCTAGACCAAGACCAAACCTTCCCTCCACACCAAGTCAGCCTTCCAGATATTTGACCCCTTTCAGCAACTTCCGACAACAGGTAGCTTTCGACAACAGAGAAACTTAGGAGACTTCGATCTTCCAATCCAGAGCATGAAACAGAGAGAGAGACACACACCAAAAGCTCGATTTTCTTCCTCTCTTTAGACTTCCCCAAACTCGCACTTCTTTCAACTTCCCGGCAACAGACTTCGCACTTCTCCAACTACTCTTGAGATATCGAACTAGCTTGAGAGTTGATGCTCCAAATGACTTCGACTAGCTTGTATTTATAGGCTTCTTGTGGGTCGAATTAGGATCCTTAGGCCGACTTGATCTCTCTTAAGTAGACTTGATGTGGAGGATACATAAATCATATTTGACTCAATACTAAACCTTTTTACATGATTCAAAAGCCAAAGAAGGGTCTCTTTGAATGTACAATGACTCTATAAACTCAATATTAATCCTAGGAGTCCACAATAGGGACTTTGACTAATATAATGATGACCCAAGCATGAAACCCATGCTTTAATAAGTCATTGTTACAATAATAAAATTCTTTTCTTTATCCTTTTGACAAGTACATTAATGAAGACCGAACATAGTTACATTTTCCAACACTCCCTCTTAACTAGGGAGGTATTCATAATGTACAAATGATGGAAGATCTCAAACTATATGAACCATGAAGAACTATAGGCACTACAATACCATGGACTAGATTCCTAACCAGGGCAATCTATCCATTGGTCTCTCAACAATTTAGGCACCGCAATGCCACGGACTAGATTCCTAACCAAGGAAATCTATCCATTGGTCTCTGAACAATTTAGGCACCGCAATGCATGGACTAGATTCCTAACCAGGGCAATCTATCCAAGTAGGAATAAGGTGGACTCAAGCTTTCAGCCCCTCTAGGTACCATCAGGCTTACTTGCTAACCACCAACCCAAATATCCAAGTGTGTATCCAAAACAAAGCTCAATAACCAACACCACCTTTCCAACTTCGAGACCCAGACATCAACACAAAGTGTTGGCCAGATGTCTTCCCAGGCAATGCTTCACTCGCAAAGCCTCAACAAATCTCTTCCACACTCTTATCATCAATACAATCAGCAATATCTACCAAACCAAGCAAGTTCCTTAGATATTCAAACTTCTTATTAGGAAGAGTCTTTGATAGTATGTCTGCTACCTATTCATCTGTCGAGACATACTCTAACTTCACGATCCCATCCGCACCAAGTTCCTGATAAAGTGAAACTTATTATTGATATGTTTCGTCCTTGAATGAAACATGGGATCTCTAGACATCTTGATACAACTTTGATTGTCACAATTAATCACAGCAGGACCTAGAGACTTCTCGAACAAATCTATCAGAAACTTCCTTAACCAAACAACCTCTTCTCCTACTTCACATGCAGCCACATATTCTACCTCAGAACTACTAAATGCAACAGGATCTTGCTTCCTGCTCATCCATGAGATCATAGCAGCTCCCAGACTAAAACATCCTCCGGTAGTGCTCCGTCCATCGGTCTCACTGCCACCCCAATCAGAGTCTGTGAAGCCAATTAGATTGACTTCCTTACTTTAATACTTTAGGAAGTGAAGTATAGTGGGTTGAAAAGTGTAACTAGGTTCGTTATTCATAATGACATGTAATTATGATTTTATGTAATGTGATGTAAAGAAAAATAAATTTATTGTATTGCTTGCTTCATGGGTTTCATGAGCAAGAGATTTTATTTTTGAGTCAAGATTCCCATTGAGAGTCCCTAGGAATTATTTGTCATCTAGTCATAAAATGAAAGAGTCATTGTCATGTAATGAAGTCATGTTACACTTTGTAAAAGGTCAATCTTGTCTATGTAAAGTATCCTCCAAGACCTTGTCACTTATCCACTTCAAGTCGGCCTACAACAATGGAAGAACATGCTAGAAGAAGTCGGCCTAACCACTTGAGATCATGTCAGCCTAAAGGACATGAGTTGATGTGTATAAGTAGCCTCACTTGAAGGCAAGCAACTCGACATACATTTGGTGAAGAAGTGCGAAGAAGTGATAAGGAGAGTTTCTTCTAGGAAAGCGAAGGAGGATTCTTCTTGGCATAGTGAAGAAGGTTTATTTTGGGGTCAACGAAGAAGAGTTTCTTCTGGGGCAGTGAAGAAGGTTTCTTCTAGGGCAGCAAAGAAGGTTTCTTCTGGGGCAACAAAGGAAAGATTCTTCAAGGATACTTGTTTTAGGTAACCGAGATAGAGATCTAAAGACCGAGATTCTCTAGAGGAAGCCAGTGAGATCATTGAGACTGAGTTTCTCTAAAAGAAGTTGAAAAGAAATAGTGTGAAGTATAGAGACCGAATTTCTCTAGAAGGAGCCGAGGAGAGAAGTTCGAGATCAAGAAGAAAGTCGAGAAAGCGAAGAGGTAGAGCATCAAGGTTAGTGACAAGGTTCTTGGGAGGATACTACAGTCAAGGGTCTTTGTCATGGTCTTGGTACTCATCAATTGAAGATCTAGAAGAAGAATTTTGATCAGGTTTTCCTCTAAAGAGGTGAGAGGTTTTTGCCTTGGCTAACAAGCCTACATACTGTGTCACTTGTTTTTTGTTGTGCATATTGGTAATTGTCTTGATGAAAAGAACACAATAATAACATAACGAAGAAAAGACTATAAGCTAACAAGTAAAAGTGTATCACAAACAATTATCAAGTAGAGAAATCTTTTAACTATTCATGCCCTAGATTTTTCAACATAGTACCACAAAGATACCTCAATATATGTTTGGCAGTTATCCAGTGATCATGGCAAGGCTCCAACTAAAACTGACTAAGAATGTTCACTGCAAAACATATATCTAGCCTAGTGTTTACCAGATACATTAGGGAACCCACCAATTGTCAGTATGAGGTAGGATCCATGAGACTAGAGTCGAAGCCCCTCTAACTTCTTCAAGTTGGTGATCATAGGAGTACTCATTGGCTTGGAATCTATCATCTCGAATTTCTGCAATAACTTGATGATGTACTTTCCTTGCCCCAAATATATCTCCCCGGGTCTCTGCCATACTTCTAGACCTAGGTAATAGTGCATCAATCCTAGATCCTTCATTTCAAATTCAGCTGCCAACATCTTCTTGCATTCTTGAATTCTTCGCTCTACACATGTGATGAATAGATCATCCACATATAGTAGAATAATGACAGGTTCATTATTCACGACCTTGATGTAGAGATTCGGATCGGCATAACTCTTCACGAACCCAATTCTAAGAAGATATGCATCCATCCTTGCATACCATGCCCTAGGTGCTTGCTTCAAAACATGTAGGGCCTTCTCAAGTCTGCAAATATGAGTCTATGCTATTAACTTCAAAGCCCTCGTGTTGTTCGATGTACACTTCCTCATCAATGGTCCCATTCAGAAATGCGGTCTTAACATCCATTTGATGGATATTCCACCCCATTGTAGCAACCAATGAAACCAACGATCTAATGGTAGTGTACCTTGTTGTGGGTGCAAAGGTTTCTTCATAATCAATGTCTTCCTTTTGTGAGAAACCCCTTGCAATGAATCTTGCTTTATACTTGTCTATACTTCCATCAACAGCATGTTTGATCTTGTAGATCCACTTAGATATGAAAACCTATTTGTCACTAGGTCTAGGAACAATCTCCCAAACCCCATTCTTCATGATGGATTGATATTCTTCCTGCATTGCTTTCTTCCAAACCTCTTCATGCACAACTTCCTTGAATGTAGATGGTTCAGCTTCAATTAACTTTGTCATATATGCAGCATAGCCAAAATATCTCTTTGGTTTCTTACTTTCCCTGAAGGAACCTTTCGCAGCTTCATGTCCTTCAACATCTTCTAATGTAGCTTTCAACCAATTTGGCCTCTTCCTTGTGGTTGGGATGACCACCGATTGAATAGGCTCACTTGGTCCTTCTTCTTCGAGATTTGTAGTAGAGTTTTCATGATGAATTTCTTCTTATTCAAATATGGGAACTTCTTTCTCATCAGAACCAATGGGAATATGCTTTGATTTCTTGTATGCTTGATTTTCATCGAATATGACATCCCTGCTTACTTCAATGTGTCTTCCTTCCTTTATGTAGATTCTATATGCTTTTGAGGAAAGACTATAACCAACAAATATTCCCTTGATACTTGTACAGTCCAACTTCTTTCACTTGTCTTTTGGAACATGAATATATGTTGGACTCCAAAGGTTTAGAGGTGATCGACACTCGACTTCTTTCCTATTAATACTTCTTCAGGTATTGTCTTATCAAGACTCTTATAAGGACTTCTATTTTGAATGTATACGGCAGTCATCGCTACTTCTCCCCATAAGACCTTTGGTAAATCTTGATCAAGGAGCATAGTTAGAATGCCTTCTTCAATTGGCCTATTCTTCCTTTTGGCCAATCCATTTTGTTCGAGATAATAGGCAACAATGAGCTCCCTCTTAATACCTGCTTCCTTACAATATGCAATCAATTCCTTAGAAGTGTATTCCCACCATTGTCAGACCTTAGAGTTTTTATCTTTTTCTCAGTTAGGGTTTCCACTTCAGCCCTAAATTCCTTGAACTTATCAAACACTTCATCTTTTGTCTTGAGGAGGTAGAGCAACGTCTTTCTAGAATGGTCATCAATGAATGTCACATAGTAGAGATGACCTCCAAGTGATTTGTCGGACATGGGCCCACACACATCGAAATCAATGAAGTCTAATATCTCTTTAGACCTAGTTTCACTATTATGAAATGGCTTTCTAGTATGTTTTCCCAAAAAGCATCCCTTACACACACCTTCATGATCTAACTTCATATTAGGAATCAGTTGACTAAGAGTAGGGATGACCTTATAATGTAGATGACCATACCTCGTATGCCATAGCTCAATGGGACTTATTTCCATATGAATCAAGGCTTGAGGAGGTGGTGTGATGACTCTATAAAGACTTCCTTCACGAACTCCAATAACCCTAGCTTTGTCAATGCTAGAGTCTTTTCCCCAAACCAGTAATTTTCCATCAACAAAAGCAATTCTTCCCCCTTTATCTTCTAAACAAGAAATAGAAAGCAAATTCCTTTTCAAAACTGGAATATATAGAATGTTGTTGAGATGTAGCTTCGATCCACTATCCAGCTTCAACGATGTTGATCCCGAACCTCTAACATCATAGCTTTTGTTATCACCCAATTCCAATACATGAGAAGATGGCTCCTTTGATAGTGTATGAAGTTGTTTAGTTTCGCCTGTCATGTGTCTTGATGCTCCACTATCAATGATTCATGCATTGTCATCAGTAGGAGAACCTGTGAGAGCAACCAAGAATCCTTGACTCTTGACCTTTTTGAACTAGTAGTAGATGACCTTCTTGATCCAGCTTCCAACAGTGTTGAAACCCATTCTTATGTAGTTCATCATAGAGGGAGAATCCATGCCAACAAAGTGATATTCGACTCTTTCTGACCTTAGCTCTGATACCATGTTGGAAAATCAAAGTAGTTATATTAAGGTTTGATTCTCATTTCTTGATAATTGTGAGTGTGTTGGTTTCTTTACCTCTTTATTATATTATCTTTCATTAAGCAATTAACATATTATGTGTGTATGAAGATCACAAAACAAGAGACACGACAAATAGGCACTATACCAGGGCAAAACCCCCCTTGAGGGGAAAACCCAGTCAAGATAATTCTTCATTTCAATGTAATCTTTGAGACTCTTCACCCTAGACCAAGACCAAACCTTCCCTCCACACCAAGCCAGCATCCCAAATCTTCGACCCCTTTCAGCTACTTCGACTAGGCAGCAACTTCCAACAGCGGTGAAACTTAGGAGACTTCAATCTCCTAATCCAAAGCACAAAACAGAGAGAGAGAGATGCACCAAAAGCTCGATTTTCTTCCTCTCTTTAGACTTCCCCAAACTCACACTTCTCTCGACTTCCCGACAACAGACTTCGCACTTCTCTAACTACTCTTGAGATATCAAACTAGCTCGAGAGTTGATGCTCCAAATGACTTCGACTAGCTTGTATTTATAGGCTTCTTGTGGGTCAAATTAGGATCCTTAGGCCGACTTGATGTGGAGGATACATAAATCATATTTAACTCAATACTAAACCTTTTTGCATGATTCAAAAGCCCAGGAAGGGTCTCTTTGAATGTACAATGACTCTATAAACTCAATATTAATCCTAGGTGTCCACAATAGGGACTTTGACTAATATAATGATGACCCAAGCATCAAAACCCATGCTTTAATAAGTCATTATTATGATAATAAAATTAATTATCGGGGGCTTTTGCAGTGCATTATATTAGATATCATTTTTTGGGATTCCACTGCGTTAAGTAAGTCATTCATCTATGACCATTTCCATGAGAGGTAGTCGTAACTGACTAATTTCTCATGATTTTTGAATAGTCCACTTAGCACTCATTGCATCGGGTGATGCTCACAGGGGTGAAGAAGTGGGATTAAAACTAGTGAAATAAATCACATAGCGTCAATCATCACTTCCGGGGCTTGCACTCGATAACCAGGACTTCCCGGGCGGTCACCCATCCCAGATCACCTCTGGCTCAAGCATGCTTAATTGTAGAGTTTTCCCCACAATCAAGCCCACTTAGCTTGCTACCCCATTTGCAAAACCTTAGCAAGTATTGCGCCAGAGGCGATCTGGGATGGGTGACCTCCCGGGAAGTCCTGGTTACTGGGTGCAAGCCCCACAACTGATGATTGACGCTATGTGATTTATTTCACTAGTTTTAGTCCCGCTTCTTCACCCCTGTGAGCATCACCCGATGCAATGAGTGCTAAGTGGACTATTCAAAAATCATGAGAAATTAATCAGTTACGACTACCTCTTATGGAAATGGTCATAGATGAATGACTGACTTAACACAATTGAATCCCAAAAAATGATATCTAATAATAAAATCATTTTCTTTATCCTTTTGACGAGTACATCTCATGATGACTCAAGTACATTAATGAAGACTAAACATAGTTACATTTTTCAACACCAACCACGTGGAGCAGTGAGGCTCCTATGTATTACTATGATCAAAGACTCTGTCCCTAGATGAAGTTGGCGTACTTTTCGGATAAGCTTGGAGTGGTTGAGAATCCCTCCCTTGGTGAAAGGGAGTATTGATGTTATAAATATCAAGATCTCGATTTCTCTCTTAGGTCATGGGGTTTAACTGGGAAACCATGATTTATATTCGGAGAGATTGGCCCTATAAGCATCAAAGCTTCAATTGCTCCCTTGGTCATGGGATTTAGCCTGGAAGCCAGGGAGATTGGCTAGGGAGATTGACTCAGTAAGCATCAAAGCTTAGACTGCTCCCTTGGTCATGGGATTTGACCTGGAAGCCATGGAGTTTGACTGGGGAGATTGGCTCAATAAGCATCAAGACCTATATTGCTCCCCCAGACATGGATTTTTTACCATATTGCCATGGGCTTTGGCTAGTGGGTTGAGCTTGTGCCTCATAGCATCGGGCAAGTATTTACCATTCATGATATGTACATGTGGGAATGGTAAATGGGCCCCAGGTTCACCTTGGGTTGAATGTACAACATGTGGGAATGGTAATTAGGCCCTAGGTTCACCTTGGGTTGAATGTATGACATGTGGGAATGGTAATTGGGCCCCAGGTTCACCTTGGGTCAGGTGGGGTTCCTGACATGTCTCCAAGTGACAACTTGTTGAGTTGGTGACCCTAGGAATAGTGGGTGATTAGTTCCTCCTTTGATGTTGATGCGTGGATGCTTTCCACATGGTTTCGTATTGAACATGTGGTGGATGGATTCATCAACATAGCTAAGCTCATTCAACCTTTTCTTGGAATAGAGAAATTTTCAACAAGAGAACATATGTGGAAGTCATTATGAATACCTGTTAAAATTGGCAAGTAGGGCCCAATTCCACCTTGGGACAGCTCATTTGATGGAGATGATGATTGCATTAGATTCCTCTTTTCGAGAGGACCAAGATTGATATAAAGATCATCTCATTCGGACAAGCAAAAGTATGATTTTGAATTTATGCCCAATCATGTACGAATTGTGTAAGTCTGCCTCATCATCACGTAGGCTCATGAAGCCCAATAGACATGACCCTTCACCCTCATCGACTTGTATAAATACAAGTGTCCCTCCCCATTTGACACATTCATCACTCACTCATTCTCTCTCCTCTCATTGGTTCGTAGAACATTGGGCAACTTCTCTCTCTCTCTCACACGTGTGGCAAGAAGGACAAATTTTTCTAGGCTGAATTGCAGAACCGAAATTTCAGAATTTCAAACAGTTTGACTAGCGTTGACCAGTGTTGACTGCAATTTTTGGAGGAACATTTATGTTTGACCAGGCCACATTGACTGGCATAGAAATCGAGATTTTTTGGGTTGTTTGACCTGCGTTAACTGTAGCCCTGTTTGACCGCAAGATTGACCACTGGTTGACCACTGCTTTTGTGACTATTTCGGGCTGAGTTTGACTGCTGCTGGAGGCCGAGTTTGACTACCTTTGACCGAGCTTCAAAGGAGGAGTTTGACTTTCTTTGACCAGCTTTTACTTTCTAGTTAGGGCAGAAGTTTGACTATAGTTGACTGCAGAAATTTACAAGGTTGTTTTGACTTTGAATTGGGCAAGTCAATTTGACTTTTGTACTCTCTCTCTCTACTGAACTTTTGATATAATAATAAGAAGAATTGATCAAAGGTTTTCCCCACATTGGGGTTTTTCCCTAGCATCCGCCAAATCTGGTGTCCTCTTGTCTTCTGCGTTTTGTTTCATATTCTATCTGCTTTTACTGTCAATGTGATTATTGTCATTGTTATTGAAATTGGAAATTGTTATTGAGTTGCTTAGGAACATTGAAGTAAATTGTGCTAAGCATAGAACATATCATTGTTAACTAGAATTAACAATACCTCCCTAGCTAAGAGGGAGTGTTGAAGTTTTGTAGTTAAGGTCGGGCTTCATAATTTGTCTTAGCCATCCAAAATGACAAATATGAATTGTAATTCAAATTGGCTTTAAAAGAAGTAAAATTTGAATATTCAAAGTGAGAATTTTTTCATCCAAATGAAAGGTTGGCTTCATGTTGATCCTAGTGAAGGGACACACCAATTTGGCTCATTTAACAACTATAGATTGGAAATTTGGCACTTGTCCTCTCCATTTTGGCCATCCAATTTGGATCATCTGAGGCACAATTCAAATCACTTATGTTCACACGTGGAAGACAAGAGAAGGACAAATCTGAGGAAGAATAGAAGGATGAAATCTGAGGCAAACCTAATTCTCTGAAGCACAGCTGACTGAATTCAAGAGGCTATTGAATATTCATGGGCAGTTTGACCATGTTTTACCTAGGTTTGGTTCTTAGTCAGTTTGATTTGATTTGATTGGAAAATTCATATTGTATTCCTTGTTGAATGGACAAATTTCTCTAAGAAAATGTCGTGTTTTTCCCCTAGTTTGGGGTTTTCCCAAGATAAATTTTGTGTCTCTTGTGTTTGGTTGTCTCTTCATGGTTCTACTGTCATTATTGTTTTATTGTTGATGATTTTCTTGTATAATTGCTTAATGATGAATATGGTATAAGATGAATTGATTTGATAATAATTAGAAAGTAATTATCACTCTAGAAAATCCTTTAAAATCAACAACATCAATCTACATTCTCTCTAGTTGTTGTGTATTGTGTCTTTCTCATTCACAATGACATTTCACAGATGTTATTTATTTTCTTTGAGAAAAACCCTTATTGGCCATGTTACCACTCAAACTAGCAGAGGTCCTAAAAGGGGATCCTTTAAGGGCTACTCCTAGGCTAAAGGCAACAAATGGAGCAATAGCCCACTGTCACCATGGCTAAGGTTCCCTTCTCTTTACAGACTTTCATCGATGGGAAGAGACCCGTTATGATGAAGATCACTAAATGGATAGACCAAGGATAGGGTGAGGGGTGATCCTAGAAGCTTATTCACAAGAGAGGCCCAAATATGTGGCTTGCTTGCTTTGGAGGCAAGGTTTATAGCTCTCAATGAAGGGCTTAAGAAGAACTTCAAGGTTTAGGTTTAGGGTATGTATCTTATAATGGAGGTTCCTAGGCCTTGAAATTCATGTGAAAGCTTGGATTCCCATTGATCCTTGAAGAATTACCCTTAATAGTGTATGATACCACACAGGACCAAGTGGACCCGAGGGGTAGGTCAAGGGGGAGGGTTTAGCAACCAATGATATGTTTGACCTATTTCGGAGGGAGAAAAGGACCAGAGAAAGATTTTTTAGGCAAGATTTTTTAGCCTAAGGAAACCAAGGGCAAGATTCAATCTCGAGGCCAGGGCTTCAAATAGCTAAAACTCCCACCGTCAGAATTTCTTCAAAATTAGAGGGCACCTAGGAGACACACCAACACAATAGGGGCCAAGAGATCGAATCTTTTTGATGGGTGGTTTGCAAGATAGATGATGTCCTAGGGGACCTAAAGGGCTAGGCCTAGAAAAGGAGAGGGAGTTGGATGAAAACGGTTTAAGGTGATCACCTTTTGGTGGAATGGTGCTTAATCCTTTAGAAAGATTGGAGTCATGGAGAATTACGACTATGGACCTTTGAAATTTCTAGGTCAAGGAGGCCTCAAAGACAACTTCGCTTGGCACTAGGGCAGCGGCGAAAGCAGCTTCAAAGACTTTACACTTCGCTTTGCAAGATAGATGGCTTATCAAGATGAATTTCAATAATGAAACATCCCTAGGAACATTCATTCATTATACATGGCCCACACATGAAGCATTCACTATCCAGAAACAAAATTTCCATAACTTCGCAAAAGAGATGCAGCGAATAAGCCCTAGTATAGCGAAATCTCAACAACAATGTTTGTGACAAAATTAGAAAGAAAGAATAGCACTAAAAAGTACTTACATGTATAAGAATATATCCAACCATCCAAAAACTTGCCATCAAGAAGCTCCAAGACATATGCAAATTATCCAAACATCAAAATTCATTCCATGCTCCAAAAACTCGTCCTCCAAGAAGGATAGCGAAAATATCTAAAGGGATACAAGTTCCAAATCCAAGTGATGATGCTAAAATGAATCCTCATCACTTCTATTTATACACTTCTAATGAGTTCGATTTAGCTACTTGGGCCTACATTATCCCCTAAAATTAAATAATGTGCAAAACTACCAACTTTTGGTGACAAGCCCGCCAAACTAGCTTATTAACAAAAGAATAAACCTCTCAAGAGGTCGAATGATCAATAATACCTGTCGTTTGGCCTTCTAAGAAGCCTGATGAAGTCCGTAAGTGCCAAAATTATTGATTTGGAGTAGCATCGGATGTGCTCTAGCCAAGAAATTTGGTGGAGAGGTTAGGGCACATGAGATCTCCAATACCCAAAAAGGGTTTGGGCAGATTCTAAACAGATTAGGAGATATTGAAATAATTAACATTTTTAATGGAATCCCTGTTTAAACTTTGGGAAAATAAAATATTAATGTGTATTAATATGAATCTGTGTTAGAATGGTCCAAAAGACATGGATCAAGCTAGATCTAATCTTAGCCGTTGATTAGGGACTTAATCTTGACCGTTGAGATGTCAACAAAAAAAGTATAAGAGGAGGCTTGAGGGTCACTTGGAGAAGTACACCAGAGTGATCAGTCATTCGATTCTCTAGAGCGGGGTTTGCTAAGAGAGATAGAATCAGTGATCGGGGGAGAAACTGAAGGGCATTGAGTACAAAGAAACAGAGAAGGCAGAGATTGTGCCAGGAGAGCAGCGCAACAGCCAAGGAGGGTGACGCGGAGCCAGCAAGGGCTCACGCAGGGCCACACAGAGGCAACCAAGTGTTGCGCAGAGCACAAGAGGGGCCAGCGCAGCTGACGCAGAGGCTCCTAGAGCTGACACAAGGCCTCCCAGGGCTGACGCAGGGCCAGCGTGAGACAGAGAGGGGCTGACACAGTCTAGATTGGGCAGATGCTGGGGTTGCAAGAGCAGTTTTGTGCTGAAGAGATGCAGAAGAATTTTCTGGGGTTTCAACTAGGAGATTTCTCCCAAACTATGACGTATAGCTACTAAGGAAATTCTCTCTTGGGTAGGCCAGTTTCGGCACTCAGATTGTACTTTGATATTGCTTAATAAGAAAACCTTAAGATAGCTACACTAGTTTTCCCGCATTGGGTTTTTCCAAGGACATTAGTCCAAAAATAATGGTATCGTGTGGTGTGTTTGTTCTTGTTTCTTTTAGTTGCTGATCTGTAATATGTTGAGCATGCAGTAGTGTTTATTTTCAGTAATTACATTGTAAATAACTTGTTAAGAAAGATAACAAGTAGGTAGGAATAAACCAGATAAAGTGCATAGAGGGTTTCTAACTAAGGAAAATTAGAAACTTCAACAAAAATGATGAATAGGACTCCCAAAAGTAGTGGACAAGCGATTGGCCCCTTGTTTTCCAAATAATAGACTTACGGTGCTCCCAATGGGTGTGAGAGCACACAAGAAACCTCATGGGTCTCCAAATAGGTTAAAGATGCTTGTAGAACATTTGTAAGAGCTCAGATGATGGTGTAAGTGATGCCACATCAACATACAAGTCCTGGGTCATCTGCCAAGTGCATGGTACGACTGTGGGGCCAGTTGGGCATGGTGATCCAGGTGCGTCTTCCTCGTCCAATAGGTGAATCTCGAGCAATCCCTGAACATCTCTGGGATCCATGGAGTGTTGTCTATTGTTGTGGAGGCCCATGGCTCTCTACACACACCCTACATGTGCCAATGTAGCTCTCTAGAGGGTTAGGACCTCGTATAGGGAGACAAAACCCAAAATGGAGACCATTTGCAATCCTGCATAAGATCCAATGCGTCCCCTAGCCTTCCAATACAACAAGTATTCAAAGGAAATCGAGTTAAAGAGCTTACAAACCATGGACAACAGGTGGGCACTTCATAATGGCATGCCCTTCCATAGTGGGCTTTGGCATGTGCTAATGTCTCGAAGCTCCAAATGGGGTTAACCAATTATCCTATTATGTGGTTTCTACCTTTAAAGGAAATAGTATGTCCAAGGTACATCCTTCAAAGGGTGGTGGCATGTGATAAAGAGATGAATGGAGTAGGGAATGAAAGGGACAGCCCTGGGCCACATGCTGGGGTACAAGGGTAGCTAATAAAAGGGAAGCCCGCACTTAGGTATATAATGTATAGGAGGGAGCAATCGTGGTGCATGACGTGGCCCAACCTTGATTTTTCCAACCTTCTTTATATGCATTTTTCCTTTTATGATTTTTCTTTGATTAACTGCTCGAGGCTTGACGGATAAGAGAATGATGTGTAAGGTATAGCAGTGGATATCCCCTTTAAGGTAGGGCAGTTCATTACCTACCAAGGGTTGGAACTTGGGACAATCATGGGTTCCTGAATGATAAAGGAGGCTCATCTAGGGCCTATAAGAACCAAGGTGATGACCATGAGAATGGGGTAGATCTCATGTATTGGATTTTTCCCACGTGCTAAATGTGTTTGTCCCGACCATGTTTTGCATTTTGTGGTACATTTTCCTGTTCAATGTGGCCAATTATGCTTTTACTTTTCTTTTTAGCTGCATCAATCTTCGGGGCATCATTCCAAGCCCGAGCCAAGGTGTGGGCAAGGGGAGGAGGGAAACTAACCCTATGTGGACCTAGTGGAGGGATGTGGACCCAGGTGGGAAAAGTGATGAATGGGGTTATAATGAGTAGAAGGGGAGTGATATATGTGGATGAGGGAGGGGGACCACGCAACCAAAATCACAATTTCCCATGTAGTACCATCCCTAAAACCCAAAGGTCAGCAAAAGAGATCCTGCGGGACTAGAGCCCAAGGTTAACATCCAATGAGGTCTAGGGGACAAGAGCACAGACCCAGTCCACTCTTTCCACTGAAACCCCCCATTAATCCATGCCCAGAAGTATCCATGATAAGCAAACTACAATACTCAATTACCAAATTACAAGGCATACCTTTAGGTTCGGGAGGCCCACCTTCAAACATACAATCATGACAAATGGGTGAGGGACCACATGGCTAGTTCAAGTGGCGAAAAAATGGAATAACAAGCTAGTTGGTGGTTGCAAGGGGTTACTGGTTACCACTTGAGGACCATCTCGGAGAAAAAATTTCCCCTAGGGATATCACCCACAAAATGGTGGGTAAAGGCCATTTAGTGCCAACATCTAACAACCTATCCTATGAGTCTGACCTTCATATGTCATGCCCAGCGAGTTGATATAAAAGCTTAATGTATATTTTATGTCTCGCAGACAAACGAAGGTGAGATTTTTGTTCTCTATTGGTCAGCAACTTTTTACAGAGATCCAACTCACCTACTAACTTTCTTCAAGATTCACACTTCCCACCACTGTATACCCTTCCCCTGAGTTTTGGGGGAGCCAAATAAATTGCAAAGGGTTGTGTTAGTTGCAAAACGACAATCCTTACATATCCATTGTTTTAAAAGGAAAATCAAATTTTCCATAACACTTTTCTTGAAGTGAAGATGTGTAACATCCTCACTACAACTTAAATAAGACCATTGTAATTTTAAACAGGAACTCATCAATTTGATACACAGATACATACCTGGCTTCCGAGTTTGAAATCGACCTCACATTGTTGTAGCTCCAATTTCCTCTCGTTACCAAATGACAAAAACCTCCTTACCAAACTGGCACAATCTTAGTACCTAGCTCCAAAATACTTCCAATTTGAAGTAATTTGACCCCGTGCCCAAAAGCTTCAAGAACAACTGCTCAATTTTCCTCATTGTCTATGACGTTCTTCCTATTCCCTTCTCTTTCTCACAATAAGAACCCCCTTTTGTCTCCCTCCATTCTCCTATAACATCTCCCTTTCACTGCCTTTCCGCATAAGGGCTTTGAGTCGATCACAGGTGGAGCGTACTCCTCGTCCAGGGTGCTCCTCCTTTTATTTTAGAGGCTATTATATGTTAGTGGTAAATCGGGTTACTCATTTAATACCTCCTTCACCATTTGAGTGAGTTTCCCCTTTTTAATATTTAATTGAAAATTTATATAGTTAATTTCTTTGTAGTTCATTTTATAATTAGTTCCCTTAAGTTTATAATTTAATTTTAGAACATTAAAGATTTATATAATAATTTCATTTTATGCTTATTGTAATGACCCATCTACCAATATAAACGAAATGGGAATTATTAGCATGTAGACGATGCATGCATATGATAGCTACACATGCATGCGTCGCCTACACTACACTAGTAGTCATATTAAGTTACAAAAACATTTTAAGAACAGGATAAATGATGTAATTGTTGAAGATATTAAATAAATATCCAACTCACAAAAAAAATAATATACTGGAATATGTATTTTAGTATGTGTCGTTATCATAATAAGTAACCATAGAACATTATCCAAAGGTTCTAAATTTAAATTACGAAAGTTTTAAAAGGAGTTATATTGTTATAAAAGAAGTAACTTTATACTAAAGGTTAAACATTAAAAGGTATAATATAATAATATATTAAATAAATATTAATAACAAAAGCTCTAGGTAAGTGATGAGTGTCAATATAAAACATGGCTACCTCTTTAATTCACGATAAGGAGCCACGTAATAAGATGGGGGCAGACATCCAAGGCAATGAAAGATGAATAAGTGGTGATTCTAAGAAATAAAAGGAGAAGGGAGTAGGATTGAAAGGGGATCTTTTACGGCTTGAAAGCACAGTATTGAGGGGAGGAAGGAGAACAATTTTAACAAAGAGGTAGAGGTATAGACAGGAAGGAGTCTTGATTGTACTGGAGTTTTTGGGCACAGGGGATCAAATTGCTTCGATTAGAAAGCATTTTGAGACTGAGCACCTAGGTTGTACCCAGTTCGACAGGGAGGTTTTGGGTGTTTTGGTAACACAGTCAAAACAAGATTTGCAGCAAAGCAAACAGGTTGGTATTCATCAGATAAATTGTTTAAATTCTGTATTTAAATTACATATTCTGATATTCTGGTATTTTATGAACAAATTATTGTTAAATCTCTTAAGTTTCAAATTTAGGGCTCTTACACTTATTGCTTTATCTTTATACTTCTTATTTATTCTTTATTCTCTTCTAACCTATTTTACTTACTTATATATCTATTATTTATATTTTCTTCTATCATTATTCATTATATTATTAAAAAAAATTAATCACTATCTACTTTTACGCTTTTTTTTTCTATTTGTTCTTTTATGCATTTTATTATACATTACATTTTATACTTACTATTCTCCTTATAATTCATTTTCCTTATTATCATTTATCTTATTTCCTTAACATTTTATTTGATGTATAATAAACAATATATATACTCTTATTTTAATTACTAAAATCCCTTGTAATTATATATATTTTCAATAATATAGTAGCAATATTAAGATGGTGGTATAATCAAGTATTTCATAAATACGTTGGTATCTCCTTACCACTTAGATAAATAATTCATTACCTTATACTTGGATATTTCCCATAATTAGTTAGCACATATACTAATGTCGTGCATCCGATAGATGCATATGTAGCTATCATATGCATGTCTAGTATGCATGTTAATATTTCCATGTTCTTGAGAATTTGAAGTGGGTCATTACATACACCCTTCCTTCAGAAAATTCCATCCCGAAGTTATGGTTTATGTAGTGTATCAGTAGTTATTTAGTGATTAGTATAATTATGTAGGATTTGTACTTTGAACATTTATTGCTTTACAATCCTAATAGTCATATCTTGCCCCTACCGATTTCCCAAGCTATTCTAGAATCAGCCTATCCTTCCTAATCTCTTACGCTCCCATCCTATCTGTCTTCTACTGGAGTATGCCATGGTGTCAGCTATACTAATCTAACCATTCATCGACTCTAAAGATGACATCGTCGACTATATCAACCTGATTTCCCAGTAGGCATCCGACGGTCATCATCACACGTCTAGAGGAGCGTGACTTGCACAATTCTCCCATGACTCCAGGTTTTGTATAATAAATGGTGGGTAATACCTCCACCTCTCCTAATGGAACCAGGGTCAACACCCTCTCATGGAACCTTATTGAGCCTTAATTGTTCTTGGAGCTTTTTTCATCATGTGGTCATTTGGTAACGATGTTATCTACAATGTAAACACTTGTCCATACATTATAACATATGTATCAATATATTCAAAACAATTCATTTTTAAATAACAGAGCCCATATAATTCATATATGTTGTTGTCTATGATATAACGTACTTGGTCATGTCCAGCCCACATATTAGTAAGTTAGCTTTCATATTAAAATATAGTCATCTTTTTATTTCTATCTCATCAATCATGTCAATATGCATAAATGAAACCAAATTATAGATGTCTTCATCCATAACATAATTTATGATTTAGATTTCAAAGCAAGGTTAATCGAATACTAAACTTCATATTGGTATCCATATTCTAGCAATGTTAATTAAATAACATATTTCATATTGGTATCCAAGTACCAGCAGAGTTAAGCAAATAACATATACCATGTACCAACAGAATTAAGTAAATAAAGTATTTCTTATAGATATCCATGTATCAGAAAAATAAGATAAAATTTATTTTTACATGTGATAATCCAAAATAATAGTCTTAAGTACCCAACTCAAAAAAAAGGAAATATATACAAAATAAGGTTTTAAATTTGTCAAATCAACACAAGTTGGAATAACTTCAACATATGGTCTCTGTATCTTCCCATGTAGCCGATCCAAGGCTATAATTGTCCCACTGGACATTAACTTGGTCTACCAGATGGCTCCTAAGCTGTCGAACCCTACATTCCAATATATGTAACGGTTCGACCAAAATGGTTCCTTCATTTGATACCTGCAACTCTTTCCATTGAAGGTTATGAGAATTGTCATCTATGTAATGTATTAATACACATACATGAAATACATTATGAACTTTATGCAAGTGGGGTGGCAGTGCAAGATGATAGGTGATAGGTCCAACTTTTTCCAGAATTTTGAATGGCCCAATGAATCAAAGCGATAACTTTGTTCCTTTTCCAAATCGAATAATGTTTTTGTTTGGTCTGATGTGGACGAAAACCCGATCTCCTACTTCATAATTCTTATCTGTCCTATGAGCATCAGCATAGCTCTTTTGTCTATCTTGTGCCTCTTTCAATTGTTGCCTAATTTGTTTAACTTGTTCCTCCATCTCTTGAATTAGTTATGGCCCCACTATCACCCGATCTTCTAACCTGTCCCAACTTAACGGTGTCCTGCAAGGTTTGTCGTACAATGCTTCAAATGGAGACATCCCGATTGAACTGTGGTAATTGTTATTATATGCAAATTCAACTAAGGGTAAGTACTTTTCCCAATGTGTTTGTTGGTCCATAACGTACATTCTTAGCATATCTTCTAGTACTTGGTTCACCCTTTCTGTTTTCCCGTCAGTCTCAGGATGATAAGTTGTGCTTAAATTTAGTTGAGTTCCCAAGGCTGATTGCATGCAAGTCCAGAATCTTGAAGTGAATCGTGAATCTCTGTCTGATATGATCTTCTTAGGTACTCCATGAAATCTAATAATTTGATTTATAAATACCTGAGCTATGTCAGCGACTTGGTAAGTATCTCTTACGGGAATGAAATGGGCGTTTTTCGTTAATTTATCCACGACAACCAGAATGGCATTATGCTTTTGTAGGGTAAGAGGTAGGCCAACGATAAAATCCATAGAAATTATTTCATGTTCGGTCATAGGAATGTCGTGAGGTCGCTGGAGACCTGCTGGATGACAATGGTCAACCTTCACTCGCTGACATTTGAGACATTTTACAACGAATTGCACAATATCATGTTTCATACCTGCCCAAAAGAAGATTTTCTTTGTATTCGCATACATTTTCTTTACACTAGGATGTGCACAATACAATGCCCTATGGACTTCCTTAAGAATGGTGTTTTGAAGATCCCCACTATTAAGAATGTACATCCTTCCATGGAATCGCAAAATTCCATCATCTTCTAATTCATATCCCTCAAACTTAAGTTCTTTTGAATTTTTACAATCAAGCCCGGATCTCACTTTCATATACCAATTGTCTCTCAAGAGACGTTCTAGTACTCATTTCCTCAAGTCTACCTTGATAGGTATGAGGGAAAATATCTGAGGTCTTCTACTTAAAGCCTTTGCCACTACATTCTCCTTTCCTTTAATGTATGAAATTCGAAAGTCATACTCACTCAAGAATGCACCCAATCGTTTTTCCCTAGCATTCAGGTCTCTTTGAATAAACAAATATTGTAAACTTTGGTGGTCTTTTTTGAACATAAAGTTTCTCCCTACAAGATAGTGTCTCCATATCTTTAAAGCTAGTACTACAGCGGCTAACTCTAAATCGTGCGTGACATAGATTTCTTCATGATGCTTTAATTTTCTTGAGGCATACGCTATTACTCCTTTGTCTTGCATTAATACTGCACCTAATCCTTGCTTGGTGCATCAGTACATACAATAAAATCCTTGTCCATATCAAAGACTCTCAAGATTGGTCCACTGGTCAACAATCTTTTAAGTTTAAAGAATGCTCTGCGACATTCCTTAGTCCATTCATACCTAACTCCTTTAAGTTGGAGGGTTGTGATAGGTTTTGTAATTTTGGAAAATCCTTCTACAAACCTTCGATAGTAGCCGGCTAAACCCATAAAACTTTGTACTTCATGCGCATTTTTCGGTATCGGCCATTCCATGATTGCTTTTACATTCTTAGGATCTATTGAGATTCCTTCACCAGATATAATATGACCCAAGTAATGAATCTTATTCTAAAAGAATGAACACTTGGATAGCTTTAGATATAATTGGTTTTCCCTGAGGCAAGATAATACTATTCACAAATGTTCTTCATGCTCTTTTTCATTTTTGGAGTAGATAAAAATATCATCTAAGAAGATTTGTACAAATTGGTCGAGATATTTGCGGAAAACACTATTCATAAGGTTCATGAATATTGTTGGTGCATTGGTCAACCCAAATGGTACCACTGTGAATTCATAATGCCCGAAGCATGTTCAAAATGCAGTTTTAGAGATATCGCTTTCCTTAATTCTTAGTTAATGATAACCCGATTGTAGATCGATTTTTGAAAAGACAGAAGCTCCTTTCATTTGGTTGAAGAGGTCATCAATTCAAGGCATTGGATACCAATTCTTTATTGTAACTCGGTTTAAGTCTCGATAGTCTATGCATAGTCGCAAAGAACAATCCTTCTTAACAAAAATTACAGGAGCACCCCAAGGCGAAATACTAGGTCGAATGTGTCCTATATCCAATAATTCCTTCAATTGAATTTGTAACTCTTGAAGTTCTAGAGTTGTCATTCTATAAGGTGTTTTAGAGATTGGTTCTGTACCAGGTTTCAATTCTATTGTTAGATCCAACGCTCTTTCATGAGGTAACCCTGGTAGTTCCTTTGACAAAACATAAAGAAATTCAGATAACATCGGATATTGTTCTAAGGCTAGTCCTTTCTCTTTGCTTACTTCTTGAACTGCATATACCTGACAACCTTTTCTTAAGCAACGCTTCATTTACATTGTTGAGATAAAGCGTAAAGATACTTTCCTCTTAATACCTTAGATTTGGATCATCTCCCCTTTATCATTTATACAAATAAATGTTTTCTCGTAACAGTCTACCCATGCTTGATGAGCTTCTAACCAATCCATCCCTATGACGAGGTCATAAGTTCCTAAGGTTGTGACATAAACTTTTAACTTAGTCGAACAGATCCCTAGATCAACTTTGCATTCCTCAACACTTAAGTCTACAGACTTAAGTTCTCCTAAAGCCATTTCCACCTGTCCGAAATCATTTTGCTTGCAGATTGCCAACCCACATTTATTTAATGCAAATGATGAAATGAACTCTTAGTGGCACCAATATCAAATAAGATTTTGAGTTTTATATCGTTAATAGTACCTGAGGATTCCACTACAATGGACTGATGTTTTGCTTGGTTATTGTTGACTATTGCATGGATTCTATAATTGCCTTGGATATTTGATGATGGTTCTTTTCCGGCTCGATGCATTACATTTGACAAGGCTTCCGAACAATCATGTTGAAAGTGTGATCCTCAACATCCCCAACAATTAACCTGGGATGGTCACCTTGAGTTAGATTGTGAGTTTCTAGACAAGAAACTTCGTCCTTTTGTGCTACTTCTTCTCGCGTTTCTTCCTCTATTAATAGTTCCTCGAGATTTCCATGGACTTGTGTTTGATGATTCAACAGTTATAGTATTAACAGTCATGGGAGCTCTTGCTCCTACTCCTCTTTGTATAAATCTATTACCATAAGGAGGTGGCCTCAAGCTACTTATCCTGAAGAAGTTTCGAGGAAACTTCCCTAGAAATCCTGGTTGTGGGGTTCCTGTCGATATGACATCCCTTTCTATTCCTAGATGCTCCTCTGCATAACGGCCACATTCAACTGCCTCGCCTACTGATGATGGCTTCCACATCCTAAACATGGCCCTGATTCGAGGGTTTTATCCATATATGAAGTGCTCAAACTGACGTTCATCAATATATAGATAAGGAATATATTTCACAAGCTCCATAAACCTTATCTTCCATTGTTTTGTTACCTTGGACTAGCATATGAAACGCCCCAGCTTGCTACTCTTGAAAGATGGCAATCTTTGTCTTGGAGGTAGAAGAGTACTCTCTTAACGCAAAACATTTGTTCATTCCTTCTAGCCATGCTTCAACACATTCTCCAGCTCGTCCTCTTGAAAGTTCTGGGAGTTTGATCTTTTGCAGCTCCCTAGAAATATCTTCCTTCGGTTGTCTATAATGAAATCCCTTGGGCTCCCCTAGGTTTCTTTTGTTAGGATATTTCGACACATAGGAAATAGTTAAGTATAACTTGGTCTAGTGTAGAGTTAGGTAAAGTGTGTTTCTTTAATATGTACTTTTGTAACTTACAATCCGACGGTCACGATATGTTCTAGACATGAAGTGATCTGAAGGTTCATTCTCTCTTCGGTATTACCGACACTTGATCCGTGGCTTAACACCCGATTGGTCCATGATCTCTATTTAAAGAGCATGGAGGGTCATTTGTAGGGTAACCGTTCATGAGAGACTCTTATGTAAATTTTCATTCTTTTATTAATAAATTGCATGAAATGGCCGCGTTGGCTCAGGCCGTGGACTGTTTCCCTCTTTAAGGGTTTTAACCACATCAAGAATACTAGTGTATTGATCTGTGATCTGTTTGTGAGCGGTATCCTTTGGTGTTCTATCTGAGGAACTTACCGTGTAAATTCCTACATGGTATTAGAGCTATTTGAGGGTCACATCCGTTGGTGATCCACATCTGAAGCCGGTACAACTGCATCCAACTGTCGTTTCCTAGATCTATTGTTTCTGACTGCTTTCGGGCCGAGAGGACTGCTCTATTGTGTTAAGAGCATCTGTTCCAGTGAGGAACCCCTTTCGTTTCATGCGAAAAGGTTTCCGGTAGCCCTAGCTATGTCATTTTTAAGATCTTGAAGTATACAGTGTTTATTTTGCAGTTCTAGCTATTCATCTCTCTATTTATTTCGGTTTCTTTAGCTCTCTGTTTTTTATTACCGGATCTATACCTTTCATTTCTGCGTCTGCTCTTTGCCCCGCGACTTTGTGCGATCTGGGCAAATAAAAAACAGAAAGGAAAGATTCTTCTCATGCATATGCTCTTTTCCACCGCGCCTTAGTGTGATCTCGGAGAATCAGAAACGTTGAGGAAAATATTTAGTTTCCCGCTAAAGCTAACTTCAAGCCGTAAGGTTTGTTTTTTTGGTATTTCTGTGTTGAGTTTTGTGGTTTTTGTTTTGTAGGAAAAAAAGAGTTTTTTCAAGTAAGCATGCACCGCAAAGCTTTAGTGACTATTTACAGAATCAAAAAAAAAAAAAACTTCCTCTTTTCCAAAAATTACTAACCTTTTAAACTAGCTCACTTGGTCCAAAGTTACTTTATGGGAATAGAGGTCTTGAGTTCAAGTCTTTCTTTTTGTTGAGTTACATTTTCAAAAAGCACATGTAACTTATGTTTTAAAGTTACTCTATCTAAAAGTGTTCTCACCCATTATAAAAAGTGAGTCACTTATAATTCTAAAGTCTCTTTATCTTTTATTTAAGATACAATTTAGTGGGTAGCTCATAAAGTACCATTGTAAAAGTGATTTTCACTTATTTATAAAAGTGAGTCCCATAAAATCTTTTTTTTAAGTCAGCTAATTAGATTAAGTTTGGAGGGGGGGATTTTTTTAAATATAACATTATCATTTTTTTCTGCACATTCACGCACTTCGTCGGCATCTTCAACAACCTTTCTTCAAAAAGTCATAACTTCTTCATCCGAAAGCCGTTTTTAGAGCCGTTTTTTTAATCAACCTAATTTTTCGAGATCTTTCTATTGGAACACTTAGTTTCAGCATCTACAGCGTCAATTTCTGTTAAAATAGAAAGTCCCTGCCAACTTATTCTTGACAGCACCAACTACTTCCAATGGTGGTCCTACATTGTGGATTTACTTAGAAGTAAAAGTCCTTACAGAATAGCCTCAGGCCAAGAAACCAAACATCAAGATGAAGATAAGGCAGCCAAATGGGAAAATAGGCAAGATCAAGCACATGGGTTGATAGGGATGTCTATTTCTCCAGACCTTAGATTCCATATCACAAAACTTGATACCCCTAATGAAACAATGAAACAACTCACTAAAGTTTTTGGAATTAAAAATGAAATTAGAGCCCATCAACTTGAAAATGAGTTGCTTACGTTGGACCCCAATAATTTTTCTTCCATTGAAAATTTTTTGTCTAAATTCAAAACCCTTAGACTTCTCTTGGAAGGTGTTAAGGTTAAGAAAGAAGATGGTAGTCTTATCTATTCCATTCTTACTAAGTTGGGACCAGCCTACTCTGTTTGCTTCCACCTTCCATTCTACTAGAGAAGCATTTATTTCTCAAGGACAAGACTACAAGTCCCCCTCTTTTGATGCCTTTTGTCATTCCTTAATAAGAGAACAAGAAAAACTCTTACATCTTGGTCTTTTTAATCTTGGAAACTCTTCTAAGAAAGCCTTAGCCGCCCGGCAGCAACCAAATTCAAAGAATCCTAAGAAGCAGTATCCTAAAAAGAATGGTCCTAAACCAAACAAGGGTCCTAAGCAACTTTAGTCGCAAAATGAAAAATCATTTCAACAAAATGATAAGGCAAATAAAAACAAAGGGAAGAAAACTGATAGACATTACCACTTTTGTAATCGAGATGGCCACTTGGAATCCAAATGCTTTAAGAAGATGGAAGCCTTGGAAGTAGCAATGAAGAAGCATAACATCCATTTGGAGCACTCTTCAACTTCAACTTCAACCTCATCTTCAGGAATAACACTTTCTGCATGTGGTTGTCTAGCATCTCGGTTTGGTTACGCACTAAATGTATCTTCTTCTTCTCATTCTCATGAGTGGCTCATTGATTCTGGAGCTTTTTATCACATGGCCAAAAACAAAGCCATGTTTTCTTCTTTAAATGATTGTAACACCAAAAATATGTATGTTAGTCATGATAGATCTCTTAGTGTTGTAGGCACTGGAACTGTTCATCTAGACAATGGTCAAATTAATGATGTATTATGTGTTCCAATCTTATCCTACAACCTTCTATCTATATATCAGATAACTCATTCAGGTGAAGGTAAAATCGTTGAATTTTCACCTCAAGATGTTGTAATTAAGGACCTAAGAGATCCTAGACAGAATTTGGTTACTGGCATTGCCGATGATTCTACAAGGTTGTATAATTTTAACAACTTTGGATCATCAAATCTTCCCTCGGTATTTGTTTCTCATAATGATGAAGTGAGCAAACTTTGGCATGAGCAATTTGGTCACTTAAACTATCACTCCCTTCAAAACCTATGTAAAGAAAATATGATGACATGTCTTCCAATGGTATCTTGCAGAGATGGTGTTTGTTCCGGATGTGTACTCGGAAAACATCATCAAGATAGTTTTGAAAAACGTGCCTCTTGGCATGCCTCAACCCCTTTACGGCTTGTGAATAGTTATTTATGTGGTCCACTTCCAGTTGTTTCATTCTCTAGCTACAAGTATTTCTTAACTTTCATTGATAATTTCTCCAGACGCACTTGGGTATACTTCTTAAAACTCAGAGTGAAGTATTTAACATGTTCTTGGCCTTTCAGGCCTTTGTTGAAAAACAATCTGGACATCAAATTCTTAAGCTAATATCTGATAATGGCAGAGAATATGTTAACAACAAATTCATCAACTTTTGCACTGAGAATGCAATTCAAATGCAACATATTGTTCCATATACTCCACAAGAAAATGGTGTAGTTGAAAGGAAGAAGCGCACCTTAAAGGAAATGGCTAATTGTATGCTTCAATCTAAAGGACTTAGTCTTAATTTTTGGGCATAAGCAACTAACTGTGAAAATTACATAGTAAATTGCACAACTACTAAGGTTTTAAAAAATATCACTCCAGAAGAAGCATGGAGCTCAATTAAATCAGATGTAAGTCACTTTCGTGTTTTTGGAAGTGAAGCATGGGCTCATATTCCAGATGAGAAACATAAAGCTTTAGAACCTAAGAGTGAAAAATGTATTTTTGTTGGATATTCTGAAGATGTCAAAGGATATAGACTTATTCCACTTACGTCCAAAAATGTTATCATTAGAAGAGATGTAAAGTTTTCTGAAAATATATTAGCCTACAAGCCTAGTTCGACAGATGTGCCACCTCTCTCTATCCCTTCTACTTCTGAAAATATTTCTTCTTCAGATGATGACAGCGAGGATGACAATCCTCCCCCACCTTCTCAGGATCCTCCTTCAGCTCCTCAGCTTCCAAAATGGGTTCGTGTTACACGGGATGCAGCAAGTGCTCTTGCCGATGATCCTACAAATCAGTGATGTACACGTTCTCAGTTCGATAGAGCCTCTTCTTTACTGGCTCAAGCTTCAGCGAATTATGATCCTGACACCTTTGCAGAAGCTTCAGGCCATCTAGATTGGGACGCAGCTATGAATGAAGAATATCGTTCATTATTGGCAAATGATACATGGAATCTTGTTCCTCTTCCAAAGGGACGAAAACTTGTTAGATGCAAATGGGTTTACAGAACCAAGTATGGACCAGATGGAAAAGTTGATAAACATAAAGCTCGTCTTGTTGCTAAGGGTTTTTCACAAGTTGAAGGCATTGACTATACTGAAACCTTCTCCCGTGTTGCCAAAATGAACTCTATCCACCTTGTTCTTTCCCTTGCTGCCTCTTTCAAATGGGAAGTCCATCAGATGGATGTTAAATTTGCCTTCTTGCATGGGGACTTACATTAAGAAATTTATATGGAACAACCTACTGGCTTTATACAAATAGACTCTAGCCTTGTATGTCGGCTTAAGAACTCCTTTTATGGTCTCAAGCAAGCACCTCAGACTTGGTATGCCAAAATGGTTAGCTTTCTTTTAGAAACTGCCTTTTCTAGGTGTCATTCTGACAATACTGTCTACGCCAAGAAAGTGGGCAAGTCCCTTATCATTCTTGTTCTTTACGTTGATGATCTTATCCTTACTGGTAGTGATCCCAACCTTATAAACCATGTGAAATCCAGCCTTAAAAAGAAGTTTGAAATGACAGACTTAGGACACTTGCATTATTTTCTTGGTCTTCAAGTCTTGCAATCCAAGGAAGGTATTTCCCTTTCCCAGTCCAAGTATGCCTGTGATCTTCTACGCCATTTTCACATGGAAGACTGTAAGCCAGCCCCTTCTCCCTTTCATTCTGGAGCCAAACTTTCAGTCACTTGTACTTCCCCTGAAGTTGATGCTACCTTATACCGTCAACTTGTAGGAAAACTTTTGTATCTGACCCATACTCGTCCTGACCTTTCCTTTGTTGTTGGCCTTATTGCTTGGTTTATGCAAAACCCACATGAAAGTCATTGGAAAGCAGCTAAGAGAATACTTCATTATGTTTGAGGTACAGTTCAGTTTGGGATTCATTACAGTGCAGAGGCATCTCCTCTATTGGTTGGTATCACTGATTCCAATTGGGCTGGTGACCCTGATGATCGAAAGTCTACTGTCAGTGATGTGTTCAATCATGGTTCAGGACCTATTACATGGGCTTGCAAGAAACAAAGTGCCATTTCTCTTTCTTCAGCAGAAGCAGAGTATCATGGTGTCGTAGAAGCTAGTAAGGAAGCTTGTGGCTTCATTAGATCCTGTCAAAGTTTGGCTTTCAGCAGCACCATCCGACTACACTTTGGTGTGATAATCAAAATGCCATTCAACTATGCAAAGATCCAGTCCAACATCAGTGCAACAAACACATTGCACTGCACATGCACTTCATCAGAAAGCTCATTCATGACCATGTTCTTGAACTGCAATATTGTGCAACAGATGATCAAGTTGCAGACATCTTTACAAACGCTCTCACAGAGGTGAAGTTTACTAAACTTCGATTTATAGTTGGAGTTCAGGAAGTTGTCACTAAGGGGGGATAGGCTCTAATGCCTCCTTCCTTCTCCTATTGTGTCATATTTGTACATCCTGCAATCCTATCCCAAGTTGTTCTTAAGGGGGGATGTTAGGATATTCTGACACATAGGAAATAGTTAAGTATAACTTGGTCTAGTGTAGAGTTAGGTAAAGTGTGGTTCTTTACTATGTACTTTTGTAACTTACAATCCGATGGTCACGATATGTTCTAGACATGAAGTGATCCGACAGTTCATTCTCTCCTCGGTATTACCGACACTTGATCCGTGGCTTAACACCCGATTGGTCCATGATCTCTATTTAAAGAGCATGGAGGGTCATTTGTAAGGTAATCATTCATGAGAGAAGCTTATGTAAATTTCCATTATTTTATTAATAAATTGCTTGAAGTGGCCGTGTTGGCTCAGGTCGTGGACTGTTTCCCTCTTTGAGGGTTTTAACCACGTCAAGAATATTGGTGTATTAATCGGTGATCTGTTTGTGAGCGGTGTCCTTTGGTGTTCTGTCTGAGGAACTTACCCTGTAAATTCCTACATCTTTCCTACAGTTGAGGTTTCTCTTCTTTGGTATTAGCTATTGGTGACCCTTTTAATGTTTCCAAGATGGCTTCCAATGAGCACATTATAATGGTTAACTCAGGTGCTAAAGCAGTTGGCGTTGATGATGGTCTCGGTGGTGGCGATGGCAATGGTGATGGTGATGACGATGGTGGTGGCATTAGCGATGGCAATGCTACCCGATCGCATTGTCGTTGTTGATATGTCTTTACATCACAGCTTTTCCTGGATACATAATAAGATTTATAAAAATTTGAGGTACAATTTAAATTTAATAAATATAACTTCCGTAAATTCAAATTCATATACGGGTATAGTTTTTTTTTTCTATTATTACCTGCAGGCAGGTCTTACTGGTACTGAGGTCAAGGGGGGTGGTATTGCTACCTCCATGTCCTAATGCATGTTGTTATATTTTGATGCGTAATAATACTTATTAAAATGCATGGGTTTTGATACATCATAGTATTATTTCATAATATTTCCCTAAGCATTTTCTAATCCTAAATATGCCTCTTTTATATATATATATATATAACTTATATTTCGACATCATTTTAGATAATTGCAATGGCATGTCAACTTTATAATAGTACGAGAGTTTTGAATTGAGTAAAATATATTTAGATAATTATAAAAGTATACAAACTTTATAAAAATATAGAAGTTTTTACTAAATTATAAGCGTGTTAAAAGCTATTGTTTACATTTAAAATTTCATAGGGTACAAAGCCACTAGGAGATGGACATATAAAAATAGATTCGATACCATGCTGGGTGGAGGGGAGTATAATATCTTTCTTTATTTTATAACTCAACCGGTCAATTCCCTCATAATTTAATGTTTTTTCTAGTATATATAATATTTTTTATTCGAAACTAAAAAGCTGGATAAACTAATCTATTAAAAAAATGATGTACTTCTATTAAAACATAGCTCTTATCCAATTTGTCAAGTAACCAAATGGTGCATGCAGCTTGCAACTATGTACTCAATTTAAGAAATCGACCATTTTATTATTTTATCATTCTAACACAATAAAAATATTAAACAAACAAAATAAAATATAATCATTAAATAAAATGAAGTATGCTCATCATATATTAATAATAATTTAATTTTAGTTCACTGACCACTACTTTAAATCTGTGCATAATCTCTACATGCCTTTGCATTAAAATTTCCTATGCTCCGCTTTTTGTACCAATGTCCAAGAGGAAAGAAAACTATTTTCCACCAAAATGACTATGACATGACCAGTTCACTGGAGATTCTTTCTTTATGTGATGGTTTTTCTTTTTTTAAGTTTGCCATTTTATTAGACATTGGCTTTGACTAATGTTAATTTTGCATCTATGTTTGCCAGGAATTGCCCTACAACCCTAATGGCATTGCAGCAACCATGAGCTAAACTTAACTGTGACCTAAACTCTGATGACACCTGCAAAGCTGCAAACCAAGAGGCTGGTAACAAGGTCGGAATGACAGAGGAGGAAGGGGGGGGGAGAGATCCCCTCCTATCGAGACGTGTCGACAGGGGATTCCCGCCAAAACACAAGCAACCCGAAGCTAACACGAGATACAAACAAAATGTCAGGACCAGTCCTCGGGGCGCGATGGCAGGCAGGCAGCAGAGGAAAATGTCTGCCATGTGCGACAGAGAAACCGAGATTCATCATCCCGATGAACAAACTGAAGCAATATATAAGTTACATGAAAGACCATGCGCTAATATGTAAGTTCATCGGAGTTTGGCCGACGGAGAAGGACCTCACCAAATCGATACAACAAAAATGGCAACCCAAAGGCCATATCGAGCTCAAGCTGAGAGCTAGAGGCTTCTTCACGGTAATATTCTCGAACCTGCAAGATAAAGAAAAATTATTTGAAAATGATCCTTACTTTCTTTATAATGCTAATTTGTTTATGAGGTATTGGGAAGAATGTTATGACCCAAACAAGCAAAAATTTCTGGCAGCCCCGGTTTGGGTTAGATTATTCGGTCTCCCAATGGATTTCTGGGACCCAGAAATACTGGAGGGCATTGGAAATACGATAGGCAGATTTGTCAAAATAGCAGAAACGACAAAAAGAGGCAGATACACTTCATATGCAAGAATATGTGTATACATGAACATAGTTGAACCTATACCTGACTCAGTGGAACTAGAATATCATGAAGAGGTGTGGCAGCAAACCCTAGACTACGAACACATCCCGTTCAGATGTCATAGATGTCATGAGTATGGCCACCTATTTAAGGATTGTCCACTGAACCTAGAGGAAGGAGAGAACATGCACAAGCAATAGAGGAAACCTCAAGAAGATAAGGAAGGGTTTCAAGAAGTGAAAAGCAAGAGGAGACAAGCAAAAGAAACTCCCAACACAGGGAAAAAAGAATATCAAACTCAACCGAGCAGAACGAACAGCTTTGAAGCGCTGCAGGGAGAAGAAGAAGAAGAAAATGAGGTCCAAACTATGGATTATCAGGAAAAAGGAAAGGAGAGCAGTTCGAGTCAAGGCAAACTGAACCCCAAGAGGAAAGCTCAAAGAGAGCCGGTAGATAAAGAGGATAAGGAGGGCAAGGGAGAGGATGGAAACCACTACAATGGAAATTGACCCAAGCAAGGGAGAGGAACTAAGCATGGAAGAGGAGGTGTTGAAGAAACTACTGAATGAATGGAGACACTTAGACGAAAGATTTATACCAGAAGACCAAAAAAGACTATATAAAGAGACATTCCAACAATATCAAGCTAAGCAGGGACAGGGACAGGTGGAGATGGCAGAACAACTGGGGATGCATTAGGAAAACCCCCAAGAATACTCAAATAAAATGAAAGGAGGAAAGAAAAGAGGCCGGAGAAACCTACATGAATCCATACAGATTATGGGAGAAATGTTGGTGAATACAAGCAGGGTGGTACCGCTATCAGTGGTATACCAACAAATAAACAAAGTGTCCCAATGATAATTACATCCTGGAACATAAGAGGCCTCAACAACAGAGATAAACAAAGACACTTAACTGAGAGACTAAGAAAAGAAAAACCCCAATTCATGCTGCTACAAGAAACAAAGATTACAGGAGGGAAAATGGAAGAAATATTAAGTAAAATAAAATTGAGGTATGAATGCATGACTATAGATGCAAGAGGTAGCACAGGCAAAATTGCAATATTGTGGAACCCAGCAAAGATCACAATGGATTACTAGATAGGCATGAAGAGAATTCTCACGGGGCAATTTCGCCTGATAGGAAATAAAGAATGGTTCCTACTCTCTGCAGCATACGGTCCTTACATACCAATGGAAAAGGAAAATTTCCTCCAGCAAATAAAGACGTTAAGCCAACTACATAAAGAAAAGATTTGGTTATTAGCAGGCGACTTTAACTTGATAACAACAATAGAGGAGAAAAAAGGGGGATTGCGAAAGGAAGAGCCAGAAATGGAGAAATTCAAAGATATACAAGAAGAACTACAACTGGTGGATATCCCAACAATAAATGGAAAATATACGTGGAATAATAGAAGGGGAGGGAGCAGACAAATAGCTTCTCGTCTAGACAGATTCTTGGTTACAGAAAACTTCATTAGCAAAGATGTATACTATGAGGCTACAATTCTACCATGTCTAGGGTCGGACCACTGGCCTATTAAACTAGAAGTAGAAATGAAACAAGGAAATCGAAACAGACCATTTAGGTTTGAGGCCTTTTGGCTAAGAGAACCGACCTTCATAGGAAAAATGAAGGAGTGGTGGAATGAGAGTGAGAAAGAAGGGAGAAATCTGATGCACACCTTTCAACTCAAACTTAAAGAACTAAAAGGAAAAATAAAGAAATGGAACAAGGATGAATTCGGCAACATACATCAGGAACAGGAGTTGATCCAAGCCAAGATGAAGAAAGTACAACAACAAATTATCAATGAAGGTAGAAGTGAATTGCTAGTGGAGGAGGAAGGGCAGCTGATTAATAAAATGGAGGAAAGGAGACAACAAGAAGAAATATTGTGGAAGCAGAAATCCAGAATTCAATGGTTAAAGGAAGGGGAACGAAATACAAGGTTTTTTCACAAAGCAATGATCCATCATAGGCAACAGAATAGGATATTTTCCCTAGTAGATCAGCAAGGCAATTGACTTACCCAAAACGAAGACATGGAGAATCTGTTAGTGCAACACTTTAAGAGGCTACTGATGGAACCTAACATAAGTAGGGAGGAGAATATAAACAAAATCATATAGCACATTCCCAATCTGGTGAGCAGAGACCAGAACATGGCCCTGCTAAGAGAAATATCTAAAACAGAGGTAGAAGAAGTCATCAAAAATATGGCAAGAAACAAAGCACCAGGTCCAGACGGATACACAGCAGAATTCTTCCAGGCGACATGGCCATTCATGGGCGAAGATATAGTGAAATTAGTTGAGGAGTCCAGATGCACAAAAAGAATGCACCCGGCCCTGAACTCCACATTTCTGGCCCTGATTCCGAAGACGGATCATTCAGAAGAACCGCAAGGGTTCAGACCAATAGCGCTTTGTAATGTCATATACAAAATTATGGCTACAATTATGGTCAATCGCTTAAAACCTATATTACCTGGATTAATATCTCAGGAACAGACAAGGTTCGTTAAAGGAAGACAAATAACAGATGGCATAGTGGTGGCACAAGAGGCAATTCATTCATTAAAGACAAAAAAAACCAAAGGAATGTTGGTTAAATTAGACTTATCAAAAGCCTACGATCGACTGAATTGGAATTATCTACAGGGAATATTGAAGGCATTTGGCTTTGATGCAAGATGGATAAGCTGGATAATGTCGATGTTATCAACTCCAGTCCTGTCAATTCTACTCAACGGATCACCCACAGAGGCGTTCAACACAACCCGAGGGCTTAGGCAAGGTGACCCGCTTTCCCCATTTTTGTTCATCCTAGCAGCGAAAGGCCTCGGACAGTATATAAAGGAGAAAGTTCGAAGAGAACAGTACACTGGCCTCAGACTATGGGGGAATGATCTACCATTAACACACCAACAATTCGTAGATGACATAATGATGTATGGGCAGGCATCGCTTAAGGAAGCCAGAAGAATTATGGAAATTCTTACGGAATTCACTAGTGCTTCAGGGACGGAGATAAACAAAGAAAAGTCTGATATATATTTCTTCAACACAACAGCACCTTCACAAGCTTTCTTAGCAAGAGTAATGGGATTCCGAATAGGAAATTTTCCCTCGAAATACCTAGGAGTCTAGCTAAATGATCAACAAAACAAAGTGGCAAATTGGAAACCCCTGTTGGGAAAAATCCAAGGAAAAATGTAGAACTGGACATTCAGATCACTGAATATGCCAAGTCGCGTAATATTACTGAGATCAGTGCTACAATCTATCTCGATTTACCAACTAACCAGTCAAGCGACGCCAAAACAGTATGCCAAAGGATGATTGACATCTTCAAAAAGTTCTTGTGGCAAGGGCCTAGAATGGAAAAAAATGGGCTCTTCTATCATGGAACTGACTCAGCAAACCCCTAAAAGAAGGGGGACTAGGACTCCGAGATCCATACATTCTCAATCAGGTCATGGGGGCAAAGTTATGGTGGAGATGGATCCAGGGAGGGGTAGACCTATGGAAACAATTATGGGAGAGGAAGTATGGCATGCCAAGATCAACAGAAGGAAAGTTGAGACTCCAAGACAACAAGAAAGGATCAGCAATATGGAACTTAGCCTCAGACAATAGAAATTTGATCAGAAACCATAGTTTCTGGGAAATTAGAGGAGGAGACAAAGCCAAATTCTAGGAAGAAGCGTGGCAACAGAGAGAAAAACTAATCAGTAAGCCTGAGCTAGAAGAAGTCTACCAATATACCAATATCCATGGAGAACAAACAGTTAAAAACTTCTGGAGCATAGAACCTGGAGAATACTGGAGAAAGTGGAAACAAAAACAGGACTGGCCAGAAGCTCCAGAAACACCCCAGTGGAAGTTATATGAGAATGAGATGGCAACCCGGAAAATCGCAAAAGCAAAAGGGTCAGACATACTAAGATGGGGATACAGGATTAAAGGGATGTTCACAATTAAAGAGGGCTATCAACTACAAGCAAAACATCTCAGGCAACAGGAGACACATATCTGGGAAAGTATATGGCAAGAAAAGACATGGTCGAAAGTCGCCTTCTTCATGTGGATCCTCCGCCATGGGCGCGCACTTACATGGGATCAATTGCAAAAAAAAAGGGCTGCAAGGACCCTCGATATGTAACTTATGTAAAGAACAAGTAGAAACAATGGAGCACATGACCAATGCTTGTAGATACAGTGATAACCTGTGGAAAAACCATAATCAACTCTTTGGAGTAAGTGATAGGAATCCAAACAACATGAAAACAACAATAGATAATTGGCGGAAAAAGCCTTACCAAAATACAATCCTGAATCGAGCCTGGAGATTATCATTAGGGTTCGTCCTATGGGCAATATGGAAGGAAAGAAATAATTTGATCTTCAAAGAAGAAAGAAGAACTGAAGAAGAAAGATGGAAACAGATAATCCAGAACATAAGAGAGACGATACTGGCAGAGAAATGGTATGAGGAGGATTGGAAAATCAATCCACAAGAAGAAAGAATAATGAAAGGTTTGAACTTGAAACCTAGTATGCTAAACGCCTCCTCATGGAAGCATCATACCCCCAATGGAGAGTCTGCAAATTGTTATAAATGGCCTCAAAAAGCATTTGTCAAACTTAATTTCGATGGAGCTACAAAAGGGAACCTTGGGGCGGCAGGGATAGGAGGATTATTCAAAGACGATAAAGGGAAAACGCTCAGATTATACGCTATGGACTGCGGCAATGTGAGCAACAATGAAGCAGAGCTTCATGCTCTGAAGAGGGGACTGGAAATCGCGGTAAGAGAGAGATTCCAAAGACTGCAGGTGGAAGGAGACTCGAAAATGGCGATAGATATGGTGAAGAAGCTCCAGCAAGGAACGCACTAGGAAAAAATCAGCCAAAGCTGGAGGACCGCAAGGCTGGTCCAAGAGATTAGCAAGCTAATTCGACAAGATAAGATACATCATCCCAACACATGTCCGAAGGATGGGCAACGTGGCAGCGAACAATCTTGCAAACTGGGGATGCGGCCAGGTAGGTAGAAACCTAGATATAAGAGAAGAAGAGTTATTACAAATGGAGGGAATGAAGAAAGTAGTGGAAATACTAGAAAAAGACAAGGAGCAAGAGGAGAACCCTCGATCAGGGTGTGACAGAGAAGAGGAGGTGGGCCTGCGACGATGGGAAGTGGAGATGTCAAGGATCATTCACTCAAGTGCGAGGACAGAGAACACATCAAGATGCGGGGGAAGAGGACAATAGGAAGGGTAGGTAGAAGGGCAGGGCAGGGAGGTAGAAGGGCAGGGCAGGGAGGGAGAAAGCCCTGAAAGAAGACAGGTGTGGTTGCGAAGGGAAGGCAGAGAGGAAGGACTGGGGGCCAACAAAAGAGCGGGCAGATTGATGCCAGCAAGTGGCAAGAGTATAGAGAAGAACCCACGGCAGGAGCAACCGGAGGCACGAGAGAGTTAATGAGGGATAGAACTAGAAGCACCAGAGGACCATCATTCTGAGGGGTAGGAATGAGGAAAAGGGTGGCGAGAAAACTAGGAGGACAGGTGGGAGGTGTGACGAAAGGAAAAAGGGAAAGCAGGTTAAAGCAAAAGGTAAGTGAGAAAGAAGACGGTTGCATGCAGAAAGGGAGAGCGAGGGTAAGAGCAGCGAAAGGTGGTGGACGCAGGCCAGTGGATGCAGCTGCGTCAACTCAATTCGACGGTATGTATTCCTCAATATCCTTAACATCAAAATTACAGTAATGCTAATTTCAATGGTACTAGGGAAAGAGACTTGGGCAAGTTAGGACCCAGAAAGAGTCAAAAGAAGGGTTTCCTGGAACACTATCTGGATCAGGAACGAGGATGAAAGGGAGAGAGAAGCAAAAGATAAAGAAAGGCCTTTGAAAAAAACACAGAGAGGGAAGGAGGGAGGTCGGGGAAAGAAGAGAGACCCTGGTAAGGGAGAAGGCAGAAGGAATATAGCTCCAGCCAAGTGGCTCCTGAGGCACGGAGGAGATAATTTAGGTAGATGGTATAGAGAGGAAACTACCCTGGAGGCCACAATAGCTAAGACAAGGGACATCTGGGCCGCTAAGAAACCTAACTGGAATATCCAGAATAAAACTGAGAGGATAACCAGGGGCTCAATTAAAGTGAAGACAATAGAGAGGTGCGAGAACGAAATGAAGAAACCTCGTGCAAATCAGAACAGGGACAAGGTCTCCCTTTATAGACTCCCTGGTAGGTCTTCTAAGGTAAACCATCCGAGTGAGGGTAGACGGGGAGAGATGAATCTGAGAGAAGAAGATTTGAGAGGCTGCAAAATGCTAACCCAAGAACTGTCAGGGGGAAATCTGAGGGAGATGAAAGGCAAACTCAAGCTGCCAGGACTTGAGCGAGAGACCAAACCCGGAACACTTAAATACAAGATAGAATGGGAAGTATACTTTCAGACTACTGATACTTCTTATGGTATTGTTTTAGGTTTAATTATAATCTACGTCCAGCACAGTTTGGAGGCAAGCAAGCACACAGAGGAAAGCGAATTGGGTGAAGAAAACTGCAACCGAGACAATGTAAGAATGGCGAGAGATGGAAAAGAGGTGGCTAAGAAGAGCAACAGAGGAGCAGGCAAAGCAGGGAAACAAACCGTCGCAGAGGTGGGAACCTCCAGCAGAGACCAATGCAAGCGAGGCAGAAAGACGAGACAAGAGCATATGAAGACCCTTATCGATGCGTACATGGCAGGTAATCCACCCAAGGTCAGAGCGCAAATAACGGGTTGGGAGAGAGAACTAAATGACAGTATCACCAACCAGGATATTCCCACAGAAGAATGGGAAGACATGGTACAAGACCCGGGGAACACCCGCGACCGCCACACTCTATTCAAACAAACGATCTAGCAATACTGGGTCATGAAGAATGTAGTGGCCCGAGCCATGACTCTCAACAAAGAACAGGCAGTAAACAAAGGACAGGAGGCATAGGAGGAAACCAAAATGAAAGAACCCAACAAAGCAGATCTCCTCAAAAAGATAGTAGCAATTCAGATTCAAACATAACGAAACAACCTGGCATTGAGTAGGATTGAGCAAATCCTGCAGGACATGAGGAGAAGCGAGATGTTGGGATCCAGCGCTAAAGCCCCAGCCCCGGTGGAGTCCTCAGACGAGGAGTAAAACAGAGTTCCAGATAAAATTTTGCTTCTATGCAGAGTAGCTTTTACTTTTCAAAGTTGATATTCAATATAGATAAAATAGACAATGTTGTAAGGATAATAGAAAAAGACTTATTTAAATTTTGGACAGCTTTTAACGCTGACAGGTGGCCAACCTAGTTTCCTACGGGCAAATTGAGGCCACTTGTTACTATTGGAAAACTTGATTATGGTTAGTTAATACTAATAGAGAAAGTACTACCAAACTTACAAAAAAAATGTTAATTTTGCATCCGATGGCCTCAACACAAGTCATGCAGCAACAATATGACTGGTCCACGTATTCAGAACCTTTCAAAGGGCGTCTTGATTAAATTTAAAAGGGCTGATTGTAATTTGCTCTCCTACCATCATAGTATCATAATGTCGTTTTGGTTAACAGAGAATCAATAAAAGGATGCAAACCAAATGTTACTTTGTCATCGCCCTAAGTTCTTTCGGTTATAATAAATTTCTAGTGAAAATAGCAGTGTTGCACACATCGCGATCGGGATTTAATCGGCGCCGGGAAAAAAGCGGAAAAAATCGTTAAAATCGGGAAAAAATCGGAAAAAAGCGGGAAAAAATCGTTTGGCACAAAAATATTCATTTTTTTTCAATTTTTTTCAATTTTTTTAATATCTAAACCATCTACAACATAAAATAAATACATTGACACATAAATATGATAAAAAAACTAATATATAAGATGTTTAATATCATTTCTAGCGCTAAAATCACACATAACATTGAATCATGTCCTGAATAGTAAGTCCTGAGTCCCAAGTCCAACTCAGCCTCAAAATATCAACAAAAAATATGATAATGTATCTCATCATGTCATAATGTCATATACAATAAAATGAAAGTCTAATCCTATTGATTTCCTCTGCCCCTCTTGCGAGAAAATGGCACAACTTTCTCTTTCCCTCTAGATGTAGAAGCTGGTGCCTGTGGTGGTGGAAATGGCAGTGGAGTCTGACGTGCTCTAGAAGCTGAAGAACTAGTAGTAGCAGCTATAGGAGGCTGAGGTGGACGGAGACCACGTCCTCTACTGGTGGTAGTGGTAGCCCGGGTAGCCCGGGTAGGCGGTGTCACCTCCTCCTCCTGCTCCTCCAACTCCTCCTCCTCCTGCTCCTGCTCCTGCTCCTCCTCCTCCTCCTCCTCCTCCTCCCCCTCCTCCTCCCCCTCATCCTGCACTAACCAATCCTCAGTGGGATCCATGAGAGGCCTCTCGGTCTCAACCCTCCATTCAGCAGTGGTGTCAATCCCATCCAATGAGATGGCTTCCGTATCAGGTGTCTTCTCTAGTTGTTTCACCCACAATCGAAGATTGTAGTAGACATAGACCATGTCATTAAGTCTATGGGACTCCAACCTGTACAAAGTTCATGAAATAATAAATTAATAATTAATAATTAATATTATAAAAAAAAATATTGTTTAAAACTTTAATGAATTCAAAAATTTATTTGGAAATTTGCAATATTTTAAATGTTTAAGTGTTAACCTATTGCGCTTCTTGTTGTGTATTTTTTCAAATACACTCCAATTGCGCTCACATCCCGAGGAGCTGCATGTTTGGCTAAGGATGCGTATGGCAAGATTTTGCAAAAGGGGTACTCTGCCACCATACATCTTCCACCATGCGTCTACAACAAAATTACAAATAAAATTTTAAATAAACATAAGAAAAAAATGGAATTTGAAGAAACAATGAAATTTGAAACAAAGTTACAAAGTACATACTACAAACTAAAAAATACCTGGCATTTTAACCGTCCTATCAATGACAGCCATATCAAAGCCAAATAAGCCACCTGACAACTTATATTGCTCAATTTGTCTAGAGATCTCCATACGTTCTTCTGAAGATCTCACCATCTTCTGGACACAGGTTAATAATCCTTCCACGACCTCAACATCAAAATTAAACCCACATGCATAAGAAAATGCAGGGTTCAGGAAAAGCCCAGCAGCATGAATGGGACGATGGAGTGTGTTGTTCCATCGCTCATCAATGACCTTCCATAGAAGGAGTTGTCTCTGGAACCCATCATCTCCCTTGTCATCATAGTAGGACCGAATGGCTTCTTTGGCCCTGTCCATGGCTTCATACAAATAGCCCATTGCGGGCTTCTCACCATCTACCAACCGAAGAACCTTTACCAAAGGTTCAGTGACAGCGCACACCTCCTGCACTCCCGCCCAGAAGTCTTCTTGGTATGAAACAAGTCTGCAGACGGCCTCTCCTTCTGGTTTGCGGCTCATTGGCGAAGAACGCCACTCCTCTGAAACAAACATTCTCTTCAAATCCCACATAGAATTCAAGAGGGATTGAAGAGATATGAAACTCGTCGCAAACCGTGTAATGGCGGGGCGCACCAACTCTTTGTTGTTGGTGCATTTTCTCATCAAGCTAAGCACAGATGTGTGATTGTAAATAAATTTTGTGATGGTTTTTGATGAGTCAACAGCCTCTTTGACAAAGGGAATTTTCCCTATGTCCTCTAACATCAAATCAATACAATGGGCAGCACAAAGTGTCCAAAATAAAGTAGGATGCCTGTCCATAAGCATTCTACCAGCAGCAACATAATTTGCAGCGTTGTCCGTTATGACTTGGACAACATTTTCTGCACCCACCTCCAAAATAAACACATCCAGCAAATCACATAAATTTTTTGCATCTTTGATTTGATGAGTTGCATCAACAGATTTGATAAACATAGTCCCCAAGGGACAACTAACCAAGAAGTTTATAAGGGTTCTCCCCTTTTGGTCAGTCCAACCATCTGACATAACAGTGCATCCTGTTTGTGCCCATGATGCCCTAAAATCCTCCAATCTTTGGGTGCAGTCACGCTTTTCATCTTGAAGAAGCCGGCCTCTGAAATCATGAAGAGAAGGGAGTTTGTACCCCGGGCCAACACTGGCAACAGCATCAAGAGTAGGTTGGAAAAATGGATTATTCCTTATAATGCTGAAAGGAATATCACTCCAGAGGAGAAATTTCGTCATCAACTTGTCAGCTTTTTCTTTTTCAGTTCTTTTCATCATTGAACCGATAGTTGGTTGTGAACCAGGTGTGGTTCGAGGAACAAAATATGATGATGCAGCAAACGGATTGACTGACGCTGCAGTAGAACCTGTGCCACTTGGCCCACTTCCTTCAACTGACCTTTTTAGTTGCCTTTTGAGTTCTTCTTTGGCGTCTCTAGTGTGCTCTAATTCTCCCAATGCTCTCATGGCTTTTTGGATAATTTCAGCATTTGTCTTTAGACAGGGCCCCACATCACGTCCAGGGATTTGTGCAAGGTGGAACTTCAACCTGTACACCCCCCCGAATATTTCCTTTCCACACAACTTGCAATACAAGTTTTGTCTATCATTCGGAGTTTTAGGGTCACCATATTCCCAGAAAGGATCCAATTTCCTTGGCATGTTTGTTTTTGAATTTTGAATTTGCAAACCTATGGAAAAATAAGGATTAGGAAATAGGAATTTAGGATTACATAAATGATAATAGTAAATACAAATTACAATTTAGCATTTGCAAAATTACAAGCTAATTATTTCCAAAATCCCAATTTCTAAACCCAAGTCACCCAACCAAATGCCAAAAAACAATGAAAAATCAAAAAAAATAAACAATGTTTAAAGAAAATGAGAAAATAAAAATCAAAAATTGGTTCTCATAGTCATAACAAATAACCCATCCCAAATCAATGAAAAATTTCCAAAAATTCTTTAAAAACAATGAAAAACAAAGTTTTTATTGAACCAAAACAAAAAAAAATTAATCTACATACCTGGTTTATGGACAAATTGGCGATCTTGGCTTGGATTCCTCCTAAAATCGCTTCGATTCGCTCCCACAACCGACGGCAACCCTCTCCCTCCCTTCTTCTCCTTCTCCTCCGCGGCGGACTGCTGAATGAATAAAAAAAAAATCGTTTTTTCCATATAAAACCCCGCTGCCCGCGCCCCCCGCGATTTTAACCGAAAAAATCGCGATTTTTTCAAAAAATCGCGATTTTTTCGATAAAAATCGCTATAAAAAAAATGGGCGATTTTTTCGATAAAAATCGCGCTTTGAATCGGCAAATTTAAAAAATCGCGATTTTCCGATTTTATCGCGATTTTATCGCGATGTGTGCAACACTGGAAAATAGTGAAGCACGGGTTGATTAAAAAATAGCAGTATATTTGATAAGATATCATAGTGAGCAAAGGAGGCAATCTTTGAAGTGGTATAGACGGCAAATTTCAAGAGAAAATTGAGATCGCCAAAACTGTATACAAAACAATTATGTACTCTTATCTGGACTCTTGCCTTTAATTGAATATTTGGCCAAAACCTTCAATGTTCAAATCAATTTATAGTTTATATTTTTTTAGACCAGCCTCATTTAAATATTTCAAAGAGCATGTCAAGAAATTAGTCCATGCACTCCATGGAAATAAATATTTTTCATTCCCTTCAAAACATTAATAACTATTTGATGCCAACAGTCTACTCTATTATTGAATTAAAATTAATACTTTATCATCTAAAAGGTTTGACTTTGCAACTACATATTATAATCATTTGTCAATGACATAAAATTACAGCAAGGATATGGCGGCAGGATGTGGCCCTTCTCTTATAATTTATAATTTGTCAATATCATAAATTGTTGTCTTTATTATTATAAATTTCATCCCGCACCGTAAAATTAAATGGGGGTTTATTGTGGTTTCTTATGATATAGCCAATGTAAGATATCGATTGGTAGAGCTTCAACAAACTCAGAGACCCTTGGATTTTAGTGAACAACGATTTGCACTCTGCGTCCCTCAAAGGCTTCTATGCAGATTCTGTAACCAATTTCCCAATTTTGATTATTGGCACACTTCACAAACACCAGCGCAATATCAAAGAAGACATTAAATTTTATAAATGGCCATAATTTTTTTTAAATTTAACTAGTTTTTATATTAGGTAGTGGGAAGAATGTTATTATTTTCTTTACATGGGTACAATTCCACACAAACTCAATTTCCAGATAAACCTATTATCAAAACATATATCTTTATATAAAATATTTCATTAAAATAGCGACAGTCAGTGTCGGCATGGGTATTAGGTTCAAAATACACCAACAACCCCCGTTTACTTGGCGGCAATCCACGGAGACAGTTGTAAAGCGAAACGTTAGTGAAATTCATACCACTGCCAAACTTGACATGCGCCAAAATACTAGTGTTGACAACAGAGATCCGACCAAGAACTGGGTCATCACGATTAATTCCAGCCAAAACATTACATCATATTTTAATATGAACCGGCTTATTTATCTGAAATATTAACAGTTTAATAGGCATACCCTATTTTTATTTTTATTTTTATTTATTTTACTATCAAAGAAAAATAGAGTTGGACTTGTTTTGCTCAAATTTCTAGAGAAATCCTCACCCTATGGTATAAACACGCATTTCAGAATTGAAAACATGCACAGTCCTTACCTATTTCACAAGGTTCAAGAGTTTGAAGAGGCTCTAGTACCAGAATGTAATGTCCTCACCACAACTTAAATCTGACAACTGTAATTTTAAACAAGAACTCATCAATTTCATACACAAATATATACTTGGCTTTCGAGTTTGAAGTCGATCCTGCGCTGTTGTAGCTCCAATCTACTCCCTTTACCAAATGACCAAAACCTCCCTGCCAAACTAACACGATCTTTGTACGTAACTCCAAAATACATCCAATTTGAAGTAATTTGACCCTGTGCCCAAAAGCTTCAAGAACAACTGCTCAATTTCCTCAATGTCTATGACGTTCTTCCTAAACCTCCCTGCCAAACTAACACGATCTTTGTACGTAACTCCAAAATACATCCAATTTGAAGTAATTTGACCCTGTGCCCAAAAGGTTCAAGAACAACTGCTCAATTTCCTCAATGTCTATGACGTTCTTCCTATTCCCTTCTCTGTCTCATGGTAAGAACCCCCTTCTGTTCTCCATTCTCTTATAACATCTCCCTTTCACCACCTTTCCACATAAGGGCTTTGAGTCAATCACAGGTGGAGTGTACTCCTGCGTCCAGGGTGCTCCTCCTTTTATTTTAGAGGCGGTCATATGTTAGTGGTAAATAGGGTTACTCATTTAATACCTCCTTCACCGTTTGAGTGATTTTCCCTTTTTAATATTTAGTTTAAAATTTATACCGTTAATTTCTTTGTAGTTCTTTTTATAATTAGTTCCTTTAAGTTAATAATCTAATTTTAGAACATTAAAGATTTATATAATTATTTTATTTTATTAATATTGCTTTATCTTTATACTTTTTCTTATTTATTATTTATTTTCTTCTAACCTAATTTACTTACTTATTATATATATATATATTGCACAACTCACTTTTATCTATATTTTCTTCTATCATTATCTATTATATTATTAAATTCTTTTGTAATCACTATCTACTTTTACTCTTTTTTTTTCTATTTGTTCTTTTATGCATTTTATTATACATTACATTTTCTACTTACTATTCTCCTTATAATTCATGTTCCTTATTATCATTTATCTTATCTCCTTAACATTTTATTTGATGTATAATAAACAATATATATACTTTTCTTTTAATTACTAAAATCCCTTATAATTATATATATTTTGAATAATATACTAGCAATATTAAGATGGTGGGAGAATCAAGTATTTCATAAGTACATTGGTATCTACTTACCACTTAGATAATTAATTCATTACCTTATACTTGGATATTTCCCATAATTAGTTAGTATGTATTCTAATGGTGTGCACGCGATACATGCATATATGTAGCTATCATATGCATGCTAATATTTCCATGTTCTTGATAATTTGAAGTGGGTCATTACAAGAAGTCTTGATGATGTTCTCTTGGAAAAGTTTATGCATTTAGGATAAGTCCTTAAAGACTCTCTTCACTCAAGAAAATACTATAAAATAATTTTGTTGGAAAAACTCAACTATTTCAAACTATGCTACTGTATAATATTCACAAGTGATCTTCCTTCAGTAAATTAAGTTATTAAAATCAAACCTGAAAGCATGTCTTCCCAAATTTCATGTCCTTCTCAAATCTCCTGCACGGTAACTTAACTACCACCAAATTCAATCTGCACGGTTAAAATAAATAATAGTATTTTTGGGGCTGAACTCTGGCATGATATGTGATGGTCTCCAAAGACATAATGTCTAATAAGACTCCATAATTGAGCAGGATACTTGGGACAGAAACTCAGTAATGCTAGAAGGCAAATTTTGTGGTGTTTTTGTTTTAGACCTCTACAATTGAACTGTTAGCAGGTCTGTCATTATAAGTATAGAGCCAGATCATTTTTCATATGGTACGAGTTTTAGAACCCCATATCTCTGCTTTTAGAGAAAGTATTTAAAGGCAATGAAATATGAAAATTTCAATTTTCAAAGATGATAACAATGGACCAAACCTGGAGACAAGAAGCAGTGTCATGTCAAAACCATTAAAAGCTTGAAACAACTATAAAATGATAAAGAAAGAATGCATATAAATTTTAAAAACTTAAAAAACTGTAGTAAAGGAAGTCAAACAACAATACACACTAGAAAGAAAATTGGATTTGACATATTCACTGACCTCTAACACTTCATAATCGAAAACTATAGGATGCTAACCCAAGAAAAGAAGAGAATATATACATGCATTCAAAACACTAAAAAATTGAATGGGCTGAGAGTAAGGAGAAATTGAAGCAAATAAGATTCTTCAAAAAACATCAGTGTCAACACAACTATGAGCCTTACCATAGGTCGATCACCATTATTTGTCAAAAGCAACACTTCAGAGCTTTGTGTGGCAACATCCAATTTTACATAAGGTGCAGCATTTTTTACAAAAGGATGTTCTAAAAGTAGCGCAGCTGAAGGACGGTTTGCAGGGTTGCGTTGCAAACAATACCTCACAAAGTCCTTTCCTTCATTTGAAAGAAAGTTGGGAATTGTGGGAAGCTCCTTACTATTCCCAATTTTAAACATTGCAGCAACCTGAAATTTTAATATTGTTGTTATTCTACCAATATTAGAATGGATCTTACCCTAAAAAATGTTAGGAAGCAAAGAGACAATATTAAGAGTAAATTTCCTTGCAACATCACAGCTCGAAGCATCAATAACAAACAATCCAGAAACATCATCTGACTTTTGGTGAACTCTTAAGAAAGATAAAACCATTGAGTGGCTTACCCCCTCATACTGACTCCATGGTGGCTTTGCAGTAGCCATCTCTAGAACTGTACAGCCAAGACTCCAAATGTCCACAGCCAGATTATATCCATTTGAATTCGTGATGACCTGTACCAGTCAATTAGAAGGAATGGAAACAACAATTAAATAAGCCTAGTTACAATAATAAGAAAAGTCTAAGAGCATTGCAAATGGTAACCCTAAAAACGGAAAATGAGCATGAGTTTCTTGATACCTCAGGAGCCATCCAATATGGACTTCCTTTGAATGACAAAGGGCAGGACTGCGCAGTGATCTGGATACAAGAAATAGTTGTATTAGTTTTTTGCTAGAGACACAAAGCCTACCGATTTCTTGTTCCCACAATCAAAATTGCCAAGTCATATCCTTGTATCTGCAATTCAAACAGGAACAAAGATGTTCCTTTTGGTCAATGCTATGTCAATGGTCCAAGAAGATAACAAGAAATAATGTTTTCTAACTGACACCTCACTAGTTCTTCACTCTTCAAAGGAGAGAGGTTTATTTATGTTATTGAGTGTTACAAGGGATTGGATAGAATAAATGAAAGGGATGGAGAACACATAATTAGAAAGAAGGAAACATACAATTCTGAGGGAAAAACGACATCCATACAGCCGAAGAAACATAGAAGGATGTGGAGAGAATATAAGCAACAAAGCAAGATATTTAAACTGTCAAAAAATGAAATGGCAAAAAGAGGATCAAAGGTTAAAGGAAATGAGCTGTAGAAATATTCTGAGGAAAAAATAAGTGGTGTATTTTAAACTCCTTTCCTATATAGACATTTATTTCATCAATGCTTTTGTTGCAGTGTGAATATCTCTGGATGTATATTTTGTTCGTTTTATGCATGGAAAGCCAAAAGAAGTACCTCTCCATTGGTAACAAAACCTTTTCCACACCAAAATGTCCTCCATGGAATGAAAAGTGGGCCTCCTTGATAAGAAGGTGAGTTGATCTCGCTGGTATACTGGTGTAGGGGAATGTGTAATGGGCCCTATTTACACAAAATCTAGCGCTTCAGTGCAAAACCTTTCAAAAGGTGCAAAACTAGTGGAACATGGAAGTGTTACCATTGTCACCTACGCAATAACTTCCCTCTATTTAGTGAAGGCAGATCCTGCACAAGGGAGGCTTCCCTAGTAGCTTCAAGAGTTCCTAAGGCATGAGGAGATCAAGTCTAAGGATACCTATCTAACTACTTGGAATACTAACAATATGACATAACATTCAAGGCAAAGAAACAATGGTTGAATAAAGCAATTTGCATATTTGAATGGATGAGGATCCAAGTTAATTTAGAAGGCTAGTAGCAAGTCAATATATATCTTGAGAGGATCCCCAAACACTACAAAACAAGAAAAAGCTATTGGCTGTTGTAAAACTTGTAAGAAAGATAGTAAATCAGGACAAAGGAACAAGCTATGACAGAAGCAAATAAATCAGCCCTTGAACAAGTAATTATCAATTAAAGCTAGGGCTTAACCAATGGATTAAAATAGGGTTTGGTTATCTAGCTAAATCTGAATTTTAATATGCATTTAACAGCCCAAGTAATTAAGACATCTATGCCTAGAAGAGCTGTAAAATAAATCAACAAGGTAAAAGATGTTGACAAGTTTAATTTTAGCCAAGTAAATGCACAATAATCCAAAACGTCTAGCATATCTATGGCTGAAAATATATGTAAAGCTGTTACTAACCCTAATCCAACCCTAAAGTATAAAACAAAGTTAAACTTTGAGTTTTATGATAGATTATTGAGAGAATACTAGTGCCTACTATTTTTTTTTTTTGGGGAATATGGGATCAAATAGGTTCCCTTGAAGAGATCTAAGTAGATCTAGGATGATGACTAGGATTGTTCACTACAAACTTTAGTAGATCCATCTAGTACTTTTACAAGCTCCAAAATAAATTCAAGAATGCTTCTCCACTAGAAATATTCCTTGGGTTTAAAAGAAAGGGTCTATCCAAGAACAATAGGAACAGAATGCACCCTCACCATTGGCTAAGTACACTTGCACTTAATAATCATTCATAAACAAATCCAACAAGACTTGAGAGACCAAATATGCATCCATAAGCCCTAGCCATGAAAAATCCATAGAAGTTGCAAAGTTATAAACAAGATCATCTCCTCTAAAAGGCACATTTAGCTATTGTTACGAATAAAATATATAAATAATATAAATATAAATAATGAGGATAATTGTAATCCATCCATAGTTAAGGATAACGAGTAAGAGTAGACAAGTAATGACTTACCTCCACAAATAGTAATGATTTACAAGTGAGGAGTGCTTCCCTTATTTATATGATAGATCTAACACCTCCTCGTCCAAATAAATCCCTAAAAACATAAAATAATACCTCTATCTCTTACAAACACTAGAGATAAGACAAAAGCACATAAAACATCCATCATACACGAGTGACTAGGTCTCAAGACCCTTGGCAATGCCTCATAAATGAATTGAACATGATCAAACATCCACTTATCCTCACAAATGTGTTCTACAAGGCCACACATGTGGCATAAATCCTCTCCAAAAGTGGATGCCTCACTCCAACTGGTGTGTGTAGGGGCTCCAAAAGTGAAACATTGCCTTCTAGGGTTGCAACATTTGATCATAGAGAATCATAACATGCTCCAAAAGGTGCATACAATAAAAATAAATATTCTTCTTCATTACAATGAGTCCAAATGGGACTATGACACATGACCAATATTATTCTTTATCCTAGAAAGACCTAGAAAGACCTAGAAGACGTAAAAGCACGAAGAACATGCTTTTGAATCAAACTTGAGTATGAAACCCATACTCCAAAATATAATATATTTTCTCTCTTTCATTTTTTTCTTTCCTTATAAAGAATATACAATGTCATGATTACAATAACATCATAATGAACACCAAACCTAGTTACAATTTTCAACACTCCTCTTAACTGGGGAGGTATTCATGGTACAAGTGTTAATTTTAGGTATATTCTATGCTTAGAGCAATTTATTTCAATTTTCACAGTTAGCTCCATATATTTTCCAGATTAGCAATCACAACAGCATTAAAGTAAACTACAGAGAGAACATAAACATAAATCGCAGAAGACAAGTCAAGACAAGAGGACACAAGATGTGGCGCTAGCCAAGGACAAAATCCAATGTGGGGAAACCCTTGCTCAATTCTTCTTATATGTTCTTCAATAGTTCAACAGAGAGAGAGAGAGAGATAGTATGTTTACAACAGAAGCCAACACTTTGACTTATCTAGATAAGAGCATACTTTGACTTATCTAGATAAGAGCATAGATCATCTCTACGAAGATGATACATGAAATCAATTGAAGACATGCTGCTTCAACTAATTCTCCAAGGTGACTCCACCTATCGTTGTGCTGCATTTCATCATCATGCTACACCTCATCGTGCTGCACCATGCTGCAACCATCATCACTATGCTGCATCTCATCACGCTTTATTAATCATGACTGTACCCATCACTGTACCGCATTATGTGCCATTGCTGCACCATGTTGCCATCCTGACCTATGTGTTGGTTGCACCTTGCTTGCTTGTTGTCCATTGCTTGCTTGTTGTCCCTAGCATGCTTCTTTTGCATGCTAGTTGTCCCTTGCATGCTAGCTGTAACATTGCATGCTTGGTGTATTTGCTGCTAAGTACCATACAATTGTCCCAATGTTAGTTAGTTGTCCCTTGCATGATGCTCTCCTTCGGATACAGATGCTCCGGCGGTTTCGGCAGTTCCTGCCAGTTCCCAGCAGTTCTGGCTATTCTGGCTGTTCCCAACAGTTCCAGTTGTTCCCAGCAGTTCTGGCAGTCCCAACAGTTCCGACTTTTCCGGCAGTTCTGGCTTTTCCGGCATTTCCTCTTTTTCGGCAGTTGCGGCTTTTCCGGTAGTTCTGGCTTTTCCGGCTTTTCCGACTTCTCCGACTTTTCCAGCAATTCTGGCTTTTCCGGCAGTTCCCGCTTTTTCGGCTTTTTCGGCAGTTCCGGCTTTTCTGGCATTTCCGGCTTTTCCGGTAGTTCCAACTTTTTAGGCAGTTCCGACTTTTCCGGCTGTTCCGACTCTTCCGACTTTTCCAGCAGTTCCGACTTTCTACCCTCTGGATCAGGGCAACGTTCTTCCTTGGGATCTCTCCTCCTACTAAAACCCAAAGACAAGTAGAGAGAGGAAGAGATCCCAAGTGTGTTGAAATGACTTGAAGGCCACCTCTATTTATACTAAAATGTTGAGCACGTGGGGTTTATTTGGTCGCTGGCCAACCTTGACGAATTGTCTTATAACGAAAATAAATTCATAACTCCATGAATACTTATCAGAATCAGATGATCTTTAGATCAATCCTACAATTCTCGATGAGAGGGATCCAAGAAAAATATCAGCTACCATAAATAAGATGACCCACATGGAGTTTGGCCCTAGTTGCCAATTTTAACGCTGCCTCTCAACTAGGGAGAACTCCATCCGTTGATCCATATATCCAACAATACTATCTCTGTCATCAGTGCCCTGCACTACTCTGCTCTGCTCTGCTCTGCTAAGCTCTACTCTGCTCTGCTCTACTTTGATCTGCTGAGCTCTGCTCTGCTCTACTCTGCTAAACCATGAAGAAGAAGAATTGATCGAGAATGTCTCATACCACTCTCTACTAACCCGAAGTCAGTTTCATCTGAAGAGATTGTGTTACATCACTCTTACTGACCCAAAGTCAACTTTATTGATCCCAGATCAATATCACAAGAGAGTGTCTCAAACCACTCATACTGATCCCAGATCAATGTCACAAGAGAGTGTCTCAAACCACTCACATTGATCCCAGATCAATGTCACAAGAGAGTGTCTCAAACCACTCATACTGATCCCAGTTAGTTTCATTGATCCCAGATCAACAGAGGTCATCCTAGCATAGGGAGTACAGTAGATACAGCGATGCGTCCATCGATAGTACTACTATGGTCCCTATCCTCATTTCCTTGCTCATTGATCAGATGAGAGGTACTTCCCATGAGTCCCAGACTGCATGGGTAGGATGCCTCGAAAAGAGAACTAATCATCCTGTCCACAGGAGAACGAATCATCCTGTCAGTGGATGCCATGGAGAACTAATCATCCTGACCCACAAGAGAACTAATCATCCTGTTCCACAGTCGCCACGGAGAACAAATTAGCTTGGCCCACAGGAGAACTAATCACCCTGTTCCATAGTCGCCACGGAGAACAAATCATCCTGGCCCACAGGAGAACTAATCATCCTCTTCCATAGTTGCCACGAGAGAACTAGTCATCCCGACCCACATGAGAACTAATCATCCTGTCCCACAGTTGCTCAAGTATCCCAAGCCCCCCAGAGCTCAATGCATGCAACATGCAAGACCCTTATAAGAAGGTCTCTCAACGACTCCAAGTGGTTCGGGAAAGTCACAGATTTGACCTTTCGTCGGGGCTTTGACAAAATGTCTACGACTTGTACATCAGTCTCAATGTGATGGAGCCTCCTCGCTCATTGACTTACCATATCGTAGATAAGGCAGTATCTAATGTCTATCTGCTAGAGCAATCATCAAATACGAGATTCCTCAGTAATTGAACCCCCCCTCTGGTTGTCACAGAGAATCACAGTGGTATTCCTCATGTGTACAACTACAAAGTTACAAACAGCTCACTTAAGAGCTTCTGCAACCATGCAGCGTCACACGAGATCATACTCGTAGCTATGTATTCGATCTTGGCGGTGCTTATTGCAACCGACTTTTGCTTCCTGCTCATCCATGATATCAAAGCAGAATCTAAAGAGAACCAGCACTGAGAAGTGCTCTAGTGATCCTCCACACTGCCTGCCCAGTCAGCATTCGAATAATCATGCAGTTTCATATTTCCGGCAGTGTATCTCAATCCATGAGAGATTGTGCCCCGAAGATATCTCAGAAGATTCTTGGCACCAATCCAGTGAGGCTCAACCAAATATGAGCTCACCATGCTAACTGCAAAACATATGTTCGGACAAAAGTTCACCAAGAACATCAACGCGAATGAGTTTATGAAACTCAGAGGCATTTCCCAAATCTGGTCCGACATCACTACCATATAACTTCTGAAAGTTAAGATCCTCGAGGTAGTCACAGGCTTGCAGTTTATCATTCCACATCCGGAATCCAACTCCCTCTTACTTCTGCAAATGAGAGGGTCTGCACCTGTCAGAAATAGGTCGTCCTCATAAGGTGCCAATATGAGAGGTCTATCATCCACAACCTTTGGGTAATGGTTTGGATCGGTTTCACTCCTAGTGAATCTCAGCTTCATCAGACAGCTATCAATCCTCTCATACTACGCCTGGGGTGTTTTGCTTCAAGCCATAGAGGGCTTTCTTCCACCTGTATACATGAGATTCCCGATCATGAATCTCAAACTCCTCGGGTTGTTCCAAACCTGTGGACCTGCTGCATGAGGGGAATGGTCCCCTTATAAGATTTTCCTTCAGTACATCTCAGACATGTACCTTCATGCTCTACTTGAATTCAGACATCCCTATCACCATTTGACTCACATCAGGTAGGGCCCCATAGGTAGACCTTCGGTGTTATAGATGTGATATGTCAATTGACATGATCCCTAATGGACCATCCTGCAACTTGATACAAATTGCCAACCCTGAACCCATGATAAAAAGCATCTTTGAAAATTATATTTTTTAACACGTACCTTTCCATCAATAAATGCCACCCTGAAACCTTTGACTTCCATTTCCGAGATGGACACTAGGTTCTTCTTGCAATCAAGTACATAAAAGAGATTCTGTAAATGAATCGAGTTACCCTTATTCAATTGAGAGTTAACATTCCCTACACCCTTTCTGGGATAGGTGGCATCGACTCTAAGTATAATCCCACGATTGTTTCCATCTCTACCAAATTAGAGAGTGCACCCATCTATCCAATGAAGTGCCTGGCAGTTTCGGCTTTTCTAGCAGTTCCAGCTTTTCCGGCTTTTCCGGCATTTCCAGCTTTTCCAGCAGTTCCAGCTTTTCCGGCAATTCCGGATTTTCTGGCAGTTCCGGCTTTTCTAGCAATTTCGGCTTTTCCGGCAGTTTCAGCTTTTCTGGCAATTCCAACTTTCCTAGCTTTTCCGGCAGTTCCGGCTTTTCCGACAATTCCGGCTTTTCTGGCTTTTCCAGCAATTCCGACTTTTCCGACAATTCCGGCTTTCTACCCTCTAGATCAGGGCAACATTATTCCTTAGGATCTCTCCTCCTACTAAAACCCAAAGACAAGTAGAGAGAGGAAGAGATCCCAAGTGTTTTGAAATGACTTGAAGGCCACCTCTATTTATACTAAAACATTGAGCACACGTGGGGTTTAATTGGTTGTTGGCCGACCTTGACAAATTGTCTTATATCGCAAATAAATTCACAACTCCATGAATACTTATCGGAATCGGATGATCTTTAGATTAATCCTACACCTCTCGATGAGAGGGATCCAAGAAAAATATCAGCTGCCTATGTTGCGGGGGAGCGCCCCCCCCTCGAACCCCTTCTCGAATCGCGCTCTGGGCGGGAGCGGCTCGGGAGCGCGCTCCCAAAACCGCTCCCGGACGGGAGCGATTTTCGGGAGCACACTCCCTCAAAAAATTTGCGCTCCCTGGTCTGTTAGGAATCGCCATAGGGAGCGATCGCTTCGGCGCTCCCGGAGCGATTTTTAACGCCCGGGAGCGATCGGGGAGCGATCGCTCCCCGATCGCTCCCGGGCATTAAAAATCGCTCCGGGAGCGATTCGCGCGGGGCCGAGAGCGGGTCGGCGGAAAAAAATTCCGTGGACCCGAAAAAAAATAAATTTAAAAAAAAAAATTGGTTTTAAAAGGCCAATGGGCCAAAAAAATATTCATTGTTACTTCATTGAGCTTGAGTTTGGAGCTGGAGCAAGAGCAAAGGAGCGAGGAGCAAGTGCTGAGGAGCGAGGAGCAAGTGCCAAGGAGCGAGGAGCAAGCCTGCAGAGGTAAGTAACTTAGTAATTTAGTTAGTTTAGCTGGTTAGGTAGTAATTTAGTTAATTTAATTTAGCTTATTGAGTTTAAAAATCATGTATTTAAATTAAATTAATTAATCCCAATAAATTATTTTGCATATTCAAGAATCAAAACCCTACAAACATCAAATACCATGGACCTGGCTATATTTCTTGGCATTTTCCTCTTCCTGGTCCCTTTTATGGTTATTATGGTGCTGGAGAGTAGGAAACGGAGGGGCCAGACCCAAACTGAAGAGGGGGATGAAGAAGCCGGAGAAAGTCAAATGGGTGAAAACCCCGGTGAGGAGCTGGAGGAGGGTGAACATGACCCTCAAAAAACTAAACAAGACCAAACTCCATTGTGGAAATATGTTAACAGGGCTAAAACAGGGAGAGGGGGTGGAACCACTAAATTTCATTGCCCCCATTGCAACACTGATTACACAGGTTCATACACCCGTGCTAGAAGACACCTCTGCGGGAAAAGGCCATGGGATGGAGAGAAACAAATAGGAATCAAAACTTGTACAGCGGTGTCAGCAGCGGAGAGAGCCAAATACATAAGGGAAGAGGAGGAAGCCCAATACAGAACAAAAAAATCAAGGGGTTTCTTTGAACCAAGCTCACAATCACAAAGAACTCCTTCAGCATCCTCCCAAGGCAGTGGATATGGACATGGAGGCACAGGGTCATCATCTTTAAGGCGTAGAACCATATCAGATTTCCTTGATGAGGGGTGTAGGAATGATGTGGATTCAAAAGTTTACAGGTTTCTCTATGCATGTGGGATACCATTCAATGTTCTTCGCTCACCTTATTGGCACGAAATGGTTTCTGCCATAAATGATGCCCCTAAAGGATACAAGAGCCCTGGGTATGACAAAGCAAGAACCGTTGGCCTTGATCATGAAAAAGCAAAAATATCACATTCTTTGAATAAAATGACAAGTTCTTGGACTGACCATGGGGTGTCCATTGTATCTGATGGATGGACAAATGTAAAAGGCAAGCCATTGATAAGTGTTCTTGCTGTGTCTGTTAGTGGTCCCATCTTTCTAGCTGCACATGATTACTCAAACAAGTTCAAGACCGCCATCAACATTGCAGAAGCATTACTTGAAACAATTGAGCGTATTGGCCCATACAATGTCATCCAAGTCATCACTGATAATGCTCCTAATTGTAAGGCAGCGGGAGCAATTATTGAGGATAAATACCCCAACATATTTTGGTCTGGATGTTTGGTTCACACATTGAACCTTCTGTTGCATGATATTGTCAAAAACAAAAATGAACAATACCAATGGATTGGTAATTTGTACAAGAAAGGCAAACAAATGATAAAATTTATTATAAATCATAGCAATACCCATGGCCTTTTCCGCAGTCACTCGAGATTGGAGTTGCTGAAGATTGCGAAGACTAGATTTGGTAGCTATTACCTCACCTTCAATCGCCTTTTGAAGGTAAGAGAGGCATTAGCTAGCATGGTATCAAGTCCACATTGGCAGGTATTAAAGGAAAGGGCTACAAATGCAACTGACATGGGAGGTTTTGAAATGGTGGAGGAGGCCGCTCTTGATGGGCAGTTTTGGACAAGTGTGAGGCAGGTATTGGATTTCACCAAGCCAATTTATCAAATGATTCGGTTTGCAGATACAGACAAACCAGTGATTGGCGAGGTGTATGAGCAAATGGATACCATGTTGGGACAAATAAAAGATATTGTTCATAATAGAGATCCCAACTTGTACAAACTAATTCATGATTGTGTGTGTGAACGGTGGAATAAGCTTAATGTTCCACTACATTGCTTGGCGTATATCCTTACGCCAAAATACTACTCTACATCTTGGTTGGGCCAACCTGCAGCAGGGGGTGGGGTTAGGACCAAACCCCATTTAGATCCAAAGGTAACTAAAGGATATTTGGAAGCATTAGAAAAGTTGGTACCTGACAGGGAGGAATGTGTAGCTGTGCGGCTTGAAATAGGCAGATACTTCAGTGGCACTGGTTTGTATGGTAACTTCCATGCAATGGACGACAAAGATAAATTTGAATCTCTCACATGGTGGGAAACATATGGCGGCCACGGACTTTTGCCAAAATTGGCAAAAACATTTCTTTCACAAGTTATAAATTCTTCTTCTACAGAGAGGTGTTGGAGCACCTACAGCTATATACATAATGTGAAAAGAAACAGACTCAATGAAAACCGAGCAGAAAGCTTGGTTTATGTGCACTACAACTTGAGGTTGTTGAGTCATTACTGTGATCGGGCTAATGAGGATCCCACATATAAAATTTGGGACAATCACCCAGAGGATGACAATTTGGAGGATGGCATTGTACATATTGAAGAACCAGAAGAGGAACTTGTAAGGGATGAAAATAAAGCATCTGCAGCAGCCATGCCACCTCCACCTCCACCTCCACCATCCAGTAGCAGTGCTCGAGGTCCGAGTCTTGTTCTTTTGCTGTCGCCACCTCCATCTACACCCTCGCGTGGAGGTTCTAGTTCTGGTCGTCGGTCTGTGCGGGAGACTCCTAGAAGACCACCACGACCTGCTTATACTCCTGGAGACTCTCGTGGCAAGGGCCACATGTAGATTTACAGTTTACTTGTCTTTTTTAGTTTCTATTAGACTTTAGTTTTCATAACTGTTGAGTTTTGAGTCCTTGACTCTTGACCCTTGACTCTTTCATATCATAATGATATTTTTTGTAAACATTATATCACTGTGACAATGAAAATTTGAAGTTTGAAGTTGGGCCTTGGCAATTATAACTCATTGGTAATGATTGTGAATTATGAATATGATGCTTTGTGAAAGACTAAAGTTGTTTCATTTCATCTCATTATTCATGTTTCATTTTATAAATTTTTAACATTTCATATCATGTTAACAGTTAGAAGTTAGGACTTAGAAATATCTTCGATATTACTTCTTGTAATGGTTAAACTTAGCTTACAAGTACAACTTTGGTGATCAATGATGATAAATGTTATTGAATTTTCAATTCTGAAAGCTTGAAGTTGAAACTTTAAGATTGAATTTGATGAATCATGATTTATAAGACTCAATATGTTGCGGTTGTAATATGTATTTTACTAACTTGTGGACATGGTTGATGACGATTATAATTTCTAGATGATTGATGTGATATGGTTGTTTTTTATGTCTAATTCATCATTCTACATGTTTTTGTTGACATATATGTATCAAAAATTAAAAAATATAAAAAATATATATATTTTTAAAAAATCGCTCCCAAATCGGGAGCTTCTGAAAATGGTCGCTCTCGCTCCCGTTTTCGCTCCCGCTCCCGCTCCCAAGTAACATTGTCAGCTGCTATAATAAGATGAACCACATGGAGTTTGGCCCTAGTTTCCAATTTTAACAACAAGGAATCTCAATCTTGAAGCATTCTCATAAGAAGAGTCGGATTGATAAGCCAACATTTGTCAAGCATCTTTATATCATAACCAACATTTTCCCTGAAGGCCTTAACTAGACAAGATCATCTTTAATTATGAGCATTATGCTGGGAGGCTTTACGTGATCTGCCACACTACCTCTCAAGGTACATACCCCATCCGAATGTCCACAAGGTATGTCCTTTTAGGACTATTCTTATCTTGGACTCCCAAACCTAGTTCCTAAAAGAATATCGGTCCTCTTCGACTACCATTATCTTGGATACCTACCTCATCCTATAAGAGTATCGGTTGCCAACTTCTTTCCCTAGATTCTCCAATAGATTAGAAGTTTCAATCTAGATGTTTATCCAACCCTTCGGACTCCATTCTTTCTTTATCAACTTCACTAAGACTTACGGTTGTTAGTCCTAATCTAGTGCTTGACTCATAAAGACAAGAACTATCTGATATCACTCCCTCTCAATTAGGGAAGAGATATCCACCAGACCAAGCTTGCCTCTTGCATACTCAAGCTTCTTGTTTGGTAACGCTTTAGACAATATGTAAGCTACTTGTTCATATGTAGGTAGATAGTGTAGCTCTACGACCCCATCTTGTACCAAACTTTTGATGTAGTGGTACTTCTTATTTATATGTTTCGTCTTTGCATGAAACGACGGGTCTTCCATCAATATTATGTGGTCCTTCAAACAAGTTTTATAGTAACCTCTTGAGCCAAACTGCTTCCCGGTAGACCTTGCTTGAAGCAACATATTCAGCTTTAGCAATACAAAGAAAATGTATCCTACTTTCTACTCATCCATGAAACCCTGGAAGATCCAAGGCTAAAACATCCTCCTCATGTGCTTCTTCCATCGGTCTCACTGCCACACCAATCTGAATTTGTATATCCTGTAAGTTGGATTTCATTCCCAATATACCTGAGATAATGATGTATAGTCCCACGCAAGTACCTTAGGATATGCTTAGCTACAATCCAATGATCATGTTTTGGCTCCATCTGAAACTAACTAAGGACATTTACTGCAAAACAAATGTTCATCCTGGTATTCACCAAGTACATCAAGGACCCAATCAATTGTCTGTAGCAAGTCGAATCTACCGGACTAGATTTTGAACTCCTCAACCTTTTCAAATTTGAAATCATAGGAGTCATCATGGGCTTGCAATCCATCATGCCATATTTCTGAAGCATCTTGATCACATACTTACCTTAACCAAGATATATCTCTCCTAGCTTTTGCCATACTTCTAGTCCCAAATAATAGTGCATAATCCCAAGATCCTTCATATTGAATTTTGCTACTAATTGCTTCTTGCATTCCTGAATCTGATGCTCTACACCTATAACTAGTAGATCATCCACATACAAGAGTATTATAACTAGCTCATCCTGGACCACCCTGATATATAGGTTAGGATTTGTAGTACTCTTGGTAAAACCAAGTCTCAAGAGGTATGCATCCATTCTTGCATACCATGCTCTCGGTGCTTGCTTTAAGCCATATAGAGCCTTCTTCAACCTACAGACATGAGTTTCCCTCTGATCTATTTCAAATCCTTGAGGTTGCCAATGTAGACCTCCTCATCAATGGTCCCGATCAGGAAAGTTGTCTTGACATCCATTTGATGAATGTTCCAACACATAGAAGCAGCGAACGAAACAAGCAATTTTATTGTTGTATACCTAGCTATGGGAGAAACAATTTACTCATAATCAATCCCTTATTTCTATGAGAAGCCCCTTGCTGCAAACCTTGCTTTATATTTGTCTATGCTCCCATCTCGGAGCATAGACAAATAACCTAGTTCGGCCAGCGCGGTATTAACCCAGCCGGCTCGGCCGAGTCCGTGTCAACCCGACCGAGTCATGGACACAGTGAACCCCCAAAAACGCAATTTGTTTGATTTTTTTATGTTTTTTCTGAGTGTGGGGGACTCCCTGGGCTTCCCTATCTGACTCATGGGTTTCCCTGTCTGACTCTGATCCCTAGTATTGATATGCTATTCATGATAATGTTAAATTCTTAAAGTAAAAGGATGAAAATGAAGATTAAGGAGAATGTCACTTTTACTTAAATTTTTAACATTACCATGAAATGACTCAGGATGTTTGAGAGCGGTTCCGGCCTCATTAGATTTCATATGGAGAAAGTAGAATTTTAGATTTCATTCAAAATCCAGCAGACTTATCAGTTTTTCAAGATTTCAGGATTGGGGGATTGCAATGTTTCCATTGAATTTTGTCATGTATTAGGGTATGGAACTCGTATTTAATCAAGAGCACCAATCCCTCTATGTTCCTTGATGTTAGTGACATTGGTTGTCGAACTCCTTCGGGATTCGCTCCCAAACTGGGAGCTTCTGAAAATGTCGCTCCCGCTCCCATTTTTGCTCCCGCTCCCTGCTTTTGCTCCCACTCCCTGCTTTTTGTTTTGATCTCTATATCATCATCGTGTATGTATTGGACAGTGCACTAGGTGCCATTTTGATATAATGGATATATTCATGAGCTTACTTTGATCATATGTTGTCTTCTATCTATAGTCTAATGCTGTGTGTTTGGAAACATCAATGAAAATCTTTAAAATTATGTGTTTTTATAAAAAATAAATATTTAATGTATTTTTTACAACGATCGAGTCATTGAAATCGAGCCGACCGAGTCGATACCGAGTCGGAGTCGGAGTTTTAAAACATTGATCAACATACATCTTTCATTGATTTTGTGTTAACAATGTAAAATCCCTAAGGAAAATTAATAGTAAATACGCAAGGCAAACATAGACAAAAACACCATAAACAGTGAACACACAACCAGACCATAAAATCGCACCAAAAACTGCATTGTTGAGCTATTTTTATTAATAGAGATGGGTGTACAATAAGGTGTTGGAAGGAATGCACCTAGGCTTGCTCAAGGCAAGCTAGCAAAGCCCCCAAATGAAAAATAAGACACCCTCCACCAAAATCCTGCGCAAGTTTTAAGCTGAAGATACCTAGAAATACGCTGCTGGTTGAATGGATTTGATACTAGGGCCCTCTCTGGTGCTCAGAAAATTCTGGGAAATTAATCATGGCCTCTCCACCAAATACCCAGAATAACCCACGAAGGATTGGCCAATGCTTGACTTCAGAAATTCGGCACTATTTCCCCCAACTCCTCTAGCTGCTGGCTGAATTGGGAACCCTGTTTGACCCCTCAAATCTGCCCAGAAAATTCTACCAAATTATTTCTAAGGTCCTTGTCAAAAACCCTGGAAACCCCAGAAAGGGCTTGTCCTAGTTTTGAAGCTCCAAAATTGACGCCAAATGCTCGGCCCTACTCCACAAGCAAAGATGTAATCTGTAGCAGATGTTGTGTTTGCTGCTCCACCAAAATGCTGTAAAAGCCCCCACAACATTTCCCAGACTCCACCTCCAGTTTTAGGCCCAAACTCCCTTCACTCCTCAACTCCCAAGTGTGTCTCCTCCAAGCACTGTATAATCCCTGCCCTGCTACAACTTTCCCTGTTGTTGTAACTCGACTCCCTGCTACTACTGTCCCTGTTGTTGTAACTCGGCCTCCCTGCTGCTGTAACTCAGCCTCCCTACTGCTACTTCCCCTACTGCTGTAACTCGACCTCCCTGCTGCTACTTTCCCTGTTGTTAGAACTCAGCCTCCCTGTTGCTGGTACAATTTGGGACTAAGTAAAACTCCCTCCTTGGGCTGGCACTCGAAGTCCCCCAAAGCAAGGGTTGAGATCTGCGCTTGGAAACACTCATGTGCTAAACAACACTTGCAGACTTGGCTTCCTATCAAGCGTGCTATGTCAAAGACACGTTTCAGAATAGATGAATGAATGCCCAAAATGGGTGCCTCTTGCTCTGTTTATAATTCGTGGCTCCTCCTCTCCTTGTGGTCCTCACTCTCTCTCTTCCTAATTTGCACTCCCTTCTCTCTCCTCCCTCTTCCATGAATTCAAGTTCCCTCCTTCAGTCGAATTTCTCTTTCTTGTGGTCCCCACTTTGCACTAGTGCCGTAATATTCTCTTTTCCTCACAAGTCCTTGGATAAGCTGCGCCCTCCAACAATTTTTGTCGCTAACTGCTGAATGGAGCTAGGAATTTTTCCCTCATAATTGCGTAGAAAATTTTGTAAAATTAATCATATCCTCTCACGAAACAAACAAAAAGCCAGAAAGAGTTTGGGCTGAATCCACCTACCATCAGTGACCCCCAACAAGTGTGAATTACACAATTTGGCCAAAAAATGCCTCACAGAATGGAACTTTTTTAGGATGCCCAAAATCTGACATTGAAAGCCTCCCAATGTCACACAAAGATCCCCTTCGGAAAATGCTTGATTTCTCCAACCCAAATTTCCTCGGAAAGAAGCCTCCTCCTGCTCTTGCGCAAACTTGAGTGAGTGAGCTCTGCGCATCTGCCAGTGAGCTCTGCGCACTATCAAAATGAGGCAAAATTCATCCCAAATTCTAACCTCACTCACTACCCTGCAAAATGCTCCAAATCTCTAGTCTTAACTATGAAGAATGTCTCAGCAAAATCCTAGAGTCTCCAACCAACTGTAGCTGCTCCAAATGATGTGCCATGAACTCCTTCTGTCTTTGGGAAATGCATATAGCTGGGAAAACTACTGCAATGAAGCTCAAGGAAAGCCCTGGATTGAACTACCAAATTACCTCACTAGGGAGACGCTCGAAGTTCTCCGAAATGAGGGTAGAATTCCGCTTGGAATTCCTGGTGCTAAACATCGCTTTTCTTCTCATGCTAAACAACCCCAAGAGAAGATGAAAGGTGAAATGTAATAGTCAAAGGATGATTAGAAAATGAGTCCATCCTCCTTTTATAATATCTCTCCATGCTTCTAGACTCCATTTTTAATTATTATTTTATTGGTGGGGGCCATTTTCCACTAAATGACTTTTCCCTCCATTTTAATAAAATAATAATTTGTTGCCAATCTCCAATAAAATAAAACTTGCCACCTTTCTCCAAAATAATATTTGCTCCTTTACTTAATATCACCAAAATTAGGAAAAATGCCCATGCTCACAAAATTGGGGATATTACAGTCCTCCCCGCCAAAAATTGTTTGTCCTCGAGCAATGTCCAAACAAGCGGCCCCTCTGACTACTAATCGCCACTATCATCACCAATAAAACCAGGGTCCCAAATGTGCCACTAATTTAGCCCCGATCTCTGCATTATCTGATCATGAAGAAATCTCTCAATACCAAGATCCCAAGGCGTCCTAATCAATGTGAAGCACTCGTTGCTCCACTCACCGTCCAACCAGGTATAAGCTCCAGAAGCCCTCTACATACTATCAATAAGTAGAGCATCATGATAATGTAGGACTCTATCTAACTCTCCATGAAGCTGCCCTACCAAGTAATCCACCTCACGCACACAAGAGTAAGCTCCTGAAGATACAGTCCAATCCCTGTGGGGATGAAGTCTCTCTGGCATGAGCTCCTTCTGATATCCTCCTACTAACCAACCTGCCATGCTGATGAAGTCTGCCACGCCATTAGCGAGTCAGTAAAGCCCAATGGAAAATCTGAGTGATCTCCCCCTATAGCAGCCAGCTCATCCCTAAAGGTTGTTGAGTTGTCTAGTACTACGATGCCCAAGTCCCATGCTCGTCTCATAAAAGCGCTACCATGTTGTCATTGTGCCACTCTGACTCGAATATGTTTCCCATCGTGTGCACACTGCAACCTCCTCCCCTAAAACCTGGAGGCGAAATATCGACAAAGGCCAAGCTCATCCTTCCCATGTGTCTCTATGATGTCAATATCTACCCACCCATCGCTAGTCTCGATCCTGAGCTGCAACTGAAGAAGCCTGCCTTGCCAAACAATGGAGGCCTCGGTGATCCCCCATGTGTCAACCCCAAAGTGAGCTAGATCACCCTCTCTATGGTCATGCTCCTCACGAGATGGATTGCCTTGTGAAAATTCTATCACTACAGCAACTGATTTACTTTTCCTACTTATTTTATCATAAGTTATTCATGAAATTACTCCAACAAACATTAAAATAAATACTGCTGCAAATATCACACCATAATACAGAAACAAACATATGCACACATTGACACAGTTATTTTGTACTAATGTCCCCAAAAAAACCCAATGTGGGAAAACTGGTGTAGCAAGGGAAGATTTTATTATTCAGCAATTTTCTTGTACAACAGGGTGCCAAACTAGCTTACCCACAGATAGACAAACCTCCAACACTTTTCTAAACCCAGCGTAGGCCCTTCTAACCTCTGTTACAGCTTGAAACCCTCTGCGTCAACCTACTGAAGCTCTGCGCAGCCTCTCTGGGCTTCTACATCACTCCTGCAGCGTCTGCGTGGATGACGCAGGCCCTTCTAGCTCTGTGCAGTCACTGCTGCCTCTCCGTGGCTTCCTCTAGCTTTGTGTCTGCCTCTTCTGTGTTGATCTCCCATCTCTCTGTTCCGTACTTGCTGCCTCCTAATTGCTCTCCAGACCACTGGTTCAATTTCTCAGCAAACCCCGCTCTAGAAATTGAACTGAGTAGTCTCCCTCAGTGTGTTCTCCAAGTGCCCCTCAAGCCTCCTCTTATACTTTTCTATTGACATCTCAACGGCCGAGATTAAGTACCTAATCAACGGCTAAGATTAGATCTGGCTTGATCCATGTCTTATGAACCATTCTAACATAGATTCATATTAATACACATTAATATTTTATTTTCCCTAAGTTTAGACTTAGGGACTCCATTAAAAATATTAATTATTTTAATATCTCCTAATCTATTTAGAATCTGCCCAAACCCTTTCTGGGTATTGAAGATCTTACGTGCCCCGACCTTTCCACCAAATTTCGTGGCTAGAGCACATTCGATGCTACCCCAAATCAACACACCCTCTTAGCGAGGACTGTGCTCTAGCAATACTCCTCACTGAGTATTACTCTGATTGTCCAGCATCGGTACTTGTGCTGATGCTAGGCCTTCCTGCCCAACATCCTCTGTGCTACTGCCTCCTGTACTGTTGCCCATGACTCTGCTACTGCCACTGCTACATCTGTATGACAGCTTCCTTTGCATCTGTGCTGCTGCTGGTCCTTTCTGCCAACACTACATCCGCACTACAACTCCCTCTGCATCTGTGCTACTGTTGGTCCTTTCTCCCAACACTGCATCTGCACTGCAACTCCGTCTTCATTCGTGCTGCTAACACACTACCTCTGAAAGGGGTTCTTTACCATCCCCATCTTTTCCCTAAAGTAGTCAAATTTTGACTTTCGAAAGGGCCTTGGTGAGGATATCTGCCACTTGTTCCCCTATAGGAGTGTAGCTCAACTATACAGCGCCTCGTTGGACACAGTCTCTGACAAAATGACATAGGATATCAATATGCTTCGACCTATCATGAAACGTTGGATTCTCAGAGAGTTTGATGCAACTCTGATTATCACACATGATCCTAGTCGCCTCCATATTTCTTGTGAATAGGTTTACTAGCAGTTTTCTAAGCCATATGGTCTCACACGAAGTTGTGCTTGTTGCCATATATTATGCCTCAGACGAACTCAGAGCCACGAACTTTTGTTTCCTACTGCACCAGGAGGTTATTCCTGATCCAATGTTGAAACAGTACCTAGAGGTACTTTTCCGATCCACTAAACTTCCTACCTAATCTGCATCAGTAAATCCACTCAACCTGATATCCTTCCCCTTGTTGTACAAGAGCCCATAATCAATTGCTCCCTATAAATACCTAAGAACGTGCTTGGCTGCTGCCCAGTGAGCCCTCTTTGGTTCCACCATGAACTGACTGAGGGTGTTGACAGCGTAGCGAATATCTGGCCTGGTATTGACTAGATACATCAGGGACCCTATGAGTTGTCGTTATAGGGTGGGATCGACATCCTTGTCTTCTGATGCATCAATCTTCTTCCATGTGGTGATCATTGGCGTAGCCATAGGTCTACAGTCTCCCATCCCGAACCTTTTTAGGATTTCTGTAGCATACCTTCCTTGCCAAAGGAAGATTTCTCTTTTCTGCTGCCAAACTTCCAACCCTAGGAAATAGTGCATTCGTCCCAGATCCTTCATATCGAACTCTGTGGCTAGATTCTTCTTGCAGTCTTCAATGAGTCTGGATGATCCTGTCAGGAAGAGATCATCCACATATAATACTAAGATAAGTGGCTCGCTCTCTATGACCAGATTATAGAGATTTGGATCCACGTCACTCTTGACAAACCCCATCTTCTACAAGTAGTCATCTATTCGACCATACCACGCCCTTGGTGCCTGCTTCAGCCCATACAAGGCTTTCTTCAGTCTGCGTACATGAGACTTCTTCTCATGAGTTTCAAAGCCCTCTGGTTGTTCAATGTATACTTCTTCTTTTATTACCCCATTCAGAAATGTCATCTTGACATCCATCTGATGGATCTCCCATCCCATTTGGGCTGCAAGAGATATCACGGTCCTAATATATGTATACCTGGCTACTAGGGTGAAAGTTTCCTCATAGTCAATCCCTTCCTTTTGAGCATACCCCTTAGCCACAAACCTAGCCTTGTATTTTTCAATATTGTCGTCTGCAGCATATTTGATCTTGTAGATCCATCTTGAACCTATCACAGATCTGTCTTGAGGCCTTGACACCACCTCCCAGACATCGTTTACCATTATGGAGTTGTACTCCTCCACCATCGCATCTAGCCAAACCTGATTTTGAGCTGCCTCCTTGAAGCTGGCAGATTCTCCATCTTGAGCTACTAACCCCTGATCCCTGTCTAGCTGTTTTCGCTCCCTTTTACTGTTCCCTGGTTTTCCGATGAAGTTCTCTGGAGTCTGCATCACGCAGAATCTGACGAAGTTCCCTGCTGGTTCTTCCTCTGCCAATAGGTGCTTCTGTTCGCTCCTCTTCCTCATCCTGAGAATCTTCCTGATCTAACGAAGGATTCTTAACTCCGTTGGTTGAAGAGGCATGACCAATGGATCCTCTTTCGACTGCTCCTTGGAAGGCATTTCGCGAGATCTTCTGAAAGCTCTGTCCTCCATAAACTTTACATCTCGTTGTACAACTTCCTGCTTGCTGGAAAATAGATCCTATATGCCTTAGCGTTCTCACTATATCCTACCAGATACCCCTTTTCTACAGTCTGATCTAGCTTCTTCCTCTTTTCTTCGGGTATGCAACAATATGCCAAACTCCCAAATATCCTGAAATGACTGACTTCAGGTGTCCTCCCAGTGAAGACATTCCCTGGAGTAATCTTGCCCAATGCACGATGAGGAGTCCTATTTTAAACGTAGACAGTTGTGTTGCATGCTTCTGCCCACAGGAATTTTGGCATATCTTGATCATACAGCATGGCCCTAGTTGCTTCTACAATAGTCCTGTTTTTCCTTTCTGCAACCCCATTCTGCTTCGGATTGTAGGGAGTTGTCCACTCTTTTCTTATGCCCTCCTTAGAGCAATAATCAGTGAAGTCCTTATCGACATATTCTCCACCATTATCTGAGTGCAGGACTTTTATTTTCTTACCTGTCAGATTCTCCACTAGAGCCTTGAACTCCTTGAATCAACAGAAAACCTCATCCTTGGTTTTCAGAAAATAGATCCAAGTTTTCCTCGAGTGGTCATCAATGAAGGTAAGGAAATACTCGGCACCGCTAAGAGCTTTGACGGACATAGTTCCGCAGATATATGAGTGTATCAATCCTGGTACACTCTTGGCCCTATGGTTGCTCCTAGGAAGTGTCGCCTTGGCATACTTTCCTAGAGCGCATTCCCTGCATACATCATCCCGTTTTGTACTCGGGTCTGGAACTCCTATTACAGTGCTCCTAAGAATTCTCAAAGCTACATGGTGCAAGTGACCCATTCTTCTGTGCCACAGTTCGTTCAAGTCTTTGTCCTCATGATTGCCTATTAGTGCCACTGGAGATACTAGTTGTAATCTGTACAACCGATTACTTTTGATCTCGATCTGCACTTTCTTTTTCCAGCTCGGGTGTTTGATGTATACCTTTTCCTTGATGAAATAAATGTCATAGCCCTTGCCTTGTAGTTGTGACACGGAAAGTAAGTTCATCCCCAATCCTGGCACATGCAGCACATTTGTGGCACATAACCACTCTCTCGATTCTGTCTGAAAAACTATGGTACCCTTTCTTACTGAAGTACACTTTGCCTTGTTCCCCATGGTGATCTGAAAGTTCAGCTTCTCTTCCCGATATTCTGAGAAACACTCCCTAATTCCCGTCATATGCCACGAGGCTCCACTGTCTATATACCATACTTATGATGATGCAGCACTAGTCATGCATGCCACTTCTTCTTCCAACCTAGAAGCCAACATAGAGAAATCGAAATCTCTCTCCCTTGTGCAATCTTCTAAAAATCCGCATGAGTCCCCTGAGGTGGATGCCTCTGCATCGTGGTCTCAACCCATAACTGATTTTCCCTTTCTGTCTCTGATTACTTTCTCTGGTACCATGTGAAAATTCTATCACTGCAGCAACTGATTTACTTTTCCTACTTATTTTATCATAAGTTATTCATGAAATTACTTCAACAAACATTAAAATAAATACTGTTGCAGATATCACACTTGTAATACAGAAAAAAACATATGCACACATTGACACAGTTATTTTGGACTAATGTCCCTGGAAAAACCCAATGTGGGAAAATCTGTGCAACGAGGGAGGATTTTATTATTCAGCAATTTTCTTGTACAATAGGGTGCCAAACTGGCTTACCCACAGATAGACAAACCTACAGCACTTTTCTAAACCCAGCGTAGGCCCTTCTGACCTCTGCTACAGCCTGAAACCCTCTGCGTCAGCCTAAAACCCTCTATGTTAGCCTACTAAAGCATTGCGCAACCTCTCTGGGCTTCTGCGTCCCTCCTGTAGCCCCTGCGTGGATGAAGCAAGCCCTTCTAGCTCTGCGCAGTCTCTGCTGCCTCTGCGTGGCTTCCTCTAGATTTGTGTCTGCCTCTTCTGAACCGATCTCCCGTCTCTTTGTTCCGTACTTACTGCCTCCTGACTGCTCTCCAGACCACTGGTTCAATTTCTCAGCAAACCCCGCTCTAGAAATTGCACTGACTGGTCTCCCTCAGTGTGTTCTCCAAGTGCCCCTCAAGCCTCCTCTTATACTTTTTCTGTTGACATCTCAACGGCCAAGATTAAGTCCCTAATAAATGGCTAAGATTAGATCTAGCTTGATCCATGTCTTTTGGACCATTCTAATGCAGATTCATACACATTAATATTTTATTTTCCCTAAGTTTAGACTTAGGGACTCCATTAAAAATATTAATTATTTTAATATCTCCTGAACTGTTTAGAATCTGCCCAAACCTTAATGGGTATTGGAGATCTTATGTGCCCCAACCTTTCCACCAAATTTCGTGGCTAGAGCACATCTGATGCTACCGAAATCAACATGCCTTATCAGCCAACTGAATCCATGGATCCCCTAGGCAAACCTACTGCAGCATAGCTCTAACAACTACTGGAATCTGTTTGTGCCTCATCCCTAACCTCTGCATGCAACCAACATATAGGCCCCATATATCATGAACTAATTTGATACATGCTAAACTGCCTTGTGCCTACCATTGCGTAGTACCGATGACTGTTGGAAGCCACATGTGCCAAATAATTACCCCCTCAAGGCAGGCAATAGATGGGCATCTGATACTCGCAATCGACTCAGTGTACGCAGACCCAATCCTGTTCCTACTAACCAACATCACTGAGTTTGCCATCTGCCCTCTAGATAATGTGCCAATACAATATCTCGAGGCCAGACACATACTAGAACGCTACCTCAGTCGTACACAATATCCCCTACTCATGCATGGTCCTAACATGCCCTGTGGAAAGAATGACACGTCTCCCTCGTGACCAACTCCCCAGGTGTAGGCTCACTGATGAACGATATGCCACCCCTACAAATGATCACCTCATTCCCCAACATGTGCTTGTCAACACGTGCATTGACCCAATGCCACTACTGAGAAGTCACTCCCCTAGTGCGTTGAGTGTCATCCCAATAACTCGGGTGAGCTCCTTGTCCCCCACCGTTCGCGCCAAGAGTGTCAACGAACAATAGCCAAATCATATGTGCCTGTAAGTGATGTATAAGAGGGACATGCGTGTGATTCCCCATGGATACCATCAAGTATTGCTCATCTGCGTCCCCGTCGATCCTAGGTGAACTACACCCAAAGGTACACCCAGTGTCTCCGTCCATAAGTGTCCCTAGAGGCAACCCTCCAAGACCTCATTGTGTAGCACCATATGCCCTTGCATCCCACCGAGTATCCCTATGCTCCTCGATTTGGCACTATACCCTACAGCCTATCCCTATACACCACTAGATACCACGTGCTACTATTGTATCGTCTTGTATCCTGCTTGTATCACTATACCTGGCACTCCGCACGTTTATTCGATGCGATGTGAGTTTCTCAATGCAAAGCAACATGCTACATCAAACAACCACGCATCTCCATGCTCCTCTGATGGCCCCTACTCATCACTGCATACCTCTATACAACACTGGATGCTAGGGTCTAAAATTGGGTTTGTATGCATCAGTTCACAGCCCTCTGCATAACACTAGACTCTGTGACATATCTTTGTGCACCTTTGGGTACCACTGCTTATTGTCATACCACCCTGTATCATATGCCATCCCGCATGCGTCAACACATCCACCACTTTGCTAGTAAGCCCTCCATGATGTGAGTTATATCTCCTCATCTCCGCAGATAGACCTGAGCAGCCTAACTCTTCACATGCTAACGTGAATGAAACTACTAATCTTATTCTCAATAGCTCTTGTGTCTAATATACCAATGAGAGAGTATGGTCTCCATACAATACCCTATCTGGTGGCCTGCCGATGCCACCTCCTCCTACCAACCCCTGCCAGAGTAGTCTAATCATCCTACAATCCCATGGACACCCAACATGCCATGACAACTCATGAACTCTCCCTGCTCGCCTGTCAATCCATCGTGTCACTAGTGTTGTCAGGAACTCTGAAGCAATGTTTTAAAACTCCGACTCCGACACCGACTCGACCGAGGGTCGACTCCGATTTGGTATCAACTCGGCCGACTCAATTTCAATGACTCGGACGTTGTAAAAAATACATTAAATATTCAATTTTTTTACAAAAAAAACATAATTTTAAAGATTTTCATTCATGTTTCCAAACACATAGCGTTAGAATATAGATAGAAGACAACATATGATCAAAGCAGGCTCATGTATATATCCATTATATCAAAATGGCACCCAGTGCACTGTCCAATACATACATGATGATGATATAGAGAATCGAGATCAAAACAAAAACACATAACAAATGATGCAAGATATTTTGATTATTAGAACACAGAAAATTCAATCCAAAAATTTGCACAGTAAGGATGAAATTGCTTTTTTTTTATTAAGCAGTGTCAGTCTGTTCATCCACTTCAAGTGGCTTTATTAACTTACCCTTAATCTCCATGTTCTATTTTGGATGTCTGGTTAATCCTTGAATTCTGTTTTGGAGGAAAAGGAGGATGCATAGAGAAAAACATTTCTGTGCATGGGACATAAACTGTGCCTATTGCATGATGCATCAAAGGAGTGGATGCCACATTATTCTATAAAACTTAGGCATTGTTGATGATATTTCATGGATTAGAACAACTATTGTAGAAGGTGTGGTGACAAGGAGGAGAAAATGAACAAATCATTGGATTTATAATTATATTAATTTGTACTTCATCGAACGAAGAGATTCTTCTATTGTTGTAATTATGTTTGTCTCTAAATTTCCTTTAGGCTTAAAATTGACACCTTTGTGTCAATACTTTTCAAAAGAGGAGATGTGAAAGGTCGTGGTCTTTGTGAGGTCAGTGGGATTTGGTGATGTGCTATATGCAGCTAGTCAACTGACACTTCTGCAGCAAATATTGCAACTAACACTTCTGCCAGCAAATATTGATGTCCGAGTTGTGTTTTAGAAACTATACATTTTGCAAGGTGAAACTCAATTTTCTATGGGATTCAATTTCCAATTCTGTAGGCTCCTAGTCTATCGTTTGTGATTCAAATAGCCAATAATCAGAAAGTTCGTTTGCATGTTAAAATGTCACAGTGAATTCAGTTTTCGAAAGAACATTGAATCTTTTGATTGATGATACTTAAGTTATTCCAGGCAATTCATCCGGATTCCGTAGCCTGGGCCTCTTTTTCTAACCCGGCCGGGTTAATGCTGGCTCGGCCAAGCCGACCGGGTTAATACCGAGCCAGCGGATTTGTTAGACAACTCGGTCGGCTCAGTATTAACCCGGCCGGCAACTCGGCCAGCTCGGTATTAACCCAGCTGGCCGAACCGAATCCAAGGCCGAGTCAATATTTTTTGGCCTGGCTCGGACCAACTTGGCTGAGTTAGTTCCGAGCCAGCCAGTTTTGAAAAAAGTGCTCTGAAGGGGATATGAAAAGGTATGTGCACCTAACCACAAAATCCATCATGCAACTACTACCATCACCTACAAACTCCACGATGTTGACTTTTGTGTAGCTTGGGAGGTACTACAAGCCCTAGTATTCGAGGGTTGGAGGTCAAAGCGCCACAAGTAGGCTTGTGGACCTAGAACCCAAGCTTGGGGTTTTGCACCCATCGGGATTTGGGCCAAAACCATGATGAATTTGAGCATGAGAATTTTAGGTGATAGAGCTTGGCATGCCGATTGAACGCTTCAAATTGGAGCTCTAGAAGTGAAGATATGAATTTTTGAAGTTTGTGTGTGGCCTTGGTTAGGGTCGGCATAGTGATTGGAGGCCTTATGATAGCTAGGCAAGCCCTCTTGGACATTATGTTGGAGCCACACCTTGAGATATAAATAAGAGGTGTGTGTGAGGCTATTTGGATCATCCAAGCGCATCGAATCACCTCCATACTTCTCTGAGGCAGCCGCAGATGCAAACAAGGACAGCATGGGCCATTTCCTGTGGATTTAAATTGTCCTTTTGTCTTGTTACAAATCCAAGCTTTTGCATGGGATGAGGCCGCATTACAGAGAGGGGTTATACGGGTTGTTTTGGGTGCGGATTAGTGGAAAAGAGGTTGTGTTTGCTACAGTGCAGTAGCATGATGATCTGGGAGTGTTGCAAGGGTTGTTTTAGGTTGTTGTAGGGAAAAGCAAGCCTAAACAGGAGTCTGTAAGAAGACAGCGCAGTAAAAAGAGGTCTAGGCGGCCTAATCTAAGGCTGGGTTCTTCCTCGACTTGCATACTTTACAACAGGAGCACGTTGAAGCTAAACCGCAGTTGCTGGAGTGATTCTGAAGGGTGAGTAGAGGGCTGTAGCAATTGATAATCAGCCCTAACCAGGAGCAGAACATGCAACAATGAACAGACCTGCAAACCAAGGTATGTATGGATGATTGTGTGTTGATTATGATACAAGGGATGGTGTCCTAAGTATAGGACAATTCTGGGTTGGCGTATGGTGTGGTTTTGTCTCAGAATTGTGGGCAGCAGATCCATCGTATTATTGCAGAAAGGGTTGAAGTATTGGTTGTTTGGAAGAGCCAAAACCACCACTAACTTGTCCTCAAGTGGCAAAAAAGGGAGCAGCTTACAATGAGAAGAAAACCACAGTTGTAGAAAAGGTGTAGAGGCAAGGATCTAGGGCTGATGTGGACTGATATTAGCCCTAACCAAATTGCAGACCTGGCAGCAGTGACACGTCAACTCATGAGAAGGGTGTCCTAGGAGAGGACTGATATTGCAGCCTGTGGAAGCCAAGGAGGTAGGGCTGATGTGACATGTTAGAAGCCCTAACCAGTGGGCAGTTTCACAGTGAAGTTTGATGCCCAGATTTGTGCAATAGCTCCTCTATTGCAGAAAAAAGGGCAAATTGGTGGAGTCTGTGGGCAGCAATGTGTAAGGGTCTCCTAAGTGTGGGAATGCCGTAACTAGGTGCAGATGCTACGGTGTGGACTTGGTCTCTCGTGGACTGTTGGAGAGAAGCGTGAGAGTAGACCAAATATGGACGAGATTGGGCACTTATGCTCTGCTGGAGGAGAGCATGATAGTGTCCAAGTTAGAGCCTGGTGAGCAACACCTTGATGGACAAAGGTAGTTGCGAGAGAGACAATTGCTAAGCTCAAGGGCTGATGAACCAGAGGAGCAATTTGTGGAGCCCGAGACTTGTGTGTGGAGAAGGACTTCTACAGCAGATGATGGGCAGTCCTCCTAGCCCGTGTTCATTGTGGGAGATGGACATCTTGCAGTGATAGGTGGAAGCCCTCTGTGCTCTATGTTGGTCTTCATCGGAGCAGCGCCGAAAGACCATAGTGGGTTGAAGTCCCTGAGTAGTTGGGGAGCCGCAGTGGGCAGATCGAGAGTTGTTCACAAGTGGAGCTGTGAACAACTCAACATGACTCTCAATGTGTTGTGACCTTGATGGACGAAGGCACAATTAGAGAGCGGATTGAATAGTTGAGATTCAATGGCCAGATGGACTTGGAGCATTGATAGAGACAGGAGCGGCAGATCGGGAGCCGAAGGACAGAGCAGGTAGAGAGTACGACCGAAAGGAGCTATGAGAGCGCGCTACAACCAAATGGTCAGAGTATCTTGTTGAGGACATATTGGTTGTCGATGGACTGACACCAAGTCCCAGTTTTGTATCTTGTACTAGTAGATGTATGAGGGCCATTATCCCTAGTACGGGAACCCTAGACTGTTGTATTATATTAGTTGGATTAATATAACAAAGTTGAGTTGAAAAAGTAAAAAGTTGTCTATATTTGTGCATATGTGATTTATTGTTTTATATTTCCATTGTGCAAAGTAGTTTATGGTTGAGATTCGTGGTTTGGTAGCATTAGTGATTTTAAGACTCTAACCTCGACCCAAGGTCGTGGAAATTCAACACATGATGTGATGGAGAATCCCACCTAGATCCCAAAAACAATCTCGCCCTCGAGCCCCTCTAGTAATCCATAGCCTCTGCTGATCTATGGCCATGGATGCATCTAACATCCTAATCAGCTCTACCAGATACCAATTCAATATCTCTCACCATCCAACCCTGAGAGAGAGATCGAATGCACGAACAACCATACACGAAACAAGTCCTCCATCCTGCAAATGTTGCACCCTGCACAACTCGTGTTGCCACATCTCGTTAGTCTGCCCAAACCATGTAATCTACCTAGGTAACGTGGATTCTCACTCACCAACACCAGTAGGCAGACCAATAATGCTACAAGCCCCATTGATGTATGCCTGAAGGGGACTCTTGCCTGAAAGCACGACAACTCTATTGGTTGTCGATTCACCTAACTGCTCCTCATTGTTGGTTTACTCCAAGGATGGTTGCTCATCCTCCTCCACCATGGGCTCAACATGAGCCACTAACTGCCCCTCCACAGATATCTCATCATGCATAACATCCTCAACAATCAGCGCTAGGTAGTTATCGTCTAGAAACTTTGTCATAGATCTGGATGCCTCTGTACATATCGGCTCCTCATCAAAGGTGGATATGTCTCCAAGCACCTCACCAATCTGATGTGAACTGCTATCACCTAAAAACTCGGACACAACCCTGAACACCTAATCAATGGATACCTCTACAACGGATGGCACCTCCTCAATGGTGGACACCTCTATGTCTCTTGGCACTTCGATAATGGATGGCCCTGTGGGTGTGTGCAGTTAGGTTGTCAATTCACCTAACTGCTCCTCATCGCTGGTTGATTCCAGGGATGGTTGCTCATCCTCCTCCACCATGGGCTCAACATGAGCCACTAACTGCCCCTCCACAAATAGCTCATCATGCATAACATCCTCAACAATCAGCGATAGGTAGCTACCGTCTAGAAACTCTGTCATAGATCTAGATGCCTCTATACATATTGGCTCCTCATCAAAGGTGGATATGTCTCCAGGCACCTCACCAATCTAATGTGCACTGCTATCACCTGAAAACTCGGACACAACCCCAAACACCTCATCAATGGATACCTCAACAACAGATGGCACCTCCTCAATGGTGGACACCTCTATGTCTCCTGGCACCTCGTCAATGGATGGCCCTATGGGTGTGTGCTCTACTCTCTCCCCCAAGGTGTCAGCCGGAGCTATCAAAGGAATCTCCAACAAGGGTGACTCCTGCGTCACACTGGACACATCGACATGCTCCTCACACTCTGGTGTGCCCACAACCTCATGCTCAACCTCCTCCTCAGGCTCCTAATATCTAAATCCAGGTCTCCACCAGCAAAAGCGCCCCCTAGTCTCACCTTTTAACTTTGTTTGTCCTGCCTGATCGTTTTGAGGAGATTTGAGGCCCTAATTCTATCGACTTTCCCCACACAGTGTAGATGGTTGCACCCCCATGACCTGTGCACCACTAGTGTCTATGTTATAAGGATGAGGATGGATCTGGTCCAACACCTTCCTCAACTGGGCCAATCTCTCATCATTCCAACAGATTTCACCCCAGAATTCCTGCATACTAAATCTTCCTTAAGCCATGGGTTGCCTATGTTTTAGGCCGTCACTGTGCATACATGCCCAAATCTTCCATGATCTAGATGGCTACCCCACGACTGGCCAAGATCATGGCTCTGATACCACTTTAATATTTCAAATGGAAAAATAACCTAGATAGCAGAAGCAATGAACTAGCTACAGCTACTAAATTCAAAAATGCACAACGATATACAATTGAATTGTTTTGAGAGTCATGTTCACCCTCCTCCAGCTCCTCCTCATCGGGGTTTTCATCAAATCCACTTTCTCCAACTTCTTCATCCCCCTCTTCATTTTGGCCCCTCCGTTTCCTACTCTCTAGCACCATAATAATCATAAAAGGGACCAAGAAGAGGAAAATGCCAAGAAATATAGCCAGGTCCATGATGTTTGATATTTGTAGGCTTTTGAATCTGCAAAATTTAATGGGAATGGGAATGGGAATATGAATGAGAAAATTAATTTAATTTATTTAGATTAATTTAATTTAGATTCATGATTTTTTTTACTAAATAAAGTTAATAAACTAAACTAAACTAAATTAAACTACCTAAACTAACTAAACTAAACTAAATTACTACCTAACTAAGGTTTAAAATACTAAATTACTAAGTTACTAACCTCTTTGTAGGCTTGCTCCTTGCTCCTCGGTGCTTGCTCCTCGCTCCTTTGCTCTTGCTCTCCAGCGTCTACTCAACTCATTCAAGTGATAATGAAATTTTTTTAACCCCCAAGTGATTTTAAAACATATTTTTTTTTTAAATTAATTTTTTTGGCATCCGCGATTTTTTTTCCGCGCGGAACGCTCCCGGCGTCAGTCGAATCGCTCTTGGAGCGAAAATTTAACACTCGAGAGCGATCGGGAGCGATCGCTCCCGAGCTGTAATTTTCGCTCCGGGAGCGATGGGAGCAACGCTCCCGATATCGTTCCCGATTTTGGCAGGGAGCGCAAATTTTTTTATTGGGAGCACGGATTGGGAGCAGGTTCGAAGGGGGGGGGAGCGCTCCCCGACAACTCTGATTGAACATGAAAATATGGGTAAAACCTCTGAGTCATTGTATTAATTTTGCTAAATGAGTAAAATAAACGAGATCAGAGGAACCTAGGCATGCTACGATAAGCTAGGTGAAACCCAGGTTGGGATTGTGATGCCCAAGTACTGCAATGACTCCACAAAAAACCTGTGTTGACCCAGTAAATCACTACCACTGGTGCTGTAGGTGAACTGAGATTTCGGCCCTCAAATATAATCCAAAAGTTCTGCAAAATTAAATGTAGGGTCTCCACACCAACTCCAACAAAACCCAGAAATATCTCACAAACCCAAGTGGTGGAAATGGTCCTGGGATAAGTTGCGCCCTCCTCCAACAATTTTTGTTGCTGATTGCTTAATGGAGATAGGAATTTTGCCCCCAGAAGTGCTCAGAAAAGACTCCTCTCACCAAACACACAAAAACTCATAAAGGGTTTGGGTTGAATCCTCCGACCCTCGGTGACCCCCAACAAGTGTGAATTACTCAATTTGGCTAGAAAATGCCCCACAGAATACAACTATTGCAGGATGCCCAAAATATGACACTGAAAGCCTCCCAAATTCCCACAAAGATCCCCTCCGGAAAATGTCTGATTTCTCCAACCCAAATTTCCTCGGAAAGAAGCCACCTCCTGCGCTTGCACAGACTGGAGCCAGTGAGTCCATCCTCCTTTTATAATATCTCCCCATGCTTCTATAGTCCTTTTTTAATTATTATTTTATTGGTGGCGGTCATTTTCCACTAAGTGACTTTTGCCTCCATTTTAATAAAATAATAATTTGCTGCCAATCTCCAATAAAATAATACTTGCCACCTTTCTCCAAAATAATATTTGCCCTTTTACTTAATATCACCAAAATTGGGCAAAATTCCCATGCTCACAAAATTGGAGATATTACACATCACATCATCAAGTGTCCAGTCGAGGAAAGGAGGAACGTCCATCATCAAAGGTCCACATCATGGAAGAATGTATAACACCTCATCTCTAATGGGTGGTAAGGCATCCCCTCAAGGGTGTCAAGTCATCAAAAGGTCCAACGCCCTCCAAAGAATGTGGAATGGCCTCAATCAAGTGTAGAAGGAAGCTCAATATACTCCAAAGTGTTGAATTTACTAGTGTATACAAGACTAGTATAGTTTTTCACAATTGATAACTACTTCTAATGATATAACCAGTCTTCTTTTTACATTCCAACCATTAAGTAGCTATACATGAAAAACTTTAACCATTAATTTCATCAATAGAGAAATGTAGAGATAACAGTGAACAATAGAATAAGATACAAGAGACAAGAGACACCAAAATTAGGCTCACAGCAAGGGCAAAAGTTAAAACCCACAAGGGGAAAACCCAACCAATGTTTCCATATGAGAAAGAAATTTTGTTCATCAATATTACAGCAAAGAACATTCCAACAAGATTCCAAATTAGACCTCAATTTGTCCAAGTCAAAACCAAACAACGAATAGAAAGAAGTCAACTTCTGGTCAAAGTCAAGTCTACAACAATAAGGCCGAATTTCGGCCTATGGAGGCTCTGAAATGAGAGGGCCGAAATTTGGTCAATCTTAGTCAAAACAATCCCTACAATTCTCGGTCAAATACATCAATCAAGCCTATAGTCAACGAAAGTCAACGAACCAGAAACAGAGATGAATATTTGGTCAAACAGAGTCAAAGTCATCCTGCAATGCTCAGCCTCAAAGACAGACAACTAATTCATTCAAAGCAAAATCAAACTAGCCCAAGTCAACGCAAGTCAAACAGGTTAGAAAAGGTTGGTCAACACTAGTCAAAAAAATGTCCCCTTCACATGTGTGATGTCTCTTTGTGGTTTTTAGATGAATGTGTGATGAGATGAGATGCCAAAATGAGCTCCAACAACGCTTATTTATGTGTTTGAGGAGGTGGCTTTTCACACGTGAGACAACTTATCCTTCTTGTGGTTGACTAGGTCAAAGTCAAAAATCTGAATTGTCTCCATTATTTGCAAATGAAAACATTGACTGCAGCTACACAATTTTTCAACACTCCCTCTTAGCTAGGGAGGTACTTTTCATTCTCTCTCAAGATCAATCTTCCCGACCAATTCACAAGTCTCATAGCACACAGGCTAAGGAAGAGGTCACAAGTACATCTCTCTCTCTTTGTCAGGATCCATCTCCCCAACCAATCCATAGGTCTCGCAACACATAGCTTAAGGGAGAGATCAGCAGTTTCATCACAAGGAAACATACATAGCATCCAACTAATATCAATACATCTCCCTGACCACAAGGCCTCACAGCACACAACCTGAGGGAGGAATCACCATTTCAATGCATCTCCTCGATCGCAAGGTCTCACACCACACAGCCTAAGGGAGGAATCATCAAATCAATGTATCTACCCGACCACAAGGTCTCACATTCATCATGACCTAAGGAAGTGACAATCTTCCCGACGAATCCATAGGTCTCACAGCCTCAGCGTAAGGAAGATTGCCCATCATATGGTGTTATGCAATCAGTGCTCCCTCCCACTCAGAGAGGGGTTCTCAACAACTCCAAGTTGATCTCTGAAATAAGCAAACTTCGTCCAATACAATGGCTTTGTCAACACATCAACAATCTTCTCATTAATGGGGACATACTCGAGCCTCACAGCTACCCTCTAAACAATCTTCTAAAAATAATGATACTTTATCTCAATGTGCTTCAACCTGTCAGGGAACACTGGGTTCTCAGAAAGCTTCACACAACTTTGATTATCACAATATATAATGGTCAATTCCAACACTTCATCAAGCAAGCCAACAAACAGCTTTTGAAGCCACACAGCTTCACAATAGGCAAAACATGCAATTATGTACTCAGCTTTAGTCGTACTCAAAGCAACAGAAGTTTGTTTTTTACTAGACCGTAATAGTGGAGCCCAATAAAAAACAAAATCCAAAGGTGCTATTTCTATTATTAGAGCTTCCATCCCAATAAGCATCAGTGAATCCATGCAACTATAATTCTCTATTAGAAGCATATCCGAGACCATACTCAATGTACCATGCAATTATCTCAATATATGCTTTGTTGCAACCCAATGCACATGTTGGAGCTCAAACAAAAATTGGCTCAATGTGTTCACAGCATAACAAATATCAGGCCTGGTGTTCACAAGACAATCCAACAAGCCAATCAATTTGCGATACATAGAGAGCTCAATCAAATCAGCGTCACAGTCCCAAATCTTCTTCAAATTCGTCACCATAGGTGTGTCCATGGACTTGCAGTGCATCATGCCAAACCAATGAAGGATCGAAAGAGTATATTTTCCTTGGCCAACAAAGATTCCGTCAATCTTTTGCCAAATTTCCAATCCCAAATACTAATGCATGAGTCCAAGATCCTTCATCTCAAATTCAGAAACCATCTCCCTCTTACACTGGACAATCAAAACTTCAAACTGTATTAGAAACAAATCATCTACATACAGCAGCAACATCAAGGGCTCGCCTTCAATAACTTTGAAGTACAAGTTCAGATCAACATCACTCTTCTTGAAGCCAAGACTCAACAAATAGCCATCAACACAAGAATACCATGCACAAGGGGTCTACTTCAGCTCATACAGGGCTTTCTTTAATTTGCAAACATGAGTTTCTCTATCATGGACCTCAAAGCCTTGAGGTTGCTCAATATAGACCTCCTCTTCAATGACCCTATTTAGAAAAGCAATCTTGACATTCATTTGATGCAATTTCCAACCTAAAATAGAAGCGAGGGAAATGACAGATCTAATAGAAGCATACATGTCAACAGGAGCAAACGTGTCTTCATAGTCCTCTCTATGAAATTTTTATCTATTGCAACAACTCGAAATTATTCTTCTAACTAAAAATTTAATTATGCAGTTTATTTACTACAACAAACAATGAATCAAATCACGACTGCAAGTTTCACCATAAAAATACTACGGAAAATAAAATATTGAAAACTAAGAAATTCTAGCACACACACAAGAATTTTGATACAGTTATTTTTTGGATAATTGTCTCCGGAAAAACCTAATGTGGGAAAACCGGTGCAATAGATGAGGGTTTTATTATTATTCTTCAACAACAATTTTGAGTACAATAATTTAGATGCCCAACTGGAAATCTAATCTGAGGAAAATACTGGCAAAAAATTATCGTGAGAATTTTCTCTCACCCCACAGCTATTTTCTACCTCCGAAATTGCCTCCCTAGCCTCTGTGTTGAGCTCCCTGCGTCACCCTCTATGCAGAGCTTATGTTGGCCCTCTGAGTATTTTGGACTTCCTTGCTTTGCCTCTTACAGGGACTATAAACCTTCCTCCCGGAATGATTTTTCCCTCCTCTTCCACCTGCTACTCACCCTCTGGCTCTATCTTCTCTGTTGAGCTGCTGCTACTGAGAAAATCGACCTACCTGGGCAACTGAGTATCTGCACTAGTGTGTTCTCCATCACCACATCAATCTCCTCTTATAATCCACTCTTGGAGCACCAACGACCAAAATTAAAACTTAATCAATGGCTAGGATCATCTCTAGATTGATCCGTGTCAGTTTCTAGATGATCTCACCTTATCTCAATTAACATTGATTAATTAACCATATTCCCTAAGTTTAGACATAGGAAATATTTAAAAACGGTTAACAGAAACAATTTCTAGGTTTTGGAGATCTTGTGTACTCTAGCCACTCCACAAAATTTCAAGGCTAGAACACATCTAATGCTACAAAAACTAACACTCTCTCTTAGCGAGGAATGTGTTCTAGTGCTATTGCACACCCTGTAGTAGCACCTTGTCTCTACATCATTTCCCATCATGCTGCTGATGTCTGGCCATATTGCCCACCAACCACTGCGCAACTATGATATTTACTGCATATGTGTTGTTGCTAACCCTGCTAAACTGCTACCAACACTGCATTTGCACTGTAACTCCCTCTCATCTGTTGTTGCTGCAATTACAACACCTGCTACTAAAATTATCTAAAATAGCATGTCCCTGCTACTGAAACGAGTTCTCCACCATACCAATTTGTTCTCTAAAATAAACGAACTTAGCTCTCCCTAGAGCTTTCGTGAGTATATCTGCAACCTGTTCTTCTATGGGAACATATTGTAGCTAGACTGCTCCACATTGCACATAATCTCTGATGAAATGACATCGAATGTCAATGTGCTTCGACCTATCGTGAAACACTAGATTCTCAGAGAGCTTTATGCAACTCTGATTATCACAGTAGACATTGGTCGCCTCCATCCTTTGCCTGAATAAGCTTACTAGTAGCTTCCGAAGCCATATAGCTTCGCACGTAGCTGTGTTGGCTACCATATACTCTGCTTCTACAAAGCTCAGTGCTACTAACTTATTCTTCCTACTACACCAAGAAACGGTCCCTAATCCAACAATGAAGCAGTACCTGCAGGTACTTTTCATGTCCACTGAACTGTCTGCCCAATCTACATCTGTGTACCCACAAAGTCTGATGTTATCCCCTCCAATATATCTCAACCCATACTCGATTGTGCAGCAAACATATCTCAAAATATGCCTCACTACGGCCCAATATACCCTCTTCGACTCTACCATGAACAGACTTAGGGTATTGACTGCGAAGCAGATATCTGGCCTAGTGTTGACAAAATACATGAGACCCAATAAGTTGACTATACAAGGTGGGGTTGACATGCTTTTTATCTGATGCATCTATCTTCTTCCAGTTGGTGATCATGGATGTAGACATGAGTCTGCAATCCTGCATTTTGAACCTCTTCAGAATATCTGTAGTGTATCTTCCTTGCCCAAGGAAGATCTTCCCATCCTTTTGTCCTAGGAAATAGTGCATCAACCCCAAATCCTTCATGTCAAATTTTGCTGCCAGGTTCCTCTTGCAATCCTCTATGAGCCCTAATGATCACGTCAAAAAGAGATCATCCACGTAGAAAACTAGAATGAGTGGCTCACCCTCTACCATCAAATAGTGAAGGTTGGGATCTGTGTCACTCTTGACGAATCCCATCTGTTGCAAGTAGTTGTCAATCCTACCACACCATGCCCTGGGAGCCTGCTTGAGTCTGTATAGAGCTTCCTTCAATCTGCACACAGAAGTGTGCCTCTCATGAGTCTCAAAGCCCTTTCGCTGTTCTATGTACACTTCTTCCTCTATCACCCCATTCGAGAAGGTTGTCTTTACGTCCATCTGGTGAACTTGCCATCCCATCTGAGCTGCCAGGGATATAACTGATCGGATAGAAGTGTATCTGGGAACTCCGGCGAAGGTCTCCTCATAATTTATCCCTTCATTTTGTGCATACCTCTTTGCCACAAACCTAGCCTTGTACTTTTCCACACTGTCGTCTGTCGCATATTTGATCTTATAGATCCATCTAGAACCTACAAATGATCTGTCTTCTGGCCTTGGCACTACCTCCCAAACATCATTTGTCATGATAGAGCTATACTCTTCTACCATGGCATCTACCCACACTTGATGTTGTGCGGCCTCCTAAAAGCTGGAAGGTTCTGCAACCTGAGCCACCAACGCTTGTTACCTATCAGGTTTTCAGAGTTGTCTTCTGTTTGTCCTAGGAGTTCCAATAAACTCCTCTGCATCAATCGATGTCTGACGAACCTCTCTGATGGCTCAACAACTAGTCGTGGGAGGTTCAGCTAGCTGCTCCTCATCCTGCCTTTGCTACTCCATTTGCTAAGAACTCCCCAGATTTCCTGCACCTAAGGAAATATTGGTACTGGTTACAGTACTTGATCCTTGTGACTGTCCTTCTGCCTGTCCCACTGGCTGCCCCTGCTACTGAACCAAAGGATCTTCTGCTCACAGATTTTGATCACCAACAGGCATCTCACGGGATCTCTTGAAAGCTCGGTCCTCCATAAACTTCACGTCTCGCCTTACTACAATCTTCCTATTGCTAGGAATGTAGATTATGTATGCCTTTGAGGTTTCGTTTTACCCAACGAAGAACCACTTCTCTACAATCTAATCCATTTTGGTACGTTTATCATTTGGCATGTGGCAATAAGCAACGCTACCAAAAATTTTGAAGTGGCTAACTTTTGGCTTCTTCCCTATGAAGACTCCTTTTGGCGTTTTCTTCCCCAATGCTCTATGAGGAGTCCTGTTCTGAATATATATTGGCATGTTACATGCTTCTACCCATAGAAATATGGGTAGATCCTAGTCATATAACATAGCCTTTGCAGCTCCAACAATGGTTCTGTTTTTCCGCTCCGCTACACCATTCTGTTGTGGATTATATGGAGTTGTCCATTCTCTCTTAATGTCTTCCTTCGCACAGAAATATGTGAAGTCTTTATCAATATATTCTCCACCATTATCTGAGTGAAGCACCTTGATCTTCTTCCCTATCACATTCTCCACGAGAGCTTTAAACTCTCTAAAGCGATTGAAGACCTCATCTTTGGTCTTCAAGAAGTAGATCTAGGTTTTCCTGGAATGGTCATCAATAAAGGTGACAAAATATTCAGCACCACTGAGAGCTCTAGTGGACATCGGGCCGCAAATATATGAATGTATAAGTCCTAACACGCCATCAGCTCTACTGTCACTTCTTGGAAACACTGCCCTAGCATACTTCCCAAGTACGCATCCCTTCACACATCATCGTATTTTGTGCCAAGTTCTAGAACCCCTGTTATTGTTTCTCTGAGCATCCTAAGTGCTCCATGGTGTAGATGTCCCATTCTCCTATGCCATAACTCATTCAGCTCCTTCCCACTGCTATTGTCACTGCCTATTAGTGCCATTGGAGAATCAATCTGTAACCAGTACAATCTGTTACTTCGAACTCCAATCTATCTTACCTTTTACCAGCTTGGGTGTTTGACATACACTTTCTTCCCTATGAAGTGAATATCATACCCCTTATCCTATAATTGGGACACTGAAATCAAGTTCATACCCAATCCTAGCACATGCAATACATTTGTAGCATTGGTGCTTGCTCCTGACTCCCTCTTAAAATCTATGGTACCTCTCCCTACTGGAGTACATTTCGTTTTGTTTCCCATAGTAACCTGGAAGTCCATTTGCTTGTCTTTGTAGCTAGAGAAATATTCTCTAACCCCCTGTCATGTGAGTTGATGCTCCACTGTCTATATACCAGACTCCTTGTGAAGTTGATCATGCTAAGCAAGCAAATTCGTCCTCCAATCTAGAAGACAAATTTGAAGTCTCCTAAATGTTACTTTTGTCCATAGTTATGCCGAAGAATTTAAGTGTGTTATTTCTCTTTTCCACCCCGACGTTGGCCCTGCTCTAGCAAACTGCTGCAAAACCCTTTGCGTCCAATTAGAGATCTGCCCAACGAAGGTATTGAGGTGCTCCCTCTGCCTTTGGAATCACTCGATTTGGAAGGATTGAATTTTTCTAACCCTCTCAGAAAAATCGGTCTTTCCTCAAGAAACTCGGCCCCTTAGAAAAATATTGTGTTGCCTTTGGCAATTTCGGCTTGCTGCCCTTGCTGAGCAGCGAAATTTCTTTCCTTTGTTTTCATGAGCTCTCCCGTTGATCAAGTTTGCTCTGATACCACGAGAAATTTTTATCTATCACGACAACTAGAAATTATTCTTCTATCTGAAAATTTAGTTATGTAGTTTATTTGCTATGGCGAACAACGAATAAAATCACAACTCCAATTTTCACCATAAAAATACTGCGGAAAATAAAATACTGAAAACTGAGAAATTCTAGCACACACAAGAATTTTGACACAGTTATTTTTGGACAATTGTCCTCGGAACATCCCAATGTGGGAGAACCAGTGCAGCAAATGAGGGTTTTATTATTATTCTTCAACAACAATTATGTATGCAATAATTTAGATGCCCAATTGGCAATCTAATCTGAGGAAAAAATTGGCAAGAATTATCATGAGAATTTTCTCTCACCCCACAGCGATTTTCTGCCTCCAAAATTGCCTTTGTATCCTTTGCGTTGAGCTCCATGCATCACCCTTTGCGCAAAGCTTATGCTGGCCCTTTGAGTATTTTGGCCTTCCTTTCTTTGCCTCTTCCGGGGACTATAAACCTTCCTCCTGGAATGTTGTTGCCCTCCTCTTCCACCTACTACTCACCCTCTAGCTCTATCTTCTTTGCTAAGCTGCTACTACTGAGAAAATCGAACTGCCTGGCAACTAAGTATCTGCACTGGTGTGTTCTCCATCACCACATCGATCTCCTCTTATAATCCACTGTTGCAGCACCAACAGCCAAGATTAAAGCTTAATCAATGGCTAGGATCATCTCTAGATTGATCTGTATGAGTTTCTAGATGATTCTCACCTTATCTCAATTAATATTGATTAATTAACCATATTCCCTAAGTTTAGAATTAGGAAATATTTAAAAAGCGGTTAATGATCTAATTGAGACACTTCTAGGCGAAATTTCTTGAAACGATTTCTGGGTTTTGGAGATCTCATGTATTCTAGCCTCTCCACAAATTTTCAAGGCTAGAACACATCCGATGCTACAAAAACTAACACTCTCTCTCTTTCTGGGAGAATCTGCGAGCCATAAATCTAGCCTTGTACTTTTCAACACTTCCATCAATAGCATGCTTGATTTTGTAGATCCATTTTGAAGTCACGATAGACTTTCCTTCACTTCTTGGCATGATTCCCAAGCATAGTTCTTCATTATAGATTGGTACTCCTTAGTCATAGCATCTTTCAAAACTTGATTCTCAATAGCTTCTTCATAAGTGGATGGCTCAAACTCAATAATCTTACACTTTATAGTTATATAACCAGAGTACTCCTTTGGCTTCTTGCTTTCCCTGAAGGTTCCACAAGGTTCAGCATGTCCTTCACCTTCCTTCAATGTTTGCTCAAGCCAAGCAGGTCTTTTTTGAGTCTCAAGTACAATGGCTCTTAGAGATTCAACAAGTTCATGATTGTCAGATCATTAATGAGAATCTGATTCCTCAGTTCATTTTCTTTAGATTTTGATTCTACATTTGTCAGAGCCACATGTATCTCATCATCAGAGTCCAATTGTAACCCCTTGGATTTCTAGAAAGCAACATCCTCATCAAATATAACATCCTTGCATGTTTCAATAAAACATTGCCTTAGAACATAGACCCTAAAGGCCTTTGAATTTTCACTGTAACCAACAAATGTCCCTTTCTTCTGGGAAGGTTCCAACTTTTCCTTTTCTCCTTGGGCACATGAACATAAACAAGGAAACCAAAGATTCTCCAGTTTTAGACATTTGGTCTCTCACCCGTAAAGGCTTCTTCAGGAGTGTTGTAGTCCAAAATTTGATGTGGGCATTTGTTTTGAACATAAATAGTTTTTCTTGCAGCATCTCCCCATAGAAACATTGGCAATTCTTGATCGTGAAGCATGGCCTTGGAAGATTCTATAACAGTCCTATTCTTTCTGCCAAAGTTCCATTTTGCTGAGGATAGTGGAGAACTATCACCTCCCTCTTAATTCCAACATCCCTACAAAAAGCAATCAATTCCTTGGAAACATATTCTCCTCCATTGTCAGACCTTAAGGTCTTGATTCTTCTTCCTGTATCATTCTCAACCTATGCTTTGAATTCACGAAACTTTTCAAATACTCGATCCTTGGACTTTAGAAGATAAATCCATGTTTTGTGTGACTAATCATCAATGGAGGAGACATAGCATAAATTTCCACCCAAGGTCTTGTCAAACATAGGCCCAAAAACATTAGTGCATGAGATCCAAGATTCCTTTGGATCTACTATCATTGCTAGTACATCTTCCTTTAACATTCTTTGCAGGGGCACATCCCTTACAAACTCCATCATGCTCAATTTTAATCTTAGGTACACCTTTAACCAAATCCTTCAATTTAGACAATGCTTTATAATGAATATGAGTGTACCTTCGATGCCATAGTTCACAAGGATCAATGATGTTGTGTAGCAAGGCTTGAATTGAATGTCCAAGGAGATGATATAGGCCTCCAATTTGCACACCAATGACCTTGGCAGGTTCAAAGGAGGCACCCTTCTTCCATACTAGAACTTGTCCATCAACGAAAGCAATTCTATATCCTTTGTCTTCAAGAGGTGAAATAGACAAGTAGTTCTTCTTCAAACCAGGAACATATAAAATTTTGTTAATTGATACATTACTTCCTGATTCCAATTGGAAGGTTAACGAACCAATACCCATGTTGTGTAGCAAGGCTTGAATTGAATGTCCAAGGAGACGATATAGGCCTCCAATTCGCACACTAATGACCTTGGCAGGTTCAAAGGAGGCACCCTTCTTCCATACTAGAACTTGTCCATCAATCAATTCTATATCCTTTGTCTTGAAGAGATGAAATAGACAGCAAGTTCTTCTTCAAACCAAGAACATATAAAATTTTGTTAATTGATACATTACTTCCTGATTCCAATTGGAAGGTTAACAAACCAGTACCCTTGACTTCATATTTTCCATTGGCTCCAAGCTCAACCCTTTGAGTAATCTTCTTTTCAATCAATTCAAAGAGATGAACATGACTCCCATTCATGTTCCTATAGGCACCACTATCCACCAACCATATCTCATCAACACCTGCAATGGAACCTGTAAGAGCAAAATAAAATGAGTATTCAACATTAGATTCATTATTTCTAGGCATCCTCTTATGAAAGGATTCATCAAGGTCCGTTGTAGAAGCATGACGCTTCCCTTTCCTTTTTCGATCTCCATTCCTTTGATTTCTTTTAGGACAATGGGATTGATAGTGACCATATGCTTAGCAATGAAAGCATTGAAAATTTGTCAAATCTCTTCCATCTCTTTTCTCTTTTATCATAAGAGGGAGGAGGAGGACATCTGTGTGGACCAGGTTCCCTTCTTGGAGAAGATCTCGAGCAGGTCTTGAATTAGCTCTTCTACCAAAATTTCTTTGGATATCTTACAAAATTAGATCTACTTTTAGAACTCTTAGAATGAGCTGCAAAAGCTTCGTCACTTGGATCTTCAGTCTAGTCTCTTGAATGGAGTCTTGATTCTTCTTTATTGTTCGAAGCCCAAATCTTATCAAATGAATTTGCATTCTCTCTTGCACTAATGCTTGCTGCAAAAGGATCCCAAGATCTAGGCAAACCACCCAAAGCTACAACTACCAATTCTTTGTAAGATACTTCTTCTCCAATGGCCATGAGTTAATCTCTTATTTGAGATATGTTTACAAAATAGGAAGCCATTGTATCATTCTTTGTCATCTTGATAATGCGAAGTTGACCCCTCAAATTTATAGATTGATTGATGTTGTTGATAGTGTACAAACCAATGACAGCATCATACATCCCTTTGGATTTTGGTGATTAGGAATATAGGGAATTAGATTATCCCTAACAGATTTTATAAGGATGCTTCTTGCCAAGATGTAATCTTCTTGAAATTTCTTCCCCGCATCATCAATTGGTTCAATAATTTTACTTGTAACAATGCCCAAAAGATTATGCCTTGCAAGTACTAGATCAATCCTAGCCTTCCATGCCCTATAATTAGTAGCTCCTTCAAGCTTCTTCTCTATCTTCAAGAAGGAATTCATGATGAATATGAAGATGACCAACCAAAATCACAAATCCCAAGATTCTTCAAGGTGCTTTCAACGCTCTTCAAGGTGATCTCATAACTCTTTCCCTTAACCAAAACATTGATACCATGTTGATTTTACTAGTGTATTCAAGACTAGTATAGTTTTTCACAATTGATAACTACTTCTAATGGCATAACCAGTATTCTTTTTACATTCCAACCATTAAATAGTTATACGGGAAAAACTTCAACCATTCATTTTATCAATAGAGCAATATAGAGATCACAGTAAATAATAGAACAAGAAACAAGAGACAAGAGACCAAAATTAGGCTCACAACCATGGCAAAACCCACAAGGGGAAAACCAAATGAATATTTCCTTATGACAGTGAAATTATGTTCATCAATAGTACATCAAATATTATTCCAACAAGATTCCAAATATGACCTCAATTTCTCCAAGTCAAAACAAGTCGCCGCCTCCTACAAGGTAGAGGGCCTACGTGACTTCACCAGTCCACAAAATGTCTCAAGTAACCCCTCTATAAATGTGTACACCCTCCTAACATAATATAGGTCTGCAACCATAACTGAAACCCTCAAAAACTCTGATATGTAATGCTCAGGGTGGCCAATCTATCTAAGTTGGGTCAACTCCCTGAAGTGAGCCTCCGGGTCCCTCCTATCAAAACGCTCCACCACTCTCCATGTGAAATCCTCATAAGAGGTCACACTGGCATGCCCCAATGTGGACAAGTCGTGAAACCACCACTCATGTGCTTCCCCCTCCAAGTGCAAGGTAGCCATTTTGATGGCTTCCACCTCCATCATCCGATTAAGCTAGAAATAAGTATCCAACTTCTCCACCCAAGCTCGAGTTGTACCCTTGGCAGAGCCATCATATGTGGGGAAGTACATCCTCCCAATGGTATGCTGCAACTCTGAGTTCTATGTACTCAGTCCCCCATTGTACCTACCCTTCTCATTCTGTTTGAGCTGGCAATAGTCTCTGAATGACAGGGCTGCTTTGAAATCTTCCCCCATGGATTGCCACTCCCTGAAGAAATCTCCCATGGGCATCTGGTCATCCGATCCTCCCTGCTCACTAGGTGTTGATGGTAGAAAAGTAGGCAGCGTGGTTCTGGATGGCCCACTGAAAGTTGGGTGAGTGGCAGGTGAAGGGTGGTCATACTATTGTGAGGCCCCTGAAGTCTCTCCAAATAGGAACTCACGATGAAGGCCCTTGTCCCTATTCTGTTGTTTGATCTCCTCCAACATCTCCTTTTGTCCCTTAGCCAAATCATTGAGGGCCTTCAAGAGGCTATCGAATGTTGCTTCTTCCTTACTCTTTGGCTCTCCCATCTCTACTACAACTACTGCCTTCCCACGTGCCTTTGTATCAGGTGTAATCTCCAACTCCCTTTCCCTGCTCCTATACCTTTGTCTCTGTAAGTCACGTTCTGCCTATCCTCCTCGTTCATAGGAAATTTCCCCCACGACTGAGCCAAGATCTGAGCTTTGATACCACTGCAATGTTCCTAATTAGGAAAAATAGTGATATGCAAAGCAAACAATAAATACAACACCAGAAATTTCAAACACTCAGTAAACACCCATGTGACAAAACCCAGGTGATAAAATAACAAGCCAAAATGACAGAATCTGTTGATCCAATGATGCCCTGCGCTACCCCAGAAAAATTGCATTATCTACTGGAAAGAAGCTGCTAAAAACCCCACCTTCGGTGCTCAGAAAATTCTGCAAAATTAATCCCAAGCTCCTCACAAATAACCCACCAAAGCCCAGAAGGGGTTTGGTCTGGTTTTGACCCCCGAAATTCGGTCCCCAAATACCATGTCCTCCTCCAACTACTGGAAAGTACGGCCTGCCTACTACTCCCAGAGAAAGCCCTCCAAATCACTCCAAAAAGGCTGAGTTACACTCCCCAAAGGTTCTCCTTGTTTCCCCTGGCAAACTCCAGCTCCACAACTCAACCCACAAGCTCCCACGTGTGCCCAGTGAGAGGCTTTTGCGCTGGCCCTGGATGTTGTAATTCGTGCTGCCTTCAAGCAACAACCTCCTGCTCCAAAACTCCTCCAAAAGGTTGATATCCCACTGAAGCTTCTATGCCAAAATTCTCCCGGCAATTGCTACCCGAAAGACCCCTGAAAAGACACCAGCGTATTCCCTTCCTGTGTCCTCTTGGAACACGCACTAGCTGAGCAAATGGCTGAGTGATAAGCTCTAAATCCCCTCCATCTCTTCTCCAAAGTGGTACGATTTGACCTCCCTAGGGTGGCACTCGAAGTCCCCTGAAGAAAAGGTGAGTTCTCCGCTTGGAAAACCCTGTGCTAAACAGCGATTGACCCAGCTAAGTAGTTCGAGCAACAAAAGTGAGTTCAATTAACAAAAGACCCCAAATGAGGTTGAGCTTCTCCTATTTATAATTAGATAGCTTCCTTTTGCCACGTGGGCCCCTCCATCTAGCTTTTCGGCTTCCCTTCCTTGGCTATTCGAATTTCTCCTTAGGCGAGTTGGTTTTTCCTATGTGTTTGGCCCCCATGCTCTACTAACCAAGTATTTCGGCCTCCCTTTTCTCCTAAGTCTTTCTCTCGAAATTTCAAGGGTCCCATGGTTACCAAAAATGTCAAAATTGTGGAAAAATAAACTTGGGACAAATTAATTTAGGAAGGGACATTACATCCATGCCATGTGGAATTTTTCAGATTGAAACATCCAAGGGCTAGTTACAACTAGGTCAAACTTGGTCAACATGTCACAACAGGTTTCCAAGGGGCACAACAAGCAAAGTGTTGGGCAAAATCAGGTATGCAATATGTCAAAAGTAATCAACACGAAGAGGCAAAGAATACACGTGTGTCATGTTTCAGAGATCAACTAGGACATTAGAGAACCAGCACGGGGAGGTGATGACATGGCATTCAAGGTGATGATGTGGAAACACCCTACAAGATAACAAACAATTGACAAGTATTGTTATTGTGTTTTCTTCTTGAATGTGTACAAAAAGAAATCACTTAAGGCTATGGATGACAAACAGACCTAACAATGAAAATGGCTGCCAAACATTGTAGATTTGCAGCAAATGATAGAAACAAAACCTGCCAAAGCCCTGATCTATGCCACAGTCATAGTTAAACAACAAAATGGAATAGTAAAATAAGCGCAAGTAACTCCAATAATCCAATGGAAACCAAATATATAAAGAATATATTTTATTAAACAACACTTGTGAAGGGAACAAATAATGTTACCAGTCCCTCTCTATGGGATGGGTTCTTGGCTATCCTCAAATCTCTTCAACTTTTATAGAGTCTTTCTCCTCTATAATGTGTAAACCCAGCAAATAAAATGTTTGAGCTCAATGAGAACTCAAATGGAAAAGAAAATGGTGAGCGATAGTGATAATAATCAGAGCTGCAACAGTGAGTGCAACAATGAAAATAATCGAAAGTGAATAATGAATGGAAAACCCTTCTATTTATAACAAAATATTAGGTTATCCTCGAATAATGAGCAATAATAAAATATTACTAACCCCATTCTAGAAATAACCATTTGGAATATTTTATTATATTTGGTAAAGGGAAAAAGTATTTAAACTTTTATTTAGAAATAATAAATAAATAAATGATTTATTTATCATCTCAAGAAATATGGTTAAAGAATAATAAACAAATAATGATTTATCTAATTATTCCCAAGGGATCTGGTCAAACTTGACAAAGAATAATAACTAATTAGTGAGTAATTAATTATTCCTAGAGAAAAATAAGATAATTAATCATTTATCTATTAATTTCTCATAATTGAGTCAAATGTGACCAGGAATATTATGTAAACAATGGTTTAATTAATTATTCCTAGAAGATAATTAAATAAATAGTGATTTATTTAATTATTCTTCATGGGTTTAATTATAGATGACTTAACAAATGTGGTTTATTAAGTAATTTCTCATAGTGAAAGCAATTTTACTATGGTAAAATTGGCCCTACATGGTGTACTTCGATCCATCTAGCAAATTATGGCTAGATGATCAATTTTTTGTGATAACAAGTACCTAGTACAAACCCGGGCAAGCAAAGCAACATACCCAAGTTCCAAATTTGCCAGCAGGGCAAGGGCGTTGAAGATCCGGCAAAAGGGTGGCTATGTCAAATTATTCAATGGAAAAAGTCAAGTCAAACCAATCGGAGAAGGAAGATGGACTGGTAAGTTGGGCACTGGACCAAGAAAGTGGTCGTTGCAACATGAATTTCTGCACTAAATGACCAAGTTGATTTCCTCAACCAAGTCGCACTACAAGGACCAAGTCGAATTTGTCATGGACCGAACTAGTTGAACGTTGAGCCTTCAAAGCTTACTATTTTGGCTATTAACCATTGTGAACCATGAGAAAAGGGAATTTTTGAGCCAATTCGTGGAGGTTTGTCCAAGACGACCCCCTTAGTGTGTGAATAAAATTATTTTTAATATTTCATGAGTTAATTTACCAAGTCTCCAATATGTGGATGACTAGTAAAATATTTTATTGAGGGAGAGTCAAACTAGCCATTAACTAGTTGTCACAATTCTTTCTATAAAGGCTAGCCTCCCCTCATTCTTAAAGTCGTTGTTTGAGACAAGTGCCATCATAATAAAAGAGCTCATTCTAGCAACCCTTTGTAAAAAATAAAAAATAAAATTATGCACTGTGTGGAATGAATATTGTACTCACTCTTTTTCTTGATATAAGTTATGGGGATTTTATTCTAACTACTCTTGGTAATAAATAAAATCACGCTAAAGTTAACAATCCTTGCCATCGAGGGGCTACCTAGTCACGTGGAAGGGGAAAACTAAGGGGTGACCCCACTTTGCCAATTTGTTTTGCAAGTAAGTCAATCCAAGCAACCGAACCATCTCCAGAGGGGAGCTTCGAATTGTGGAGGATCTCATATCATCACACACAAGAGTTGAATGCTAGAGACGCCACTTTGGGAAAAGCCACTCCTAAGCAGGTTTGAACGTTACCAAGAAAGTTAACTCAACAGTGATGGCGATTTTTGTCCATGACCAACCCACTCGCTTGAGTTCAGCAGATGATATCGACTTTAAAAAAAAAACCAAACAGTGACTCAAGCTGATCTTTTAGATTGACTCGCGAATTTTTTGCAACTTTTATGATTTTATCCCAAATTTTGTGAGTTTTTCCCAATTTTTTCATACTTAAAAATCTGCGATTTTTTTGGCCGATAAAATTGATGCTCAAAAAAAATCGCAATGTGGCAATATATCACAATGTTTGCAACACTGCTTGCATTCAGCTTATTGGCCTTGCAGATCTGAAGACTTCATTGTTGTACCAAGTGGGATCTGCAACAAAGGAGAGGTTTCAGCCATCCAAGTAATTCAATTTATTGTCCAACCTCTTTCTATTACTCTATAGTGCTTAAATTCTATATTTTCTTGCATTTAGAGTAATTTTTAGGTGATTTCCAGCCATTTTTAAAGCTTGAATTTAATTCTAGAAATTTTTGGGTGAATTTCCCAAGAGTGTTTCACTCAGAATTCTGAAAAGTGATTTCCAGCTTGCTAGAAATACACTTTTTTAGTTGATTTAGGTTGAGGGAGGCTCAAAAGCCTTATGATTGACCCTCATACCATTTCCACCCCTAGACTAACCATCTGGAAGAGCTAAGTCACATATAGAGTGGCTATTATAGGCTGTCCCTGCGTTTTTATATAAACCAAATAGTCTGTCACACAGGACAGCATGTTGTTTTGACCTACAACTTTCTAACCAGTAACCAAGTTATAAAATAATTATACATTTGGTTAGATATTTTTCTTGATGTTTTGGTGCTACTAAAATTGCTGTTTAGTTTTCTGCTACAACAATCATTCATTTTACCTCTAAATAGTTGCAAGAAGTGAACACCTACACTCCAATTGACTCCATATAAGGCACTGATCTTACCTGGAGTTAATTGGGGTTATCTTTGGGACTCCTTTGGCCATTTAGGCTGTTTTTGGGCTTCAACAATGGGGGGCTACAGCCGAGGTGACAATGGATCCCTGCCCTGTGTGTGCCCATTTAACAGGCTGTCAAGACGTTAGCAACACTTCTAACTAGATCGGGAACAGGAACCAATAGGGTTTCACAACTAGAACAGTGATGCATGGGGTTACCGGAAGAAATGAAACAAATTCAAACATAATGGACTAGAATTTGTAAAGCAATTGCATTTTACCACTTAGCAAAATTTAGGAGCTCTTCACCCCCTTAATCCCACCAAGGGAGAAATTTCATCTTATCTTCATAGTCGCATGACCTGGAGAACTTGAAAATAGATCCTGTGTATGAAGAAAATTCCAGAGGAAACATGAATGGTGAAGCTCCTAAGAAGCCCTAACCTTAAGGCTCTAATACTAATTGATATGAGCACAACACCAACAACTGATAATGACACACAGAAGCGGACATGTAAGAGACAAATATGAAAGTAACGAGAGAATTGTCAGAACTGTATACATGACGTACACTCATTTGTACCAGTGTTGAAAATATCGGTATCGGCAAAATATCGGCGAGGGTCTAGAAAATATCTTATCGGCAATATTGGCGAAAATATCGACAAGCATAAAAAATAATTTTTTCAAATTTTTAAACATAGCCGATATTTGCTGATATTTTCTCGGCGATATATCGTTTTGCCGAAAATATCGCGATATTTTCGAATATCGCCGATATTATCAACAGTGATTTGTACTATTATACATAGAGTACAAAATTGTGGGGAGTGTGATCTAAGTCAACAAAGTCTCCGATAAAATACAATAAACGGGGTGAGTAATCAATTTAGACTAAGTCACACAAGAAAGATGAAGATAATGTACGAAGTGTACAGAAGTACAAAACAGAAAAGTAAATAAATATTACAGGTTCACTAATAAATCTCATCATAAAACAGTTTCCGATGGTTTAGATTATATAAGAGAAACACCATAGAATGCTGTTACAAAGAACTAGAAATAATAAACTGTATTTTGAACACATTAACATTAAAAAATAGAAGCAATTTGTAAGTGAAGATGACTGATAAGGATAGAATTTTATGTAATGTAACAAACAGAAACCTAATTTAAGGGATACAATTGTTCATGAAAGTTAAAAACAAAGCTCCAAACAAAAGAGAGATTCAGTGTAACTGTCAAAAGAGCACCCGTATCAAGAGCATAAAATATTGTTTGTAATTAACCAACTGGTGGACTATTATTAATTAACCAACTTCCTGATAAATAACTAATGACAAAACAATATTATTTCGAAGCACCCACCTTGAAAAAAAAATGAATTCGGGAAACTAAGCATGGGATTGATTTCAATTTCGATGATATCACATCATTTGTAATAGGCATATAAGACATACTAAGGGATGATGTTGATTAATTCAAAGCATGGATCCTATAAAAGATACATGCTAAAGCATGCACCTACTGCTTTTGGAGGCATTGTACATAGTAAATTAACTAATGTATGTCTAAATATTTGAAGAAACAAGAGGCCTTAGTCCAAGTTATGTGTGTAAATTGTAATAAACAAATGTTAGACGTGCAAACAAATTATTTTATAAACTTTTCAATTCGTCCAGAGACCCATCTCGTATATGCTCTACAAAATATATAGTTTCGATTAATCTTTCAGCATCCTCTTTTCTTTTAATTTAGCATCAATACAGAAAAGAATTTTGACATAATATTTGCTGAAAACAGCAACTGTCGAAAGGAAAATGACAGCATAGTGATTCTATAGTCTACAAGAAACTATCTCATATCCTTATGTCTTGATAAGCCAATATATGGGTCATAAGAAAAGTACATGTTTAGCCATGCCAAAGTCTGCCAGCTTTACTTGACCATTGGGATCTACTAGCACGTTAGCTCCTTTGATGTCCCTGTAATATTAAATATCATGATAAAATGTGAAAAAATAATGACAATACTTTGTAAGCCACAACCGCAGTGGAAAAATCAATTACCAATCTGCCTAGACAAGCAAGCATGCAATACTTTGGCAAATATACTCATTTGACATAAAATCAACTATGACTAGTATCAAGACTAGATCTGCTTAAGCACCTGTGCACAGTACTTTTGCTATGCAAATATGCCAATCCTGCAAGAATCTGTTGTGTATAGCTGCGAATAACTGGCTCTCCAAACTGGCCATACTCTTGAAGAAGTTTATGGATAGACCCACCAGACACATATTCCAAGTAAATATAGAGCTTATCATCAATCTGCACACATGAAAAGTCAGCCCATAATGAACAGCATTTCAAAGACATCAACAGAGTTAGAATTAACAAATTATTACTAAGCATCTTACTACGAGGAATCTTTCCAGATTGAACAACATCTGCAAACATGAAAAAGAAAATTCTACGGTCTTCTGCATGCATAAATATTCATCAGACACAAAAGAAGCATCCACTATGGATTGGATGCATTATTTAAGGCAGATTAGAGGTCTTAGAGAATTCTTTGGAGAAGGACATGTGAGGGGAAATCAAATGTGACTTTTATTAAAATTAGCGTCTAGGTTTCTTAAAGAATAAAACATAATTTTAAAGTCTATATATTGTAAATGTGGATAGCTTGGAAAATTGCTTTGCATCTCTCATATTCTTGAGATTCTTCGTCCTGAGACTGATCTATCCTAATGGTAGACATAGGAATTGAATGCTAGACATGTCTGAACAGATTCAAAAGAAACTAGGAAATACAGTAAACACCTTTTAGAAAAACCCTCATCAGTTTCATAGCAAGAAATAACACAAGGGCTTAAGAAGACAAGTGTTTCTCTCAAAACTACTTAGCAAACCTCTACACTTCCCCAAATTATGAAAACAAAAAGGTACCATAGTGTCTCACAAGCTCAACAACTTCAATATGATTAATATCTATTGGAAATCCCAACAAATCAAAAACTCTACATGCATGATTTTGGAGAAAAGATGGTGATTTTGGAATCTTAAGTTCCTGACTACTTATCACAATGTTACACATATATTGCAAGGTGGATTATGCAGCAGGACCCCATGGGCAAACATCCCGATTTTATCGTGAAATTGCAATTGTTTGGCCTAGCCAATGTTTGACAATTTTTACCGGTATTTTGGTGGTATCTTAATTTTTCCAATGTTCGCTGATTTTTTGTCATGTCCCCAATAAATAATTTCCTAAGTAAAATCAGCATTTTTTGCAATTTTGGCGTTAGGGAATATTTTGGCATATAAAACTTAGGAAAAGTGGGTTATGGAGACCCCACTTAATTTTTGGAGGTGTTACTCCTACCGCCCACACCTAACTACAAGTCAGCGAGAAAAGCTTTCAACCCCACAAAGTGTGGTTGGTGGCAGTGAACTAAGAGAAGGGGTTGTCACACTAAATCCCTACTCTCTCCGTTTAAGCTATCTCTTAGGTCAAGTACGGGGGGTGGTCCCTAAATGGAAAACTAAGTTAAAAGAAATGTGAGATTTTAGGAGAGATGTTAAAGTGAAAGTGGATTACTTTTAAGAATTATAAGCAAGATATGATATGAGCAATAGAAATCACCGACATGATAAAACCATAAAACCAATGCCTTATAAAGAGTTTACTCAACAAAATAAAAGATACATTTGCTCAAATTACAAATACAATGTTTCCAATAATGAAAGAAAAGTAACCCTGAAATGCAAACAAAAAATGTTAGCACAAGATATTTGTAAGATATAAAATCAATTCATGAATCAAAATATATATTGTCAAAACTCAACAATTAGAAAATATACTTTAAAAAAGTAAATAAGAAATGTTAAATGCTAAATCAAGATGTCAATATGGAATTAGATTTGAGCATGAAATGAAAGCACTTATTATCAATTTGAATAATCAAAATACTTGCTTTGAAATGTTTCTTGAAAATAAACTTTGCAATATAAAAACTTAAAACATCAAGAGACAAGTACAATAAATGTGATGGAAGATGCTCTTAGTTAATTTTATTAGTTACCTCTACAACAAGATCGCAATTGAACTCTTCAATCCTCAGGCCTCACCCTTGCCCAAAGTTGTGGATCTCACAGTGAGGAGTCAATAGAGGAATAGAAGGTCCCTAAGATGTCTACTTCAACCAACTTATGTTGGAGGTAAAATTTTAGTGACGTTTGGAAGTCTTCCTATACTAAAATGCCTAGATGAGAGTGCAGATTGTGTTAATTCCCCAATTAAAATATACTTACATGCAAATGCTTCATAAATGGAGAATGAAATAGCTTGTAAAACATTGAGAATTTAGCATGTAAACGAATTCATATGTGCTTGCATGGAAAATAAACAAATGAAGTAGATTGTTTTAAAGCTATGATTATTCCAATAAGATTGCTTCAAAAGTTATCAATGTATAAAATCCAAAAAAATGAAGCATGTACTTGAACGAATAATAAAAGTTTGCCACAATGTTGAATGTTTGCACCTAAGTTGTTGGAAACAGCTGCCTTAAAACCCAAAACACCGTTTTCCGTTTTGGATACGTATGCACAGTAAAAACGACAAAAAAACGCGGGAAAAACGTTTTGGGTGCCATTTTTGGATTCGGAAACTTACCGTTTTTTTTCTAGCCGTTTTTCAGGCGTTTTGCTGAAAAACCCTCCCGTTTAAAAAAAAAATACGTTTCACCAAATCGTGATACGTTTTTTGAAAATTTCAAAACGTTTTTGGTAGCTCATGCCTTGCCCGCCGGGAACATCACTTCAGATTTTAAAACTTTAACTTTTAAGTTTTTAAGTTTTAACTTCATGGACCACGGTTTACCATTTCATTTTACCCTAACCTAAACGACAAGAGTGCTAAGGGGTTCACTGTCGCCGCTGAGAGGTTCATTGCCGCCACTGAGAGGTTCACTGCCCGCTGACAGAGGTTCACTGTCGACTCTCCACTGTCCAGACTCCAGTGCCATCACCGCGGACGCCGAAGAGACATAGCTGCACAGTGCAGCGTTCTAACTTCTAATTCCTGAACCGTTGAAACTTGAACTCCGTCCGCTGCCGGCATCGTTGGTCCTGGACTCCTGGTATTTACCGTTTTACGTTATCATTTTGTTAAACTTAGTGTTTTAAACTTTTACGTTATCGATTTCTGTGTGTTTATAGTTATACTATTACGTTATCGATTTCTCTTTCTTGTTGTGCGTACACTCCAGCACTGTATAGAGATTACCGTCCCTTTTCAGCCACAAATACGCCCCTCTTATGACATGAACTCGCCCCAACAAGGTTCTGTAAGCAAACACTTATTAAGATGATAACATAGTTGTTCAGAGCCCTAGCAGGAAGCCAGAAGAATTGCAGAAATAATGGTATTATTGGAGGTTGAATTTGGTTCAATTCTGTTTTGTTAAACGTTCCATACTTGTCTCCATATCTACCAGATGAGACCCCAAATCAAATCAATCAGGTTCAGGAAACTACAAAATACCAAGGCAATGTTATCAGCAATGGCAGTAAAACATGTTATTAAGCAATGTATTCAACCATGACTGAAAAGGCTAGAAACCCACATGGAAACAAAGAATTAAGATATAAACCCAGTGAAAAGGATGGGAAAGTTGGTTAGGCACAGGTTCTAAACTTGCAAACTTTGTATTAGCAAAGTAAAAGGGTCTTACATTTTCAAAAAAGAACATTGTTCTAATGACTTGTTGAAATTTAATTTTTAAATCTGTTTCATGCAGAACAAATCACAGTTAGTCAAAGCAAATTTAACCACCCTTTATTGAATAGCTATCTGATCAGGGTCAATTGAAGAATGTGGCACAATATAACAAAGTATGAACCAGCATTGGAATTCAAATGTCCAGGACAAGCATCAGCTTCATTTTGATTGTTTGCATGCTTTAAATGTTAGTCAACTTAGGTACCTGTTTGATTTGTTTGAATCCATTCCAAAACCTATTGTCATGGGAAAGTTCTGCCCTGTTATCATGACTCAGTTATCGTCACTGTTTGATGCAACTATCATGGAACCTTGATCCAGTGCCTTTCTTCTTTTTTAACATGCTTGAGATCAGAATCTTTGTCTGCTGGTTCCTCCTAGGGAAAGTGACTGTTGCATTGCCTCTAGAGTCATCACGATTTATAACTTTTCAGTTGTTAGAATGGCATAAAAAATCAGAATCACTGCGTTCAACGGTTCAAGACTTAGAAATTGCAAACTGTTTATCACAGATTTCACTCATTTTTGTAGTTATTGGAATAATAACTACTAATGATGGAACAGAGTAAAGAGAAAGGCATATAAATAAATGATGAGATAATTTTATTACCATCTAGAAATGACCAGATAAATTTTTTTAAATACATATTTGATATTTGTCAATTTTCTTTTTTTAGTTTCATTTACATCATCATCATTCATGGCAACTTCAAGTTCAGCCATTCATGAGGCAGAGGAAGTGGCACAGGAAATTGAATCAACCCATAAAGTTGATCCAAAGTCACCACTTTGGAAATATGTAACTACTGTTGGGAAGATCACAGGAGGTGGATCATTGGCATGGGTTTGCAGTGAGTGTGAAAAGGAGTTTAAGGGGTCATACACACGGGTTAAAGCACATTTGCTTGCGTTAAGAAACAATGGGGTTCGAATATGTAGTGGCCCACCTAAAGAGAATGGGACAGATGGAAATGGTTTAAGCAAGGTAAAAATTGCAAAATATCAGAGAGAACAAGACGAGGCAGATGCTAAAGCAAATGAAGCAAATCCTGCCTCCCATTTAAAACACCCAACAAGGTTGGGAGCATCTTCATCAAAGCCTCCACTTCATTCTCATGGAATTGTTGGTTCAAAGTGGTCAAATTTGGGACCGCTTGAGAAGAGTTTTAATAATGATGCTCGAGAGATAGCAGATGCAGCTGTAGCCCAATGCATTTATGCAAATGGCCTTCCCTTTAACCTTGTGCGATCTCCTTACTGGGCAAAGATGGTAAAAAGTTTGAATGAAGCCCCAAGAGGGTACAAGAGCCCTGGATATGAGAAGATACGCACCACATTGTTGAGTGCTCAAAAGTTAGATTTGGAGGCTAAATTAGCCCCCATTCGTGATTCATGGCTTATTTCAGGGGTGTCCATCATTTCTAATGGATGGAAAGATCAAAGAAATAGGCCTTTGATCAATGTGATTGCTCAGGAGTCAGAACCCACATGGGGCAATGTTTTTGAAGGCAGTGGATTGTGAGGGGCAGATGAAAAATCCTCAATTCATTGCTAACATCTTGATTGAAGCAATTGAATTGGTGGGGCCTGAAAATGTTGTCCAGGTAATAACTGACAATGCAACGGTGTGTAAAGCAGCAGGCCTAATTATTGAAGGCAAATATCAACACATTTCTTGGACCCCTTGTGCTGTACATTCACTGAACCTCATGTTGAGCAAGTTGGGGAAGCAAATTGAGTGGATTCGAGTTATTTTGGAAGAGGCAAAAGAAATTCAAGCCTTTATCACAAACCACTACATGTCCCAAGGCATCTACAGGGAATTTGCTAAGTTGGAGCTCCTTAAGGTACCTATACTTTAAAGTTTAAAGTTTATTAAATATTTCATAAATTCTAATTTCTAACTCTAAATTCAAATATCTAAATTGGATTCTCAAATGTCATGATTCGTGAATCATAATAGGTTATTCAATCAAATTATGATTTTTCAAATTGATTGAAATTTGAAACATTGGCAATTTGACACTTGCAGGTTGCCGGAACTCGATTTGCTTCTCACATCATAGTCTTAACAAGGCTCATGCAGGTGAAAGATGCATTACAATCAATGGTATGCAGTTCTCTTTGGAATCAATAGAGACAATCCCAATCTGATAGAGCACAAGCAATGAAACGGTTGGTTGTTGATGATGAATGGTGGGATAGGGTGGAGTACCTCTAGGCATTTACTAAGCCAATTGTGGATTTGCTCCGTATGTTTGACACAGTTATGCCTAATCTGGGAGAGGTGTATGAGGGCATTGATTCCATGATAGAGAAGATAAGGTTGGTTATAAATGCCAAGGAGAATGACCCAAATGAAATCTTTTACAGAGAAGTAAAAGATATATTGACCAAAAGGTGGAACAAAATGACAACCCCATTGCACCTTTTAGCCTATGCAGTGAATCCAAAATATTATGCTGCAAAGTTGCTACGCGATCCAAAAAGAAGCGCACCAAACAAAGACCCAGAAGTTGCAGAAGGATTTAAAAATGCTTTTAGAAAGTTTTTTATAGATCCTGAAATTGGGCTTCGGATTCGTGCACAATTTTCTCATTTTGTGGGATCAGAGGGTTGGGGTTGTGATATTAAGTGTATGCGGGACAAGAGCAAATTAAGTCCAATTGAGTGGTGGAACTTCTATGGTGGGGCACTTCCACATATCCAAAAATTGGCCATCAAGATCTTGTCACAGGTTGCTAGTTCTTCTTCAGTAGAAAGGAACTGGAGTACATACGACTTCATCCATTCAGTGAGGCGAAACATATTGGGCTCTAAGAAGGCTGAAGAACTAGTGCATGTTCATTCAAACCTTCGCCTTTTGTCACACAAGACAGATGAATACAGATTTGAGCCCACCAAATTATGGGACATGGAACCAGAGTTGTCTGACTTGGATATGACATTGAATGCCATGTCTCATATGAATTTGTTTGATTCAGAGTCACCATTGGCAATAGGTGGATCTTCAAGTGGACATGGCATGTTCCCAGTGCCACTTCTAGAGAGGATGTGGAAGTGGAACATTATAGCGGCATGAACGAAGACATATTTGATGATATGTAAATGTAATTTATGATGGTGTTTTAACTTTTAACTTTTAAACTTTTGAACAACCATATGAATTATGAGTAATCATAGTAGACTGCCAGTCATAGTCCATTTTGTACTTTGTACTATGTAGTAATTAGTATGCATTATTAATTTGTTAATGATGGTGTTCGTGTAACTTGTCATGTTGATAACTTGATGTTTGAAATTTGCAACAAAACTTGATGATATGTTGAAACTTGAAACTTGAATCATGAATGTTATAATAATCGTTAATGATGATGGCAATGTTGAATGTTTATGGCATATGCTGAATTGATGATGATGAATCATGATAGATCATAGATGATAATCTAGATTCTGAAATAGGAATGGTAATATGAAACAAACCCCGTTCCCATATCCGTTTTCTGGTAACTTGGGTTTGCACATAAAATAAAATTTACTCAAAATTTACAAGTTGAAGCTTATGCATGTGAGAGATTTGAAATTAGGAAAAATTGCATGGGGATTGGAATGAATTAATTCATAAGCATGAAATTAAATGTTTAGAAGCTAAAAAAACTAGAAACAAGAAATCAGCCAAACGATAAGAATTCTCTCCTGAAATGAGGAAGGGGGATGCCATGGGAAAAATCTCAAGCTCCCTCAAAACAGAAATTTTATTTTACTAGTGCTTGAGATGGGTTAAAATGCCTCTAAAGAGCTACCCACAATATGAGACATCTTTAGAAAGTGCAGAAATTTAACAAGGCCAAACTCTCTCTCAAGAATATACAACAACAAGCTACAAGGCTCAAAATGTAATATCCCCAATTTTGATTTTCAGCATTAGGGATTAGTTTGGGGAGAGGACGCAATTCCAACACCGGGACTTAGGAGGAAAAGAGAATATTGCGGCTCTAGTGGAAAGTGGGGACAATAAGGAGAGAAGGAGCCACGAATTATAAATAGAGCAAGCGACACTCATTTTAGGGATTCATTCATCTATTCAGAAATCTTGTCATTGACATAGCACGCTTGAGCTAAAGCAAAGTCTACAAGTGTTGTTTAGCACATGAGTGTATCCGAGCAGAGATCTCAACCCCTGCTTTGGTGGAATTCAAGTGCCAGACCAAGGAAGGAGTTCCATTCAGTTCTAATTCTTCCAACAGTGGGAGTGCGAGTTTGTGAGGAGGAGACACTAGCAGCATCGCAGGGACTGCGCAATGCTTGGAGGAGGCACGCTTGAGTAGAACAGTGAAAGGAGATTGGGTCTAAGATTTGAGGAGTCTGAGAGAGCCCTTGCTTGGAGTTTGCAACTATTTTGGGGAATTTTCCAACACTTTGGAGGAGCAATTGTGAAAATTCCTAAAACCAAAATCCCTATTGTAGCAACTGATGACATTTCTCCTATTTGTTAAATTCCTTTAAACAAATTACTTGCAGTTTATTACAACAAATATTGAAATACATACACTTCAGCCTTCACTTAATTCAATATAATGCGGAAACAAGAAACTGAGCAAAAAAGAAAATACAACACAATGACACCATTATTTTTGGACAAATTTCCTTGGAAAAACCTAATGCGGGAAAACCGATGCAGCAGATCTGAGGGATTTATTATTATGCAGTAGTAATTCTGAGTACAATTCCTTGGATGCTCAACTAGCAATCTGATATAGAGAGAAACTGGACAAAACAAATAGTGAGATGCTCTCACCCTATCACTAGAAGAATCTAAGTTTGATCACGTTGGATTGGAGCCTCTGCGTCCCCTCTACGTGGCCTCTGTGCAGAAATACATATGCCTCATGCAGTGTCTGCGTCACCCTTGCTGGGAATCTGTTAAGTTATGGTATGTTCTATGCTTATAACAGTTTACTTCTTTTTCTTATTATATTCCACCGATTAGCAATCACATGTACATAAAGTAAAGTGCAGATAGAACATTAAACGATCGACAGAAAACAAGCCAAGACAAGAGACACAAGATGTGGCGGCTAGCCAGGGACAAACCCCACAATGTGTGGGGAAACCCTTTGATCAAATCTTCTTTTATCTTCAATAATTCAGCAGAGAGAAATAGTACAATAAATCTGGTTCATATCAGCAGTAGCAAACCCTAGATCAGTAGCATCAGCATTAGCGGCTTCATTATCAAACTAGGGCATACCATATTTCACAAACCAACCGTCGAATTGACTTCATTCCACCACCAAAAGTTTCGGCTTCCAGAGGAGGTTCAGATGAACCTACAGCGCAGTTCAGATGAGGAGATCTTCTATGCCACGCAGGTCAATCTTTACTTCTGCAGTTGCAGCTTCAGTTTCAGCAGTTTCCGGCTTCAAACTAGGGCAATCGATATCTTGCAAACCGTTCGTCGGATTGACTTCATTCCACCACCAAAAGTTGCGGCTTTCAAAGGAGGTTCAGATGAACCTACAGCGCAGTTCCAAAGAGGAGATCTTCTAGGCCACGCAAGTCAATCTTTACTTCTGCAGTTGCAGCTTCAAATTCAACAGCGTCCGGCTTCACATGTGTGAGAGAGAGAGGCCCATTTCAGCGCAGTAGAGAAGAGACTCATATCGGCGCAGTAGAGAGAGAGAGATGTGATAAGATGAGTGAGTCCAAATGAGGAAAAGTCCTCTTATATTTATACACAATGTTGGTGGGTGAATAGATGCGACTGTTGGGCTTCTGAGCCTACATGAGTTGTAGGTCGGCTTGATAATAATTCCATAATCAAAATAAATTCATATCTCCATGAATACTTATCGGAATCGGATGATCTTTATATCAATCCTACACCTCTCGACGAGAGGAATCTAATAAAAATATTATTAGCCATGAATAAGATGACCCACAGGAAGTTTTGCCCTGGTTGCCAATTTTAACACTCCCTCTCAACCATGGAGAACTTCATCTGCAATCTGTCTATCGGTCGTTACTATTCATCCATCGAATGCACTGCCTTGTACAGCCTGACCCTTGCCCTACTCTACTCTATTTTGCCTGTTCTGCTTTGTCTTGTTCTGCCCTGCACTGATCTGTACTGTTTTGTTCTGTTCTGCTCTGCTCTTGCATTGTTCTGTTCTACTCTGCTTTTGTCCGAATTATGAAGAAGAAGAAATGATCGAGGATGTATCATACTGACTCAAAGTCAGTCTCAGAGTATGTACCACTGGTCCCAGACCAGTCTCAACCAACCCAAAGTCAGCGTCATAGTGAGTACAACTCCAATGGTCCCAAACCAATATCATCCTCCACTGACTCAAAGTCAGTCTCAGAGTATGTACCACTGATCCCAGACCAGTCTCAACCGACCCGAAGTCAGCGTCATAGTATGGTACAACTCCTACCACTGGTCCCAGACCAGTATCATTGATCCCAGATCAATGGAGGTCATCCTAGCGTAGGGAGTACGGTAGTTACAACGATGCGTCCATCGGTACTACTATGGTCCCTAACTTCATTTCCCTGCTCATTGATCAGATGAGAGGTACTTCCCATGAGTCCCAGACTGCATGGGTAGGATGCCTCGACAGGAGAACTAATCAATCCTGTCCTCACAGGAGAACACATCAATCCTGCTACAATTGCCGTGGAGAACACATCAATCCACGCTGCCATGGAGAACACATCAATCCAGGCCTCACAGGAGAACTAATCATCCTGCTACACAGGAGAGCGAATCATCCTGTTCCACAAGAGAGCGAATCATCTTGTCCCACAAGAGAGCGAATCATCTTGTTCCAGTGTGCACCACCAGGGGAGGGTGAGTCACCCTGTGGTCATATGTTGCTCCAGTAGGAACCGCAAGCCCTTAGAGCTCCCAGAGCTCAATGTATGCAACATGCAGGACCCTTGTACAAGGGTTTCTTGCCGACTCCAAGTTGTTTGGGAAAATCACAGATTAGATCTTTCCTCGGGGCTTTGACAAGGTGTATCAACTTGTACATCATCTTAATGTGATGGAGCTTCCTTGCTCATCAACTTACCATATCCCAGATGATGTCTATCTGCTGGAGCAATTGACGAATACGGGATTCCTCAATAATCGAATCCCACCTCTGGTTGTTACAGAGAATCACAGTGGTATCCAATGTAAATCCAAATAGCTCACTGAAGAGCTTTCGCAACCAGACTGCCTCACACGAGGTTATGATAGCAACAATATATCCTGCTTCGGCGGTGCTCAAAGCCACCGACTTCTGCTTCCTGCTCATCCAGGATATCGAAGCAGATCCCAAGGTGAAACAGTACACGGAAGTGCTCTTACGGTCCACCACACTACCTGCCCAATCAACATCAGTATATCCAAGTAGTCTCACATCTCCGGCAGTGTATCTTAATCCATGAGAGATTGTGTCCTGAAGACATCTCAGAAGTTTCCTGGCATCAATCCAGTGAGGCTCAACCAAATATGAGCTCACAATGCTAACTGCAAAACATATGTTCGGATGGAGGTTCACCAAGAACATCAATGCGAATGAGTTTTTGAAACTCAGAGGCATTTCCCAAGTCTGGTCCGACATCACTACCATATAACTTCTAAAAGTTAAGATCCTCGAGGTAGTCACAAGCTTGCAGTCCATCATACTGAATCTTTCCAATATATTTACCACATATTTTCCTTGAGATAGGAAAATTTCCCTTGCCTTCTGCCACACTTCAAGTCCTTGGTCCTTCATTTCAAATTCAGAAGCCATCTCCCTCTTACATTTGTGAATGAGAGGGTTTGCACTTGTTAGAAAGAGGTAATCCACATACAACACCAGTATGAGAGGCTTGTCATCTTCAACCTTAAAGTAAAGGTTAGGATCAGCTTCACTCCTAGTGAATCCCAGCTTCATCAAGTAGCTATCGATCCTCTCATACCATGCTTGGGGTGTTTGCTTCAGCCCATAGAGAGCCTTCTTCAACTTGCATACATGAGATTTTCAGTCATAAATCTCAAATCCTTCAGGTTGCTCCACATAGACCTCTTCTTTGATAGAACCATGCAAGAACGCGGTCTTAACATCCATCTAATGTAGGTTGCATCCTTGTGAAGCCACAAGGGCTATGATCAAGCGGATGGTCGTATATCTGGCAACAGGTGCAAATATCATAGTCTATACCTCCCTTCTGGGATAAACCACGAGCAACAAAATGAACCTTATACATTTCCATACTTCCATTTGCTGCATGCTTTATCTTGTAAAGCCATTTTGAAGTAACAATTGTCTTGTCCAGGGTCTAGGAACTACTTCCCAGACATCATTCTCCATTATAGACTCATATTCTATGGTCATAGCATCCTTCCATAGTTAATGCTTGATGACATCTAAGAATGATGAAGGTTCATTTTGTATGATCGTGCTCATGATGGTTAGGTATCCCTGATACCTGTTAAGTTTCTTACTTTGATGGAAGGTTCCTCAGGGTGCAGCATGTCCTTCAGCATCATCAAGTATCCCCCTAAGCCATGAAGGCCTCTTCCTGGAAGAGGAAGGCTCATGTGGATGAGGATCAATCGGATCCATGGGTTCTTCTACATCAGGCATTGATTCATCATCCTTTTCTTTCAGTTCCCTGGTGTCGGCTTCTTGAGAGATACTCAAAGTCAGCAGATTGTCCACCTTGCTGAGAGCCATATCTTTGTCAAAGGTGACATCATGACTAATCACGACTTCCCTTTGACCGATGGTGAGCATTTCTTCAGGAGTTTAGGAACCCAATGCTTGATGAGGGCATCGATTTTGTACATATACAGCGGTGATTGTAGTTTCAGCCCATAGAAACTTCAGAAGTCTTTGATCATGTAGCATGGCCCAGAGAGCTTCCATCATCGTGTGGTTCTTCCTTCGCACCACACCATTCTGCTCAGGAGTATGTGGTGTAGTAGTCTCCCTCTTAATGCCAACCTCAGGTATGCCTGAGTGAACCAATTGTAATATATCGAAGGTCTTGATTTGGCTTGAGGGGAATGGTCCCCTTTTGAGCTTTCCTTTGGCACATCCCGGACATACACCTTCTTTCTCTACTCGGAATTAGGGCATCCCTGTCACCATTTGTCTTACATCGGGTAGAGCTTTATAATGAAGGTGGGAAACCTCCGATGCCAAAGTTCGGACTAGAGAGTTGTGTCACAAGACATGACACCTAGCGGACTTCCATCGACCTGATATAATGAATCAACACTAAACCCAAGAGTAAAGGCATCTTTAACATTATTTTTCCATATACATACCTTGCCATTGCTGAAGGTTACCTTGTAGCCTCTATCTTCCATTGCCAAGATGGACACTAGGTTCCTTTTGAGGTCAGGTGCATTTAATACATCCTAGAATTTCTAGCCTTCTTGAATGCTTGTCCTCTTCCTTGATTCCCAGCTCTCCTCTTAGCTTTGCTGTTGAATTTGTCATTCCTTTGATTGCCATCAGAGGGATTTTGAGTTGCACCACTGCATACTGTACCATGCTTCTCTAATCATGATTATCATCATGCTGCCCATGTCCATGATTTTATCCATCATAATGCTGCTCAAACTAGTGTGCATCATCATCATGCTATCCTATATGTCCATGATCTCATGTTGCCCTTTATGTCCATGATCTCATTCATCATGATGCTCATGATCTCATACATACTGACTTGCTTTCTCGCAAATGTAACATCGTCATTTTCTTCTAGCCTTAGGTCCAGCCTTTCCTTTTGATTTAGTCCCAGAATTATTTCTTTTCTTTGCATGAGAAGAAAAGGCAGCAGGAGGACCTTTAGGCATGGGCATTTCTTGCACTTCTTCCCTTGTTTCTTCTTGAATGCATCTAGCCATTAATTCCTCGAAACCAGGAATTACATTATAGTTCAAAAGAGTAGTCCTGAACACATACCATCCAAATGGCAATCCTCCAAGAGTTGTGAGTGCCATTTCTCTGTCAGTAATAGTTTCCCCAATAGATAGGAAATCGTTCTTGATCTCGGTGGTTCTTAAGAAGTATGCTTGCATACTTTTATCTTTACACTTCTTGATTTCCCTCAGCTTATTTCTAAGAAACAAAACTTGATTTGCATCATTAACTTTAAATAAACTCACCAGTCTATCGTAGATTTCCTTGGAGGTGTCTAGATCAGAGATGTAGGCCACCAAGCGCTTGTCGATAAAGTCCCGGATGATCTTCTTTGTTTTGACTTCTCCATTTTTCCATTTGTTCCAGGCAGCAGCAGATGCATTTGATGAAGGCTCAATAATATTGCCTCTTACATGGTCCAGCACTCCTTGATCTTCAAGGGTTAGATCGATAGACATCTTCCATCCGTGATAGCTTTCTCACGGAGCTTGTCTTCGGCAGGAAAGAGTGTTGAGGACCCCATAGTTCTTTTAGGATAGCCTTGCCAATCTTCTCTTCAATGATTGCTCTTGCTCTTGCTCGGGCTTTGTCTTCACCTCAGCTCTGATACCATGTTAAGTTATGGTATGTTCTATGCTTATAACAGTTTACTTCTTTTTCTTATTATATTCCACCGATTAGCAATCACATGTACATAAAGTAAAGTGCAGATAGAACATTAAACGATCGACAAAAAACAAGCCAAGACAAGAGACACAAGATGTGGCGGCTAGCCAGGGACAAACCCCACAATGTGTGGGGAAACCCTTTGATCAAATCTTCTTTTATCTTCAATAATTCAGCAGAGAGAAATAGTACAATAAATCTGATTCATATCAGCAGTAGCAAACCCTAGATCAGTAGCATCAGCATTAGCGGTTTCATTATCAAACTAGGGCAGACCATATTTCACAAACCGACCGTCGGATTGACTTCATTCCACCACCAAAAGTTTCGGCTTCCAGAGGAGGTTCAGATGAACCTACAGCACAGTTCAGATGAGGAGATCTTCTATGCCACGCAGGTCAATCTTTACTTCTGCAGTTGCAGCTTCAGTTTCAGCGGTTTCCAGCTTCAAACTAGGGCAGTCGATATCTTGCAAACCGTTCGTCGGATTGACTTCATTCCACCACCAAAAGTTGCGGCTTTCAAAGGAGGTTCAGATGAACCTACAGCGCAGTTCCAAAGAGGAGATCTTCTAGGCCACGCAAGTCGATCTTTACTTCTGCAGTTGCAGCTTCAAATTCAACAACTTCCGGCTGCACATGTGTGAGAGAGAGAGACCCATTTCAACGCAGTAGAGAAGAGACTCATATCTGCGCAGTAGAGAGAGAGAGATGTGATGAGATGAGTGAGTCCAAATGAGGAAAAGTCCTCTTATATTTATACACAACGTTGGTGGGTGAATAGATGCGACTGTTGGGCTTCTGAGCCTACATGAGTTGTAGGTCGGCTTGATAATAATTCCATAATCAAAATAAATTCATATCTCCATGAATACTTATCGGAATCGGATGATCTTTATATCAATCCTACACCTCTCGACGAGAGGAATCTAATAAAAATATTATTAGCCATGAATAAGATGACCCACATGAAGTTTTGCCCTGGTTGCCAATTTTAACAGAATCATGTTGCTCCTCCTTTGGACCCTCTGTTGACTGGAAATTCCGAATTTCTGCCTCCCGGTCTCACCCCCCAGCGCCCAGCTTCTGAAACTCGATTTCGTCAGCAAGAATTCAATCTCCCTCTAAAGCCTGTGCTACCATTGCATGGGCCAGCGTCTGCCTCTCTCTGGACGTCGTTCTGCCCTCTCTGCCTTGTACTCTCTGGCCCAGGAAAATTTCCCTCTTCCGGATACTATCTCTGCCCCTCACTGCAAAAGATCACTTCGATCACTCCTCTAGCAACTGTTGCGCTACCCTCTCTGAGAAATTCGATCTTCTTGATCTCTCTCGGTGTGTTTTCCAAATGACCCTCAAGCCTCCTTAAATAATCTTCTCGTTGACATTCAACGACCCATATTAGAAGCTAATCAATGGCTAAGATCATTTCTGCTTGATCCTCGTCTTCTTCTAGAAGTTACACCCACAGTTAGATTAATACCCATTAATTATTTTAATTTCCTAAGTTTAGACTTGGGTCCCATTAAAAATAATTTATTATTTTAATAAAATTGTCTTCGGGTGGAATTTTCCAAAACGTTTTTTGGGTTCTTTGGAATACATGTGCCCAAGCCTCTCTGCAAAATTTGAGACTTAGAGCACATCCGATGCTACCAGAAATCAACACTTCCTGTTAGCGAGGAATGTGCTCTAATAATGCCTCCCACTGAAGCATCACCCTGACTTCATAACATTGTCCTTTGCGCTGTTGATGTCTGACATGTTGTCCACCAACTACTACGTTGTTGCTACCACTGTACTGCTGCTGACACTACTATTGTCAACATTGCATCCATACTACAGCACCCTCTGAATTTCTGCATCTGCGTTATTGTTGGCACTGCCACTGCAAATTGTTGCTACTACTGCATCAGCAACAGAAAAGCATCCCAAATTACTGAATTGGTGTTCAGTATGATGCATCTCGATGTTGAAGATCTGACTATTGCTAGTCCCACGCTCTCCCTCTGAAGCCACTGCGTTGTTGCTGCTACTGCATTGTGCCTCCCTGCACTATTGCAACTCTGCACTACGCTGCTCAAACTTGGGTTCTAGCCACTGCATTTGCTACTGGAACACTCCTCTGCACCAACTCCTTTGGGTTCTTCTTCCCTCTGACGTCTTTCTGCCCAGCAACTACCTGCAAAAAACTGCGTCACATCAGGAACCCCTCTTCGTTGAAGCTTTTGCTGCGCTGCTCCCTCTACCGCTGACATATTGCGATCTGGAAATTATGCCTCTCTATCAACTCACTCAGAGAGAGATATACCACGAAAATCTTTCCCTCCTCGCCTAACTGCGCAAACCCTAAGGGGATTCGAATTGTTGCATCTGCAAGAATTTTGAACTCCCTTCCTCCTTCAGCACTGGGCTCTTCCGACACTTCTCTTGTTTCCCCTACAGATCTGACACCATGTGAAAATTCCTAAACCAGAATCCCTACTGCAACAACTAATGACATTTCTCTTATTTGTTAAATTCCTTTAAACAAATTACTTGCAATTTACTACGGCAAATATCGAAATACATACACTGCAGCCTTCACTTAATTAAATATAATGCAGAAACAAGAAATTGAGCAAGAAATAAAAATACAACACAATGACATTGTTATTTTTGGACAATGTCCCCGGAAAAACCCAATGTGAGAAAACCAATGCAGTAGACCTGAGGATTTTATCATTATGCAGTAGTAATTCTGAGTACAATTCCTTGGATGCTCAACTAGCAATCCGATACAGAGAGAAACTGGACAAAACAAATAGTGAGATGCTCTCACCCTGTCACTAGAAGAATCTGAGTCTGAGGGTTTTATCATTATGCAGTAGTAATTCTGAGTACAATTCCTTGGATGCTCAACTAGCAATCCGATACAGAGAGAAACTGGACAAAACAAATAGTGAGATGCTCTCACCCTGTCACTAGAAGAATCTGAGTCTGATCACGCTAAACTGCAGCGTCTGTGTCCCCTCTACGTGGCAACTTTGCAGAACTGCGTAAGCCTCACAGAGTCTCTGCGTCAGTCCTGCTACGAATCACACTGCTCCTTCTTTGGACCCTCTGCTGGCTGGAAATTCTGATACCATGTGAAAATTCTTATCATCAAGGAACCTCTACTACAGCAAAACTGAATTTACTTCTTCTACTTGACTTTAATATACATTATCAAGTTATTTTCTGAAAAATACTGAAGTAAATCACTTCTGCAGCCTACATCAATTTAATTCGATTACATGAAACAGGAAATTGAGCAAAGAACAAGATACATAGGACATCGTTATTTTTGGACAAAATTGTCCCCGGAAAAACCCAATGCATGAAAACCAGTGCAGCAGCTCTGAAGGTTTTATATTATTAAGCAATAGTTTTGAATACAATGTTGGATGCCCTCTCGGCAATCCAGTTACAGAGAAAAATATAATGGTGTAAAACAGAGTGAGATTACCTCACTTCACCCGGCAGTTTCCAGTTGATCCAGCAACAGAACTGGCTAACCACAGTTATCTCTGCACTAGCCCTACATAGGCCCTGCGTCAGCCCTACACTGTCTCTTCTGCCTCTTGGAGCTTCTACTTCAACCTCTCCCGACTGTTCCGACAGTTCCGATTTCTGCATGAGGACAGCCTCACTTCTGCACTGACCCTTCTGGCTCTGCATGGGGCCAGACTGGCCCAGCATCAATCCCTCTAGATGTTGCGTTGCCTCCACTAGTGGCACTCTACCTCTCTGCCCAATATTCTCGAACTATCCCTACCCCTCTGCTGCAGAATGATCACTTAGTTCAAATTTCTCAGCTTCCTAGCCCTAGAAATCAAACTCTAGATCAATTCATTCTCTCCGTGTGTTTCTCTAAATGAACCCCAAGCCTCCTAATTATACTTTTCATGTTGAGACTTCAACAACCGAGATTAAGTCTCTAATCAACGGCTAAGATTAAAACTTGACTTGACCCGCTTTCTAGAACATTCTCACCCATATTTTGATTAATACGCATTAATACTTTAATTTTCCTAAGTTTAGACTTAGGAACCCCATTAAAATAATTAATTATTTTAATAAAATACAATCCAGGTGGAATTTCACAAACAGTTTCTGGGTTCTTTAGAACTTGTGCCTTAGCCTCTCCACCAATTTTCATGGCTAGAGCACATCAGACGCTACCAAAAACTAACAAGACTCCCCACCACTCCATGGATTGGTTCAGTCAGGGTAGTAGCAGGATGGTGGATCCAGTGATTGGACTCACCCCCATTTTCATATTCTCACCAGAGTTTTGGACAACACCCATGACAGGTCGAGCTGACAAAGGAGCAGGCAGACTCCATGAGTTTTATTGGCATGTTGGTGTGGGGGCATAGGATGATCGGTGTACCTTGGCAGGAGGTTGTCAGAGGAGGTGGCATCGACAGGCCACTAGATAGTTCCTTGTATGGAGAGGAGGATTTCCCATGGATGTATGGGGCACACTGGTCACTGAGGAGAAACACCTTAGGGACACCCCCACAGGTACTTAGGGAGATTCACATGTTATATCTCTCAGGGAGGATCAGGAGGGGAGGTCCACTTACCTGAGGTTATGGAGATCCATTCACCAGAGGATATAGTGATGTGACAGTGGACGTGATGATGTCATTCGGATGCAGGCCAAAGCGCATTGTCATAGCTTTAGGCCATGACGTCCAGGGATGTGTAGGGGTATCCAGCGTTGAGTAGTGGTTGGCAGGTGGACATGGAGGTGCATTGTCATGTGATTTAGAGTGTTGGATTGCACTGTGGAGTAGGAGGAACGGCTCACATCACATTGGGTACAGGGATACTTGGTGGTATGCAGTGGCATCTAGTGCGGCACCGTGGGCTCTTGGGTCGTTGCCTTCAAGGAGATGAGGCGACATGAGTTGTGCAGGGCACAGCATTCGCATGTTGGGGTTCTTGCATGTATGGGTACACGTGCATTCGATCCTTCAGTCGAGATTGGATGGCGAGAGATTCTAAGTTGGTACCTAGTTGAATGGGCTAGGATTATGGAGATGGTAGTAGATCGGGGTGAAGCTTAGCAGGAGCAGATATTAGGGATATTGGAAGCCCAAATTAGCATTGGGATCCAAGGGGGACTATCTATCATTTACCAGATATGTCAGTTGACTACGACATTGGTGGTATAGTTAACCTAGCAGGTTGAGCGCACGCATTCGCTAGGGGAGTTTCAGTGAGCACCAGTGGCTAGTCAGTTTATGGACAGGCTCCTTGGGTTGTCTTGTTATGATGCTTGTAGATGGGATCACAAGATGATCAGAATACTCTGGCAGGAGTTTGTCAGAGGAGGTGGCATTGGCAGGCCATCAAACAGCGCCTTCTATGGGGTCGAGGGTTCTCCCCAATTATGTGGGGCACAGTGGTCACGAAAGAGCAGCACAGTGGTGGCATCACCACTGGTACATAGGAGGGATTCACCTCTCGTGTCTCTCAAGGAGGATTTGGAGGCAGGGCCCATGCATCAGAGGGTATGGTGATGCAACAATGTAGGTGGTAATACCGGTTGGGTGCGGGCCAACGTGTAATATCTCAGATTTAGATCATGGCATCCAGTGGTGTGTACGAGCATACAACGTTGGGTTGCAAGCGAGCACAGAAGTGTATAGCAATGTGCCATGGTGCATGGATTTACACCATGGAGCAATGGAAGCGACTAACAGCATATTGGGTTTGTTATTGGAGTGACAGATGCATTGGTGCATACGGGACAACTGACAATACAAGATGATACAACAGCAAGCAAGGGAATCTAGTGGTGTGCAGGGACAGGTCGCAGTGTATAATGCCATACCGAGGAGTACGGGGATACTTGGTGGTATGCAATGGCATATGGTGCGTCGTAGTGGGCTATTGGAGCATTGCCTCCAAGGAGACTTATGGACAGGGACATTAGGCGTACCATTGGGTGCAGCTCACCCAGGATCGATGAGGATGTTGTTGGGCATCTGGGGACACCATGTTCATTCGAGACAAATCTTTGATTAGGTTATCAGCAGATCCAAAGAGGAGAGAGCGACATCCATAAGATTACTGTTCAGTATCCCTATAGACCCTTGATCATACCCTTGGGGACCTACCCACCCATTGCTTTCCAATGTTGCTTACAGTTGTGGAGCATTTGGTTGTTGCCCCTTGATGCTCTCAATATAGGAAGTAGGACATTGGAGGCTCACCCTAGGCAATTGGATGAGACAGTGTGTCATGGGTAGGAGGGGAACTCTCCAGTTGAGACATTTGGTGGGTGTACGAGCTGACGGATACAGCCTTAGGGATGGCGTGGTTTACTGTCGAGGTAGCATATGTTACACCCCTGTGCTCGCACTAGGGAGGTGATTGTGAGGGAGCTGCATGATGCGCTTTTGGCGAGAAAATCTGGGGCATTATATGAGCATGAGGCGCAAAGGATGGTAGACCTCATCTACAGGTAGATGTTTAGACTCCAGGCAGTATCGAGGTGCACTTTAGGGAGACAAGATAGCAAAGATAACGATGTGGTATGGCAGGCACAAGGCAGTTTTGCATGCACCATATTGATTCATGATATGTGGAATCTATATATTGATTACATGCAGGGAGCAGAAACGCGAGACAGGTGGATTGCAATAGTTGTCAAGACTATGCCGCGGCACACATGGTTATGGGATCTAGGGATTCAGTTGGGTGAGAGGTCACTCCACTTCGTGATGAGTAGGATCAGGGCAGAGGGTGATCTAGCTCACTTTGGGGTTGACACATGGGGGACCATGGAGGCCTCCATTGTTTGGTGGGGCATGTTTTTCCAGTTGCAGCTCAGGATTGAGATTAGCAATGGATGGGTAAATATTGACATCATAGAGATACCTGGGCAGGATATGCTTGGCCTTCGTCGATATTTCACCACCAAGTTTTAAGGGAGGAGGATACAGTGTACACACTATGGGAAATTTATTATTTGTTAGTCAAAGTGGCGCAACAACAACATGGTGGCACCCTTTTGAGACTAGCATGGGACCCGGGCATCTCAATATTGGACAGTGCAGTGACCTTTAGGGATGTGTTGGCTACTACAGGGGGAGATCATTCAAATCTTCCATTAGGATTTTGTGACTCGCTAATGGCATGGGGGACTTCATCAACATGGAAGGTTGGTCAGCGGGAGGATATTAAGGGAAGCTCATGCGAGAGAGACTTCATTCTCACAGGGATTGGGGTCTATCTTCAGGAGTTTACTCTTGGAGTGCATGAGGAGAACTACTCAGTAGGGTAGCTTCATGGGGAGTTGGACAAAGTCCCACATCATCATGATGCTCTACTTATTAATAGTATGCAAAGGACTTTTGATACCTATACCTGGTGGTACAGTGAGCGGAGCAAGGGGTGCTTCATGTTGATCAAGATGGCTTTGAACATTGGTATCGAGGGACTCCTTCATGACAGGGTGGTGTTGGGGACAGGGATGACTTAGTGGCACATTTGGGACCCAGCTATCATTTGCATTAACCATTTAGGTCAACTGATAGAGAGGCCGCTTGTTCAGGCATTACTTGAGGACGAGCATTTTTTGCGGGGAGGACTGCCATGTCCCCAATAAATAATTTCCTAAATAAAATCATGATGTTTTTGCAATTTTGGTGTTAGGGAATATTTTGGCATATAAAACTTAGGAAAAGTGTGTTATGGAGGCCGCACTTAATTTTTGGAGGGAAAGGAGAAATAAACACTAGAGGAAAAGGAAATATTTTTTGTTCAGCGAAATATGGGGACCACCAATGAGGGAAATTTGACCCCTTGAGAAATTCGCACTAGGAGAAGAAAAGAGAAAAGAAGGGGAGTTCGAACTTGTGGAGAGAGGAGACGACCAAGGGTAAAAGGACCAGCATCTATAAATAGCACTTCGGGTCTCCACTTTTGCATCTTTTGCCCATTATTTTCTGAAGATTGAACTCTCTCTTGCAGGTTTTTCAACACAAGAGAAACAAAATTGTTTAGCTCAAGAGTTTCAAGTGAAACTCATCCTCATTTCGGAGAACTTCGAGTGTCTCCCTAGTGAGGCTTTGGGGAAGTCTATTTCAGGATTTCCATTGGAGTTTATTGCAGAATATTCACTCAGAAATTCATTATTTATGGGCACAGAAGACAAACCTCGGAGGTTATTTGGAGCAGTATCTTTCTATTACAAGTTCCAAGTATTTGCAGGAGATTTTATACTGGTTAGAGGAGTTTGGCACCATTTTTCATATTTGTTCCTATATCTTTTGGCTAGGCCGAATTTTCTCTTATAGAACCTACACAAGGGTTGGAGAACAAAGTTTTTTGTTGGTGTTTGGTGCGGGTATCTGCTAAGAGTTCTTAATTGGGAGCGATAGCTATTTGCCGGAAAATATTTTTGCACAATTTCTAAACCATTTGTAGGAGAGTTTATCATTTCTCAACAGTTTCTCTCTCATTGGATGCAAAGATGTGTAGCTGGAAATTCACTCTATTTTGGGCATTCTGGGTCAGCTGGAATTAGCCCAAATAATTTCTAGGTTTTGTTGGTTTGGGTGCGAGGAGCCTATAGTTAATTTTATAGAATTTTTTGGTCAATATTCGAGTTAGAATCATACATTCTGATAGTAGGGCGTATTGTTGATTAGTTGGGCAGTTTGCATCACATTGTGGATTCGATTTTGGCTTAGGAGTTAAACCAAACCTTTTCTGGGTATTTATGGGTTATAGGGGATGAGTCTGTCGCTGCAATTTCAGATCAAACCGGGCATTATTGAGGTCAAAATTTCATTTTCCTCCCAGTAGTAGTTAGCAAAATTTCTGAGCAATGTGTAGATTTTGTGGGAGCCATTTCCAGTGGTTGGATTAGTGAGATCTCACCTGGGGTTCTCCTAGCTTGCATAGTAGGCCTAGGTTCTATCATTCCTTGCCATTTATGTACCCATATTTTTGTATTATAAAATGGCTCAGTTGTTTGGCCCAGTTTCTTGTGTATTTTGATGTGCATGTTTGGAATTTGTTTTTTTTTTTTGCTTCCTTGTACATAGTCCTGTTATTTGTTGTAAATTTCAATTTGGAACATTACATTTTTACCAATATTTTCTCCATTTTTTGGTTTTCCAAACCTTTGCCGATTTTATCCCAATGTTGATGTTTGCAACATTGCCCCATGGCCACTCGGCATTGTCAAAGTAATACATGAGCATATCCCAAAGCACAAGCATCATTGATCAGACATCTGTAATCATCATATATTTACTAGCTATGATCCAAGTTGAATTTCATGGACACACATGCCTTTCCAAAAATGGCCCCTGTGGTTCATTAAGAAACCCCAAGGATTTTAGTAATTGATTGTTGCAGAGGTGTGTATTACAACTTCATGTAAAGGTATTGATGCAAACAGACATGTTGCTCAGTTTATACAGGCACCGCGACAACAACTCAGGGCGGAAGCTGTCACTCTAATCCCCACCCACTCTGTTCTAGTTGTCTCCCAACAAGTAGCTATGGGGGGTAGTCCCTTGTGAACGATGAAGGTGGAAGGCAAGTTGGAAACCTACAAGCATGAGAGACATGATTGAGTAGCCTAGCTACTCAGTTAAATTTAGCAAGATTCCAATATTAGATTAGATTGAGATATGAGACCAGTGCCTTATGGAGTCAAAATTCTTGCTTATTATAATTTAGGACCAAGTAGCCAAAAGGACAACTGTTGCTTAAATGCTTAACTAACCTATATGAGATGCAAGTCCTAAGATCTAAGTGTAATGCAAGGATCTTGGTCACTTTTAAGTTATATGCCTAATCTAAATGGAACCTTCTTCTTAACTGTTTTGAGACCAGACTTTAGAGTAGGTTCTGGGATGGAAGCCAAAGGGAAGCAAGCAAAGGCTTGATTAATGATACCTCCCCCTATGTTCCAACCACCCAGTGCCTTTGGCGATGCAGAAACTATGGCTCTAAGGACTGCAAAGTCATTGTGTTAACCACTAAAAAGGTGTTGAATCCCTCAAGCTAGATGAGAAAGGGTGGCCCTAGAAATCTATCAACCAAGCTTATGTTCGGAGGTAAATTATTAGTGCAACTAGGTCTAGAATGATTATGCAAAGGTTATGAGTGATCTTGATGTGAGATTACTTAAATGTTTCCTCAAGTACTTAGTTATGAATTGCTTCAAGTTAAAATGTTAAGTACTTAACAATGATTACAAAAGGTAATCTCAATCACAAGACAAGTGTTTAAGCTCAACAATGCCAACAAGAGATAAAAAATACCCATGATACAATTGCTCAAGTATATAGATCCACAAAAGATAAACAATGGAACACTTGACCACTTAGAACAAATAACCAATGAGAAAAAGCAAAGTGTCAATGATAATTATCCAAAAGAGGCAATAAGATTGTAAATGTTCTTAGCCGATATTTCTCAACAATTAGCCTCCTTAATGTTATCAAGTCAATCCTTGCGAGACCTGTAATTAGATTTTCCAATTGGATCTCAAAAGACACAAGATTCCCCAAATAATTTAAGCCATTCAACACAATGCCAAAAGATTAAAGTGCTTTAGTGAGTGAGCTTATAAAATTAGGGTTGTGGAGCTTCAGAAGACAATAAACATTAGTTTTCTTATCCAATAGAAAAGCAATGAAGAAAACCTTTTACACAATAAACCTATTAGAGCATGAACAATAGAAGCTTATGTTACTTATGTTCCAATATTATTCAAATGAGCAATAAGTGATCAAGTTATCTTACTTAAGAGCACTTTAGATGCAATGTGTGAGATGCATTTGCATGCCAAATGCAATTGAAACAATCCACTACCAAAACCACTTTGCCAAAACCAACTTTATGAATGAGTTAAGCCTTCTTATGATGGTAATGTCACTGTTAGAAATCAGACTTCAGATGCACTTACAAACAGAGATGACGGTTATCCAAACTAGTATATTTATGCCAAATTATGATTGCCCAATATGCATAGATGCCTTATCAATATGTGAGGTATCTTAGATGTTAATTTTATGCCTCTTAAGTGTGTTTATTAGAAGAGATATATCAGATCTGATTTCACTTATGATAGTCAGCAAATAAACATAGAAAAAGCTCAATGACGCATGCCCAACTCATGCAATTAATTCCTTAATGTAGTAGGTAAATTATGAGTTGATTTTAGTGCACTTCTATGAGAGTTGTGTCACTATTGTGATAAGTTTATGAAAGTTGTAATAAAACAGTGAAACAATGAGGGTTTAGAGGTCAAACCCTAGGCCCAATGCCTTGTAGATCACTTGCCCAAATTTCCAAAGAATTCTCCAAGGTACTTGGCACTTGAAAACACCAACTTAGAGCCAATTTCTCTGCAAAACACACCCAAGTATTCAGTCCCAAAAAGTCAAGAGGTCAACTAGAGATGAAGTAGAGGAAAACTAGGGCCAAAGAAGGCCAACGTTAGGCCTAGTAGGGCTAGCGTTGGGGAGGGAAAGGCCTTAGAGGTCTAGCAGCTAAGGGAAAAGGCCAAATAGGCCTTCGGTTGGGGGAATGAAGGCCCCTAAGGGCTGACAAAGGGGGTCAAAGAGGAAGTCGAGAGGGAAAGAGAGCCAAAGAGGGAGAGAAGAAGAGAATGAGGGGGCTGAGGAGGCAACGACAAGCTGGACGGAGGAGGCTGAGACAAATAGAGGCCTTAAAAGGCTTACGGCAAGCCCTTAGGGTTGTCGTCTAAGTTTCAGAAAGGAGGTCGAGCCTTGATGATTCACAGCTAGGCCAGAAATGGCCTTTAAGGCTTGACACAAGGTCGAGAAGCGAGGTTGAGACCCCTTAGGGCTTGCGGCCAGCCTCTGGGAGACCTAAAACCCTGATGAAGAGGGAGAAAACAGTAACGCGGAACCAAGGGAGGTTGACACTAGGTCTGGGAGGCCTAAAATGCTAAAACCCTTGCTCAAAATTTTTTATTTTGCTTCAAATTTGCAATATCGCTCAATTTCACTTCAAAATTCCTTGATGTTGGCCCTGCAAAAATTTGGAGACTAGATCTTACCCTCAAGGGCCTAGATGTAGCTCAAACCCCAACAAATTTCCTTCAAATGGCTTGAATCTCACCTACACAAATAAAAATAAAAAATAACCAAAAACCCAATATATACAAAATTTCAAGAATAATTCAAATTTCAAAAACCCCATAAGCAAAATGAAGATTAGAAAAATAAAAATAATTTACAAGTGTATTATACAAATTATATTTACAAAATATACATGTAAAATGCTTGAAAAAAAAATTGGAATTCTATAAATCTTTAGTAGTGGCTAAATGTATTTCGAAAGATAAATAATAAATCACAGCCTTAGCGAAATTAGAACGCCACAAAAATAGTTAGAGTCCAAACATAATCAGCCTCTATCCAAAATTCGTGGAGTTGGAGTCCAAGTGTTGGGGAACCTGCAAACACCATATATTTCTTAAAAACAAATCGTTAGAGCACCTAGTGAATCAAAACACCTATGATAAGCCTACAGCTTACCAATAGAATGCTCCTATCACCTACAATAAAATAACGATTAAAATATTTATAAAACACAATATAGGAATGCCCGTACCCAACACGTACCACAAATCATCAGACAAGAGACGCCATGAACTACACTCCAAAGTCTTTATTATGATTATTCCAACGTTCCCAGCGAGACAGTAATTTGCATTAGCTTTTCAGAATTACATAAGCCAAAAATCCATTGCTTGAGACACAAATGACTCAATTTATAGATAGATCTTCCAAGTGGAAAAATAATCGCTAGTTGGCTTGATCTCCGTCAAAATAATCTCGGTCGTCAAAAAACATTTGATCATATTTTAATCTCAACCGTTGAAAATATTTACATTTTAGGAATTTTTGAATTTCTCATTCAACCCTTGGCCCTTAAGTAGCTTGGTGGGTCTAATATCTAAATCATGCTCTTGAATTTTAGAGACCCATCTAACCCTTGTTCCCAAGCAATCAGTTTGAGTTAGTATATCCTATACAACAAAATGTGGGACAAAAGCAATCACCCTAGAATATCCGACATATGTCCTAAATTGCTTAAGAGATTTGACTAAGGCATAGGTCTACTTTTCCATGGTACTATACTTCAACTCTGACCCTTGAAGCAACCTACTCATGAAAGCTATTGGTTGCTCATACCCTTCATTATTCTTTTGAAGCAGCACACCCGCAATGGTATCCTCAGAAGCGAAAGAGAAAATCATAAACTCCTTAGAGTAATCAGGGCTAACAAGCACAGGTGCCTTTGCTATGGAATCCTTATTTTCCTAGAAAGCCTTCCTACCCTCATTTCCCCAAACAAACTTAGCATCTTTCTTCAAAAGAGATTGGATAGGATTAGCAATTTCAGCATAGTTTGAAATGAACCTTCTAAGAAAGTTGATCTTTCCTAGAAATGATTGAAGGGATTTAATATTATGAGGCAAAGAAATCTTTTGAATTGTCTCAACCCTTTCAAGATCAATCTTGATCCCATCTTTAGAGATGATGTGACCAAGTAACTTCCCTTCGGTCACTACAAAAATAGATTTCGCGGGATTTAGGGAGATTCCATACTCTCTACACCTATCAAAAATCTGCCTTGGATGATCAACATGAGAAATTCCATCTTTTGAAAACATTGTTAGATCATCCTGATATATCTCAATAAATTTCCCAATTAAGCCCTTAAAGGCATAATCCATAGCCCTTTGAAAAGTTGCTCCAACATTAGTCAACCCAAAAGGCATTCTCAAATATTCAAAGGTACCCCATGGTGTGGTGAAGGTAGTCTTATGTCTATCTTTTTTTTTCACCATAACTTGATTATATCCCAAAAATCCATCCAACAAAGACATCATACCCAATCCAGGTACCCTTTGCAACAAAGTCTCCATGTTAGGCAAAGGATAATTGTCTTTCTTGCAGGCTAAGTTAAGATTTCTAAAGTCCACACATAGCCTAATTGACCCATTCTTTTTCCCCACCATAACCAAGTTAGAACACCATGTAGAATGCCTAGTATGAACAATAATTTCAGCTTGTAACATCTTTTGCAACTCCTCTTGCACCAACGGGGCCAACTTAGGATTAATTTGCCTAAGTTTTTGCTGAAAGTGTTTGGCATTCTCATCCTTAAGAGGGATAGTATGTTCCATAACATCCTCCCTATATCCTTTCAACTCATCATAAGAGAAAGCCAACACATCTCTATATTCATGCAGTAAATCAACCAATTTCTTCCTTTCTTGCTTAGTGGTACCCTTACCTATCTTGATAATCTTTGGATCACAAGTAGTGCCAATGTTTACTTCTATGAATTCCCCTAGGTCAATCTTCTTCTCTTCTTTCCTCTTTGTGGGATCATGCCTATCAAAGAGTCGCTCCATGGCTACTATATTTCTAGGAGTGGGATTTAGCACATCTTCACACTCCACATAGTTACATCCTTCTTCCTTGTAGCCAACCTCAAAATTTGTGAATTCCTCCACATTATTTAAAAATTGAATCATTTGACTCTCATCACTGAATATTTTACAATGCTCTAGATTATCAAGAACTAATGGTCTAAAGAATACTTCCATCTTTACTTTATCGTCCACCAAATTCTCTGCAAGCTATAAAGTAGATGCCGACATTACCAGCTCATCATCTTGCTTATTCTTTTCTCTAGAAATTGTTTGGAGATCCAATGCATCAAAATATTCCATGTTATCCCATACCGAATTGTTGCAAGCAAATTGATTTTTCACTTGAAGAATGATCAAATGAGAATCCCCCTTGATACTTAGCAATTTAATCTTCAAGTCTTTTGCTAACTCAAGACCCAACAACAAAGCCTCATACCACTCATCCTTCACTAATGCTCACTTGGTGGGAATTCCTTTGGGCGGAGAAACTGACTCGGATAACACCAAACCGACCAATAGCCGAGTCTGACTGACTCTCAGAATCGCTTAGCTCTACACGTGTTTTGGTGTTTCCGTCCCCCACTTCTGGAATGCCCCTCGTGCTAGACCAGTGAGACTTTGAACTTGACCACTGCTCATATAGCCTTGTGGTTTGATCGCGAGATGCTTCCCCAACAAGATCAGATCAATACTGCACTAGGTAATAAAGGAACCGCCTAATGGCGCTCTCCCGGTGTGAACAACCCCACCAACTGAGCTAATTCCTACATTGTTGGTTGTATCAAATACTAGTCTATAAGCAACCCTGAATATATGACCAAAGGGTGAGGTAAGGACAATTCCTACACTCTTACAAAACTTTGAATGGGCACCATCAAAGTTCATATGCCAAATCCAATGAAATTTACTTTCAACCTTCTCCTCCAAAGGAGCAATAGGGTTAGCCAAAATAGCATAATTACCCATGTCATCAGATTCATATACAATCTCATTATAAGGATTTTTTAGGTTTTCCACATGGTAGTTCCTCTCCAACTCTCTATCCGGTCTAACCATGATGTCATCATTATTAGGGATGGTGGCATAACATAAATCCATTTGCAGAATCAAACATACAATTGTGTAAAAGTAACCCATTGGCCAATAGAGTAATAAAAAATGGTCGGTGGTATTTGTTACCTCCACACATATCACTACTTTGTAAGATGATAGGGGCATCCTCAAATCCATCTTTAGAAAAATTCAACATTTCCTTCCCATGAGGTGCGTCAAGGGCTTTCAACAACTTATAGTTTTGAGAGGGAATCTTTAGGATTTCAGTCACAAGTACCAAAATCTTTGCATTATTAACCAACCACCCCAATGAATATTTAACCCATATGTAGGTGGAGTGAAAGTTTTTGGGGCACTTTTACTTTTCTCTTGTTCCTTGCTCCTTTTTTGATAAGTCAAACCTTTATCTTTGGCTATCTCTAAAATCTGATTTGATGAAGGCTTTTCTCCATATAACTTTGTGATCCTATCCAACTCATCAAAGTTATTCACACTATAGGAGGATGAAGACTTCTTATTATTAACCCTTTGACTATTCTCCAAAACCTCCATCCAATTCTCCATGGACAAATGATGTTCATTGCCAACCAAACTTATTTGCTCACTTGTCCTTGCCATTCCACCTCTTATGACCCTTCTCACATATGGACAAGTGGCTTCCTCATGCATCTCCTCACAAGGTCTACAATAAGGAATATAACCATCAACCAAACTAGTAGACTCAAGTGGGTTTGGTGGCCTATGCTCATGGGAAGGTCCTCTTTCTGTCATTTCTCATTTCCTCTATTTTGGAATCTCCCAACTTGATTTCTCTCCATGGCCACCAATCTATTTTGGATGACATTCATTTGATTTGTGTGATTAATTTCCATTGCTTTGATAAATTGAGTCAATTCATTAATAGGATCATGGGCAATTTCCTTTGCTCAGCATTCCCTTTGGATTCATGAAACTTCGATGGCCCTTTACTAAAACCAAGAATTTCTTATTTTCCTTATTCAATTCTAGCCTTTTCCATTTTTAAGGCTTCCATTTGAGTTGCAGCTAAATTTGCAAGCTCCTTTCTCCTCAGCTCAAAGGGTGTGTCAACACCAAAAGCATCCAGATAAAAGATCAAAAGAAACTTTTCAAAAGGTTTAACATCTTGAGGCATACTCTTCACCATGTCATTAAATTTTTTGTTGAATTCCTCCACAGTTTCATTTTCATTTTTCTTAATGTGGCTAATGGCGTTAATCAAATGCCTATCCTCCTTCATATCTCCATACTTGTCCTCAAAGGAATTAATAATGGCATCTAAAGAGTCAAACAAGTCAGCAGAACACTAAGTGAACCAATCAAGACCATCCTCTTATAAAGAGAGGACAAAAAGTCTCATCTTAATGTCCTCATAGTTAGCACCATTACACCACTTAGTGATGCATAGGTAGAAATTCCCTATGTGCATTCTAGCACTAATGGCATTGTTACATTGGAATGGCATTGTTACATTGTTACATGTGGATAGCCACTGATGTTAGCAAAGTGACAAACACTGAACATGTTATTCATGATGCCTTATTGACCTTGTCCTTGGAAAAGCAAATGGATATCAGAAATAACGTCTTGCCCAAAATTAGCAAGAAGTCTACAAGAAAAGAGTTTGTTTAGTCTTGCTCTAAAATCCCTTTCAGGCTCAAGAGTGGGGCTAACTAGACTACTTGGATTTCTCTTAGTAGAAACTCTTACAGAAAATGAACCAAGCGGAGTCGCCACTTGAGCAGGAATCTAACTCCAAAAACCTAACATGTAAGAAAATGAAATGTTAGTCATATTACAAGTACAAGAGGACTTATCCCCGACAACAACGCCAAAAAATGTGTTGTCGCCTCACTTGCACATCTAAGTTAATGTGGGAAAAATCAACAACACCACTAGGGGTGGCTTGGTGGCAAAGCTTAGAGAAGGGGGCAGTCACCTAACCTCAACTCTCTCTGTCTAGACTCTCTCCTAGCTAAATCCAAGGGGGGTGGACCCTAAGGATGGATTCTAAAGGAAGGCTTGTTAAAGTAACAAGCTCTAGGAGATAGTTAGTACATTAGAACATTCAACAGCTTGAAAGATAACTTGAAAGCAAATAAATGATAAGCAAGTTCAAATAACCATGAGCATGTAAGTATCAACAATGTAGATAAAGCAAATGAATTTCAACAAGATAAATCCTGCAAGAAAATTATAGTTAGACCAGTGCCAATATACTTGCAAGGAATAATATGCTCAAAGTGATATCACAATACTTGCATAATGTGTTTTTCAAGATACAATAAATTGTTGAAATGGGAAAGTTGTCAAACAAATGTTAGTTCAAGATATGAAATATGAGTAATAAGAATATAACTTGCAAAAAAGTAAATGGAACTTGCATTTATAAGGGAAATGCTCAAATAGAATGATAAAACATCAAATAACCATGAGCAAGTAAACTTCAAGATGACAAGTACATAAAATGGTATTGCAAGTGAAATGGAAAATGCTCATAAATCAACTTGATGAGATGATGCTAAAAACTAGACTATGTGAGATGTAATTATCTTGGTTAATTTTAATTTAGATGCCTAGCCTATGCTGAAAAATTTTCCTTTCAAATTCTTACCACAGGGTAAATATTGGGGTGAGTTGCAAGGAAGATGGGATGAGGAGGCACTAGTCCTTCGTTAAGAATACTCTTCGCAAGATCCTTGTAATCCACGTGTCTTCATTCCTACAAGGGCTCGGTCGCAAGAGAACTGTGAGGTCACGCGTTTTAACCTTACTTTGTACCAAGTGAAAGGAAAATCAGAAAAATGTTGTCCTAAAATATTTATTCAACCAAGCTTATGCTTAGAGATAGTTTTTACAATGCAAGGCTAATGCCTAAATATAGGTGAAATACAACAATGTGCTTCCAATAGAGATACAACAATGATATTAACTTTCAAATAGTGCTCGATATAAAAATGATCACAGCACAGAGAGAGCCGTAACATGGAGTCCCAAGGTTTAATCGCCATGGATGGCTCCATCGACCTCAAAGGCAGGCCAGTTCTAAGGTTTTACGCCGCGGCTGCATACGCAGGCCTCGGATCATCTCAAAATTCTTCGAAAGCTGCAATTTCACGCTTTCAAAACGAGAACGCATTGCTTCTATACGGACTTTACCAGCAAGTGATACGATCTTCGCCCTCGGTCGCTCAGGTTAGGGTTTCTCCCCTCAGCACTCCTATCGTTGTTTACGACAGCCATGGCGGACAGGAAGCCTCAGTGGTTGTTTGTAACAATCTCTGCAAACACAACGAAAAGGAGAAGGCTCTGGCAGACTTCCTTCACGCACCGTTCCAATCCAGCCTTCAGGGCAGCCGCAGCAAGCACAGCGCGGGATCATTACGCCTTCACAGCAGATCTGCACTCGTCATTCTGGTCACGGCTGGACAGTTATCCGGGCGCTTTGGCCACAAACCAGAGCAGGAGATCTCATCATTTGCATGGTCTCTGTTTGGATCTGGGGCAATTACTAGCTCTCCGAAACACGGTCTTCGCTTCAGATCTGACAAAGATCAGCCAGATCCGGTCACCCAGAAGGCAGAACAGCCCCCGCTCTGGCCAGATCTAGAGATCGCCGCCGCTGATCAAGCAGATCGGGCTCTCATCAATCAGATCGGCCAAGATCTTGCAGGTCTGCTCCCCCGGATGGGAAACGGCCACGGCAGATCTGTTCTAGGAAGCTCAAGAAGCCCTGGAATGGGGTCAAGGCCCTTACCTGACTCCTTTCAGATCCAAATTTCTCAACCCACAGGCAGAACCATCATGCAATGGGTTAGCCCTTCAGATCTGGTGCAGGAACTCAAACTGAATCTTGAGCGCAGAATGGGGATCCCTTCAAGCCTTCAGCGACTTATCTTTCAAGGTAAACAACTTGAAGACCCTCTTCCCCTCTCTGCTTACAGCATTTCCAGAAACAGCTCTGTGGTGGTAACCCTTCGTTTGAGAGGAGGTGCAGTAGGACAGTCTTCCTCTACTCGGCCTTTCTCATACAAAGACGCAGTTCACTCTGAGATCCCCAAACCCCCGGAAGCCCTTAAATCTAAGGCCTTCTTGGTTGACAAGATTGAAGAAGTTCCCTCTGTTGAACTCATACATGAAGATCTGGCTTCCCATCTTCAAGAATTTGCAGAAAGAGCCATCATTTGCAGATTCAACGGATTGTGGCCGCGATCGCAGGATCTCTATGCATGGATCCATGCAAACTGGACACATCACTGTAAGATCTTTTTTTGTTCGAAAGGTTACTTCATTGTTTTATTTGATAACAGTAAGCATTACGAAAAGGCCTTAGCAGAGGGCCCTTGGTTCATGGGAACTGCAGGGCTATTCTTGACTCCTTGGTTCCCAGACTTTGATCCAGCTACTGCAGTCATCACCAAGACACCTGTATGGATCCGGCTTCCAAACTTACCTGCCCACCTATGGAGTACTCGGGTCTTCAGAGCCATAGGAGACACCTTGGGCAGCTTCATAAATGGGGATTTATGGCGGGAAGCCAAAGGTCTCTACTCATATGCAAGAATATGTGTGGAACTAGATCTGAGCAAAGGACTTCCAGAACAAATCAATCTCAAGATAAACGACTTTGTCTGGACCCAGACACTGGATTACGAGAATACTGCTTTTCGGTGCCGCCATTGCCACCAATCTGGGCATTTGCAGAATACCTGCCCATCTCGCCCAGCAAAAAAGAACAAGGCCAACGTCTCCAAGCCCAAGTCCAAACGATGGGCTCCTTGCTCTCCTCCTCCTGTCGTGGACTCTGATTCCTCCAGCTCTGAAGATGAAGACAGTGATGAAGAATTGAATCAGCCTCCTCATTTCGTGGCCCCTTCCACAGATGGTCTGGCGCCTTCCTCTGACTCAGCCACTGCTCAGAAACGTGTCCATTTGTCCTCCTCCTCTGATTCAGAAAAGGAGGGCTCTCCTGTGGAGGACCCCAATCTTCAAGTTGTTATAGCTCATCAACCCCAAAATGGTTGGGTTGAAGTCAAAAAAAGGAAAGGGAAAAAGCTTCGTGTTGATGCCTCTACCCTTTCAGGGTAGGAATTAATGCTTCTTTAGGCTCCCAGTGACTTGTTGTAGCTCCTTGCTTGCTTAACTCCTTCTCCGGAACCGAGGTTGATAGTCCTATCATTTCCGGTTGCCGGTTTCCTGCCTCTTTGGAGTGTATCCTCTTGTACAATATTTTTGCTTAATAGAATTAGTCTTAATTCAGAAAAAAAAACTTTCAAATAGTGCTCAATAGAACATGTACCAACAACTCAATGGAAATAATGAAATAGAGATTAGCTCAATGCTTTAAGATATCAACTAACAAGCTTTGAAATGAAAATGATACGATATGACAATTATTGCATGAAATCATAAGCTAATAAGTAGCTTGTAAATGGAATGAACTAATAAAGAGTACACAATTAGATTGCTCAAGCTAAGTTGCAAATAAATGGACTTGTAAAAAGTTGCTCCAAAGATATGCTCAAAACTGAGATACAAACTTTGCCAATAAAACAAGATGAGCATGAAACATTCAAAACAAGTATATAAAATTGCAACTAGATGACTTGAGATAAAAGTTAATGATAAGGATGAGACCATGAAAACATTAGCTTGCCAAATGAAATGAAAGTGCTATGAGTTAACCAAGAACAGCTAGACTAGATTAACAAATGAAATGATGCATGCAAGTAAATTACTCGAGCAACTTAGAAACTAGACAAAAGAAAGTTAGCCACCCAAGAAGATTTCCTCCCTCTAAATGAGGAGGTGGGATACCATGGGAAAATCTTCCCAAGCTCTCTAAAGAAAAATCAGCTCTTTATTAACTTGATGTTACAATGATCAGAGCCTCCTTTATAGTGAGGAAAGACTCCAATTTCAAGAAGACCTTTACAATAAAGATTTAACTTTGAAACAAAAGGATCCCTTCTTGAGAAAACAGTGACAAAATTTCACAAAAAATAATTGGCAATAGAATACAAGAGAGACTCCTCAAATAATATCTTGAAACTCCAGCCTCTTGAGATGATGAAATCTGCCGACAAAGGGAGAGAATAGGACTGTTTTAATCATTGTTATGACAGAGATTTGTGGCAGCATTTTTTACAAAGAAAAAGGCGGTGCCTCCTCCCAAAAGTCCACGGCCTAGGAGAGATGGAGTGACTGCCTCTTGTAGCTCACGGCCAGCAAAAAAGAATGAGGTTCCAAGAGGTCACAGCCTAAGCAAACTCATCTCCAAATCAGCACGAAGGGTACTACAAAAAATGGTAAGTCGTTTCAAGCATGCATCCCCTCAATCGTGCCAACAAAATGGGTGAACAAAATCCTCAAAATGATTCTGACTTTTCTGAAAAACAGCCCTCAAAGTTAGTGGAAAACGCATAAGAAAAGCAAATGAATATCTACAAATAGTATAAAAAAGCCAAACCAAGGAATGCAGGTAGGACTCTCCTGCTTGTTTAGCTATCAACATGCTCTTAATAGCAAATAAAAATAATATAAGCACAAGTCTTTAAGATAGATGATTTAAATAAAGTAGACTTGTGTACAAGCCGAAACCAAGGATCCCTGCAATCACAAAATCGAATAATGAAACTTTGGGATATCACAATGTGGGTTCTTCCATGTTCATACTCAAGGGTGGGTGGATTCCTCCAAGAATGTCCCCTCGTGCTTGAGGCTTGATCCAAAAAAAGAAATCTACAAAACTTCAAATAGAATCATTAGATCCACATGGGTTAGAAAAATATAATGAGAAGGAAATCTTAGAGATTTATATGAAAATCTACTAAAAGTTCCTTAACTAGAATAAATCTCTAAAACCAAATGCTAGTGCAAGATAGCTCTACACTAACAAATCTTTAGCAAGCATATGGAAATAATAAACACAATATTACCAATAGAAAATGAAGCTCATGATCAAGAATTATACCACAACCATAGAAGAATAACACCTCATAGTTGAACCCCAATGCCTTTTATTGCATCAAAGTATAAGTGTACAAAAGAGCAGAGCTTCCCCAAGCACAAGAGCTCGTATCAAGATACAACAATAGGAGCCAAAGGCTCATCTAAATAGGAGAACGGGAGATAATCCCAAGAGAGAAACCCAATGACAAGTGGAATGATGATAATCCCAATGCAACAACCAAGATTCCATGCAAATTGAACCTCCAAGATGCCCTACGCAATCCTTGATGAAGAACTCGTGGAAGTAGAGGAGAGACATGTGTATAGTCAAGTGGAGTGATAAGAGACCACTTCACCACCTTGTCTCCATCAAATCGAATCATATCATCACTTAACTCTAGACTCTATCTTGGAACCAGAGTTGCGGGGGAGCGCTCCCCCCCCCTTCGAACCCGCTCCCAATCCACACTCCGGGCGGGAGCGGGTCGAGAGGGCGCTCCCGATAAAAAAATTTACGCTCCCTGCCAAAATCGGGAGTGTCGCTCTCGTCGCTCCCAGAGTGAAAATTACAACTCGGGAGCGATCAGGGAGCAATCGCTCCCGAGCGTTTAATTTTCGCTTCAGGAGCGATTCGCGCGAAAAATATCCGCGGACGAAAAAAATAAAAATAAAAATAAATAAATATAAATATAAATAAAAATAAATAAATAAATAAAAATAAAAATAAAAATTAGTTTTAAAACGACTTGGGGGCAAAAAAAAATTCATTGTCACTTCAATGAGTTGAGGAGAAGCTGGAGAGCAAGAGCAAAGGAGCAAGGAGAAGCAAGGAGCAAGCGCCTAGGAGCAAGGAGCAAGCCTGCAAAGAGGTTAGTTACATTAGTAACTTAGTAATTTAGTATTTTAAACCTTAGTTAGGTAGTAATTTAGTATAGTTTAGTTAATTTAGTTAGTTTAATTTAGTTTAGTTTAATTTATTTAGTAAAAAAATCATGAATCTAAATTAAATTAATAAATTAAATTAATTAATCTAAATAAATTAAATTTAATTTCTCATTCATATTCCCATTAAATTTTGCATATTCAAAAGCCTACAAATATCAAACATCATGGACCTGACTATATTTCTTGGCATTTTCCTCTTCTTGGTCCCTTTTCTGGTTATTATGGTGTTGGAGAGTAGGAAACGGAGAGGCCAAAATGAAGAGGGGGATGAAGAAGCTGGAGAAAGTGGATTTGATGAAAACCCTGGTGAGGAGGCACTGGAGGAGGGTGAACATGACTCTCAAAAAACTAAACAAGACCAAACCCCATTGTGGAAATATGTTAACAGGCCCTGAAGCAGGGAAACGGGGTGGAACCACTAAATTTCATTGCCCCCATTGCAACAATAATTACACAGGTTCATACACCTGTGCCAGAAAACACCTCTGCGGGAAAAGGCCATGGGATGGAGATAAACAAATAGGAATCAAAACTTGTGCAGCTGTGTCAACAGCAAATAGAGCCAAATACATAAGGGAAGAGGAGGAAGCCCAATACAAATCTAAAAAATCAAGGGGTTTCTTTAAACCAAGCTCACAATCACAAACACAAAGAACTCCTACAGCATCCTCCCAAGGCAATGGATATGGAGGCACAGGGTCACCAGCTTTAAGGTGTAGAACCATATCAGATTTCCTTGATGAGGGGTGTAGGAATGATGTGGATTCAAAGGTTTACAGGTTTCTCTATGCATGTGGGATACCATTCAATGTTTCTCTATGCATGTGGGATACCATTCAATGTTCTTTGCTCACCTTATTGGCACGAAATGGTTTCTGCCATAAATGATGCCCCTAAAGGATACAAGAGCCCTGGGTATGACAAGGCAAGAACCGTTGGACTTGAACATGAAAAATCAAAAATAGCACATTCTTTGAATAGAATGACAAGTTCTTGGACTGACCATGGGGTGTCCATTGTATCTGATGGATGGACAAATGTAAAAGGCAAGCCATTGATAAGTGTTCTTACTGTGTCAGTTAGTGGTGCCATCTTTCTAACTGCATATGATTACTCAGACAAGTTCAAGATTGCCATCAACATTGCAGAAGCATTACTTGAAACAATTGACCGTATTGGGCCATACAATGTCATCCAAGTCATCACTGATAATGCTCCTAATTGTAAGGCAGCGGGAGCAATTATTGAAGATAAATACCCCAACATATTTTGGTCTGGATGTTTGGTTCACACATTGAACCTTCTGATGCATGATGTTGTCAAGAACAAAAATGCACAATACAAATGGATTGGTGATTTGTACAAGAAAGGCAAACAAATGATAAAATTTATTACAAATCATAGCAATACCCATAGCCTTTTTCGCAGTCACTCAAGATTGGAGTTGTTGAAGATTGCGAAGACCAGATTTGGTAGCTATTACCTCACCTTCAAGCGCCTTTTGAAGGTAAGAGAGTCATTGGCTAGCATGGTATCAAGTCCACATTGGCAGGTATTAAAGGAAAGGGCTACAAATGCAGCTGACAGGCGAGGTTTTGAACTAGTGGAGGAGGCCACTCTTGATGGTTAGTTTTGGTCAAGTGTGAGGCAAGTATTGGATTTCACCAAGCCCATTTATCACATGATTCGGTTTGCAGATACAGATAAACCAGTGATTGGCGAGGTGTATGAGCAGATGGATACCATGTTGGGGCAAATAAAAGATACTGTTCATAACAGAGATCCCGACTTGTACAAACTAATTCACGATTTTGTGTGTGTACGGTGGAATAAACTTAATCTTCCACTACATTGCTTGGCGTATATCCTTACGCCAAAATACTACTCTACATCTTGGTTGGGCCAACCTGCACCAGGGGGTGGGATTAGGACCAAACCTCATTTACATGCAGAGGTAACTAGAGGATATTTGCAAGCATTAGAAAAGTTGATACCTGACAAGGAGGAATGTGCAGCTGTGTGCCTTGAAATAGGAAAATACTTCAGTGGCACTGGTTTGTTTGGTAACTTCCATGCAATGGAAGATAGAGACAGATTTGATTCTCTCACATGGTGGGAAACATATGGCAGCGAGGGACTTTTGCCAAAATTGGCAAAAAAAGTTCTATCACAGGTTGTAAATACTTCTTCTGCAGAGAGGTGTTGGAGCACCTACAGCTTCATACATAATGTGAAAAGAAACAAACTCAATGAAAACCGGGCATAAAGCTTGGTTTATGTGCACTACAACTTGAGGTTGTTGAGTCATTACTGTGATCAGGCTTATGAGGATCCCACATATAAAATTTGGGACAACCACCCAGAGGAAGACAATTTGGAGGATGGCACTATACATCTTGAAGTACTGGAAGAGGACTTATAAGGGATGAAGATGAAGCAGCTGCAGCAGCCATGCCACCTCCACCATCCAATAGCAGTGCTCGAGTTCCGAGTCTTGTTCCTTTGCTGTCGCCACCTCCATCTACACCCTCATGTGGAGGGCATGTGCCTTCTAGTTCTGGTCGTCAGTTTGTGCGGGAGATTCCTAGAAGACCACCACGACCTGCTTATACTCCTGGAGACTCTCGTGGCAAGGGCCACATGTAGATTTAAAGTTTACTTGTCTTTTTTAGTTTCTATTAGTTTTCATAACTGTTGAGTCTTGAGTCCTTGACTCTTGACTCTTTCATATCATAATGATATTTTTTGTAAACAATATATGACTGTGACAATGAAAATTTGAAGTTTGAAGTTGGCAATTATAACTCATTGGTAATGATTGTGAATTATGAATATGATGCTTCATGAAAGACTAAAGTTGTTTCATTTCATTTCATTATTCATGTTTCATTTTATAACATTTCATTTCATGTTAACAGTTAGAAGTTAGAACTTAGAAATATCTAAGATATTATTTCTTGTAATAGTTAAACTTAGCTTACAAGTACAACTTTGGTGATCAATGATGATAAATCTTATATATTGAATTTTCAATTTTTAAAGCTTGAAGTTGAAACATTAAGATTGAACTTGATGAATCATGATTCACGAGACTCAATATGTTGCAGTTGTAATATGTATGTTACTAACTTGTGGACATGATTGATGAAGATTATAACTTCTAGATGATTGATGTGATATGGTTCAATGATCAATCTATGATTTTTTATGTTTTTTATATCTAATTCATCATTCTACATGTTTTTGTTGACATATATGTATCAAAAATTAAAAAATTAAAAATATATATATATATATATATATATATTTTAAAAAATCGCTCCGGGATTCGCTCCCAAACCGGGGGCTTCTGAAAATGTTGCTCCCGCTCCCGTTTTCGCTTCCGCTCCCCGCTTTCGCTCCCACTCCCAAGTAACATTGCTTGGAACTTGAGCTCACCTCTTTAATTTATGTGATTTTGTTGGAGAAATGTGTGGTCCCTTTCTAGAAATTTGATTTGCACATGTGCTCCTCAATTCTTGGCTTAGGTGGAGTCCACATCAATTTTAGAACTTGACTTTAACTCTTGATGAATTTCCACCTCATTTTTTAGCATCTTTGACTTGGAGAGAATCTTTATTTTCTCTCATTTATTTAATTTTTGGTTATTTTATTGCCACATTTTCCCCTAGACTTAGAAAAAGTGGGTGTTGAGGCCCTATAATTTAACTTTTACCCCTCAAAGTGTATCTTAGTAGAAAGTTGAGGGGGAGAGGTCCAATTTTTACCACTCATACCCCCTACAACTTCTCTAGACATCATTTGTTACAATTTACATAGACAATTTATTAAAAATCTCGCCCTGCGGGAAATTTTAACAATTTGAAAAATAGTACCTAGACCTAATCAAATTGCGCAAAACTTTACGAGTGATTTAACATGGTAATAAACATTGACTCTAGACACTAGGACTCACTAAAGGCCTTGCTATCAAGTCGTACTCCAGTTTTGCAGTTCTAACTAAGAGAAAAAACTCTGTTAATTATTAAGCATTGAAAAAGTCAAATAATTAACCAAGTAAAAAAAAGTCCCTAGAGTGCACTCACTTGATAACAAAGTCGTAAGCTACCTAGGCCTATTACATGACTCTATTTCATCATGTTAACATCACTTAGGGCTACCCCGTAGGGCTTGCGAAATTTGAGTACAATGAAGAAGAAGAAAGAGAAGAAATAACTTAAAAGCTCTGATGATATTTGAGCTCTGTCGGTGCAGGAATCCTCTAACATATCCTTGGGCATGCAGTCTTCAAGTGTACTTCAATGGTCAACAGGTAGCCATGATGAGGGAAGCCCACACCTTTGATGTATGAATGTAGGAGGGAGCAATTGTGGTACATGAGTTACCCCGGCCTTTGTTTCTTCACCCTTCTTCATATGCCTTTCGCCTTTTATTGATTTTTCTTTTTTTTACTGCTCGAGGCTCCAGGGGATGAGAGCATGATGTGTATGATGTAGCAATGATTACCCCCTTAAGGTGGGGCAATCCATCGCTCACCAGGGGTTGGGACAATTATGGGTTCCTGAATGATGCAAAGGGCACTCATAAGGGCCCTAGGAACCAGGGTGATGGCCATAACGATAGGGGGTAGAGCTCATGTTTTCCCGCATTGGGTTTTTCTGGGGACATTTGTCCAAAAATTATCGTGTCGATTTTCATGTGTGTGTACTAGCATTTCTCAATTCCTATTTTTTCTTCCGCATATTTTATTTGGTGAAGAAATTGCAGTGTGAATATTTCGTTATTTTGTCATTAACAAAATAAACTACATAATTAATTTATCAGTTACAAAAAATATTTCCAGTTGTTGCTTTTCAAGGATTCTTCACATGGTATCAGTGCATATTTGACAGACAGGAGGCTCGGAAGTGGAGAGAGAAAATTTCTTTGTTCAGAGAGATCAACAGGCAGAAATTTTTTGGGGCTATGCAATGCCTAGCCAGGCAGTGCGAATTGTTGGACAGAGGGTTCGAATTTCAGTTGCAGGGTGGCCGAAAATTCATTTTATCCAAAAAAGCAATGCCAGCAAGTAGAGGAAGCAACAACTTGGTATTTTTCACATAACAGATCTCTTGTTTGGGCGCAAAAGGGTTTTGCAGCAGTTTGCTAGAGCAGAATTAGTGTTGAGTGGAAGAGAAAGTGCACACATAGAGGGAGATTTCTCTCAGAGGGTTTCTAGTTCAAAAATCCAATATTTCCAGCAGGCAATAGCAATAGGAAGATTTTCTCACTCCAGAAGGGAGTGTGAATAGTAGAGCTAGCTACCGGGAGAAGAAAGAGGGAGATTTCCATTTCGGGACGAGTTTTGCAGAAATGGCCACAATTGGGCCTAGAGATCAAGACAGATTGGACGTTGCCTCCAACTATATCATCTGGAAGGTTAGAATGTCCTTTCTCCTAGATAAGCAAGGTGTAATATTCCAAATGGAAAAATGTTGTAGATAACAGAAGCAATGAACTAGCTACAACTACTAAATTTAGAAATGCACAACCATACACATTCGAACACGAAAATATGGGAAAAACTTTGAGTCATTGTATTAATTCTAATAAATATGAATACTATAAATGAGATCAGAGGAACCTAGGCTTGCTACAGCAAGCTAGGTGAAACCCAGGTTGGAATTGTGATGCCCATTGTTGGAATGACTCCATCAAAAACCTTTGTGTTGACCCAATAAATTATTGCCACTGCTATTGTAGGTGAACTGAGATTTCGGCCCTCAAATCTACTCCAAAAATTCTGCAAAATTAAATGTAGGCTCTCCACAGCAACTCCAACAAAAGCCAGAAATATCTCATGAACCCAAGTGGTGGAAATGATCCCGGGGTAAATTGCGCCCTCCTCCAACAATTTATGTTGTTGGCTGCTGAATGGAACTAGGAATTTTGCCCTCAAAAGTGCTCAGGAAATTCTGTAAAATTAATCCTAGCCTCCTCTCACCAAACCCACAAAAACCCAGAAAGGGTTTGGGTTCAATCCAATGACCCCCGGTGACCCCAACAAGTGCAAATCGCCTAATCTGGCCAGAAAAAGCCCCACAATTTGATATTACTAAATTACGCCCAAATCTAACACGGGAAATTTCTCCTAACTCCAGATAAATTCTCCACTGAGAAATACCTCCTATCTCCAGCCCTTATCTCTCCCGGTCCCACTTCTCGAAAGCCCTACGCAACACTTGGTCAATAGCTTTTGCACCCTTGCCAAAAGATAGAAAAATCAACCTAGGTAATAGCTTCCAATCTAGCTCGACAAATCATTGTCCAAACTCTGGTTTAACATTAAGAAAAATCCTTGCAAAATCTCGGAGTCTCTAACCCATGCTTACTCCCACAATGTGCTCCACAAAATACCTTTGCGCCCAAGTAAAACACACTACTAAATAAACTCTTCCAATGATGTCTAATGGAAGCTCTGAATTGAGCTCCCCAAATTGCCTCACTAGGGATACACTCGAAGTTCTCCGAAATGAAGGTGGAATTCCGCTTGGAATTCCTAGTGCTAAACAGCACTCTGGCCCTTGTGCTAAACAACTCCAAGAGAAAATGAAATACGAAGTGTAATAGCCAAAAGATAATCCAAGAAATGAGTCCATTCTCATTTTATAATTTCTCCTCATGCCTCTAGACTCCTTTTTTAATATTATTTTATTAGTGGGGGCCATTTTCCACTAAGTTACTTTTGTCGCCATTTAATAAAATAAAATTTGCCACTTTTCTCCAATAAAATAATACTAGCCACCTTTCTCCAATAATATTTGTCACTTTTTTAATTAATATTACTAAAATTGGGAAAAAATCCTTAGTGACTCCCATGCTCCCAAAATTGGGGATATTACAGTCCTCCCTGCCAAAAAATGCTTGTCCTCAAGCAATGCTCAAACAAGCGCTCCCTCTCTTTGTTGACCCAAACTATAACTGCAAATAATACCAAGGTCCCAAATGTGCCACTGAGTCACCCTGAATCTGTACACCATTCTGTCATAAATGAATCCCTTAATACCAGGGTCCCATGCTAATCTAAAAAAGATGCCACCATGTCGACGTTGTGCCACTCTGATTACATTTGACTGCCCATCGTGCGCATACCATATCCTCCTCTCTTGGAACCTGATGGTGAAATACTGATAAAGGCCAAATACATCCTGCCCAGGCATCTCCATGATGCCAAAGCCTACCCATCCAAAGCTAACCCTGAACCTGTGCAGCAATAGGGAAATCCTACCTCGCCATATGATGAAGGCCTCTGTGAACCCCCATGTATCAACCCAAGAGTGAGCTAGATCACTCTCTTCCATGACTCCCCTCATCAAGAGACAGAGTGATCTATCAACCAACTAAATCCATGGATCCCATAGCCAAACTTGTTGCGGCATAGCTCTAACGACTGTTGGAATCCATCTGTGCCTCATCTCTAGTCCCTACATGTAATCAATATATAGGCTCCATATATCATGAACTAATTTGATGCATGCTAAACAGCCCTGTGATAGACACCATGTAGTACTAATGACCGCTCGAAACCACATGTGCCAAATAGCTACCCCTGAATGCAACCAATAGATGGTATCTGATACTCGTAATCGACTCAGTGCATGTGGATCCATCTTGCTCCTGCCAACCATCACCACTAAGTCTGCCACCAGCCCTCTCGATAATGTGCCAATATAATGTCTGGATCCTGGACACATACTAGAAAACTTCCTCGACCGTACACGGTATCCTCTGCTCATGCATGGTCCTGACATGCCCTATGGAAAGAGTGACACATGTCTCCCTCGTGACCATCTCCCCAGGCGTAGACTTAGTGATGAACAATATGCCACCCCTGCAGATGATCACCTCATCCCCCAACCTATGCTTGTCAACTCGTGCACCGACCAATGTTTTAAAAACCGTTCTTAAAAACCGGTTACCGGTCTAACCGGCCGGTTAGCAAGCCTGCCAGTCTAAACCAGCCAAAAAACCCGGTTTGAATGCTGATTTATCCATTTTTGTGCCCTAACCGGTGAAAACCGGCCGGTTTAGGACGGAACCGGCCGGTTTGTAACAAACCGGCCGGTTTCGTCCTAAACCGGCCGGTTTTAGGCCACCTGCTTGTTTGTTCCCTATTTCTACAGTAAGTTTTGGTCCTACTTCATGCAAAGTCCTTCCATGACAATGTCTACAGTGGGGTTTTGAAGAATTGCTGCAAAATGGATTGTTATATTCCAACCAACATGATGTTCTGCTATGTGGATAAAAGATTTGTTCGGTACCTCTACGGTAGAAAAGGCCTCATTAATCTTTCTGCAGACGTTTAATTGACAGCAATATCATAAGGAGAATTGAGAAGGTCCACTGAATTCCTCTGTGTGTGGATCAATATTTAACCTGGAGAAAAAATGCAGAGATTAACTTGTTTTCAAAGAGGGAAATTGACCAAGGTGGTATCTGGTCTTCAATTGCTATTAGGAGTGCTAGTAGTTCTCAGTTTGACGAGCTTAGTGAAACTCTACTCTTCAGGTTTCTTTGTGAATGATGCAAACAACTGCAAACACTTTTACATCCATAAAGAATATCCAAATGTTACATCTGCAGAACTCTTTTCCAAACTCCAAGACATGAAGATAAAAGTAGAGGGAATTCAGAATATGATAGAAAAATCCTTAGAGGAGATGCACGGCGAAGGATCCCAAGGCCCAAAGATAGTCGAATCAGAGCGTTTGAAATTCAGCACAGTTCTTGCAGAAATTCTTGTCCCTGTGGATTTTATTAAAATTTTCCTAGATCAAATAAGACTTCCTGGGGTGCATTTGGTACCTGAAAACGCAGATATCAATACTCAGCTTAAAGATCCAATGGAAGTAGCTGGAACTTCCACTGATGAGAAAGCCAATCCACTGGCAGATTTCTTCTTTATAGAAGAAGTTCGCAAGTATATTACAGTAAAGGAAAACAGATTGGGTAAGAAGAATTTTCTTGGAGCAAATGGAACGTTCCCAAGCATTGGTCATGCTTGCTTTTCCATGAAAGAAGAACTTGAAGAATACATGGGCTATGATATTGGTGACTACTGTAAAGATGACTGGAATATAGCTCAAAAATTAATGGTTCATGGATGTGATCCTTTACCAAGAAGAAGATGTTTTGCAAGAGCTCCTAAGTATTACCAGAAACCATTTCCCATCAATGAATCCCTTTGGAAGCTCCCGGATGATAGGAATGTTCGTTGGAGTCATTACCAGTGCAAGAATTTCACATGTTTAGCAAACAATAGGTCTCGCAAAGGATTTTTCAAATGTTCTGAATGCTTTAACCTTACTAGTCATGAATTTCCCAGATGGATGCAAGTTCAAAACTCTTCCAACAATCCAGATTTTCTTATTGCTGATGTTCTGAGCATTAAACCTGGGGAGATACGTATTGGGTTGGATTTCAGTATCGGAACTGGGACATTTGCAGCTAGAATGAGAGAGTTTAATGTAACAATTGTTTCAGCTACTATCAATCTTGGTGCTCCTTTCAGTGAGAAAATTGCTCTTAGAGGACTTGTTCCTCTTTATCTAGCAATCAATCAGAGGTTACCCTTCTTTGACAACACATTGGATCTCATCCATACTACGCGGTTTCTGGATGGTTGGATAGATCTACAATTCTTGGACTATGTCATCTTCGACTGGGATAGAGTTTTGAGGCCTGGAGGATTTCTATGGATCGACAGCTTTTTCTGCACCAGAAGTGATTTGGATGGTTATCATGGTTTTACATCTTAAAAATAGTTTTGTTTCATTAAAAATTAATTATTTAATGTATTTTTTAAAAACCGGTTCGTTTAGACCAAACCAGTCCCGGTTAGACCGGTTCCGGTCGGTAAACCGGTTCATTAGGTAGACCGGTCCGGTCACCGGTTCCGGTTTTAAAAACATTGGCACCGACCCAATGCCACCGTTGAGAGATCTATCCCCTAGTGCGCTGAGTGTCATCCAAATATCTCAGGTGAGCTCTTTGTCCCCTGTTGCTCGTGCCCATAGTGGCAAAGGACTACAACCAAATTGTCTGTGCTTGTAAGTGATGTAGAAGAAGGATAGGCGTGTGAGTCCCCATGGATACCATCGAGTATCGCGCATCAGTGTCCCTGTCGATCCTTAGTGAACTACACCCAAAGGTATACCCTATCTCAGTCCATAAGTCTCCCTAAAGGCAACCCTCCAAGACCCCGGTATGCAACACCATATGCCCTTGCATACCACCAAGCATCCCTATACACCTTGGCATGCCACTGTACATCGCAGCCTACCCGTGTACACTGTCAGATACTTCCTGCAACTGCTGCCCCATCCTTCATCATCTCATGTCTTGTCAGTGTCACTATACCTGACACTCCCCGCGAGTACTCAATGCGATGTGAGTCACTCCTCCACAGTGTAAACTGACATGCTACCGCACACCACCACGCACCCCCATGCTCCTCTACAAGCCACTACACCTCGCTGCATAACCCTGCACACCACTGGATGTTATGGCCTAAAATTGGGACAATACACATCAGTTCGCATCCCTCTACATAACACTGGACCCTACGACATAACTGTATAGTCCTATGTACTACTTATTGCCTACTGTCGTACCACCCTGTAACACACGGTATCCTGCATGTGCAAAAGTATCTACCACTGTGCTAGTGAGCCCACCATGACACGCGCCATATCTCCTCGTCTATCCCAGTAGACCTGAGTGGCCTAACTCCACTCCTTCTAGAGGGGATATCTCCGATGTGTCGATCCTTGGCGACTCCTGTGCCGAATACCTCAATGTGAAAACATCGTCTCCATAAAATGTCTGGTTCGGCAACCTACCCATGCCACCTCCTCCAACCAGCTCCTGCGAGAGAATGTTAATCATCCTACGACCCCATGCGCAACCAACATGCCAAAACAACCCATGGAATCTGCTCACAAACCGCCTGGCCACTAGTGCCAACTGGAACTCCCCTAAGGAATGCATGTGATCAGCCACTGGGTCGATTACCTCATCAATGCCATAGCCATCCTATATGTTTGATATTAGATAGGAAGCCCCACCCGGATCCCAATGCCAACCTGGGCCTCCATTACCCTCAGTGTCTGAGAGCTCCCACTGAGCTTTACTCCAGACTACGACCATCCCCATGAGTCCAACCCACTCCACCGGGTACCAACTCAGAATCTCTCGCCATCCAACCCCAAGAGAGGGATCGAATGCACGAACTCCCGCACATAGAACAAGCCCTCCATCCTGCGAGTGTTGCACCCTATGCAGCTCATGTTGCCTCATCTCACCATCTTGGTCAACACATAAAATCTATCGAGGTGACTCTACATCTCTCTCTCTGTTGTGCAAAGGTAGCCTAGCAATGTTGCAAGCCCCATCTATATGAGCCTAAAGAGAGCCATTGTTTGGAAGTACTGCAACTCTGTTGACGGTTTGTGCATCTATTTGCTCTAAATCGGTGGCTAGCCCAAAATATGATTGCTCGTCCTCCTCCATCATGGGCTCAACATGAGCCTCCAACTATTCCTCTGTAGACAACCAAACATGCAAGACATGCTCACCAGTCAATTGTAAGTGGTTGTCATCCTGAAGCTCTATCATAGACCTAGATGCCTCTGTACCTATCAGCGCCTCTCACGGACCCTAGTGGTGGAAATGATCTCGGTGTAAATTGTGCCTTCCTCCAACAATTTTTGTTGCTGGCTGCAAAATGGAACTAGGAATTCTACCCTCAAAAGTGCTCAGAAAATTCTGTAAAATTAATCCTAGCCTCCTCTCACCAAACCCACAAAAAACCCAGAAAGTGTTTCGGTTGACACCGACCCCCGTTGACCCCCAACAAGTGCAAATCGCCCAATTTGGCCAGAAAATGCCCCACATTTGATATTATTGAATTATGCCCAAATCTACTGTGGGAAATTTCTCCTGGCTCCAACTAAATTCTCCACTGAGAAATACCTCCTATATCCAACCCTTATCTCTACCGACTCCACTTCTCTAAAGCCCTACGCAACACTTGGTCAATAGCTTATGCGCCCTTGCCAAAATATAGAAAAATCAACCCAGGTAATAGCCTCCAATCCAGCTCGGCAAATCACAGTCCAAACTCCAGTCTAACAATAAGAAAAATCTTTGCAAAATCTCAAAGCCTCTAACCCACGCTTGCTCCAACAATGTGCTCCACAAAATACCTTTGCACCCAAGGAAAACACACTACTGAATAAACTCCTGCAATGATGTCTAATGGAAGCTCTGAATTGAGCTCCCCAAATTGCCTCACTAGGGAGACACTCGAAGTTCTCCAAAATGAGGGTGGAATTCCACTTGGAATTCATGGTGCTAAACAGCACTGTGGCCCTTGTGCCAAACAGCTCCAAGAGAAGATGAAATACGAAATGTAATAGCCAAAAAGATAATCCACAATATGAGTCCATCCTCCTTTTATAATTTCTCTCCATGCCTCTAGACTCCTTTTTTAATATTATTTTATTGGTGGGGGCCATTTTCCACTAAGTTACTTTTGCCATCATTTAATAAAATAATAATTTTCCACTTTTCCCAAATAAAATAATACTAGCCACCTTTCTCCAATAATATTTGCCACTTTTTAATTAATATTACTAAAAATGGGAAAAATTCCTTAGTGACTCCCATGCTCACAAAATTGGGGATATTACACAAGGTCTGAAAACTTATGCAGACAACATTGTGGCAAAACCTACATACCAGCAACAGTTAACATCTTTCAGGAAAGAGATGGCCAAAGCAAAGCGGATGTTCATAGATGGAGCCCGGGACTATATAGTCTCACACATGTCTAGCAAGAATACAGCCAAGGAGATGTGGGATGCTCTCGTGGGATTATACCAAAATCCTTCCAAACAGTGGAAGATGTTTTTGAAGGAGACGTTGCGGAATACTAGGATGCAAAAGGGTGAAGGCATAGATCTCTTTCTCACCAGAATTCAGGATATCTAGGATCAGCTTGCAGCCATAGGAGAAGTGCCTCAAACTACAGAGCTTGTGTGTTTGGCCCTAAACAGTGTCACAGAGGAATGGGAAATCTTCGTCCAAGGCATTTTGGGACGATATACATTACTAGGGTGGGAGTCGGGACAAGATGTGATCAAACCTGCAACAAGAGGAGATGAGAAAGGGGAAGATAATGTGGCCCTTGCATCAAAGGGGAAAGCAAAAGGTCCCAACCAGGGACAAGGCTCACAGGGAGAAAAGAAGAAGAAAAAGGATCTATCTAAGATCAAGTGCTTCTGTGATATTGCCACTTAGCAATATTGCTAAGGGAAATATCAATCTTGCCCAATTTTGTCTTATTTCATGTCTGCACTTAGGAGATGTAGGTTCAGAGGTCCCACGTGAATTTTGGGATTAAGTGGGGGCCCAAACATTACCAAGGAAGGGAAATATTGCGGCTCTAACGGAGCGTGGGGACCACCCCATGGAGAATTACAGCCCGCATGTGGAAGACACTCTCATTGGAGCAAAGTTGGTGGGGAAAGTCGAGTTCGGCACCTTGGAGGATCTTTGATAAATAGAGCAAGAGGCACTCATTTTGGGCATTCATTCAACTATTCAAAAATTGTGTCTTTGACATAACACGCTTGAGCTGAAGCCAAGTTTGCAGCGTTGTTTAGCACACGAGTGTCTCCGAGCGGAGATCTCAACCCTTGCTTCTATGGACTTTGAGTGCCAGCCCAAGGAGGGAGTCCTTACTATACCAGTTTGTACCAACAGCAAGAAGTGCGAGTTTGTGGATAGAATTGGCAGCGACAGTACAAGGATTGCGCAGCTCTTGGAGGAGGCATCCAAGGAGGCCCTAGCAACAGTTCTTTGCAGCTAACAGCATATTTTCTAGGTAGTTTCAGCGCAAAGCTAGTAGAGAGCAGTAGCAGATTTGAGAGGGATTTCTTATAGTTCATTTAGGTTTAGCTAGCTTGCGTTGAGCAAGCCCAGGTGCACTCTTTCCAACACCACATTGTACCCTCTTATTTATTAATAAAATGGCTCAGATCAGTGCAGTCCATGGAGATTTCTAGTTGTTAAATGTGTTGTAAATTTTTGTATGTGTTTATGCTATGTTTGCATTGTTTAACATTGTATATTTCCATTAGGAATATTACAGCTTCAGGTGTGACGAGTTTGGCCACTACAATATTCAGTGTCCTCAAAGGAAGAAGGACAAGAAGGAGAAGCAGAATCAGGCAGCAGCATCCGCAGAGATAGACAAAGTTTCCTCCCAATTGGAGGAACAATTAGCCATGTATGCAGCAATACCTCCAGGAGATAGATGGGGCGATATAGAACTTTAGTCCAAGAGTTGCGCAGAGATTTGGGAAGGGCCATTGAGTGAGCATCAGATAGTGGTTCCTCATGGATCATTACCTTGCTACAGGGGCCCACCGTATTTAGTAGAAGGAGGATCGGTATCAGTAAATGCAGTCAGTTCCGGAGTGACAGTTGCAGACTAGTTGCAATCAAATGCTGAGAAGCGCAAAGTAGTGTTTATAGCAGTGTAAGAGGCATGGTGCAGAGTCAACAACAGCACAGATTTTCCAGTAGACAGTGCAGAGGCTAGTAGTAGTCAGAGGCTCAGGAGATAGTTGCAGGAAAAGACACGATTGATTCAACATTTTAGATGCTTTTCAGTCGCAATAGTTGCAGTAGCAGCATCAACAGTTGAGAAGGAGTATTAGTTTGGTTGTAGTGTAGATGCAGAGTTGGCAGCAGTACAAGATGTACAATATAGTGTCAGCAACAGCAAAGATTCAACATGAGCTACAGTCAATAGCAGATGAATCAGAATTAGCCCAGTGGTTGATGGAAAATGGCAGGAAGCTACAGTTATGAGACATCAGCAGCATGTATGGGAGGATGATGCAGAGACATGGCGTTGTCGTAGATCGTGCAACACTAGAGAGAGAACACCTTCCTCGCTAAGAGGGAGCATTAGTTTTTGTAGCATCAGATGGTGTTTTAGTCTCAAGACTTTGGGGAGAGGCTAAAATACAAGAGTTCTCTAAAACCCAGAAATCGTTTTTGGAAATTCCACCTAAAGATGTCTCAATTAAATTAATTGATTGATAATTTAAAAATTCCCAAGTCTAACTTAGGGAAATCGATCAACTAATAGCAATTAACTGAGAAAGGTGAGAATTCCTTAGAATCTCACACGGATCGACTTGGAAATGATCTCAGTCATTGATTAAGTTTTAATCTTGGCCGTTGGGGTCCTAACTGGAGATTATAAGAAGAGGTCGATGGGTAGATGGAGAAATGCCCTTGGAGAGCAAGTTTCCTTGGGCAGTCCGATTATCCGAAGAGCAGCATTCTGTCGGAAGAGTTCGAGTGTAATATTCCTAATGGAAAATTTAACGTGATAACAAAAACATGCAACACAATTCAGCACAAAAATTTTACACCACACATCAGGAAACCAAAAATGCTCCAGACATGCCAAAATGGGCCAATTTTATTATATAAATCTGTTGGAGTACAATATGAAATAGAAAGAGTGCACCTGGGCTTGCACAAGGAAAGCTACAAGCCTTAGTGGGGATGCTCTATCAATGCCCAACAGCTACAGGAGCTCTCCCTATGAAAATTTGCGCTGGCCCTTGTAATTTTACACTGCTAGCTATGTTTAGACCCTTTTTTGAACTTTGACCCCTCCAAACTGCCCAAAATATTCTGCTAAATTATTACAGGAATCCTTGTCAAAAACCCAGAAAAGCCCAAAAAGGGTTTACTTTAGTTAAGACACTCCAAAATTAACCCCAAAATACTTGGCCCTCCTCCACAGGCAGAAAATTAGAACTGTAGCAGAGGCTAAGTTTGTTTCACCATAAATAGCTGGAAAAATTCTCTACAATCCACTCCAATCCAACCCCAACAAATTCCAACTCCTAAAATCCCTTCACAAGCCACCCCACAAAATGCCTCGACAAAGACTGCGCGGTCTTTGGGCAGGATGATGCAGGCCCACCTCCAAAAATTTGACTGCCTAATGTGTGATGATTTATGCCCTTGCAAATCTTCCTCGTTTTCTTAGAAATCGACCAAAAAAAGCTCCGGGAACACTACAACTCCAAACTCTATCTCTTCACTCCTCCAATAACTACGTGGCTCCCAGAACTGCGTCCCAACTAACCCATAATTCGTACCACCTACATGGTCCTCTCTCCAACTCCAAAAGCTGATGTAATAGCCTTCCTAGGGTGGCACTCGAAGTCCACCGAAGAAAAGTTGAGCCTCCTCCTTGGGAAACTCTTGTGCTTAACAACACTATGTGACTCTGCTAAACAGCTAGAGCAACAATCAATTATCAAATTATCAAAAGCCCTAAATGATGCTTCTTCCCTTCTATTTACAATTTGTTGTTCCCTTCCATCATGTGGGCCCCCAAACTAGTAAAATCGAACTCCCTCCTTAGCCATACGATTTTCCCCAACTAGGCGGTGTGTATTTCTTGGAGAAGGTGACCCCCGCATTCCACTAAGTGATTAATTTCGGCCCCCTTGTCCTAAGCGATTTTCCCTCCAAACTGTCTTAGACCCAAAATGGACAAAAATGACAAAATTTGAAATCTTAACAAAATTATTTAGGAAGGGACATTACAGTCCTCCCCTCCCATATGTTGCTTGTCCCCAAGCAACTGTAAATCTGGGTGCTGCAAAATCTGCTCACTCTCCCAAGTGGCATCCTCCTCTGGCAAATCCTTCCACTTAACCAAGTGCTCCCGGATGACCCCATTCCTCAGCTTCCTCTCCTGTGTCTCCAATATGGTCTCTAGTATCAGTACTAAGTGCCCCTCATCATCCAGCAGAGGCAACTCAGTGGTTGTTGTAACTTGTTGCCTCAATGCCTCTTTCAAGCAAGAGACATTAGATATGTTGTGAATCTGACTCTCTGTAGGTAGCTCCAGCTTGTAAGCTACCTCCCCGACCCTCCTGGTAACCCTGTATGGCCCATAGAAGCGTGGCTTGAGCTTCTTTGCCCCTTTCTGCTTAAGTGAAGATTGTTGGTAAGGCTGCAAGCGGAGGTAGACCATCTCCCCCACCTCAAACTGTCTCTCCACCTTATGCCTATCAACATACATCTTTTGTTGATTCTGGGCTACCTACAAGTTGTTCTTGAGAGCTCAGAGAATCTCCTAGCTCTCTTGAACCCAATCCTTAGCCCCTGGGGCCCTGCTATCCCCAAATATCATGTTAGAAACAGTAAGTGCATCATATCCATAGAGTGGTCGGAAAGGGAACATACCAATCGACATGTGATAAGTGGTGTTATAGCAGAATTCTCCTAGATGAAGCAACTTCACCCACGCCCTCTACTGCCCCGTCACATAGTTGTGTAGGTACCCTTCTAACCACTTGTTTACTATCTCGATCTGCCCATCAGTCTCACGTGATAGCTGGTGTTGGGTGTGAGCTTGGTCCCCACCAACCGAAATAACTCTTTCCAAAAAGTCTCCATGAATCAGTTGTCCCTGTCACTACGATGGTCTTAGGGAGACCATGTAGTCAAAATACCTCTCGAAAGAACAACTCGGCCACCTAAGAAGCTAAAAATCTAGATGAGATGGCGAGGAAATGGGCGAACTTGATCAATCTGTCGACCACAACATAAATACAATCTCGCCTCTGAGCAACTGGAAGCCCCATGATGAAGTCCATGGACACGCTCTCCCACTTCCTCTCTGGAATGGGGAGCGACTGTAGTAAACCTGCGGGATGTGATAGCTCCACCTTGTTCCTCTGACAGTCTACGCACTCCTGCACGTGCCTCAATACATCTCCCTTGAGTCCCTGCCATGAGAACCTCTCCCTAATGGCACAATATGTCTTGAGGAACCCAGGGTGTCTTGCTAGAGGGGAATCGTGGGCTGCCTACATAATCTTCCCCTTGAGCTGAGATCTTGGCACCAAGTATATTTTGTCCTTGTAGTAAATCACATCATCCATCACCTGAAACCGGTCATCATGTGTGTGTCATCCAATATTTCACAAGCTTGCCTGTCTTTGGAGTACTCAACCAAAAGTTGAGCCTTCCAATCATGAGTAATGTCCATCAAAGATAATACTGCGGGCCTCTAGGAAAGTGCATCTGCTACTATGTTGTGCTTACCCTTAACGTACTCAATCTCAAAGTCATAGGCTTGGATTTTGCTCACCCACTTCTGTTGCCTCTCCTCCAAAGACTACTACAAGAAAAATCGATGACTGTTGTGATCAGTCTTCACCTTGAACTGGTTGCCCACTAGATACTGCATGAACTTAGCTAGTGCATGCATCACAGCCAACATCTCTTTGTCATAGACAGAGTACAACCACTCGTGGGGTAGTAGTTGTCTGCTCTCGAATGCAATAGGATGGCCTCTTTGTGCCAACACAACCCCAAATCCCTCACCAGAAGCATCACACTCTAGTACAAATGGCCGTGTAAAATCTAGCAAAGCCAAAACAAGACAGTTGCTCATAACCTTCTTGAGGTGCTCAAAGGCCTCCTGTGCCACCTGCATCCACTCAAAAGCCCCCCTTTTTGTCAAATTGGTGAGGGGTGCTGCAAGCTGTGAGAATCCTCTCACAAACCTCCTATAGTAAGTGCAAATGCCCAAGAACCCTCTCAACTCCATCACATTCCTGGGTGTTGGCCAATCCAAGATGGCCCTGATCTTCTCCTGGTGTACCTTCACTCTATCCTCCCCAATCACATGCCCAAGGTACAACATCTCTGTCAATCCAAATTCACATTTGGACATCTTTGCATACAGTTGTTACTCCTCTAGTATGCGAAGTACTACCTCCAAGTGTTGAAGTTGCTCCTCCCAAGTCCGGCCATAGATGAGTATGTCGTCAAAGAAGATAAGGACAAAGCGCCACAACTGCCCACGAAACATGTGGTTCATACAAGACTAGAATATAGCTAAAGCGTTGGTTAGCCAAAAGGGCATCACCAAGAACTCAAAGTGCCCATAGTGGCAGCAAAAGGCAGTGTTGAGGATGTCCTGCTCCCTTACTTGGATTTGGTGATACCCCGAGCGCAAATCTATCTTAGAGAAGTATCTCACTCCTAAGCTTGTCCATCAGCTCATCGATGCGCGAGATGGGGTATCTCTTCTTCAATGTTTTCTTATTGAGGGCCCTGTAGTCAATGCACATGCAAAGTGTCCCATCCTTCTTCTTCACCAGCACCACGGAAGAAGCAAAGGGACTCAAACTAGGCCTGATGTGCCCCAATCTCAGCAGCTCCTATATGGCCCTCTCTATCTCATCCCAATGGCTTTGGGGTGCCTATACGAAGTAGTGATGACCGCATGCACCCCCTCCTCCAACTCAATGGTATGCTCGAACCCACGGTTTGGTGGTCTACCCAAAGGGATCTGTTCAAAAACCCATTGGTGCCTCTCCAGCAAGGCTAATATGTCTGGATGCACAACCGTGTCCGAGTCCCTGTCTCTGAAATCCTAAGCTCCACTGCCCACTCTATGTCCCCATGTCATAGATTTGCCTCCATCCTGTGAGCGGAAATTGTCTGGGGTGGATAAGAGTGGATTCCTCTCAGCACTATTGGCTTCACATCTGGGCCTGTAAACTCCATTTCTAACTTCTTCCAGTCAGTGGTGACCCTCCCCAGTGAGTATAACTACTGGACACCCAACACTACATTGGTGTCTCGAACATCAACTACAAAAAGAGATCAATGACTGAGTAGTTCCCCATCACCACAGTCAACCTGGGGACGTACTTCATGCACTGCATGGTTCGGTCTCCTGGCACCAACATGGAGAACCCCTAAAATGTTTGTGTGAATGCCCCTACGCTCCACCATCTGGGCATCAATAAAGTTGTGGGTGGCCCCACTGTCTACCAGGACTGACACTCGTTGCCCCTGTACCGTCCCCCTAATCCTGAGTGTCAAATACTTTGGTACTCCCCGGAGTGAAGCAAGAACTCCCTCTGATGGGGAAATGGTCTCCTTTAGGTGGTGGTGGTGGTGGTGGTGGTGGTGATCATCCTGATGACAGTCCTCCCTCATCTCCCTGCTCTACTCCCATCTCGAACCCCTCATCAAGCTCATTGTCTGAATACACCTCAATGTAGTGGGCCTTGCCCTTGTTGCACTCTTGCCCGGGTGCCCAAGGCTCTTGGCATGTGAAGCACAGCTTCCTCCTCATGAGGTCTCTCTGGGTCTCCTCATCCATCTAACCATGTACCCCATCCCTCTTAGGTGGTCTAGTGTCTTGGTTCCCCTATGGGGATGTGAGTCTAGTGGAGACAAAGACCCGGGTCTTGGGCACTGCATCAATCATATCCCGGGTCCTGGAGATAGCATCCATCAGTGATATGAGCTTGTAGGCCCTCACCCAACCACGCAGTGGCTCTACAAGCCCCTCCACAAACAGCATGATCAGTCGGGCTTTCGAGATGTCGGTCACCATCACTGCCAATCTCTGAACCTCCGTAACGTAAGCCTCTGCACTGCCAATCTGTCTCAGATGGGCTAACTCCCTGAAATGCAACTTCGGGTCTTTCCTCTCAAATCTCCTCAATAGCCTTTGGGTGAACTCTGTGTAAGAAGTGATGTGTATATGTCCCAACGTGATCAACCCATGGTACCACCACTCCTGGGTACCCCTATCCAAGTGAAGAGTAGCAAACCGAATAGCATCGGTCTCCCGCATGGGGTTTAGGTAGAAGTATGTGTCTAACTTCTGAACCCAAGCTCTCGCTGAGCTCTTGGACGACCCATCAAAGTTAGGGAGTGTAACCTTCCCTGCCATCTTCTGCATCTCCTGGTTAGAAGGTCCCCCTCGGTAGTGTGCTCCAGCCCCAGTAGTACATCTCTCCTTAAGATATATGTACTCCTCAAAAGACATCACTTGCTTAAACCGGGCATCCAAACCCTCATACCCATCAATACCGGATGCAACTAAATTTACCAAGTTTGCAATACGATTTGGCTCCCTCTCTAGTTTTGTCTCATCCACAAAGTGGGGCATAGTGGGATGGCCAGCCTGCCCACGCTAGGGAGTGTGTAAGGGCTAATAGGTATGGTTGCCCCCTCCTGCTCTAAAACCTCCATCACCATGGAGTTCCCCTAAGGTCCCCCATGTTGAGAACTCTAGGGCATTAAGGTTAAGTGATTTCTCTTCTATTAGTAACTGCTTGTGAATGCTTTTTACTTCTTAGACTAGCATCTTCTTTAACTTGTGTTATTATAGTGTTATTCTTCATCAAACAGCTACCAATGCATAAACCATAAAGAGACAAGAGACACAGAATATAGGCTATCAGCGAGGGCCAAAAACCTCTCCTTCTTGAGAGGAAAACCCGAACAAAATCTTCTTCTTATAGAGATTCCAATTGACGAATACCAAGACCTAGACCCTTGACCTATTAGCCACTCCAAGACCAAGACACAAGTTTCCTAGATGAGATCCTTAGACAAAGATAGCCAACCTTTTGCTCCTTCCTTTTCTCGACTCCTCTTCCACTTCGACCTTCTTCTGCTTCAAACCTTCGACCTCCTTGAATTAGGTCTGTAATCCTAATTTAGAAACCCTAGCTCATGTACAAGACCTTATCTTATGCCTTTAAATTTCTTTGCTTTGGATAGGGTCTTCCTCTAGCTTGACTCAACTTCCTTCTAGTCTTGACCTTCTTCCAACTCGACTACCCAAGATGACTGTTATTCTTCTTAGCTACTTCTGCTGCAACTGATCTCTTGCTACCTCACACGTGTAGAGGAAATTAACCCAAAAACAAACTTGAAATGAGCTCGATTTATACCTTCCTTCCTTCACTTGATAACAGATTTCCTTTAGTAAACTTCGCACCTCCTACTGCAGAATTAATCATAACCAAAAATCTCTCCCTGAAATGATGTTGAACTACCCTATAAATAGTTGTTTCCTAATCAAAATAAGCCAACTTGGCTGCAAGATGAGCTGACGTGTCATTTGGAGAGGTATTGTTATTCTTCTTGAAGCCGACTTGAAGGGAGATGCATGCTTGTGCTTGTCTTGGAGGGCTATTTGACTCTTATACAAATTTAACATGCCCAAGAAGGGTCCTTCATACATGAATTTGATTCTCTTTGACTTTATGACCAATCCTAAGGGCTCACAATGGGAGTTGTTGACCACTGGAGTGGCACCTGATGATTATATGAAGACTCCATACCCAAGGATGATCCAGAGGACACTTGTACCATCAGATATCATCAGTCAATAGAGTTTTTTAACTCTACTTCTATTTTCTCATCATCTTTCTTGTACCCAAATTCCACACCCTGCAGGGAATTGTAATAAGTGATTCTAGTAATGATGAGTTTTGAATCTGTAACAGGCCTACAATGTTGGGCTTGATCAACAAACGAGTACACATTGGAGTGTTTTTTTTCTCTGGTAAATTATTCCTTCTTTTTTAAAAGTGAATAATTTTCTGGGTTTTTTCACTCACTTTTGACCCCAAAGTCAGGGTGACGGTTTGAAGGTTTAGCCCCTAACACATCTTAGTGTCTAGAGTCTATGTATATTACCATACTAGATCCCACAAAAAAATTGTGGAATTTGGTTAGGTCTAGGTAGTCATTTTTTAATTTTTTAGATTTTCCGCACTACGGAAATTGCAATAAAAATTGTATTTGTAATGTAATAAGTGATGTCTAGAGAAGTTGTATGGGGCATGAGTGATGAACTTTGCACTTCTCGCCTTCAACTTTCTACTATGACACACTTTGAGGGGTTAAAAATGTGTTTTGAACCCTCAATACCCATTTTTCTTAAGTTTAGTGGGAAATATGGCAATTAATTAAGCCATAAATTAAATAAATTGAGAAAAATAAATATCCACACATGCTAAATGTTGTGGAAATGAGATGGAAAATTATAGGGGAGTTAAAGTGAAGTCCCAAGGTGATGTGGACTCTTAAAATCAAGGAAAGGACGTGCTCAAATAAAATTGAATTTTAGGCATTTAATGAGAAAGTTGCTTACTTGGAAATTCGAATTTGTGAAGTTAATGCACATTTGGAAGGATTTGGGAGAATATTTGGTAGAGATTTTTGTGGGAAATTGTCTCCACATGGGTTACCACCCATATACACTTGTCATTCTATCATAAAATTCGAATTTGGCACATAAGGGAAGAAGAAAATGATGTCCACTTACCAGAATTCAATTTTTACACTTGGCATTGGAACTCCATTCAACAAATTCAAATTTCTCTTTGGGATTGTCACCTCATGCCACTTGTTTAATCACTTCTACATTGGGATTGGCTCTCATACTTTTATATAATAGAGCCTTGAGCTCTCATTTGTAATATAGTTACTAGCTATTGTGATTGCGGAAGCGCTAGTGTCTTGTACACTTTCAAAAATATCAATAAAGACTTTGGGGTTTCATTCATGAGGTGTTCCTCCTTTGGGAGTGTGATGAACTGTTGCTCATTGGTATAATTCCTTTTACTCATGCTTTGATCTAATTTGTTTCCAAATTCCATATGCTCTTGTAGATTTGTTAATGGAAAGTTATCTTGTATTGACATTTGATTTAGAAGTATGCTCTAGGTATAGAATACTCTAGTTGGTTTTAAATAAATCTCTAGAGTTTATTATCCTTGTTTATTGCTAAATCTATATGGAACTAATTTTTTATTGAAGTTTTGTAGACAGAACATCTTGTTGGGATCACAGAATCAAGTATGAGGGGAAGTCTTTGGAGAGACCAACCCACTCTTGATACATTCTTAAAGAAGCTCTCATTTGTTCTTTGAACCTTCATAGTCTTATCTTACAAAGTGGTTTTGCAAGGGTTTTGGCACATAGCTTGTACACAAGCCTGAGCACTTCTAAATTTAAATCTCTTTTAAAAAACATTGTACTTCATTTTTTTCATTTGATATCGAAGAACTTGAAGATGGCTAAGCAAAGAGGAGTTTACTCTCACTCTTTAGTTTAGCCTTTTGTAAATTACAATTGTACATATACATTTTATCTTGTTGATTTTTTCACTAATACTTAACTTATTTTGCAGTGATTGTTTGGATTGTTTGCTAACTCTTGTGTGGCAGATTTTGAAGAGCAACCTCCTGCAATATCTAACAAGTGTCTGCAGGACCTTTGGCAAATGTTGGGGGTTCGATTTTCAAGGATGTCGTGAGCCCTTTTGAGGCTTATTTTGGCCAAGTCAAGTTCACTAGAGGGCTGCCCATTTTCCTTTCTAAGCTGTGAGCATTTGGAGGAAACTCACACCTTGTTTCCCTTGCATAAGTTTTGTGAGATCTTGTCACTACTTTCCCAAGAAAGAAGGTCTAGCATCCAAGTTTCAAGCAATTATTGTGAGGACTCTCCTTGAAGTTTAGTTGAGAACTTTGAAGGGCCCTCTTCTCGTTGTAATATTAATAAAAGATCTAATTTGCTTGTGGGAGCATGGGATTTCTCCCATGGTATCTTGTCTCCCCATTTAGAGGGAGGCTTCTGTTGGGTGGATTGGCATTTGCATGGTTTAAACTTTCACACTTCATTCACTTGCATGCATGCTTTAATTGGGAATTAACACAACCTCACTATCACATTTCATTTTTAAGTTAAAGTTTGTTACAATTTCATTTGAGCTTTGCATTTTCTATCTCATTGTTGCTTGGAGCTACAAGCTTACACTTTAGCTTGGGCAATTCATCCTTTACATGCAAGCATTTTATATTCTTAACAAACTTTGATTCATTACCATTTACCTTGGTAAATTGTTCCATGAGCACTTGAATACAAGGTTCATTTTATGCTACATTGTTACCTTGAATATTGGAGCAACTTATTGTCATCATTGTCTATTTGAAACAAATTTTACTTTCAAGTCAATTACTCGTATCATTTTAATTCATTGATGAGACACATGCAACACTTGTAAGCTAATTTTATTCCTCCAATTCAAGTTATAATTGCAACTTATGTTGAACACTATTTCGTTTTCAAGCATTGCAAATCAATATCTTTGAAGCATTCGCATGTAGTGTTATTTCAATTTGGGGAATTAACACAATTTGCATTTCATCTAAGCATTTTAGTATAGGAAGGCCTCAAGCCTCATTAAAATTTTACTTCCAACATAAGTTGGTTGAAGTAGACATTTTAGGGATCCTCTACTCTTCTATTGACTCCTCACTGTGAGATCCATATCTTTAGGCAAGGGTGAAGTTTGAAGATTGAAGAGTTGAACTGTAATCTTGTTGTAGAGATAATAAAATTAACCAAGAGCACTTTCCATTACATTTACTTTACTTGTCTCTCGATGGTTTGAGTTTCCATATGCAAAGTCTATTCCAAAAGCAAGTATTGTAATCCTTTCAAACAAGTGCTTTCTTTTCATGCTTCAAGTCTAATTTCATATTGATGTCTTGGTTTAACACTTCCTTTCTTTTACATTTCCAAGTTAATTACTAATATTTGGGTTTTGGGAAGATATGTTTCACATGTTTTGATTTATAAAGAGTATTATCTCAAAAAAAATTTGTATCTTACATATCTTGTGCTAACAATTTTTGTTTACATTTTAGGGTTACTATGCTTTCTCTTTTGAGAGCATTGCATTTTACTTTGAGCAAATATATCTTTAAACTGTTGAGCAAATTCCTTATAAGGCACTAGTTTTATGGTTTTTGTCATATTAATAATTGACAACGTTATTTCAAGTTGCTCACTTCATATTTTCTCATAAATCCTTAAAAGTAATCCATTTGCACTATAACACTCTCCTAGAAACTCACATCTTTTAACTTAACTTTTCATCAGGGACCACCCCCCTTAGCTAACCTAGGAGATAGCTCAAACGGAGAGAGTCGGGATTAGTGTGACAGCCCCTTCTCTGAATTCCCTACCACCAACCACACCTTGTGGGGTTGAAGGCTTTTCTCACTAACTTATAGGTAGGTGTAGGTGGCAGGGTCAACAGGAGCCATTACTAAAAATGAAATTCCTTGCTCATGAAACCCATGAAACAAGCATTACAAAAATAATTTTATTTTTCTTTACATTAATTACATAAAATCACATTTACATATGTCATTATGAAGACCGAACCTAGTTACACATTTCAACATGCCCTCTTAACTAGGGAGGTATTCATAATGGTACTTGGTCATTCTCAATCTGAAGAATTTCTCATAAGAAGAGTCCGAATGGTAACCCATCTGTATAGCATCATATCAGCCAGCATTGTCACATAGCAAGGCCTTGATTAACACATCTATCTCTCCACGAGATCTGAGCACAATGCTGGCGAGACCAATGATGTATATACACCCTCATCAGTGTCTCTTGCAGAACATACCCCACTCGGGTTCTCAAGGTGTGTTCCACCAAGACTATTCTTATCTTGGATTCCCAATCCTCAAAGAATATCGGTTATCTACGACTACTCTTATCTTGGATGCCCTAACTCATCCTCAAAGAGCATCGGATGCCAAATGTTACCCAATCCTTCATTCTGTCTTCCCAGGTGAAGACAAGAATGATGTGTCTATCTCTCCCTCTTAATTAGGGAGGACATATCTATTCCAACAAAGGAATGTACTCATTCCTACAGAAGGAATGTACCTAAGCTCCCTCTTAGCTTAGGAATTTCGCTTCCAAGTTTCTTCCAAATAAGAAACTTGTTTCCAAGCTCCCTCTTAATTAGGGACCTACAACGGCTCCTCAAGTGGAGATGATGGGACAATCAACTGCTTGAAGAACTCCTCCTCGTGATGTCATGAACTTCTTTTCGTTATCCAAGAGTCTTCATGTTTGGGACTTCTTCATAGGGCACCGACCATCCATCACTTTCATTCACAATTCAGTCATATCATCATCGAAAACTAATCCATCAGTCCATATCTGGACTTCCTTCATGCCATGCTGCTTTCTCCATGCCATGTTTCCTTAAGGATCTTTCATCCTACAATATGTGCATCGATGGTGGAAGACATCCATAGATCTTCCCTCAGAAACCCTGCATAAACCCATCCAGATATTTGTTCAAAAATAAAGGAATGAACATTAAAATCAACATTACCTTTCTGATGGGCTTTTATCCTGACATCTTCTAGTTTGCATCAGCATCCTGCATACATATCGACACATCTCCCAAAGATATATATTGTCAAGGGTCTCTTTCTTTTTCAAACTCCATCAGAGTCTTCATATCTTTCATGGAGATATCCTAGTTAAATCTTCTTCGTCTTTGGATATTGATTGCCTTTTTCCATGGTTGCATATCCCATGATCTCTTCCTACCTTTCTTCACACATTTCATTCCCAAGAGCTTCCAATCAAAGTTCCTCAATTGTAGTCAACCACCTCATACTTCATATGAGGACATATTATGTTGATTTCATCTAGTGAATATGTGACCCATGCATTCCTGCATCACTTCAAGGGAGGAGATCCTTTCTTGATCTGAAAATGGGGTTACTTAGGCTTCTTGTCTAACTTACAAGTACCTCTCCCACTTCCAAAACTTATTTAATCCCAAGTCTTTATGATTAACCAATGTGGAACTAAATATGTGCTTGAAAAATAAGGTGGATGCTTATGACTGTTTTAGAACTATTTAGGTGCTTTTAATATTCTGTTGTTATGCTGATACAACATATGTATAACAGTGAACAATGCAGCAATAAAACAAAGCACACAGAACAACAATTTAATTAGGAGTTCACCCAAAACTCTTGGGCTACGTCTCCATGAGCTCTAGTCAACTCAACTAGGCTCTTTGGGATTATGGAAAAGTCCTTTTACAAGCTCTTGGCTCAACTCCACTGTTTTACACAGAAACAATGGGTTTAGACACCATTTTATCCCTGGCTCTTAAAGCTCTCAACTTTCTGGCTCTCGGCTCTGGCTCTAGCTCTGGCTCTTGGCTCTTGCTCTTGGCTCTGGCTCTGGCTCTTCGGCTCTAGCTCTGGCTCTTCGGCTCTGGCTTCTTTGGCTCTCTGCAACCTTCAGCTCTCTGGCTTTTCACTTGAACTTCAAGTGACCCCAAAGGCTCCCTCAGCTGCTCTGCGTAGTAGCTTTTCACTCTCTCTCTGCTCTCTGCCTTCAGCTTGCAATTGCTTCTCCCTTCTCAATTGAGCTCTCTCTGTCTCCTTTGAGGCATTTTCTAGGCTTTTCAGCTTCCCTGGCCATTTCTCTGCATATCACCTTCCCTCTGCGACTCTGCGGCTTTTCCGCTCCCCGTCAGTTAGATCGGCCACCTGGCTTTGCAGCTCTGCAGCTATAGAATGCATCATTGCCTGTAGAAAGCCTGCTTGCAGCGTGGCATGATGATTAGGAGCTGTTACAAAGGGATCGTGGTCGTTTCTCTAGCAAAAACCCGAAAATTGGGAAAATCCCATTACACAGAGAATTTCCGAAAAATACATTATCAGGCGTGATTTCCGGACCTAAAAATCCATTAAATCACCCCTATAACCCTATCGGGTCTGCCATTAGGCGTTATATCGCTATCGTAGGTCCGCTCGGTCGTGGGTTCCTTTGCATTTGTAAAAATGCATTAGAACACCGAAATCCCAACAAAATGGCTTTATGGCGGACTTCAAATAATATCCAGTTGTCTTTATAAACCCTTTCGAGTCCGGTCGCATCACATCGGCGCATTCCCTTTGTATTGTCACGATGCGATTTTGCAATGCGACATGTCGCAATCGCATATCACAAGTTCCGGGGTCTTTCCACATGGCACGGCCTATGCCGACGTCGATATCGGCGATCGCAATATCGCTCGGCCCGGGGTCCCGCCTTTGCCTCATGGAATTGCTGATTGCGGTCCGCCGATATCGGCGATCGCAATATCGCTCGGCCCAGGGTCCTGCCTTTGCCTCATGGAATTGCTGATTGCGGTCCGCCGATATCGGCGATCGCAATATCCCTCGGCCTGGTCCTTTCCTTATGTTATATGCCTATGCCCGCCTCCGACTCGATATGTCGAGGATCGGCAATCGGGGGTGCTTCCCCTTTCCGCTTAAGTCCGCTTTGGACCTGCTCCGATTGCGATTTTCTTCATAAAGCCTTTTAGGCCATTTTTTTGAGGATTTGCTTCTTTTTCCAAAGAACAAAGGCATCTTCTTTCTGTGATAACTTTTGCATCCTAAGTCCATTTTTGCCCATTCAAGTTGCAGCAAATTCAGGACGAGACGATCTCTGCAATGGGGCTATTTCCAAGAACTTCCTTGGACTTTCATTTTTCCTCTGTGAGGAACACTTAGACTTAGGAGTCTATCCAAAATCCATTTTGGACCATTTCTTTTGATCATGCTCTTAAGATAAAGCATTGGTTCATGACATCTGCAACCATATGACATGACTTCCACAATATCAAATGTAAGCACACATACCTCAATTTTTCTTTGGGTCATTCAGACTTCCTGCAGTAGCTTCCTTGATTGAAAGAGCTTCAATCCCTCGATTTGCTTCATATTTATGTCATCATACCATAATCCCATGAATTCCACAAGTACGGAATTCTTGATGAAACACTTGCTTCCCATTATGATCGGTGAACCTTTCAATGAAGATCCCATCAAAGAATCTTGAGGATCTAAAGTATCCCCATTAACAGATGTTTCCTTTTGAAAGATGTATGATGAACCTTGTACTAGATGACCTTCCCACTTATGTTTCCAATGAGATTCCCAAGAGCTATATCCTTGACTTCCATAGATTCTAACCATCTTTCATGCTTCTCTATGATGATGTCCCAAGCTCTTGCTTTCAATGCTTCTATGATGCCATGATGCATCCCATTATTTTACTTAGTTAATCATGGTAGCCATATCTTACAATAGAAGACTTAGGAACTTGAAAAGAACTTAGGTGAGGAAGACTATCTCAATCATAATAGAGATCTCTTACTTCCTCATTCTTGGATTTCTCCTTTTCAACTTCCTCCACTTCTTCGGTGAGATGTGCTTCTTCTCTTCCTCTTTTGTTATTGTCCTTCTTGGTCTTAGGACAATCTCTTTTGTAGTGCCCATATTCTTGACACCCATAGCATTGAATCTTAGACATGTCCCTTTTCTTTTTACGAGAACCAGACTTTTCAAGTTTTCCCTTTCTTCTTGTCATTGTACCATAAGCTTGGCTTTGCTCACCTGCTCCCGCATCAGATTTGGCCTTTAGTCTAGATTCTTCAATCTTGCACAATGACCATAGATCCTGGAATGGAGTAGCTTCTTTCTTCCAATAAATACTTGAAGTAAAGTTACCCCACTCCTTTGGTAGTGCATTTAATACAATTGTAGTCATTTCTCTATCAGACATGACTTCTCCCAGATCTTGTAGTTGATCTCGGATTTCAGATATCCTCATAAAGTATGAGGTTATTCCATCTTCCCTTGACATATTCAGCTTGTAGAGTTCTTGCCTTAATGAGATGACTTCTCCAGCAGTGCTTACGGAATACAACTCTACTAGTTTGTCATAGATTTCTTTTGAAGTTTCGAGTTTGGATACATATGGGATGAGGGGATCCTTGATAGATTCTATGAGAATCCTTTGAGCCCTAACTTCCCCTTTCATATACTTTGCAAGAGCTTGAGCATCTTCCTTTCCTGGTTTAGTGATAGATCCTTTGACATGTTCCATAACCTCATTTTCAATGAGATTCAAATCTGTCCTTTTCTTCCATGCAAGATAGTTTGAAGCCCCAACCAATTTGTTGCTTTCCTTGCAAAAAAGATATTTTGACAAATTCAGATGTGGGCATAAATATACTTACTTGATAGGATGCTCCTTCTTCTTGCTGCTTTTTTGATGTTGATGATGATATATAGAATAGAAAACTTCTCCTTGATGAAGATATTTTTCTTCAATAATGATCCTTGATCCCACAGAGAGGGAGATCCCTTAGGATCCTTTAATGGTGGAGTCTTTATTGATGAAGATCAATGATGTCTTCAATGGTAGGGGTCTTGCTTGAGAGAGAGATCGCCTTAGAATCTTGATGACAACGCTTTTTGATCTAGTTTCCTTGATTCATAGGTCTCTTCAACTTGAGTAGATGTAGGGTTTTAGCCTTCTTTCCTTGATGATGATCCCAATACTTCTTTGTAGACTTCTTCTTTGTTCTAGGGTTACGATGCTTCCTTTGTAGATCTTTGCTTCAAGATGATCTTCGCTTTGATGCCTTCGAGATTTGATCCTTGAGTGTCCCTTGTTAAGATGCCCTTCCTTGACTTTGTTACCTTAGATATGATACCATGTTGAGAAATCTAGTGCATCAAGGTTAAGTGATTTCTCTTCTATTAGTAACTGCTTGTGAATTTTTTTACTTATTAGATTAGGGTCTTCTTTAACTCGTGTTATTATAATGTTATTCTTCATCAAACAGCGTCCAGTGCAATGTTGCACGAAGCGGGAGCGAAGCGGAAGCGTTTTTTGGAAGCGGAAGCGCGGAAGCGTCATTTTCCAAAAATCTAGGAAGCGAAGCGTCCGCGGAAGCGTCTGCTATATATATATATATATATATTTATATTTTTTTGCATTTATACTCAAAACAAACATCCCAAATAGCAAATTAATTGTAGAAGACATGAAAACATGCATATTTTTGCATAAATCAAGATAGATATGGCATCCATGATTCCATTGTAGTTACGAGTATGTACAACAATCATCTATATTCTAGCTATTACAAACATACATCAAATTTTTAAGCATATTATAAAACATAAAACATTTAAGCATATTATAAAACATAAAACATAGAGCATATTATGATTTATCTAGCAAGTGAGCAACTATCAACATTTGTCATGTCCAAAATTCAAATAATAATGTTTACAAAATATGTCACTTGGTCACCGCCAAGACAAAAAAGGTTCAAAATTAAAATTCACAAGCCTACAAGTCTAATGAGTAATCTATGACAAAAAGTAGTAGACTGTGAATATATCTACTAATCTCTCCTCCTTCCACCACAAACAGAATGTGTCGGCGGGCGGGGGCCTCCACGTGGTGGCAATGAAGAAGATGGTGCCGGTGGAAGTTGTGGAAGTGGCACTGAAACTGATGAAGAAGAACCCCCTGCTGTTGGTGTTGAACCATGGAACCTAGGAATCAAGGGACCAGATGGGGGTGGGGGTGGGGGTGTCATATCAACACGATCATCATCATCCTGTAATCGCTCAAAAAATTCATGCAAAAAAAAAAACACTAGTTAACAAAAAAATTAAAAACATGAATTAGAGAAATGCTTTATAAGGAAAAATTAGAAAATTCATACCACAATGAATGGACATACCTTGATAAGAGCATCCTCTAATTACTCTAATCGCAACACTCCATCCTCCAAATTGGGCTCCTCTGGATTCTTGTCCCAAATCAACATGTCTTTATTAGACTTTGCATCTTCACAGTAATGGGACAACAATCGCAAGTTGTAATGAACATAAACCAAGCTCTCTGCCCGGTCTAAACTCAACCTGTTCCTTTTAACACTGTGGATGAAAGAATAAGAGCTCCAACACCTCTCTGCAAAAGAAGTGTTTACCACCTGTGATAGCACCCGCAATGCCAAAGCCTGTAGAAGTGGAGTACCCCCTCCATGCATGTTCCACCACTCGAGAGAAGAAAAAGTCTCTCGATCTTTAATTGCATGCATGCTCCCAAATGGACCAGTGTTAAGCGTATAGTTGCTCACCTGTCTCCGTACCAATGCAGCGTCCTCCTCATCAGGGATTAATTTACTCAATGCAGCCATATATTTTTGGTGAACCTCTTGATCTTGGTGTGGTTTTCTCCTGCTTCCCCCCCAAGTGCTGGTGTTGAAAGCCATGATGGATGATAGTATTTAGGTGTCAAAACATATGCTAATGCATGCAATGGAACATTTAGCATTTCCCATCGGTTTTGCACCTCTACACGAATATAATTGTACAAGGTGGTATCTCTAGGCTCAGCAATGTCTTTAATCTGCCCCAACATGCTATCCATTTGCTCATACACCTCCCCAATTACTGGTCGATCTGAATCTGCAAACTTGATCATGTAATAAATTGGTTTGGTGAATTGCAAAACATATTTAACCTGTGACCAAAAGTAACTGTCAAGAACAGTGTCCTTGACTTCATTAGCACCATCTCTGTCAGTGTTAATTTCATCCCATGTTTCAGCACACACCAGATTAGTTAAAGCTTGTCTCACCTTCACTAGCCGCCTAAAGGTGAGGTAATAACTAGCAAATCTTGTCTTTGCAATTTTAAGCAACTGCAACTTGGAGTAAGTGCCATAGAAGTAGTTTACCCTTGTATGCCCTGTGATGAATTTAGTGAGCTGCTTCCCTCTCCTGTAAAGCTCAGTAATCCACCCACATTCTTTGTGCTTCACAATATCATGCATCAAAAGGTTCAATGTGTGAACCAGGCACCCAAACCAAAAGATGTGTGGATGAGTACGCTCAATAATTTTTCCTGCTGCCTTACAATTTGCTGCATTATCTGTGATCACTTGAACCACATTATTCGGACCAACATCTTTGATTGATTTCAATAGGAGATCTGCAATGTTTTGTGCAGATGCAGTGATGGAGGAGTCATGACATGTAATAAATACTGCACCACTAGAAGAAACACCAAGAACATTTATCAAATGTTCGTTTCTAATATTTGTCCACCCATCTGATACAATGGATACCCCAGAATCTACCCACTCATTTGTAAAACGTGTCAAAGCTCTTTGAACCTTAGCTTTTTCTCTTTCTAATAACACTGTTCTAGCTTTCTCATAGTTGGGGGCCTTGTATCCTTTTGGGGCTTCATTGATGGCCTTTACCATTTCATGCCAATAGGGAGAGCGAAGCACATTGAATGGTACACCGCAAGCACAAAGAAAACGGACTATCTTTCCATCCACATCATCCCTCCCAGCAACATTAAGGAAATCCCCTATTGTTCTTCTACCTCCAGAGCTTGCAGAAGTACCATGAGGAGATGAGCAGCTACCAAATTTAGAGGTTGCACTTGATTCAGAATGAGTTCTTTGTTTCTTGTTTTTTTGTTGTGCAGCCATCTCTATTTGGATGTATTTTCTTCTTTCTTCAGTTGAAATGTTTGGGCAAATTTGTACCCCCACAGGACCCTTTTTTTCATCACTGTCCATCACCCCACAAAGATGTCTCCTCAAACGGGTATATGAACCACAATATGGTTTTCCTTCATGACAACCATGAGGGCACACAAATTTGTAAGATCCACCACCCTTTCCCCCATCAAGTTTGGTCACATAGTTCCACAAGGGTGTTGATGTAGCTTTCCCATCTTGTGTTTCAGTGTCCTCTTCAGGTTCATCCCCTTCCTCTTCAAACCCTTCCTCCTCATCATACATTGGGTCACTCATATTGGGACCACTGTCCTCTTGTGTTTCATCTCTTCTATTTCTATTCCCCCTTGCCATCATTAAAACCAAGAGTGGAATGATACATAGAAGCCAAAAGAACACCATCTTGGAATATGGATATAGGTGGTGGAGAACCTGTAAGTAAAGGAGCAAGTAGAAACAATGGGAAAGAGTAGGAGAGGAAGAAGAAAAATACAAAAAAATTGTCAAAAAAATAAGGGAGTTTGGGGTTTGAACTTACCTCTTTAGCTCTTGTAGATGAAGTCCTCCAAGCTCTTGCTCCAAGCTCCTCCTCCTTCTCCTAGCTCCTCCTCCTTCACTCCTCCAAGCTCTCCTCTCTTCTCCTCTCCTTTCCTCTCTTCTCTTCTCCTCTCCTCTCTTCTCTTCTCCAACTCTCATAAACTCAAAGTGAGAAAATGAGGAATGAATGGGGGCTTTATTCTTTTCATTCCTCACCTTAACCTCACTCTAACCTCACCCTAACCCACCCTCTTAATGCTAAGTTAACATAACTTAAAAAAAAAAATTAAAAAAAAAATGTTTTTCCCCTACACGCAGCCTGCTTGCCCGAAGCGTACGGAAGCGTGCGTGAAGCGTGCGCTTCCTGGCCCGAAGCGCTGCGCTTCTGAGGCCCGAAGCGCCGTACGAAGCGCGCTTCGGAGGCATGGAAGCGGCGCTTCCGTCCGGCGCTTCGAAAATTCCAGGAATCGGCTAAAAAACAGGAAGCGCCGCTTCCGAATTTGGAAGCGCCGCTTCGGGCCACGCTTCCTAGGCGCTTCTGTACGAGACGCGCTTCGGGGCTTGGATCCGCCGGGGGGGGCGCTTCGTGCAACACTGGTCCAGTGCATAAACCATAAAGAGACGAGACACAGAATATAGGCTATCAACCAGGGCCAAAAACCTCTCCTTCTTGAGAGGAAATCCCAAAAAAATCTTCTTCTTATAGATATTCCAATTGACGAATACCAAGACCAAGACCCTTGACCTATTTTCCACTCCAAAACCAAGACTCAAGTTCCCTAGATGAGATCCCTAGACAACGATAGTCAATCTTCTGCTCCTTCCCTTTTCTCGATTCCTCTTCCACTTTGACCTTCTTCTGCTTCAAAACTTTGGCCTCCTTGAATTAGGCCTACAATCCCAATTCAGAAACCCTAGCTCATGTACAAGACCTTATATTATGCCTTAACTCTCTTTGCTTTGGATAGGGTCTTCCTCTAGCTTGACTCGACTTCCTTCTAGTCTTGACCTTCTTCCAACTCGGCTACCCAAGATGACTGATATTCTTCTCGGTTCCTTCTGCTGTAACTGATCTCTTGCTACCTCACACGAGTAGAGTAAATTAACCTAAAAACAGACCTGAAATGAGCTCAGTTTATACCTCCCTTCCTTCGCTTGATAACAGACTTCCTTTAGTAAACTTCGCACCAAAAATCTTTGCCTAAAAAGATGTCGTGTTGCCCTATAAATAGTTGTTTCCCCATCAAAATAAGCCGACTTGACAACAAGCTGGGCCGACGTGTCATTTGGAGAAGTATTGTTATTCTTCTTGAAGCCGACTTGAAGGGAGGTGCTTGTGCTTGTCTTGGAGGGTTATTTGACACTTTCATTAACTCTTATACAAATGTAACATGCCCAAGAAGGGTCCTTCATACATGACATTGACTCTCTTTGACTTTATGACCAATCCTAAGGGCTCACAATGGGAGCCATTACTAAAAATAAAATTTCTTGCTCATGAAACCCATGAGACAAGCATTACAAAAATAATTTTATTTTTCTTTGCATTAATTACATAAAATCACAATTACATATGTCATTTATGAAGACCAAACCTAGTTACACTTTTCAACATCCCATTCATCTGCAGCCCCATCACCTACTGCATCATGTCCATCATGAGCTGCGCTTGCCTCAACACCCGCTGGTTGGTCCTCAACAGCTCTTCCAAAATCTGGTTTTGGCTCACCTGCCTAGGTTGCTCGTCGTCTCCCTAATTGTCCATACGGCCTCTGAGATGGTCCACCTCAATGTCTGAAAACAGGTCTACTTCCCCTTCTCTACCTCGGCCCCTGCCTTTGCCTCTACGTCAAGACACTGCTCCTGTAAATGGCCTCGTCATCACCTGCTCTCAAGCCCATAGCTGGCCAAGAACATGCTCTGATACCACTGTAATATTCCTAATGGAAAATTTACAGTGATAGCAAAAACATGCAACACAATTCAAAACAAAAATTTTACACCACACATCAGGAAACCAGAAATGCTCCAAACACGCCAAAATGGGCCAATTTTATTATATAAATCTGCTAGAGTACAATATGAAATAGAAAGAGTGCACCTGGGCTTGCACAAGGCAAGCTACAAGCCTTAGGTGGATGCTCTATCAATGCCCAACTGCTGCAAGAGCTTCCCCTACGAAAATCTGCGTTGGCCCTGTTGGAAATATTGAGAGGGCGGTCAATCAGTGTTTCTTTTCAATTGTTATTTTTACCAGTTAGATCACTTATACTTAGAGCACAAAAATTAACAATAGAAGTAAACGCTTTTATTAATATAATCTTTATAATGAATCTAGTACAATATGGGTAGGGCTCCAACCCTTTTGAAGACACCCAAGCTCTAATCTGGGATGTGCCAAGCACCTACTTAGACTTTAGTGAGGCTCCAACCTCTAGGACTTCGACCCTATCTTATCCAAGGCACCAACCTTGAGTTTAGGAGCACCAACTCCAAAGACACCAATCCTCGATCTTCCAAGCTCCAACCTGTATTTGCCAAGCACCAACTTGGACTTCCAAGGCTCCAACCTTGTCAATTTTGAGGCACCGACCTCAAGGGCTCCAACCCTATATCTGTTTCAGGCTCCAACCTGGTTTCTTGAGGACTCCGATCCTCTAGGGCTCCAACCCTATCCTCCAAGGCACCAACCTTGTCTTTTCGAGGCTCCAACCTCTTGGGCTCCAACCCTTGCTTTACTTTGTCAAGATATATTTAGTTGTACTTCACGGCTCCCAATGTCTTCTTCACCGAGCCCTGTCAATCGTCAGCAATCCCTTCACTTAATCGTCACGTCATATCATCAATGACAACCTTGTCTCATAGAAGGTGTCACCACTGCTCTTCATTATACCCAAGCAAAGATCTCTCCAAGTCACCTCATGATGACCTTAGTGATGCATCATGGTCTTCAATGTTATCTTCAAGATTACTTTACCAAAATGTCTTCAATAGTGACTCCAAGGTCAGTCAAGGCAACTCAACAAGAAGGCTCCAATCTGAGATCTTCTTTAAGATCACTCCACAACGATTGTATTCCTTCAATAAGATTCTTCACTGTACATGTTCAAAAACACGGTGGTTGACTGTACAATGTAGGTCTCCAACATTAGTCTTCAGTGCAGCTATATCTTAGAGTATTAATGCTGCAATCAAGGAGGTTACTAATCTGCTGTACACCAACAATACACCATAGTCTTGTTATACCACAGGGAGATCACCAACTTCGTGCCACTGTCTTACCCTCTATCTAAGCCATTGTCTGCACCTTAATTCAAGGTCCTAATAATACCTCTGTCCGACTGTCTGAGCCTCTGTATACACCTCTGTCCGAGCCTCTGTATACACCTCTGTCCGAGCTACTGTACTATCACAGTCCAAGATAAACAGTGATCCAAGCCTCTGTGTATGCTGCTGCAGAGGTCAGAGTCCAAAATTTCAGGAGTAAAGGCACTGTCCGAAGTTTCAGGTTGTTGTCCACTGTTCCACAGATCCAAGACTTAGTCCGAGCTCTTTATAGGTTGCTTTTCAAATCCAAGCAGGTGTCTCCAAATTGCATGCTTTAGTTCCAGCACACAACCTTCAAAAATATTGTACACTAGGCTCCATGGATCTGCATCCTAACAGTGGATTTGACTCCTCAAATGACTGTACATGGGACTTCAACAAACTGCCTTTACCGAGTCCCCTTTACACCATTAAAGTGGCTACAAAACACTCTATCCAAACCCTCCTTAACATATCACTTCAGCACTCAATTTCAGATTAGAAGGCTCCACGTAATGCTGCAATCCAACTTCTGTTCAGGTTCTAGCCTCCTGACTGTGTTTTCACCATGCTGAAATATTGTTCCCAAGATGTTTTAACCCAACAGAAATCTTTTTAGCCCAAAACAGTGAACTTCCTTGCCTCCTCGGCCTCCTAAACTGTTCTGTCCTCTTCTGTGTTTTATCTCTGAAATTTTTCACCGAAATTGATGGCAAAAGAATGAGCTCTGAAACCTTATAAATAGTGGTTTTCGTACAGCAAAATGAAAGGACACGTCCTTGTTTGGAGGCCGACTTGTGTAGGCTGCTCAGGTCGGCTCCATGTCCAGATTTAATAATTTAACTTCAAAAATTCATAACTTTCAAACTGCTTGGAGTTTCGGGTTGTGTAATAGCTCATTGGAAAGGCAAAATTATGCTCTTCAAGATGGTGAAGGTCTCATGGTGAGATTCTGCCTCTAAGGAGGTGAAAAATAATTTTTAATGTGACTGGTCATTATTTAGTGCAGAAATATAGGACAGCAACATTTTTCATGGATGAGCTTACTTTTGTTTGGTTTCTTCATCAAGGCTCCTAGGCTTATAAATGTCATCATGTCCTCAAGATAGTGACGTGTCATCAATCATATGCAGCATGTAGTCTTTCATCATCATCGTATAGTCTTCCATTATCAAGATCATTGGAGGTAAGGACATCTAAGGTTATGGCTTCATAAGATCATCAAGACCATCAAAGGTAAGGACATTCATCACATAGGTCATCAAGAGCTCCTAGATCATCAAGGTACACTTGGCACTTCTTCATTAGTGACTTGGCATCTTCATCAATCACATTGTAGCATCTCAAGAATATTGCCATCCCGGCTACTGCCATATTGACATCAATGACAACCTAGATTAACAAGCCCTTGTAATTATGCATTGTTAGCTGTGTTGAGACCCCTGTTTGACCCCTCCAAACTGCCCAAAATATTCTGCTAAATTATGTTTGGAATCCTTGTCAAAAACCCAGAAAGGGTTTACTCTAGTTTTGACGCTCCAAAATTGACCCCAAAATACTTGGCCCTCCTCCACAAGCAGAAAATCAAAACTGTAGCAGATGTTGAGTTTGTTGCACCACAAATGCCTGGAAAAATTCTCCACAATCCACTCCAATCCAACCCCAACAAATCCCAGCTCCTAAAACCCCTTCACAAGCCACCCCACAAAATGCCTCAACAAAGACTGCACAGTCCTTGGGCAGGATGATGCAAGCCCACCTCCAGAAATTCGACTCGCTGATGTGTGATGATTTCTGCCCCTGCAAATCTTCCTCCTTTGCCTGGAAATCGATCAGAAAATGCTCTGGCAACACTACAGCTCCAAACTCCAGCTCTTCACTCCTACAATCACTGCGTGGCTCCCAGAACTGCATCCCAGCTGACCCAGAATTCGTACCACCTGCATGATCGTCTCTCCAACTCCAAAAGCTGATGTAATAGCCTTCCTAGGGTGGCACTCAAATTCCACTGAAGAAAGGATGAGCCTCCTCCTTGGGAAACTCTTGTGCTGAACAGCACTATGTGACTTTGCTAAACAGCTAGAGCAACAATCGATTATCAAATTATCAAAAGCCCCAAATGATGTTGCTTCCCTTCTATTTATAATTTGTTACTCCCTTCCTTCATGTGGGCCCCCACACTAGGCAAATCGAACTCCCTCCTTAGCCATACGATTTTCCCCAACTAGGGAGTGCGTATTTCTTGGAAAAGTGGCCCCCACATTCCACTAAGTGATTAATTTTGGCCCCCTTGTCCTAAGTGCTTTTCCCTCCAAACTGTCTTAGGCCCAAAATTGACAAAAATGACAAAATTTGAAATCTTCTTAACAAAATTATTTAGGAAGGGACATTACATCTTGCCAAAGAGGGGACGCAAAGCCAGAGAAGGGAAAAGACAGTGAGTTCGAAGACAGATTTTCCAGTTCTGGAGAGGCAAGAGAGGAGGCCAAATTATTTCTCCAGGAAGCAGCGCAGGGCCTACACAGTTGCTTCAGTGAGCAGTTGATTTAGCTAGAGTGGAGGTCGTTTCTGGTTCCAGAGGTTGGGATGATTTTCTAGTAAGAAGAAGTGACGCTTCCTCAGTAAGCAGCAGGCAAGACGGCTTGATTAGCATCAGCTCTGAGCTGAGCGTGTGAGGGTTTGTGTAGAGGTGACGCAGGGCCTGCGCAAAGGGTTTGGACGGCTTGCTTTTCAGAGGTCAGTTAGAGCCGGGATTGCTTGGAGACGCGGGTAAATTCCCTCAGGTGATTTTGCCAGTATTTCTCTCAGGTTGGATAGCCGGTTGGGCATCCAAAATTACTGTACTCAGAATTCACTGCTTCATAATAATAAAAACCATCAGCTGCTGCACCAGTTTTCCCGCATTAGGTTTTTCCGAGGACATTTGTCCAAAAATAATTGTGTCAATTTTTATGTGTGTGTGCTAGCAATTCTTAGTTCTTATTTTTGCTTCCGCAGTATATTTGGTGAAGAAATTGCAGTGTGAATATTTCGTTATTTTTCCGTTAACAAAATAAACTGCATAATTAATTTACCAGTTAGAAAAATATTTTCAATTGCTGCATTTCAAGAATTTTTCACATGGTTTAATCCACGTTTTTAAAATTTTATGTTTTTTATCACTAATTCATCATTCTACATGTTTTTGTTGACATATATGCATCAAAATATATAAAAATATATATTATAAAAATCACTCCCAACCTGGAAGCTTTTGAGAATGTTGCTCCCCGCTCCCACTCCCAAGTAGCCTTGAATTAGCCAAAAAGTAGTGAATAAACCTCTATAAACCACTGCCTCTGTTCTTGGCTCCCTTGGCTTCCATCTCCAGTTCGTGATGGAAGAAAAAAAAAATGCCTTGAGCTATTGCATAGGACAGAGCGTCATCCAACAGAATGAACATCTACACCAGTTTATACTCAGAAAGAAGTTAATGAGTCAAATAAAAATGTGGCGTTACGTAACTTCACATTGCTGTCTGCATTTTGTTGTCTCAACTTGCACTGGACAACGAGTATCACTCTGGGTGAATACCTCACCAGCAAATGTAATTAAAGGGATACTAAACTGTGGGCATGTAAGTGTGCCAATATAATGCAGCAGTACCTTAAACCCACAATTGGCAACGGTATTGAAAGATATACATACATAAATACACCAACCAAAAAATAGACAAAAGAATTTCCCCCCAGAAATCCAAATGGGAAAACCAGCATTTGATGGGGATTTTATTATGCTTAGGCAATTGTTACAAAGATGAGCTACACACAGATTTCATGTATTTTTACTCACCAGAATCATTGCAGATTGCTTTGGCTCAGGGACAACCTTCGATCTTGGAGCAGGTTTCTTCCCCAAGTCCACGCTTCTGCAGCTGTTCTTTTACTTTATTTCCTCTCCAGCTCCCCGTGGTTGTTTGCTTGAATCAAACAGAATTCTCTATTCAAGAGTCACCTTGCAATGCCAACCATCAAGCGGATTTGTTTCCTCTTCATGAAGCCTTTTGGCCTTTGAACTTCAAGTTGGTTGCAATCAAATACAAATGAGAGTGGGTTTACCATTTTATAAATGCCCAACTCAAAGATAGGGTGCTTTCACCAATAGGGGTTTTGGCCCTTGGAGACCACATATACTAAATAGGAAAAAGTCAAGGCCAGCCTTAGCCAAGCCTGCAAATATAATAATGATACAATATAAGATTGGCCATGACAGAAAGTGAAGATTACACCCCTACTTTCCATTGTGATCACCTTGGAAGAATTATTTTTTCTTAATTATGGTGCTCTTATGAAATATGATGCCATTACAATAGACTACCATATCTCAGAAAGGTATTTGGTAAAAATAAATTTGCTGTACAGAATAGGAAAAAACAACATGAAAATTCTCTTATTGAAGTGATTATAACCAACATACCGTTTCACTCCCATAGTACTGCACTATGTTTTTATGACTGAGACGACTAAGCAAGGCTATTTCCTGTCAAAGGCAAGTAGAAACAATCTATCATTATTCATTGAGATAATAGTGTTAAATATAACTGAGACAACCTGCATAACCATAGTGTCATGAGAGAGAGCCTTTAATAATAATCATGTTCAAGAAATTTTACCTGTGCTAACTGCTTCACACTTTCCTTTGACTTTGGATCATCAGCAAACAGTGTAACTTCCTTCATTGCGCACATTTTTCCACTTTCACTACAAAGATGACAAAACGATTTCAAGTAGAAAAATTAACATTGATCTACAAAAGTATATCATAAAGTCAGTTTTACAGGGACTGCACATTGTCACATTAGAACAGATTGATAATATTATGCAAATCAGTCGAAAACAAATAAGGTAACCATGCATGACAAAGGAAGGTTAGGAGACCAATGATCTGAAAAAATTAAGTTGTATAGCTGAATGTATGCATGTCATAGAAATAATCAAAAATGTATACTAGAACAGCCTGCCAACATATGGTTAATATTTTTACCCAAATACACATGTAAAAATCCTAGATGCATACCTATTAAGACCAGCATAAACATGTCCAAATGTCCCCATTCCAAGCAATTTTCCCTTCTTCCAGTGAGATCCAGGACTTGGAGGATTGTCTGCCCCACCAGGACTCCGGGTTACTGTAGATGATGTGCCAGATGCTGAACAGGACATAGCATGGGGTAATGAATTAGAAATAGGCAACGGTGGTCGAGGCAAGCGGTGACAGGGGTGTTTCCCCTCTTCTGGCCAGCTAGTTGGAGATTCAGGACCTGTTCCACTAGCTGGAGGGTGCAAGGGTGTAACTGGCCCACTCTGTACTCTTGAGCTCGGACCACTTGTCATTCTTGGACTATGAATGGGAGAACATTCTGGGCTTCCTCTGCTCTGCTGCCTAAACAGTTGTCCAACCAAATCTCCGCCCATCGAATGATGGTCCGAATTGTGGCCTGAACCAGGGCTTGAACAATGGCCTGAGTCAACCCAAGCTGCCTCAGGACAGGATTTTGTTGGCCAAAAGGCACTATTGGGAGATTGCTCAAAACCATAAACCCTCATTGGACTTCTTGAAGGACTAGACATGGAACTCCCTGCTGCTCCATTAACTGGAATCTGCAGATGCGTTGAAACCTCTGTATTAAAGAATCCTCCTTTGGGTGAAGGTGAAAGATAATTATGACTGGGAAGGGGACTACCAGGCCTCAGTATATCTTGTTTTGAACTTTTCCTGCTAAGGCTGGGAGATTGCCCTGCATGCATCACACTTCAGGTGCATAGAGAAAAAATGTCAGTGCAAACATAAAATAATAGCCTGTCTCAAGTTTCTCTTAATTATCCTTTCAAGCAGTAAAGCATAATATTCTTCAGCTACAAATTCAAAAATATGGCTGGAGCTGAAGAAAGATTAGATTCATAACAATGACCAAAAGAGAAAAACAAACTTACCCAGAACCTCCATAGCCATCAGCAATCACTCTACCAGCAGGAGCTGTACCAGGATGCTTATAATTGGCATGCCTTAGCCCATTTTCCTGCTGCAAATTGGCAGGTTCATCACTACCTACAGAGCTCACACTTGAAACATATGCAGGAGATAAGCCTCCATCTATATCTGCAATATCCAACTTGCTCAACAATTGATCAGGTGAAGGAAGTGGCAAACAAGGAGATGATCTCCCAGACCTATTGTCAGAAGGTTGAAACAAACTGATCTCAGATTTGGTACAACCCAGTGTTGATGGCAGGGCAAATAGCAGAGGAAGTGGTTGCCCATGTGGCCTTTCAGAAAATCTCTGAGAACGTGATACCCAGGTAGAAGGTGAAGATGATGTGGAGTCTGCCCTAGGTCCCAAGCCATTCTCGGAAACTGTATCAAGACTGCATCGCCTAGATGCTCCTGAAGATTTGAAACTTCCCTTTTCTTCTGATGAGAATTTCAATTTTCCGAAATGCAAAGCATCAAGTAAATTATCCTTACTTCCCTTCTTTTTCACTTTAGAAGACGACTTCCTCCACCATGATGGCATATTGCTGGCCTGAAAATCTACTGAGCCAATAGTTTCTAATGCAAGTTAGACTAAAAGAACTGGGACTAATAAAGCGGTACACACCATTGAAGCTTTATATAACTGTAGATCTAAGGAGACCCTTCACGTGGTACCATCCTCAATGGAGAAGCCTCCATCCAGTCCAAAGCAAATTACATCCACAATGGAACTTGAAACCATCTTAAAAATACAAATTAATTGGATACATTGAAGTGAAATTTCCTGGAATATACCAAAATACAAGTCTTTCTTCCCTCACGGAAAGAACCAAAATGATATCATGACCTTACAAATGAAGAGCTCAAGAAGATGATGAACCAATACTGAAGTTGATCCAGTCTGTTTCCTTCCATTAAATGTAAGTTCAAGCAATCACAAAGGAGTTATGAAATATAAAGGAACCTGCATTTGACAGTTGGATATGAGAAGGTTTTATGTTCCTGAATTTGCAGCAATTCAGCTACAAACATAGAGATAATACATAAGCAAAAAAGGATTTTTACTACAGGATGAACAGAGATATAAAAGGAGTACAGCGACAGATTTTATGGCCACTATATGTGATAGAGTTAGAACATATTGCATTGTCTGAAAAAAATCATCATTTTAGCTGTGCAAGACCTACAACTAATGACAGAACAAATCATTTACAGCATAAAAAAAATGCATCAAAAGATTGTTAACATGAATGCAGCTACAAAACCTGGGGATTGTTAACCTTACCAAACAAGACATACAAAATTTCTATTGTATTGAACATCTGATCAAGTTAACACAAATGAAGCACCAGAACATACGAAATAGGGCATTCTTCTGTACTCTTCACAATGCCAAAATGTTATCATATGTAAAGTTAATAATGGAGAAGTCTAATTCTTTTATTCTTTGCCACCACAAGTGTTTCACACAAGCACGCCTATAACAGGAAAAAAGAAAAAGTAGAATGCTTGAATACACCTTATTCACTCAAGATGCCCACACAGAAGCTCCAATGTATGGAAAAAGGGTATAATCTTCTATGCTCCTCACCACTATTGAGGCCCTAGGTCTTTGGGCATTACATTGCTATTGTCATATTAATGTTGCCATTATTAGTCAATAAGGCGCTTTAATTGTAATTGTAGGCCTTCATCGTACACCTTCATCTCTTATATATACCATAGAGGCCTAGTTGTAGAAATGATCTTAACTTGTGTAATTGGTATATTGTACAAGAAGGTTGCCCAATCAAAAGGGCTTATTATCCATTAACTATCTATCTGTAATATCCCTTCCCATAAAAATCTGTTGAGTGTCTTAATTTTTGTAAATTATCGATAGGGAAAATTTTGGATACAAAATTAGGAAAAGCGGGTGGAAATTAATTAAATTAATGTTGTGTGGTAGTGGAGACCCCAAACATTAGACAAAGGGAAGATTAATCACATAGTGGGATGTGGGGACCACCCCATGATGAAATAAGCACCCCTTGATAGAGAAATTTGAATGGCTAAGGAGGGGGCTTGAATTGCTTGGTGAAGGGGCCCACGTGAAGGAAGAGAGCAGCAATTATAAATAAGAGGAAGGCAGCATCATTGAGCACTTTTGATCATTTGACATTTTACACATTGTTGCTCAAGTTGTTCAACTGAGTCACAAGTCTTGTTTAGCACCGGAGGTTTCCAAAGGGAAATCTCACCCTCTTCTTCGATGGACCACGAGTGCCACCCTAGGCAGGGAAATTCTACACATCTTTGGTAGCCGAGAGGATACCACGCAGCCCCAAGAATTTCCTTGTCCAGTTGGGACGTAGAACCAGGGAGTAAGTAGTCCCTTTAGAGAGTGGGAGTCGGGAATTGAGGCCACATCCATTGTTGGGCTTTCATTGTCCAATTTGCTGGAGGAGAGAGATCCACATTCAGCAGTACGAATTTCTGGGGATTGATCCTGCATCATCTTGCCCAAGACTGCGCAGTCATTTGTGGAGGTTGAGCGTGGGTAAGGCTTGAGAGAGAGATTGAGGAGTTGGGATATTTGGAGTTGGATTGGAGGGGATTGTGGTGGATTTTTCCAGCGTTTGGGTGGAGCAGCAAACACAACATCTGTTACAGATTACATCTTCTGCTTGTGGAGGAGGGCCAAGATTAGGGTCAATTTTGGAGCGTCAAAACTAGGACAAACCCTTTCTAGGTTTTTCTGAGTTTATTGAGGGAAGGCCAAGATTAATTTGGCAGAATTTTCTGGGTGGATTTGAGGGGTCAAACAGGGGTACCAACTCAGCCAGCAGCTAGAGGAGCTAGGGGAAATTGGGCCGAAATTCCGAGGTCAACATTTGGCCAATTCCTTCATGGGTTTTTGTGGGTTATTGGTGGAGAGCCTGAGCTTAATTTCCCAAAATTTTCTGAATGCCGAAGGAGGTCCTAGCAGCTATTATTTGCAGCCAGCAACGCAATTTTCATTGGACAACGTAGAGATTGTTGGGGACAGCCACATTACATGTTAAAGCAGCGTATTTCATCCCCTGGATATTGTTAGCTTGCCTTGGGCAAGCCTAGTTGCATGTTTTTTGATTTCTTTTTTGTACCCAGCAATTATATCAATATAATGGCTCAACTCAATGCAGTTTATGGAGATTTTTGGTTGTTTATGTGCTGTAAATTTTTGTATGTGTTTTTGCTATGTTTGCTTTGTTTATCATTGTAAATTTCCATTAGGAATATGACAATAGTACAGAGCCATGATCTTGTCCAGCTGTGGGGCAACCAACTAGATTAGGGTAGATTCGTGCAGGTATACACAATGACGGGTTTAACCGTAAACGACCCATGGCTCAAAGGGGATTTAATATGCGCGAATTCATGATCCAATTGATGAAGGCGTCGGACCAAATCTATCCTCTTCCTTACAAACGAGACACTAGAGTTACACAGGCCGTGGGGGTGCAGGGATCTACACAGGATTGTGGGGAGCAAGTAGATACACCCAATATGGCGCAGAGGTCACCCGTGTTAGAGACTTCCTTGACCATGTTAGTTGACATCTTGGTGGAGAGAGTAGAGCATACCCTAGTAGTGACATTCGTTGAGGTGGTGATCAGGGTCGTGTCCGAATTTTTGGGGGATAGTAGCACACAGCAAATGGGTGAGGTGCTAGGAGACGTATCCACCCTTGATGAGGCATCGGGAGATACAGAGGTGTTGGACGTTGGTCGCACACAGTAGTGTCATCAGTTTCAAGCCAACCTTCTAGCATTAAAAAGGAAGGCCACATCAGTATGAGAGGCTATTCTGCAGCAGAACGAGGAGTTGGAGGGCATGAGAGTGGCTTGTGCCGAGTCAGCAGCCCAGTTGGCTCACATTGGGGAACAGTTGGATTCCCTAATGGTACAGTTAGAGGGCACATTGGAGAGTCAGGGTAGCCCTCTTCAAGCATACATAGACGGGGCTAGCAGCACTGTTGGGTCACCTTTGCCCATTAGAGAGAGAGAGACAAAGCTACCTAGTCAGATCTCATGTGTTGACCTGGATAGCGGGATGAGACGATCGGAGTTGCACAAGGTGCAGTATCCACATGTTGGGATTGTTCTATGTGCAAGAGTTCGTGCATTCGATCCCTCTCTTGGGGTTGGATGGCGAGAGATTTTGAGTTGGTACCCAGTGGAGTGGGCTATGGAGATGGTGGTGGACCCGAGTGTAGCTCAGCAGGAGCTTCCAAGCACTGGGGATACCGGAAGCCCAGACTGGCATTGGGATCTGGGTGGGACTACCTATCATTTCCTAGGTATGCCGGTTGACTATGACCTGGATGGTACAGTTGACCTAGCAGTTGAGCATGCACATTTGCTAGGGGAGTATTGGTCAGCACCAGTGGGCAACCAGTTTACGAACAGACTCCTTGGTTTGTCTTGGTATGACGATTGTACATGGGATCACGGGGTGATCAGCATACTCTGGCAGGAGTTTTTTGGAGGAGGTAGCTCCTGCCATAAGGAGCTACACACCTTTCAACCATTTTGTCAAACAATTTACAAACATTCTGACAATGTCGGCATTGACATCCTATCGTTTCCAAGTATATATAGCAATGATTACATACATGAGGACCATATCACTTTTAGGCATTTTGTCAAATACATTGTACCCTTCCTCTATTCTCAAACATTTATCATGCATAGCAGTAAATAGTTGAGCACAGAAACAATACATTCAATCCTAATTATAGCAATTACAGCATGAACCAACTTGCTACTTTGAAGAGCCATTATGTTGAATTTCCACGATCTTGGGTCTAGGTTAGAATCTTAAAATCTTTGATGCTAACAAACCAAAAATCTCAACAAGAACTAGTTTGCACAGCGGAAAATATAAAGCAGTAAATCACATATGCACAAGTATACACAATTTTTAACAAATATTGTACAATAATGTACAATCAAGTCTTCGTTACCAATTTGAATAATACAACAATCTACGGAATACAAGATACAATGTCAATTTTAGTTGCAGCATCTATGTCGTATCTTGTCCTACCAATCCTTCGCTTCAGAACTACTCTCTAGTTGCCCCTTAGTCCTTCAAAGGACATCATATAGAGACTCCAGGAGGGCTGCCACATAACACTGTTGCAAGTCACTTTTGTTGCATGTACACGAGTTAATCCAATCTGCTCTTCTAGGCTGGCCAATCCTTGAGCTCCAATCCGCCAATCTAGCAATCACTTTTGTCCATCAAAGTGTTGCACTTTAGGCACCAATCTTCGCCCAACCTTCAGTTGTCAAGCTCTCCTTATTTTAATTTTAGATAACAATGGTATGTTCTATGCTCAAGAGCAATTTACTTCAATTTTTCATATTAGCCCAATATCAATTTTCATATTAGCAATCACATTAACATGATAGTAAATGCATATAGAACATAAATAAAAAGAAGAAGACAAGCCAAGACAAGAGGACACAATATTTGGCAGATGCCAGGGAAAAACCCCAATGTGGGGAAACCCTTTGATCAAGTCTTTTTATTATTCTTCAAAAGTTCAGCAAAGAGAGAGAGTACAATATACAAAATTCACTTGCCCAAACACAGTCAAACTGCAGTCAACAGGATGCCTTCACCAGAAAGTCAACGTTGGTCAAATCAGCAGAATTACTCCTCCAGATCAGCTCGATCAAACCCAGTCAATTCAGCCTCCAACAACAGTCCAAATCAGCCCAAAACAGTCCTGAAGAAATCAATCAAACTTGGTCAATGCACAGCGAAACCTGCGGTCAAACTTGTTGCAATCAAAGCTAGTCAAACAGCACATAAAATCTCGGTTTTTGTGCCCAAATATGCGGCCCGCCCAAACAAAGATATTCCCACAAAATCACAGTCAAACAAGGTCAAACATTGCCCAATCAACATTGGTCAAACTTGCTACAATTTGGTCAACGTTGGAAAACGGAAATTGTAGTCAACCCTTCACAAGTGTGGAGAAGAAGAAGGTTATCCTGAAATCGTACAACCCAATCAGATGAGGAGAGAGAGAGATGTGTGATATGAATGAATGTCCAAATGAGGTAGATGCTCCTTCTATTAACATGCAACGTTGAGGGTGAAGAGACATGACTTTTGGGCTTCTGAGCCTACATTAGATTGTTGGCCGACCTTAACAATTTGTCCATAGAAGAAATAAATTCCTAATTCCATTTATATCTGTTAGAATGAGATGATCATTAGATCAATCCTACACCTCTCAGAAAGAGGAATCCAACAAAAACATCATCTCCATCATATCAGTTGTTCAAGGTGGAGTTTGGCCCTAGTTGCCAAATTTAACACTCCCTCTCAACTAGGGAGAGCTCCACTTGCCAAACCATCTGACAATATGTACCATCCCTGTCATCCTTGCTCTGCTCTGCTGAACTATGAAGAAATAATGAAGAAGGAATGATCGAGAGTGTATCATGCCAATCTTCACTGACCCAAAATCAGTCTCCATTGATCCCAGATCAATATCAAACATCTTAGAATAGGGAGTGCGGTAGTACACGCTGCGTCCATCGGTAGTACTATGGTCCCTATCCTCATTTCCCAACTCATTGGCTAGATGAGAGGTACTTCCATGAGTTTCGGACTACATGGGTAGGATGTATCGGCAGGAGAAGGTGAACCACTCATCTTATGCATATATCAACCATCACGGGGTATCACAAGGGAAGGTGAACCACTCACCCTATGGTTGATCATCGCTCCAAGAAGTACCCCAAGCCCCTCAGAGGTCCCAGAGCTCAATATCCAACTCAAATGGGACCCTCATAAGAGGGTCTCTCCACGACTCCACCATCCCAAATCTTTCAAGTAGCTTCACAATGTATTTTACTTGAGAAAGGAAAATCTCACTTAGCTTTTGCCAGACCTCCAATCCTAGGAAATAATGCATCAGTCCTAGGTCCTTCATCTCAAACTCGGAAGCCAACCCCCTCTTGCATTGATGAATGAGTGTCTACACCTGTCAGAAAGAGATCGTACACATAAAGTACCAAGATGAGGAGTCTGCGATTCTCAACCTTAAAGTAAAGGTTCAGATCAGCTTCACTTCTTGTAAATCCCAGCGTCATCAGATGGTTGTCGATCCTCTCATACCAAGCTCGGGGAGCTTGCTTCAACCCATAGAGAGCTTTCTTCAACCTACATACATGTGTCTTATGATCTTGAACTTCAAACCCCCCGAGTTGTTCTACATAGACTTCCTCCTTAATTGAACCATGCAAGAAGGTGGTTTTGACATCCATCTGGTGTAGATTCCATCCTTGCGAAGCAGGAAGGGTTATAATCGAATGGATGGTGGTATATCGGGCAACTGGTGCAAATATCTCATCATAGTTCACACCTTCCTTTAGAGAGAAGCCTCAAGCAACAAATCTAACCTTGAACTTTTCAGCACTTCCATCGGCGCCATGCTTGATCTTGTAGAGCCATTTCGAGGTGACAACAGATTTGTCCTTGGGTCTAGGGACCACATCCCAGACATCATTCTTCATAATCGACTCATACTCTTCGTTCATAGCATCCTTCCAAACTTGGTGCTTCACAACTTCTTCGAATGTGCAAGGCTCAGTTTGAACAATGGTGCTCATGGCAGTGAAATACCCTTGGTACCTATTTGGCTTCTTACTTTCACGAAATGTCCCCCTTGGTGCAATATGTCTCTCGGCATCTTCGAGTGTTTCCCTAAGCCATGAGGGTATCCTTTTTAATGAGGAGGGCTCAGAAGGAGGTGGATCAATGGGATCCATTGGTCCTTCAACATCGGGCATCAAGTCATCCTGTGGTTCTCCCTACTTTCCTATATCTGCGTCTTTGTCCTTCTTTGGAATAAGAAGGTTACTAATCTTTCCAAGGGCAACATCTTCATCGAAGGTGACATCATGACTTAGCTCCACTTCCCTTTGACCAAGCACATAGATTCTATATGCCTTAGAAGTTTCACTGTAGCCCACAAATGTCCCTTTCTTCCCAGATGCATCTAATTTAGTTCTCTTTTCTTTCGACACATGAAAATACACTGGGCTACCAAATACTCTAAAGTGAGAAACATCAGGTTTCTAAATGGCAAAAACTTCTTCGGGAGTTTTGGAGTCCAATGCTTGATGAGGGCATCTCTTTGAACATAAACGGCAGTGTTGGCAGCTTCTGCACATAGGAATTTTAGAAGGCTTTGATCATAAAGCATGGCACGAGTGGCTTCTATAATAGAACGATTCTTCCTTTTAACAACACCATTTTGCTCAGGAGTATATGCAGTAATAGTCTCCCTCTTAATGCCAACTTCTCTACAATAGTCATTGAATTCATTTGATTCATACTCGGTTCCATTATCGGTCCTCAATATTTTGATCTTCTCTCCTGTTTGATTTTCCAACAGGATTTTGAAAGAACAGAACCATGTGAACACTTCATCCTTCTTCTTCAAGAAATAAATCCAAGGCAAAAGAAGTCATACACAAAGATAGCATAATATAAATATCCTCCCAAATATGTCACGAGCAACATACCAAATAGATCAAAATGAAGCAATTGCAAAATGTCGATAGTCTTGCTATCACTTGAGGGGAGTGGTCCCCTTGTATGTTTTCCTTCGGTACATCCCTAACAAACACCTTCATGTTCTACTTTAAATTCGGGCATACCTGTCACCATCTTCCTTGCATCGAGTAGAGCCTTATAATGTAGATGAGAAAACTTTCAGTGCCATAATTTGTATTGAAGAGATGTGTCGTAAGACATAGCTCCCAAGGGGTTTCCTCCAACTTGATATAGGCTATCAACCCTGAATCCAAGAGTAAATGCTTCTTTGAAATTTCATTTCCAAACACGTAGCTTTCCATCGATGAATGCCACCTTGAATCCTTTGTCCTCCATTGTCGAGATGAATACCAGGTTCTTCTTTAGATCGAGTACATAGAGTACTTGTAAATGAATGGTGTTACCTTGATTTAATTGAAGAGTAACATTTCCAACTCCTTTCACGGGATAAGTGGCATTGTCTCCAAGAATGATTTCCAAATTTGTATCTTTTTCTATCAGATTTGAAAGAGCTTCCTTATACCCAGTGAAGTGCCTTGAGGCACCACTATCAATCAACCAATTTCCCAAGGTATCCGGAGGAGAGGCAGTAGAGAGGGCAGATATAAGATAAAATTCTTTTTGCTTGTTATCTACAACATTAGATTCATCATACCTGGAGTTTCTTGATCTTTTGGGAGGTCGACCATTTCCATGTTGAGTAGCGGGAGCATTCCTTTTTCCTTTGTTGTTGAATCTACCATTCCTTTGATTGTTGTTGCCCTTGAAGTTGTAGTTGTTGTTGTCATCATCCCAAGGTGTATCCCTTCTATTAGGACACTCCCTAGCATAGTGGCCAAACCTGTTACAAATGAAGCATATTCCCTTCCTTCCATCTTTGAATCCTGGTCTTCCTTGACATTACTTTTTTGAACCTGCATTGTTCTTCTTTTTAGCATAAGTGGAGAATGCAGTAGGATCATTCCTATTTGAAGGCATGTCTCTCTCCATCACCCTTGTCTCTTATTAGGTACATCTGGTCAACAATTCATCAAAACCTGGAATCCTATCATTGTTAAAGATAGTAGTATTGAACACATGCCATTCACAAGGTAGACCTCCACGGGCAATGAAAGTGAGATCCCTATTAGCAATAACTTCTCCAACTGAAAGAATATCATTTTTTATCTTGGTAATCCTCATGAAGTAGGATTGGATATCTTCACCTCTTCTCTTCTTTATGTTCCTTCAACTTGTTTTTGAGAAAGAAGACATGGTTTGCATTGCTAACTTTGAACATGCCAACCAACATGTCATACATCTCCTTAGATGTGTTGAAATCGGAGACGTATGCAACCAAATACTTGTTAATAGAATCCTCGATGATCTTCTTAGCTTTGACTTCACCTTTCTTGTACTTTATCTTAGCGGTAGCTGATGCATTTGAAGGAGGTTCAAAAATCTTTCCCTGAACATAGTCCATAACATCCTGCTCTTCCAAAGTCAAATCAAGAGACATCTTCCATGCATGATAATCAAACTTATCATTAAGCTTATCATCAGGTTTGAAGTAAAATGCGAAGGCCATTGAATCTTGTCCTTGTCCAACAAATCTCAGTGATTGCTCTTTTCACTCTTGCTTGGGCTTTGTCTTCACCTCAGCTTCAATTCCATGTTAATTTTGGATTATAATGGTTTGTTCTATGTTTAAGAGCAATTTATTTCAATTTTTCGTATTAGCCCAATATCAATTTTCAAATTAGCAATCACATTAACATGATAGTAAATGCAGATAGAACATAAATAAAAAGCAGAAGACAAGCCAAGACATGAGGACACAATATTTGGCGGATGCGAAGGAAAAACCCCAATGTGGGGAAACCCTTTGATCAAGTCTTCTTATTATTCTTCAAAAGTTCAGCAGAGAGGGAGTACAATATACAAAATTCACTTGCCCAAACACAGTCAAACTACAGTCAACAAGATGCCCTAACCAAAAAATCAACGCTGGTCAAATCAGCAGAATTACTCCTACAGATTAGCTTGGTCAAAGCCAATCAATTCAGCCTCCAACAACAATCCAAATCAGCCCAAAACAATCCTGAAGAAATCGGTCAAAATTGGTCAATGCACAGTCAAACCTACGGTCAAACTTGCTGCAATCAATGCTGGTCAAACAGCACATAAAATCTCAGTTTCCGTGCCCAAATATGCAACCTTCCCAAACAAATATATTCCCACAAAAATCACAACCAAACAAGGTCAAACGCTACCCAGTCAACGCTGATCAAACTTGCTGCAACTTAGTCAACGCTCGAAAACAAAAATCATAGTCAACCCTTCGCACGTGTGGAGGAGAACAAGGTTGTCCTAAAATCGTACGACCCAATCAGATGAGGAGAGAGAGATATGTGTGAGATGAATGAATGTCCAAATGAGGTAGATGCTCCTATTTATATGCAACGTTGAGGGTGAAGAGACATGACTTTTGGGCTTCTGAGCCTGCATTAGATTGTTGGCCGACCTTGACAATTTGTCCATAGAAGAAATAAATTCACAATTCCATTTATACTTGTCAGAATGAGATGATCTTTAGATCAATCCTACACCTCTAGGAAAGAGGAATCCAACAAAAATATCATCTCCGTCATATGAGTTGTTCAAAGTGGAGTTTGGCCCTAGTTGCCAAATTTAACACCTTATGACTACTTGTCAAGGGTTACTTTGGGCTATCAACAAGTTGCCCTCCACCGGTCCCATGATGCCCAATACTCCACTGTGAAATCTGCTCCTAGGAGGGGCTTTCAACCATCAAGACAAGTTCTCCAAATGGCTCCCACGGGCTACTCATAAAACTGATCCAAAACTAGTCAAAGTTATGACCCAACACAAGACAAAAATGTTGCTCCAAGTCTATCATACTATTCCTGTCATGACTGTGATTGGTTAGGGCATCATCGCCTGCTGCACTAGCCCTTAACCAAGCACCAAGATAGTCCTCAATCACTGTGGCATAATCAAGGAATGATCCTCCAATCCTCGGTTGCTATTCTAGGCACTTTTCAGCCTCAAAACAACCCCACGTTGCCTTTGTTTTGTGGTGGTAAGGCCTACGGCCTACCACAGTCCCTTGTTGGCACCTACAGCCCACCCAAAACAAGTCTCCCTTACCTTTTTGCTACCCCAATAGACTTGTGTTGACCCCTCTTCACACTAAGCCTTCAAGCCCAGCTCCTCGACCCTCCTAAGAGCAGCTCAATCACCTTCAAATGGTCTTGAAACAACCCCTAACTCCCTCGTTGTCCTTGACTTCTTGTTGCAACTAAATCAGAGGTGTCTCTCCTCTCAACGAGCTACTTGTGTTGCACAAATGGATGTTCTAAATATCCTCCATCACCTTCTATATATACACAATAGAAGGGGTCCTCAAAACGTCCACTATGGGCTTGTCCAGCTGTCAAGAGGCTTATTTAACTCAAGTCGACCTTGACACATATGGTGTAAACCCACTCCATAACTTCAAAATTCATATCTCCATTTCTACAACTCAGAATCGAATTATTTCCGTTGCATCGGATTCGTCTCAATGAGGCTATCATCCTCATCCATCACATGTGAAAATGTGCCCACGATTTTGGCCCAAATCACGATGGGTGCAAAACCCCAACCTTGGGTTCCAAGCCCACAAGTGACTCTTATGGCGCTTGGCCTTCCAAACCTTGAACCCTAGGGCTTAGAGTACCTCCCAAGCTACTCAAAAATCAACACATTAGGCTACTACATACCTCAAATTTATAGCTCAATAAATCACATATGGTTGGGACATTTTGTCAACTAGTTTGTAGGTATACTCTACAAATTTTGCTTCTATTATGTGTTTGGCCCATGCAATTCCAGTGTTGTCACCTAGGCTCTGATAGCGCTTGTAACATCCCCAGTCACCCAATAAGGCCTTTCACTATATTTATGATTTGACCTCTGAAATTTTTCCCTTGACTTTGTACCACTACCTTTGATACCTAAGGTGAGAAAGATGGTTTTTGGAATCCCTGAGGTTCAAGTAAATCATGATGGAACCTGTCAGGGATGTGCAATTGAAGGTGAAGGGATCATTCCCATCAAGTAGAAGCAGAACTAATGAAATACTTCAACTTATACATTCTGATCTGTATGGACCCATGTCGGTGACCTCTCTTGGTGGCTACTTGTACTATAAAATCTTTGTGGATGACTTATCCCGCAAGACATGGATTTTCTTCTTGAAGAACAAAGACCAAGTATTTGACATGTTCAAGGACTTCAAGGCACTAGTGGAAAATAAAACCAAAAAGAAGATCAAAATTTTCAAGTCTGACAATGGAGGAGAATTCACTTCAAATGAATTCATTGACTTTTGCAAGAAAGATGGAATCAAGAAGGAGACCATCATACCTTACAACCCTGAACAAAATGGTGTAACTGAAAGGAAGGACAGGACTATCATGGAAGCAGCCAAAGCTATGCTGCATGATCAAACGCTGTCAAAGTTTTTATGGGGAGAAGTTGCTAACACTATTGTCTATGTTCAAAATAGGGCTCCTCATCAAGCCTTAGGTGACAAGACTCCCGAAGAAGCTTTCACTAGTGTAAAGCCTGAAATTGGACACTTGAGGATCTTTCGCTGCCTTGTCTACTTTCATGTGCCAAAGGAAAAGAGAACCAAGTTGGAAGCTTTAGGAAAGAAAGGTACTTTTGTTGGTTACTGTGAAAATTCTAAAGCTTATAGAATATATGTACCTGGTCTAAGGAATATAGAGTTTAATAGGGATGTGATATTTGATGAAAATGTTGCTCTTGGGAAAGCAAGGGAGACTCCTCCCCCTGCCAATATCGAGAGAAAGGATGATGCTATGGATGTACAAGAAGAGCCTCCTATGCCTGATTTTGATCTTGCATATGATCCCATGGAACCCATGGATCCCTTGGATCCCCCTCCATAAGATCCTCCCTCTAGGAAGAGACCATTATGGCTTCGTGACACTTTATGGGATGTTGAGAAACATGTTGCTGCAGGAAGAACCTTCAGGGAAAGCAAGAAGCCATGTCGATATCAAGGATATGTTGTATCTATGAGCAACATTATATAGGTTGAACCATGCACTTTTGAGGAAGCAGTGAAAGAACAGGGGTAGAAGGATGCTATGGTCGAAGAATATGAGTCCATCATGAAGAACGATGTGTGGGAGGTGGTTTTGAGACACGAAGGGAAGTTTGTCGTGACTTCTAAGTGGATGTACAAAATTAAGCATGGTGCAGATGGAAGTATCAAGAAGTATAAGGCGAGATTTGTGGCTAGAGGTTTCTCCCAAAAAGAGGGAGAGGGCTATGACAAGATTTTTGCACCTATTACGTGATATACTACCATCTGATCTATCATTTCCCTTACTACTAGCTAGGGATGGACACTTCACCAGATGGATGTGAAGACTACATTTCTACATGGCATACTCAAGGAAGAAGTATGCTTGAAGCAACCATAGGGCTTTGACGAGCATGATAGGAAGACTCATGTATGCAAGTTGAGAAAGCACTTTATGGATTGAAGCAAGCCCCTAAGGCTTGGTATGCCTGCTTTGAGAGGTATTTGATGAAGCTTGGATTTACGAGAAGCAATGTTGATCCAAATCTCTACTTCAAAGTCGTCCAAGGTATGCCCTTGATTTTCATATTATATGTTGATGATTTATTCTTGACAGGTGGGGAACCTCTTATTCTCCAGTGTAAGAGGGAGTTGGCCTTTGAGTTTGAGATGAAAGACCTTGGTTTGATGCACTACTTCTTAGGCTTAGAGGTGTGGCAAAGACCTGGTGAGATTTTCCTTTCTCAAGGGAAATATGTTGTCAAGTTGTTGGAAAGATTTGGAATGGTGGAATGCAAGTCCATGGCCACACCGATGGAGATGAATTTTAAGAAGTTATGTGGTGAAGTTGCAGGACCTGATTTGGCAAATCCTTCTGAGTATCGACAGTTGATTGGGGCACTGATGTTCTTGGTGAACACTAGACCAGACATATGTTTTGTTATCAACACTCTCAGTCAATAGCCACTACATGCACACTGGGTTGCTGCTAAGCATGTGCTGAGATACCTGCATGGTACTATGAATCTTGGATTGAGATACATTGTCAGAAACGTGAGACTTCATGGTTTCACTTATGTTGATTGGGCTGGAAATGTAGTTGACAAGAAGAGCACATCAGGGTGTTGTTTTAGCTTGGAGTATGCCATGGTATCTTCGATGAGCAGGAAGCAGAAGTTTGTTTCCCTTACTACAGTTGAAGCTTAGTACATTGCTACTAGCATGGCTAGCTATGAGGCAATATCGTTGAGAAAGCTCTTTGGAGAGTTGTTTGAACAGGTAATAGATACGACTATGATATACTGCGATAACAGGAGTGGGATCCGACTTTCCGAGAATTTTTTGTTCCATGACAGGTCCAAGCACATTGAGATCAAATATCACTATATCTAGGATATGGTGCAGAGAGGAGTTGTAAGATTGCATCACATTTCGACCAATGAACAAGTAGCTGACATACTTACCAAACCTTTGCCGAAAGGGAGGTTCTTATTTAGAGAGCAGTTTGGACTGGTGGACGTGACCCTTCTGGGAAGTGGTCACAGCTGATTGAGAACACTAAACTATGCTCTTCCCCCTTGTATTTTGACTTCCATTAATTTGGGGGGGGAATGGAGTCGAGAAGCTCCTAGGGTTGAGGATGCTAGGGTGTGTCAGATCTTTGTCACTTGGCAAGTTGTATCTGTCTCCTACTCCCATGTTGTCATTGGAGGGATGTCTGATCCTTGCCACTTGTGGCAAGTTGTATCTGTTCTCGAGGCATGTCCGACCCTTGCCACCTATAGCAAGTGGTATTTGTTGCCCATTATCAAGTCCGAAACTTGACCGAGTATACCTTAGTATGCATCCTACCCACAAGCTAGGCTTTTTGGGATTACCACCCATCTGGCCAATGGGTGAGGAGATTTGAGACGTGCCTGATCCTTGTCATTTATGACAAGTTGTATCTATTGTCACGATGTGGGTGTTCTACCACTTGATTCTTGAGGATCAAAGTGGGAAGATCAACGGACAATAGAGTGTGTGTGATACTTACCTCTCATGGTAAGTGGTATATCGCCTATTGTCATTGGATATATCGTTGAAGATTGATTTCCCCTATGATGATTCTTCTTCTTTAGATCAAGACATCATTGTCCAACAGATGAGCAGAGATGAGACGAGATGTGATATGATGTAGTGATGATGAGACAATACATCCGAGATGAGACTTCTGATGCATTCAGAAATTCCTCCCTAGCGAAGAGAGAGTGTTGAAAATTGGCAACTGTGGGGGCAATTCCCTCCTTGGAGAAGCCTAGCAAACCCTAAGGAGACCCCTCTTGCACTTGGAAAAGTCAAATTTTCACATGAGAAAATATTATTTTTTAATGTTGGTCCAAGTCATTTCAAAATGTACAAGTCGGCCTAGAGGAGAAATTTGACCTCCTAAACCACATATAAATACACCTAACTTGGCATCACTTGGAGGCATCACATCACACATCATTCCTTTTTCATTTGGTTCGATCACTTCTGAAATTGCAAGGTCCAAGTTCACACGTGCGAAGAAGAGAGAGTTTTTTATTTGTATGCGTTGACTTTTCTGCTTTTGGCATCTTTGACCAATGTTGACTTTAGGATATTTGTCTTGTTTTGACTGATTTTTGGATCTGTTCTAAAAGGTTGAACTCAGGAAGAAAAAGACCAAATTTTATGGGCACTTTGACCAACTTTGACCGCAAACATGAGTCTATGGTTGACCTTAGGTCAACTGTTGACTTTAATCAAATTGTGGAGAGAAATTTGGATCTATTTTGACTGAGTTTGATTGAGCAAAAGAAGTCACATTCTTTGACTGGTTGACCAGACTTTTTGGAGATGTTTTGACCATTGACTTAGACTGATTAGGGCAACATTGACTGTTATTGACTTTGACTTTGACAGGGCCGAAATTGCAGCACTGGTACTTTAACCAGATTTGAATTTTATGCCCATCTTTGATTGGATATTAGATTGTTGACTTGGATAGTCAAGGCCTTGATCTTTGACTTGTTGTTGGATGTACTTGGACTATGTATCTCTGCGGAATATTTGATAAACATCTAATAGAAGAAGAATCTGGTTGGGTTTTCCCCCTTGTGGGGTTTTTCCTTGGTCTTTGACCTAAATCTTTGTGTCTCACTAAACTTGGTTGTCTTCTATTTTGCATATTATTTATTGTTCTATCTACAATTGTTTACTATCATTGATGTTAATTTTCTAGTGTTCTATGCTTAACATGATCACTTATTCCAATTCTTTTTCAATTAGCAATCAATTTCCAGTATCTTTCAGCAATAATAAGCAATTGTAGATAGAATAGCAAATCAAATGCACAATAAAAGACAGCCAAGAATAATAAACACAATATTTGGTCAAAGACCAGGGAAAACCCTTTCAAAATTCCTCTTTTATTAGATTGTCATCAAATGTTCAGCGGACTAATACAATGTTCCAATTCATCAACAATGAGTCAAAGAAAAACCATTGACTACCTAAAAACAACTAACCAATATCCAATTAAAGATTAGCCCAAAAGTCAAATCTAGTCAACAAGTCAAATCTGCAATTATGTTCAAAGTCAACAGCAACAACAACAGCCCTAATCAGTCAATAGTCAATGGTCAAACTACCTCCAAATCAGCTCAGACAACAATCAAAAAATACAGCCTTCTTTGCTGGTCAAAGTCATCCAAAAACAGAACCAAAATAGTGCCTCCAAATCTGGTCAAAGTCAAACTTTGACTTGCAAAAACCTTAGCTCTGAAATTTGGATCAACGTTGGTCAAAATGTCCTGAAAGAGTTCGGTCAACCTCCCTGTCAACTCAGCCTTCCAAACATATCAAAAAATCAAAGTCAAACCATGCTCCAAGTCCAAAAATTCAACGCTGGTCAAAGTCCCAAAACAGAAGATAAATTCGGCCAACTGAAAATGACTCTATCTCCTTCACACATGTGAAGATGAACCTGCAATTTCAAAGCTATATGAACCAATCCAAGAGAAGAATGTGTTGTGTGATGATGCTCCAAGGTGATGTGACATGAGGTCAATTTATATGTGTCTTTAGAGGTTGAATTGGCTTGCCCATGCTGACTTGCAATTTTATGCACATGCGGGTTTCTCATCAAAAATAGCATTTTTCCTTGACCAAATTAAATTCTTCCAAGGGCTAGTAGGGGCTTCTCTGGATGAGGAAGGCTTCCCAATGGAGGGAATTTCTCCCTGAGCTACCAAATTTTAACACTCCCTCTCAGCTAGGGAGGAATTACCAACTGCATCATGAATCTCATCTCAAAAGTCATGTCATCGTCATCGTTATATCATATCATGTCTCATCTCTGCTCATCTGATAAACACTCTCGAATCTAAAGAAGAACAATAGGAGAGATACGACTTACCATTAGAGGTAAGGATCACGCACACCTATTGCCTGACAATAGGAGAGATTCAACTTACGGCAAAAGGTAAGGATCACACACACCTATTGACAATTGTCCATTAATCTTCTCACCTTGACCCTCAAGAATCAAGTGGTAGAACACCTATATCCCATCACTTGAGAGAGATACCACTTACCATAAAAGGTAAGGATCACACACACTCAAGTCTCCTCGCCCATTGGCCAGATGGGTGGCAATTCCTACAAGCCCAACTTGAGGATAGGATGCATACTAGGGTATACTCTGTCATATCCAAAAACTGGTAGGGAGAGATGCAACTTGTCACAAATGACAAGGACCACACACACCCTATAGTGGCAATTGGAGAAATAGAACTTACCGTAGGGGGTAAGGATCACACACACTTATTGTCCAAAGGTTCCTCAACCCTAAGAGCTCTTCGACTCAATTCCTCTCCCTGTGAGCTCAAACAAGCGGGAAGAGCATAGCTCAATGTCCTTGATCAGTCGTGACCCTTAACTGGGAGGGTCACATCCATTAGTCCAAGTTGCTCTCTGAAGACCAGAAGCTTCCCTTTTGGTGAAGCCTTAGTGGGAATATATGTTATTTGCTCGTCAATCGAAATGTGATGGAGTCTTACGACTCCTCCCTGCACCATATCGTGAATATAATGATATTTGATCTCTATGTGCTTGGACTTGTCATGAAATACAAGATTCTCTAAAAGTCGAATCCCATTCTTGTTGTCGCAATATATCACTATCATATACAAAACCTAATCAAACAACTCTCCAAAGACCTTCCTCAACCATATTGTCTCACAACTAGGCATGTTAGCAGCAATGTATTCTGCCTCAACGTGCTTAAAGCAACAGACTTTTGCTTCTTGCTCATCCAAGATATCATGGAAAATCCCAGACTAAAACAACATCGTGAAGTGCTCTTCCTGTCAACAATATTTCCTGCCCAGTCAGCATCGATGTATCCATGGAGTCTAAGTTCTAACAACTCCGACAGTATATCTTAGACCAAGATTAATCATCCCATAAAAATATCTAAGCACATGCTTGGCAGCAACCCAACGTGCATGAAGAAGGCTCAGTTATGAATTGACTCAAAGTATTAACTGCAAAACATATCTCCTATTGAGTGTTCACGAGAAACATCAATGCCCCAATTAACTGTCGATATTCAGAGGGATTTGCCAAGTTAGGTCTTGCAGCATCTCCACATAGCTTCTTGAAGTTCATCTCCATTAGTGTGGCCATAGACTTATATTCCACCATTCCAAATCTTTCCAATAGTTTCACAACATATTTCCTTATGAAAGGAAAATCTCATCGGGCCTTTGCCATATCTCTAGGCCAATAAAGTCATGCATCAATCCAAGGTCTTTCATTTCGACCTCAGAGGCCAACTCCCTCTTGCACTCGAGAATCATAAGCTCACCACCTGTCAAGAAGTACTCGACAACATATAAAACCAATAAGGGGCATACCTTGGACCACTTTGAAGTAGAGGTTCAGGTAGGCATTGCTTCTCGTGAATCCAAGCTTCATCAAGTAGATATCAATGCGAGCATACCAAGCCTTAGGGGCTTCCTTCAATTCATAGAGTGCCTTCTTTAGCTTGCACACGAGTGTTTTTGTCCTGTACTTCAAATCCCTATGGTTGCTCAACATACAATTCTTCCTGGAGAATGCCATGTAAAAATGTGGTCTTCACATTCATCTAGTGAAGAGTCCATCCCTAGCTAGCAGCTAGAGCAACAATAGATCTAATGGTAGTGTAACAAGCAACCGGTGCAAAAATGTCATCATAATCTTCTCCCTTTTTTCTGGGAGAAACGAACCTCGCCTTATATTTCTCGATACTTCCATCTGCTCCATGTTTGATCTTGTACAGTCATTTAGAAATAACAACAGACTTCCCTTTGGGCCTCGGAACTACTTCCCATACGTCTTTCTTCATTACAGATTCATATTCCTTTGTCATATTCATCCTTCCCGACCTGCTCTTTCATTGCTTCTTCAAAGGTGTGAGGCTTAACCTATATGATGGTGCTCATAACCACAACATAACATTGATATCAACATGGCTTCTTACTTTCTCTAAAGGTTCCTCTAGCAGCGGCATGTCTTTCAACATCTTGTAAGGTATCACAAAATTGTAGCGGGATCCAAGGGGTCCATAGGTTTCATGGGATCATCAACAACATTTGCCTCAAGTTCAGGCACAAGAGTGTTGAAATATGTAACTAGGTTCGATCTTCATAATGACATATGTAATCATGATTTTATGTATTTAATGAAAAGAGAAACATAAATTTATTATTTGTATTCTTGAGTGTAATGTACCATTCAGCACTGAAGTTGCTTGGGGACAAGCAACATTTGGGAAGGGAGGATTGTAATGTCCCTTCCTAAATTATTTGGAACAGGATTAATTTCCACATTTTGGAGCCAATTTTGGAGGTGACGGGGCCCATTTCATTTTTATTTGAATACTTAGGAGTTAGAAGTAAGTTACTTTGGGATTTTATTAGTAGCATGTGGGGCCACCCACACAAGGAAATACGCACCCCTAAGCCAATGGTTTGAAATGCATGAGGGGGAAAATCGAAGGCTTAGTGAGGGACCCACAAAGGAGGGAAAAAGGCTCCACAAAATCTATAAAAAGGAGGCAGCACTCCTCATTTGACATCTTTGGCATATCGAATTTCTTCTTAGTTGCTCGAGTTGCTTAGCCGGGTCACTTGTTGTTTGGCACGAGTTTTCCAAGCGGCGAACTCACCCTTTCTTCGGGGGACTTCAAGTGCCACCCTAGAGAGGTGTAAAAATTTCTGTTTCCCACCCCGATTTTCAGTTTCACCTTATTTCTCCCATGTAGTTAAATGCCATTTCCCATAACCATACATTCAACAACTGAAAAAATAATAAATAAAAAAATTTTGCTGAAAACACAAATTCTGGAAATTTTACAGAATGCTAGAAAATGCAGAAATAAAAATCAACAGGTACAAACAGCGATTTAAAACATTTAGACACAATGATTTTTGGTCAATGTGACCCTGGAAAAACCCCCTACAACTCTTGGGGAAAACCAGTTCGAGAGCTCTTCTTTATTTCTGAAAATGTCTTTTTTACAGTGAGAAATTTTCAGTAAAAATCAGCAAGCAAATTTACAACTTATCTCGATTTCTGAGCCTCACAGCGCACTGGAAATTTCCAAACAGCAACACAATGTTGTACGGACGGTACAGACAGCTATACGGACGGTGCGGACATGCTGTACGGACCTCGATTTTTGTGCAGAAAATCAGTTGCCTTGATTTTTGTGCAAAAACAAATCTGTTTTTTATTGTTTGCTCAGCAAAAATCTGCCTTTTACTGCTTGCTCATTCAGCTATAAGGATTTGCTTAAATGCTGCCTTGGTATGTGTGCCAAGCTGCTGCCTCTTTCTCCTCTTTGTCCAGAAATCTCCCTTGCTCTCTTGCTCTCTCTCTCTCTCAATCTGCTCATAAAAGAATGAATGATATTTTCCTCCTTTTCCTCCCTTAATCCAACCCTAAGTGGCTTTTGGGTGATCCCTAAATCTAATGGCTGAAATAGATTTAGATTTATGGCTGAGATTAAATGCTCATTTAAATCTCACTTTCTATTTTTTAATTCACCCCACTTTAATAAAGACCCACTTAGTCATTTATTTCCAAAGTCACTTTTCCTTTCTAATTTTTCATTGACTTTATAAAAGTCACTTTAAAATTAGACTTTAGTAACTTTATCACTTAAAGTCACTTTTAAATTAGATTTAACTTTATAAAAATTATAAAGTCACTTTAGGAGAAAAATTAAATTCTTTTGGACACTTTTCCCTAGGCCAAAGATCAAAGCCTTAGGGAACCACCTGTCCTCCGGTACCAAATTTCAACACTCCCTCTTACCGAGGAAGGTGTTCCTCACCACACCCATCTTGTTCCTGAAGTAGTCATGCTTGCCCCGTGGTAAGGCTTTGGTAAGAATATCTGCAACCTGCTCATCAGTGGGAATATACTCAAGCTTCACAGCGCCCTTCTGAACACAGTCTCTGATGAAATGATATTTGATCCCGATATGCTTTGACCTGTCATGAAATATTGGATTCTCCGTGAGTTTAATGCAACTCTGATTATCACAGTAAATCACTGAAGGTCTCAACGGCTGACCAAATAAGCCAAACAACATCTTGCGAAGCCAGATGACCTCACAACTAGCTAGACTGGCTGCCATATACTCTGCTTCTGTTGAACTCAATGCTACTGAGTGTTGCTTCCGGCTGAACCATGACACTACTACCGAACCCAACCCAAAACAGCACCCTGAAGTGCTCTTCCTATCAGAAGCACAACCTGCCCAATCAGAATCAGTGTAACCTGCCAATCTCACTCCATCCCCCTGCCTGTAGTCCAGACCATAATCCACTGTCCCCTGCAAGTACCGCAAAATGTGTTTTGCAGCCACCCAGTGAACCTTCCTAGGCTCACACATAAACTGACTCATCGTGTTGACTGCAAAACAAATATCTGGTCTAGTGTTGACCAAATACATCAAGGAACCAATCAGTTGCCTGTACAATGTGGGATCCACCAACTCAGAATCCGAAGCATTAAGCTTCTTCCAGTTGGTGATCATTGGTGTCGACATGGGTCTACAATCCTCCATGTGGAATCTGCCAAGGATGTCCACAATATGCTTCCCCTGCCCCAAGAAGAAATGCCCCTCCTCTTGCCACACCTCCAAACCCAAAAAGTAATGCATCAAGCCGATGTCCATCTCAAACTCCGCCGCAAGATCTCTCTTGCAGTGCTCTATGAGTCTCTCTTCACCTGTAATGACCAAGTCATCCACATACAGCACCAGAATGAGAGGCTCATCACCTATCACAATAAAGTAAAGGTTTGGATTTGCCTCACTCTTTGTGAAACCCAACCCCTGCAAGTATGTATCTATCCTAGAGTACCAAGCTCTGGGAGCTTGCTTCAGGCCATAGAGGGCCTTCTTCAGTTTGCACACATGGGACTCCTTCCCATGCACTTCAAAGCCCTGTGGCTGCTCAATGTACACCTCCTCCTGTATGAAGCCATTGAGAAATGCAGTCTTCACATCCATCTGGTGGATCTTCCAACCCAGCTCTGCTGCTATCGATATAATGGAGCGAATCGAAGTATATCGAGCCACGGGAGTGAAGGTCTCCTCATAATCAACTCCCTCTACCTGGGAGAACCCTCTAGCCACAAACCTCGCTTTGAATTTCTCAATGTTGCCATCTGCAGCATGCTTTACCTTGGAAAGCCATCTGGAAGTAACCACGGATTTGCCCTCAGGCCTCGGCACCACCTCCCAAACATCATTCTTCATGATAGAAGAATACTCCTCCTGCATGGCCTCTCTCCAGACCTACTGGCTAGCTGCCTCCTCATAGCTAGAAGGCTCAGAGTCAAGGATGCTGGTAACCATTGCCATATAGCTACAAAACCTCTCAGGTGGTCTACTCTCTCTAACCGGCCTCTTCGGCTCAGCAACAGATGTGGCATCTCTCAAGGTGTCCTGAAGCCACTTGGGCTTCCTCTTCCCTGAGTGCACTTCTCCCATAGGAGAATGAAACTCCTCCTCCCCATCATCATCAGGAGCCTGAACTCCTGACTATCTGTCTGTTGTCCTCCTGCCTGCACCTGAACCTGTAGAAGCTGAGGTACCGTGTGAACTGTCCATCAGTGGACTCCCTAGTGAACTACTATGTGAACTGCTCTGCATGCTGCCCGGAGCACCACCCCTCTGGCTCAGTGAGCCACTACTCACTGACGGACCTGACATCCTCATAGATGTACCTCCAGATCCTCCTGATCCCTGCCCACTGGATCCCTGTGACTGACTCAACTCCTGCTGAGGGTCTAGCTGATCTAGATACTCTAACTCCCGTGATCTCCTAAAGGCCCTGTCCTCCTCGAACTTCACATCCTGCCTAACAACAACTCTCCTCTGTGCAGGAATGTAAATCTGAAAGGCCTTTGAGGTCTCACTGTAGCCCACAAAGATACCCTTCTCTGCGGTGGGCTCTAGTTTGGTCCTCTTCTCCTTGGGTATGTAGGAGTATGTGATGCACCCAAAGATATGAAGATGACCAATATCAGGCTTCTTCCCAAAAAAAGCCTCCTCCGGAGTCATGTGCCCCAAGGCACGATGCGGACTCCTGTTCTGCAAATAAATAGCAGTGTTGCAGGCCTCTGCCCACAAGAACAATGGCAACCCCTGATCATGTAACATGGCTTTGGCAGCCCCTACGATGGATCTGTTCTTCCTCTCCGCAACCCCGTTCTGCTGGGGGTTGTAAGGAACAGTGAACTCCCTCCTAATGCCTGCCTCCGCACAATAGTCAACAAACTCTCCAAGGGTGTACTCTCCCCCATTGTCCGACCTCAGGGACTTGATCTTCCGACCTGTCTGTGTCTCCACAAGAGCTCTAAACTCCTGAAACCGCTTGAAGACCTCACTCTTGGTCTTCAAGAAATAAATCCAGGTCCTCCTGGAGTGATCATCAATGAATAAAACATAGTACTCATATCCACTCAAGGAAACATGAGACATCCGACCGCTCACATCGGAATGAATCAAATCAAGTATCCCAGTCGCTCTGCTGTCACTGCTGGGAAAAGGGGATTTGGCAAACTTGCCCATCGCACATCCTCTGCAAGTATCAAAGTGATCAGTACTGAAATCTGGCACACCTGTAGTGATCTCCCGTAATGTCCTCAAGGCTCCATGATACATATGTCCCATCCTGCGGTGCCAAATCTCACACAGCTCAGAACTGCTAGCTCTGTTGTCGGTACTACTGCTCAATGCCACAAGGGACTGGAATGCAAACTTGTACACCTTTGCATGGCGTACACCTATCACTCTAGCTGAATCAGCTGGAGTGCCCCTGGGATACATCAACACCTGTCCTCCCCTGAACAGTACCTCATATCCTCTGTCCTCCAAAGCTGAGACGGATATGAGGTTCTTCCTCATCCCTGGCACATAAAGAACGTCTGACACCTTCAAGGGAGGTTTGGACTCCCTCTGAAATGTCAGTGTCCCCACCCCGACTGCTCTGACAACTCTGTCATCACCGAGTACTACCTCAATATCAGTGCCACTCTCTGAAAGCTCTGAGAAGTACTCCCGGACTCCTGTCATGTGACGTGAAGCCCCACTGTCCACATACCAGATACCTGAAGATGCTCCGCTAATCGAGGGAAAAGCATGCTCCCTCTGAACCTGTGTGGCAGGTGATCCTGCACTAGGGGACTCATACGCAGTGAACCCAAACTCTCGGTCAAAACGAACTGCAAAGTCCTCAACCTCTGCTGAAGCTGCCACGTTCTGGTTCTTCCCCTTCTTCTTCTTCTTCTCCAGACACACAACTGCATAATGTCCCATCTTTTGACAATTCCAACACTTCACCTTGGAATAGTCCTTCTGTGTGTCACCTGTTTAGCTTTACCTTTGCCTTTGCCCCCACCATTGCTTGTGGAAGCCTGCTTCTTCCCTTTGCCTTTCTTGCCTCCTGCCGACAGTGCTACATCCTCATCCTACTCAACTAGCTTGGCTGCCCCAAGGTGACCTTTCCTGATCTCTGTCTGAATGCAATCATCCCAAAACCTCTCCCATGTGGGAAGGGTCTCATGTGCACAAATCCCATCAGCAAAGTTCATCCATGAACGGGGGAGGCCATTCACTGCAATCCGCACCAACTCAGTGGGTTGAATGGCCTCTCCAATTGCTGCCAACTCATCTCTCACATTAGTAATCTTTGTGAGATATCCAGCTGCACTATCATTACCCATCTTAATGTTCTTCAGCTTCTCCTTCATGACCATTTTCCAGTTCTCATTGGTACTCTGGTAGAAATTGGACAATGCTGTCCACATCTCATGGGCATTTCTCTTTCCTCTCACATGAGGAATGCAATGGTCTTTGACTCTGTCTAGAATCAGCCTCTTACCCTTGTTGTTCTTTTTATTATACTCAGCCAATTGAGTAGTATCAGTAGGCACAACAACAGAGTTCTGTGTGGTATGCACCATGATATCCCAGACTTCTGCTTCCTCAAAGATACTTTGCATTCTCTCCTTCCAAACGCTGTAATTTGTATGCCCATCCAACCTATCTTCCACCCTCAATCCCAATGACATCCTGCTGTCCTAAAAGTGAAAAATAGCACTGTTGTAGTAAAGATAAAGCTGTTGTTTGTGAAAAATCAGCTTGCTGGAATTTTCTGAGTAAAAAATCAGCAACTGTAATTTTTTTCCTTGCTGTCCCAAACTACACTTCAACACTCAAGCTCTGATACCATGTAAAAATTTCTGTTTCCCACCCCGGTTTTCAGTTTCACCTTATTTCTCCCATGTAGTTAAATGCCCTTTCCCATAACCATACATTCAACAACTGAAAAAAATAAATAAATAAATAAATAAAAATAAAAATAATAATAATAATAATAATTTTTTTTGCTGAAAACACAAATTCTGGAAATTTTACAGAATGCTGGAAAATGCAGAAATAAAAATCAGCAGGTACAAACAACCATTTAAAACATTTAGACACAGTGATTTTTGGTCAATGTGACCCTGGAAAAACCCCCTACAACTCTTGGGGAAAACCAGTTCGAGAGCTCTTCTTTATTTCTGAAAATGCCTTTTTTACAATGAGAAATTTTCAGCAAAAATCAACAAGCAAATTTACAACTTATCTCGATTTCTGAACCTCACAGCCCACTGGAAATTTCCAAACAGCAACACAATGTTGTACGGCCACTGTACGGACGATATGGACAGGCTGTACGAACCTCGATTTTTGTGCAGAAAATCAGCTGCCTCGATTTTTGTGCAAAAGCAAATCTGCCTTTTACTGCTTGCTCATTCAGCTGTAAGGATAGATCTCCCTTGCTCTCTTGCTCTCTCTCTCTCAATCTGCTCATGAAAGAATGAATGATCTTTTCCTCCTTTTCCTCCCTTAATCCAACCCTAAGTGACTTTTGGGTGATCCCTAAATCCAATGGCTGAAATAGATTTAGATCTATGGCTGAGATTAAATGCTCATTTAAATCTCACTTTCTATTTTTTAATTCACCCCACTTTAATAAAGACCCACTTAGTTATTTATTTCCAAAGTCACTTTTCTTTTCTAATTTTTCATTGACTTTATAAAAGTCACTTTAAAATTAGACTTTAGTAACTTTATCACTTAAAGTCACTTTTAAATTAGATTTAACTTTATAAAAATTATAAAGTCACTTTAGGAGAAAATTTAAATTTTTTTGGACACTTTTCCCTAGGCCAAAGATCAAAGCCTTAGGGAACCACCTGTCCTCCGGTACCAAATTTCAACAAGAGGTTCTTCCATAATCTTTCAGAGGTGATTTTCAGTGTGATTTCTAGCATTTGCATTCAAAGTTTTTCCGGTGGTGCGTATTTTTGGAGGACGCAATGGGGAAATCGAGTTGAGGTCCTTTGCATTCTTCAAAGGTGCTATTGTCGGGAGAAATTCCGAGAGAGAAGCTTTGGTGATTTGTTGCTCACTTGGGTGAGTTTTTGGGCTGAAGGTGATAGCTTTCTTCAGTGAGGATTTCGCAGTTCTTGGGGCCAGCATAGAGGGCAGAGATTGGGCACACGTGGGTGGTGGAGACTCAACCATTGGAGTTGTTCCTTGCTAGGAGAAATAAGGGAAGAATTGGTGGAGGCGATTGCTACCTTTCCAGAGTGTTTGGGGAGGATTTTGCTGGAGTATTGACAATCAGTGTGTTTCAGTAGTTCTGGAGGGCGTAGGGCTTTTTGGGGATCAGTTTTGGAAGGTTAGAATCCGTCCAAAACATTTTCTGGGTTTTTTTGGGATTTTTGAGATAAGTGCGGGTTAAAATTTCATAATTTTCTAGACAATATTCGGATCTAAAATCCTAATTCTTATAACATGGCGAATTGCTAGTTCGCTGGGGAATTTGCACCATTTTGTGGGTTCGACTTTGGCTTGGAGATAGGCCAAACCCTTTCTGGGTTTTTGGTGGAGAGCTCAAGATTAATTTGGCGGAATTTTCTGAGCACTTTTGGAGGCTCAAACAGGGGTTTCTTCCAACCAGCAGTTGCAGAATTTCTAGGGCCAACGCAGAACATTGAGGAGAAGCCTTTCCTTTGCATCCAAGCAACATTTTTCTCACCTAAGACTGTCTAGCTTGCTTTGGCAACCAAATGCACACATTCCATGCATTGTACTCTCATTTGATAATAAAATGGCTCAGTTTGGCGCAGTTCTGGTGCAATTTTATGGGTGTTTAATTGTTGTCTGAATTTTTCTGTGTCATGTGTATTTTGCTTGTTTAGCATTGTTATTTCCTTTTTGGAACATTACAATGGTATCAGAGCATGATCTTGGCCCAGTTGTGGGTAACCAGTAAGATCATGGGAGATTTGGGCATGTATGCACAGTGACGGGTTACACCGTACACCACCCATGGCTCAAGGGAGATTCAGTATGCAAGAATTTTGGGGTTGAATCCACTGTAACGATGAGAAGTTGGCTTAGTTGAGGAAGGTGTCAGACTAGATCCATCCTTGTCCTTACCACAGAGACACTAGAGGTGCATAAGTCGTGGGAGTACAGCGATATACACCATGTGGGGAAAGCCGACAGAATCAAGGCACCAGACCTCCTGAAAAGGAGCAAGCAGGCCAGGGACAATTAGAGGGTGAGTCAAGGAGACGATTTTGCTGGTGGAGACCTAGTTTTAGACATCAAGGGCCTGAGGAGGAGGCCAAGGGTACACAAGGTCATGAGGAGCACATCAATATACCTAGTGTAGCACAAGAGTCAGCATTGTTGGAGACCTCTTTGATACAACCAGTTAACACCTTGACAAAGAAACTGGAGCATACACCCATACAACCATCTAATGATGTGGTGTCTTTCGTTGATGAGGTGCCATTTGTTGTTAAGGTATCCATTGATGAGGTATCCACGACCGTGTTCGGATTTTCAAGTGATGGCAGTCCACAGCAGATTAGAGAGGAGTCGGGAGACACATCCATTAGTGAGGTGTTGATGGGCACAGAGGCACCCAAATCCATGACAGAGTTCTCAGACGACAGCTACCTACAGCAGTATGGAGAGCACCTTGAGGAGCGTGAGCTAGATGAGGATGTTATGCTCGATGAGCTACTTGTGGAGGGACAACTCGGGACTCCTGTTGTGCCCATGGTAGAGGGGAATGGGCAATCATCTGTTGGACCTGCCATTGATGGGGAGAAGATAGATGCGCAAGCTACCAGCAGAGCTGCAATCCTTCCAGACAGTAAATCTCTTCAGGCTTATGTAGATGGGGTCTGCAGTATTGTTAGGTTACCTCTGCATGTTGGAGGGAGATTCGTTGGGTTACCTAGACAGGTTGTATATGATGACTAGGCCAGTGAGACGAGCCGACATGAATTGCGTAGGGCGCAACACTCGCATGACGGACTTGCTATGTACTCGAGGACTCTTGCATTTGATCCCTCTAATGGGGTTGGGTGGAAATAGATATTGAGTTGGTACCTGATAGGGCTGACTAGGTTTTCTAATACATCCACGATCGAGAGCATATTTCAGCAGGGGTCATGGTTTGCCAGAGGGGTTCGAGGGTTGGAACATCGTTGGGACCCAGGTGGGACTCCCCACCACTCTGTGGATTCGGTCGGTCATGGTATTAGCAGGATGGCAAATCCAATGACTAGACTCAGCCCATTCTCATATTCCCACTAGAGTTTTAGATAGCACCTGTGACAGGTCGAGCAGACAGAGGAGCAAGCAGACTCCATGAGTTGTCTCGGCATGTTATCCGTATGTGGGGGCATAGGATGATCAATGTACCTTTGCAGGAGTTTGTCAAAGGAGGTGGCATTAGCAGGCCACCAGACAGTGCCAGAGGGGCTCGAGGATTGGATCATCATTGGGACCCATGTGCGACTCCCCACCACTCCATGGATTGGGTCGGTCATGGTATTAGTAGGATGGCACATCCAATGACTAGACTCACCCCCATTCTCATATTCCCACTAGAGTTTTGGACAACACCTATGATAGGTTGAGCAGATAGAGGAGAAGGCAGACTCCATGAGTTGTCTCAGCATGTTGGCCGTATATGGGGGCACAGGATGATTAGTGTACCTTTGCAGGAGTTTGTCAAAGGAGGTGGCATTCGCAGGACACCAGACAGTGCATTGTATGGAGTTAGGGGTTCCTCACACTTGTGTAGGGCACGGAGGACACCGAGGAGCAGAGCAGTAGTGGCATCATTACTAGAGCCTAGAGAGATTCACTTCATGGGGCCCTCGGGGAGGATTTGGAGGGGAGATCCCCTCATTAGAGAGCATGGTGATGCGACGATGGAGGTGATGATACAGGTCGGGTGTAGGCCGATGCATATGGGTAGAGCTTTAGGCCATCACATCCAGGGATGGGTAGGAGCATCTAGCGTGGAGCAGTGGCTTGTTGAATGGGCATGGAGACACATGGGGGTGTGTCATAGTATGTTGAACTGTGTTGTGGAGTGGGAGTGCCTCACATCGCATTGAGTACATGCGAGGAGTGACAGGTGCAGTGACACAGGTGGGACGCAGGATGGTACAAGATGGTATCGTTGTAGCCAGGAGTATCCAGTGGTGTACTGGGACAGGTTGTGGCGTACAGTGGCATGTCGAGGAGTGCAGCGATACTGGGTGGTATGTAGTGGCAGATGATGCAGCGCAGCGGGCACAAGGAATGTTGCCTCCCAAGAGACTTATGGACAAGGGCACTACGTGTACCATTGGATGCAACCCACCTAGGATTGATGAGGACATTGTTGATTATATGGGGACACCATGTTTTGTGGAGACAGGACTTCGAGGGAGTTATCAGCAGACCCGAGACAGAAGGGGGTCGTCCGTAGGATTACTCTTGAGAATTCCAACAGACTCTTGATCATACCCATCCTCCTTCGGTGTTGTTTACAGTTGCAGAGTGTTTGTTTGTTGCCCCTTGACACTCTCCATTTAGGCAACGAGGCTTGGGAGGCTCACCCTAGGCAGTTGGATGAGACACCTTGTGTCATGAGCCAGGAGGAGACTCTCCAGTTGAGAAACTTGGTAGGTGCACGAGCTGACAAATACAGGCTTAGGGATTCTGTGGTTGATTGTCGAGGTAGCATATGTTCCACCCCTTGGCTCACACATGGGGAGGCAACCGAGAGGGAATTGCGTATTGCTTTTTCAATCGAACAACTCAAGGAATTTGTGGAGCATGAGGTGCAAGGGATGGTAGTCCTTGTTGGCAGGATGATGCCAAGGCTTCTGGCAGTACCCGAGCATATCATCAGGCGCTGGAATAACAAATCTTGTTGTGTGATTTGGCAGGCGCAAAACAGTTGGTTATTTGCAACACAGGTTCTTGATGCTCGGTGTCTACCTATTGGATACCTACAGGAGACAGAGACAAGGCACAGAGGGGTCCCAACAGCGAGCAGCATGCAGAGAGGATTTGGGGTTGTGGACCTCCAGTATGGTTATGGGATCCAAGGATCTAGTGGATTGGTGGGATACTCCACTCCTCAGTGAGCCTGGTCAGAATAATAGGCAAACTGATTCATTCAAAGGTAGACACGTGAGGAGTCACCAAAGCCCTCACCATAGGGTGAGGCAGATTGTTGCTCAGGATTGGGGCCATCCATGGGGCGATAGGCACTGGCACTATTGAGGTGCTTTGGCAAGTTGGGCCTCACCTCTATCATCACATAGATTGTGGCCGAGAGTTATGCGAGAGAAGGTTATGGTACGAGCGTGGTAGACAATTAGTGATGACCAGGATGTTGCGAGCTCAACAGGATAGTTTCTTGCTACATTGGGCATGGGGCCCTAGCATCACAATACTTGGCGGTTCAGCTACCCATAGGGGTAGGCTGGTCTCTACAAGAGAGGGTCATCCAAATTTTCCACCGGGTTTTTTTTATTCGCTGATGGCATGGGAGACTTCATCAGCATGGCAAGATGGCTAGAAAGAGGATTTCAGGAGGAGCTCATGTAGGAGAGGCTTCATTCACATGGGGATTGAGTTGTATCTTCAAGGGCCCACAATCAGAGTGCATGGGGTGGACTATTTGGTAGGGCAGCGTCATGAGGACTTGGACGGAGTTTCACATCGTGAGGATACTCTACTTATTGGCAGCAAACAGAGGGGTTCTAACACCCCTATCTGGCAGGATAGCAAGTGGAGCAAGGGGTGCTTCATGTTGATCAGGTTGGCTTCGGACACTGGTATCAAGGGACTCCTTCACTATCCAATGGCATATTTGGGACCCTGTGAAGTTTGCAGAGACAGTGTGGATCCACAGTTAGAGAGGGTGCTTGTTCAAGCACTACTTGAGAACAAGCAATTTTTGGTGCATTGGAGGAGCTTGTCGAATGAGGATGCTACATGGGAGGGTAAGCACATACTTGACCATCCAACACTGAAGTTGCTTGGGGACAAGCAACATTTGGGAGGGGAGGATTGTAATGTCCCTTCCTAAATTATTTGGAACAAGATTAATTTCTACATTTTCGAGCCAATTTTGGAGGTGACGGAGCCCATTTCATTTTTATTTGAATACTTAGGAGTTAGAAGTTACTTTGGGATTTTGTTAGTAGCATGTGGGGCCACCCACACAAGGAAATGCGCACACCCTAAGCCAATGGTTCAATATGCATGAGGGCGGAAATCGAAGGCTTAGTGAGGGACCGGGGAAGGAGAGCAAAAGACTCCGCGAAATCTATAAAAAGGAGGCAGCACTCCTCATTTGACATATTTGGCATATTGAATTTCTTCTTAGTTGCTTGAGCTGCTTAGTCAGGTCACTTGTTGTTTAGCACGAGTTTTCTGAGCAGAGAACTCACCCTTTCTTCGGGGGACTTCGAGTGCCACCCTAGAGAGGTTCTTCCATAATCTTCCGGAGGTGATTTTCAGTGTGATTTCCAGCATTTGCATTCAGAGTTTTTCCAGTGGTGCATATTTCTAGAGGACGCGGTGGGGAAATCGAGTTGAGGTCCTTTGCATTCTTTAAGTGTGCTATTGTCGGGAGAAATTCCGGGTGAGAAGCTTTGGTGATTTGTTGCTCACTTGGGTAACTTTTTGGGCTGAAGGTGATAGCTTTCTTCAGTGAGGATTTCGCAGTTCTTGGGGCCAGCGTAGATGGCAGAGATTGGGCACACGTGGGTGGTGGAGACTCAACCATTGGAGTTGTTCCTTTCCAGGAGAAATAAGGGAAGAATTGGTGGAGGCAATTGCTAACTTTCCGAAGTGTTTGCGGAGGATTTTGCTAGAGTATTGACAGTCAATGTGTTTCAACAGTTCTGGAGGGAGTTGGGCTTTTTGGGGGTCGATTTTGGAAGGTCAAAATCCGGCCAAACCATTTATGGGTTTGTCTGGGTTTTCTGAGAGGAGTCTATGGTTAAAATTTCAGAATTTTCCAAACGATATTCAGACCTAAAATCCTAATTCTTATAACAAGGTGAATTGCTAGTTAGCAGGGGAATTTGCACCATTTTGTGGGTTCGACTTTGGCCTGGAGATAGGCCAAACCTTTTCTGGGTTTTTTTGGGTTTTAGGTGGAGAACTCAAGATTAATTTGGCAGAATTTTATGAGCACTTTTGGAGGCTCAAACAGGGATTTCTTCCAGCCAGCAATTGTAGAATTTCTAGGGCCAACGCAGAACATTGAGTAGAAGTCTTTTCTTTGCATCCGAGCAGCATTTTTCTCACATGGGATTGTCTAACTTGCTTTGGAAAGCCAGGTGCACACATTCGATGCATTGTACTCTCCTTTGATAATAAAATGGCTCAATTTGGCGCAGCGCTGGTGCAATTTTATGGGTGTTTGATTGTTGTCTGAATTTTTATGTGTCGTATGTGTATTTTGCTTATTTAGCACTGTTATTTCCTTTTTGGAACATTACATTGAGGCATGAGTTTCATGCTCAAGGAAAAATTATTTTTAGGTCAAGCACCCATTGAGTGTTTCTAGGTTTGTCATAAAGTCAATTGAGTCATTATCATGTATTGAAGACCCATTTGGGCATGTTACATATTGTAAAGAAAAAATTATTGAGTCAAAATATAGTCAAAAGACCCTCTAAGTCCTCGTCATGGCACAAAGATCAAGTCGGCCTACATGAAGGGACAAGTCGGCCTCAAGATATCAATTCGTACCGCTCACAAGCCTACAAATAAGAAGGAATTCGATCTCATTTGTACACTCACAAAAGCAAGTTAGACCTCCTGAAGGTAGAAGTTGGAAAAGGACAAAGAAGAAGAAGAAGATCAAGATCAAAGTTTTTGGGCCTCTCTCTCTCTCTCATTAGCGTTTCTACAGTTTCTGGGCTAGACGAAATTGTGAAGCTGCAAGGTCAAAGTTGTGAAGTCACAAGGTCGAAGTTGTGAAGCTACAAGGCCAAAGCTATGAAGTTGCCTCTAGATCAAAGCTATGAAATTGCTATGTCAAAGCTGCTGAAGTTGCATGAAAGTTGAAGTTGTAAAGCTGCTAGGTCGAATTTGCTTAAGCTGCTAGGTCGAATTTGCAGAAATTGTTGTTGGGGTCAAAGTTGTTGGAAGGTCAAAGTTTGTTGCTGGAAGTTGTGCAAAGAAAGCTCATCAAGGATGACTTGGTCTTGGAAGGTCTTGGTCAAGGGTCATAGGTCTTTGAATTCTTCAATTGAAGTTCTATAAGAAGATAAGGATTCTGGTGGGTTTTCCTCTCAGTTGGAGAGGTTTTGGCCCTAGTTGATCGCCTATATTTTGTGTCCTATTGTCTCATTGTTGTTTATGATTTGTTAGTTGTTTGATGATAGAAAACATTAATAATAATAAAGGAAAAAGAAGTTAATCAAATAAAGTAAAAATACATCACAAGCAGTTATCAAAGTAAGAGAAATCACCTACACTTGTTGCCACCTAGCTTTCTCAACATGGTCTCAGAGCTAAGGTGACTACATCAAGGAAGGGCAACATGAAGAAGGATACTCTAGGGCTGAAGTATAAAGAGATCATCTTGGAAACATCGAGAGCATCAATAATCAAGAAGGACTGACCCTCTCATCATATTGAAAGGGAATAATTAAGAGCATCAAAGAAGACCTCAAAACCCTAGCTCATCCAAAGAAGGGTTCCACACTTGAAGCATTCTTGGGAAACTCACACATTCTACAATCATTACCACAAGGAAGGAAGAGTGAAGCACTTTTGGGTCTGTTTTTTTGGGCTATATTCTCCACACATGTGAAGTATTAAGACATCCTTCTACAGCAGCAATTATCGAATTGCAGCGACCATCAAGGATCAAATTGTAGCCAACATAAAGGATTAAGTTTTGTGCCAAGAAAGGTCTCCTTTGCAAGCCGAAATAACAAGAAAAAAAAGTTCAAGTCAAGCGAAGTAGAAAGGAGGCAAAGTTGTCCATCTTCTAGCCACACGTGTGAACTAGGGTTATTGCTGAAAAGGCCGAAATTCTGAAGAAGGGCCGAAATTTGAGGTTGTGAAACAAGTTTAACTAGCGTTGTCTTGAAGGAAGAAAAGCAGGAAAAAGTGTTGTCATCATCATCAAGGAATCAATGTGATCTCCCTTTGAGCCAAGGATCACTTTTGAAGAAAGACATCTTCACCAAGAAGACATCTTCTATTATCTACATCATCATCAAAATCAAGAAGGCATCAAGTTGAAGATTTCATCATCTAGGAGTATCTTCACTTGACAAGTAAGTATTTTTATATCTATATTTGAATATGTCAAAATGACTTCATATTGCAAGGAGAGCAACAAATTGGTTGGGTCGTCAAACTTTCTTGAATGGAAGAAAAGGATAGATTTGATCCTCATCGAAAATGATGTCGTTGGTCATGTTAATGGTTTAATTGTCGAACCACCAAAAGAAGAAGCTCAAGCTCTACAAGATGAAGATATCAAAATAAGAAAGAATAGCCTCATACTTTATGAGGGTGTCAGAAATAAGATACCAACTCCAAGAGTTGGGAGAAATAATGTCTGACAAGGAAATGACTACCATAGTGCTCAATGCACTACCAGAGGAATGGGGCAACTTCACATCAAGCATCTATGGGAAGAAGGAAGCTACTCCTGTCAACGAACTATGGTCATTGTGCAAAATCAAAGAATCCACGCTGAAGGAAAAAATGGATGTAGGATCAAGCGAGCAAGCTCGAGCATTTGTTGCCATGGCTAAAAGAAAAGGGAAGTTTGAGAAGCTTGGTCCTAAAATAAAATATGTTGAAGGTTCAATGGTATGGATGTCATGAATATGGGCACTACAAGAGAGATTGTCCAAAGCTCAAGAAGAATAGCAACAAAAGAGGAAGGGAAGAAGCCCATATCACTGAAGAAGTGGGAGAAGCTGAAAAGAAAAAATCCAAAGAAGAAGGAAGTAAAAGATCTTTATTATGATTGAGATAGTCTTCCTCACCTCGTTCTTTTCAAGTTTTTGTTTCAAGTTTTCTGTTGTAAAGTATAACTATCATGGAAGGAATCATTAGAAGCATGATAGAATGCATTATGTTAGGAGATGGCATCGTAGAAGCATACAAGTGAAAGCAAGAGATCGTAACATCATCATAAAGAAGCATGAAAGATAGCTGAAATACAAGTCTATGGTTGTCACCTATAGAAGGATATAGTTCTTCGTAACCTCATTAGAAGCATAAGTAGTACTTATGGGAAAATGAAATTCATCTAGTATAGAGATCACCATACATCATTCAAAAGGAGCATTTGCAGGATGAGGTCGATCAAGATCCTCGGATGGAATTTTCATTGGAAGGTTCACCTACTGGAAGAAGCATGTGTCTCACCGGGAATTCCAACTTGTATGGGATTCATGGGATGATAGCATGATGTCAAAAGAAGTGAAGCAGGTCAAGGGATTGAAATTCTTTTAATCAGGGAAGTTGCCGACAGAAGTCTACATGACCAAAAGAAAGAGATGAGGTATGTATGCATGTACTTGATAAAACAGAGTCATGTCATATCGTTGCAGTTATTATTAATGAGTGCTCTACCTCAAGAGCATGATCAAAAGAAAGGATCTCCTCCTGTGAAAGGATGCATGAAGGCACGATTCACACATTGACTAGATGAAATCAACATAATATGTCCTCATATGAAATATGAGGTGGTTGACAAAGTTGAAGGAACTATGATTGGAAGTCCCTGGGAGGAAATGTGTGATTAATGAAAGGAAGAGATCATGAAAAATACAACTATGGAGAAGGCAATCAACATTCAAGAAATAGAAGATTTAACTATGATATCTCCAAGGGAAAGATATGGGGATCCTGATAAAGTCTGATAAAGAAAGTGACCTTTGACGTTGTATATCTTTTTGGAGATGTGTCAATATATATGCAGGATGTTGATGCAAACAAGGAGATGTCATGATGAAAGACCATCACAAGAGTATTTTTTATTTAATGTTCATTTTCTATTTTTGAACAATATCTAGATGAGCTAATGCAGGGCTAGCAAAGGAAGAGCTATAGATGTCATCTACAACCGACACTCATGTGGTAGGATGAAAGATCCTGAAGGAAATATGATGTGAAGAAGATAGCAAGGTATGAAGGAAAGGCCAGATATGGACTAATGGATCACTTTCCAATGAAAGAAAGGATGACATGACTGACATGATTCATGAATGAAAGTGATGGATGGTCAATGCCCTACAAAGAAGTCCCCAAAAGATGAAGACTCCTAAGTAAAGAAAAAGAAGTTCATGACATCGAAAGGAGGATCACTTCCAGCAGTTGGTTGTCCCATGATCTCCATGTAAAGAGTTGTTGGAAGCAAATCCCCGGTCAAAAGGGAGCTTGGTCAAGTCCCTGATTAAGAGGGAGCTTGGGTACATTCCTTTTATAGGAATGGGTACATTCCTTCACTGGAATGGGCATATCCTCCCTAATTGAGAGGGAGAGATAAACACATCATTCTTGTCTTCACCTGGGAAGATAGAATGGAGGATTGGGTAAGCATTTGGCATCGAATACTCTTTAAGGATGTGGTAGGGCATCCAGATAAGAGTATTCGTAGAGGATCGATATTCTTTGAGGACTGGGAATCCAAGATAAGAATAGTCCTGATGGAACATACTCTGAGAGAACCCAGGTGGGGTATGTTCCGAAAGAGACAATAATGAGGGTGTCTATAAATCATTGGTCTCACCAGCATTGTGCTTTGATCTTGTGGAGAGATAGAGTTGTTAGTCAAGGCCTTACTATGTGACAACGTTGGATGATATGATGTTATACAGATGGGTTAACAATCCGACTCTTCTTATGATATTTCTTCAAATTGAGAATGTCTAAGGACCTTGTATGAATTATGAATACCTCCCTAATTAAGAGGGAGTGTTGAAATATGTAACTAGGTTTGGTCTTCATAATGACAAATGTAATCATGATTTTATGTATTTAATGAAAAGAGACAAATAAATTTATTATTTATGTTCTTGAGGCATGGGTTTCATGTTGAAGGAAAATTTACTTTTAGGTCAAGCACCCACTGAGTGCTTCTAGGTTTGTCATAAAGTCAATTGTGTCATTTTCATATATTGAAGACCCATTTGGGCATGTTACATATTGTAAAGATAAATTTATTGAGTCAAAATATAGTCAAAAGACCCTCCAAGGCCTCGTCATGGCACAAAGACCAAATCAGCCTACATGAAGGGACAAGTCAACCTCAAGATAGCAATTCATACCCCTCACAAGCATATAAATAAGAAGGAAGTTGACCTCATTTGTACACTCACAAAAGCAAGTTCGATCTCCTCAAGATAGAAGCTGGAAAAGGACAAAGAAGAAGAAGATCAAGATCAAAGTTTTTGGGCCTCTCTCTCTCTCTTTCGTTAGGGTTTCTATAGTTTCTGGGCTAGACAAAATTATGAAGCTGCATCAAAGTTGTGAAGCTGCAAGGTCGAAGTTGTGAAGCTACAAGGTCGAAGCTGTGAAGTTGCAAGGTTGAAGCTATGAAGTTGCCTCTAGATCGAAGTTGTGAAGCTGCTAGGTCAAAGTTGTTGAAGCTGCATCAAGGTCGAAGTTGTGAAACTGCTAGGTCGAAGTTGCGGAAATTGTTGTTGGGGTCGAAATTGCTAGAGAAGTTGTTGGAAGGTCAAAGTTTGTTGTTGGAAGCTATGTAAGGAAAGCTCATCAAGAAGGAAGGATGACTTGGCCTTGGAAGGTCTTGGTCAAGGGTCATAGGTCTTGGAATTCATCAATTGAAGTTCTATAAGAAGAGAATGATTCTAGTGGGTTTTCCTCTCAGTTGAAGAGGTTTTGGCGTTGGTTGATCGCCTATATCATGTGCCCTATTGTCTCATTGCTCTCTATGATTTGGTAGTTGTTTGATGATAGACAACACTAACAATAATAAAGGAAGAAGAAGTTAATCAAGTAAAGTAAAAATACATCACAAGCAGTTATCAAAGTAAGAGAAATCACCTACACTTGTAGCCCCCTAGATTTCTCAACAAGAAGGACCTTCTAGTAGGTCCATGTCATCATTCTTCTTCTCAATAGGAGGAGGAGGAGGAATGTTCCTTGCTTTCCCAAGGGCAGCATCTTCATCAAATGTCACATCCCTGCTAAACTCAATATTCCTTTGATCAGGCACATATATTGTAAAAGCTTTAGAATTTTCACAATATCCAACAATGTACTTTTCTTCCCTAAAGCTTCTAGCTTGATCCTCTTGTCCTTCGGCACATGAAAGTATATAGTGCAACCAAATATCCTCAGATGTCCAACATCGAGCTTCACACCTATGAACACTTCTTCATGGGTCTTGTCACCCAAGGCTTGATAAGAGGTCCTGTTTTGAACATAGACCGTAGTGTTTGCAACTTCACCCCACATAAACTTCAGCAACTTTTGATCATGCAAAACGGCTCGTGCAACTTCCATGATGGTCCTGTTCTTTCTTTTTAGCCACTCCATTTTGTTGAGGGTTGTGTTGACCATGTACATATCAATAGTCCAAGAAGCAGAGTACAAAGCAATGGACAAATTTTTTCAAAGATCATTATCATCATTCAACATCATTTTTATCATTGTAAACCCAATTTCTGCAAGTTTATGTTGTAAATGATTCTAGTATGACTATTAAGCCATGTAATAACACCTAGGTAAGCCTATGATTCTTCTCAAAAGGTTTCATCCTAGGGAGTTTTTTTAACCTACCCGAATTATGTGTGTTTGTAAACACAAAAAATCGCAGAGTTTTTCTCCCAAATATACCCCAAAGCTAGGGTGGAACTCATTGACGAGGTCTTAGGTGAGTCCTAGTGTTTATCGAGTCTATGTATATCTCATACCAGATCTTGTGTCTTGTCGTGGAATTGGGTAAAATATTGAGGGTCTATGTCAAATGTGTATTTCCCCTTCTAAGGGTTCAATTAAATTGTAATTATTTGATGTAAAAGTGTAGGAATAATTTAGTGCATGGTTACTCATACTTAGGCACCGTGGCTAAATTATTTTATTATAGACACGCTTAAAGGGTGGAAAAAATAATTAATCCCCTCTTGAATCTTTTAATTAATTTTTTTGGGAAAATAAAAAGAAAATAATTAGCCGGAAAATTAATTAAATTTGAGTCAAATATTAATTTGAGAGAAATTAAATTCTCTCCAAGTGGAAAATCATCAAAATTCGTGGGTCAAAAAAGAATTAAATTTTGGAGGTCCTCCACCAAGGGAGAAATGGATTTTTTAAAATAAATTGACCCCTTGGACCTTGGTGGTTAAGTCAAAGTGGGTTTTTTGAAAATATTAGTCCAAAATATTATTTTTTGGATTAATACAAAAGGGATTTTAAGAAAATTTCGAAAATTTCTTCAAAATGAAAAAATAAAATCCAATCGACGGTGGAGATCCAGTTATTTCAAATGAAGATCAATCGATGAGATTATTTTGATGAGGATCAAGCCAACTAACTATTATTTTCCACTTGGAGGGGTTTTCTTCTCTCATTTTCTATATAAGGAAGCTATGAAGCTCTTCATTTCATCTTTGGATAGTGTAACAATTATATGATGTATTGAACAAGGCTCTGTTGGAATTTCTTTGCACTTAATAAAAAGTCTTTGGGGTTCAATTCAAGGTGTCTCTCATTTGTTGATATGTGGTATGTGTTGGATGTTTTATTGATATACTTTGAACTATAATGTTGATTATTATTTCAAATGCCAATAGTAGGAACATCTATTGGTACAGGTATCTTGCCTTAGGTGTTGGGCGAGAGTAAGCATTCTAGATCTAGCGAAGTCTAGCAGGTATCTCTAGGCTTATAGATCTATTCTGTGAATCAAACCCCTTTTGTTTAATAATCTATTATTTGAACTGCATTGAGTTAAAGGTTGCTCTAGCCCTTGGCCTCCAAGTTCACAGACTGTGAAGGGATCGAGCCCTTGTTTGGCTCCAAGTCTTGATCTAACAAAAATTTTATGCAAGAGGGCTTTGCAAAAATTTAAAAATTATTTTTTTACTATTTGCAAATTTATTTACTTGTGCCAGAAAGTTTAATATGCTAATAAGAGCAAATTTTGCTTTGTAAATGTTGTAAATATTTGTAAATTATTTTTCCATTAACCCTTGTATTTTAATGTCAAGCCCCACTAGCACAACTAGTTGAGGATGGGCCTCGTGAGCAAGGCGACCCAAGATCAAACCTCATGGGGGGTGGTTGTGCCCTATGCTAGGGAGAGGAGACATGCTAAAAAATACAGTCAGCTAAGGGCTGGTGTGGCACAGGCCAGGTGCGATCCCGGGTAACCTTGATGGCTTAGATGCCCCTAGGTCGCAGCTCCTGAAGCCACAAGTCAAGCCTAGAGGATCACAAATCACAGACAACTTGACAAACAAACAAACAAAAATTGTATTTTAATACTTTTATTTTTGTATAGTATTGGGGTTTTATTTCAATTTTTATATATATTGGGGTTCTTAGGTCTTCTCTATTTCATTTGTGCAGGCGATAGCTCAAGGGTTTGAAGCAGAAATCAATTTTTGGGCCAATCGTTTAAGAGAAGGAGGTTGACCTAGGCCCTAGAGGGTAAGATCTAGTCTCTTCAAGCCATATTTCCTCAATGTCCAGATGAAAGAAGAGGGACGCTAGCCTTTGGAGGTCTTTTGCAGCGATTTTGCAATGTTTTCTCGCCATAATTTTGTGTTTGCAGGGGGCCAAGGTCATTTGAAGGCTAACCGTGGGCATTTTAAGGCCATTTAGGCCTAGCCGCAGCCTTTTGTGGACATTTTACCCTAGCGACGGCGCTTTAGGGCTTAGCTGCATGCCTTAATGCCTCTTCTTTGTCAAGTCGCAGGCCTAAAAGGCCTTTGTTTGGGCAGTGGTAGCCTCTAGGAGGCCTATCCCTCCTAGTCGCAACCCCTAGAGGGGTTTTTCTCCTAGCCACAACCCTATTGGGCTCTTTCTGGGGTAGCCACAAGCCTTAAAGGGCTTCTAGCCCTAGGCCGCAACCTTATTTGGGCATTCTACTTATTGTTTTAGTCTTGTATTGGCTTACTTGTGGGGTTTTGGACTTGATTTTGGTACTAATCTTTGTTTTGCAAGGATAAGGAAAGTTTGGTAAGTGTTTCAAATGTTTACTTGTCTCATGGTATCATTGATTTATGCTATGTTGAGCTAACAATTGGTTTTGTAGGCTTCATCACTCATCGAAGGAATTTTCAAGGGCTCAAGTCCTCTCTAGCCTATCAACCAACTCTAGAAGCCCTAGACGTCCTCATTAAATGGTTGATCCATCACTTGGTTTGAGGTTTACATATCTAACATTGGTGTTGCAGGTGTTTAGAAGAGTCGAAGTGCACTCAACAAGCTCATCTAGCCATCTCACAAGGACTTAAGGCCAAGGGTTTGCTATCTAACCTTATCTCTTTCCTCACTGTTTTGGATCAGATCTGAGGTTATCTCACAACAGTGGTAAAATCTCTAAACACACATCCTAAGGGAGTCCTAAAACACATTAGCATAAGCCTATAATCATCACACATTTGGTCTCGACTCTCAAGTAATAAGAAAGATTTATGTCATTGCGGTTGTGGTGTTCTAAAGTGATTTTAGAGGACTGTCATATGGTTTATAAAGTCTGATATATGCCATAACAGTGATAAAAGGACATCTTAAGAACCTCTAAATTCATAAGAACTGATCTTGGGGCTTTGGAGCATCATTTCTCTTATCATAAGCCATTGGCAAAGTGATTTAAGTGGGTTACTCTAAGTTTTCTCTTCATCTTGTGGTTGAGCTAATCATTGTGGAAATATAGTGAGATAAAAGTAATTGATGTCTTGTTGGTCCCTCCTTGCATTTCCCATGTATTGCATTGCATCATTGACATAGTTTTACTCTTGTCTCCATTTGCATCTGTTAAAATTGGCAACTAGGGCCAAACTCCATGTGGGTCATCTTATTTATGGCAGCTAATATTTTTCTTGGACTCCTCTCATCGAGAGGTGTAGGATTGATCTAAAGATCATCCGATTCCGATAAGTATTCATGGAGTTATGAATTTATTTGTGTTATAAGACAATTCGTCAAGGTCGGCCAGCAACCAAATAACCCACACATGTGCTCAACGTTTTAGTATAAAAGGAGGTGACTTGATAGTCATTTCTACACACACTTCACTCTTGATTTCTCTCCACTTGTTCTGGGTTTTAGTGGCAAGAGAAATCTAGATGATGAAGCCCTAGACGCAAGAGGAAAGGAGAATAAGGGAGCTGCCCTAGGAGGATGCCCTAGCGGCAATCCTAGAGGGGAGATCTAACCCTAGACGCAGTGACAGAAAGAGCCCTAATTGCAGACACCTATACGTTGCCCAAATAGGTCTTAGCCGCAGCAAAGTCATGGGTCTTTTGGAGGACCGAGTTGCTGTAAAGGAGGCCGAGGAGATTTTGGGACAGCGTGGGAGAAATCTGTGGTTGAAGGTCGAGTTGCTGAAGGTGCAGTGGATGTATTTTGAGGACTGTTCACACTTGCATGGAGGCTGAGTTAGGAAAGAAGAATTGTGGATTGGTTGAGGGCAACAAGAGGTAAGGATTGACTGTTTTGGAGGGCTATTAGGGTGCCGCAGAGATCTGTGGTAGGCCGCAGCCCTAGCCACTCCAAAACAGGGTCGCATGTAGAGTTGAGAGGTTGCCATATGCCCAAAACAGCAGCATGGTACAGCAATGTTACAATGGGACAGCAACAATAGCATGGTGCTACAAACACAGTGGGACAGCAGCATGGTACAACAATGTTACAATGGGACAACAACAATAGCATGGTGCTACAAACACAGTGGGACAGCAGCATGGTACAGCAATGTTACAATGGGACAGTAGCAATAGCATGGTGCTGCAAACACAGTGGGACAGCAGCATGGTATAGCAATGTTACAATGGGACAGCACCAATAGCATGGTGCTGCAAACACGACAACAGCATGGTACAGCAATGTTACAATGGGACAACAGCAATAGCATGGTGCTGCAAACACATTGGGACAGCAGCATGGTACAGCAATGTTACAATGGGGCAGCAGCAATAACATGGTGTTGCAAACACAATGGGACAGCATGGTAAGCATGGTGCTGCAAGCTCACATGGGACAGCAGTGCAACATAAGGTGCAGCAGTATGGTGTGTATAACATGGTCATGAGGTCCAACATTGTGATGATGGGTGCAGCATGATGCAGCACGGTGAAGTGCAGCATGATGACGAGATGCAGCACAATGATAGGTGAAGGAGACACCTTGGAGAATCAGTTGAAGACAGATAGGTGAAGGAGTCACCTTGGAGAATCAGTTGAAGCAGCATGTCTTCAACTGATCTCATGTATCATCTTCTTAGAGATGATCTATGCTCTTATCTAGATAAGTCAAAGTGTTGACTTATGTTGTAAATGTACTATCTATCTATCTCTCTCTCTCTGTTGAACTATTGAAGAACATATAAGAAGAATTGATCAAGGGTTTCCCCACATTGGGGTTTGTCCCTGGCTAGCGCCACATCTTGTGTCCTCTTGTCTTGGCTTGTCTTCTGCGATTTATGTTTATGTTCTATCTGCAATTTACTATTATGCTGATGTGATTGCTAATCTGGAAAAGATATTGAGCTAACTGTGAAAATTGAAATAAATTGCTCTAAGCATAGAACATACCTAAAATTAACATGGTATCAAAGTTGAGGTGAAGACAAAGCCCAAGCAAGAGTGAAAGAGCAATCACCGAAGACAGTTGGGAAAGGACAAAAGGCTCAATGGGTCCCTCATCCCTCTTCAAATTCACCAAGGGTGAAGTCGAAGCAGAGAACATTATCAGAATGGTGCAGCGGAAGCTTCTGATGGCCTACCTAAAGATCACTTCAATGGGAAGTATGGATCTAAGGGTGGAAGGAAAGGCAGATGCCTTGTTTGTAATAAGTTCGGCCATTATGCGAAGGAGTGTCCGAATAGCAGGGACACATCACTTGATGAAGATAACAATCATTCCAGGGACATCTTCAATGATCGAAGGAATGACAGGTAATGCAGGTCATCAAGGAAATTGCCGACCCTTCAAAGAAAGCAAGGAACCCCAGGTATGAAGAATCAAATATTGTTTCTAATAAGATAAATAAGTGTTATCTTGTATTGGCCCTCTCCTTCAGACTCTTTGGGAATCTGGCTTATTGATTGTAGTGCTTCAAGGCACTTCATCGGATAGAAGGGTGCTCTCTCCAATTTGGTAGAGATGGAAACAACCGTGGGATTATACTTGGAATCAATGCCACCTATCCCAGAAAGGGTGTAGGGAATGTTACCCCTCAATTGAATGAGGGTAACTCGATTCATTTACAAGAATCTCTTTAATGTCCTGATCGCAAGAAGAACCTGGTGTCCATTTCGGCAATGGAAGTCAAAGGTTTCAGGGTGGCATTCATTGATGGAGAGGTACGTGTTTGAAAATAGAATTTTCAAAGATGTTTTTACTCATGGGTTCAGGGTTGGCAATTTGCATCAAGTTGCAGGAAGTCCATTGGGGACCATGTCAATTGACACATCTCATCTATAACACCGAAGGTCTACTTATGGGGCCCTACCCGATGTGAGTCAGATGGTGACAGGGATGCCTGAACTCAAGAAGAGCATGAAGGTACATGTCTGATATGTCCTGAAGGAAAATCTTACAAGGGGACCATTCCCCTCATGTAGCAGGTCCAAAGGTTTGGAACAACCCGAGGAGTTTGAGATTCATGATCGGGAATCTCATGTATGCAGGTGGAAGAAAGCCCTCTATGGCTTGAAGCAAAACACACCGGGTGTAGTATGAGAGGATTGATAACTGTCTGATGAAGTTGAGATTCACTAGGAGTGAAACCGATCCAAACCATTGCTCGGAGGTTGTGGATGATAGACCTCTCATACCAACACCTTCTGAGGACGACCTATTTCTAACAGGTGCAGACTCTCTCATTTGTAGAAGTAAGAGGGAGTTGGATTCCGGATGTGGAATGGTAAACTGCTAGCCCGTGACTACCTCGAGGATCTTAACTCTCAAAAATTATATGGTAGTGATGCTGGACCAGATTTGGGAAATGCCTCTGAGTTTCATAAACTCACTCGCATTGATGTTCTTGGTGAACTTCCGTCTGGATATATGTTTTGCAGTTAGCATGTTGGGCTCATATTTTGGTTGAGCCTCACTAGATTGGTGATAAGAATCTCCTGAGATATCTTTGGGGCACAATCTCTCATGAATTGAGATACACTGCCAAAACTGTGAAGCTGCATGATTATTCGAATGCTGACTGGGCAGGCAGTGTGGAGGATCGCAAGAGCACTTCTGAGTGGTGGTTCTCTTTGGATTCTGCTTAGATATCATGGATGAGCAGGAAACAGAAGTCGGTTGCTATAAGCACCACTAAGACCGAATACATAGCTACGAGTATGATCTCGTGTGAAGTTGTCTGGTTGTGGAAACTCTTCAGCAAGCCATTTGTACACATGATGGATACCACCGTGATCCTCTGTGACCAGGGGGGATTCGATTGTTGAGGAATCATGTATTCTATGATTGCTCCAGCATATAGATATCAGATACTACCTTATCTAGGATATGGTACGTCGATGAGCGAGGAGGCTCCATTGCATTGAGACTGATGTACAGGTCGCAAACATTCTGTCAAAGCCCTGGGGAAAGGTCAAATTTGTGACCTTCCCAAACGACTTGGAGTCGTTGAGAGACCCTCTTATGAGAGTCCTACATGTTGCATGCATTGAGCTCTAGGAGCTCCGGGGGGCTCGGGGTACTTACTGGAGCAACAAGCGACCATAGGGCGACTCTACCTCCCCTAATGGTGCGTTGTGTACAGGGTGAATGGCTCAGCCTTCCCCTGTGATACCCCGTGGCGACTTAGGGACAGGATGAGTGGTTCTCCTGTCGAGGCATCCTACCCATGCAGTTTGGAACTCATGGGAAGTACCTCTCATCTGGCCAATGAGCAAGGAAATGGGGTTAGGGACCATAGTAGTACTATCGATGGACGCATCGTTGTATCTACCGTACTCCCTATGCTAGGATGACCTCCATTGATCTGGAATCAATGAAACTGATCTGGGATCAGTATGAGTGGTTTGAGACACTCTCTTGTGATATTGATCTAGGATCAATAAAACTGATTTCGGGTCAGTAAGAGTGGTATTACTCAGTCTCTTCATATGGAACTGACTTCAGGTCAGTAGAGAATGGTATGAGACATTCTCGATCAATTTTTCTTCTTCATGGTTCAGCAACGCAGAGCAGTGCAGGGCATTGATGGCAGGGATAGTACACTCTGGCAAATGGATTAGCGGATGGAATTCTCCCTAGTTGAGAGGAAGCGTTAAAATTGGCAACTAGGGCCAAACTCCATGTGGGTCATCTTATTTATGGCAGCTGATATTTTTCTTGGAATCCTCTCATCGAGAGGTGTAGGATTGATCTAAAGATCATTCGATTCCGATAAGTATTCATGGAGTTATGATTTTATCTGTGTTATAAGACAATTCGTCAAGGTTGGCCAGCGATCAAATAACCCACACATGTGCTCAACGTTTTAGTATAAAAGGAGGTGACTTGCTAGTCATTTCTACACACACTTCACTCTTCATTTCTCTCCACTTGTTCTGGATTTTAGTGGCAAGAGAAATCTAGATGATGAAGCCCTAGATGCAGGAGGAAAGGAGACTAAGGGAGCTACCCTAGGAGGATGCCCTAACCGCAGTCTTAAGGAGAATGCCCTAGCCGCAGTCCTAGAGGGGAGATCTAACCCTAGACGCAGTGACAAAAAGAGCCTTAATTGCAAACACCTATACGCTGCCCAAACAGGTCTTAGTCGCAGCAAAGTCATGGGTCTTTTGGAGGACCGAGTTGTTGTAAAAGAGGCCGAGGAGATTTTGGGACAGTGTGGGAGAAATATGTAGTTGAAGGTCGAGTTGTTGAAGGTGCAGTGGATGTATTTTGAGGATTGTTCACACTTGCATGGAGGCCGAGTTAGGAAAGAAGAATTGTGGATTGGTTGAGGGCAGCAAGAGGCAAGGATTAACTGTTTTGGAGGGTTGTTAGGGTGCCGCAGAGATCTGTGGTAGGCCGCAAGCCTAGCCACTCCAAAATAGGGTTGCATGTAGACTTGAGAGGCTGCCATATGCCCAGAACAGCAGCATGGTACAACAATGTTACAATGGGGCAGCAGCAATAGCATGGTGCTGCAAACACAGTGGGACAGCAGCATGGTACAGCAATGTTATAATGGGACAACAGCAATAGCATGGTGTTGCAAACACGACAACAGCATGGTTTAACAATGTTATAATGGGACAGCAACAATAGCATGGTGTTGCAAACACATTGGGACAGCAGCATGGTACAACAATGTTACAATGGGGCAGCAGCAATAGCATGGTGCTGCAAACACAATGGGATAGCATGGTAAGCATGGTGCTGCAAGCTCACATGGGATAGCAATGCAGCATAAGGTGCAGCAGTATGATGTGTACAACATGGTCATGAGGTCCAACATTGTGATGATGGGTGCAGCATGATGACGAGATGCAGCACAATGATAGGTGAAGGAGTCACCTTGGAGAATCAATTGAATCAGCATGTTTTCAACTGATCTCATGTATCATCTTCTTAGAGATGATCTATGCTCTTATCTAGATAAGTCAAAGTGTTGACTTCTGTTGTAAATGTACTATCTCTCTCTCTCTCTCTCTATTGAACTATTGAAGAACATATAAGAAGAATTGATCAAGGGTTTCCCCACATTGGGGTTTTTCCTTGGCTAGTGCCACATCTTGTGTCCTCTTGTCTTGGCTTGTCTGCTGTGATTTATGTTTATGTTCTATATGCAATTTACTATTATGCTAATGTGATTGCTAATCTGGAAAAGATATTGAGCTAACTATGAAAATTGAAATAAATTGCTCTAAGCATAGAACATACCTAAAATTAACAGCATCTTAATATTACATATAAGCACTCTTTGAAATTGTGCCTCGTCGTTATTTTCTGAAGTGAACCTAATTGCATACCTTGTTGTAAGAAGTTTGAATGATTGCTAATCCTCTCGGTATTGCATAAAAGAGCATTGTTGTCAAACAGCATAATTTTCAAGGTAGCCTATTGTTTTTAATTGCTAAAGAGACACAAGATTGCTCTCCCCCTTCTATTGTCGAGGTTGCCAATTCATAATATCATTTTACAATATCTTGCAAGCATCAGCTTTGGAGCATTAAGTTAAAATGTCAATAACAAGTGATATTGTGGTCTTAGCGGTGATTTCATTCAAATCTTATGATTGAATAATCTCTATTGGAAGTTACCAATTTTGCTCTTTGCCTTCCATTGTCATTTAGAGCACTTGCCTCATTAGGATTGTTATTTCATTGGATAAATCTTGAATTTATTTATTTTGAAGCATCTTAATTGGCAAATCAAGTGGTTTATTGGCACATTGCTTTAGTTGAGATTGTTTCTACGATCGCTCTCTAAGTACTACATTTACGCTCTAGTGTTGAAAGCATTGAATTTTAAGTAATTTAATGTGAAGTACTTAAAAATCATTTCATAATCTCTCTAAAAGCCATCACCCATATCTTGCATTTCATTCTAGGACTAGAAGTGCATATTTAAAATATACCTCCAAGCATAAGCTTGGTTGTAAGAAGATAGGAACACCTTTCTCACCTAGCTTGCAAGGTTTAGACCCTCATTTGTGGTTAACACAGGTGACCTTACAGTTCTCTTGTGGGCAATCCCTTGCAGGAACGGAGGCACTTGGGTGGTTAGAACTCCACGGGAGGTATCGTTAATGAGGCCTTAGCCTCCTTCTTTTGGACTTCTCTCTACAACCTACATTTGAGACTAACTTCAAAACAGTTGAGAGAAAGAATTCACCTAGAATAGGCATTCTAACTAAAATTTACCAAGAGCTTGCATCTCACTTAGTTTTAGGTATTGTGTCTCATATAGGATAGTTCTTCATCCCAGCAGCAATTGTTCATCCAGTAACTCGGAATTTAATCTATAGTGTGCAAGTAAATTGACTCCTAAGGCACTAGTCTCTAATTGATAATCTCAATAAATCTAATCAAGTTGTGTTAAACCAAGTTGCTAGGCCAATCAATTGTGTCTCCAGAACTCATCATCTCATTCCTAGGGACTACCCCCTTTAGCTTGTTGTAGGGAGACAACTTAAACGGAGAGGACCAAGATCAGAGTGACAACCACTACCCTGAGCGTTGTCGCATTCTCATGTACAATTTGAGCGACAACAGGTTATAAGGTACAATATTCTTCTTCTTAATCCTAGCTTTCTTGCAAAAGTCAATGAACTCATTCTAAGTGAATTCTTCTCCATTATCAGACCTGAAGACTTTGATTCTCTTCCCTGTTTGATTCTTTATTAGTGCCTTGAAATCCTTGAACATATCAAATGCCTTGTCCTTGTGTTTCAAGAAGAATATCCATGTCTTTCGTGAGAAATCATCCACAAAGGTTATTTAGTATAAATAGCCACCAAGAGATTTCACCGACATGGGTCCACATAAGTCAAAACGTATGAGTTGTAGAATGTCACTGGTCTTGCTCTTGCTAGAAGAGAATGGCCCCTTTGCTTCATAGTGTAAATGGGCAAACCTTCAGTGCCATAGCTCACTTTGATGATTGCTATCATGTACCAATGCTCAGATTGGTCTTCCATTGACTCTATAGAGTCCTTCAATTCTTGATCCCAAAGTAAATGCATCCCTCATGCGAGATTCCATAGGCCAAGTGAGGACCTTTCCTCTTATGAAGGAAACCCTCATCCCTTTGTCTTCCAAGGCAAATATAGATACAAGATTCTTCTTCAATCCTGGAACATACATAACATCATGTAGATGTATGATTTCACCATAATCCAAATGAAATGAAACAGAACCAAAGCCCTTCACTAGATAAGTAGAATTATCTCCAAGAATGATCTTCAAATTAGTCTCCCTCTCAACCAAATTTGAGAGGACTTCACAATACCCAATGAAGTGTCTAGAGGCCCCACTATCTACCAACCAACTATCAAACAAATTTGAGGGAGAGGAACTAGAAAATGCAAAAATAAGAAAATATTCAGATTGAGTAACAATTGCATTATTCCGATACCTTGAGTTCCTTGATCTCTTTTGAGGGCGGTGGCCATCTTCACGATCATCAGGAGAATCTCTTCTTCTTCTATCATTTGTCTTGTAGTTGTTGTAGCCATGATTATTGTTGTAGTTGGACCTTGGAGTTCTTCTCTTCTCTGGGCAATCTCAAGCAAGGTGACCAAGCATGTCGCAATTGAATCATTCCACTTGTGACATATCCCTTTTAATCCTTCTATTAGAGTCCTTGGATGGTGGAGTAGCCTTCCTTGAATTAGATGGTCTTCCTTTCCTCTTCTTGTCTTGAGCAACAAATGTAGAGAGTTCTCTTTCTTCATGCTTTTGAATCCTTCCTCTAGAAATCATCCTGGTTTCTTCTTTATTGCACTTGCCAACGAGCTCATCAAATGTCAAGAACTTGTCAGTGTTGCTTATAATAGCAATAAATTCTCCCAAATTGGAGGAAGACCTTGAAGTGCAACGAGTACCAGCTCTCTATCAGACAGATTCTCCAGCAGTCAGCAATTGATCCTTTATTTGGGATATCCTCATGAAGTATGACTACACAGTCTCTCCCTTATTCATTTTGATGTCCTTGAGTTGATTTTTCAAGGAGAGAATATGGTTCAAATTGTTCACCTCATACATCCTAGCCAGCTTATCATAGAATTCCTTGGACTTCAACTTAGAAATGTAAGTAAGCAAATGATCTCCTAAAGAGTCAATAATTATTTTCTTGGCTTTGGTCTCACCTTTCTTGTACTTGGCCTTGATAGTAACAGAAGCATTTTCTGGAGGCTCGGGTACTTTTCCTTCCACATATTCTAAGACATCATTCTCATCCAAGGTCACCTCCAACCTGATTTTCCAAGTAACAAAATTTGATGAGTCATTCAGCTTCTCTCCCTCCTTGAAGTATGAGGTAGACATCTTGACCAAGTCAAATAAAATATTTTCAAATCTTTCCAAAGGTGATTGCTTGTCTCTTATCTCCTTAGGCTCGTCTTCACCTCAGTGATGGTACCATGTTAATTTCCCAGTGTTCTATGCTTAACACAATCAGTTATTCCAATTCTTCTTCAATTAGCAATCAATTTCCAATATCTTCCAACAATAATAAGAAATTGTGGATAGAACAGTAAATGAAATGCACAATAGAATACATCCAAGAACAATAGAGACACGGTATTTGGTCAAAGACTAGGGAAAAACCCCACAAGGGGGAAAACCCTTTCAAAATTCTTCTTCTATTAGATCGTCATCAAATGTTCAACGGAGAGATACAATGTCCCAATTCATCAACAATGAGTCAAAGTCAAACCGTTGACTATCCAAAAACAACTAACCAATATCCAATCAAAGATGAGCCTAGAAGTCAAATATGGTCAACAAGTCAAATCTGCAATTCTAGTCAAAGTCAATAGCATTAGTAGCCTTGATCAAGAAATGATCAATAGACAAACTACCTCCAAATCAGCTTGATTAACAGTTAGAAAATGTGGCCTTCTTTGCTAGTCAAAGTCATCCAAAAACAATCCCAAAATAATGCCTTCAAATCTAGTCAAAGTCAAACTTTGACTTGTGTAAACCCTAGTTTTACAATTTCGGTCAGCACTAGTCAAAATGAACTGAAAGAGTTCGATCAACCTCCTTGTCAACTCAACCTTCCAAACAAATCGGAAAATCAGAGTCAAACCATGCTCCAATTCCAAAAAGTCAACACTAGTCAAAGTCCCAAAACAGAGGATAAATTCAGCCAACAAAAAACGACTCTCTCCTTTGCACGTGTGAAGATGAACCTCCAATTTCAAGGTTATATGAACCAAACCAAGAGAAGAATGTGTTGTGTGATGATGCTCCAAGGTGATGTGACATGAGGTCTATTCGTATGTGTCTTTGGAGGTCGAATTAGCTTGTCTAGGTCAACTTGTACTTTTGTGCACATGTGGGTTTCTCATCAAAAATATTATTTTTCCTTGATCAAATTAAATTCTTCCAAGGGTTAATAAGGACTTCTTTGGATGAGGAAGGTTTCCCAATGGAAGGAATTTGTCCCTGAGCTGCCAAATTTTAACAATTGGGTGATTAAAATCTAATTGGAAAAGTGATTGCTACTAAATGAAGAAATTGTTAAAAGTGATTTTTACATCATAGAACATTGAAAAATTAACAAGTACATCAATCCTTCACTTTGGTTCTCTAGCCAGCTCTAGTCCAATTTTGATTTGCCCCAATTCGACCATTGATTAACTCTGATTCTTGTAACAATGAATCTTAGTCATTGTTGAATTTTAGCTTCATGGCTAACAAGCAACAACACAAAATTCTTGTTGCAACAATCAACCTCTTGGCTTGATTAGATGATACTAATGAGATATCTAGCTTTGACTAGGAATCACTCCTCATCCTTCATTAGTGGGTACTTGTTTGCTCTCCTCAAGACAATAGCATCTCAGTCCCAAACATAAGATCTCCCAATCAAAATCTCACAAACATCTAAAGGAACAACATCACACTAGCTTTATCAACATGTCATTTCAAAAATGGCAAATCCAAATCTACAAGTCTTAGTGATCCATAGGTCAACATCCTTGCACATCCATCACAAAGTGTAGAATTTCCTTGAAATTTTGTAATTGTTATAGTGAACAATTTGAAAACTAAAAACTAGTTTCTTTTCACTAAAACACAAAATTTCTCTACTTCAAATTTGCAGCGAAATAGAACAGAATTAAAGACACATGCACACACAATTAAACACATTGTTTTTCTACGGAACCCAGCAAAGAAAACTCTCTACTTGATAAGAATTTTATTGATAGAAAATTGAGCAGTTGATCTCTTACAAATACAATTATTTCAATCTGAAAACAACCTAGTTTTCCTGCCTTGAGCTAGACATGAAACCCTTGCAACATTGTTGATCTTGGTTTCCCTCTACCAATTAGTGCACAAGCTTCTCTTGCACTATCTTCCTCTCACAAGCTCCACGCACAAACTTGTGCTTCCTATTGCTTGGTATGACCAACTCGTGCTCACCAAAATAATTATTAAACGTGTGCCTTTGTTCCTTCTTTTAAAGGTAATTTGAATGGTTAAAATTAGTGAATTTCTAGTTAAGGAATTGAACTGGAGCTTTTCTAGTTAACAAAAGTCAACAAAACTAGTTAACTAGATCTTCCTAAAATTTAGAAGGCTAACTCCACTTAAGCTTTCAGCTCCCAATTTAACTCACACTAGAAAATCAAAACTTGACCTTCAACTTCAACACATCAGTAAACTGCCTAATGCGCTCCTAATTTTTAGGGAAACTCCTCAATTTTAGGAACTCGACCATGCACAAAAAGGAACTCGACTTTAACTCCTTGAATTAATGCACAAATCAAGGAATCACTTTTCTTGCTAATTTCAACACTCCCTCTTAGCGAGGAAGGTGTTCCTAGAAGAACCTCATCCACCTGGATCTGTCCAACACTACCAAGGTCTTTGTTGCTGCAGTTGCTCCCTCTGAACTAGAAGGCTTCCCTACTTTCTTTTACGGAACCTACTTTGAGGACATGTTCTTTCCCACCATACTTTGCGAGCTTTGCTCCTCCTCATCATCATCCTGTTGATCAACCCAATTGCCAACTAACTTAACCTGAAACTAAGATACTGGCTAAGGCTCCATCTTGAGAGCTTTATCCTGCTCTCACTCAACCATCACTTCTCCACTTTGTGCACTACCTACCTTGTTGCACCTGTCTCTACCTGCAACTTGCAAAGATTCTTCACCCTCACACCTATCTACTTCTTACATCCAGAAGCTAAGCGCTGGAGGTAAGCCTTACCTCTATTGAAGATGATATCATATCCCTTGTTCTCAAGGGTGGCTACCGAAACAAGATTCTACCTCAATCCTGGAACATAAAGAACATCTCTGAGATGAAGGGAATTACTTGACTCCCTCTAAAAGCTGACAACACCAACTCCTCTAGCTACATATTGACCATCATCTCCTAGCTCAATCTGAACCTGCATGTCCTCCTTCAAGTGGTTGAAACTCTTCCTATTCCTGGTCATGTGGAAGGAAGCTCCTGAATCAATATACCACATACTGTGATCCGTTGAGCTTGCATGGCAAGAAATTCTTCTCGAACTGGGCAGAAAAGTCATCTACCTCCACTAATGTAGCAGCATGATCCTTCCCGGCCCCCTTCTTCTTAACATGACACTTAGAAGCATAGTGTCCAAAGTTCAAACGCATGGCAATGGAAGTACTTGATCTTACTTAGATCCTTCTTCTTACCCTTCTCATTGGACCCAGCCTCTCCTTGGCCTTTCTTGCCCTTAGCCTTACTACCCTTGCCGCCAAGGAGTTATCCTCATCCTTTGTCATAATTGATCACCCTTCTATGGTTCCTCTTCAGATCTCTTCCTGTATTCAGTTAATCCAAAACCTTTCCCACTTTGGGAAGTTCTCTCTCCCACTAACAGCATCTTGAAACCCTACGACTTGTGAAGTCCAAGTAAGGCAAAACTCACAAGATCATGATCAGATACAACTACGCCCACCCCACTTAGTTTTGTCTCGTACCTGAGTGAACCCTGACAAATATGGCATGATGGGCTCATCCTTGCTCATCTGGATACTCCTCAACTTCCCCTAAAAAAGCAAGCTTCCTGGTATCACTGGTACTTAGATACAACTTCAGGATTGTATTGTACATCTCATACGTTGTCTTCTTCTCACGGATGTGAGGCACTATATGATCTTTGACCCCTTCTAGAATGATCCTCTTTGCCTTGATATCATTCTTATTATGCTGGGCCTATTGCTAGGGGTCTTGAGTTGGTGTTATTGCCTGCTTGATGTACTCTCCCACCCCATTATCTTCCAGCACTATTGTGATCCTCCCTTTCCAAGCTATGAAGTTCGATGCTCCCTCTAGACAGTGATCTGCTCTCAACCCTTGGTAAGCCATACCACTTCCCTTGAGAGCTCTCTAAAAACTTGCCCACTAACAGTCTTGTAGTCCTTCACAAGAACTGTACTTAGGGCCTCTAAAACTGCCTCTCCTGGCAGACCAAATGTCCTTCTTTGATCTGCACTTAGGCCTCCTTTTGACACCTATTAGCAGCCCTCCTCACTGCTCTTAAGATGCCAAACAGATCTCTGTCCAACCTAGACTCTATCCTCTAGCATAACCACATCAGCAAAAGGAGACACGCATACCTTATTTCTACTCCCTTTGTCCTTGGCAACTGTGCACTTTTTTTGAGCTGTGGTTAGGGCACAACAACAACCCTAAATCTGCTCCAAATGACTACGGTTCTCTTTTCCAACTGTCCTCCCTAACTTTTTGTCCCTTCTATCACTTCCAACACTCTTGTTTAGCCTTTTTGGGTCCTCCAAAAGACACCTACAGGCCTATGATTCTGCAACTAGGGCATAGCAGATGTTTTAGACCTGTTACCAAAGAGAAAACCACCCTTTGTTCACCTGCGTTGTACTTTCTGTGAATGTGGCCTAGTGTGTAGATCCTCTCTAGGCCTGTTGGCCCTCCAACCAAGAGCTACCTCACCTCTGCAATTACACAGAATTTCTGCAACCTGAACAGAAGACAAAACACTTCCTGTTGTTGCACAAAAAAAACCCAAATCTCCCTCCTATAGCCTCAGCCTTTCGCCCATGCAACTCAGCCCTCCAAACAGTCTAGAAAAGACACAACCCTTGCTCCTTTTCACCTTCGCTGGAGTACTTCAAGTATGTAGCCACTTCAGAGATCTTCCTAGGTGTGTTTTGCACTTTGGATGTGCTATTTTTATTTTGATCCGAGCTCGGATACCATGTAAAATTTCCTTGAAATTTTGTGACTGTTATAGTGAACGATCTGAAAACTGAAAACTAGTTTCTTTTCACTAAAACACAGAATTTCTCTACTTCAAATTTGCAGCGGAATAGAACAAAATTAAAGACACATTCACACACAATTAAACACACTATTTTTCTAGGGAACCCAACAGGGAAAACCCTCTGCTTGATGAGAATTTTATTGATAAAAAAATTGAGGATTTTATCTCTTACAGATACAAATGTTTCAATCTGAAAACAGCCTAGTTTTCCTGCCTTGAACCAGACTTGAAAGACTGTTGATCTCTACTGCCCTCTACCAATCTGTGCACAAGCTTCTCTTGCACACTCTTCCTCTCATAAGCTCCACTAACAAACTTGTGCTTCCTATTGTTTGGTCTCACCAACTCGTGCTCACCAAAACAATGATTAAACTTGTGCCTTCATTACTTCTTCTAAAGGCAATTCGAATGGTTAAAATTAGTGAGTTTCTAGTTAACAAAACTAGTTAACTGGATCCTCCTATAATATAGGAGGCTAACTCCACTTAAGCTTTCAGTTCCCAATTTATCATTTAACTCAGACTAGAAGATCAAAACTTGACCTTCAACTTCAACATATCAGTTAACTACCTCATGCACTCTTAATTTTTAGGGAAACTCATAAATTTTAGGAGCTCGACCATGCACAAAAAGGAACTCGACTTTGACTCTTTGAATTAAGGCACAAATCAAGGAATCATTTTTCTCGCTAATTACAACACAAAGGTTATGGCTTTGGATGTTCAAAGGTATTCGATCCCGACCTTTGAACCAAAACTCGGAAATAAGATTAGCTCAGCTCCAAGAATCAAATAGAGTATTGAGCAAGGAATTTTGTGCCTACACTTTAACATGGAAAGTCTTTTCCATCTAGCTTCTCTCTCTCTCTCTGGTTTCTCTTCATTCATCCTATAATGAGGAGGAATTTATGTTTTGCATATTCATCTTCATCTCTAGCAAACTTGAGCATGTTAGCTATAGTAGTTGATTCAACGAGGCCTGCATATTCTTCATATTTTTCTCTATTCTAGAGAAATAAGGTTAAAACTCATGCTTCTCTGCTTCATATGCTTCAACATTTGTTTATTCATCCTTGAACCACTTGGTCTTCTATGAGTCTCCAAAGGTCCTTTAAAAGGTTCCCCACTTGTTGTGAATTGTCTACGACTCTAGGTCATGCACAGACTTCAACTATACAAGCACACTTGTATGGCCACTCAAATATGTAAAGCGCTTTCTTACCAATTTGATTTATTTTTCCCTAGTGGGTGAGTTATAAGTTATAATTGCTCAATGGCACTCACAAAGTGTATTTACAGTGTTCCACGGGGACTCGCCCCCCCCCCTAGGGGTCTAGTTTCCTCGCTCCCCTGCGCTCCAGGGACTTGGGGACGAGTAGGGGACGTTTCCGCACGCTCCCAAAATGGAGGAAACTCAGGGGGACGTGCCAGGGAAACGTTTCCCTTCCCTGAGGGGGCGTTTCCGAAAAGGGGGACGTGGGGGGGCGAAAGGGGGCATGGGGGGACGAGGGGGGACGTAGCACACCTTTAATGCATTAAAAACCATTTTTAATTTTTAATTAACTAAACGCTGAACTTAATCTTTAATTAAGGGGACAGAATTACATTCATGTATGACGTTGTTTGTAGATTCAATTTACGGTTGCAGAACCGGGGACAGAATTACATTCACGTATGACGTTGTCTGTAGATTCAATTTATGTAAACTCATCCATAGTTTCGTTCAAATTTTATATAAATTCCCACACCTGGCGTCAATAGCAACCAGTTACAATTCGAAAGTTCAAATAGTCAAAAAAATATTATATATATACTGTGAAAATTTTATAAATTCGTACTTTCTACTTGAGGAAAATTGCAACAGCACGTCTTCATTATTATGCCCTTCCCCACGCCTCCTTACTCATCCATAGTGTTCCGCTATCAAGTCCGAACTCATTAAGACACAAATATATGGGCAGGATTTGATTCCCCAATCCATGCTTGTCATTGCCAAATATATAGGCAGCATCATTTGATACCCTGACCTCTGCGAGCATGAAATTGGACTGAGCAGAGAGAGTGATATGTAACCGCAGTATATATATATGCTGCAAGTGATATGTAACCGCAATATATATATAAGCTGCAAATCTACAGACCTGCATACGCTAAGGAAGCCACGGTGCTCACTCACCTTCTCTCAAAAGTTTGACGGGTCGGAAACCATCTTTTGAATGGAACTTGGTGTCACTCAAAGCTATTGGACGTATGTCAACTACCTGCTGAATTATTATATGCATTATTAAAATAGTTATAAAATAATAATTGAGAGAATGGTTTTTTTTTCAAGTCATTTCTATGGTTAATGGCGGTTTGTCCTCTAAGGATGATACAGAAAATAAAATGGTTTAGATTTTGATTTTCGAAAGCCATTCTTATACTAGTTTGTTAGGTTGATATGATTGATATAGGTTTATATTAAGGTTAATGTTTTGTTAAGTTACACATTTATGTTTGTATTTACGTTAAGTGAATGTATATAATAATGGTTGGAATATTTTAAAATATGATTTAATAAGTAAATAAATTTATTTTGTTTTTAATTAATTTTTTTTTAATTTAAATTTTTATTGAAATCATAATATTATTTAATTGATAATATTTTATTTTTATTTATTTTTAAAAATTGAATTAGAATTTTATGATGTTGTTACTATTCTCATGTCTATTCAATGTTATATATGCAAAAATTTGTATTTTCCATCTTGATGATTTGCTTTCCCAAGACATTGTTTTGGAATTAAAGAAAAAAAAAAAAAAAAAAACGAACAAACAAACAGCCTACCTTTTATAGTGGACTCAATTATTAATTAATAAATTATATTTTATATTTATAAATTTTTAAGAGCCTGATGCTCCCCACGTTTCCTAAAAAATGATAGGGAGCTTTTGCATAGGCCGCTCCCGCACCCCTCGCTCCCTCGTCTCGGAACCTTGGTGGAACATTGTGTATTTATAACTTACTAGTCAATTGCATATACAACTTAATTAAATAATGTATAATGCACATACAACCCCATAGTAGGTGCAATAATTTTAACTAGAGAAAACCAAATAAAAATTCCACATGTTGTTAAGTTTCAAAATAGAATAATACAATCAATTATGTGTTTTACTAATAGCTTCTACCCTTATTCTTACAACAATAGCCATTGACATACAACGTCGTCTCCTATGCTAGGAAGCAACTTGTCGCTTTGTACCAAACTTCACCAAGTCGTTTGCTGTTACCAAGTCCACTCTGCTCCCAAAAATATATAGAATAGCTCAAAACTGGAGACTGGTTCCAAAAATACATAGCATAGCTTCCAATCCTTAATCAGTTTAAGACAATCAAATTCCACATGTAAAGAAATCAGGCAATAAGCGTATGGATAGACTAGCCAATGAAGGAGCTAATGCTCCCAATCTAAGGTTGGGAACCCGTTGGAAGGATCTCCCAATGTTGATGTTGAAAAAAGACTTTGATAATGGAGAGCCACAGATCCGCTTGCTGCATGAAAGCAATCAACACAGGCCAGATGAGCAGATGGGGAACTGCAGAAACAAACACACAATATAGTCAAGGAAGGGTCCCCGCCCTGTTTCAGCAGGAGCTGCAGCCCACCATGACACTGGGGAAGTCCTGCAATGCCACCATGATATGACCTAAACCAACACTGGGTAGGACTATAAAGACCTTTAGAGAGAACCGTGCCAAACCAGGTCTCTGAGCCACAAATTTGTGTAGCCTCTTTTCTGTTAGCTTAGTAGAATATTATAGGATAGAAAATAATGACAAAGCATATTGGTCAATAAATACTGACACTGTCATAGTAGCACTAGTCCCTACTGTTGGTATTGTGGACAATCTGTTAGTTATATTTTGAACCAGGGAGTGCAAATGGAACCCCAGAACTAGACTAAAAGGCCTCGGCCCAAATTTGAGAACTCTTTTGAATATCTGTACGTTTGTAGAAGTATAAATCTCTACTTTTATTTACCAAAATACTTAAAATCTCCTTATCCACTAACTTAAAAGAAAGGCCTTCAAGATGGAGCTGTTCAAAGCTATCAAATGGTCTAAAACTATGTCTCTACTAATAGCTTTTTCGAAGGACACTTATTCTCACGCGACACCTAGGCATATGCTCCTGCATCAAAAATTGTGTAACACTACAACAAATGTCCTCGGCGCTCAAGAACACCTACCACTAGATGTAATGTAAATGTATCTTAAGCTATCAAATGGTCTAAAACTATGTCTCTACTAATAGCTTTTTCGAAGGACACTTATTCTCACGCGACACCTAGGCATATGCTCCTGCATCAAAAATTGTGTAACACTACAACAAATGTCCTCGGCGCTCAAGAACACCTACCGCCAGATGTAATGTAAATGTATCTTAAGCTAAAAGCATGTGACCACGCAAATAGTAATTTAAATTGGAGTTGTCTATAATGCGACTTTTTGAAGATTCCGGTGATGGAATCCGGCGGAAGAAATTGAGGTCAAATCTTGATTTCTTGCAGTTAAAATGGTTTTTTAACTGCATATTTGGATTCAGCACCCTGAAAAACCCCTGTGACGCTTTCATTGTGCAGAAACTAGCTATCAAACTTACGATTCCATAAATTCTTGCCAGATTTCCACCGGAAAAATCCGCCGGAAAGGCCTTCAAAAAGTCGCGTTATAGACTATTTCATTTAAATTTGATAGCCGTATGAACCTTTTTGGCTGTGTTAGACGTGATAGCTGAATAAAACATTTTGGCTGTTTTTGACGTAACAAAAATGGTAATTTTTTTAGACATGCATGGCTTAATCTTTGAGACAAGCATATGACTACTGGCAGGATCAACCGGTAACCATCTACTTCAACGTGCAGTTCAAGATATTGAACTTAATATTAACATAAATTCTGAATACACATTGTGGAATAGGACATTGATCTTTTTAACGGGAAACGGAACAAATCAAGGCCGCATGAAAATAGGACACGACTGAATAAATCAACATGCAGTTCAAGATATTGAACTTAATATTAACATAAATCATGAATACACATTGTGAAATAGGACATTAATCTTTTTAACGGGAAACAGAACAAATCAAGGCCACATGAAAATAGGACACGACTGAATAAAAAATCAGAGAATTTCTTGGAATGGAGAGCTAGCGTATGATAGTTGCGTGCTATTGCAAAAAGTTAACATGATAAATAATGGAAAACGAGAAATTGCTAACAGCACAAAAAGATGTACATACACATATATATAATGAAGCGAAAACGACGTATGTATGTGTGCACGCGCGCGCGAAAATAGCAATGTTTAGAAAACAACTGAAGACGCTTACCGTAAAACTACAAATGGCGTGAAACTACAGAACGAGCAATTGCCTGCAGTAGGCACATGACCACGCATCTGAAGCTTAAATACAAAATATATTACTCGGCGTAGACCAAGAGAGCTGGTAATTGTCTTGCGAGATGAAAATGCCCACAAATCTGTGGTGAAAAGGGGCGAATTCCCCAAAAACTCGATGCTTATGCAACTGCATTTAAATAGCCAGAGATTTTGCGTCAACGCCACATTATTTGCACAAAAAATAAAAACAAAAATAAAACAAAATATTTGCACAAAATTTATAATTGATCGATTTCATGGCGCCGCCCGTCAAATACTCACCTCAGAGACGAGTTGGAAGCAACAACTGTTCACCGAAGATAATGTAATAATGGTTTGAACTCTTTTGACTCGTGATAATAGAATTCCTGTTGCTTCGCGAAAATTTAAGTTGCTCGAATTCTTGAAACCCTCGGCACTTGTCATATTCAGTATTACATTAAATAACAGAATGTTGGCCGTAACAATAAGGTAGCTTGTTCCCTCAGGGGAATTGAGGGTTTGTCATGATCAGATAAAAATCATCATTCTGCACTTGTACTTCTCATTCTTCACCGTATCCCACCACGACGCCATGGGCGCTCCTGCCCAAAGCTTTTCACTTCTCCAACGGATCTTTCTTACAGTCGGACAAGATCACAAAACGAAGGGGGCCGAATGCACGTGAGATGAGAATCGTCTCAAATTCATCCGAAATTGACACGCAGGCGCACAGGTGAAATTTACCGGAAATGCAGGTCAAATGAACTCTCGTACGGTACCGGAAACCCAAAATTAGTGCAATTGAAAGGAAGTTTAGCGCCAAATGAGCTCTCGTACGGTACCGGAAACCCAAAATTAGTGCACATGAAAGGAGATTTAGCGGGCTCGTGCCGAGAAAACAGGCGAGCAGCAGGAGGAATATCCGGCAGGCCATGCTGGCATTTCCGTCACAGTTGCGGGAGGCCCCGCTCGCCCGATTTCCATGTGTTTTTGAGGACGTGGCTGAATGCGATTGGATGTGGAATGGAGGTTCCGTCCGACCGACGGGGACGATGCATGGGACCTCGTCCTCGGCATGACATGTTCCAGGTTAACGTAATATGTGGATCAGCGTAAAGAATCACTTCTTTATTCATTTATAATTATAATTTGTTTTTGCCAAATAAATAATTTCTGGCATGAGCAATTTGTTTTTCCCTGATTATGGTATGAGTATTTGTTTTTCCCTAATTATGGTATGAGTTAGAGTTATGGTTATATTTATTTATTTTTATTCATGAGGTGTAGATTAGTTTGTTTGTTTTCGATTTAGTTTTTATCATATTTTAGAATTAAATTTTTTGGAGAAGAATTTAGGATGGAAATGACTTTAAAGGAATTAAATTATCTCAAGAGACATCCATATTCAACAGAACTTTAAGAAGAAGATGAGCTTTTAAAATACATAGAAATGTATAATAAATTCAAAAAATTAATAAGATGTTTCACTTATAGAATGTTAATCATGGGTTTAACACGCTCTCCATAAAATAAAACCTTGTCAAAGCCCCATATGAATGTTTACATCAACTATAATCATATTTTGCTATGAACCAATTTTCTAACGAAGAGAAGTGTAACTCTTGAATTTGCACTAAATGCATTTTTATGGTGGGAGCCTTTCACATGGTGATGCGAAGATGCACATTGACCCATGACCACATGAGAATTATTCAAGATAGCCTTGAAAGAGAATTAGTATCCAATTGGACAATGTAACAATGAATACATATAGTGGCGAAAATTGCACTCGAAACAAGCATAGTTAGTCCTGGACTTCATTGCAGAATACCATCAAATATCGATCAAAGTGGATGACAAGAGCTTCAAGCATTTGGGAGTTTTGAAGTTCAAGGCCCATATGTATGTTACTTGAAAGAAGAAATGCATTTTCTATCTATCAACACATTAGGAGATGTTTATCAGTTTGCAACAAAGTTGGAAGAGAAGTTCAAATGTCATAATAAAATGCAACCTCAAAAGCCAAGTACTCAAATCAACAAAAGCCCATTTGAGTCCAAAGCTATTATAAACAAAGGCAAAGGTAGAGGTGAGATTCATTGGAAACAAATGTAGCAAATGTGAGGCCATTGCTTTATTAATAAATTTTAAGAAGCCTAATGTAGGAATGTGGTGTGATCATCATTAAACATCTACTCACTGAAATAAATGAAGCATAACACAAAAGCATACCTTGGTCATGGAAAAAGCATAAAAACATTATAGTAACCAAGAACCTCCAAAATATGTTACAATTAAATATTAGTACACTAACCACGACAACATTGTTGTCAACCTGCAATGTGGTTCTTCAAAGTGTCACAAATGTGTAACCCTTCATTCTAATAGAGAAAGTCCAACAACTACTTGTCACAACACCTAAATATGAGGAAGAGCAAGCAAGTGATTGTTTCATGTTAGTATTCGGCTAACAGGGTAGCATGGGCATGATATCATTAATAATAGAAGCCAAAAGAATAACATATCTCAAGCAACCACACAAAAGTTGAAACTAAAGGTTGTTGACTATCCTCAATCATATCTCCCTTGGATAGATGGAAAGGGGGAAGGAAGTTCCAATCAAGAAATAGTGCATGTGTTACCTCCCAAATTACCACTTGGTGCAGATTCCATGAGCACGAAGGTTGAGATCCCAAGGGAAACTTGGGCAAGTTATCCACTATCACCTTGGTAGCCTTGCCTTTTTCTCTTTATACTAGTTGAGATCTATTGTGAGGGGGATTCCTTGTGGTCAACTAAGCTCAATATGTGTAGGATAGAATGGGAGCAAGAGAGAGCTTAGAAAACATAGATGTTTTTTTGGAGATTTGGTATTTTTGGGTGGTAGATGAAAGGGCAAATTGATGCCTTATCTATTTGGGCTATGAGGGCATGCATTCAACTTTAGAGGGTTTTTCCTATCAATATTGGGGTGTCATAGGTAGTCAAAGTGATGTGCACAACAATAGCCCCAATTTAGTCACGGACATCACAAATTTGTTTAGGGAGAGGTCTATCTAAGATCCACTTCTCAAGACAATTCTAAGATGGCCCGTAGGGGCAAATTATTTACAGATGCAATGATTTAATTAAATCAAATGCATTGATGTTTTCTTTAAAAAAGAAACATAAGAAGAAATAAGGGGTAAATAACCTTTTCCAATATGGAAAGGTTGCTCCTATATGACCCTTGAATCGACTTTGGCATCCACAAACCTACAAATAATAAGTATTGATAATGCACTAAGAACAATTTGACACACATATAACAAAGTTGTACATGGATTGCACAATAGCTTAAACAAAAGGTGGAAATTATTTCATTCCAAAGCTTGGGAGGTCTTTCACCGACACCTTACAAATGAAGAGAGTAAAACCTTATATAGTTCTCAATTCTATCTCCCTTTACAATAAAATTATTTGTTCCCTAGATTCATTAGTCCTCCAAGGAATACAATGAAATAACCCTTTCAACAACCTACTTACTAAAAGTGCAATAAGTTTGTTAAGATCCACAACTTCATCTAATAGGTTCTAATAAGATATCCAAGGAAAACAAATAGAATGAATCTCTCAAGTAACTAGCTCTAATAGACAAATCAAATAAAAGTAAACAATGGAATTAGTTAGTAACCACCTCCAATAATAGAGCTAGATAATAGGGTAGCTTCTTTGGTTGGGGGGTAGATCTATCACAACCTCTAAAATAGTAGATAGATCCTTATCGACATGTGCACCCTTGAATATGTGTCTTATTTTTGAATCCAAGTCTCAAACGGTAGAATTTCCTCAATAAGTGGCACAAATAACCTCCTCAAATTGAGCCATGACTAAATCCTTGTGATGTGTGCCAAATAATCAACCATAGCCAAATGTGTGACATCCATGACTAAGTTGTCCCATGAGATGCAATGAAGAATGTATAAATAGACCTCCATGTGGTATGTGTCAATCATCATCATGAAAAGAATGTGAAGAAGGCCCCACTACCCAGAGCACTAAACTCAAGTGCCCTATAGAACATCTAAGCTTGAGTTTCAAGTACAACCACTCCCATAAGATGTGCAATAAACCCTCCAAGTGGTACGTGTGGCTCCAAAATGTAGCAATCACTTAGAGATCAATGCAAATGAAATGGATCTTATAGAAGTGGGGTGACTGGCATAGAATAGACACCATGAACAAAGAGCTAAGTCAAAAAAGACCCTAACAAGTGTACAACAACCTATATTCAATGATAGAATAGCCTCTGACCCAGTGAAATGCCTCCTTATGTGCCTAAGTAAGAAAGAAATCCATGAGAACAAAGTGTGTGTTCATCATGAAGTGCAATCTCATCATCAAAATAGAAGAACAAAACCAAGTGCTCTAGCAAATGAAGTCCATTTGTGCAACAAGGAGTGGGTTAGCCCCTCTAATAAATCAAGTCTAAAACATTATGAGAAAAGGGAGCACTTCATAAAAAGGGGTGTCTATCTCATTAATCATCACCATAAGATAAAAATAAACACCTGAAACCTAATGGAACCCTCATCACTAAGTGGTAAGTCGTTAATCTTCACCTAAAGGCTGAAAATCACCTTAATGATGTGCCAAAATGTTGAGATACATATCCACTAAAGGGATACCATCATGTGAGACTTATGACAAGGGTCCTCACAACAATCTAGGAAAATTCATTATTCCCAATGCAACATCACCACACCCTAAGCAAGTTCACAACACCCAAGGCACATATTTATAGTTCTTAATGTAGGACAAAATGCCCTAGGAAACAATTGTGATAACTCCTAAGGCATATGCACAATTCCCAATGCAGACAACTTAAAACTTTCCAAAATGTATGCATCGTGTAGCCAACCATGTGAAAATTGAAGTTCTCCTCAAGATCGAATGCCAAAGCAAGTGACATCAACCCCAAAACCCTAGGGTGCTCCAAAACATGGCAAGGGGGGTGAGTGCTTTACAAAATTAGTTGCTTATTACATCAAATATCACTCTAGGAGATATGGGACAATTCGCCCTGATTTCATCATATTTTTGTTAGGCTTCCCTTATTTCTATACTCAATCTCTGCAAGTTTGGGTCCTCATGCAAATTGTCCCATAACTCTATCTCCCTTTTTGCCATGGAGTTATGAGACAATTTGTAGGAGGACCCAAACTTGCAGAGATTGAGTACAAAAATGAGGGAAGCCCAACAGAAATATGATGAGATCAGGGCGACTGCGCGCACATTGGTGCTAGTCCAGCGCTTCACGCGCCTGCGGGAAGGGAAGCTGATACAGGCACAAGTACAGGAATTACAGCAAAAAGAATCAGTGTTAAAATCTCGGCTTCAACCTTGGACAGAAGAGACCAGCCATATTTCCCAGACTATTTAGGAGAAACTGAAAGCTTTGCAACAGACTCATAGGACCATGCGTCTTGCGATAGAGGGACCAACTACAGAAAAGTTGGTCGAAGAGGTGAAGTAGGCTGTAGTACAAAGCATCGTGGAGCTTGAAGCATTGAAGAAGGATTTCAGTGAGCTCTGCCATAAAGTAGAGAATCTAACTGAGTGACTCGAGGGCGTGTCACCATATTTTTGTTGGGGGCCTGTTCGGATAGGGTCCCTACTGTCAATTTTGGTTAGTTAATCAGTTTTTGGTTATAATTTTGTAAAGAATGTAAAGTCTCCGCGAAATGGGGAAGCAGAGCGCGCAACTAAGTAAGAGTCAAAGGTGCTTTAGCCCCTTATATGGGTAAGTGATAGGATAGTTTTGAGATTCATCCATAGGTCGTAGGCCATGGTATTGTAATAGAAAGGCTATAAATATTTGAGTCATAGTGAGTCTAAAAATATAACTTTTGGGGAAGAAATGTAAGGGAAAAGTGCTAAGGCAGGAAAGCTCTATTTTCTTGTACTTAGGCGAAAGGAGAAGGCTCCTATCGCTGAGTGAGCGGAGACATTGGCAAGTCCGCAACTAAGTGTGCGGGCCCCTGCCGCTGGGTGCGCAGGGTGGAAGAGTCTATAAATTGAATGTTGAATCTAATAAGTTTTGGACCAAACCTTTTTCATTTGTGCCTCGTTCTTATTTTTGTTTAAGTTTATGCATCGTTGCTTAATGATCTCTTTTCTATGAAATAAAGTATATTCTTTGTGCGAATATGTTAAATATTTAATACTCATGCATGAAAAGTGTAATGAACTTTGTCCGCAAAGATATTAAATATATTTGTTACTAATGGTTCGAATCGGGTAGATCTACGCGAAGGCAGATCTAGGGTTGTTATTTACTGAGCAAAAGTTGTGAATCTGCCTCTTTTAGATCTGATAAGCACGATCGCATCCCTTTGCGAAGACTTGGAGGTAAATTGAATAGAGTTGTAGTAGTAGACCATAGGAAGATATAGATCTGCGCGAAGGCAAACCTGAGCTGCAAAGGCTTCAAAATACACATCACACAGTCTCTGGATGCAAAAACCTGGTTTTAGCATCCCCCAATACTACTTCAGGTGAGACTGCAGCTTGCGCTACGCAGGTTGTTGCCGAAAGCACCAGCAGTTAGGGTTTTGTTGGTTGGTGTGAATAACTCTAAACCTGGGTCAGGCCCCCTCGAGCCAACACCACGTGACCTCAGTAGACTTATCAATGAAGCACTAGTGTCTGCATAAATGGAAATTCTTGGCTTGGTAAATTCAATACGTTCCTAAGTGCTTGATTTTGAGACTTATTTAGAGGCCACTTTACAGGGAGGCATGGCTCCAACAAATGATGAAAGGGTGACAATACTTGTAGTATGGACACTTGTTTGTGGCAACACACTCATAGTGACAAGATTAGCTTAAAGCAACCTAACTATGCAACAATACTTGTAAATCATGTACAAAGATCCATCACATGTAACTGGACATGAAAATCTATTAACGACAAGACAAAATCACTAGCATGCATTAGAAGACAGGCATGCAAACTAGGAGGGTGCATTTTCAAATCTCAAAGGAAGGTCAAGGGTCATTTAGGGCTTTGCAGTGTGCTCATGCGCTCAAGCAAGTGGAGAATACCATCAAGGGTGCACTGGCACACTCCGAAGGGTCGAAGGGATGGGTTGTTGGGCCTTCAAGCCTTCACAATGCGCTCATGAGCTCAAGGAGATAGGGAGGGTGCACTAGCGCACTCCAAAGGAACGAAGGAACATGCTCCTAGCCTTCAAGGTATGCTCATGCGCTCAAAGGAAAGGAGGGCACATTGGCACATGTTTAAGGGATGAAGTGAAGTGATTCAAATCTTTGTGGTGTGCTCATGCGCTCAAGGGACGACATAGTTCTTCATGGTGAAGGAGTGTGCTCAATAGGAAAACTTAGTTATTTTGGGCGCAATTTTGGAGGCTGATCGAGCTTCGGGTTCCAAAAGTGCACTCTACCTATTGAAATCTCATAAATAAGTTTAAAAATAAGATTTCATGATAATAATGAGGAAAAGAAGGATTTGCAAGCTTATATAGATGTTTTCACATTCACGGTGGAATATGAAGGGTTGAAGAATGTGAAGAGTTTTTGCATGCAACAACAAATTAACACTTGCAGAAGGAAGATTGAACAGAAATGCCAACAATTGAACTGAAAAAACAAAGAAACGACAACAAGAAAAGCAAGAATGACAGTGAAATCATGAAAATATTCAACATGAAAAACTTACTTATGAAGCAGGTTGATCAAGAGTTTCTTGATCTCCAACGGTGCGCTCAACTCAGATGAGAATGATTATGTAAAAGAATGATTAACTGGGTTGATTTAAAATAGTTTACATGCAAAATTGATTCATGCAAGATCGCCACTTGTCAATGAGTGGAAGGATTAATTAACAGAAGTTAAGTGGGCCCTTATTTTCTAGGAGTGTGCCCACATGCGACAAGATGCTCATGCATGCACCGCGGAAGAGCGCATGTCTTCAACACGAAGGAGTGTGATCAAGTAGGGCGAACTTTCTCAACATGAAGGAGTGCGCTCAAGGAGGGTGCACTTCTTCAACCCAAAGAAGTGCCCTCAACTCAAGCACATGTCTTCACCAACTTGGAGTGCGTTTTTGCCTTTAAAGGTGATTTTCTTGCTTTTGTTTGTTTTTATGTGCTTTTGAGTGTTTTTCTAGTGTGTGCATGACAAAAAGGAAAGTTTCTAAGTCAAGATAAGTCATGAGTTCACCTAACCATGGACTAGATAACTTAAGCGCTTCTAAGGGTTAGGTGACGACACTTAGGAAACATTGACTTAGGAGGATGTGACACTAGGAGAAAACACACAAATAACAAATCAAACAACATGACGACACTAAGGGGATTGAAACGACAGTTAATGTAGGCTCCAAAATTGACATAGGCAAATATTTTGGAGGGTTGTTGTCACAGTGACAACACAAAGCCATGTATGTCCAAAAATCTATCCAATCTTGTTCTCCCTTAGCAACAAAATCCATATCTAGTAGTGCCATGTAAATACCTGAAAAATCTCCACTATTGTCTAATACTCCCTCCTCGGTTTTGACATATGCCTGCTCAGTACTCCCACTACATGTGCAATGATTAGTCTAGTATAGACCATTGCATACATCAAGCTTCCAACCACACTAGCATATGGAACACATGACATGTTCTCTTCCTCTTCTCGTGTATTGGGACACAATTTTGTAGATAAGTTTACACATATACGAATATGAACCTTTATTGGTTTACAAATTCCCGCATAATAAATCTTTGCAATATTGCCTTGACATTTTTTTTTTGAATTAATCAAAGTTTCCTATTTTCCTAATATTTTTTAATTTCCATGCCCAAGATAAAATTTGCAGCACAAAGATCCTTCATGTCAAATTTAGAGGACAATTGAGTTTTCACTTCCTTGATGATTTCTCAGTCTTTTCCAATCAACAACATATCATCCACATAGAAGACCAAATAAATAACACAATCACCAACTAATTTGAAATATATGCAATGATCTTCTTTGCTCCTTCTGAAGGAAAGTCCCAGTATAAAAGTATCAAAATTTTGATACCACATCCTTGGTGATTGATTTAACCCATAAAAGGAATTTTTCAACTTGCATACTAGCTCTTTCTTTCCTTTGACAACAAATACTTTGGATACTTCACATAGATTTCTTCTTCCAGATCCACATGTAGGAATGTTATCTTCACATCCATCTGTTCTAGTTCAAAATAAAAAGCAACAGCAATAGATATATGAAATCTAATATAAATTAACTTGGAAATAAGAGAAAATATATCACCAAAGGCAATTCCTTATACCTGGGAATAACCCTTTGCTACTAACCAAGCTTTGTATTTCTCCATTCTGCCTTCTCCATTCAACTTCTTTTTAAAAACCCATTTGCTGCCAATGGGTTTTATTCCATCCAAAAACTCCAGTTGATCCCAAGTGTCATTCTTGTCTAAGGCTACCATTTCTTCCACCATGTCCTTTTTCTATATTTTTACATCCTATGAATCAATTGCCCCCCTTACAATTCTAGTATCACCATTAGTAGTAAACAAAGCAAAATTTGAATAGAAATCAATTGGAGCACACTTTCTAGTTGCCTTCTTTCCCGAACCAATCTCCTCAATACTAGAGTAAGTGGTTCTTCATATTTTGATTCATGTTCTTCTGTAGAGTCTGATTCATCATCCTTCATTTCAAACTCTATATTTCATGGTTCTTTCTCCCTTGGTAGGACTTTCTGTTTGATAGCATCATTGACTTCTTTAAATACCACATCTCAACTATACATAAACTTCTTAGTTTCTGGGTTCCAAATCTTATAACCTTTCAAACCATCTTTATATCCAATAAAGTTACGCTTTTCAACTTTCTTATTAATCTTACTTCTACTCTCCTTTGGAAAATAAACATAAATATCATAGACAAATACCTAAAGATGCTTAAGATAAGGTTTCTTACTAGTCCATACCTCATGTGGAGTCTTGTCATCCAATGTTGACGAGGGTGATATATTTACTAGATAACATGTTGTGTCCACTACCTCTGCCCATAATTCTTTTCCTAACTCAACACCACTGAGCTTGTTCCTTTCTTTCTCCATCAATGTCCTATTCATCCTTTCTATAATTCCATTCTGTTGAGTGTGTATGGAGTATTATTCTTCCTTTCTTTAACACTCTTCTTGCAAAAAATTTCAAATTCATTCCTATCGAATTGTCGACCATTATCTATCCTTAACACCTTAATTTTATTCTCTGTCTAATTTTCCACAAGAGACTTAAATTATTTGAACTTTTCAAACACTTCAAAGTTCTTCCTGACGAATAAATCCATGTATTCCTTGAGAAGTCATCTATAAATGATACATAGTGCACAAATATACCTAGTGATGGAACTGACACAACTCCAAACACATCATTATGCACCAATTGTAATATTCCCCCTAGCCTCATAAAACTAGAGGATAATTTTACATGATTCTACGTCCAATATAAACAATGTTCACAAAAACAAAATCTAGATAGAAATTAGACATACCTTCTTCCACATCATTATCATGAAGTAATTGAAAGCCCTTCTCTCCTAAATGTCATAGCATTTGATGCCATAACATAGTTTTTTCTCCATAAGCTACAAGATGATTTCCTGCTTATGCTCCACTCTAAGGAACAATGAAAATATTGCACCCATCACTAATAGTGCTTCACATTATTTCTTTAATAATGTTGTCTAAAAGGATTAAGGGCTCCAACATATTCATATTGTGGCACCATATGTGGCACATATCAAGGAGCAATTATTAAAAATATAAACTTTGGTCCAAAATATTAAAGGAGGTGATTAAAATAAATTTGGCCCAAAATATAAAGACCAAAATCTATATCTCTTAAGAATTGTTGATGCCACAAATTAGATTTCAAATAATCCGAAAACCTTATGTCAACCTCAAAATACACTTTCATATAACTATATAAACACACTCGCTAAAAGAAATCGGTGATATCAAATGATTGGAGCTCATTCTCTAAAGTTTCTCTGTGGCAATTGTGGAGTTTAGTGTTTTTGAGCAATATTTGATCTGCAAGATTTGTTGGCTTTATGTAGGTTTCGTTGGGACTTGTCATGGTCATTTTGTAGCTCATTCATTCTGTGCATATTTTGTGATGGAAGTGCAATATACTCTTTGTCTTTCAACTTGTTTGAAGGGTGGATGGTTATCAATTTCTTTTCTTTTCTTCTTAAGGGCTATTCAGTGGGCTTCTTTCATTCTGCAGAATCAACATGAATTCTCTCTCAATTTAGTTGTGACTAAGTTTTTGGGCTTCAGTTATTTCATAAGGCATTGTTGGAGATGAAATCTGAAGTTTCCCATCCAATATCTTCTATAATATGACTTATTTTTTGTGACCTATTTAAGTTCTAGACATAAAAATATTAGACTAAGATTTTTGGATGTCTTTGGTTCTGAGACACTCACATTGATGTTGGAAATATCCCGACCCTCTCTCATAGCTCGTAGCACAAACTAAGAGATCCAATGTAGCACAAAGCGTATAGAAGTTTGATGCTCTAATCTTTGATGAAATCATATATCAACAATGTTTAATCTCTTTATGTACACCTATTAGAGCATATCTATGTCATGCATGTATTCAAATTTGAAGCCGTGTCTCTTCCTAATTATTGCAAATATGCAATAGCTTCTGACATAGTTTGTACACATGTCATCATCCTTATTAAAATAAGTATGTTGTCTGTATTAGAAGTTTGAACTAAGTCACTGGATTAGATTCACTTTGGCATTTGGTCCTGTCATAAAGTAAGAATAAAAACTGTGACCTTTGAAGGTCAACCTCCTTGCACAAATTTGTATCAGCGACCATCAAAACCTATAGCACAAAAGTCACATTAAAGGGGATTGAAGTAATGATTTTCACCCCTTCTAGGGCATCAAATTGAAGCTTAAAGGTCTGATATGAAACAATCTCAATCATGAATTGTATAGCTAAGCAGTGTGACCCTTGGTGGATCATTGTGCCGAAACCTTCACCTATTCTGAAGCTGAGACAATAACAATAAGATATACAACATCTGATCACAATAAGACTATACAGTGCTTTACAGACTGATTATTATCCATGTGGCAGGGACATTGAAATATCCTTAGTAACAAATAGTGTTGGGTGAAAAGTTGTATGAATAATTTGTAGCATGAAAATGACTTTAATCGTAACTTGACCCTGATGTATGAAAACATTATTGGTTCTACAATATCTTGTTGTCGCGCTATACAAAATTCATACTAAACAAGTTTGAGGTAGTGCATCTATGGTATTCTTGGATCTTACAGACACAAGGGTAACTTCTAGACCAGTAGCATGATGATAATAAGATTGAGAGCAAGCCAACTATTTTAAAAACTTAGCAGAATACCCGTGACATGCATGGTAGTAGTGGTGATTGTGACTGAGGCAATTTCTGATACATAGTGTAATAATGACTTAGGATTATCAGCAAGTAGTCAAGCAAACCAGTTTGTGAGAAAATAAGTGTAACAATATGACGTCACTCGGTGAATGAAGTTTTAAGAAGAAAACATAGATGCTAGTATGTTGCAGGAGGTTTATATTACTGTTAGTGTTTAGTGTTTAGAGGGATTTGATACAAAGGATGTAGTGTGAGTGTTAGCAGATTGATTTTTGTTCATTGAACAAAGAAGAGTTGTTTTAAGGGAAATTGAACAATTATCTTGTGATAAAGACATATAGGTAGTGAAACATTGTTTTGTTGACATTGAACAATAACCTTGACATAACATACTAAAGCAACAAGCTTGACATATGTATTTATGACTATCACCTAGATAACTATAACAAAGAAGATATTGCATAAACAATATGACCATGATATGATGGTTTACTTTAATGTGAAACTGATGTGTAATAAATGTAGTATGGAAGTAACCATGAAGCAGTAATCTTGTTGATAATATTGTGATAGGAAGATTGAGACGAAGTGATCTACAAGACTGTGAGACCATGACCTTGTAACATTGTTTCAGAGGAATGTTTTCTTTTGTTCTGAGAAAACAAGTTGTTGGACGAGTTGTGACTTAATGGTTGTGACTTAATGGATAACAATATCTATGAATCAGTTGGATGACAGTGATTGTGACTTAGTTTGATGATAGTGGCAAGTTGGAGTTGTGATATCAGACATATGGCAACAGTTGAAGTGTGGCAGTAGTAGGAGTTATGGCAATAGTGGATAGTGATGCAACAGTGAATAGTAGTAGTGGTTAGAGTGATAGCAACAATAGAGGCACTAAGAGAGGTAACAACAACACAATGGTAGCAACAGAGGCACTAAGAGAGGTAATAAAGACATAATGGTAGCAACAGAGTGCTGTAGTGGACAATGGTAGCAACATTGGTAGTAGAGGAAAATTGGAGCAGTGGTAGCACCAGTAATTGCAATGGATAGCAACAACAGTTGTAGTTGTGATTGTAATTGGATCATTATCCATGGCACAAGAGCCCAACCATTCAGGGAGAATTTTCTTCCTTTCCGTCTTGCTGGTAAAACCCTTGGGGAGTCTTGCACTTACTTTCAGACTTGTCTGGTAAATGTTGTATGTATATCATACATAATTGAGCTTATTGACTAGACAAATCTTGTGTACTACTATTGATATGATGATGATGATTTATGTTTGTTGAATGCTTTGATTAATTAAGTAAGAAAAACTATCAATTGTAAAAATCAAGGAAATATTGATTCACACCCTCTTAGTATTTCCAACAATTGGTATTAGAGCCAATCCTTCTTAAAGGAATAACCACTTGAAGGCATATCTATAGCATCTGAGATAGGGAAGTCAGTGGAGAATGGTGAAATTCCAACTCTCAAATGCAAACTTCTTGAAGCTGAAAATTGGAATGGATCTAAATATGCTTTTGCTCTTGATGAAATAACTAGGCTGAAAAGAGAAGTTGAATTGCAAAAGAAGCATACGCTAGAAAAGGATCATGAACTTGATCACCTCAAAAACATGTTGCAAGAGGAAAACAACAGGGAAAGCACCTTGACAAACCAACTCAAGGAAAAGGAAAAGAAGGATGAAGAACTTGGTAGGAAAGTCACCTCCTTGAAGAGGGAACTTGAAGAATCCAAAAGAATTGAGGAAGCCTTAAGAAGTCAAATAAAGCAGAAGGAAGAGGATTGCACAAAACATGAACAAGAGATGGTCACCTTGAAAGAAGAAGTAGAAAAACTGACTCAAAATTTGAGGAGCATAGGTCTTGGATATGTTGGTGAGTCTTCATGCTCCAATGATGAAAAACAACCACATCTCAAAGAAGAGAAGAAGCCTCATGAAGAAGCGAAGCCACATATAGAGAAGCCTCATGATGAAGTGACTCCCAAAGTCAAAGTTCTACACAAGTCAACCAACTTTGAAAGTTGGAAGATCAATATTACAAGAAGCTAAGATAATGCATTCAAGACACCAAATTATAATAGAACATTCAAAAGTGGAGAACAACAAAGATACTCTCAATGGTGAGACACCATCAACAGATCTTCAACCTATACACCTAGGTATACAAGCACATTTTATGGTTATTGTTATGCATATTCTAAACATGGACATAGAGTTGTAGATTGTTGGAGATATACTAGAAGTATTGATAGAGGGTTTTATCAAAGCTCTAGAAGCATATTTTCTTGTAGACAAGACAAAGTCCCATATCCCTATGACAACATGAATTACAAATATTATGTTCCATTATTGAGACTAGATGTAGAGTGTTATTTATGTCACAATTTTGGGCATTTTGCATGAGAATTTAAAAGCGACATGACGTGTACTCTATATAATGAGGAAGGAATGACATTCACCATAAAGGAAGACAAAACCACCAAGGTCTGGAAGAGAAAACACACTTCATAATAAATCCTCACACAATTAGTAGATGCACCAAGATAGGGGGAGTTTATAGGAGAGCATACCCTCATGGGGAGCCTATGTTATTAGAATAGATGATGCAAATAGAAAGCACATTGTTATGGGGAGGTTGTAGTGATGTTATATCATGTAAGCATGTGACAAGGGGAGCCATATCACATGGAGATTTCGTCAAGGACATGTTTGTTACCCTTTTCGATTGATGTTAAAGGGGGTGAAAAAATTGGAAGAAATAAGGGAGAGAGAGAAGCATGAACCTTTGGTATGATGCAACAAACCTTGTTATGTTAGGTGTGTAGACATCAATGACAAAGGGGGAGATTGCTAAGTATGTTTTCATTGATGTCAAAGTGGAAGCGAGAGCATGTGTGAAAGATTTCATTGGTGTTAAAGCAGGAGCATGAGTAGGTATGCAGGAGATGATGCAACTAGAAGATTAAGCTTGATGAAACCCTAACTCTATGGTTTGTTTCCTTGGTCAACGGACATAACCTGCACTTGATGAGTATTTTGAAGCATAGATCACCGAATTTGTCTTGGATACCCTCACAATTGGATTCTCCTCGTCAAGCCAATTTTGGTGGTATGTGAAGTGTTCCATGGGCCCTCATGATTTGTGAGAAATGCCCAATCAAAGTTGAAAACCCAATTTAAGGTCCAAAACCCCAAGGGTTGACAATGTGCGATGATGTGGCAGGGATTATATGGTGCCAAGGACGAACATGTGCAACAAATACTAATGTGGCATCACATTATTTGTTTAATAATGTTTCCCAGAAGGACTGGGGGCTATAACATATTAATAGTGTGGCAACATATATGGCAAATATCAAGGAGCATTTATTAAAAAGATTAAATTTGGTCCAAAATATTAAAGGAGGTGATTAAAATAAATATGGAGTGTTTATTAAAGAATGCGATTAAAATAATTTTGGTCCAAAATATAAAAACTAAATATGCATTTCTTAATAATTGTTGGTGCCACAAATTAGATTTCAAATCATTCTAATACCTTATGTTGGCCTAAAAATGCACTTTCATAGAACTATATAAATGCACTCATTGAAAGAAATCGGTGATATCAAATGGTTCAATCTCATTCTATGAAGTTTCTCTGCAACAGCTGTTGGGCTTAGGGTTTCTGGGCAATATTTAATCTGCATGATTCACTCGGTTTATATAGTTTTCATTGGGGCATGTCATGGTTTTTTTGTAGCTCATTAATTGTACGCATATTTTGTGATGGAAGCAAAATCTGGTGCAACAAAAACTCTTTGTATTTCAACCTATTTGAAGGGTGGATGTTTATCAATTAATTTCTTTTCTTTTCTTCTTAAGGGTTATTCATTGGGCTTCTTTCATTCTCCAAAATCAACATGAATTCTCTCTCAATTTAGTTGTGACTAAGTTTTGATGCTTCGGTTATTTCGTAAGGCATCATTGGAGATGAAATATGAAGTTTCCCATCAAGGGCATTCTGTGATCTGACTTATTTTTCAGCGACCTATTTAAGTTCTTGACAACAAAAGATTAGAACAAGGTTTATGGATATATTTAGTTATGAGACACTCACATTGATGTTGAAAATCTCTAGGCCCTGTCTCATAGCTTGTGGCCCTAACCAAGACAGCCAATATAACACAAAGCGTATAGAAGTATGATACTCTCATCACTAATGAAATCATGTATCAATGATGTTCAAACTCTTTATGTACACCTATTAGAGCAGGTCTCTATGACACATGTCTTCAAATCTAAATCCACATCTCTTATTGATTATTCCATATTTGCAGTATCTCCGACATAGTTTGTACACATGCCTGCGTCTTTATTGAAATAAGTATGCCAACCATATAGAAGTTTGAGCTAAGCAACTGGAGCAGATTCAGTTTGGTAGTCGGTCCTGCCATAAAGTAAGAAGAAGCACTGTGACCTTTCTAGGTCAACCTCCTTGCACAAAGTTGTATCAACAACCATCAAAACCTGTAGCATAAAAGTCACATTAAAGAGGAATAAGTAATGTTTTTTTCCCTTTCTAGGGCATCAAACTGAAACTTACAGGTCTAATATGAATCAACCTCACTCATGAATTTTCTAGCTAACAAGTGTGATTCTTGGTGGATCACCATGTTAAAACCTTCACCTATTATGAAGTTGAGAAAATAACCCTAAGGTATACAACGTCTGATCACATTAAGAATATATAGTGTTTTCCATATTTATTATTATTCATGTGACAATGAATTGCAAATGTCCTCAGTAACAAATAATGTTATGTGAAAAGTTGTATGAAGAATTTATGACATGACAGTGACTTTGATTACTTGAACTCGATATATGACAACCTTCTTGGTAGGCTATTTCCATGCTATACAAAATTCGTACTAATCAAGTCTTTTGCAGTGCATCTATGGTGTTCTTGGATATGACAGACGCAAGGAAAACTTCCAGACCTGTAGCATGTTGATAATAAGATTGAGGGCAAGACAATTGTTTTAAAAAATCCAACAACATACGTGTGACATGGATGGTAATAGTGGTAGTTGTGTTCGAGAGAATTTATAATACACGGTGCAATAATGAATTAGGATTATGAGTATGCAGTCAAGCAAACTAGTTTGTGAGCAAAGAAGTGCAACAATATGACATCACTGGATGAATGAAGTTTCAAGAAGAAAACATAGATGTTGGTATGTTGCAGGAGGTTTATATTATTGTTAGTGTTGAGAGGGATTTGATAAAGACCAAAATGCAATGTGAGTGTTAGCAGATTGATTACTCTTCGTTGAACAAAGAAGAGTTGTTTTAAGGGAAGATGAAGAATGATCTTGTGACAAAGACACATGGATAGTGAAAATATAACCTTAACATAGTGTAGTATAATAGCAACCTTGGCATATGTATTTATGACCGTGACCTTGATAACTATAACACAGAAGAGATTGCATAAACGATATGATCGTGATATGATGGTTTAATTTTATATGAACCTAATGTGTAATAAATGCAGTAAGAAAGTGACCATGAAGCAGTAATCTTGTTGACAGTATTGTGACATGAACATTGCGTGGAGGCGATCTACAAGACAGAGAGATCGTGACCTTATAACAATGTTTCAGAGGAATGTTTTTGCGTGCCATGACAAAACAAGTTGTTGGAGTGGACGTGACTTAATAGATAACAATAGTTGTGCCTCAGGTGGATGATAATGGTTGTGACTTAGTTGGATGACAGTGGCAAATTAAAGTTTTGATATTAAATGTATGGCAATAATTGAAGTGCGACAATAGTAAGAGTTATAACAAAAATGGATAATGATGCATCAACAAATAACAATAGTGGTTAAAGTGATAACAATAGCGGAGGCATTGAGAGAGGTAACAACAACAAAATGGTAGCAACAAAGGCACTTAGAGAGGTAATAGCAGCAAAATGGTAGCAACAGAGTGCAATAGTGGACAGTGGTAGCAACATTGGTAGCAGATGACAATTTTAGTTTTGACTGTAATTGGGTCATTATCCCTGTTATGATATCCCAACCATTCAAGGAGCACTTGCTTCCTTCCAACTTGTTGGTAAAATCCTTGGAGAGACTTGAACTTCCTTCCAAACTTGTTTGGTAAATGTTGTTTTTACATAATACATAACTGAGCTTATTGTTGAGCCAAATCTTGTGTACTATCATTAATATGATGATGATGCTTTGTGTTTGTTGAATGCTTTAATTAAATAAGTAACAAAAACTAACCTGTTGTAAAAATTAGGGAAATACTAATTCACCCCCTCTTAGTATTTCCAACAATTAGTATCAGAGTTGATCCTTCTTAAAGGCTTAATCGCCTCAAGGATGTTGGAAATATGTTTTCATTGACGTCAACAGGTGGCACAGGCAAATCAAAGGCAAAGGAAATGGAAAAAAGTGTAAGGTAAAGGAAATTAGTAGAAAGGTGTAGAGGCTTTGGAGACAATTCCTGTTAGGATATTTCGACACATAGGAAATAGTTAAGTACAACTTGGTCTAGTATAGAGTTAGGTAAAGTGTGTTTCTTTACTATGTACATTTTGTAACTTACAATCCAACGGTCACGATATGTAGTGATCTGACGGTTCATTCTCTCCTCGGTATTATCGACACTTGATCCGTGCCTTAACACCCGATTGGTCCATGATCTCTATTTAAAGAGCATGGAGAGTCATTTGTAGGGTAATCCGTCTATGAGAGAAGCTTATGTAAATTTTCATTCTTTTATTAATAAATTGCCTGAAGTGGCCGCGTTGGCTCAGGCCGTGGACTGTTTCCCTCTTTGAGGGTTTTAACCACATCAAAAGTACTGGTGTATTGATCTGTGATCTGTTTGTGAGCGGTGTCCTTTGGTGTTCTTTCTGAGGAACTTACCCTGTAAATTCCTACATGGAATCAGAGCTATTTGAGGGCCGCGTCCGTTGGTGATCCAAATCTGAAGCCGGTAGAACTGCATCCGACAACCGTTTCCTAGATCTACTGTTTTTTACTGCTTTCAGGCCGAGAGCACTGTTTTGTTGTGTTGGGAGCATCTGTTCCAGTGAGGAACCCCTTTCGTTTCACGCGAAAAGGTTTCCGGTAGCCCTAGCTGTGTCATTTTTAAGATCTGGAGGTATACAGTGTTTATTTGCAGTTTACAGTCATTTTCTCTTTGTTTATTTCGGTTTCGGTTTATTTAGCCTTTTTTATTACCGGATCTATACCTTTCATTTCTGCATATGCTCTTTGCCCTGCGACTCTGTGCGATCTGGGCAAATCAGAAACAGAAAGGAAGGATTTTTCTCATGCGTATGCTCTTTTCCGCTGCGCCTTAGTGTGATCTCGGAAAATCAGAAACATTGAGGGAAATATTTAGTTTCCAGCTAAAGCTAACTTTGAGCCGCAAGGTTCGTTTTTGAAAATATCTAGTTTCCGGCTAAAGCTAACTTCGAGCCACAAGGTTCATTTTTTTTGTATGTCCGTGTTGGATTTTGTGTTTTTTGTTTTGTAGGGAAAAAGAGCTTTCTCAAAGCAAGCACGCAACCCAAAGCATCAACCTCTCTCTCTCTCTCAAACTTTTTGTATAGCTCACTTGGTGCAAAGTTAATTTATGAGAGTAGAGGTCTTGGGTTCAAGTCTCCATTTTGTGGGGGCGGATTTTTCATTTCTGCACATTCCCGCACTTCGTCGGCGACTTCATCAAATTTTTTTCAAAAAGCCATAACTTCTTCATCCGGAAGCCGTTTTCAGAACCGTTTTTTTTTAAACAGCCTAATTTTTCGAGATCTTTCCATTGGTTCACTTAGTTTCAGCATCTATAGCTTCAATTTTTTTTTTTTAAATGGAAAGTCCATGCCAAGTTATTCTTGACAGCACCAACTACTTCCAATGGTGGTCCTACATTGTGGATTTACTTAGAAGTAAAGATCTTTACAGAATAGCCACAGGCCAAGAGACCAAACCGAAAGATGAAGACAAGGTAGCTAAATGGGAAAATAGGCAAGACCAAGCACGTGGGTTGATAGGGATGTCTATTTCTCCAGATCTTAGATTCCATATTGCAGAACTTGATACTCCTGATGAAGCAATGAAACAGATTACTAAAGTCTTTGGAATTAAAAATGAACTTAAAGCCCATCAACTTGAAAATGAATTGCTTACATTGGACCCCAATAATTTTTCTTGCATTGAAGATTTTTTGTCCAAATTCAAGACCCTTAGACTTCTCTTAGAAGGTGCTAAGGTTAAGAAAGAAGATATTAGCCTTATCTACTCCATTCTTACTAAGTTGGGACCAGCCTATTCTGTGTTTGTTTCCACCTTCCATTCTACAAGAGAAGCCTTCATTTCTCAAGGACAAACCTATAAGTCCCCTTCCTTTGATTCCTTTTGTGATTCTTTAATAAGAGAACAAGAAAAACTCTTACACCTTGGTCTTCTTCATCTTGGAAACTCTTCTAAGAAAGCGTTAGCCGCCCAGCAGCAACCAAATCCAAAGAATCCTAAGAAGTTGTATCCTAAAAAGAATGGTCCTAAACCAAACAAGGGTCCTAAGCAATTTCAGCCTCAAAATGAAAAATCATTTCAACAAAATGATAAGACAAATAAAAACAAAGGGAAGAAGACTGATAGACATTGCAACTTTTGCAATCGAGATGGCCACTTAGAATCCAAATGCTTTAAGAAGATGGAAGCCTTGGAAGCAGCAATGAAGAAGCATAACATCCATTTGGAGCAATCTTCAACTTCAACCTCATCTTCAGGAATGGCACTTTCTGCATGTGGTTGTCAAGCATCTCGGTCTGGCTATGCACTAAATGTATCTTCTTCTTCTCATTCTCATGAGTGGCTCATTGATTCTGGAGCTTCTTATCACATGGCCAAAAACAAAGCCATGTTTTATTCTTTAAATGATTGTAACACCAAAAATATATATGTTGGTGATGATAGATCTCTTAGTGTTGTAGGGACTGGAACTGTTCATCTAGACAATGGTTAGTTTAATGATGTATTATGTGTTCCAACCTTATCCTGCAACCTTCTATCTGTATATCAGATAACTCATTCAGGTGAAGGTAAAATCGTTGAATTTTCACCTCATGATGTTGTAATTAAGGACCTAAGAGATCCTAGACAGATTTTAGCTACTGGCATTGCTGATGATTCTACAAGGTTGTATAAGTTTCACAACTTTGGGTTATCAAATCTTCCCTCAGTATTTGTTGCTCATAATGATGAAGTGAGCAAACTTTGGCATGAGCGATTTGGTCACTTAAACTATCGCTCTCTTCAGAATTTATGTAAACAAAATATGGTGACAGGTCTTCCAATGGTATCTTGCAGAGATGGTGTTTGTTCCGGATGTGTACTCGGAAAACATCATCGGGACAGAAAAACGTGCCTCTTGGCACGCCTCAGCCCCTTTACAGCTCGTGCATAGTGATTTATGTGGTCCACTTGCAGTTGCTTCATTCTCTGGCTACAAGTATTTCTTAACTTTCATTGATGATTTCTCCAGACGCACTTGGGTATACTTCTTAAAACTCAAGAGTGAAGTATTTAACATGTTCTTGGCCTTTAAGGCCTTTGTTGAAAAACAATCTGGACATCAAATTCTTAAGCTAAGATCTGATAATGGCGAAGAATATGTTAAAAACACATTCATCAACTTTTGCACTGAGAATGGAATTCAAATGCAACATACTGTTCCATATACTCCACAACAAAATGGTGTAGCTGAAAGGAAGAATCGCACCTTAAAGGAAATGGCTAATTGTATGCTTCAATCTAAATGACTTTGTCTTAATTATTGGGCAGAAGCAATTAACTGTGCAAATTACATAATAAATCACACTCCTACTAAGGTTTTAAAGAATATCACTCCAGAAGAAGCATGGAGCTCAATCAAACCAGATGTAAGTCACTTTCGTGTTTTTGGAAGTGAAGCATGGGCCCATATTCCAGATGAGAAACATAAAGCTTTAGAACCTAAGAGTGAAAAATGTATTTTTGTTGGATATTCTGAAGATGTCAAAGGATATAGACTTATTCCACTTAAGTCCAAAAATGTTATCATTAGAAGAGATGTAAAGTTTGCTGAAAATATATCAGCCTGCGAGCCTAGTTCGGCGGATGTGCCACCTCTCCCTATCTCTTCTACTTTTGAAAATATTTCTTCTTCAGATGATGAAAGCGAGGATGAAAATCCTCCCCCACCTTCTCAGGATCCTCCTTCAACTCCTCAGCTTCCAAAATGGGTCCGTGCTACTCGGGATGTAGCAGGTGATCTTGCCGGTGATCCTACAGATCAGCGACGTACACGTTCTCAGTTCGAGAGAGCCTCTTCTTTATTGGCTCAAGCTTCAGTGAATTATGATCCTGACACCTTTGCAGAAGCTTCAGGCCATCCAGATTGGGAAGCAGCTATGAATGAAGAATATCATTTATTATTGGCAAATGATACATGGGATCTTGTTCCTCTACCAAAGGGACGAAAACTTGTTAGATGCAAATGGGTTTACAGAACCAAGTATGGACCAGATGGGAAAGTTGATAAACATAAAGCTCGTCTTGTTGCTAAGGGTTTTCACAAGTTGAAGGCATTGACTACACTGAAACCTTCTCCCCTGTTGCCAAAATGAACTCTATCCACCTTGTTCTTTCCCTTGCTGCTTCTTTCAAATGGGAAGTCCATCAGATGGATGTTAAATCCGCCTTCTTGCATGGGGACTTGCATGAAGAAATCTATATGGAACAACCTGTTGGATTTATACAAACAGACTCCAAACTTGTATGTCGGCTTAAGAAATCCCTTTATGGTCTCAAGCAAGCTCCTCGAGCTTGGTATGCCAAAATGGATAACTTTCTTTTAGAATCTGGCTTCTCTAGGTGTCATTTTGACAATAATGTCTACACCAAGAAAGTGGGCAAGTCTCTTATCATTCTTGTTCTTTATGTTGATGATCTTATCCTAACTGGTAGTGATCCCAACCTTATAAACCATGTGAAGTCTAGCCTTAAAAGGAAGTTTGAAATGACAGACTTAGGACACTTACATTATTTTCTCGGTCTTCAAGTCTTGTAATCCAAGGAAGGTATTTCCCTTTCTCAGTCCAAGTATGCCTATGATATTCTACGCCATTTTCACATGGAAGACTGTAAGCCAGCCCCCTCTCCCTTTCAGTCTGGAGTCAAACTTTCAGTCACTTGTACTTCTCCTGAAGTTGATGCTACCTTATACCGTCAACTTGTAGGAAAACTTTTGTATCTAACCCATACTCGTCCTGACCTTTCCTTTGCCGTTGGCCTTGTTGCTCGGTTTATGCAAAACCCACATGAAAGTCATTGGAAAGCAGCTAAAAGAATACTTCGTTATGTTCGAGGTACAGTTCAGTTTGGGATTCATTACAGTGCCGAAGCAGCTCCTCTATTGGTTGGTTTCACTGATTCCGATTGGGCTGGTGACCCTGATGATTGGAAGTCTACTGCAGGTTATGTGTTCACTCTTGGTTCAGGACCTATTACATGGGCTTGCAAGAAACAAGGTGCCATTTCTCTTTCTTCAGCAGAAGCAGAGTATCGTGGTGCCGTAGAAGCTAGTAAGGAAGCCTTGTGGCTTCGTCAGATCCTGTCAGAGTTTGGCTTTCAGTAGCAGCATCCGACTACACTTTGGTGTGATAATCAAAGTGCCATTCAGCTATGCAAAGATCCAATCCAACATCGGCGCAGCAAATACATTGAACTGCACATGCACTTCATCAGAAAGCTCATTCATGACCATGTTCTTGAAGTGCAATATTGTTCAACAGAGGATCAAGTTGCAGACATCTTTACAAAGGCTCTCACAAAGGCGAAGTTCACTAAACTTCAATTTATGGTTGGAGTTCAGGAAGTTGTCACTAAGGGGGGATAGGCTCTAGTGCCTCCTTCCTTCTCCTATTGTGTCATATTTGTAAATCCTTCAATCCTATCCCAAGTTGTTCTTAAGGGGGGATGTTAGGATATTCCGACACATAGGAAATAGTTAAGTACAACTTGGTCTAGTATAGAGTTAGGTATAGAGTTAGATAAAGTGTGTTTCTTTACTATGTACATTTTGTAACTTATAATCCGACGGTCACGATATGTAGTGATCTGACGGTTCATTCTCTCCTCGGTATTACCGACACTTGATCCGTGGCTTAACACCCGATTGGTCCATGATCTCTATTTAAAGAGCATGGAGGGTCATTTGTAGGGTAATCCGTCTATGAGATAAGCTTATGTAAATTTTCATTCTTTTATTAATAAATTGCTTGAAGTGGCCGCGTTGGCTTAGGCCGTGGACTGTTTCCCTCTTTGAGGGTTTTAACCACGTCAAAAGTACTGGTGTATTGATCTGCGATCTGTTTGTGAGCGGTGTCCTTTGGTGTTCTGTCTGAGGAACTTACCCTGTAAATTCCTACAATTCCAGCATATCATATCATCTCAAGAGAGTATGGAAACCACTCATATGGATAGAGCTCTGAAAGAGCTTTCCAATGGTATGAGAAAGTTTGAAAATGGCCTCCTGTATTGAGAGATAGAGCCATTCAAAGTTGCAGGACCCCCCAAGTCAAACTAGCAAAGTTAAAAAGGACGGAGACTCTTTTGGCGCATAACCAAGTTTGGAAAAGAAGCCAAAACCGACGACATAGATAACATAGCAGCTAAAAGGTGGATCGGGCATACGTGGCTGACACATTAGTAGTGGGAAGCATTTTCATTGGCGAGAGGAGGAGCGAGATGACACCATTCAGACGGTGGAACCCTAGCAGGTACACCTTAGAGGTTTCAAATGTGGCGCAAGTGAAAAGTGCCAGGATGCATTGAGCGGTTGGAGCCCACTTGATAGTGGTAGCTTGGAGATATACCCTGATGGATTAGATTTAGTGCCCAAAGAAAAGTGTCAAACTATTGAGGTCGAGACACGACAACAATAAGTTGACCAATGAGAGGAGGCCCCCACTCCGACAGCTAACCCTGATGAGGGTGAGCTCAGAAGGGAAGCCCAAAGATAAAACAAAGAGGCAGTACAATAGGAGAGCTGACCCGACTAAAAAATAATGAAAAGGCCGGTAAGCCCAAAAACAAATCAACAAAGGATTTGGTCAGAAAATAAGGCCTCAAAGGACCTTTTCTCTCTCCTCCTACAAAAGACAGGTGGCAGCATGTGATTGGCCCAAAGAGTGGAGGATGGTGACGTCAAAACCAACCAATAAGAGGTGGACACGTGGTAGTCATATTGCTTTTGGGCACCCAAAGGGCCCATTTCTAGGTGGCAAGTGTCACCACTCTAGAAGCACCAGGTGTCCCTCGTGATGTTAGTATGATGTCATTCCGACAGGATGACCCCATTTTTTTTTTAAAGAGCATAAGAGGTGTTGTCGGGAAGCGAGAGCCGAGACACATGGGCATAGACAACACGGTGGCAATTAACCAATGAGATTCAAGTAGGAGGACCCCATGGGACAGGTCAACCCATAGGATAGAGCCCAGAAGATTCAATTTGGTGCACTTAGAGAAAGCACTCGGAAGCAAGCGTCGGGCCACGGTGGCACAACGAAAACCAATCAAAGAAGTGTTGGGCGGTCCGTATGGACACATCAACCTAAAGGTTAGACATTGATAGGTTTATTGTGGTGTGAAATCTCAATGTGTTAGGATGTTGGGGGCTACGAGCTAAGCGCCCACACCAGGATCTATGGAATAGGTAAGAACCAGGGCACAAAGATATAAAGAGTCGCAAAGGCTCTTGGGAGATCCAGCTTAGCACCTTGACCTTCCCTGGTCTGTTTAGCGTAGAAACAAAGTGCACAACAGAATAAAAAGAGTTGGGATCTTGGGAACTTCAGTCGTTGGGCATTATGGCTGGTCATTTCACATAGAAATGGGACCATCGACGCGAAGTCGTTAACATAGGAAATTGGCCCACGAAGGGCTTAAAAGGGCTTAGTGCCTAGGGCCTGAGCCAGTGGTCACAGAGAGCCACTCTTATGGTAGGAAATTAGGAAGGTGTGAGCGATAAAGGGCCTAAAGGCCAAATTCGATAGAATTGGAAGTTTTAATAGACTTTTTTGTTTAAAGTGAGAAAAGGGGCTGCAAAGAAATTTTTGGCCTACAACAAAGTGTTTTTCATGGCAGCTAAATTCAACAACTTGGTTTAAAAAGAACAATTGGCAACAATATTCAACAAAGCCTCTGGGCTTTGGCATGAACAATTGGTAGCTTAAGTAAGTGACAACTTTGAAACTATTTGGCAGGTAAGCCAAACATAAATAACAATGCAAAATGCTAATAACAAAAACGAGTTGGAAGCTTGTTTAAAGTGACATTTATGGTAGAACTATCAATTTAGAGGCAGTGTTGGCAATCAGGGCAAGTTTAGAAATTCAATAAAATTAGCAAAAGCTCAACTCAATTATGTTAAAGAGCAAAAATAGCAGAGAAATGACAGTTCAAATCAACTAATGAGCCCAGAATTGCAGATCAGAGAATGAGAACTTGGAGAGTAGAATTAAAAAGACTAAATTGAGCAGGACAAAGGCAAAATAAAGAAATTCATGCAACAAGATATGAAGATCAAGATAACTAAAGTTTAATTCAAAATATTAGTAAAAAATTCATTATAAGTAGAATTTGAGCAGCAAATTGAGTTGTTGTAGTGGTGAGAAGCAGCAGGTGGCTGCAAGGGCTAGGGTGTTGAATGAGAATTCAAGCAGCAGATTGTGCAGTGTGCAACAGAATTTGTGAGCAACAAAGGGATGCTCATGGTTGCAGCAGTGAGAAGCAACAGGTGGCTGCAAGGGCTCGGGTGTTGAACGATAATTCAAGCAACATATTATGCAGTGTGCAGCAGAATTTGAGAGCAACAGAGGGCTACTGGTGGTTGCATGAGAGAGAGCAACTGAGTGCTACAGGAGTAGGTGTGTTCAATAATGAAAAATTGCTAAATGTATTGGTGATTTGTTCAACAACTAGAGATTGTTCGAGGTGTTTAAGGTGGATTTGGTGAGCCGTTGCAGTAAGAATATTTATTTTTTTGTGAGGTAAGTGGTCTCTTTTTTCTATTATGAAAATGGATGAAAGATGGATAAAAAAGACTAACAAGTGGTAGCTTGTAGATTAGTGGTTGAAGCTCCTTCGAGTGGGTTCTATTAAATGTTCAGGGGCAATAGTCCCTTTTAGCAGAGATTGATAAACGAGTAGGGGAAAGAGTCCCTTCTAGTGAGTATTGGTAAACGAGTAGGGGCAACAACCTCTTTTAGTGGTAGCTAATAAATGAGCAAGGATTGAAGTTCCTTTCAGTAGCAGTTGATAAACCTACAAGTTTTAGCTTGTGGGGCCATGATGTAATCAAGTCGAAGATTGTAATAAAAAGAATATTTTTGTCTTGAGTATATGTTGCTCATGTTCTTGATGTTTATGATGTTATGTTTTACATGATTGAGTTGTGTTGTTGATCTATGAATAATTGTTAAAGTGATTAAAAATTAAAATTTGTGAAGAATTGTATAATTTGGCCACACTATTGATTCACCCCCCCTCTCAGTAGTGTCATGGTTTCCATTGTTTCTAATAAAGGACATGTATGACATTGATGTCAAAGGGGCAGAGAAACTTGGAAGAAATAAGGGAGAGAGAGAAGGATGATCCTTTGGCACGATGCAATATGCCTTGCTATGCTAGGTGTGTTGACATCAATGGAAAAGGGGGAGATTGTTGAGTATGTTGTCATTGATGTCAAAGCGGGAGCAGGAGCAAGTGTGCAAGATGTCATTGATGTCAAAGTAGGAGCAGGAGTAGGTATGCAGGGGATGATGTAGCTAGATGATGCAGCTTGACAAAAACCTATCTCTAGGGTTTGGTTCCTTGATCGATGGACATAACCCACACTCGATGATAATTTTGAAGCGAAATATCAATGAATTTGTCTTGGTGATGCTCACTTTTTGATTCTCCTCGTTGAGCTAATTCTGGTGGTATGTGGAGCATTCCATGGACCCTCGCGATTTGTGATGATGTGGCATGACTTCTATGGACCCAAGGGCTAACATATGCAACAAATACTAATGTGGCATCACATTATTTATTTAATAATGTTTCCCCGAAGGATTGAGGGCTCAAACATATTGATATTGTGAAGCCATATGTGGCACATATCAAGGATAATTTATTAAAAAGATAAACTTTGGTCCAAAATATTAAGGTGATTAAAATAAATTTGGAGTGTTTATTAAAGAAGGTGATTAAAATAAATTTGGTCCAAAATATAAAGACCAAAGTCTTTATTTTTAATAATTGTTGGTGCCACAAATTAGATTTCAAATAATTCGAAAACCTTATGTCAGCCTCGAAATGCACTTTCATAGAACTATAAAAATGCATTTGGTGAAAGAAATCAGAGATATCAAATAATTTGAGCTCATTCTTTGAAGTTTCTCTGCGATAGTTGTGGAGTTTAGCGTTTTTGGGTAATAATTTTTTTGTGAGATTCATTGGGTTTATGTAGGTTTCACTGAGACTCGTCATGTTCGTTTTGCAGCTCATTAATTCTGCGCATATTTTGTGACGGAAGCACCAATGTTTATGGATATCTTTGGTTCTGAGACACTCACATTGATGTTGAAAATCCCTCGGTCTTCTCTCATAGCTCATGGCACTAACCAAGAGATCCAATGTAGCACAAAGTGTATATAAGTCTGGTTCTCTATTTATTTGTGAAATCATGTATCAACGATGTTCAAACTCTCTATGTACAAGTATTAGAGCATATCTCTATAACACATCTTCAAATTTGAAGCAACATCTCTTATTGATTACCGTAGATTTGTAATAGCTTCCGGCATAGTATTTACACATGTCAGCGTCCTTATTGAAAGAAGTATGTTGACTGTATTAGAAGTTTGAGCTAAGCAACTGGAGCATATTCACTTTGGTATTTGGTCCTGCCATAAGGTAAGAAGAAACATCGTGACCTTTCTAGGTCAACTCCCTTGCACAAATTTTTATCAGCATCCATCAAAACTTGTAGCACAAAAGTCTTATTAAAGGGGATTGAAGTAACTATTTTCACCCTTTCTAGGGTATCAAATTAAAACCTAAAGATCTAATATGAATCAATCTCACTCATGAATTTTGTAGCTAAGCAATGTGACTCTTGGTGGATCACTCTGCTGAAACCTTCACCTATTTTGAAGGTGAGATAGTAACCCTAAGATATACAACGTCTGATCACAATAAGCATATACAATGTTTTCTTGATTCCTTATTATCTATGTGAAAATGACTTTTAAAAGTTATCAATAACAAATAATGTTGTGTGAAAATTTGTATGAAGAATTTATAGCATGAAAATGACTTTGATTACTTGATGTTGATGTATGATAACCTTCTTGGTTCTACAATATCCTGTTGTCACATTAGATTTTTTTTTCTACTAAACAAGTTTGGGGTGCATCTCTGGTATTCTTGGATTTGACAGATGCAAGGAAAACTTCCAGACCTGTAGCATGATGATAATAAGATTGAGTGCAATACAACTATGTTAAAAATTCATAAGCATACATATGAAATGCATGGTAGTAGTGGGGATTGTGACAATGACAATTTATGATACATGACATAATAATGAGATAGGATTATGAGTAAGCAATCAAGCAAAATAGTTTGTGAGCAAAGAAGTGTTGAAGTATGACATCATTGGATGAACAAAGTTTCAAGAAGAAAACATAGACGCTGGTATGTTGCAGGAGGTTTATATTACTATTAGTGTTGAGAGGTATTTCATACAGAGGATGTACCATGAGTGTTAGCAGATTGATTGTTGTTTGTTGAACAAAGAAGAGTTGTTGTAAGGGTAGTTGAACAATGATCTTGTGACAAAGACATATGGATAGTGAAACAATGTTTTGTTGACAATGAAGCAAGAACCTTGACATAACGTAGTATAGCATCAATCTTGGCATATGTATTTATGACTGTGATCTAGATAACTATAACAGAGAAGAGATTGCATAAATAATATGACTGTGATATCATGGTTTACTTTTATGTGAACATGATGTGTAATAAATGTAGTATGGAAGTAACCATGAAGCAATAATCTTGTTGATAGTATTGTGACAGGAAGACTAAGAGGAAGTGGCTTGTTATCATCAAAAAAACTTATTTTTGTAATTTTTTATAAAGATGTTGATAGCTACATTGTCAACATTTAAGGTTGTAATAAACAATTTAACTCTCCTAGCAATGTTTCGGGACCCAATATAGTAGGAAAGCGAATATCGCTGGCAACGAGGATAACGTTGTTTTATAATTTCTTCGACAGGCTAATTGTCAACGATTAAGTTATTTTTAAATATTTGAAATGCTGACTATGCCGACCATGTCAATGTCGGTATTTTGAACGCAGATGTATTTATTATGTTCAAAAGGGTAAAGTATGAATTGAATTGTGTTTACCGATGTAATCATTGAGAACACCATGTGATCGATTCCTTAATATCAAACGAACTCTCATTCATAATCATGACTAAGGGTGATGTTAATTTCTAACTTAACACATAATTAAATTTACTGTATCTTAAACCTCATGTCGTGTACGCAGTTATATGGGTAAGTTATCCGAGTTTTCCACTTGGCGATTGAAACTATTGTCAAGGTAGGGACACAACATTGAATCTCGCTAATAGTATCTGTCGGAATGGGAAAGGGAGGCATGCTAGACCGAATTGGTCCTAAATCATCAGAGCTATTGAATGTCTATCATGATCTCCTACATTTGTTCCAGCAGGCAGGTTGGAGTCAGTTTTTCTATCGGTGTTCCGATTACCATGATTTGGTAGGTCAATCATTAGCAACAGGTTTCAATGGTAGTAGTGTGGAGGTCAATGGTTTAATGTTTGAAGTCACAAAGCACACTATTTCCAAAGCCACAACTCTGCCCATGGACGGTGATAGGGCTTTCCGCAGCCATATTTTAGTAGGCATAGATAACTGGAAGGCGGGGGTTCAAAAGGACTGGTTACAAGACAAATGGTATGTCCCCTTACGACTTTGCCAATAATATTTTACTTGTGAGGGTCATTATAATTGAGTCAATTTGTATCATTTTTACTTCTCAGCACATTTAGATGGGCAGATTAGGATTAATCCCTGCTTCTACTTGTTGGAAAGCCTCAAGTACATGGCTGCTAGGTTCAGGGCTAGGGTTAACCCTTATTCAAATTTTATTTATCACAGGGCACTGATAAAACTTTTGATCGAAATTCAGTAGAGTAAGCTTGGGAGGACCTGGAACCATTTCCTTTTCTAGGGAGGGTTCCAGCCTCAACCTGCCAAAAGGAAAAAAGGTAGACCCCAAACTATTAAGAGGATGAATAAGACTCAGACTTAAGAATTGTTTAGACTTCCATCATGCATGAAAAATCAGAAGCCCCATCTACCTCAGCTGCCCCAAAATCTCCTAAGGTCTATTAAAGGAAGAGTGCTCGGCTTCACAAGCCAGAGCCTACATCGTTGAAAAGCCCAGAAGCTGACATTGGCCTCACTAATTTTCCAACTTTACCCTCAGAGAACACCCCTACAGACACATCTATTCCTGAAGATTTAAAGGGCAAGAAGCCAATAACAGAGGAAAGGGAACCAACACCTGAGATTCTCAGACCGGGTAATAGGCACACTAGGCCAAAAAACAAGTTACGGTATAAAATCAAGCTTAGAAGAAACCCAAAGCTAGCTAATCAAGCATTGACATAAATGATATGCCTATAAAAGACTTAATCATTAATGAGAAACCCGAAAAGTCTAAGAAAAATTCTATAGAGTCTAAGAATAAGCTTGAAAACTCTAATAAGAAAGGAAACAAACAGGTTGCCAAACCAAAGCCCATGGAGACTAGGAAGGACAAGAAACATAGATTAGACAAGTTGGATGTGTTACTCAAAGCTACCAGTATCCTCAACTAATATGGCAGGGTATTAAAACCATTTTTGTCCACTTATTTAAAATAAAATAAAAAAACTTAGTTTTTGCATTTTGTTGATAGTTGGCTTACCAATTTTGTATACAGTGTGAAAGTCAGGAGAGGTGACAATGATTTCATCGACGTTTTTGAAAAGCTTGACAGCGTGTCTTAGCTATTTTGAACAAACTATGCATACTGGTTAGTAAACAGAACCTACAGGAAAATGTTGATAGCGTGTCTGTCAATGATTTTTTCTAAAATGAAACATACACACTGATATCTTTGTTGCTAGAGATATTTGAAAGGATTGACCTCCTAGTTGTCAGCTATATCACAGATTAGAATATTAGTAACGTCGACGACTCGCTTGTTAGCGATTTTTCCAAAAAATTGTAGAATAGCATAAGACATCCATGGGCAGTGTTGATGAAGTAGAAAGAGGGACCCGTTTGTTGAAAATCTCCAGAGGGACCTGTTCTATTTTTGAGCCAAATAATTGATAGATCACTTTATTTTTGCCTAGATTTTAGCAGATTTGCCTATAATTTTTCTAGGATTCATTAGATATTTTCTAAGTTTATCTTTTTCATGCATGAACTTAAAGGATATTTTAAAATATCTCAGTATTGTAATTATGAGGATTCTATTATTTTGCAAACTGTTATGTGAAACTCTATAAAGACAGTTTATGAATAATGAAAAAGGGTTGGAAATCATTTGAAAAATTACTTGTAGTCTGGATATGTTTGAGCAATCTTAAATGTATTTGCAGTGTTTGATGAGCAACTAGTATAAAACTCATGTGTTTCATTTCCCTGTCAGTATTTCTTTGTTATTAATTGTCTCTTTCATGTCTGAAATGTTAGTTTAATGAGATTGGATTTCATTTGATGCTCCTCTCTTAAATTATCAGTCATTAAATACTTGTTGTTCTCAGCTCTTATAAGCTTTGTTTTCTCCCAGTTCATCTTTCTTCGAAATCTCCAAAACAGTCAAAGGACGTGTTACTCCCATGCTTTGTGCAATTTGCTCATTAGATCTATGATTTCATTTTATTCATAGCTTACATCCATGCCCAATGGTAGGTTTTGAGGATCATCCAACCATCTTATACCCAAACCCAAATCTGGCCACCTGAACTCAATTGTGAAAACCTTCTACTACAGTGACCATAGAGTAGTTGAGTTTTACGGAGAGATCTCCCTTTGGGTTGAAGGGCAATCTTTCAACCTAAAAGTGGTTTGAGGTTACCTTAGGGTTTCTCCCTGTAGCCAGGGTTTTCTCTAAGTGATAACATTTTGGCACCGTTGTCGGGGAACAAAAACCATATTTTTCTCCTAACGAATTTATTATTAAAGATCATATCTCTGAGAGCAAATGAAGATTTGTGTATCAGCTTGACTTCAAGTAGTTTTGTCTGGTGACTCCACTTTATCATCTGAAGGGTTCTTATTGTCAGATTTCTAGCTCATAGAGGTGTCTATACTCGGAGGAATCATAATCTGGATCTGCCACCGTTTCTGTTGAGTCCGGAAAAATGTTCAGAAAGAAAACTTCCAAGAAATCAGTTAAGATTATAGAACGATATAATTCATTCCCTGTGAATATTGAAGCTATTGAAGATTTGCAATTTGATGAAAAGTTCGAAAACTCCATGTTTAGATCTAAATCTGAAAGTTATCTTTCAGATACTGTTTTAGATTCGACAATTTTCAAACCTGTTGTTAATGATCCTTTTATCCGAGAAATAGAATCATTACCACAATATCAAGAAATCTGGTCCCATTTTCAGGATTTAGAATGTAGAATTCAAGAACTTCAAGCTTTTACAGCTAGAGCTGCAAAGTTTCCATATTCTATTCCAGTATTCTCAGTTACAAATACACCTCCATTTTCTACTAGATCTCATAGTCTTGAGCCATCATTTTCTATTAAAAGGCCTTTGTTCCCTTTTACATCTGCTTTCCAAATTCCTATTGTAACTACACCTAGCATAATGGCTACTAGATATGCTCCTTTGAACCTTCAAGGTCCATTGCATGATCTCCCTGCAAACTATGGACAACATCTTATTCAATTTGATGGTACAAGGTATTATACAACTCAACAACATGTAGACAAGCTCAACGATTTCATAAATTTGGATGAAGTTGACCACGACGATGTAAAGCTCAGACTGTTCGCACAAAACCTATTAGGTGAGGTAAAGAAATGATTCAGATCTTTACCCGCAACCAGTATTAATAATTTTCAGCAGTTTGAACATAGTTTTCTTGCGAGATGGGAGGTCAAGAAAAATCCCTTACAGATCTTAGCCGAGTATAATTCACTCAAGAGAAACCTAGGAGAATCAGTACAAGAATTCATAGTCAGATTCAATAAAATTTATAATTCCATTACGGCTAAAGTTAAGCCTCCTCCTTGTTTAGCATTCTTATATTTTCCAGATTGTTTTAATGTTGAGTTGGGCTATCAGCTAAGAGAAAGGAACCTTGCTACTCTAGAACAAACGCAGAGAAACACAATTGGACCAGAATCCAATTTGTTGGCAAAGACAGCAACGACAAAAGTTGAAAGACAAGTAGGATTCAAAGAGGAGTCATCTTCATCCCCTGATGTAAAATTTGATGTAATGCTGAAAACCATGGAGAAACTGGTGGACAAATTGTCCTTTCCAAGGTGAGAATCAACCTCAAGTTCGAAATCAAAATTTCAGGAGACCTCAGGGTGCTCAAAATCGCCCTATAGAGAAGAAATCTCCTAAATAACAGTAGCTCGAGGTTCGACTTCCATTTCCAAAAGCATTTTCCAATGAAGATATCAATGATGACGATGATCAACAGATTGGATGCTTGGATGATGAAGAAATCCAATTTTTTCTACTAAAGAAGAACGTGACCAGTTTGCTAGATGCTCAAGAGTAAGGGACAGCATGCACCTTTGTGATTCAGTTCAATATCAGCAAGGATGTAAGAATTGGGTGGAAAATTTTCAAAGACATTATAGCCTTAGAGGCCAGAATGTTCCCATTAAAACTCCACAACCGAAAACAACAACCGAACAACAAGCTGAGCCGAGAAAAGAGATCCTGAAAAGACCAGAGGAGCCAAAGAAGGATAATCTGAAATAACTAAGGACACTAAAGATGCTGATAAAACATCATCAATTTTCAATATGGAGTCAGAAATCAATTAGTTAAAAGTTTCCATTCCTTTTGTTGATCTTTTAATAAATGAACAATATAGGAAAATTATTTCTACTATGATTAAAAGTTCAGAAAATGGTCAGCTCAATATAATCTCTCAAGACTCCTTGAACTTGGATGTTGATGCCCCATAATTTGTATTTGGTCCACACGTCACAAGTGCAAAATATGATGTACCCCCAGTTTATGTAAGCCTAAATGTGCGTGACTTGATCCTTCACAATGCCATGTTAAATTCCAGAGCCTCACATAATCTCATGCCCAAATCAGTCATGGACCATCTAGGACTCCAAATTACTAGACCCTATAAGGATTTGTTCTCTTTTGATTCTAGAAAAGTAAAATGCATAGGGCTGATTAAAGATTTATTTGTTACTCTAGCTCAAATTCCCGCCAAAAGTGTTTTGATGGATATAGTAGTAGCCGACATCCCTGCTAGATTTGGCATGTTGTTGTCTCGATCTTGGGCAACAATATTGGGAGGACATGTCCTACGCCTCTATACCATTGTTTGGCGAAGTGAAGAGACTGTACTAAGAAGTTCAAATGGATTATATGGTGAGTAGCAAAATGCAGCCATAAAACCATCCAATATATGCAGTAGATACAAAAATAGGGTCACAAATATTTTTCAATGGTGAATGTTATGAAGGTGAAATGTCACAGCAAATGAAACTGAGTCTCTGCAAGAATAGTCTTAGATTTTTTCCAGAGAAATATGGAAGTTGTATTTTGATGGGTCCACATGTGAGAAAGGTTCAGGAGCAGGTGTATGGATTATGTCACCTGATTGTGTAGCTCAATTTCATTCTTTTAAACTTTAGTTTGATTGCACAAACAATATAGCAGAGTATGAAGCTCTTGTTATTGGATTAAATCTATTATGAGAGAAGAAAGCAAAATCACATCTTTGGAGATTCAGAATTAGTTGTGAATCAAGTTAATTCTATTTTTCAAACTAAGCATCCAAGGATGAGGGCTTATAGAAATGAAGTATGGGATATGTTTTCAAATTTCTTTTTTCTGAACATGAAATTTCATTAATATCAAGGGAGAAGAATGGGATTACAGATGCCCTAGCTAAAGATGCAAACACTTATAGAGTTATGTTATATTCAAAGGAAAAGCATGAAATAAATATCAAATATCGGCCTTCAATTTTCGATAATACAAAGCATTGGCAGGTTTTTGAGGATGATTGAAAGATTAGAATATTTTTGGAGCAAACAGACGAATTTCTAAACACCCCAGTAGAAAAACATGGAGAGGAAATTTTAGAAAATAATTATGAAACAACAGGTTTTTTGAATGCTATAACAGGACAGGAGATCATTCAACTTTCTAATAATTTGATCCCTAGAGCGCTAATACCTTTAGAAAGGTTGTTCAATTCTAATGATGTTGCTGTGAAGCCAAGGATTCTGCCAAGTGAAGGAGAGATGGAGGATTACAACTTGACTATTGATAGTGATCCAAAAACAGTCAAAGTTTCCAACACTTTGAAAGAAGAATAGAAAACACAGTATGCACATTTATTAAAGGAATTTGTTGATATATTCACCTGGAGGTACGAAGATTTGTAAATTTATGACCAGTCCATCATCCGACATACCATGCCTTTGTAGGAAAATGAAAAACTTTTCAAACAAAAGCTAAGGAGGACAAATCCTAAGCTATTACCCCTCATTGAGAGAGAAGTAAAAAGGTTTTTGGTTGCAAAGAATGCCATTCTGCTCAGGTTTTCTAATTGGGTAGCTAATCTAGTGCAAGTAAGGAAGAAAAGCGGGGAAATTCGCCTTTGTGTAGATTTCATAAATTTAAACAAGATTTCACTAAAAGAAAACTACCCTTTGTCGAAAATGGATCACATTCTGCAGAAGGTAGTGGGTGCAGAAAGAATTTCTATGTTAGATGGCTTTTCAGGATACAATCAAATCCTGGTAGACCCAAAGGATTAGGATAAGACCACATTCACCACACCTTGGGGAACGTTCATGTACTCTAAGATGCCATTTGGACTCATGAACGTGGGAGCTAGTTTTCAGCACGCCGTGGACATCACCTTTGCTGATGAAAGAGATAAATTTGTAGTGATTTATCTAGATGATATTACTGTCTTTTCAAAGTCAAAATCACTCCACTTGAAACACCTTAGGACAATTTTCAACAAATGCAGAAAGTTTGGAGTTTCTCTTCATCCAAAGAAATCCCATTTTGCCATGATAGAGGGAAAAATATTGGGACATATAGTGTCAAAGGATGGTATCAAAATAGATCCCAACAGAGTGACAATAATTCAACAAATTGAGCAGCCAAGGAACAAGAAAGAGGTCTAATCTTTCTTAGGTAAAGTGAATTTCCTGCGTCGTTTCATTCTGAAATTTGCATAAATTTTAAAGCTAATAACAGGGATGCTTAAGAAAGGCGGCTTAATAAAATGGATTGAGCAGGCAAAAACTTATTTCGACGACATCAAGAGAGCACTAATTCAAGCACCCATACTCATCAGTTTGATATTTTCAAAAGATTTCATGATCTTTTCCTTTGCCTCTGAACATGATATTTCTGGCGTATTACTTCAAAAGAATGAAGTAGATCAAGAACAACCTATCTCCTATCAAGTTAAAATTTTTAGTGTTTTTATTTTACATTCTCATATCATTGCATATGTCCCAGATGCCGTAATTAAAAGTATTTTAGTACTACCTGAGAGTGATGGACGAAGAGGAATGTGGATTGCCAAAATGTTGGAGTTCGACTTGGAAATTAGACCAACCAAGTTGATTAAAGGATAGGGTCTCACCAGGCTTATGACTGAAACAAACCTTGATGTTGTTGGTATAAATTTTGTTTTTGAATTATCAGATGTGTCATATAAAGAGCCAATAATTAGAGCTGAAGATGTTTTAAAATAAAGCCCATGGTACGCTGAAATTGTTTTTTGTTTTACTGAATTTACAAGTACCACCAGGGGTAGATAAAACATGGGCTAGGTCTTTAAGATTAAATTCTGTCAAATATTGTCTTTTAGATGGCTATCTATTTTGGAGAGATCCTCAAGGTATTTTGCTGAATTTCTTGTTAGAAGAGGAAGCTAAAAAAATAAGCAAGGAATTTCATGAAGGGGCATGTGGGGGACATCATTATTGGAAGAGCACAACATATAAGATTCCAAGGGCTGGGTTTTACTGGCCCACTTTGTTTTTTGACACCAGGAAAGAGGTAGCTGCTCGTCACAAATGCCAGTTGTTCGAGGGAAAATCAAAACTAATGTCATCACCCTTGAAAAAAATCTCTATGGAGGCACCATTTTATCAATAGGGTCTTGATTTCATAGGTGAGATCCATTCAGCATCATTAGCACATCATAAATGGATCCTGACAGGGACCAATATTTTCACAAAATGGATTGAGGCACTTTAAAGCAGGAAAGCTACTGACCTTGTAGTGATTCAATTCTTAGAAAATATCTTGTCTAGATTTGGTTGTCCAAGAAGAATAATATCTGAAAATGCACAATGTTTCAAGTTAAAAAAATTGAGGAAATTATGTCAAGATTATCATATTACACTTAACCATTCTACAACCTATTATCCCCAAGGTAATGGACTTGCAAAATCTTCCAATAAGAGTATAGTCGAAATCATTAAGAAATTGTTAGAAGACAACAAAAAGGCATGGAATACAAAAATTAAATTCGCCTTGTTGGCAGACAAAGTGAGTACCAAAAGGTCAATCAATACTTACCCTTTTTAGTTCGTGTATGGTATTGATGCTTTGTTTCCAGTTTTAATTGGGATACCTGTCATGAAATATTTGCAAGAGCTTGGAGAAGAACCCAATTAGTTAAAGAAAAGAATAAATCAGCTAATTGAAGTACATGAGGTCAGAGAGAAGTTGTATAATAAACCTCAGCAAGTGCAAGATCATATCAAGAAAGTTTTTGACAGAAAAATGAAGGAAGATAATTTTAAATGTCAGGACCTGGTTCTAAAATGGGATGCACACATTGACGGTAAAGGGAAGCATGTAAAATTTGAGAACCTTTGGAAGGGACCATACAGAATCACAACATTTCGGGGTAAAAACAGTTTCATCTTGGAGGGCCCACAAGCAAGGAGTTACCTGGAGGTCCAGTAAATGGACGGTTTCTAAAACATTACCTTTCCTGAAAGTTGAATCATTTTAAATTTTCAGTGTAAATATCCATATGTTTTTAAAGTATCTTGCAAGGGTGGATGAATTTTCTAAAGGATTTGAAGCCCGAAATGAAGGCCCTGAGGTCCTACTGATATTCATCATGAATAAACTTTTCCTTTTAGTAAAGTAGTAGTATTTTATTTTCGAAGTTCAAAGTCTGTAAAATCATCTATTTAAGATGAGGCCTTTTTCTCTAGACATTTTATTTTTAGTTAAATCTTGTAATGGCTGAGGCGATTGATCTATGGGAAAGTTTTTCCTACCATCATTGATTGACAACATCCTCGTGGAGGCAGCTGTTATCATTAAAAAAGAATTTTGTATTTTCTTTTATAAAAATGTTGACAGTTGCGTTGTCAGCATTTAAGGTTGTAATAAATAAGTTAACTCTCCTAGCAATGTTTCGGGACTCGATATAGTTGGAAAGAGAATTTCGTTGACAATGAGGATAGTGTTGTTTTCTCATTTCTTCGACAGGCCAATTGTCAACGATTAAGTTATTTTTAAATATTTGAAATGCTGATTGTGCTGACCATGTCAGCATGAGTATTTTGAGCGCAAATGTCTCTGTTATGTTCAAAGGGGTAAAGTATGAATTTAATCATGTTTACCAATGTAATTATTGAGAACACAATGTGATCGATTCCTTCGTATCAAATGAACTCTGATTCACAATCATGACTAAGGGTGATGTTAAGTTTTAACTTAACACATAATTACATTCATTGTATCTCAAACCTCATGTCCTATAAGCAGCTATATGGGTAAGTTATCTAAGTTTTCCACTTGGCGATTGAAACTATTTTCACGGAAGGGACACGACATCGAATCTTGTGGATAGTATCAAGCAGAATGGGAAAGAGAGGCATGCTAGACCGAATTGAGCCTAAAGTGCTAGAGCTATTGAATGTCTCTCTTGATCTCTTACATTTGTTCTAGCATGCAGTATGGAGTTGGTTTTCGTTAATTTTAAGCAACATTGGTATGTTATATGCTTTAGAGCAATTTTACTTCAAATTCTTAATTAGCCCAATATCAATATCTAGTTTAGCGATCACATCAACATGATAGTAAAATGCAGATAGAACATAAACATAAAGAGTAGAAGACAAGCTAAGACAAGAGGACGCAAGATGTGGCACCAGCCAGGGACAAACCCCAATGTGGGGAAACCCTTGATGAATTCTTCTTATAGTCTTCAATAGTTCAACAGAGAGTGTTGGCATTATGATACAGGTGTTTTCCTTGATGGCAACTCACTCAGATGAAAGATCAAAGTACTGCATGTTAACAGCAAAGAATTACAGTTCAGGCTACACAGAATGAAGAAAGAAATGTATACGCAGGTTCACCTTGACCAAGCCGCATATACACGCAGGTTAATTGAACAAAAGGAGCGTATACATACACACACACTTTCACAGAAGGAAAAGCGCGTATATCTTGGGAAAACAAGTTTTTGGGTCCAAGGTATTTCTTTGGTCCAAGGTATCTGACCCATGGTATTTGGTCTGTGGTATTGATCCGAGGTATTTGGTCCAAGGTATTGGTCCTAAGTGGTTTTGGTCCATGGTATTGAGAAAGGCCTAAAACTATATAAGGAGGAGAAGATCATTAGGCCAAGTGAAACAAGTATTGAATATTTGATGAAGTGTGAGATCAAGTATGCAGGTTATGGGTTTCTGATCTAAACTAAGGATGCACCTATATGGCTGATGATGATTGATGGATCAGAATCATGAAGGCTTAGATGTATTAGCATTATGTGGTTTGATCTTGAGCATTCTAGATCTGAATACTGACGCATGTTTTATTATGTAAATGTGATGATCTGGGTATGAATGAAGTCTGAAATAGTTGTGATGCTTTAAGTTTGCATTTCTAGATCTGTACGCAGGTTGGTTTTGGTAAAACAGCTTTTACACCCTGGTTCGGATTATGGATGTAGCGTATATCTTCTGAAGTATGATCTATAAGGGTTATGTTTGCTATTGTAGTATTCAAGGTTCTGCAATGTGTTCTGGTGACTGTTTTCTGATGACAGTATTCTACATATTCAGATTGGTTGATTGTGATTAGCTTTAGTGTTGATGGATGAAATCTAATGACTTATCATTATGTGATTTGATAATGGATGGCCTAGATCTGATCACTAACACATGTTTTATCCTCTATGTGTGATTATGTCTGAAGTCTGGAAGTGCAGCAAAGTGTTTACATATCTATATGTTGGTTTGCTTCAGAGAAGCTGCGTATACACGCAGGTTGGCTTCTGCCAAATAGCGTATACACTCTGAAGCATGGTTTTAAGATTACAATGATAATGTAGTGATCTGAACTCAAATCTGTGTATTGGTTACAGTGATCTGTCTGTTCCAGTTGATTGATTGAATTTGATTAAGTTTGAATGAATGGTTGATTTAGTTGTGACAGAGGTTCAGTAGGTGTTTGATTCAGTTGTGTGAGAGACTCATGGTTTGTCAGTGATTGATTGAGTTTGGTTGATTCATAAAGTAATGATTGAGTTTCAGTGATTGCAATGGTGAGTGATTTTGAGCTTCAATGATGTTGACGGGTCCAGTATGAAAATTGGATGAAACATAGCCTTCAGATTATGATGTTGTGTTCTAGGAGTATCCAGTCTGAAAATTTATGAAACATGGTCCCTGGAGGAAGAGAGAAGGTCGTAGCCTTCTGTAGGTCAACGCCTATGTACTGGTAAACATATTGGCCAGTACAAGAGCCAGGGGGTTGGAGCTCCCTTCCAGTAGCAGCTGGAAAACGAGTGAAGGTTGGAGCCTTCAGTAGGCCGACGCCTACATACTAGTAAACATATTGTCTAGTACAAGAGCTAGGGAGTTGTAGCTCCCTTCTAGTAGTAGCTGGAGAACGAGAGAAGGTTGTAGCCTTCTGCAGGTGGGTGCCTACGTACTGGTATGAGTCTGTGCCAGTACAAGATTGTAAACAAGTTTTTCTTATATTAAAGGAAGACGACAGCAGGTGGTTTTTGTCCCACATTGGGTTTCCACCTTATATCATGGTGTTCATGTGTGTTTCTTATGTGTGATGATCTGTTCTATTTTTACTACACCTGGTTACTGTTTATATGGTTAATAAAGTTCTGATGCACTGATTAAAGATCAACATATGATGAATTAACTGAATCATAAGTTTATTGGATATACGCTAGTTGCATTAAACATAGTTGCGTGTACACGTGGGTTCCCTTAACTGAAGTAGCATATATGAATCTGATTATGGAAATGAAAAAGTTATTGATTTGCTAATACTGATTCACCCCCCCTCTCAGTATTATTTCCAACAAAAAGAGATAGTACAATTTACAAATCTGATAATTTTTTGACAATAACAAAAGATCCCTAAAGAGAAAAGTCAATGTTGGTCAACAGGGCAGATTTGACCCTCAGCAAATCTGTCAACTTTAGTCAACTTCGGCCTCCAAAGAACAAAGTAAAACAACCCTCAAAATAGTTAAATTTAGCCCAGTCAAAGTCTGGTCAAACAACCCACCTGCGGTTAGCCCTGGCTGCTGTCAACGCTGGTGAAAAGTCAACGTTTAGCCTTGATTTTTGTGCCCAAAAATGCAGCCTGCCCAAACAGAGATAGCCCTCACAAAAACGCAATCAAAGGAGGTCAATGCTTGGTCAGACTGTCCAGAAATTTGGTCTCCTGAAATTTCGGCCTCCTAAAATTTCGCTCTCTTGAAATTTCGGCATCCTGAAATTTCGCTCTCTTGAAATTTTGGTCTCTTGAAATTTCGGACGTGTGGAGAGAGAGAGGCCTAGAAATTTGTACCCAATCAATGAGGAGAGAGAGAGAGAGAGAAGTGTGAAGATTAGTGTGTCCAAATGAGGCTAAGTCACCTTCTATTTACATGCAATGTTAAGGATGAGTAGACGTGACTGCTGGGCTTCTGAGCCTACATAAGTTTGTTGACTAACCTTGACAGTTTGACCATAATCAAAATAAATTCATAATTTCATTTGTACATGTCATAATCAGATGATATTTAGATCAATCTTACACTTCTCAGAGAGAGGAATCCAAGAAAAATATCAGCTATCATAAATAAGATGACCCGTGTGGAGTTTGGCCCTAGTTGCCTATTTTAACACTCCCTCTCAACTAGGGAGAAATACGTCTGCTAATCCATCTACCAATTTGTACTATCTCTGTCATCAATGCACTGCTCTGCACTACTTTGCTCTGCTCTGCTGAACTATGAAGAAGAAGAAGTGATCGAGAATGTATCATACCATTCTCTACTGACCTGAATTCAGTCCCAAATAAAGAGAGTGTCTCATACCACCCTTACTAACCCAAAGTCAGTTCCAATCAAAAGAGAGTGTCTCATATCACTCTTTTTGACCTGAAGTCATTCCAATTAAAAGAGAGTGTCTCATACCACTCTTACTGCCCGAAGTCACTTCCCATTGATACCAGATCAATATCGGTCATCCTAGCATAGGGAGTATAGTAGTACACAATGCGTCCAATAGTACTATGGTCCCTGTCCTCATTTTCCTACTCATTAGCCAAATGAGAGGTACTTCCCATGAGTCCCAGACTGCATGGGTAGGATGTCTCAGCAGGAGAAGGATGAACCACTCATCCTGCCTACATTTCGCCAAGGGGTATCACAGGGGAAGGATGAACCACTCACCCTGTGCACAACAAACCACTAGGGGAAGGCTGAACCACTCACCCTATGGTTGCTCGTCACTCCAAGAAGTACCCCAAGCCCCCCGGAGCTCCTAGAGGTCAATGTCCATCTCATACAAGACCCTCATAAGAGGGTCTCTCCATGACTCCAAGTCGTTCTCGGAAGGCCAAGAACTTGACCTTCCCCCAGGGATTTGTCAGAATATTGTTGACCTACTTATGAGTCCCAATGTGATGGAGCCTTATTGTTACTCGTTGTACCATATCCCAGATAAAGTGGTACATGATATCTATATACTTGGAGCAAGCATGAAACATGGGATTCTTTGATAATCAGATCCCACTCTGGTTGTCGCAGAGGATCACAATGGTATCCAACACATGTCCAAACATCTCACTGAAGAGATTCCTTAACCAAACAACTTCATAAGAGGCCATACTAGCAACTATATATTCGGCCTTGACAGTGCTCAAGGTGATCGATTTCTGCTTCCTTCTCATTCAGGATATCAAAGCAGAACCCAAAGAAAAACAACATCCATAAGTTCTCTTGCGATCCACCACACTACTAGCCCAATCAACATCAGAATAACCATGCGGCCTCACATCTCTGGCAATGTATCTCAGTCCATGAGTGATTGTGCCCCAAAGATATCTCAGAAGATTCTTGGCACCAATCCAATGTATATGATGAGGCTCAAACATATATTGGCTCAATGTGTTAACTGAAAAACATATGTCCGAACGAGATCTCATCAAGAACATCAGTGCTCCTGTGAGTTGACGATACTCAGAAGCATTTCCCAATTCAGGTCCAACAACACTACTACATAACTTCTTAAAGTTAAGTTCCATCTGAGTAGTCACAAGCTTGCAGTCCACCATCCTAAATCTTTCTAATATCTTCACAACATGTTTTCCTTGAGAGAGGAAAATTTCACCTGGATTTTTCCAGACCTCCAACCCTAGGAAATAGTGCATCGGTCATAGGTCCTTCATCTCAAATTCAGAAGCCAACTCCCTCTTACATTTGTGAATGAGAGGGTTTGCACTTCCATTAACTCCATGCTTGATTTTGTAGAGCCACTTAGAGGTGTGTTGTGACCAGCAACAACCCCCCTCTCATTTAAGTGTCATCTGAAATACTAAATGTGTGGGGACCCTTAGTTAAAATCTAGGAAAAGCAAAGTAGTGCTTAAATTCCTTTTCCGCAAATAAAGTTACCATCATAAGCTTAGGAAACTCCTTTGAATACTTAAAATCTAAGTTTATGATAAGAGAAAAATCTTTAAAATTGCATCGCAAAAAAGGTAGTAGGATGCCACCATTCAAGTGCAATCCCGACATTTGCAAGATCGTGGCATTGAACAAATATCGCGTCGCATTCAACAAAACTTATATGAAATACTTCAAAATTTACCGATTTGCGATGACGCCGATCGCAAGATCGCATATCGCAGGAAATAGGTTAACAAAATTTGTTATACATAAAACTCCTGCGATCTGCGATATTGCGATATCGCGATCTCGCGATAAAGCAATGATCGCGATGTCAGGCTAGATCAACATAGCGATGTTGTGTTTGAGCAATGTTGCGATGCTGCGATGTTGCGATATGCGATGGTGCGATCTGCGATGTTGCGAAGCAAATCGCAAAATCACTCCATCGCAGATCTTTCGGGCACAATATTCAAGAAAAGCTATTTTCCATAAGCTGACACATGATTATGCGCTTTAAATGCTAATAAAGGAGTTAGTTGTCAGTTATTAATAGAATATGAACACATGCTTTTCGAAGAATCACTTCACGTAAGGTGGTGTATTTGGTATGTCTGCGACATTTAAAACTCTCCCATCACCCTTCCTGGTCATTCATTTCTACTTCACTTGTGAATTGCAGGAACAGAGAACGGAGGACGATACAAAGCAATATGCAGGTTGAAATGGGAAAGAAAAACAAAGCCCCGAGCTCCGAAGAAAAGGAAATGGCACCTTTGTATACAGACACGGCTTGTAACAGAGACGCGGGAATAGCTACATGGGAAGGCATGTATAGGCTGCTTGAAGAGGAGAACCCCAGAGTAATGGAAGTTACTGCTGTTGCGGGCTCACAGAGTTCTTCTGAAGCAACCCTAACAGAGCTAGCTTGCTCATTCCTACATCGGATAGCAGCGAGGCCAAAAATCCTCCCATACACAGATATGGTCAAGTGGATACTTGATAGCGCAGAAATAAAAAATAGACAGTTCAAGGTTCATGGTCAAGGACTCATCGGTTCATTCGCTACGCAGGATTTAAAGCTCATGTATCATCTGCTTGAGCCACAGGAAACTTATAACACGCAATTCATAGAGAAATTCGTAAAGGAGAACCAGAACCTGTCAGAAACCACCAAAGACTGGTCCAGGAAAGACGAACCACTCAAGAAAGATAAATATGGTATGTATAGTACTGGTTCCCTTACCTCCCCATATTGCTTTGCTGTTGCCATGCTCTGTAGAATATTTGGAATGCCAGATATCAATAAATTTTCATCCGAATGGTTACCGTTACTAGATGCTGCCACAAATGCCACTATTGTAGATTGGGCCAAAATTTTATCTGATAACCTAATCACGGCTATTGTCAGTTACCGGTCCAAAAGAGCTACGTCTCAAAGGATTTATCCTCCTTTTTACCTGTCTGCATATATTATGGATTCAATATGTTATGTTTCTAAGTTTCCTGTTATGGGTTGGAAATGGACAACTCAAGACCTCTTACCCATCCATGTCTATCATAAGGAGTTGTGGGACTCTCAGTTCACTCCATACTTTTACCAAATTTGTCATGGAATTATGCTGCCCTTGTATAGAATGTTGTATGATAAAGACTCCCCGAGGTGCTCATCTGAAGCACAGGTAGACATCCTCCTCGTCGCAAGATGGTTCGGAGAGGAATTGTTCACTTATGTTAGGGTATTTGGAAGTACTGCACCCCCTCATGTTCTACCTTTGTATATCCCTGATAAACTCCTAGCTCGAGAGATTGCATATCAAACATGTGGAGAAGGTGGCCTAACTAAAGACTTAAAGGACAAAAAGAAGGCTATATGGCCACAGTTTCCTGTAGCCTGTGGGGCCTTTTCGCTATTTGATGTAGGTCACGCGCTCACTGAAGTACAGAATATGACGTGTTTACAACTATTCAAATTCCCGGGAAGACCATTTGACCCGAATGAGGTTGCCCAGAATTTTACAACTACAGTCAAGATAAAGGTGTTCGTTGGGAAAAAGGATTTATTTGATGATATATTCCAACAGAAAAGCACACTCCAAGAGATTTTGCGCGAAGCCCAATTGCAATTGTCTCCAGAAGATTTTCAAAAGTTCATGATATACAGAGAAAGAAGATTAGCCAGTATTCCTCTAGAGAAACTACGACTGTTCGCAAGAGAACCAACTCCAAGCGTTAGCCTCAGTGGGAGTTCAAGCACTAACGGATCTAAATCCAAGTCTGAACAAGAAATGCCCGAACACTCTAAAAGATCCAAAAATGACCAGGATAGGAGCGAACAGTCAGCTAAGGATACTGCTCAGTCCATGGAACTTCTACAACAGCAGGTTATTGCCTCCCTGCAAAGAGATCCTCCTCCTCTCATCATTGAAGCACCACCAGTCACAACTGAATTAGATAAAGAATGGGAAACCTTCAACGAACTGATCAATCTTGAAGGACAAGCCCTAAAAACACCTGTGAGCAATACGCAGGTAGCACAAGAAATAGTCACGACAATAGTCAGCGATGTCTTAGATACAGAGCATATTCCTGTTGCCCCATCTTCTGAGCTTATACTCAACATTGAAGAAATTCCCCCTCTGGATATATTTTATAGCCCACAACATAAAGCAGTGGTAAGAAGATAGAGAAAGAAAAGGAAATTGGAAAATACACTCTCTCAAGATGCAGAACAATTAGACGTCTTGTGGAAAGATCCCACTAGCAATCCTACTGAAAATCTCACCAAACTATCTCAGATCGCAGGAGCATACGCCTCTGCGACTATTGATAAAGCATCTGAAGTACAACAGTTGTTAAAAGAACGGGAAGATCAGATACAAGTACTGCAACAACAATTGCAACAAGCCAACACCAATAATGAAGCACAAAAACAGCTTGAAAGGTTGCAGCAGGACTTCCAGCAAATGCAGATAGGATATCAGAAAAGTTTGGATGAGAAAGGAAAGCAGTTACAGGATTTACAAGAGATGCACAAAGACGACCCTAAGCTTACAGAGTTTATTTCGGAATCCATTTCCTTGAATGAACAATTAATACAACAGCAAGAAGTGTTGGGCCAAAAGATATCACAGTGGAGTTATTATTGTGAAATTAGTGATAAGATCACTAATCAAGTGGTCGATTTACGAAGTGACTATGATCTGATTGATAAACGGGTGACTGAGTACTTGGCTTGGTAGGATGAATACGAGGGGAAAAGAGCAGGCACACCATGGATAAATGAGAACCATAAAGAACTACTCTTTAACAAATGGGGCGATCAAATTAGGGAGGCAGAACAAGCGACAGAAACAGCAGCCACGGCAGCAAGCAGTCTTATTGATTGTGTAAATGAGAATTTGCATAGGGCAAATTTGATCGCAGAAACCACCCCAGGATATTTACCGAACAAACTACAACTAGAGGCAGAATGGAAACAGAGAGCGCAAGAAAAGGCAAAAGCAATTCAAGGGCTGAACAGGTTAAATTGGGAATATTACTGGGCATACTTGGTGAAGCCGCATAGCCAGTGGATGACTGTTAAGTGTATCATAAATGTGGCCGAAAAGATGGTACCAGCTCTCATCGATTCCGTTTTCTCAGCTCAGTTAAAAGCAGAAGTCATCCAGCCAACTCTCCTTAAACCGATGCTGCATACATGCAATTTTAAAGACCAAATACAGAAGTAGTTTAGTTCTGGATTCAATTTTCGCTTTAATTTTGCTTAGAAAAAGGGCGGTCATTTAAACCGCATCCTGAATTTTTGTAAATAAGTTATTATTAGATTTAGCAAGTAGTATTTAAACCCTTCTCATGCATTTAGAGAAGGGTCCAGAAATTTATCAAAAACTTGTCCTCAGAACATGCACTTTTGCACCCTCAGAGGAGGTTTTGGTGAATGAATGGATCAAGATTTGTTGATGTTTGCATTTGATATTTGCTACTGATGTTGCACTTCTGTACTCTTAGTGGATGTCAGAGCAAGGAGAGATAAATCATTGTTGCTTGAAGCTTATGAGTAGGACTAGTCATAAATGGTACTTTTATCTCTTGACCATTTCTGCTTATATGTTAAAGTGATATACAATTTTTAGTTGTTTATGTATTATTGCATGAATGCCTGAGTTATCATTTGGCACTTTTGTACGGTGATAGCTATTTATTTATGCTTAATGTATGAATAACTCATTATGCGATATGTTTTTCACAACTGTTTCGTATAACTTTTTATGCGAAGTGGTTCATCTTTATTGATTTCCTTTCTTATAATCGCTGAATGATCTTTATTACCAGTTGTTATTTGAAATCTCTTTAGATCGCATAATAGAAGAATTACATCCCGGGTTAGTATAGACTTAGATGTTACTATTTATTAGATTACAATAGTATAAAATTAGATTAAAGTTTGAATTAGAATATCTTAAATAGGAACTGTTAGATCAGCAACATCGAATTCTATACATACACACTCATAGATTGGGAAATTGGTCCCATTATCCCCAGTCGGACCCGCTATACCAAACGGATAAGGAGCTGCCAACCAAGATCCGGACTGGGCGGGTATATCCCCCTTGTTGTCGACCCGATTTTCGGGGCTTCAACAAGGTGACAACTGATTTTTCCTGGGGTCTAGGGACCACATCCCAGACATCATTCTTCATAATTGACTCATATTATTCATAACATCCTTCCATACTTGATGCTTCAGGACTCCTTCAAATGATGAAGGCTTATTTTGAATGATAGCGCTCATGGCGGTCAAATATCCTTAATACCTGTTCAACTTCTTACTTTCACGGAAAATCCCCCTTGGTGCAATGTGTCTCTCGGCATCTTCGAGAGTCTCCCTAAGCCACGAGGGTCTCATTTTGGAGGAGGAAGGCTCATGAGGAGGAGGATCTATATGATCCATAGGTTCATCAACATCAGGCATCATTTCGTCCTCTTTTTCACCTTGATTTCCGATGTCAACTTCTTTGTCTTTCCTTAGGATAGGAAGGTTGTTGATATTCCTGAGGGCCATATATTCATCGAAGGTGACATCATGACTTATCTCAATTTCCTATTGACTAGCCACATAAATTATATATCCCTTGGAATTTTCACTATAGCCCACAAAGATTACTTTCTTCCTAGATGCACCCAATTTGCTTCTTTTCTCTTTTGGCACGTGAAAATATACGATACTTCCAAAAATTCTAAAATGAGAGACATTGGGTTTATTACCAGTGAACATTTCTTCGGGAGTCTTGGAGTCCAATGCTTGATGAGGGCATTGGTTTTGAACATACACGATGATATTTGCAGTTTCAGGCCATAGAAACATCGGAAGGCCTTGATGATGAAGCATGGCACAAACAAAATCTACAGTACAACGATTCTTCTTTTTAGCCACACCGTTCTTCTCGGAGGTGTATGGTGTTGTAGTCTCCCTATTAATGCCAACTTCTATGCAATAATCTTGGAATTCATTGGATTCGTACTCGGTCCCATTATCAGTCCTCAATATCTTGATTTTCTTCCCATTTTCGATCAAGGCTTTGAAATGTTGGAACCTAGTGAGCACTTCATCCTTCTTCTTCAAGAAGTAGATCCAGGTCTCGTGAGAATAATCATCCGTAAAGGTGAGATAATATAAGTATCCTTCCAAAGGGTTTATGGGCATCATACCAAATATGTCAGAGTGGATCAATTGCAATATATCTGTGGTCTTGCTATTTGAGGGGAATGGCCCCCTTTTAAGTTTTCCTTCTGCACATCCTGGACATACACCTTCATGCTCTGCTTTGAACTCGAGCATACCTGTCACCATCTGTCTCACATCGGGTAGGGCCTTGCAATGAAGATGGGAAAACCTCTGGTGCAATAGTTCAGATTGTAGAGATGTGTCGCAAGACATTACTCCCAATGGACTTCCTCTAACTTGATACAAAGTGTCAACCCTGAACCCAAGAGTAAAAGCATCTTTAAAATTTATTTTCCAAACACGTACCTTTCCATCGATGAATGCCACCTTGAATCCTTTGTCCTCCATGGATGAAATGGACACTAGGTTCTTCTTGAGATCAGGTACATATAATACTTCTTGCAAATGAGTAGTGTTACCTTGATTCAATTGAAGGGTAACATTCCCTACTCCCTTCACGGGATAGGTGACATCATCTCCAAGGATGATATCCAAGTTTGCATCCTGTTCTATCAGATTAGAGAGGGCTTCCTTGTATCGGGCGGAGTGCCTTGAGGCACCACTATCAATCAGCTAATTTCCCAAAGTGTCCAGAAGAGAGGTAGCAGAGAGGGCTGATATAATATAGTACTCTTTTTGCTTATTGTTAACAATATTGGATTCTTCATACTTAGAGTTCTTGTATTTCTTGGAGGGTTGACCATTTCATTGAAGTCCCGCATTCCTTTTTCCTTTGTCATTTGATCGTTGTTGTTGAAGTTTCCCCTGGAATGATTGTGATCATCATCATGTGATGTGTTCCTTCTATTTGGACACTCCCTTGCACAGTGGCAAAACTTATTGCAAACAAAGCATCTTCCCTTCCTTCCATTTTTGAATCTCTGTCTTCCTTGACTTTGCTTCATTGAACTTGCATTGTTCTTCCTCTTGGCACGAGCAGAGAATGCAGTGGGTTTTCTCCTATTAGAAGGCATTTCTTGCTCCACCATTGTTGTTTCTTCTTGAATGCATCTCGACATCAATTCTTCAAACCCTGGAATTCGATCATTGTTGAGTATAGTGGTTCTAAATACATACCACTCAGGTGGGAGTCCTCCAAGGGTGGTGAGAGTAAGTTCCCTGTCAGGAATGAATTCTCCAATCGAGAGTAGATCATTATTGATCTCAGTAATCCTCAAGAAATAGGATTGAATGTCCTCTTCCTTGTCCTTCTTAATATCCTTCAACTTGTTCTTGAGAAATAGAATTTGATTAGCATTACTAACCTTGAACATGCCGACCAACGTGTCGTAGATATCCTTGGAGGTCTTCAATTCGGAGATATAGGCCACCAGATGCTTGTCAATGGAATCCCTTATAATCTTCTTTGCTTTGACTTCAACCCTATTGTACTTGGTCTTCGCAGCAGCCTATGCATTTGAAGGAGGCTCATGGATTTTACCTTGCACATAATCCATAACTTCTTTTTCTTCTAAGGTAAAATCAAGAGACATCTTCAATCCATGATAGTCAGATTTATCATGGAGCTTGTCTTCAGCTGGGAAGTAGGATGAGGAACCCATTGAGCCTTTTGTCATTGTCCAAATGTATTTGGTGATTGCTCTTTCACTCTTTCTCATGATTTGTCTTCACCTCAGCTCTGATACCATGTTAATTTTAAGCAACAATGGTATGTTCTATGCTTTGGAGCAATTTTACTTCAATTTCTTAATTAGCCTAATATCAATACCCAGTTTAGCGATCACATCAACATGATAGTAAAATGCATATATAACATAAACATAAATAGTAGATGACAAGCCAAGACAAGAGGACACGAGATGTTGCACCAGCCAGGGACAAACCATAATGTGGGGAAACCCTTGATCAATTCTTCTTATAGTCTTCAATAGTTCAACAAAGAGAGTACAACTTACAAATTTGATAATTTATGACAACAACAAAAGAGCCCTAACCAGAAGAGTCAATAGGCCAGATTTGACCTTCAGTAAATCGATCAACTTCGGCCTCCAAACAACAAGATAAAACAACCCACAAAACAGTGAAATTCAGCCCAGTCAAAGTCTGGTCAAACAGGCCACCCACGGTTAGCCATAGCTGCAGTCAACGCTGGTCAAAAGTCAATGTTTAGCCTCAATTTTTGTGCCAAGAAATGCGGCCTGCCCAAATAGAGATAGTCGTCACAAAAGTGTAGTCAAAGGAGGTCAACACATGCTGGTCAATTCTTGGTCAGTCTATACAGAAATTTAGTCTCCTGAAATTTCGGCCTCTTGAAATTTCGCTTTCCTGAAATTTCGGATGTGTGGAGAGAGAGAGGCCTAGAAATCCGTACCCAATCAATGAGGAGAGAGAGAGAGAAGTTTGAAAATGAGTGTGTCCAAATGAGGCTAAGTCACCTTCTATTTATATGCAATGTTGAGGATGAATAGACATGACTGTTGGGCTTCTGAGCCTACATAAGTTTGCTTGCCGACCTTGACAATTTGACCATAATCAAAATAAATTCATAACTTCATTTGTACATATTATAATCAGATGATATTTAGATCAATCCTACACCTCTCAGAGAGAGGAATCCAAGAAAAATATCAACTGCCATAAATAAGATGACCCATGTGGAGTTTGGCCCTAGTTGCAAATTTTAACAGTTTTTCTATCGGTGTTTTGATTACCACATTTTGGTAGCTCAATAATTTGCAGCAGGTTTTGATGGTAGCTATGTGGAGGTTAGTGGTTTAGCGTTTGAATTCATAGAGCACATTGTTTCCAAAGCCGCAACTCTGACCATGAACAGTGGCAGGGTTTTTCGTAGTCATATTTTAGCAGGCATAGACATTCTGTCTTTCTTCAATGAAGAGCACAGAGCAGAGAACTGGAAGGACTGGGTTCAAAAGGACTAGTTACAAGAAAAGTGGTATGTCCCCTTATGACTTTGCCAACAATATTTTACTTGTGAGGGTCGTTATAACAAAGTCAATTTGTATCATTTCTACTTATTAGCACATTTAGATGGGCATGTTAGGATTAATCCCTGCTTCTACTTGTTGGAAAGCCTTACGCACATGGCTTCTCGATTTAGGGCTAGGGTTAACCCTTATTCATATTTTATTTATCACAAGGCACTGATAATTTTTTTGATAGAAAGTCAATTGAGTAAGCTTGGGAGGATGTGGAACCATTTCCTTTTCTAGGTAGGGTTCCAGCCTCAACCTGCAAGAAGGAAAAGAGGCAGACCCAAAAAAAATTAAGAGGATAAATAAGACTCATACTCAAGCTCATGTTCAAACTCCCATCATGCATGAAAAATCAGAAGCCCCATCTACCTCATCTGACCCAAAATATCCTAAGGTCTATTAAAGGGGAAGTGCTCGGTTTCACAAGCTAGAGCCTACATCATTGAAAATCCTAGAAGCTGACATTGGCCTCACTACTTTTTCAACTTTACCCATAGAGAACACCCATATAGACACATCTATTCCTGAGAATTTAAAGGGAAAGAAGTCAATAAAAAAGGAAAGGTAACCAACACCTGAGATTCTCTAACCGGGTAATAGGCACACTAGGCCAAAAAACAAGCTACAATATAAAATGAAGCTTAGAAGCAACCCAGAGCTAGCTAAATAAGTCATTGACATAGATGATGTGCCTCTGAAAGACTTAATCATCAATGAGAAACCTGAAAAGTCTAAGAAAAATTCTATAGAGTCTGAGAATAAGCTTGAAAACCCTAATAAGAAAGGAAACAAACAGGTTGTCAAAGAAAAACCCATGGATACTAGAAAGGACAAGAAACACATATTATACAAGTTGGATGTGTTACTCAAAGCTGCCAGTACCCTCAGCTAACATGCCAAGGTATTAGAACCAGTTTGTCCACTTGTTTAAAATAAAAAAACTCAATTTTTCCATTTCATTGACAATTGGCCTACCAATTTTGCATACAGTATGAAAGTCGTGAGAGGTGACAATGCTTTCGTTAGCGTTTTTGAAAAGCTTGATAGTGTGCAGTCATCTATTTTGAACAAACTTGCATACTGGTTAGTACACATAACCTATAGGAAAATGCCGACAGCGTGCCTATCAATGATTTTTACTAAAACGAAATAGAGACGCTGACATCTCTATTGTCAGTGATATTCGAAAGGATTGACCTCCAGGTTGTCAGCTATATCTTAGATAAAAAAATCAATAATGTTGATGACCCGCTTCTCAGCGATTTTTCCAGAAAATCGCAGAATAGAAGATGACATATAGGGGTAGTGTTGATGAAGTAGACATAGGGACATGTTTGTTGAAAATATCCAGAGGGACCCATTCTATTTTCCAGCCAGACAATTGACTAGATCGCTTTATTTTTTTCTAGATTTTAGAAGATTTGCCTACAGTTTTTCTAGAATTCATTAGATATTTTCTAAGTTTATCGTTTTCATGCATGAACTTAAAGGATATTTTAAAATATCTCAGTATTGTACTTATGAGGATTCTATTATTTTGCAAATTGTTATGTGAAACTCTATAAAGACAATTTATGAATAATGAAAAAGGGTTGGAAATCATTTGGAAAATTTCTTGTAGTATGGATATGTTTGAGCAATCTTAAATGTATTTGCAGTGTTTGATGAGAAACTAGTATAAAACTTATGTTTCATTTCCCTGTCAGTATTTCTCTGTTATTAATTGTCTCTTTCATGTCTGAAATGTTAGTTTAATGAGATTGGATTTCATTTGATCCTCCTCTCTTGAATGAATAGTTATTAAATACTTGTTGTTCTTAGCTCTTATAAGCTTTGTTTTCTCCCAATTCATCTTTCTTCGAAATATCCAAAACAGTCAAAGGACGTGTTACTCCCATGCTTTGTGCAATTTTCTCATTAGATATGTGATTTCATTTGGTTGATAGCTTGACTCCATGCCCAATGGTATGTTTTGAGGATCATCCAACCATCTTATACCTAAACCCAAATCTGGGCACTTGAACTCAATTACGAAAACCTTCTACTACAGTGACCATAGAGTAGTTGAGTTTTACGGAGAGATCCCCCTCTGGGTTGAAGGGCCAGCTTTCAACCTAAAAGTGGTTTGAGGTTACCTTAGGGTTTCTCCCTTCAACTAGGGTTTTTTCTAAGTGATAACATGATCTATAAGATAATGAGACTGTGACCTTGCAACAATGTTTTAGAGGAATGTTTTCTGATGTTGTGACAAAACAAGTTGTTGGAGTGGTTATGACTTAATGGATAAAATAGTTGTGACTCAGTTGAATGATAGTGGATGTGACTTAGTTGGATGACAATGGAAATTTGGATTTGTGATATCAGATTTGTGGTAGCAGTTTAAGTACGACAATAGTAGGAGATGTTTCAACAATGGATAGTGATGCAATAGTAAATAACAATTGTGGTTAGAGTGATATAAGCAACATAGGAACTGAGAGAGGTAACAACATCAGGATTGTAGCATCAAAGGCACTAAGAGAGGTAATAACAACATAATGATAGCATCAAAGGCGCTGAGACAGGTAATAACAACATAATGGTAGCATCAGAGTGGAGAAGTGGACAATGGTAGAATATTGGTAGTAGAGGACAATTGGGGAGGTGGTAGCACTATTAAGTGCAGTGGATAACAACAACATTTGGAGTTGTGTTTGTAATTGGGCCATTATCTCCAGTATATGAGCCCAACCCTTCAAGGAACATTTAATTCCTTCCATCTTGTTGGTAAAACCCTTAGGGAATCTTTCCCTTCCTTCCAAACCTGTTTGGTAAATGTTGTATGTACATCATACATAACTCGACTTATTGTTGAGCCAAATCTTATGTATTGTTATTGATATGATGATGCTGCTTTATATTTTTTGAATGCTCTAATTAATTAAGTAAGAAAAACAAACCAATTGTAAAAGCAGGGAAACACTGATTCACCCCCTCTTAGTATTTCTAACAACTGGTATCAAAGTCGATCCTTCTTAAAGGCTTAACCGCTTGAAGGAAGATATGTAACATCTGAGATGGGGAAGTCGACAAATACTAATGGAATTGAAATTCTCAAACACACACTTGTGTAAAATTAAAATTGGAATGATTGTAAATATTATTTTGCTCTTAATGAAATAACCAGGCTGAAAAGAGAAGTTGAATTGCAAAAGAAGCATACATAGGAAAATGATTACTTGACCTTGATGTATGACAACCTTCTTGATTCTATAGTAGCCTGCTATTGTGCTATACAAAATTCGTACTAAACAAGTTTGGGGCAGCGCATCTGTGATATTCCTGGATTTGACGGATGTAAGGAAAACTTCTAGATCTATAGCATGTTGATAATAAGATTGAGGGAAAGACAATTGTTTTAAAAATTGTACATCATACCTATGACATGCATGGTAGTAGTGGTGATTGTGACCGAGATGATTTAAGAGACATGATGCAATAATGACTTAGGATTATGAGTAAGCAGTCAAGCAAACTTGTTTGTGAGCAAAGAAGTGTAGTAGTGTGACATCACTAGATGAATGAAGTTTCAAGAAGAAAACAATGTTGTTGTTATGTTCCAGGAGGTTTATATTACTAATAGTGTTGAGAGGGATTTGATTTAAAGGATGTAGCGTGAGTTTTAGCAAATTGATTGTTATTCATTGAATAAAGAAGAGTTGTTTTAAGGGTAGCTGAACAATGATCTTGTGACAGAGAGTCATAGATGGTGGAACAATGTTTTGTTAACAGTGAAACAATAACCTTGACATAACGTAGTATAACAACAACCTTGGCATATGTATTTATGACTATGACCCAGATAACTATAACATAGAAGAGATTTCATAAATAGTATGACCGAGATATGATGGTTTACTTTTATCTGAACTTGATGTGTAATAAATGCAGTATAGAAGTAACCATGAAGCAATAATCTTGTTGATATTATTGTGACAAGTAGACTCAGAGGAAGTGATCTACAATACAGTGAGATCATGACCTTGTAACAATGTTTCATAGGAATGCTTTCTTGTGTTGTGACAAAAAAGTTACTGGAGTGGTTGTGTGTTATGAATATAATTCATAACAAATAAAATAAATATAAATAATGTAAATAATAAAAAATCAAAATAATTATTGTGTTAAATAGTCATTAGGTTAAGTGAAAAGGCATGTCTAAAAGACATGCCTAGTCATGAAAGGACACCTGCCTAGGTATATAAGCAGGGTCTCATTATAACATTCAATCATACTTGTACATTTTATAAATATAATAAATTATTATTTTAAATACCTTTGTGTATTTTAACATTTAAAGTCAACAAGATACAGTTTTGTTGCTTCACTGGTATCAGAGCCATGCAACCCTTTGGACGTTATCCGATGCACAATACGGTATTACGTTTACGTCCTGAATTTATTGAGCAACTAAGTAAAATTAAAAAAAAGCTTCAGCAATGGGAAAAATCATATGCATAAGTTACAACACGTCTAAAGGAAATCGATAATAAGGATGATGATAAAGATGAATAAACGAAACAAAGTGAAGAAGGAGAAGAAGATTTTGATCAGAACGATGATAATGAAAATGAAGATGTAATAGATAGTGATTGAGATGAAAATGATGTCGATGAAGACTATATAGATCAAGATGAGGATCTAGATAAAGATGACGTGGTGAGGACTATCTTAAGAAATAAGAAGATGAACAATATCATAACAATGAGGAAGATGTTGAAGAAGACATTGATGATGATGAAAATGTGGAAGAAGAAAAGATCATGTTTTGGAGGGCCTCATGTCTTGAATTGTAATCTTAGAGAACACAACACATCTAAAGAAAGTGTTGGAGGAAGTGCCACCTCCAGCCACCCTTGAAGCTTCACATGAGATATGTAGAGCTAATAACTCGAGTGACCAACAACGAATAAAAGGTTTTCTTAGAAGTGTTGATAATGCAATATGCCCAGACTACATTGATTATTTTGGTAGTGGAGTTGTTGATGCAACGACTAAAGCTTCAGATATATATATGATGTTGAAGTTTATGCAATCACATCCTGTAGACTATGTGACTTCAAAGTTACAGGAAATGATACGGTTGATGAGACACAACAAATTTCCAGCTAATTTTAAATGTTGTTGCAACTTTCATTATGTACCGAGGAATCTATCCAAGTCACTCTGTAAACTTAAGAGTCCTAAAGATGTGGTCCAACATTTAGATGGGGAAGTTTGGTTCAATGCTGAACTAAACTATGTATGCCAAAAAAATTCTCCAAGTGATAAATCTGCTATAATTAAAGCCAGTCAAGCCAGTGAGGTCTGGTCCAATCCTGAACATAACTATGTACGCCCAAAACTTATTCAAGTGACAAATATGTTACACTTCAAACCAATGGTGATAATGTAGTAAAAAAACCCAAGCTAGAATTATCATCTCAATTTAATTTGATTGTCCCCCCAAATCTCCCAAGTCACATTGGGAACGAATCTTCAAAGTCAAAAGACAACCAAGCCAAATTTGCCATAGTTAAGATCAGTGCTGAGAAGGAAGAAAAGATACCTGGGAGAAAATTATCAGCAGAATCTAATCCAAAGGGCCCTCCAAAACTCCTAAGTACAGTTAAGCGTAACGAACCATTACGTACAAATTCAGAAGAAAAGCAAGCCAAATCTGTTACAATTAATAAGGTCAACGCTGATAAGGAAGGAAAAAAAAGCAAGCTCAAATTATCACCAGAATTTAATACAAAATGCCCTCCAAAGATCCCAACTATGGCTAAATGTAATGATCAGAAAAAAGCCACAATGTTAGAAGAAAAGAAAGACAAATCTGTTACACTTAAGGCCAGAGGTGATAATGAATTAAAGAAACCCCAACAACTAGAATTATCATCTCAATCTAATTTGAATGTTCCCCCAGAACTCCCAAGTACTGCTAAATGTAACGATCAATGGTGAAACAAAGTACGAGAGAATCTTCTTGAGGCTTTCTCCAAAGTAGTTCACGAAGCCCAAGGTGAGGAGCTAGAGAGGGTAAGGGGATTAGATCCCATGCGAGTTGCAGTTGTTGTTGAAACAATAATGTTTAATAATTTAGGGACTTTTGATGGAACCCCGAAGTTTGAGGCGAAGTATAGGTGTATCTTGTTCAACCTGAAAGCTGAGAAAAATCCGGATTTGAGGAGGAGAGTTTTTACCGGGGAAATTGAAGCAGAGAGACTGATCGTTATGACATCAGAAGAAATGGCGAGTGACGAGAGAAATTTTGAGAATGATAAGATAAAGAATAAGGCACTCTTTCATTGTGAGAGTGGTGTCAAGAAGGTTGCAACAACTACTGAGTTTAGGTGTGGGAGATGTGAGAAGAAGGACACTGAGTACTATCAGTTGTAGATGAGAAGTTCAAAAGCGAAGCCCCATCTTGACCAAGCAGCCACAAAGCCGAAGCCCTTATGAACGAAATAGCTACAGGGAAAGAAGTTGAACCCTTATTGACTAAACAGGTACAAAGATAGGGTTTATGACAGGCGAGATGATGGACGTGACATATATGACCATTCTAGATATCATAAAGAGCGAGATAGTCATAAAGAGCGGATAGAGATTTACCATCGACGATAAATTGATTAGTCAAACATCGTAACCCTGGTCAAAAGGTGCGACGTTGGTTCGATTACATAATTACATAGTCCCATTACGCATTTACAATTGATATTAATAAGTGCGATTGATACACTGTGGTCATTATAGCGTGGGTCATGTTTTGACTGGTCATTATAACATGACTTGATACACATTACATCGTAGTTACAACTTACATTATAACATAGGTCAATTTTTTTTCTCATCGTATATATGATGGCTTAGATTCATTTCTGTCTGGCAACATTGAAACTGCTGCCTCTGGTCCCAAAAAAACAAGGTTTTAGATAGTTTCAGATTTAGATGATGATGATGATCTTGTCATTAGAAACACCAGTGTAAGATTGCCTCTGAAGAGAAATTTAGAATTACAATGCGAGGAATCTGGGGTTAGTCAGCAATACCCGTTGGAAGTAGAAGAATTGGCACTGTTAGTTATAGTTACATTATTAACATAATTTAATTAATTAAATTCTATATATATATATATATATAGATATATAATTTAATTTAAAAAAAAAATTGGTTCGCAAAGAAGGGAATCGACATGCCAAAATGACGTATGCAACACGAAAGAAATTATTATCGATAAAGCTTTGAGGAAAAAGCTTCTAATGAGAGGGAAAATGTTATGAATATAGTTCATAACAAATAAAATAAATGTAAATAATGTAAATAATAAAAAATCAAAATAATGATTGTGTTAAACAGTCATTAGGTTAAGTGAAAAGGCATGTCTAAAATACATGCTTAGTCATGAAAGGACACCTGCATAGGTATATAAGGAGGGTTTCATTGTAACATTCAATCATACTTGTACATTTTACAAGGGGCAGGAGGAGGTATGCAGGGGATGATGCAACTAGATGATGTAGCTTGACGAAACCTTTGCTCTAAGATTTGGTTCCTTGGTCGACAAACATATCCCGCACTTGATGAGGATTTTGATGCAACAAATCTCTGAATTTTTCTTGGAGACCCTCACCATTGGGTTCTCCTTGTCGAGCATATTCTGGTGGTATGTGGAGCATTCAATGAGCCCTCATGATTTGTGGGAAATGCTTAGTCAAAGTTGAAGACTCAATTTAGGGTCCAAAACCCTAAGGGATGACAATGTGTGATGATGTGGCAGGGATGATGTGGCCCCATGGATGAACATGTGTAACAAATACTGATGTGGCATCACATTATTTGTTTAATAATGTTGCCCAGAAGTATTGAGGGCTCAAACATATTGATATCGTGGCAACATATGTGGCACATATTAAGGAGCATTTATTAAAAATATAAACTTTTGTCCAAAATATTAAAGGAGGTGATTAAAATAAATTTGGAGTGTTTATTAAATAAGGTGATTAAAATAAATTTGGTCTAAAATATAAGCACCAAAATCCATATTTATTGATAATTGTTGGTTCCGCAAATTATATTTCAAATAATTTGAAAACCTTATGTTGGCCTCAAAATGCACTTTCATAGAACTATATAATGCACTCCCTGAAAGATATCGGTGATATCAAATGATTCAAGCTAATTCTATGAAGTTTCTCTACGAAAGTTGTGGGGTTTAGGGTTTTTGGTCAATATTTGATCTGTGGGATTCATTGGGTTTATGTAGGTTTTGTTGGGACTCGTAATGGTCGTTTTGCAGCTCATTAATTCTACGCATATTTTGTAACGAAAGCGCAAGGCTCAAGCAACCAAAACTCTTTCTCTTTCGACCTATTTTAATGGTGGATGGTTATCAATTAATTTTTTCCTTTTCCTTTTCTTCTTTTTTCCTTTCATTTTGAAGAATCAACATGAATTCCCTCTGAATTTAGTTGTGACTAAGTTTTGGGGCTTCAGTTATTTCAAAGGGATTTGTTGGAGATGAAATTTGAAGTTTCCCATCCAAGATATTATGTAATATGACTTGCTTTTCTGTGGCTTATTTAAGTTTTGGACAACGAAAGATTAGACCAATATTTCTAGATGTCTTCAGTTCTGAGACACTCATATTGATGTTGAAAATCTCTAGGCCCTTTCTCATAGCTCATGGCACTAACCAAGAGAGACAATGTAGAAAAAAGTGTATAAAAGTATAATATTCTAATCATTGATGAAGTCATGTATCAATGATGTTCAAACTCTATGTATATACCTATTAGATCAGAACTTTGTGACACATGTCTTCCAATTTGAAGCCATATCTCTTCTTGATTTTTGCATATTTGTAATAGATTTTGACATAGTTTGTACACATGTCGACATCCTTATTGAAATAATTATGTCGAATATATTATAAGTTTGAGCTAAACAAATAGACTAGATTCAATTTGGTATTTGGTCGTTGTTACCCACCATTTTGTGGGTGATATCCTTTGGAGAAATGTTTTCTTCGAGACCATCTTCAGCTGGCAGCCAACAACCCCTTACAGCCACCAACTAGCTCGTTGTGCCATTTCTCTACCACCTGATCCAACCATGTGGGCTCTTACCCATCTGTCATGACCGTATGTTTGAAGGTGGGCCTCCTTAAACTAAAGGTATTCGTTGTCATTTGGTAATTGTGTATTGTAGTTTTCTTATCATGGACACTTATGGGCATGTATTGATGGGGGGATTCGACAAAAAGAATGGGCTAGGTCTGTGCCCTCGTCCCCTAGACCCCTTTTGGATACTAACCTTGGATTATAGTCTCGTGGGATCTCTTTTACTGACCATTTGGCTTTAGGGATGATATTTCTTGGGAAACCCTGATTTTGGTTGCGTGGTCCCACTCCCTCATCAACATACATTTCCCCCTTTCCACTCATTATAACCCCAATCATCATTTCTCCCATCTGAGTCCATTTTCCTCCTTTGGGTCCACATATGGCTAGCTCCCCCTTTCCCTACCCCACACCTTGGGTTAGGCCCGAAATTATGCCCCGGAGGTTGATGCAGCTAAAAAGAAAAGTTAAAGCATAATTGGTCACATTCAATATGAAAATGTACCACAAAATGCAAAAGATGGTCAGGACAAACACATTTAACACATGGGAAAAATCTAATACATGAGCTCTAACCCATCATCATGGCCATCAATTTGGTTCCTATAAGTTCTATGAGCCTCCTTCATCATATGGGAACCCATGATTGTCCCAGCCCCTAGAGGGACATGAATCGCCCTACCTTAAAAGGGGGTATCCACTACTATATCTCACATCATGCTCTTACCGCTTGAGCTTCGAGCAGTTAATTGAAGAAAAACCATAAAAAGGAAAAAAAAAAACATATAAAGAAGGGTGGAAAAATCAAGGTCGGGGCCCCTCATGTACCATGATTGCACCCTCCTATACATTATATAACCAAGTGTGGGCTTAGCTTCTACTAGCTACATTTGTACCCCAACGTGTGGCTCAGGGCTGACCCTTCTCATTCCCTACTCCATTCACCTCTTTATCACATGACACCACCTTTTAAAGGATGTACCTTGGAAATATTATCCCCTTTAGAAGTAGAGACCACCTAATGGGATACTTGGTTAACCCCATTTAGAGTTTGGACACATTAGCACATACTAAAGCCCATTATGGAAGGACAAGCCATTATGAAGTCCCCACAGGTGGTCCATTTTTTTTAAGCTCTTCTACTTAATTTCCTCGATGAATTGTTGTACTAGAAGGCTAGAGAACAAATTGGATCTTATGTAGGATTGCAGGTGGCATCCATCTTGGGTTTGGTCTCCCTATAGTCCTAACCTTCTATAAGCTTACATTGGAACACGTAGGGTGTGTGTCGAGAGCCATGGGTCTCCACAGCAGTAGAAAACACTCCATGGATTCCTAGATATGTTCAGAGATTGCTCGAGATTCACCTATTGGACAAGGAAGATGCACCTGGCTCACCTTTGCCCAGCCAACCCCAAACATGTACCATGCACTTGACAGCTAACCTAGGACTTGTAGGATGATGTGGCATCACCTACACCATCATCTGAGCCCTTACAGATGGTCTACATGCATCTTCTACTTACTTCGAGACCCATGAGGTCACTTGTGTGCCCTCACAGCCATTAGGAGCACCAAATCTTTATTGTGAGGAGAAAAAGGGGCCAACCCCTTGTCCATTACTTTTGGAAGTACAACTCATAATTTTTGTACTTATGAACTTCATCAGGCCTATTAGAGAGCTCAACGATGTGCATTATTGATCGTATAACCTCTTAGGAGGCTTATTATTTTATTTTTGAGCTAGTTTGGTGGGCTTGTCACCAATAGATAGTTATTTGCAAATTATTTTAGTCAATGGGCTAATGTAGGCTCAAATTAGGTAATTCAAACTCCTAATGAGTGTATAAATAGGAGATACATGAATTCATTTGTATCATCACTTTAGATTGGATCACTCTCCTCTTTAGAGAATTTCACACTTTTTATGGGATGAAGAATTAGAGCATGGATGAATTTTGATGTTTGGATTGGGTTATCTTATCTTCGAGTTTCTTTATTGTCAAATTATTGATGGTTGGATATGTTCTCTTACATGTGAGTACACACATTTAATTTTATTCTTGTTTTACTTCGTCATATGCATTGAATGGGATTTTCGTTATATTAGGGTTAATTGTTGCATTGCATAATTGCTGCATTGTAGAATTATTGTTTCTATATAGCATCTCTCAATGTATGGGCCATGTATGTTGAATGAAATCTCCTAGGGATAATTGTCTCGGTGAATTTATCTTGACAAGCCATCTCTTTTTGCAAAGCAAAGTATACAAGCTTTGAGGTCACTTCTTCTTGCCCTAAAGGCCAAGCAAAGTAGTCCTTAAGGCCTCCTTGACTGAGATATAAAGTCCTTTCTCATCATTCTCCTAGACTCCATTCTCCCCAAGGGATTAAGGCACTGGTCCTCCAATAGGTGATCACTCAAAGAACATTTTTCTCCACCTTTCCCTCTCTTCTAGGTCTAGCCAAGTTGGGTCACCTAGGGCATCACTTTCCCGACAAAATAGACCAAGGAAAAGTTCGATCTCCTAGCCTTTACTGCGCTGGTGTGTCCTTAAGGCCTCCTCCAAATTTTAATCCATTCCAATGATGGATTTGTGAGATAAACCAAGCCCTAGCTCTGAGATCAAATTTTGCCTTGGTATTCCCTAGGCTAGTACCTCATAAGATGAATTTGATACATTTAATTGGAAATTATTGCTTTGATCCTTTCCCCTTCCTTACTTAGGTTAAGAACATCATTGTTTGCTAGATTATCTCCCATTAACCTAGGCTAGGTCTAATTGGTCCTGTGTGGTCCGACACCTTTGAAAAGTCAATTCTTCAAGAACCATTCGGGAAGTCAAGTTCCATAAGGATTTTAGGATTGGGAAACTCCTTTACAAGGCATATTCCTCTAACCTAACCCTCAAACCCTCACCTCCTTACTCTAGAAATATTTATATCTTGATTAAAAAGCAAGTAAGCTCTATTCTTGACCCCACTTTTAGGAAAAGGATCATTAAGGTCACTTCATATCCATTGGTTGATTCATCCTTCACAAGTGACATTCTATATACTGGGTCTCCACCCATCGGTGAAAGTCCGTAAAGAATAGGGAGTCTTAGCTAAGGTGACAGTGGGCTAAGCCTACATCATTGACCTTGATATAACAATTTTCCCTTTAGGAATCCCTTTTATGCTCCCTGCTAGTTTGAGTGGTAACATTTTGGCGTTGTTGCCGGGGACATGAAACATGTGTTTGGTTCCGTGTTAGGTCCCTATAACACTAGTGATTCCCCCATTACTATTGTCATTGCAACCCTTATTATTATTGTTGTGCACCTATTATCCCCATATTGTTATTATTGTGTCCCAGCGAAGCCCACTATTGTTAATATTATGCCCTTATATTATTATTGTTATGCCGTCTTTGATTATATTGTGACCCCTTAGACTCCTATATATAGAAAGGAGGTTTTTTCATTTGTATCATCCAAGAATTGTTTATTTGTGTAATGTAAAGGAGGTTTCCCCCTCAAAGAGGCTGATTTTGAAGATGTTTATCTATCTTGTCTTCTATTTTGTGAGCTGGTTACATAACATTTGGTATCAGAGGCTTTGGATTCTAAGGTTTCGTTGCTCCAAACAAGTCATCGTGGAATTTTCGCTATAACTTGTTTTCTACGATGTTTTAGAAGCTGAAATTAAAACCCATTTGGACTGAAATCTCGATGAACCTCGGGTTCAAATTTAAGATCTTTTCTCGCTATATTTTTGGAGATAGGATCCAAGGAAGTTAGGGTTTTTGCAGGCTCCCGAATTATATCTCAAACATGTGACCTGGGAAAAATCGTTGTAACTTTAACTCTGAGCATCATATTGAAATTTAGTAAAAAGTTACAGAAAGAGGATGGCCTATAGTTTTTGGTGTATCGGTTTCAGGTCCTAAGGTCAAAACAGTGACACGTGACACTTCATACAAGTTCGTTCTACTGAAACAATATCGTGGGAGATTTGGCATAACTATTCCTTGGAGAATCCAATCTTGATCAAACTTGTAGGGTTGGAAAGAGGACTCAGAAGGCTATCGCAGGATGAAGTTTAGACCTTGGAGATCTGAAATTACAGAGATATAACATATTCAATATCGAGCTCCTGCAAAGTGAAAAAAAGTGTGTAGTTTTTTTAAAATTTTGCATAAGTTTGGTTTAAAAATTAGTTTGAAGGAATTCAAAGGGCATAGTGAAACATTATTATCATTAATTGATTCCCCAAAGAAAGAAAATGAAAATGCCTAGTAAGCAACATGAAAGCTCTAGCATGACTCACGAAGAAGAGGAAGAAATGCAACATCATATATCAAAATTACGATACCAAGTGCAACAAAATTCACTCTCACAAAAAGTGACAAAATCTAATATGGATGGTTTAAAGAAAGACGTGGAAGCTAAGATGAAGGACGTGGAAGCTATAAGATCAAGGTCGTGGAAGCTAAGATGGATGGCATAGAAGAAAATCTTAAAGGCAACATGTAAGATTTGAAGACATTTTTGACAAAGATGCTACAAGAAATGCTTACTAATGGCGAAAGGGTAGTAAAGGAAACTCATGATGAGAACAAAAGAAACGTTAATAATGATTTCATAGACTCTAACGTTGGATTGAAGACCCACCATGTTCCAAAGATCGATATGAGGAAGTTTGATGGCAACGATCCCGTAACATGGATACTATAGATGGAGCAATATTTTGATCTCCATAATGTGTAAAACACACAAAAGTTATGCATTGCAACTTTATATTTGGAACCAAATCAGTTTGTATGGTATCGATGGCTTTTCTCTCGTAAACAAATTGTCACATGGGCAATTTTTACGGGAGAAATGATAGCACATTATGAGGATACAAAAAGCAACACCATTTTTATGCAATTGATAAATCTCAAACAAAAGGGTTCAATGATGGAGCACATTGAGGACTTCCAAAAAATGAATATAAGGGTAAAAGATATTCCAAAGGAGCATAGGATTGATGTGTTCATAGGGACTTTAAAGGATAACATCCAACATGAGGTTCGCCTTTCGGAACTTGATTCATTGGAGAAGGCATTTAGGTTGGCAAGAAAAATGGAAAGCAAAATTATGGCAACAAGGAAGCTTACCACTCACAACTATAAAGATGGAAGTGTTGTTGCGCCTAGCCTTCCACAACCTACAAGGTTGACACCACAAAAATTGGAAGAGAAAAGAGCAAAAGGGCTTTGTTACAATTGTGATAGCAAATACATTAAAGGTCATAAGTGTGCTGAGAAGAAATTATTTTACATATATTGTGAAGAGGAGGAAGAAAAGGAACAAGAAACGTCAAAAGAAGAGGATATACACCAGGAACAAACCCTAGAGAAAGAATAAATGAATTCGACCATATCTTGTAATGCATTGGACGAAATTATCACTCCTCAAACTATCAAGATAGAAGGACATATCAAGAAGAAAAAGATAATAGCGTTGATTGATTCAGGGAATACCCATGATTTTATTCATTGTAAGATAGCTAAGGAATTGAATTGCTTCCTATATCCAGCACTAGCATGTCAAGTGATGGTTGCAAGTGGAAGAACTATAACTTGCTTTGGAAAGTGCCATAATATCAAGCTATCCATGGGAGAATATGTATTGAATAGACCAATGCTTTCTATTCCAATGGGTGGTGCTGATGTTGTACTAGGAGCCCAATGACTACAATCCTTGGGTACAATAACTTTTAATTTTCAATAACTTTTCATGATTTTTTTTTTGGAAGGAGAAGAATTTGAATTAAGGGGTATTGCAGGGAAACTAGGAAAGATAATAAGCTCTAACAGAATGACAAATATTCTAAAAAAAGAACAGCAAGGCGTAATTGCACAATTATGTTCGCTAGAGGTTCCCACATCGAAATCATCTATTTCTCCAGATCTCCAAAAAGCCTTGGAAAATCATTCCAAGGTATTTGAGACTCCCAAAGGCCTTCCACCTATTCGTGATCATGATCATGCTATTCATTTGATTACAGGAAGTGTTCCTCCAGACATCAAGCCTTACAGATATCCCTATGCCCAAAAGAGTGAAATTGAACGTATGGTTGTAAAAATGCTAGAGGCTTGTATAATTCAACCTAGTCAAAGTTCTTTCTCTGCTCCAGTAGTATTGTTGCACAAGAAGGATGGATCATGGTGCATGTGTCTGTATTATAGGGAGCTCAATAAGCTCATTATTAAAGATAAATTTCCCATTCCTGTCATTGATGAATTATTGGATGAATTGCATGGATCAATTTACTTCACCAAGTTGGACCTTCGTTAAGCATATCATCAAATCAGAATGAAGACTAAAGACATTTTGAAAACAACATTTAGAACTCATGAGGGTCATTATGAATTTTTGGTCATGCCTTTTGGCCGTACCAATGCACCTTCTACATTTTAAGGTATGATGAATTCCATTTTCAAACCCTTATTTAGAAAATTTGTGTTAGTATTTTTTGATGATATATTAATCTACAACAAGCCTTGGAAGGATCATTTTCAACATGTTGACAGTGTCCTCAAACTATTGGAGGAGAAACAATTATATGCAAAAAGCTCCAAATGTTTCTTTGGAGTACAAGAGGTGGAATATCTTGGTCATATTGTATCTCATGAAGGTGTTAAGGTAGACCCTATCAAAATTAAAGCCATTAAGGAATGGAAAATTCCCACATCCATAAAGCATCTGCTTGGATTTCTTGGGTTGACAGGGTATTATCGCAAGTTTGTTAAGAATTATGGGATAATATCAACACCTCTAACAGCGTTATTAAAGAAAGATGCATTTTCATGGACTCTAGAAGCAACGAAGGCCTTTCAACATCTTAAAGAGGAAATGTGCCAAGCACCGGTATTAGCTATGCTGGACTTCACAAAAACCTTTATTGTGGAATGTGATGCCTTAGGAAATGGATTTGGTGTTGTTTTAATGCAAGAAGAAAGACCCATTGCTTTTGAAAGTCATCCAATCAAAGGAAAGTATTTACACAAAGCTATCTATGAGAGGGAAATGTTGCCATTACTACATGCACTTAAGAAATGGCAACCCTACCTAATGGTAATAACACTTCCTTCCATACTGTAGCAAAAATGACCTCATTTATGGAACTTTATGGATATCATCCACCATCCATCACATCATATTTAAGAGAAAATTCTAAGGTTCAAGCAGTGGAAGATCACATCAAACATCAACAACAAGTTCTCGAACTCTTAAAGGATAACCTCACTTTTGCGCAGAATACAATGAAACAACAGGCATATCAACATTGCAACGAAAGAAGTTTTGATGTAAGTGACTTGGTATTCCTACGACTACAACCATATAAACAAATGTCCCTCAAGCAAGCTAAGAAGGATAATAAATTATCACCAAAGTATTATGGTTTGTATAAGGTGTTGCAAAAGATTGGTACTATGGCATACGAATTGGAGCTTCCTACAGCTTCCCGAGTGCACTAAGTTTTCCATGTTTCATGCTTAAAGAAGGTTATTGGTGACAAGCTCCCAGTTCAAACAATATTGCTAAAACTTGACGAGGAAGGAAAAATCATATTGGAACCTGAAGTAGTCACAGAAATAAGAACTCGACAACTATGAAATCGATCAATTTCAGAGTATCTCATCAAGTGGAAGAACTTACCCGCTGAAGATTGCACATAGGAGGATGAGAATTTTATACAAAAGCATCCAGAACTACTCAAGGGTTGAGGACAAAACTTTTTTGAAGGAGAGGGGCATGTTAGGTCCCTATAATACTAGTAATTCCCCCATTACTATTGTCATTGTAGCCCTGATTGTTATTTTTGTGCCCCTATTGTCCCCATATTGTTATTATTGTGGCCCATAGAAGCCAACTATTATTATCATTGTGCCCTTATATTATTATTGTTATGTCGGCTTTGATTATATTGTGACCCCTTGGACTTCTATATATAGAAAGGAGGTTTTGTCATTTGTATCATCCAAGAATTGTTCATTTGTGTAATGTAAAGGAGGTTGCCCCCTCGAAGAGGTTGATTTTGAAGTCATTGATCTATCTTTTCTTCTGAGGGAGAGGAGTACGTGAGAAAATGAGAAGTCAAACTTCCCTAACCTCCGCCTCCTGAAAATTCTATAATAGGAGGGGAATCTTGAAAAACCTCCGCCAAGAGAAAATGGCCAAATTCCATAACATTCCCCATGCGACATATTGATGTAACATTATTGGTGACTCCATTAGAAGAACAAAGCCCCAGTTCTTCATTGAACTTCAAAGTCAATGCTTGTACGGTAAAGCAAGCATTTGTTAAGGCAATTTCATTCATCGTGGTTACTCCCATGTCATTAAGGACCTAGAAACATGTTGACCACATATATTCTAGTATAGATATGACAGGGACCCCAAGATATCCTTCATCGAAATCCATGAAGAATATGTCAATGTTTGATGGGGATCCACATTCCACAACCAACCACGTGGTAAGGTTCATAAGGTACCTTTCAAAGCAAAATATAACTCAACCTTGTGACGAAATGGAATTGTTTGTCCTATCCATTGCCCTAAGTACTGATTGGCTTGAGTCATGTAAACCTAAAAGCATTATTTCTATTGCAATGTTGACTACGCACTTCTTTTTGCATCAAGGGCAGAGTTTCCAATCTCATGAAGACAAATCCCAAATGTTAGATATTGTCCTTCGAGAGTAGGAAGTTATTGAATATGGTTTTATGCTTGAGGAAGAGTCTCTTATTGATGCATACTACAATGATGGTGCCAAAGGAGAGACTCATGAATTGGAAAGAATGTCCTCTAAGGACAATGAGGAAGATCTCAACCCCAAGAGCCCTCAAACAGTGCAAGAATGGATGATGGAATATGAAAATCCTTGCAGGAAAATGATGGCCAAATATAAATCCCAAGAGATTTTCTCCCACTATTGTGAGAAATCAGAAATGCTCTGTAACACAAAGAGTTAATATAAATAGAGTCCTACCAATGACCTTCTTCTTGAAGCATTTTATCAAAATCATGTAGTAAATACCTTAGAGATCATTATTCAAGAATGGATGAAGGAGGAAAAGTCCTCCCTTTCTAAAGAAGAGAATGAATGGCATCCTAACCATCACCAAATATATAGTGAAAAATGGGAGGATTCTGAGGAAGATCATGATAGTCAAATAAACGAAGAATCTACAAGTACCTTTTGGGTTGTTGACTGGGGAATTGGGTATGATTATAGAAATAAAGACCCCATGGTTTGTCAAGTCCATAAGAATAGTTCAGGGAAGAAGAAAATGCTCCACCCATTCTAGATAACAATGTTGTTCCTTATGAAGCCCCTTCTAGTGGTTGGAAAGGACTCTTCTTTATATTCTAAGATGATTCAATCAAAGAAGATCCTTTCGAGATTGTGGGAAATTCTGATGACTCTAATATAGAAGAAATTGAGGAAGATGCTTCCCTAATCCATGCCGTTGATAAAGGTTTTTTTCTTCATGTTTGAGCGTTCATATCCTACCCTAGAAATAGAGGTTTGTGATGATGTTCATTCCCCTAGTCTTAATGAGGAGCAAATTTCCCCTATGAAGGAACAAGAATCATGGTTTTTCCCCAAATACGATGATGGGTCCACTCCTTGTTTTCCAAATGACCAAAATAGTATAATCCTAAACATTTTTGAGTCTTTCACTCCTTCTTACCCTAAGGATGATAGGCCTGAGATAGTTCTTCATCAAAGATTCATATACTTGGTCATTGACATTTCCATCTCCTGGTTGGAGGATCAAATCCAATCCTCTTGACTGGTGTCTTTTCCTTCTTCCAGGCTTCCTTTCTATGGCATGTGGGTCTCTTCTTTTCCCACCTCCCTCCGTCACAACCCCTCATATCATTGTTCCCATTTGTATTTCCAAGTCTGCTACAAAAATAATCATGGAAATATGCATTCTTGTATTGATCAATTGACATGTTGGTTGCATTGGGTCTATGATTATATCTAGCACTTGACATTGTATGTTATGCATATTAGAGTAGGATGCATCACATGTTTATTTTGCATTAGAAATAACCTCATATTATATTTGTCATGGTAGATTAGACGCATTTAAATTAAAATTTTCATATTTCATTTTTCTGTTGATTTTATGGCCTAAAACTAAGCATGGGTGGTCATAAGACATTGTGAAAAACATGTTGCCCCGTGGGTTCAATCGTTGATATGTGTAGGTAACAAGTCTGCAGTAACCAAGAGATTGTTGGAGTTCTCGTGACCTCCCGTTTGAGTAAATTCTTCGAGAGATCTTGTCATAGTTGGAGCCAGATGTTACCCACCGTTTTGTGGGTGACATCCCCAGGAGAATTTTTTTCTCCAAGATGGTCCTAAGTCAATATCCAACAGCCACCAACTAGCTTGTTGTGCCATTTCTACACCACCTGAGCTGGCCAGGTGGGCCCTCACCCATCTGTGATGATCGTATGTTTGAAGGTGGGCCTCCCGAACCTAAAGGTATGCCTTGTCATTAGGTAATTGAGTATACGGTAGTTTTGATATCATGGACACTTATGTGCATGGATTAATGCGGGGATTCGATGGAAAGAATGGGCTAGGTCTGTGCTCTCGTCCCCTAGACCCCTTTTGGATATTAACCTTGGATTATAGTCCCATGGGATCTCTTTTACTAACCATTTGGATTTAGGGATGGTATTTCATGGGAAAGACCAATTTTGGTTGCATGGTCCTGCTCCCTCTGTTGTCACTCACTGCTTGAAAGGTCATCAGTTGCTTCAAAAGCCAAATAACAGTGATGCTTGATGCCAAGTTCTGAGCCACAAAATCTACCAGAGCTCGATCAGATCCTCCCCATTACATAATGCTCAGAAAAATCTTTCCGGTGGTATATAGAAGTCCAAAAAGAGGTTCTTGGATCAAAAGTTAGAGCCCATTGAAGATTATCCGTAAAAAGCTCAACCGATTGAGGAAAATGGATAAGTATGGAGGAAAAATCACAATCGGGACTCAAAAGGCTCATCGCCGATATCACATATCAGCAGTCGATAGGTCCGGGCATAGAGCATATTGCATATCAGCAGTGGGGGGGTCCCAGGCACATTGAATCCCCTAATCCCGCATTATCGACACACCGGCAGAACAATGGATCGACTCCAAAAAAGCTTGCAGGGGCTGATATTGCGATGTAGTGCTAAAGTTTCGGGTCAGGCCAAAAAAGGTTTACAAAGAAAAAGGTTACTAAAGCACGAGCGGACCGCCCTCCTTCTCTCTCCTCCACATGGCAGTATCCCACATCCCACAGTTTCCCGCATTCCTATAGGTATCTGCAGTCCCGTAGTTTCCCATATTCCTATAGGTACCTGCAGTCCCGTAGTTTCTCGCATTCCACCTCCCGACATTCCCACAGTCCCGCATCTCGGCGACCCCGCAGATCGGCGGGTTCTAAACTTGAAAGACCGTGTGCGGGGGCCAATCTGCGATATAAAGCAACATCGTTGCGGGAAGGCCAAAAAGTTCAACACAGGAAAGGTTTACAAAACAGGGTTGGGCTAGCCCTTTTCTCTCTCGTCTAGGGGGCCATGTGGTAGCCTTTGATTGGTCCTCTGAGTTGATAGGGCAACTGACGTCAACAGTGATGTGGCAGTACAGTTGATGGCGTGGCAGAGGACACATGTCACTCGGTTTTAGTGTTTTCAGGGGTGAGATGGGGCCATTTCCGGGTGACACGTGGCAGTGATGACGTCACCCATCGTAGTCAGCAATCACGCAATGTAAATATTTATCTTCCATTGAAATTCCTTCCTGGCTACGATTGCGATAAGGAAAGTGGCTCCCGGATGAGATAATTATGATGATCTATTTGAAAAGGTTTTTGCGTCTAGACTAATCGGCTCGTGTTATGGAAAAATGGTAAAGAGCTTCCCTCCCCGTGTTGTGATTGTGATGTCCTGGGTGGGCCCAATCTCGCATATCGGCGATCGCAGTTGTTCGGGGGGAAAGCTTAACGAAAAGTGCATTCAACACCAGGATGTGAGGTTCCGATTAACAAAGGAAATAAGGCCCCCACACAGCTTTCGAAAGCCTTAGCACCCAAAGGGCTCAGCCCTTGGTTCCAACCCCCGGTTATATGGAAGAAATTACAAAAGGGGTCGAAAGCATAGGGGGCTAAAGGGGAAATTAAAAGTGCCTTCCTGTTAATTTGTTTTAAACATTAAAGACTTGTGTCCATGGTGCTCTTATAGTGTTTTGCAGTGGTTTTAAAGGACGTGTGGGTCAGCGGCTCCAGTATTGAATGAAGCAGGGGGGCAGTGCATAATTGACAGTATGGGAGGCCTCTACGGAGACTTAATGCCTCAGCATGGAGTCTCGCTCCTCTGCACAACACAACACTTCCCAGAAACACTCCATCACTTCTCCATGGAACAACTCCTTCATGCATTCAAGGGAGAAGGGACAGTGAACAAGCCAAGCAACATGGGAAGCACACTGTGATAGAGACAGGGCCTTATCCGAAGCTTTCACAGGGACAACAAAGGACCCCTTCCACCATTCTTCCTCCTGTTTCTTTTCACTTTTTATTGTTTTCTATTTCCAAGAAGGGATGGGATCCCTATTGTAATCTTTAGGTAGTAGAGCCTTACAGAGGCTGACACAGCTAGTCTAGTATGGCAGCTGGGGCTCTGTACTATGAGATATTTTGACTGTAACTCAAGCTCTCCCCATTTTCTTATAAATATGGGGAAGCAATCTATAACAAAGGTTCAAGAATTTCTGACCCATGAGGGCTGAGCTCTGTGATACCAATTTGGCTCATAACTCTGTAAGTGAATGACTGTTATTTGAGATTGTATTACTTTACATAGGCAAATCTTTAGACTATCATAGAAATGGTGGTGATTCCTCCTTCTTAGCATTACAATATATTTTTATTTCTGTTAATTCCATGATATTCATATTCTTCTCTACATGTGTGCTACAATAGCTGCTAGAAATTATTTCATGCTTCCTTACAGATCCATGTGTGTTGATTTATTAATGCATAATGCCTGTATGAAGGGATGAAGTATATCTTTAAACTGCTCTATAAGAATCATAGCACCCATCCTCTCTTCAGTCCATTATTTCTGCTTGTAACTCAAAAAAGTGTAGAATTTCCCATTGCTTGCGGCTCTATGTTTCAACATAGAATTCTGGATGTTTTGGGCTATATATGATGAGTTATGCTCTCTGCTAATCCTCTCTCATTTACTCAAGAAAGCCTATTAAGCTGTAATCCCCTATGAAGTAATCGACCTTTGCTTTTCTATGTGATACTACTAGGAACTGTGAGTGTGAGGCCATACCTGAAATGCACAACTCATACCTTTGGAGGAACGAACCAACCCCCCTCCTACCCTTTTTTTTTTACGTGACAATTAGAGTGTTGTAACCCCCTCACATATAACCTCACAAGCACTCCTCTATTTAAGATGTCCTAGGCACTGATTTATAATCAATCCAGAGGCTGTCTCTGGGGAGCTTTCCTTGCCTCCTGCTGCACTTGTGTTTTAGGTGCAAGATTTAGCCACAACACCTTTCTGGCATCGTTGTCAGGGAACAAATTAGAATAGTTTTCCCTGGGTATGACAAAATATTTAATTTCCTTGTTAGGTGAGCATATGAAGTGTGGGTTGAAGATATCTCACCTTGGCGTCTCCACTGTTAATTTTATGGTAAACATCCTGGCGACTCCACTGTCCAAATCTATATCTAATCATATTGGCTTTCAGACAGCCCCATACTCACTCTGATGCTACTGCAGTTGAAAACTTTCCCTACCTTTGAACCTGCAATCACTCATATAGGGAGGTTTTCAAGATGGTCATTCTTGCATTCTTGGCCAACAAATTTGCCCCACTTGATTTCTCTTGTATTGTTGGTTATCCCAATCATGTCCCTGCATTTCATGAATGGAATACATATTTGCCTAGATTCGGTGGAAGCACAGCTAGAAGGCCTCACCAACACCTCAAGTAATTTCATGAATGCATGGAACAACAGTGCATTTTCCTTGAAGATGTACAAATGAAATTGTTCATGTATTCTTTAGAGGAGGGGCTAGAGTTTGGTACAGAACAATACCTCATGGTAGTATATCTTCACTGAGATGTTTTCATATAGCATTCAATCACTATTGTAAAGAATTATATCCACTGAGTGCTCTATTTGAGGATTGCTGTGTGCATTTTAACGATGAAGACATTCCTGAGGTTGAAGACCCGGCTGAAGATGTTTATGGAACTCCACTCCAAGAAAACATCCTCTCGCATCAAGAACCATCACCCACTGAGCTAGAAAGTGAAGAAAGAAATATCATCAAGCTGCCTACAAACCCTCAGGGGTCTGATTCAGCCGAATGTGATGTTTCCCCTTCTTATGATGAATACGACTCTAGTGAAGAGTCAAGTGATGCAGAGCCACAATGCTTCCAGTCAGGGAAGCTGCGCAAGAAGAGGAAGTCCATCAAGAAGTCATCGAAGAGCCTCCAATTTGCAATGCTCATCCTTCGCCTGGAGAACAAGATCGAGCCCCCCCTCTAATTTTTAATTCATATTATTCAGAGGAGGGAGAGATGGTTGCTGAGGTCCAGAAGGAGCTGTTTACCAGCAAGTGGGGAGAAGGCTCCTAGTAGCAACAAGGTTTTCCAGAAAAGTCTAAAGTTGTGGAGTCGAGAAGTGTTTGTGGCTGCCCTGGTCAAGAGGATATTGGTTAGCAGATTGTTCATGAAAAAGAGGCAGTTGCAAACATTCCTTGTCTATTCCATGACCCTATGGCTGCATACATGAGCCTATTCTTAAGTCAACAAAAAGGTTATTTCTAGAGCATGTATCAGGATCCTTGTTTGAAGATTTTTGATGGTGCATGCTTATTTTAATTTCTCTTTTTTAGTGATATGAAGGCATGTGGTCTAGTACTCTTATGCTGGCATAACTCTATTGGAGAGTTGAACATACTTAGCTGAATTAAGTATTGTGCATAAGTAGGATTGTACATAAATAAGCTCACTAGCTGAGCATTTACTTTTCAGTTGTTAGAATTTTTATTTTCTGCATTTTAGATTCCGGAGGAAAGTCCCTTGGAGATTTTACTAATTACAAAGTTCATATATTACCGACTCCATGCCCAATGGTGAAGGACACTGGTCTGCAGGTTCTCCACACCTTCCAAGCAAGGCACTATCTCTAGTAGGAGCAAATGTTGTCACTCGCTACTTCACAGGTCATCAGTTGCTTCAAAAGCCAAATAACAGTGATGTTTGATGCCAAATTCTGAGCCACAGACGCTACTAGAGCTTAATCGGATCCTCCCCATTACATAGTGCTCGGAAAAATATTTTTGGTGGTATATAGAAGTCCAAAAAGGGGTTCCTGGATCAAAAGTTAGAGCCTGTTGAAGATTACCCCTGAAAAGCCCAATTGATTGAGGAAAATGGCTAAGTATGGAGGAAAAATCGCAATTGGGACCCGGGAGGCTCATCGCCGATATCGCATATCGGCAATCGGCGGGTCCGAGCACAGAGCATATAGCATATCGGTAGCTGGGGGGCCCCAGGCACAGTGAATCCCGCAATCCCACATTATCGACACACCGATGGAACAATGGGTCGACACTCCAAAACCTTGTGGGGGCCAATATTGCGATGCAGTGTTAAAGTTTCGGGTCGGGCCAAAAAATGTTTATAAAGAAAAAGGTTAACAAAGCAGGAGTGGGCCACCCTCCTTCTCTCTCCTCCACGTGATAGTATCCCACATCCCGCAGGTACCCATAGTCCCATAGTTTCTTGCATTTCGCATTTCGAAATCCTGCATCTCGACGACCCCGCAGTCCCGCAGATTAACGAGTTCTAAACTTGAAAGACCATGTGCGAGTGCCGATCTACGATATAAAGTAACATCGTCGGGGGAGGGCCAAAAATTTCGACACAGGAAAGGCTTACAAAACAGGGCTGGGAAGGTCCTTTTCTCTCTTCTCCAAGGGGCCACGTGGTGGCCTTTGATTGGTCCTCTAAGCATACAAGGCAGCTAAAGTCAATAGTGACGTGGTGATACGGTTGATGACGTGGCAAGAGGACACGTGTCGCCTGGTTTCAGTGTTTTGAGGGGTGAGATGGGGCCATTTTTGGGTGACACGTGGCTGTGATGACGTCACCCATCGCAATCGGCAAACGGCGATCGCGCAATGTAAAGCTTTCTCTTATGTCGAAATTCCTTCCCAGCTACGATTGTGATAAGGAAAGTGGACCCCGGATGCGATAAAGTATGGTGATCTATTTGATAAGGTTTTCATGTCTGGACCAATCAACCCGTGCTATGGGAAAAGGGTAAAGAGCCGCACACCCCGTGTTGCGATTGTGATGTCCTAGGTGGGCCCAATCCCACGTAGCAGTGATCGCAGTTGTTTGGGGGGAAAGCTTAAAACAATGTAAACTTTGAAACGAGAAATATAAACTCAAAACGGGAACTCTGGCCAAAAAACCCCATAAAAACATAAAAAAACAGTGCTAAAAACGAAAAGTGTTGATGCTGGAATAACACTTTTTTTTTTTAGGGGTAAATTTTCAACTTGTTTTAAAAATGGCGGTGAAAACCAATTTTTTGTGCAAAAATTGTCCAAAAAACGCCCTCAAAATGAAAAGTGTTTATGTTTGAATAACACTTTTTTTTTTTTTTTTCAATGGTAAATGTTGTGCAAAAAACACCCTCAAAACAGAAAGTGTTGACACTCGGATAACACTTTTTTTTCAAGGGTAAAATTTCAACATTTCGAAATAATGGCGTAAAAGATCTTATGATGACCTCGAAAAACATTAAAATTTCAAAAAAAAAAAAAAAAAAAAAAAAAAAAAACAAAACAAAACAAAAAGTTAAAAAAAATAACAAAACATAAATTAAAATAGATATACTAAAAAAAAATTCAAATATATAAAAAAAGATTTAAAAAAATCGAACATAAAAAAAATAAATAAAAAAAATAAAAATCAATCATAAAAATGTTAAAAAAAAAACAAAATTAGCTTATAAAAGATAAGAATTAAAAAACTAAAAAAAAAACCTTAAAAATTATAAACAAATAAATAGTAAGAAAAACATCTTTAAAAAAAATGGAAAAAAAAATTATCTTGTAAACCATAATTTTTTTTCCAGTTGTTTTATTTATTTATTTTAAATGTTGATTACATGTTTTGTTTGTTGGTTTGTTTGTTTTTTTTTTAAATAAATCATGAAAGATTTTGGAAAAAAAAATATATATAAATACATAAATAAAAATTAAGATTAAGTAAGTAAAAATATAAAAAAACATTAACAAAAACTAGAAAAATAAAATAAAAAACAAACTAGATTAAAAAAAAGAAAGAAAGAAAGAAAGAAAAGTTAACAAAAAAAAAAACTAGTAAAATTAATATTAAAAACATTTAAGAAAACAGAAAAACTAGTAAAATTAATATTAAAAACATTTAAGAAAACAGAAATAAACTCAAATTAAAAAAAAAAAAAAAAAAAGAAAAAAGTTTAAAAAAATATGTGTTTTTAATAAAAAATAAATAAATTTATTAAGCCTTAGCTTTTTTATTTAAAAACAAAAAAGTTTTGTTTTATTTTTTTTGTTTGTTTTGTTTTGTTTTGTTTTGTTTGTTTGTTTGTTTTTTTTTTTTTAAATTAGCAATTTTTTTATAAACAATTTTTTTTATTTTTTATTTTTTTAAATTTAACTTATTTTTTCAAACATTTTTTTTATTAAAAATAAAAATAAAAAATTTACCCCTATGCCGCTCGGTCGCCCGTGGCAGCGCGACCCTGGCAGGAGGGGTTTGCGAGAATCGCCTTTCTGCCACCCAGCTGCCCGTGGTGGTGCAGCCCTGGGCGGAGGGGTCTACATGGAATCGCCTCTCTGCCCCTTGGCCACCCTTGGTGGCACATGGTAACATTTATTTCTGAAGTTCAAATCTCATTGAGTACAGTGACCTGCTGTGGTGGCGGCTAGAGGGGCGGACCCCCCTACCGTGGGTGTGCTCTTGCTAAAACCATAGGATCTTAGTATACCCGACTTGCAGGTGGTTGGTTATGCTCTTGGTGTTATAGTGGCAGCAATGAGGTTTGATCCTGGGTCTCCCGTGGATTAAACTTGATAGTTACCGATTCACCATGTGGTTAAAAAAAAAAACATTTATTTATTTATTTTTTTAAATAAAAAAAAATTGTTTAAAAAAAATTGTTATTTTTTTTTTTTAAAATAAAAAAATTTGTTTAAAAAAAAAATAAAAATTAAATTTAAATTTTTTGTTTTTAAATAAAAGAGCTAGGGCTTAATAATTTATTTAAAAAAATCAAAAATACATATTATATATATATATATATATATATATATATATATATATATATTTTAAGATATATATATTTTTAAAATTTTCATATTTTTTTGTTTTTTATAATTCAAGTTTATTTTTGTTTTTTAGTTTTTTTTTAAATGTTTTTAATATTAATTTTACTAGTTTTTTAATTATTTATTTTTTAGTTTTTGTTAATGTTTTTTTAATTTTAATTTTTAAATTTTACTTAATTATATATATATATATATTTTGTCCAAATTCTTTTATGGTTTATGAGATATATGTGTGTGTGTGTGTTGTTGTTGTTGTTGTTAAGTAATCATAATTTCAAAAAAATTTGGACATAATAAATTTTAGAGTGTGAAAAATAAGTCCTCTAAAAAAAAGGTACGCTGCATCAACACGTTTCAAAATCAGCATGAAAATCACTAACATTTAAAAACAAATATTTATATTTGATACATAAGAAAATTTAAAGTGTCAAAAATATGCTCTGAAAAAAAGAAGTGTATTCTGCATCACCACTTTTCAAAATTGGGTCACGTTTTTACTACCCCTACGAAATGAGTAATCGTATCGGTTTTTTAAAGTGTCAAAAACTATGCTCTAAAAAGAAATGTGTGTTCTGCATCGCCCATTTTCAAGACCGGGTCACTTTTTTGCTATCTCTACAAAACGGGTAACAATATCAGTTCCCGTTTCAAAGTTTACGTTGTTTTAACGAAAAGTGCATTCAACACCAAGATGCGAGGTTCTGATTAACAAAGGAAATAAGGCCCTCGCGTAGTTGTTGAAAGCCTTAGCGACCAAAGGGCTCAGCCCTTGGTTCCATGCCCCGGTCATATGCAAGAAGTTACAAAAGGGGCCGAAAACATTGGGGACTAAAGGGGAAATTAAAAGTGCTCGCCAGTTCATTTGTTTTAAACATTAAAGACTCGCGTGCGTGGTGCTTTGATAGTGCTCTGCAGCAGTTTTAAAGGACGTGTGGGTCAGCGAGTCCAGTATTGAATGAAGCAGGGGGCAGTGCATAAATGACAGTATGGGAGGCCTCTACGGAGACTTAATGCCTGGGCATGGAGTCTTGATCCTTTGTACAACGCAGCACTGCACAGAAACACTCCATCACTTCTCCATGGAATAAACTCCTTTAGGCATTCAAGGGAGAAGGGATAGTGAACATGCCAAGCAACATGGGAAGCACGCTGTGACAGAGACAGGGATTTATCTGAAGCTTTCACGGGGATATCAAAGGACCCCTTCCACCATCCTTCCTCCTGTTTCTTTTCACTTTTTAATGTTTTCTATTTCCAAGAAGGGATGGGATCCCTATTGTTATCTTTAGGTCGCAGAGCCTTATAGAGGCTAACATAGCTAGTCTTGTATGGCAACTGGGGCTCTGTACTCTGAGATATTTTGACTGTAATTCAAGCTCTCCCCCGTTTATTATAAATATGGGAAAGTAATCTATAACAAAGGTCCCAGAATTTCTGACCCGCGAGGGCTGATCTCTGTGATACCAATTTGGCTCATAAATCTGTAAGTGAATCACTGTTATCTGAGATTGTATTGCTTTACATAGGCAGATCTTCAGACTATCACATAAATGGTGGTGATTCCTCCTTCTTAGCATTTTAATATGTTTTTCTTTCTGTTAATTCCATGATGTTCATATCTTCTCTGCATGTGTGCTACAATCGCTGCTAGAAATTATTTCATGCTTCCTTACAGATCCATGTATGTTGATTTCTTAACGCATAATGCCTGTATGAAGGGCTGAAGTATATCTTTAAACTGCTCTATAAGAATCATAGCACCCATCCTCTCTTCAGTCCATTATTTTTGCTTGTAACTCAAACAAGTGTAGAATTTCCCATTGCTTGTGGCTCTATGTTTCAACATAGAATTCTGGATGTTTTGGGCTCTATATGATGAGTTATGCTCTTTCCTAATCCTATCTCATTTACTCAAAAAAGCCTATTACGTTGTAATCCCCTTTGAAGTAATCAACCTCCGTTATTCTATGTTATAATATTGGGAACTGTGAGTGTGAGGCCATACCTGAAATGCATAACTCATACCTTTGGAGGAACGAACCAACCCCCCTCATACCTTATTTTTTTTACGCGACAATTGGAGTGTTGCAACCCCCTCACATATAACCTCACAAGAACTCCTCTATTTAAGATGTCCTAGGCATTGGTCTACAATCAACCTAGAGGTTGTCTCTAGGGAGATTTCCTTGCCTCCTGTTGCACTTGTGCTAGAGGTGCAATATTTAGCCACAACACCCTCATCCACATATATTGCCCCCTTTCCAATCATTATAAACCCATTCATTATTTCTCCCACTTGGGTCCACATAGGGCTAGCTCTCCCATTCCCCTGCCCACACCTTAAGTCAGGCCCAAAATGATGCCCCAAAGGTTGATGCAGCTAAAAAGAAAAGTAAAAGCATAATTGGTCATATTCAACAGGAAAATGTACCACAAATGCAAAATATGGTCGGGACAAACACATTTAGCACATGGGAAAAAGCCAATACATGAGCTCTACCCCATCATCATGGCTATCACCCTGGTTCCTATAGGTTCTATGAGCCTCCTTCGTCATATAGGAACCAATGATTGTCCCAATCCCTAGTGGGAAATGAACCGCTCTACCTTAAAAGGGGGTATCCGATGTTATATCTTACACATCATGCTCTTACCTCTTAAGCCCCAAGTAGTTAATTCAAGAAAAATCATAGAAATGCAAAACACATATAAAGAAGGGTGGAAGAATCAAGATCGGGGCACCTCATGTACCATGATTTCTCCCTCCTATACATTATATACCCAATTGTTGGCTTCCCTTCTACTAGCTACCCTTGTACCCAAGCATGTGACTCAGGGCTACCCCTTCTAATTCCCTATTCCATTCACCTCTTTATCACATGACACCACCTTTTAAAGGATGTACCTTGGACATATTATCCCCTTTAAAAGTAGAGACCACCTAATGGGATATTTGGTTAACCCCATTGGAGTTTGGAGACATCAGCACATCCCAAAGCCCATTATGGAAGGGCATAGCATTATGAAGTCCCCAACCAGGGTCCATGGTTTGTAAGCTCTTTTAATCAATTTCCTTGATGACTTGTTGTACTGGAAGGCTAGGGGACACATTAGATCTTATGCAGGATTGTAGGTGGTCTCCATCTTGGGTTTGGTCTCCCTATATGAGGTCCTAACCCTCCATAGGGAAACATTGGCACATGTAGGGTGTGTATCGAGAGCCATGGGTATCTACAGTAGTTGAAAACACTCCATGGATCCCCAAAGATGTTCATATAATTGCTCGAGATTCACCTATTGGACGAGGAAGATGCACCTGGTTCACCTTTGCCTAACCAACACCACTGATATACCATGCACTTGGCAGCTAACCTACGACTTGTAAGATGTTGTGGCATCACCTACACCATCATTAGAGCCCTTATGGATGGTCTACATGGATCTTCGGCTTACTTGGAGACCCATGAGGTCACTTGCGTGCCCTCACAACCATTTGGAGCATCACAAGTTTATTATGTGAAGAATAAGGGGCCAATCCCTTGTCTATTACTTATGGAAGTCCAACTAACCATTTTGACAACTATGGAATTCATCAGGCCTCTTAAAGAGCCCAATGGCATGTATTATGGATCATATGACCTCTTGGTAGGCTTATTATTTTATTTGTGAGCTAGTTTGGTGGGCTTGTCACCAATAGATAGTTATTTTCACATTATTTTAGTTGATGGGCTAATGTAGGCCCAAATTAGGTAATCCGAACTACTAATGAGTGTATAAATAGGAGAGAAATGAATTCAGTTGTGTCATCGCTTTGGATTGGATCACTCTTCTCTTTAGAGAATTTCACACTTTTTTCTCAGGTGAAGAATTGGAGCATGTATGAATTTTGATGTTCGGATTGTGCTATCTTATCTTGGAGTTTCTTTATTTTTCAAATTGTTGATGGTTGGATATTATGTTATCTTACATGTAAGTGCACACATTTAATGTTATTCATGTTTTACTTTCTCATATGCATTGAATAGGATTTTCGTTATATTAGGGCTCATTGTTGCATTGCATAATTGCTGCATTGTGGAATTATTGTTTCTATATAACATCTCTTAATGTATGGGCCATGTATGTTGAATGAAATCTCATAGGGATAATTCTACCGATGAATTTATCTTTATAAGCCATCTCTTTTTGCAAAGTGAAGTATAAAAGCTTTGAGGTCACTTCTTCTTGCCCTAAAGGCCAATCGAAGTAGTACTTAAGGCCTCCTTGACGAAGATATGAAGTCCTTTCTCATAATTCTCCTAGAATCCATTCTCCCCAAGGGATTAAGGCATTGGTACTCTAATAGGTGATCACTCTAAAAACATTTTTCTCCACCTTTCCCTCTCTTTCTAGGTCTATCCAAGTTGAGTCACCTAAGGCATCAATTTCCCAACAAAATAGCCCAAGAAAAAGTTTGATCTCCTAGAATCTATTGCGGTGGTGTGTCCTCAAGGCCTCCTCCAATTTTGAATCCATTTTGACGGTGGAGTTGTGAGATAACCCCAGCCCTAGCTCTTAGATCAAATTTTGCCCTAATATTCCCTAGGCTAGTACCTCATAGGATCAATTTCATATGTTTATTTGGAAATTCTTTTTTTGATCTTTTCCTCTTCCTTGTCTGGGTTAAGAACATCATTTGTTGCTAGATCCTCTCCCCTTAACCTAAGTTGGGCCCACTTGGTCTTGTGTGGTCCACACCTTTGAAAATTCAATTCTTCAAGAACCTTTCGGGAAGTCAAGTTCAATAAGGATTTTAGGATTGGGAAACTCCTTTACAAGGCAAAATCCTCTAACCTAACCATTAAATCCTCACCTCCTTATCCTAGAAATATTTGTACCTTGCTTAAAAAGAAAGTAAGCTTTATTCTTGACCCCCCTTTTAGGAAAAGGACCATTAAGGTCACTTCACATCCATTGGTTGATTCATTCTTCATAAGTTGTCCCTTTAGGAGTCCCTTTTATGCCCCCTGCTAGCTTGAGCGGTAGAATTTTGGCGCTGTTTCCAGGGACATGAAACGTGTGTTTGGTTCCCCATATGACATATTGACATAAGATTATTGGTGACTCCATTGGAAGAACTAAGCCCTAGTTCTTCATTGAACTTCAAAGTCAATGCTTGTAGGGTGAAGCAACCATTTCTTAAGGCAATTTCGTTCACCCTGGCCACTCCTATATGATTAAGGACCTAGAAACATGTTGACCACATATATTCCCGCCATATATATGACAGGGACCCCAAGATATCCTTCATCGAAATACGTGAAGAATATGCCAATTTTCGATGGGGATCCACATTCCGTAGCCAACCACATGGTAAGGTTCATAAGGTACCTTTCAAAGGAAAATATAAATCAACCTTGTTACCAAATGGAATTGTTTTTCCTATCCATTGACCCAAGTACTGATTGGCTTGAGTCATGTAAACCTAAAAGCATTCGTTCTCTTCAAATGTTGACTACACACTTCTTGTTGCATGTAGCGCCGAGTTTCTAATCTCATGAAGACATATCCCAAATGTTATATATAGCCCTTCGAGAGTAGGAAGTTATTGAATATGGTTTTATGCTTGAGGAAGAGTCTCTTATTGATGCATACTTTAAGGATGGTTCCAAAGGAGAGACTCATGAATTGGAAAGCATGTCCTCTAAGAATAATCAGGAAGATCTCAACCTCGAGAACCCTCGGACATTACAAGAATGGATGACGGAATATGAAAAGTCTTGTAGGAAACTTATGGTCACATATAACTCCAAAGATATTTTTTCCCACTATTGTGAGAAATCAGAAAGGGTTCGTAACACGAAGAGTGAATATAGAGAGAGTCCTACCGATGACCTTCTTCTTGAGGCATTTTATCACAATCATGTAGTAAATACCTTGGAGATCATTCTTCGAGAACAGATGAAGGACGAAATGTCCTCCCTTTCTAAAGAAGAGAATGAATGACATCCTAACCAACACCAAATATATAGTGAAGAATGGGAGGATTCTGAGGAAGATCATGATAGTTGAATAAACGATGAATCTATGAGTAACTTTTGGGTTGTTTATTGGGGAATTGGGTATGATTATAGAAATGAAGACCCCATGGTTTTTCAATTCCATAATAATAAGCTCAGGGAAGAAGAAAATCCTCCGCCCCTTCTGAATAACAATGTTGGTTCTTATGAAGCCCTTCCTAGTGGTTGGAAATATCTATTCTTTATGTTCCAAGATGATTCAATCAAAGAAGAGCCTTCCGATATTATGGGAAATTCTGATGACTCTAATATAGAATAAATTGAGGAAGATGCTCCCCTAGGCCACACCACTGATAAAGGGTATTTCTTCATGTTTAAGCGTTCCTCCCCTACCCTGGAAATAGATGTTTGTGATGATGTTCATTCCCTTAATCTTGACGATGACTTGCTTTCCCCTATGAAGGACCAAGAATCATGGTTTTTCCCCAGATATTATGATGGGTCCACTTCTTATTTTCCCAATGACTAAAATAGTATCATCTTAAACATGTCTGAGTATTTCACTCATTACCCTAAGGATGATAGGCCCAATATAGTTCTTCATTAAAGATTCATTTACTTGGTCATTGACATTTCCATCTCCTAGTTGGAGGATCAAATCCAATCCTCTTGACTAGTGTCTTTTCCTTCTTCCAGGCTTCCTTTCTATGGAATGTGGGTTTCTTCTTTTCCCACCTCCCTCCCTCACATCCACTCTTATCATTGTTCCCATTTGTATTGTCCGGTCCGCTGTAAAAATAATCATGAAAGCACACATTCTTGTATTTATCAATTAACATGTTGGTTGCATTGGGTCTATGATTATACCTAACACTTGACATTGTATGTTATGCATGTAAGGTTAGGATGCATCACATGTTGATTTTGCATTATAACTTACCTCATGTGATATTTCTCATGGTAGATTAGATTCATTTAAATTAAAATTTGCATATTTCATTTTTCTGTTGATTTTATGGCCTCACACTAAGCATGGGTGATCATAAGACACGTGAAAAATATGCTGCCACGTGGGTTCAATCGTTGATATGTGCAGGTAACAGGTCTACGGTAACCAAGAGATTGATGGAGTTCTCGTCACCTCCCATTTGAGTAACTTCTTCGAGAGATCACGTCCCAGTTGAAGGTAGATGTTACCCACCATTTTGTGGGTGATATCCCTATGATAATTTTTTTCTCCAAGATGGTCCTCACCCGGTAGCCAGCAGCCCCTTGCATCCACCAACTAGCTTTTTGTTCCATTTCTTTGCCACTTGAGCCAACCATGTGCGCCGTCACCCATTTGTCATGATTGTATGTATGACGGTGGGCCTCCAAAACCTAAAGGTATGCCTTGTCATTTGGTAATTGAGTATTGCATTTTTCTTATCATGGAAAAATATGGGTATGGATTAAGGGGGGGATTCAATGGAAAGAATGGGCTAGGTATGTTCTCTCGTCCCCTAGACCCCTTTTGGATATTAACCTTGGATTGTAGTCCCGTGGGATCTCTTCTACTTACTATTTGGCTTTAGGGATGGTATTTCATGGGAAACCCTTATTTTAGTTGCGTGGTCATGCTTCCTCATCCACATATATTCCCCCCTTTCCACTCATTATAACCGCATTCATTATTTCTCGCACCGGGGTCCACATTCCTCCACTGGGTCCACATAGGGATAACTCTCCCTTTCCTTTGCCCACACTTTAGGTCAGGCCCAGAATGATGCCCCAGAGTTTGATACAGCTAAAAATAAAAGTAAAAGCATAATTGGCCACATTCAACAGGAAAATGTACCACAAAATGCAAAAGATGTTCGGGACAACCACATTTAGCATGTGGGCAAAAGCCAATACATGAGATCTACCCCATCGTCATGGCCATCACCTTGGTTCTTGTAGGTTCTATGAGCCTCCTTCATCATATAGGAACCCTTGATTTTCCCAACCCTTTGTGGGCAATGAACCACCCTACCTTAAAAGGGGGTAGCCACTGCTATATCTCACACATTATGCTCTTACCCCTTGATCCCCAAGCAATTAAATGAATAAAAATCATAAAAAGGCAAAGGGAATATAAAGAAGGGTGGAAAAATAAATATCGGGGCACCTCATGTATCATAATTTCTCTCTCCTATACATTATATACCCAAGTGTGGGCTTCCCTTCTACTAGATAGCCTTGTACCCCAACATGTGGCCTAAGGTTGACCCTTCTCATTCCCTACTCCATTCATCTCTTTATCACATGCCACCACCTTTTAAATGATGTACCTTGGATATATTATCCCCCTTAAAAGTAGATACCACCTAATGGGATACTTGGTTAACCCCATTTGGAGTTTGGAGACATTAGCACATTCCAAAGCCCATTATGGAAGGGAATGCCATAATGACGTCCCCACATGTGGTCCATGGTTTGCAAGCTATTTTACTCAATTTCTTTGATGACTTGTACAAGAAGGATAGGGGACACATTGGATCTTAAGCAGGATTGCAAGTGGTATCCACTTGGGTTTGGTCTCCCTATACGAGTTCCTAACCCTCCAAAGGGCTACAATGGCACATGTACAGTGCGTGTCGAGAGCCATGGGCCTCCATAACAGTAGAAAACACTCCATGGATCCAAAGAGATGTTCAGAGACTGTTCAAGATTCACCTATTGGACGAGGAAGATGCACCTGGTTCACCTTTTGGTAACCAGCCCCACAGATGTACCATCCATATGGAAGCTAACCCAGGACTTGTAGCATGATGTGGCTTCACCTACACCATCATCTGAGCCCTTACAGATGGTCTACAAGCATATTCGACTTACTTGGAGACCCATGAGGTCACTTGTGTGCCCTCATAGCCATTAGGAGCACCACATGTTTATTATGTGGAGAACAAGGGGGAAACCCCTTGTTTGTTACTTTTGGAAATCCAACTCATCATTTTGGCACTTATGGACTTCATCAGACCTCTTAGAGAGCCCAAAAAAATGCATTATTGATCATATGAGCTCTTGGTAGGCTTTTTATTTTATTTGTGAGCTAGTTTGGTGGGCTTGTCACCAATAGAAAGTTATTTGCACATTATTTTAGTTGATGGGCTAATGTAAGCTCAAATTAGGTAATTCAAACTCCTAATAAGTGTATAAATAGGAGATACATGAATTAATTTGTATCATCAATTTGGATTGGATCACTCTTCTCTTTAGATAATTTCACACTTTTTCTGGGATGAATAATTGGAGCATGGATGAATTTTAATGTTTGGATTGGGTTATCTTATCTTGGATATTCTTTATTGTAAAATTGTTAATGGTTGGATATTATGTTCTCTTACATGTAAGTGCACGCGTTTAATTCTATTTGTGTTTTACCTTTTCATATGCATTGAATGGGATTTTCGTTATACTAGGGCTAATCGTTGCATTGCATAATTGTTTCATTGTGGAATTATTGTTTCTATATAACATCTCTCAATGTATGGGCCATGTATGTTGAATGAAATCTCATAGGGATAATTCTACCGGTGAATTTTTCTTGATAAGCCATCTCTTTTTTCAAAGCGAAGTATAAAAGCTTTGAGGTCACTTCTTCTTGCCCTAAAGGCCAAGCGAAGTAGTCCTTAAGGCCTCCTTTACTAAGTCCTTTCTCATCATTCTCCTAAACTCCATTCTCCTCAAGGGATTAAGGCATTGGTCCTCCAATAGGTTTTCACTCAAAGAACATTTTTATGCACCTTTACTCTCTTCTAGGTCTAGCCAAGTTGGTTCACCTAAGGCATCACTTTCCCGAAAAAATAGCGCAAGAAAAAGTTCGATATCCTAGCCTCTATTGTGCTAGTGTGTCCTCAAGGCCTCAAATTTTGAATCCATTTCGACGGTGGAGTTGTGAGAGAACCCAAGCCCTAGATCTGTGATCAAATTTTGCCCTGGTATTCCCTAAGATATCACCTCATAGGATTAATTTGATATGTTTAATTTGAAATTCTTTCTTTGATCCTTTCCCCTTCTTTGTCTAGGTTAAGAACATCATCGGTTGCTAGATTCTCTCCCCTTAACCTAGGTTGGGTCCACTTGGTCCTGTGTGGTCCCACACATTTGAAAATTCAATTCTTCAAGAACCATTCGGGAATTCAAGTTCAATAAAGATTTTAGGATTGGGAAACTCCTTTACAAGGCATATTCCTCTAACCTAACCCTGAAATCCTTACCTCCTTATCCTAGAAACCTTTGTACATTTCTTAAAAAGCAAGTAAGCTCTATTCTTGACCCCACTTTTTGGTAAAGGATCATTAAGGTCACTTCACATCCATTGGTTGATTCATCCTTCACAAGTGACTTTCTATATACTGGGTCTCCTCCCATCAGTGAAATTTTGTAGGGAGTAGGGAGTCTTAGCTGAGGTGACAGTGGGCTAAGACTCCATCATTTCCCTTGATCTAGTAGTTGTCCCTTTAGGAGTCCCTTTTATGCCTCCTACTAGTTTGAGTGGTAACGTGTTGGTGCCATTTCTGGGTACATGAAACATGTGTTTGGTTCCCCATATGACATATTAACGTAACATTATTGGCGACTCCATTAGAAGAATTAAGCCATAGTTCTTTATTGAACTTCAAAGTCAATGCTTCTAGGGCAAAACAAATATTTGTTAAGGAAATTTCATTCACCCTTGTGAATTCCATGTCATTAAGGACCTAGAGACATGTTGACCACATATATTCCTACCATAGATATGATAGGGACCCCAAGATATCCTTCATTGAAATACATGAAGAATATGCCAATATTCGATGGGGATCCACATTCCACAACCAACCACGTGGTAAGGTTCATAAGGTACCTTTCAAATCAAAATATAACTCAACCTTGTGACCAAATGGAATTGTTTGTCCTATCCATTGCCCCAAGTACTGATTGGCTTGAGTCATGTAAACCTAAAAGCATTATTTCTCTTCAAATGTTGACTATGCACTTCTTTTTGCATCAAGGGCCAAGTGTCCAATCTCATGAAGACAAATCCCAAATGTTAGATATGGTCCTTTGAGAGAAGGAAGTTATTGAATATGGTTTTATGCTTGAGGAAGAGTCTCTTATTGATGCATACTGCAATGATGGTGCCAAAGAAGAGACTCATGAATTGGAAAGCATTTCCTCTAAGGATAATGAGGAAGATCTCAACCCCAAGAGACCTCAGACAATGCAAGAATGGATGATGGAATATGAAAATTCTTGCAGGAAAATGATGGCTAGATATAACTCCCAATATATTTTCTCCCACTATTGTGAGCAATCAGAAATGATCTGCAACATGAAGAGTTAATATAAAGAGAGTCCTACCGATGACCTTCTTCTTGAAGCATTTTATCAAAATCATGTAGTAAATAGCCTAGAGATCATTCTTCAGGAACAGAGGAAGGAGGAAAATTCCTGCATGTCTAAAGAAGAGAATGAATGGTATCCTAACCAACACCAAATATATGGTGAAGAATGGAGGATTCTGAGGAAGATCATGATAGTCGAATAAATGATGAATGTACGAGTGAATTTTGGGCGGTTGATTGGGGAATTGGCTATGATTATAGAAATGAAGTCCCCACGGTTTTTCAAGTCCATAAGAATGAGCCCAAGGAAGAAGAAATGCTCTGCCCCTTCTGAATAACAATGTTGGTCATTATGAAGCCCTTCCTAGTGGTTGGAAAGGTCTCTTCTTTATGTTCCAAGATGATTGAATCAAAGAAGAGCCTTCTAAGATTGTGGGGAATTCTGATGACTCTAATATATTTAGGAAGATGCTTCCGTAGTCCATGCCACCAATAAAGGGTTTTTCTTCATGTTTAAGCATTCCTCCCCTACCCTGGAAATAGATGTTTGTGATGATGTTCATTCCCCTAGTCTTGATGAAACATTGCTTTCCCCTATGAAGAACCAAGAATCATGGGTTTTCCCCAAATATGATGATGTTTCCACTTCTTGTTTTCCCAACGACCAAAATAGTATCATCTTAAACATGTTTGAGTCTTTCACTCCTTCTTACCCTAATGTTGATAGGCACAAGATAGTTCTTCATCAAAGATTCATATACTTTGTCATTGACATTTCCATCTCCTCATTGGAGGATCAAATCCAATCCCCTCGACTGCTGTCTTTTCTTTCTTCCAGGTTTCCTTTCTATCGCATGTGGGTCTCTTCTTTTCCCACCTCCCTCCCTCACAAATCCTCATATTATTGTTCTCGTTTATATTGCCAAGTCTGCTGAAAAAATAATGATGGAAGCATGCATTCTTGTATTGATCAATTGACATGTTGGTTGCATTGGGTCTATGATTATAACTAGCACTTGACATTGTATGTTATGCATGTGTTGTAGCGGCTACAACCACCCTCCAAAATTTTTCCTTAGCCTCATTTTGGAGCCTCCCTTCCAACCTTCACAGTAGCTTGCCTTGCTTCGTCAATTTCCCAAGCTTCATTGTCTTTCTTGCACAAAGGCAGCCTGTCGGTCACAACTTGATCAATTCCCCTCATAGGTTGTTCACCTAAACTTGGTCCAGCTGCAGGTTGAGCAGTTTCCCCTTTAAAATTGTGCATTTCTGGAGGGAAACCAACTTTCCCTCTAGAAATTTCGAAATCCTCTCTCACAGCTCGCTGGGCTCCAGGATTACGCAATCCTGTTTGCCAACACTCCCAGCAGGATTTGCGCAAACTTCCCCAGCAAGGATGTTCAACCCATAATTTGTGCAAATCTAGGCAACAGTCAGTTGCTCTGTCTAGAAATTGCGCAAATCTCCTAGGTAGTCAGCCCGGCTCCCAGCCAGAAATGTGCATTTCCTTGAAGTAGTCGAACAACCTCTTGCATGTGCAGCTGAGTTAACCGGTTCCCTTCGGGACTGAGCAAAGCAGAGTTGCATGCATAGGCTGTTTCTCTTAAGACAACATGCAAAGGCATCCCTTGTCTCAGGGATCTATGTTTAGTAGTTGAAGGTTACATGCAAGGAGCAATTCAAAAACCTCCCACCAAGTGTCACTTCCCCTAGATTTGTGGCATGCGCGTCACAACCTCGTTGTTATCAAGACCCATCAACCGGACACTGCAAAGCTCATTCCTCACATTAATCTTGTAGCTCTGACATCCCACATCACATCTTGGGGCAGTCGGCACATTCAACTTAGTTGTTTTGGGCTAAGCCCACTTCCCATGCCTTGCGCTGCATTTTTGTCGCTTTTTTTGTTTTCGCTTGTGCGAGTACTGTTTGCTTGTTTTCTTTGAACACTTGCTATTGTTTAAATGTATACTAGCTTGTCCTAGCTCTGTTTTAGTTTTCGTTGCTATCTCATGACTGTCGCATGCATGAAACTGTTTTGCACGGACGTTTGCACAATTGACGAACTACCTCACCCACATGCATGTTGATTTGTTTGCTGAATCTTTCATTCATGTTTTGCCTGCACTGTCAATCACTTCTGCTATCACTTAGTGTCGCCATGCATTTACTATCTTATTTGCTCTCAGTTGCCCGTCGGCGAGTCGGGCCAACCTTGGCCCCAACTATGCCTTCACCAAGGCTGCATTGCGAAATCTAGGGAAGGAAGGCTCACCTTCCTCTCTAGATTTGTGCATTCCTGCCTAGCACTAGCCTCCATGACTGTTTTGTGCATTTTTGGAGGACAGTGGCTGCTTGGCCCAAGAAATTGTGCAAATCTGTCCTTAGGCCAGCTGTCCTTCCCAGCTGGAATTGCGCATTGCGCAATCCCAACGGTCAGCAACTAGACTGGACATTGCATTGCGCAGTTCTAGCAGTCAATTAGCCTCCCAACAGCCTAGATTGTGCCTTGTGCAGTCTTGGCAGTCGATCTCCCGACCTCCCGACGAAATTGCACAAACTTCATGATCAGTCACACAGGTATGTTGCAAGTCAGTTCTCAAAGTTCATTTTGGTTTTCGACTAACAAATTGCTTGCCATGAGTGTTGCCATGTCCCCAGGTATTGCAGGTGTTCATCTGCCTCTCAACAGTGCAAGTACAATGGTCTCCAAGAGAGCAGAGTCGAAGACACCGTTCAGAGCACACCTGGAGATGTAATTGTTTAAGTGTCTATGAGCTTGCCTACTCATGAAGACATCAAGTTGTTTGTAGACAAAGGACATCAAACAACAACATCATAGTGAGCAACATCACGAACAACAGATGAAGACAACATATCAAATGAAGCGAATGCAAGAGGAACATTCTTTATGACACAGAGGTGGAACAAAGTTGCAGGGTCAAGCATATCCACTAATAATGAAAGCAACTTTGGAGACTCATGATATGAGGTGACGACGCGACATGAAGGTGGCGCGAAGACAGAGAATGGAAAGAAGAAGGAGTTCCATGTGCCGAAGCAACAACTCAAGGAAGAACATGAAGCTGCACAGATAGACGAATGAGTTGCAGCAGGATCAGGAACAACAATGGGCGCAATGTGCACTCACGGATGAAACTGCACCCGCATATGTTAAAGATCCATCCTTGCAGTTGACACGAAGTAGACATGGTGGGCAATGTTGTTGATTGCATGCAAAGGATTCAACAACATGCATGTCATTGTGTGCACGCATGCAATCCAACCCATTCAGAACACTTACCAAGGCAAAGACAAGAAGCAAGTCCAAGTGAAGCTGAACATGTACTTCAGAAAGTTGATGCACATGACCACCAACAGACACTTGAAGATTAGCACAGACACTATGCATCAGTGTGTTGCTGGTTCAGCCGCACCCAAGAAGAGCATGCGCATGTTAGCATACGAGTTGGATGAAGGGGCCAAACCAATGCACCAGTTACAACAGAGGCAAGAGTTCGCTTTAGCGAGATGTCACCATGAGGTGCATGCACACCGTCACAGATGACCAATCTTGGCATCAACTCACCACTTTCACCATCACAAGCATGTTAAGAGTTGGTCTCATGCAGCGGACTGAGTGTTAGTGGTGCCTTGCATGGCTTGCTCAAGCCATGTTGTCTCACATGAGTACATGTGCATTGTAATGTTGAGTCATGTCAAATGTAAGTCAAGTCTCAAGAGTTGGATGTAACAGTCATAGAGTAAGTGAAGAGTCATGAGGGTAGTTGAAATGTCACAAAGGGGAATGTCCACGGTCACCTCACTCATAACTCATTATATAGGCTTTTGGTCAGCGAAGCTTCTATTAAGACTATCTTGAAGAAAGCTTGGACAATATTGTAACACGCCTTGGTTTCTCCACTGCATGGAGCTAGTACATCTCTTTGGAGGAGCAGGCGAATGTCGCTGTAACATTTCACTAATGGGGCTATCACGTTTACATGTTTGTATTGTATGATTGGAACTTACACTTTTATATAATAAGAGACAACACATTTTCATGCATATGTTGTTATTTTAGTTGGACTGCTCCGGTTGCCTTAATAATATATGTTGTTTAACTTACGTTTTTGTGTATGAACTGATTCACATGCAATTATATGAATCTTGTTACAAATGTGTTGTATATGTTGTTAATGCTGTCACCGTCCATGCCGACTGCTCTGCCGGACACCAGCCAGACCTTTCACATGAACCTTGTTGTAACAACCATTGCATTCATTCAGACTGATCCATGAATGCTGTACGTGTTATCTTACCTTGTATGTTGTGACTACCGCATCTGAGTGGACTGCTCCGCCGAAAGTTGTGTATGTCCTTTTGTGTTGTGTGTTCCTAGCCAAGTTGGGATTGATCCCTTTCAACTTGGAACTCACCTTCACCCTTATCTCCCCCCTTATGTGTTAGAACCTCTCATACACGTTGCTTGATTCACTGTAGCAGTCACACCCTTGCTACTGACAGAGTTATCTTACTTGCCTCTGTGCGACATCGCGGTCAAGGCATTACCTTACCACCCATTACTGGGACTCTTACACCAAATGGTCTAAGGTCTAATTGGGACTTCTTACTGGGAAGATCCCATTGACATGTTAGCGGTTCCAACCTCGTCAACATTTCTGGTGCTAGAAGGAGGGCCTGATGACAGGGAGTGTCCTCTAATCTAGTTTTGAACCTTTGCACATCTTTCATGGAGTCTTGCACTCTTCTTCCCCTACGGTGTTTTTCGAATTGTGAAGATGTCTCCATCACGAGGAAGCTTTTCAATCTCTTGCCCACTCAAATGTATGATGGTGAAGGCGAAGTGGCCTGGCCTGAGCACTTACATAACTTTCTTTCCATGCTTCATGAGGAAGATGAGTTTTCTGACGAATAGGCCAGTTTGCTTCTTGCATACACACTTTGCGAATCTCCATTTCGTTGGGTGCTCAGCCTACTGGCTGACACCGTGCACTCATTTTAGCACTTCTATGATCTCATTGAAGACACATTCTATCATTTTGATCTAGACCATCTTGATCGGACACTGTTACAACAACGGAGGGCTTCGGATGAATTAGTTATTGATTTTTGGGAGCACTTCCGTGACTTGTAGTTTCAAGCTCCCAGGAGCCAGATGAAGTTTGCTTATCTTTGGGACCGGTTCGAGTATTGCCTTAAGAAATCTGCCTATCCTAAGAGAAGGTTTGAAATCAAGCCTCGCTTAACATTCTTCATTGATGGAGCTACACAATCTCATGTGGATGCGGAAACCGTCTCAACTGACTATCCTCCTTCCTCTCATTCAACAGCTCCACCACTGCCAAGTGATGCTGAAGAGCATACTCACACACCTGTTCATCCTTCACACTCTCCCAACATCACTTCACTCAATTTTCGCGCAGATTTGGTTGTGAGTCCTTCGAGTTCTCATATGCATGCTTGTCTATGACCTCCATCTTCGCACTCGAGTGTTCCTAGGAATGATGCTGTCTTGTTTTCATCCATTTTGGACTCTTCAATTTTTGTGAATGAGGAGAAACCCATTGACGGATTTGGTGTTGCACAACCAACATGCGTTGTCATTCATGAAGAGTATGTGTGGGAGCTTGGACATCAACACTCGGCGAAGGTTGACTCCCTTCTGTCCGAGCCCCCTCCGTTCTTTCCTAACCTCTTTGGTGAACCCGCCATCCATGATTTTACATGTGTGTCTTCATTTACAGATGCTCCCATTGTTGATCACTCGCAAGACTCACCAGATGTTAGTCCATCATTCAACAATGAAGAGGATAAGTTACTCATTGAAGATCCACTTGATCCCTCATATGTCTTTTTCAGAGATACAGAGGATGAGTTTGTTCGCTTTTCATCTACCCCTTTGTTTGATTCGTCTGATCACGAGGATGCCGAAGAATTCATTGGTATTCTTGATTGTGGTAGTTGTGATCCGTTTACTTCCATTTTTTATCACGATCATGACTATATTGTAGTTGATATTTTGAAGCCACCTATTTATGATGATCTATCTGATGATGAAGTTGAAACACCCAAGACTGTCGAGGCACTTTAGCCTGAGTTGATGGTTATGTCAGGCCCTTTCTCTCTTGGGGTTAGTCTTAGTTCCGATCATGGAACTGATCAATCACCCAAGGCTCCTCATCACTCATCTATATGCATTGAAGATCCATCTCACTCACAGATCACACTTCCTCCACTCGAACTGGACGATCCCATTGCTCATGCCTTGGAGGACTCTTGCATTGCAAGCACTCATTCACGACATAAGTTATCTTTGTTTCTTTCATTTGCTTGCATGTCATAATCAAGAATGTGCTTGTGTTTCAAAGTTGCACGTAGTATCACCCAACACCATGATAAGTCCACAGGCTGTCCGTCATGGACATGCATTCACTTATGTCCCGTGGGCACTTTGAAACACGAAGTGTGGTTGTCTTCATTATTATATATTTCTTGCTTGCTGGTTCGCACAACCAGGTTGCTCGCAGACCAAGCCTTCACCAACATGGGTATACCAATGCGACGGTGGCTGCATTGGAAGTATCACTTCACATGATCAGGCCCATGCACCTTTAGTGTAGGAGTAGGAGTAGCGTTTTCTTTCAATTGTTTTATTGCATGCTTGTTTGCTTATATGCTTTGTTTGCTTGCTTTCTTTGCTTTCACTTTTGCTTCTTCTTTTGCTTTGCTTTGATGTTTGTTAGCTTGTTTGTTTGTTTGTAGTTTAGTCTTGCATGAAATCATGTATGACTCTTGAAGCGAGCTGGGTAAAGTACAAGAGGGCTTGTACAACTATCACTACTTGGTTACCTACCATCTTGCCTCTGTATGATGAGCTTGTTACTCTTAGTCCATGATACATCGAAGGAAAATACGTACTGTTCGAAGTGAACCTTGGTGATAACACAACGCTTGCGCGCTAACTAGTGTCACCTTCTCTAGTCGGTTGTTTTTGGGTTAACCATTGTCAGCTCAGTCAAGTAGAGTAAGGTGAGGGGAAAACCTTAACAGGCACGTCAGAGATACAATAAACTACTTCTCTGCTAGAACAACCTCTTCTGCTCTCAATAAGTTAGGATCCCTCTTTTGCCTCTAAAATGAATAAGTGCTATACATAGTGAAAATGAAAATGAAAAAATGGAAAGTCAAAAAATTCAAAATGAAAAATAAATAAGGCGAAAGAAGAGAAAGGCTTCCTGCGCAGGGAGGTGATGCAAGTAACTCCGCCGGGGTACTGACTAGGCTCGCTGGCAGCGGAGCCATGATTGTGTTCCTATGTGACTCCATCGGGGTACTGTCCAGGCCTACTGGCAGTGGATCAACACCAGAGATGAAACTAAGACTCTAACGAATATACTGCTTGTGCACTTATATACCCCCAACCCCAATTGAAACAACTGTGTTGCCTTGGCTTGGAATGTGTGTCAATCGACGAAGGGTTTGGCAGATGCTTCATCTTTCAATCAAGTTAGTGTGAAACCAAGATGAGCTGAGAACTAAATAATACTTCTGGAGGTGTTAAACTTTATTTTCATGAAAAATGTCCATTCAGAGAGCTGGAGTTCTACCAGTGTGTCGCCAAGTGTTGTAGCAGCTACAACTACCCTCCAAAATTTTGCCTTAGCCTCATTTTGGAGCCTCCCTTCCAACCTTCGCAACAGCTTGCCTTGCTTCGTCAAGTTCATAAGCTTCAGTGTCTTTCCTGCATAGAGGCAGCCTATCGGTCACAGCTTGATCCATTCCCCTCACAGGCTGTTCACCCGGACTTGGTCTAGCTGCAAGCTGAGCAACTTCCCCTTGAAAATTGTGCATTTCTGGAGGGAAACCAGCCTTCCCTCCAAAAATTGCTCAATCCTCTCTGGCAGCCTACTGGGCTTTGGGGTTGCACAATCTTGCTTGCCAACACTCCCAGTAGGATTTGCACAAATTTCCCCAGCAGGGCTGCTTAGCCCAAAATTTGTGCAAATCTGGGCAGTAGTCAGTTGTTTTCCCTAGAAATTATGCAAATCTCCTGGGTAGTTAGCCCAACTCCTAGCCAGAAATGCGCATCTCCTTAAGGTAGTTGAATAACCTCTTGCATGTGCAGCTGAGTTGACTGTTCCCTCTGGGATCGAGCAAATCAGACTTGCATGCATAGGCTGTTTCTCCTAAGGCAACATGCAAAGGCATCCCTTGTCTCAAGGATCTATGTTTTATAGTCGGAGGTTACATGCAAGGAGTAGTTCAGAAACCTCCCACCAAGTGTCGCTTCCCTTAGATTTGTGGCATGCACATCACAACCTCGATGTTATCAAAACCCATCAACCAGATGTTGCAGGCTCATTCCTCACATCAATCTTGCAGCTCTGACATCCCACATCACATGTAGGGGCAGTCGGCACATTCAACTCAGTTGTTTTGGGGTATGCCCGCTTCCCATGCCTTGTGCTACATTTCTGTCACTTTTTGTGTTTTCACTTGTGGGAGTATTGTTTGCTTGTTTTATTTGAATGCTTACTATCGTTTACATGTATACTAGCTTGTCCTAGCTCTATTTTAGTTTTCGTTGCTATCTTACTGCTGTCACATGCATGAAACCGTTTTGCACGGATGTTTGCCCAACTGATGAACTGCCTCACCCACATGCATGTTGATCTGTTTGTTGAATCTTTCATTCATGTTTTGCATGCGCTGTCAATCACTTCTATTATCAGTTAGTTTCGCCGTGCATTTACTGTCTTAGTTTCTTTCAGTTGTCCGTATGTGAGTCGGGCCAACCTTGGCCCAGACTCTGTCTTCACCAAGGTTGCATTACACAATCTGGGGAAGGAAGGCTCACCTTCCTCTCCAGATTTGTGCATTCCTTCCTAGCACTAGCCTCCAGGACTGTTTTGCGCATTTCTGGAGGATAGTGGCTACTTGGCCCAAGAAATTGCACAAATCTGTCCCTATGCCAGCAGTCCTTCTTAGTTGGAATTGCACATTGCGCAATCCTAGCAGTCAGCAGCCAGACTGGACTATGCATTACGTGGTTCCAATAGTCAGTCAGTCTTCCAACAACCTAGACTATGCCTTGTGCAGTCTTGGCAGTCGGTCTCCCGACCTCTCGGTCGAAATTGTGCAACCTTCATGATCAGTCACACAGGTATGTTGCAAGTCAGTTCTCAAAGTTCATTTTGGTTTTAGACTAACAAATTGGTTTCGATGAGTGTTTCCATGTCCCCAGGTATTGCAGGTGCCCATCTGCCTCTCAGCAGTGCAGGTACAATGGTCTCCAAGAGAGTAGAGTCGAAGACACCATTCAAAGCACACCTGAAGATGCAGTCGATCAAGTGTCTATGAGATTGCCTACTCACGAAGACATCAAGTTGTTCGTAGACAAGGACATCAAGCAACAGCATCGCAACGAGCAACATCATGAACAAAAACTAAAGGTAGCATACTGAATGGAACGAGTGCAAGAGGAAGGTTGTTGACAACACAGAGGTGGAACAAAGTTACAAGGTCAAGCAGATCCACTGATAATGAAAGCAACTTTGGAGACTCAGGCTATGAGGTGACGACGCGACATGAAGGTCACGTGAAGACAGAGAATGGAATGAAGAAGGAGGTGCATGTTCTGAAGCAGCAACTCAAGGAAGAATATGAAGCTGCACAGATAAATGAATGAGTTGCAGCAGGATTAGGAACAATAGTGGGTGCAACGTGCACTTACGGATGAAACTGTGCCCGTATAAGTCCAAGATCCATCCCAACAGTTGACACGAAGTAGACATGGTGGGCAGTGTTCTTGCTCGCATGTAAGGGATTCAGCAACATGAATGTCATTATGCACATGCATGCAATCCAACCCATTCAGCACACTCTCCAAGGTGAAAACAAGAAGCAAGTCCAACTGAAGCTGAACATGTACTTCGACAAGTTGATGCACATGACCACCAAAACAAACTTTAAGATCAACACAGACACTATGCGTCAGTGTGTTTCCGATTCAGCCGCACCTAAGAAGACCATGCGCATGTTAGCAAACAAGTTGGATGAAGGGGCTAAACCATTGCACCAGTTGCAACGGAGGCAAGAGTTTGCTTCAATAAGATGTCACCATGAGGTGCATGCACACCATCACGGATGACCAAGCTTGGCATCAGCTCACCACTTTCACCACCACAAGCATGTCAAAGAGTTGGTCTCATGCAGTGGACCGAGTGTCAGTGATGTCTTGCATGGCTTGCTCAAGCCATGTTGTCAAACATGAGTACATGTGCATTGTAATGTTGAGTCATGTCAATTGTAAGTCAAGTCTCAAGAGTTGGATGTAACAGTCATAAAGTAAGTGAAGAGTCATGAGGGTAGTTGAAATGTCACAAAGGGGAATGTCCAGGGTCACCCCACCCTTTGCTATAAATAGTCCCTCATAACTCATTGTACTGGCTTTTGGTCAACCAAGCTTCTATTAAGACTATCTTGAAGAAAGCTTGGACAATATTGTAATGCGCATTGGCTTCTCCACTACACGGAGCTAGTACATCTCTTTGGAGGAGCATGCAGATGTGGCAGTAACATTTCAATGATGGGGCTAGCAGGTTTACATGGATGTATTTTATGATTGGAACTTACACTTTTATATAATAAGAGCCAACACATTTTCATGCATATGTTGTTATTGTAGTTAGACTGCTCTGGTTGCCTTAATGATATATGTTGTTTAACTTATGTATTTGTGTATGAACTAATTCACATGAAATTATATGAATCTTATTGCAAATGTGTTGTATATGCTGTTAATGTTGTCACCGCTCGTGTCGACTGCTCTGCCGAACACCAGACAGACCTTTCACGTTAACCTTGTTGTAACAACTGTTCCACTCATTCAGACTGATCCGTGAGTGCTGTATGTGTTATCTTACCTTGTATGTTGTGACTACCGCATCTGAGTGGACTGCTCCACTGGAAGCTGTGTATGTCCTTTTGTGTTGTGTGTTCCTAGCCAAGTTGGGACTGATCCCTTTTAACTTGGAACTCACCTTCACCCTTATCTCCCCCCTTATGTGTTAGAACCTCTCATACACCTTCCTTGACTCACTGCAGTAGTCACACCCTTGCTACTGACAGAGTTATCTTGCTTGCCTTTGTGTGACATCGTGGTCAAGGCATTACCTTACGACCCATTGCTGGGACTCCTACACCAAATGTTCTGAGGTCTAATTAGGACTTCTTACTGGGGAGATCCCCTTGACATGTTGGCAGGTCCAACACTGTCAACAATATGTTAGAGTGGGACGCATCCAATGTTGATTTTGCTTTAGAACTGACCTCATATGATATTTCTCATGGTATATTAGATGCATTTTAATTAAAATTTTCATATTTCATTTTTTCTGTTGATTTTACGGCCTAACACTAAGCACGAGTGATCATAAGACACCGTGAAAAACATGTTGCCAAATGGGTTCCATGGTTGATATGTTCAGGTAACAGGTCTATGACAACCAAGAGATTATTTGAGTTCTTGTGACCTACCATTCGAGTAAATTCTTCGAGAGATCACGTCCCATTTGGACCTAGATGTTACCCATCATCTTGTGGGTGATATCCCTAGGAGATTTTTTTTTCTCCAAGATGGTCCTCAAGTGGAAACCAACAACCCCTTGCAACCACCAACTAGCTCGTTGTGCCATTTCTCCTCCACCTAAGCCAGCCATGTTGGCCCTCTCCCATTTGTCATGATTGTATGTTTGAAGGTGAGCCTCTCGAACCTATAGGTATGCCTTGTCATTTAGTAATTGAGTATTGTAGTTTTCTTATCATGGGCACTTATGGGTATGGATTAATGGGGGGCTTCAGTGGAAAGAATGGGCTAGGTTTGTGTTGTCACCCCCTAGACTCCTTTTGGAAATTAACCTTGGATTCTAGTCCTGTGGGATCTCTTTTACTGACCATTTGGACTTAGGCATTGTATTTTATGGGAAACCTTGATTTTGCTTGTGTGGTCCCACTACCTCTTCCACATATATTCTCCACTTTCCACTCATTATATCCCCATTCATCATTTCTCCCTCATGGGTCCACATTCCTCCACTGGGTCTACATAGTGCTAGCTCTACATTTCCCTTGCCCACACCTTGGGTCAGGCCCAAAATGATGCCCCGAAGGTTGATGCAACTAAAAATCAAATTAAAAGCATAATTGGCTACATTCAATAGGAAAATGTACCACAAAATGAAAAATATGGTAGGGACAAACACATTTAGCACATGGGAAAAAACCAATACATGATCTTTATCCCATCACCATGGCCATCACCTTGGTTCCTACAGGTTCTATGAGCCTCCTTCAACATTTGGGAACCCATGATTGTCCCAATCCCTAGTGGGAAATGAACCACCCTACCTTGAAAGGGGATATCCATTGTTATATCTCACACATCATTCACTTAACCCTTGAGCCCTGAGTAGTTAATTGAATAAAAATCATGAAAAGGCAAAAGGCATATAAAGAAGGGTGGAAAAATCAAGGTCGGGGCACCTCATGTACCACGATTTCTCCCTCCTATACATTATATACCCAAGTGCGGGCTTCCCTTCTACTAGCTATCCCTGTACCCCAGTATGTGGCCCAGGGATGCCCCTTCTGATTCCCTACTCGATTCACCTCTTTATCACACACCACTACCTTTTAATGGATGTACCTTGGATATATTATCCCCTTTAATAGTAGAGACCACATAATGGGATACTTGGTTTAAACTATTTGGAGTTTGAAGACTTTAGCACATGCTAAAGACCATTATCGAAGGGCAGGCCATTATGAAGTCCTGACCTATGGTCCATGGTTTGTAAGCTCTTTTACTCAATTTCCTTAATGACTTGTTGTAATGGAAGGCTAGGGGATGCATTGGATCTTATGCAGAATTGTAGGTGGTCTCCATCTTGGGTTTGGTCTCCCTATACGGGGTCCTAACCCTCTAGTGGGATACATTGGCACATGTATGGTGTGTGTTGAGAGCTATGGGCCTCCAAAACAGTAGACTACACTCCATGGATCCCCAGAGATGTTCATATATTGCTCGATAATCACCTATTGGACGACGAAGATTCACCTTTGCCCATCCAGCCCCACAGATGTACCATGCACTTGGAAGATAACCTAGGAATTTTAGGATGATGTGGCATTACCTACACCATCATATGAGCCCTTACATATGGTTTACATGCATCTTCGACTTACTTAAAAACCCATGAGGTCACTTGTGTGCCCTCACAAACATTGGGAGCACCATAGGTTTATTATGTGGAGAACAAGAGGCCAACCCCTTGTCCATTACTTTTGGAAGTCCAACTCATCATTTTGGAACTTATGGACTTCATAAGGCCTCTTAGAGAGCCCAATGACATGGCTTATTGATCACTCGACCTCTTGGGAGGCTTATTATTTTATTTGTGGTCTAGTTTGTTGGGTTTGTCACCAATAGATAGTTATTTGCACATTATTTTAGTTGATGGGCTAATGCAAGCTCAAATTAGTTAATTCAAACTCCTAACGAGTGTATAAATAAGAGATACATCAATTCATTTGTATCACCACTTTGGATTGTATCACTCTTCTCATTAGAGAATTTCACACTTTTTCAGGGATGAAGAATTGGAGCATGGATGAATTTTGATCTTTGGATTGGGTTATCTTATCTTGGAGCTTCTTTATTGTCAAATTGTTGATGGTTGGATATGTTCTCTTACATGTAAGTACACACATTTAATGATATTCTTGTTTTACTTTGTCATATGCATTGAATGGGATTTTTGCTATACTAGGTCTAATTGCTGCATTACAAAATTGCGAAATTGTGGAATTAATTTTCTATATAGCATCTCTCAATGTATGGGCCATGTATGTTGAATTAAATCTCCTGGGAACAATTCTACCGATGAATTTATCTTGATAATGCATATCTTTTTGCAAAGCAAAGTATAAAATATTTTAGGTCACTTCTTCTTGCGCTAAAGGCCAAGCGAAGTAGTCCTTAAGGCCTCCTTGACTGAGATACGAAGTCCTTTCTCGTCATTCTGCCAGACTCCATTCTCCCCAAGGGATTGAAGCATTGGTCCTCCAATAGGTGATCACTCAAAGAACATTTTTCTCCACCTTTCCCTCCAATAGGTGATCACTTAAAGAACATTTTTCTCCACCTTTCCCTCTCTTCTAGGTCTAGCCAAGTTGGGTCACCTAGGGCATCACTTTCCCAACAAAATAGCCCTAGAAAAAGTTTGATCTCCTATCCTCTACTACGCTAGTGTGTTGTCAAGGCCTCCTCCAATTTTGAAGCCATTCTGGTGGTGAAGTTGTGAGATAACCCAAGCCCTAGCTCCGAGATAAAAATTTTCCCTGGTATTCCCTATGCTAGCACCTCATAGGATCAATATTATACATTTAATTGGAAATTATTGCTTTGATCCTTTCCCCTTCGTTGTATCGGTTAAGAACATCATTGGTTTCTAGATTCTCTTCCCTTAACGTAGGCTAGGTCCACTTTGTCGCATGTGGTCCCACATCTTTGAAAAGTCAATTATTCAAGAACCATTCGGGAAGTCAAGTTTAATAAGTATTTTAAGATTAGTAAACTCCTTTACAAGGCATATTCCTCTAACCTAACCTTCAAATCTGGTTGCTAGATTCTTTGCCTTAATGTAGGTTAGGTCCACTTTGTCCCATGTGGTCCCACATCTTTGAAAAGTCAATTATTCAAGAACCATTCGGGAAGTCAAGTTTAAATAGTATTTTAAGATTAGTAAACTCCTTTACAAGACATATTCCTCTAACTTAACCCTCAAATCCTCACCTCCTTATCCTAGAAATCTATGTACCTTGTGTAGAAATCAAGTAAGCTCTATTCTTGACCCCCCCTTTAGGAAAAGGATCATTAAGGTCACTTCACATCTATTGGTTGATTCATCCTTCACAAGTGAATTTCTATATACTAGGTCTCCTCCCATTGGTGAAAGTCCCGTAAAGAGTAGGGAGTCTTAGTTGAGGTGATCATTAGGGGTCTTTTGAGTTTTAAAATGGGCCTCCTAAGAAAAATGTACAACAAAAATAAAATTTATAAGAACCAATAGAATTCAAGATGACGATGTCAACCATGGGGGATGATTCACCATTTTTGGAGTAAAAAAGTAAAAAGATTAAAAATAATAAAATAATAAAACTACTTTTTCAACTCGTATTTTCAACTTATCTCCCTAAGGTTTTACTCAAATTTTGAGCTGGAGTACTCATTGGATGCAAAATTTAATTCATCATCCAAAGAGTACCCATGTTGCATACTTTCGATGGACCCTACTATACGAAAAATGAGAAATACATGAAAAAACGTGATTGCAATCACATTTTTCATGTATTTCTTAGTTTTCGTATATTAGGCTCCATCGAAAGTATGCAACATGGGTACTCCTTGGCTGAGGAATCAAAATATGCATCCAAAGAGTGTTTCTACTCGAAATTTGAGTAAACCCATAGGGAGATAAGTTGAAAATACGAGTTGAAAAAATAGTTTTTTCTTTTTTTCTCTCTAAAATTTGATGATGTCATCTAATATTATTTTATTATTTCTACTATTATTTTATAATTTCCTTAGGAGGCCCATTTTAGACCTCAAAATCCCCTAATGAGTGGGCTAAGCCTCCATCGTTGCCCTTGGTCTAGCAGTTGTCCCTTTAGGAGTCCCTTTTATGCCCCCTGCTAGTTTGAGCGGTAACAATCTTGTCATAAAGTAAGAAGAAGCACCATGAACTTTCTAGGGAAACTCCCTTGCACAAATTTGTATCAACAACCATCAAAACCTGTAGCACAAAAGTCACATTAAAGGGGAACAAAGTAATGATTTTCACCCCTTCTAGGGCATCAAACTCAAACTTAAAGGTCCAATATGAATCAAGCTCACTCATGAATTTTGTTAAACACACATGGACAGCAAAGACTAGGAAAGATAAATCAGTGAGTACACTTTTATTAACAATAGATGTACATTTATAATACAATGTTGTGACTCTTGGGTTTCAGATCCCAAGGTCTCTTGGACTGCTTAGTCTTTTCGGCTTCCACACTAACCCTTTAGGATTAGGTGTCCAACATTCCCCCCCTTAATCTGAAGGGTTATGTATGAGTCCAAGAAAAGAGCTGTAATACAAAATGTGCAAAAAATACATTGCAGCACTAGGCTGAATGTGCTCTATGAAATGTTGGTATAAAGGGCGGTGGTTTAAGGATGACCACCAACACTGGAACGCTTAGTGCAGTTCCCGGAACTCTTCCAAAACTGGCAAGAAACTTTAGTTTTCTGCTAGAGGAAGTGATCCTATTGTTTAAAGAGGGAAACCTTCAACCATAAAAGGGAGGTCTCACCCCGCATAAAAGGTAAAACTTCAACCGGAAAAGGGAAGTCTCAACCTGTGATGGTTTAAGGATAACCAACAACTCTGGAATGCTTAATGCAATTCCTGGAACTCTTCCAAAACTGGCAAGAAGCTGGAGTCTTCTGCTAGAGGAAGTGTTCTTAATCTGTGATGGTTTAAGGATGACCAACAACTCTGCGATTCCTGGAACTCTTCCAAAACTGGCAAGAAGCTGGAGTCTTCTACTAGAGGAAGTGTCCCAGATTGCCAACTGAAGGCATGTTCAGGAATCTTTGTCTCTGGCTACAACTCTGAAACTGGTGTGGCAGGTTGTGGCTCAGGCTCGCTTGATGTGACTTTGAAGCTTGTAGATGACCATCATTTCCCCCCCTGTCAGGTACAAGGTGAGAAGATGGAGAAAACTCAACTGCAAGACTGTTCAATACTCTAGAACAAGTTTTGACATGCATTTGGAATATCTTCTTGGCTGTTGATGCCCATTGCCAAGAAGCGATCCATCCAAGATGAATCTTTGTTCTTGCAGGACGTTTGTTTCTGAAGCATCTGTGTGAAGAATGGCTGGTTTTATGACAGTGCTTACATGGATGAAGATCAAAACAGTGATCTTTCAAATGGCCAACTCGGTTACAGTGTTGGCATTTCACGATCTGTTGTTGTTGTTGTTGTTGATGGTGTTGCTGTGGAAGAGGGGCAAAATCTGGAACAGCTGAAGCTGAACTGTCATGAGGAGCAGGTGAACTGTCATAAATGAATCCAGCACTCTAAAACTGAATGGGCTTGGCATAGTCTGGAATATGAAAGGACAAGTCCTTGTCATATCCAAGACCAGTTCTGTGCTTGTTGTGGACAAGCTGTTCCCAAGGTCTGATGATGGGCTTGGGAAGTGCACACTGAGTTTCTGCATCTGTATATACACCTGCTTCTTTATTTGAATGAACAATAACATTATTGTCTTGCTGTTGATGGGTGGTTGTATCAATGTTCTGAACAGGTTCAGAATGATGTCTATTTTGATGTAGCTCTTCTTGCTGTAGCTGTGATTCAAGCTGCAAAAAATCAATCTTTTCCTGTGCATTTTGTAGACATGTCTGAATTTCTGAGAGAAAATCCTTACTGATTTTGACTGTCCCATCAGGAGTGGAATGAATTAGGATATTCAGTAACTTTAATGCATCTTCAAGTCTGGTCATTTCCTTCATCATCTTATACATTAAAGAAACTGATCACGACTATCAACCAGCAACAATCACTCACAATTTAATGTCATTGCAATATCCTTTATAAATGTGAGCAAATGAGGAGCATGCAACATAAAAGATTACAATCAGCTCACCAAACTCTTTATACAGCAGTGGAATCAAGGAATGTCAAGCTCTCTGAAACTCTAGAATGTGAAATCATACTTCACTTCATCAATACATGTCTATAGATCAACAATGTCAGCAGTACCAACTCAATAGATGCTTTATCATAGGCATTTACAAAGAATAATGTGTCAATACTGTCATATCAAATCTCTAAATCTAATCTCTGTTTAATGCAAACAGTCAACAACACTCCTTGCATCAAAGATTAGAGTACTGTATAGGCAGGTTCGGATTTTTAGCTTACAATTGTGCCTTCTTCAGAATTATGACACAAACCTGGGTAGATGTACTTCTACTGCATCTTTCAGAGTCTTCAAATCTGATTCTTATTTCAGTCTTCAATGATTATGGAATGTCTTGCTAGATGATCCACTTAGCGTTAGATACCATAATGCTTATTCAACCCTTGAAGACCGAACCTCCAAGACCGCAACCATTTAAAACTCCAAGCCTATTGATCCTCTGGAAAATAAATCAACACTCGCGAATATTTACTTAAGTAGAATATGCTCACAGAAAGACTTCACGATAGCCAGAGACAATGAAATAGTCTGCACTTCCAGATTGTAGCAGCTTGTTCAACCAGCAATTAATAGAGGGTGCAATCAGCTTGCAACTCGAAACTTTATGCAGTCAACAGTAAACCCCAAACCATGATGACAGGCAGCCCCAATGCACAGTTAACTACAGCAACTTGGCCCAGATTTTATTAGTGGCTCATTCAGCTATAAAGGACAGTGACCACGGTTCTGGAAACAAATGCTGGAGGAATTGAAGCAGGGGCAGACACAGCTAGCGGCCGACGCCCTTTTTCTTGAAGGTCGTTATCAGACAGAGGTGTCAACAGTTCTTGAACAGTTTGTAAGAAAATTATGTGATTTCTTCAACATTACACTTCAATATATATACAATGCAGCATATGACTATGTCATTTCTCTGTATTAATATATCACTATTTTGAAAGCAGCGTAAAATACTTCAAACGTTTTTAATTTACTGGTGTAGAGAACCAGCAAGACGGCCTCGAATCCGGCAGGTGCTTTGATCAACAGTCTTCACAGCAAATGCTTGAATTAGAGCTTAAGAATTTGACAAACTATGTCTAGTCCGCAACGTGTGCGCAAGCGCCCGTTGGTAGAGACGTCTTTGCACCAGTACAAGCTTCTGAGCCTATTTGTCCATTTTATATCTCCGCTTTAACTCTGTCTTTGCTTCTTCTTCTTCACAAATCTGCTTCACTTTTTCTCAAATTGGTTTGTGCAAATACGAGGCACAAGCAACCAAGTTATCTTCTTTGATTCATAACTTGCAAAACACATATGTATTTCTGGTCCTTCATAACGATATGAACTTCCAAGTGCTATGAGCAACTTACGGAAGTTTCCAACTTGTATGTGCAGCCACGTCTTCTTCGAGAGACATTTTGGCCCGAATATAATATGCTTTCCTCACCATCAATAGTTCAGCTGAAGATCGAGTATTAGAATTTCTAAAATCAATATATTCTTTGCATTACACTTATTTATTTCATCATGAGATATGACCGTATCATGTTCAGTAGAATCTTAATAAAAAACAACGGTTGGTTTTCCTTGTTCAGAACAGGAAAAAATTGTGGATGCAAAGCAAAGGGATGTTGTGATGAGGCACTGTGAGAAGCATTAGACTTGTAGTGAAAAACAAATTCGAGCTTTCTTTCCTATCACATTAATTTAGAACCTCCACTACGCCTATACCACTAATGACAGAAGATAGGATGGTTTGAAATAAGTTAATGCAGTAGAGAATAAGTCAACAACTACAACAATGAGTCGTAGATCCCAGAGAGTGTGTAAAAAATTTGGTCACACCAAATGAGAATTTTGACGAGAGTTTCAGCACAGACAATATAAAGGGATATCTACTATTGCATTTTGCATCTTGTTAAACTGGAGGATAAACTGCTGCTTGTTGATATTGAATGACGAGTACGGTTCGCCTTCGGAAACCTTTGTCCGTCCACCTACGCCTTACGTTTCATATACAGAGATAACTGCCAGAGCGTGTAATGCAATAGTCGTGATCTTTGCCGAAGATATAACATAGAACTTAGAGGAAAAAGGCAAGCCAGAGCTTGAATAACTTTAGTGGTCTTTGCACCAGCTAAAGCTTGTCCCTGTTGACGAAGGAAAACGAGTCACCAACCTCCATTTTCGAAGAGCTGACACTGATGTTCGTTAAATCTTCCATCCTTGGTTCGCCCATGGAGATCTCCGTAGCCACTATATCCCATTACACTCACAACCTATTCCAAATGAACAGTCCAACTACAAGCAAAGCATTAATCCTGAAACGGACATATGCGCAGTGAAACAGATACTGGATTTTGGGAATCTCTGTCAGAACCCACAAGGAGGAGCACAGTTACTGGGATTTCATGATTGACAAGGGATCATTTACTGCGATTTACAGCGATTTCGCTGAGAGAGAGGAGTGTTCGTTCATAAGAATAGGTCTGCACAGTACAGAGGAATGGCAGAAGCGTTTTTGCATTTTTGCATGGGAGAATACAGAGAAATGCAAAGAATAACGCACACAATGGTATCAAAAACTGAACAGAATAGGCGTTACTACACAGTGGCGCAGAAGCGTTTTATGTAGAAAGGCCACAAAACAAAACAAGTCGCTCAAGTATGAGCTGACAAGGGCAGAAATACCGTGTCAGTGTCAGGCCCAGAGCGCAGGAAAGAATATGGCGCAGAATGAGGAATAAAACGCTCAATAAGGTGGCAATTCTGATCAATTCTAATTAGTAGAAAGACAGAACTGACATGTAGGTAGAGACCACAAAACAAGTGGCTCAAAAATGAGCAGGGCCAGAATTCGCCTGCTCTGATACCATGTTAAACACACATGGACAGCAAAGACTAGGAAAGATAAATCAGTGAGTACACTTTTATTAACAATAGATGTACATTTATAATAGAATGTTGTGACTCTTGGGTTTCAGATCCCAAGGTCTCTTGGACTGCTTAGTCTTTTCGGCTTCCACACTAACCCTTTAGGATTAGGTGTCCAACAAATTTTCTAGCTAAGGACATTGACTCTTGGTGGATCACTGTGCTGAAACCTTCACCTATTCTAAAGGTGAGACAATAACCCTAATATATACATCATCTGATCACAATAAGGCTATATACTGTTTTCTAGATTGATTATTATCTGTGTGACAGTGACTTGCAAAAGTCCTCAGTAAAAAATAGTGTTGTGTGAAAAGTTGTATGAAGAATTTGTAGCATCACTGTGACTTTGATTACTTGACCCTGATGTATGACAACTTTCTTGGTTATACAATAACCTGTTTTCATGCTATACAAAATTCATACTAAACAAGCTTAGGGCAATGCATCTGTGGTATTCTTGGATCCAACAAATGCAAGGAAAAATTCTAGAACTATATCATGTCGATAATAAGATTGAGGGAAAGGCAACTGTTTTAAAAATTCAACAACATCCCTGCATGGTAGTAGTGGTGATTGTGACCAAGATGATTTATGATATACAATTCAATAATGATTAAGAAATCAAGCAACTAGTTTGTGTGCAACGAAGTGCAACAATATGACATCACTGGATGAATGAAGATTCAAGAGAAAACAAATATGATGGTATGTTGCAAGATGTTTATATTACTGTTAGTTTTGAGAGGTATTTGATACAGAGGATGTAGCGTGAGTGTTAGCATATTAATTATTTTTGTTGAAAACAAAAGAGTTGTTTTAAGGGTAGTTGAACAATGATCTCGTGAAAAAGACATATGGAAAGTGAAACAATGTTTTATTGACAGTGAAACAATTGTTGACCTAGGTTGTCATTGATGTCAATATGGCAATATTCTGGATATTAAAGGATGACATGAAGCCAAGGGGAAGCAAAACAGATTCATGAAGAGACAGAGCAAGAGAGGCATTCATATATGCAAGGAGGTCTTTGAAAGACACTACCAAGCCAGAGCAGCCACATTGGACTAAGAGGAGCTGCAGGAGGAACCATATAGCAAGGAGGCATATTAGAGTCATCAGGAGCCATCAGAGGAGCAATGGATGCGTTTAACAGCAAACAGAGGACGCAGAGAGCCATCAGAGCAAATAGGAGCAGACAGAGCCACCAGAGGAGCAGATGGAGATGAGAGGAGCTAATAGAGGAAGCAGACAGAGTTAGAGGAGCCAAGAGGAGCACACAAGAGGAGCCAAGTGGAGCACACAGAGTGCTTTAACACTATCCATGGCATAAACATGCATATGGCGGACGACTTAGACTCATATGCAAATACAATGACGGAGTGAAAGAGGCAGAGTTTATATTGTATGAGTAGAATACATTATCGGAGGAGAAAACCCATATACATATGCTTTAACACTATCGGTGGGCACATAGTACAAACACTTGGAGAAAAGTTGCTGAAACACCAATTTCTCTATTGCTGAAACACCAACTTTTCCCCATTTTTCCAGCTGTTGAACACTGTTGAAACACTTGGAGAAAAGTTGCTGAAGCACCAATTTCTCCGTTGCTGAAACACCGGTACTTGTGAAAAAGTTGCCGATACACCAATTTCAGTGTTGTTGAAACACTAGTTTCGGCGTTGCTGAAACACCAATTTCGACGTTGCTGAAACACCTCCGCGACGCCATTATATTTTGGCGTTGCTGAAACACCTCCGCGACAACATTATATTTTTGTGACACCATCAATCGAAGGGAAACATGAGGAAGATAAAGCGAATGGAGGAGGGAAGCCGGAAGGTCGAGTGAGTGTTGTGGAAGCCGAAGCTCAAGCGAGCGAGGAGGAAGCCAAAGAGCCATTGAGTAAGCGGAAATGAATGGACAAAGGCATGAGAATGTATAAAACAGTAAAAACAGAGAACTGTTGGAGCGGTTGGTGTTGTGAAGAACCAGAATGTATGGTAGCAGATGCAGCAGAGGTGGTTAAGCGTTGTATGAAGTTGCTGGTGAACGCTGGAGAAGGCTGCTGCAGCTGTTGAACGCTGTTGAAATACGCTGGAGGAAATAGAGGCCGTGTGAGGGTCCAACAGAACAGAAAGAGGGTGCAGCAGAACATAAATAGGGATGAAGGACCAACAGGACAACAGGCAGTCGAAGGGGAGAAACAACCAGTAGAGAAACAGTCATGCTGAAGCATTCACTGTGACAATGAGAACATAAGCTTGAACAGAAAGTTGTTCTTTATACAGAGTTTAGTGTAGCTAACAGTAGACTGACTAAAGCTATGTGAAGACATTATCAGAGAGCACAAAGACTATTGGAGACTCTGTGTGGACAGTATGGAGAGGTGTAAAGACTTCTCCATAAGAAGATTGGTTGTCATTGATGCTGTAGCATGGAGACTACAGTGAAGCTGTAAACAGATAGAACTCAGTAGAGAAGAGTTCTGAGAGCAGAATATTATTACCAAAAGTGTCTTGACAAGATTGGATTGGTGTCCTTGGGGCTGGTGCCTCAGAAGTGAGAAGGATTGGAGTTCTTGGGCTGGTGCCTCAGAAGTAAGTAGGATTGGAGTCCTTGGGGTTGATGCCTCAGAAATAGGAAGGATTGAAGTCCTTGGGAGTTTGTTCTCCTAAGTCCAAGATTGGTGTCTTGGCGAAATAGAGTTGGTGCTCTGGAGGTTGGAGCCTCACCAAAGTCCAAGTTGGAGCTTTGCAACTGATTGTAACCATCTATATATTGTATCTATTTTACTGCATAGTTTATATTAATAAAAGCATTTATTCTAGCTATTCATCTTGTGTTCTGAATATATATGTTTAAACTGTTAAAACAATAGTGGGAAAAAGAAATACTGATTCACCCCCCCCCCAGTATTTCCAACAACAATAACGTTGAAATAATATAGTATAGCATCAATCTTGGCATATGCATTTATGACTGTGGCCTAGATAACTATAAAAAAGAATAGATTGCATCAACAATATGACCATGATATGATGGTTTACTTTTATGCGAACCTGATGTGTAATAAATTCAGTATGGAAGTAGCCATGAAGCAATAATCTCGTTGATAATATTATGACAAGAAGACTAAGAGGAAGTGATCTAAAATATAGTGAGACCGTGACCTTGTAACAATGTTTCAGAGGAATGTTTTCTTGTGTTGTGATAAAACAAGTTGCTGGGGTGGCTGTGACTTAATGGCTAACAATAGCTGTGACTCAGTTGGATGATAGTGGATGTGACTTAGTTGGATGATAATGACAAGTTGGAGTTGTGATGTTAGATGTATGGAAGAGGTTGAAGTGTGGTAGTAGTGGGAGTTATGACAATAGTGGATAATGATGCAATAGAAAATAACAACAATGGTTAGAGTGATAACAGTAGTAGAGTTACTGAGAAAGGTAACAACAAAAAAATGTTAGCAAAAGAGGCACCGAGAGAGGTAACAACAACAAAATGGTAGGATAAATGTGCAGTAGTGGACAATGGTAGAAACATTGGTAACATAGGACAATTGGAGCAGTGGTAGCAACAATAATTGCAGTGTATATCAACACAATTTGTAGTTGTGATTGAAATTGGGTCATTACCCCTGGTATGGGAGCCCAACCATTTAAGGAGCATTTTCTTCCTTTTAGCTTGCTGGTAAAACCCTTAGGGAGTCTTGCACTTTCTTTCAGACTTGTCTGATAAATGTATTATGTACATAATACATCACTAAGCTTATTGTTGAGCCAAATATTGTGTATTGTCATTGATATGATGATGATTCTTTATGTTTGCTGAATGCCCTAATTAATTAAGTAGGAAAAAATAACCAATTGTAAAAATAAAGGAAATACTGATTCACCCCCCTCTCATTATTTCCAATAGATATGTCGATAGAGATGCTTCCACCTATGCGAGGAGCTGCTTCCCCGCCTGTAACTTGGCGAGGCGTTGCACTATAGCAATGGAGAATGCCATCGCCCTGACCTCGTCGTATTTCTTCTCGAGCTCGCGAATCTCTGTATTCAAGATCTGCAGGTTTGGGTCTTCCTACAGAGTCGTTACCAACTCCATCACCTATTCAAACAAGGCCATGCAGTCAGCACCTGCGACATCCAAAGTGGCCATCCCTTCCTTGATGGCGGCTTCACGCTGTTCCTTGACCTCGGGTGGAGTCGTAAGCTGTAGTTTGAGCTGGAGTTCCATAATCTTCATATTGAGTTTGAATTGAACTTGCCCAAATTCCGAATTCACCTCGTGTACTCCTGTAGCTAATTTTTGGATCTTAGCTTCCGACTGTGCGTCCTCTGGGATGTGCAACTCCGACACTGTTTTGCATGTCTCTGCTACTGCAGCCTCCAGCCTAGAACTCTGTGCCTGGATTGTTTATTTTTCCTTCAATGCCTATGTTTTCTTGACGAACATCTGTTCATTGTTCACCCTGTACTCACTGATCAAATTGAGAGCGCGCTACTCCCGAGCTCTCAATTCCTCCGTTACTCCTGCCTGCAGCGCATGAAGAAATTCATTGGGAAGCGCTGCAATGTTCAACACGATGTCCTTAAGGGTACTTAATATGACTCGGTCATCAACCAACTCTGCGCTTAGGGACCCTTCTACTAGAGAAACTGTGCGAAGGTCCAATGTCCCACCAATTCTGCAACCTGACTCGTCCTCGGTGCCAGGCTCACTTGTGCGGTGCTCACTTGACCTGCACCCACCTGTATCCTGCTAGTCTGGATCTGCAGCTCACACAGATCCTTCTGGATGCTCCCTAGCATCTGCATGTACTATTGCTCGAATTGTTGCAACAGTTCGGTTGTAGTATCCCGAACTTTGTCGCTAATCTCATCGAGATCTCTCTCTTTCAAGATCATGGGATCAACCTGCATTTTGTCCGACTTTTGCTACTTGCGGGGACCCTCCCGCTGCTCCTATCTATACTTTCTTAGCCGAAAGGGGGTGCTTTGCCCCTCATCTCCTCCGCCACCCTGTTCAGATTGTTCTTCCTCCTCTGTTGTGGGCGAAGGGGACTTACTACTTCTCTGTGAGTCACGTTGATCCTGCTAAACCTGCTCCTTAGTAGCGCGCTCCTTTTCCATCCAAGCCTTCTCTGCGGCTTCCTTCTTCCACTGCGTGACCAACTTTTGCGCAACTTGCTTTGCTGCATCCTTCCTTTTCTTTTCTGCCGAGCTGTCCATGCCCTTACTAGTTCCGGAATCCAAGTCTGATGGGGCGCGCCACTCTATTGGCTAGCGCTTGATCACCTCTTGAATTTCATGATCTATGACCAAGTATGGTAAATCATACCATTTCTACTGCAGGTCCTTTCGTGCTTGAATGTAGATGCGATGGAAGTCAACTTTGAACACGACATATGCTGACAATTGCTCGTACAAGGTTGGGGACAACCTTGGGTGCTGGTTGATGGCCATGCGGAGGCTAGATTCCATCAATGCCTAGAATATATTTGTTTCAGTGACCCGCATGGGGTCTGTCGTGGCCCATAAGGAGGCAAACTGCACGGCCTTTAGTAACCCTTCCTTCAATGCAGGAAACTGGCTGTCCTCCAGCAGCTCCCATGGGAACAACACGATTGATAGTAGCAACCACGCATAGTGGAATGGTTTGGTCTCATCATTGACCTCGTGATAATTCACTGCATAGATACCATGACCAGTCAAACTACACACCCTTCGCGCATTGTGTAGCTAACAATGCCACAGGTGCTGGAACTTCGTCCGCGTGACAATTTCTCATTAATTTTCCTACCAGGATTTGTGTAGCAATCTGCACCGCAAGGTCATTGATAGAAGTTATTGATTATCTGCATGGATTTTTCACAAGTGCAAACTCTTTCTTCATCTTGTCTGCTAGATCTTTTTCTCTTGCCTTTCCACCAAACTCCTTGGTTGGATTCAAGCCCTCATGCGGCAGGTGCGTGATCCTATGGATGAGCATGTCAATGATGGGTATAGGCCCTCCTATCCATAAGAATCCATCATGCAAGAGAGTAAGTAATTTTCGCACACAGGTGGTATTGATAGTAGTGTGGTGATAGTGAGGCACCCACAACAGGTTCAACAACCCAGAATTCTCCACTCCGCGGATCCGTTCCACAACTCTAACTCGGTGACACCTGAATCTAGGTAGTAAACACGCTTCATATAATTTTTATATTGCAAGGTGAGGGAATCGTTCATGGTCTGCTAGGTCCCAATATTCCATCTTCAGTAGGGGGATCCATGTGAGGCACGAACCTTCAAAGGGAACCTGCTCCGGCAGTAAGGGCGTAGGGATGATGAATTTGTTAGAATCTGGGTCCTTGGTCACCTTTGTGTTCCCTTTGTGCAGAGGGATGTAATTAGGTAACTTGGTAAAGGGATCCACTCCCTCAGCGTCTATGTCCTCGGTGCCCTGTCCTTCCTCAACCTCCAAAGCGACAACCCGATCGGGCTGCTTGTCCTTATTATGCTTTTGATTTGTAGAATGTTTTCAGGGTGACGCGCACTAGAACCGTCTTCTTCTGCTTATCCTTCTTCGGCTTCTTGGTTTCTCTAATAGGGGTGGGCTTCGGCCTAGGTGACCTCGGCGCCATAGGCACAGGATCCAGAGCCTCCATACTCACTACCTCCAGAGAGGCTCCTTTAGACGTGATATCTCCCCTCTCGTTACTAGGCTTTGCATTCGGTTTCAAAGTGATTTTCATCACACCCAAGTCACCTACGATTCCTTTCAGGTTCGAAAAATTGGTAGGGAAATGATCCTAGTACTCGCAGAGTAATTCAACAACTTTATCCACTGTGGCATCATCCCAGTAGTCCCCGATCTTCACAAATTTTGGCTCTACTTCAGTACCAATGTTTACTTGTTTGGTTTTCAGTGGCACATTGATGTCCGGGTTCTCTATTTGTGGGCATTCAACTTCGCGATGACCTTCTGCCTCTGGAATATTGATGTTTGTTGGATCTTCATCCTCCCCCTCAATGGTCACATTATAACATTCCAACGCATGGTGTAGCTGGGTGCTCCAATCGGGCTGAACCAACTCCAAAGGATCCTGCAGAATTATGAAGATCGTTGCCTTAACTGCCTACAGAGCTTCATCAATGCATTCGAACCCATCTTCAAAACTGAAGGTCATTAAGAATCCCTCCCTTAATATATCCCACTCCGCGGTGCCATGGCGGAGCTCCATTTCCAGGTACCAATTCATAGGGATTGTATCCAAAGTATGACAGAATAAGTGCACCCACTCCAGCTGTGGCTCCATTCCATAAACTTTAGTCCACTTCGCTAAATGATCGCGCAGATCATTTCTCCCATCATACTTCTCAGTCAGTCGAATTTTAGGATGACCAAATCGCAACCTCATCATCCTTCTGTAATCTTGCCATTCATCGAAGCTGTCCTTGTGCGTACCCCACCATCGTGTGGGCGTAGCACGCAACGCCAAATCCAGTGCTTGGAAGCGATGATCCTCAGGGACTTCTCGTTCAAAGGAATCCAAAAACTTATCTACGTCAGTTAAACCATTATAATAGGGTAAATTTCTTACCTCCGATGACATACAGTGCAATGATTTAGTCATCATGTTGTAGTGCAACGTAGATACTTCATGTAGCTTATTCTGCCAATGCTCCAGTTCTTCATCTGAATCTGAGGTACAGGAACTTTCCTGGTCCCATGCAATCCATCCATTAGCTTTTGGATTAATCCAACCTTAATATCACATAGTTATTTTGTAAATATGATCCAAGTCATCATCACTTTCTTCATAGTCACAGACCGGTTCAGTATAGCGCGATCCTTCTGCAGGGTCCAACGGTACTACAACCCGAAGCGATTTCCTCTCAAACGAAATTATTCTTTTCTTCAAGTTGATGAATCCATTCATATCAATGGCCTAGTGAATTCCAAGGACTGCAAGGTATGGATTGCTCTCGTCAACAATTTCTATTACTTTAAAATCAGCCAGCGCACTCGCACCTTCTATATCTAAGGTGACTCCATGTAGTCGTCCCATAGGGATGACCTTCTGCTGGTTCGCTATCCTCAGCTAGATCGGAGACCACTGCAGTGTAGGTCTCCCCATTCTCTCCCATGTCTGTTTAGGCAAAACGTTTGCGTCATACCCCAGGCCCAGAATAACCTGGTCCATCTTATAATCTTCTATCTGCGCGGTGAGCCTCATCTTGCGCCTTGTTCTTGCCTTATATTTTCCAATTTTTATTACTACACGGTGTCCATTAGGAGCTTTTTATTTACTAGCACGCTTGTTTATTAATTCCTCCAGGCCTTTCACAGCCTTGCTATCGCGCAAAAGTTTCATGCAGGTTTCCAAGAATGTGGTAAGTAAAGAGGGATCAACCTTTGTAGGCGCGCTGGTTTGTGGTACTTTGTTCTGAATTCCTGAAGTAGATGCCTCAGCGATGCTTTTTTTGGCCTCCATAATGTTTCCTTCGCATGTGCCATATCAAAACCAACTTCCTTCTCTAGGGCCTTGCGAACCCATCTGTCTTCTTTAGGTTTTTTTCCCTTATCATCCCTAGTTGTTACTCCACTTCTCAGCACGATATTCACATTCGGATCTTCCTCGCGGGGCTCGGCTCTCATCATTTGTAAGTTTTGCATAGGTTTTTGAGGCTATGCCTTCTTCTCCTGCATCTTACTGATCAGTATAGGGCACTCTTCTATAATGTGGTCAAACTTGCTGTAGTACTGGCAAGACAGGCGCGTCTGATTCTGACACTCCTGCGTGTAGTGCCTTGGTGTCCCATAGTTATAGCAAATAACCTGACCAAGACCTCTACCAGGTCCTCCTCCTCCTCGGCCCCGTCCTCTTCCTTGATAACCTCCACGCACTCCTGTAATGCCCTGATCTGTAGGCTGAGTCTCTGCTTGCATTCGGTAGGTAGGCGTTCTTTCCATCATCAACTCGTAGCTACTACAGTGGGTGCTCATCATGGCCAAACGATTTGTAGAAATTGTTGAACAATTGTTACGGTGTTTGAATGAACTTTTGTAGCAAATGTCAATTATCCGTTACGTGTTTTCCAACCACCTGACAAATAACACACCATAGCACGGGCCCCACACCTAGTCCTAGTGGAGCTTTCTGCCTCAGGGGAATCGGTCCCCCTCTTGTAATATAATTTATGAAGATAGGGCAGTGCTGTTTATCATGCCCCTGACTCTTACACTTGAGGCACCAGACTTCCTCGCGCACCTCTGGCCTAACCTCCTCTTTTTTTAAGCTTTTTAATTCCAAGCAGAGGTTCTGCAATTGCGAGTGAATCTGCTGGACTCCCAAAGTTGTGTCCTGAATAGGTGTCTCATGCAATCTCATCGCGATTTCCAAGGCTTCCACCTGAGTTCCTATCTTTTGCTGTGACAAAGCAATCCTCAGGTGGGGCAGAAGCGAGGCTATAAACCACTCGTGGTGCTGACCATCTGTGAGCTGCATATTAGCTTCGCAGATCACACATTTCAGCCTTTGATCTAACTCCCAAGGCATCTCACCAGCCCTCATTGTGATTTCCTTAAATCCAATGATTGACTGCTAGTCAGGCTTAGGCTTACTAAACTCCTTTTTTAAATCATCCTTAGTATCTACTAGCATTGCTAAAGGATGATCAACACAATACTTAATATACCATGTCAACGCGCGATCCTGTAGAGCAATAACTAAGTGTGCCTTCTTTATGTTGTCATCAATGATTTGCTGCATGGTCCGTACAACATTCACAACAAACCAGAATTGATATGTATCTTCTCTCCCCATACCCTTGAAAATTGACAGCTTTATTGAGTTCGACATTTTGAACGGCGGTGGTGGCGGCGGCGGTGTGGGTGAAGGTGTATGCTGTGGAGGTGAGGGTGGAGGTGGAGTGGATGGATGATGTATTTGCAGAAAACCCTGTCTTATCAATTGGAACACACTCTACGATGAGGGTTATGACGTTCCCTTGTCATCACTCAAAGGAGGTCCAATCAATGGGCTATATTCAGGGCCTTTTTTTTCTCGATTTCTGAAGATCCGTCCACTTCGCATAGATCCTAACATCAACGCAACAACATAAACCGTTTCTCACACAAGAGCATCTTAATCCAGGTATTCAAAGATCTCATATACTTACCTCATGGTCCCTTGAAGAAGTGTCACTCTACTTCGCTATAGCTGATTGAGGTATCAACCGCGAACTCTGTAACAAATCCTCCTATAATTCGATCGAGCTAGTGGTCAACAATGCACACGATCTTGTGTTCAGAGGATTCCAACCTTCACACTAGCTCTAGAGTCCACACTATTGGACCGTCAAGCCTCCACCTTCCTTGACCGTCTGCCAACTTAGCTATCCACTCATATAGTTCGATCGGGAAGGTGCAGAAGAAAATTTTGTGTATTTCTGTGTACAAATATCTGTCCAACCACTGCTCCTTTGACAGGTGCGGATTCCTGTTCTCTTGCACTGCGAATTCGTGAATCTTCCTATCCAACCACTTCTCAATTTCCTTCTTGGTCGGATTCTAGTGATGCGACATCACACATATCCTTATGCAAATCCCGGTCTTGACAACATAACCATTTGTTGGCTTAGTGGGTCCTGACCTAGGTTCAAAGTTAATTGTGCCAAACAAAACCCTACACTACTGGCCCTTTCGACTTCAACTCGTGTACCGCATGATGAAGTCTCACCTGAACCAGTATGGGGGGATGCTAGAACCAAGTTTCTGCATCTAGAGATCAGTGTGATGTCTTTTATTTCCCTAGATCTGCCTTCGCGCAAATCTATAAGCCCCTAAGGCTCGGTACTGCAACTTCACTTAAACAGCCTTTAGACCTTCGCGAAGGTCTACGATAGGTTTTTACAGACCCTTAACAGATGAATCATCCACTTACGTGCACCATAAAGCAACCCTAGATTTGAGTTCGCACATATCTACTTAAGTATTCAATAAACATAACAGAATGTATTATAATCTTCGCGTAAATACTTAACATGCATTGCATACAATTAGCAAGACTTATCCAATAGAGTCGCACATCAATACATCATTATTTCATAAAGACATGATTCCATCACAACATATATCGCAAACATAAATAACATAAGTAAACAAATAAACATGAATTTATTTAACGTTGTTCTTTATTAATCTTCAATATGATGTTACAGACTCAAAACTACCCTGCGCACTCAGCTACAGACTCTACTCTAGGCCTCCGCGCACTCAGCTACGAAGCCTTTTCCCTTCTATCTACCTGTTGTTTACTTACCCTTTTTCTCAGACATAGACATAACATCTATCTCTATCTCCCTTAGAGTCTCTAAGACACACCTATTTATAGCTTTTTACATACAATCCCATGGTTTGTGGACCATGGGTGGATCTCAAAACTGACTCGAATTTACATAGATAAGGGGCTAAAATCCCTTTTGACTTCTAACTATCTACATGCTCCGTATCCACAAATTTTGGAGACTTTACATCTTTTTACCAAAATTTACATCAAAAATTGGGGTTTTAACCCCAAAAACTGACCTAGGGGACCCCATCCCAACACAAGAATATCGAGCATTTCACTCAAATGACTTCTCATACATATTCAATAAGGAAATACAACAACCTTCAACCTAGTAATTCATACATACACATTAAATTTCAGAATAACATTTTAACATCAAGTATTGAACAACATTTACAATTCCTTTGTTAGAAAGGAATGCACTTATTTGTTCCTCTTATTATTTTTATACACTAAAGAATGGAATGCTACTCTCCACCCAACCATAGGCACAAATACACTACAAATTTCTTGTAGCTAGGGACCCTCAAGAAAAATCCAATATATAAAGGATGATTGACTCAATGTGTTACAAAAGGATCAATTCAGGGATAGAGAATGAAGGTCAAATGATCCTTCACTATATGGGAAACATGGATTCCGCCTCTCAAGCAATGATTATGGGCTAAAAACATAAAAAAATATGGCCATTAAGGTTAGATACAACATAAAAGGAGATTCCTTCACCACTTCCTATGGTTCCCTCAGTGATCCTACCTCTTTCTAGTGCTCCACATGTACAAACACAACCAAATAGTATATTTCTTCTTGGTATACTTGACTCAAGAAGAGGGCTCTCTCATTGGTTTCCTAAGCTATTAAAATTCAGTCCTGGCCTCTACAGTCTAATTCCTAAACATGGGTTTACATGTTGTAGCGTTACATGTTCACAATGGTTATGGGTTTTCACACAATTTTGGTCATTCTTCTCCAATTGCTACAATACTCCTCCAAACACAACAATTCCAAATGACGTCCATTCCATATGAGTGTTTATTCACACATGAGAGGTTTGGGGTCCCCTTCTGGGCTTTTGGAGTCAAATAGGGATGTTGTGAAGTATGCAGTCCATGATTGAGTGGCTCCTATACCATCCTCCCCCATCCTCTCATAACTTCTTAGGAAATTGGTAGTTCAATGAGAAAAATTAGGGGTCACAACATAAAATTTGGGGAAGATAGAAAAATTTCCAATCTCCATTATGGGCATCCCAAGCAAGCTATCCTTTTAAATATCAGGATCTATACAGGCTTTTTGCTCTTCTTTATATTTAAGAGTTTTATAATTAAATCAAAATATTTACATTAGACAATATTGGCAATATTTACATGTTGGATTTCCAACATTAGCATCATTTAATTACATTATAAAATGCGGGGATTGGCAAGAGTGATTTTACAATTGGTCTATCATTAGAGGCTAGCCAGGGGAGGATTTGAGATAGAGGTGTGATTTTTTCTTTTAGCAGGGATCTATGGATGAGGAATTTATCAAGCATGGCCATAATGTGCCTAGGTCCTAATCATTTGTTAGACAATGTGAACTTCCATTTTAGCGACTTAAGGTCAACCAGATCAAGGGAAGAGATAAGTTCTTCTATATTTTCTCTAAAGGGATCCCTTACCAATGAGACCCATTTTTTCCTAGACATGATGGTGTTGAAATATCCTACATAGATACTATTATGTTACTAGATTGTATCTTTGAAACTTGAGAGATACTTCTAACATGAAAATTTATCTAGATATGAATTTGGCATGTACACATTGACAAACTTGACAATCTTACCTAACAGGTTGTGAAGAAATCTTGCAACATTCTATTGCATTGAAGACAATTCTTGTATGAAATGGAAGTGGGCCGAAGACCATATTGTGCATAATCCTTTTGATGCTCCTCTTGAACATGTAGCATTTTCTATACTATTTTCCCAAATTATATTGCTTTTATGAGGGATACTTTTTCCTTTAGTTTAGTCTCCTATAGTAAAATAATTTGGGGATTTGTTGATAGGGAAAAATGTACCCCCAACAACAAGGGGATCTCTATGGTGCAAATCACCAATTAGAAAAAACATCATTTGGGATGGGAGTCCCATATGGTTTGTGGGCTTGGCTGCCACCATGTGTGTTTCCTATTGGCTTTCAAATGAAGCGATGTTAACATGAGGAAAGGTATGAAATACCCAGAGAATGTGGATGAAATCAACCCACAATTTATACACTTTGAGTACAAGATACAAGAATATAACAACAAATAATGAGAAGAAGTATATCTTAAGAGGAGTCAGTAATCTAAAACCATCTACGATAAACATGAATAAGAAAGTACTATAAGTTCATTGCAAATTAGTTTGCAATAGATTACCAGTGTTAGTGTGGAATGAAAGAGTAAAGATTCAAACAAACACATGAGAAATAAGCTTCGAATTAGTTCATAAATATATAACCCATATGAAAGCACACATGCACAGATAATAGAAGTACCGAATAACCATTATAACTACCATGAAAGTTTGCAGGAAACAATTCCAAGAGTGAAGAGATTTTCATTAATTATATTGCAAATCCAAGTACATGTACACCAAGTCCATCAAAATCCAATTGTGGAAGGTGGGATGATCATGTCATCTCCAACATAAGCCCCTTTCCTCACCATAACTCAGCCTAAAGTCTGCCAAGAGAAAGAGCACTCAAAGCTATCTAAGTACATGCAACTCTTTGAATGTTTAAAGAACTTAAGTGCTAAAAGCCCCTAGCCTTGGAGGCATGAGGATATATTTATTCAAATCGGTTAGGTGAATATTAACCTCCCCCCATGACATTTTAATTGCCTCATGAACTGTTTTACTCCTATGAACCTTTCATATTCCTAATGACTTTTGTATTTTCTTTTCATGACAAAATAATATTTACAATGAATTTTGGTGTGATCAATCTGGAAAGAATGTATTTCACATTAGAAGGTATTCTCTGGTATATTTAGCCACACCTATGATAACATACTTGGAAACTAGTACGATATCCTTATGTATATTTCCAACCCTCTAAAACCTTGACAATGTCCCAACATGCAGTCTCAATGAAAGAGATTTTCATAGGTGTCTATCAACCTACTATTTTAAGCAAATCACTTTAGCTAAAATATGAAATAGATATCACTAGAACCCATAAGAGGATATTAATCCCATGGATTTGTTTAAAATGCAGATGCCACATATATTCTAAACTAAATATCTTTATCATGCATACTGATATCCACTGGAAAGTACTCCTTGATACTTGTAGAAATGAATAGATAAAATGCAAGGAACTTGAACATATCAAATTCATTTTAATGTGGTCTCAATTTCTTATGAATCTCGTCCCTTAGTTTCAGATAACAACACGACACAAAGATGAGTGTTGAAATTCATACTAAAGAATAAGGCACAAAAGTCCTCATGGAACTCTAGTACAACATGATATTAATCATCATTATTATAGCCCAAGATTTCATAATGTTTCTACACTACTATAAAAACCTTTCTTGTTGGTGGGGAAAATGTGATGATGTAAACCAATAAACTAGTTAAGGCCAAGATGTTAAAGAAGGTTTGAAATTGTAAATATTTAGAAAAGTGGCTCTTTTAGGTAAAATGCAGGGCCAACAATGCCACTAGAAAACAACCATGTGTAGTAACAAAAGAAAACATTTCCAAGTGAGTAAACTCCATGTTAATAATAGGCAAAAGAATCTCCTAATATATGGTGTATTCATGCTACCAATCTGACAAAGTGTTGTTGTTGGTTGTAACTCTAATCTCCGCCCCTACCGCTAAGAATTTGATGATAAATGAATGTGAAACCCCATATTAAGTGTGCTACATACATACTATTATAACTACAATATACTACCATGTTACTATTATGATACCAATGTCATAACAATGCTCTCTCTTCTCATAAGAATGGTGATGAAACTGCTTAATTTATTGCTTTGATTGCAACTAGAAATAAAATGTTGAAATACTCTTAAAAAATAACACTCACCGTTGGGTCCCTACTACCGACTAGATTTGATAGAATATCATATCCAAAAATAGTGCCTTCCAATGATTTTATGTGTGCCTCCTTGCAGTAGATTAAATATGCATAGAAATACAATGCACTGTAACCTAATTCAAAGTAGTGCTTAAGTTGCTAAGGTTAGCACAAGGGAAATAAAACACCCTCTCTGTTGGTTTTTATGCTGATCTGGAGCATATAATGCCTTATGGGCGGGTAGATAGAAAAGAGGGCACAAATGCGACTTTTCTGGAAGGTAAATATTAATTGGTTAGAGATAAATGCATTTTATTACTGCAAATATATTCCAACAACCATCATTAAAATCATAACAAATAATTTTCTCAGTTTTCTCAGGCCTTCCCCACAAGAGACAAATCATAAGAAAAGCACCCAAGATTATGAAAGAGAGGCATACTCAATGAAATCATATTTCAACATTCTCCCTGATGGGTGTACACATCCTTAACAATTAAATTTGAGCTTCAACATCCAATATTAGCAGGAATTTTGGTGTTACCATTGGCTCCAACTTGGAGACAATATATTCCAATGGGATCGTGAGAACCCTAGAATGCTAGATGATGACAAAGACCCATAAACTTGCTTGCATTCCATATATTTTATTCCCAAGGATTTGTTATATAGACTGAAACATGTTTCTTCGGTTCCTTTGGCAACATACTACTGAACAGTTGGAGAAGTATGTTGCCACAAATTTTACAACCCTCATAAAGAACTTCTCTTCCTACTCGAGTCATTAATATTCTCACAAGCTCCATTATTTTCAACTCTTCATCTCTCATACTTCCATCCCTATCCCATCTCATTGTTAGAGAGCATACATTACATGTACTCACGAAAGTAGATGTCAAGACTCCCATGCCACCAAAAGGAATGCTACATTTTCATCTAAGTCTTTATCTAAAGGTACAAAATTCTAGATATGACTAAACATCTGAATTTGGATAGGGGAATTTGAAACATCTAGTTGACAAGATGCATTTCCCTTGCGCATTATGTCGCAAGGAGGAGCGGTTGGTGTTAGCATAGAGAATGCCACTAGGAAACACTATGTTGCATAATTACTCAACTCCTTGAAACATCATCCTAGATTTACTCAAATCTTTGTGATACATCAAGTGATTAGTAATAATAGGTCTTACTTATATGCGATTGGATCATAATTTGACTCCCTAGTCTACAATTGAGTCCCTATTTGTCTTCCCTCTTTGTGATTGAGTCACAATTTGCCTCCCTAGTCTATGCTTGAGTTACAATTTAACTCCCTTGATAGAAATGTGAAATAAACCCTTGGATAGTGCTAGAAATATGTTGTCATTGATGGAAAAGGTGATGAGGATGATGGAAAAGGCAAATAAGATGATGTGATATTATGTGAATATGTATTTTGAATGGTGGTGTATCCTAATTAAAGGTAATGAAATGGAAAAAGCACAGAATACTGCAAGAAGCATGAAGATCAACTTAAGGAATGTAAAAGGGAAAGGTGGAAATGGTGCAGAGACTTTGAAGCCATTTCCGGTAAGTAATATAACTTAAAATTATATTGGGACCCACTTAGATGGAAAGAGCTCTGAAAGAGCTTTCCAGTGGTATGTGGAATATCAAAAATGACCTCTTGGATTGAAAGTTATGGTCAATCAAAGGTAGATACCCCCAAAAGTTGAAGATTACAGAGCTAAATTGGTGGAGGACCTTTGGAGCATGTTTAAGTATGGCACATTACCAAATGAGGTGGAGTCTTTAGCGGAGTGACTATCCAGAGTGTTAGTCGAATGTGATAGATGAAAATGCAACAAAAATCATTTTGATTAATTGTTGGTGGAGCTTGTATAAAATCTCATCTTGGTGGTTGTACCTTAGATGGTTCAAAGTTAAGCACAAAGGTAACAAGCGGGATGACACAATCCTGGGATGATGTAAACATGGGATGCTTCTTCAAAGGAATATGATTGGTGAGGTTTTTAAAGTGGCAGGCCACATATGACAAGTAAGACTAGAAGGTCTTTCCTGGAAGAACAAAATACATGGCTTTGACAATAGCAATGATAAAGCATTTCATTGGTGCAATTTTGCAAGTGGGAGACCCCACTTGACACATAATCCTGGTGGGTGTTTCCTCAGAGGATTCAAAAGAGCACACAGGTGAATGCCCAAGATGAAGTTGGCACATGAAAAGGTGGTTTGACAACAAAAACAAAAAGGTTTTATTATTGGTGGAAGTTCAAATAAAGGTCGTCCTTAGTGCCAGTTCATCCCAGCAGGTAATACCTCGGAAAGTTAAAGGTGCATCACAAGTTTAAAAAGGGCATAAGATGAGTCAGATCTAGGATAGTGTAGCGGAAAAAAGCCTAATGAAATTGCAACTATACTAGTGTGGAAAGAAAGTGCAACATTAAAAAGGCCAGGACCCTTATAATAATTTAACGAAGGAAATTATCGCAATACACAACAAACTGATGCACTTATCTTCATCTAAAATTTTAATATCAATAGATAACAATTGAATTACCATAATATTAAAGGAATTTCAATGCTCAGTCACTAAGTTTCCATCCTTCATCCTCAAGTTATACAAAATTTTCCGCAAGAAAAAACTGTTCACCAGAGACTTAGATTGATACAAAGTCCCTAACTTGTTCCACAAAGCCTTTGTCATAGCTTCCCCTGATACATTCAACAATGCTGAATTTGAGAGATACAATCATTTCGTGCTCTTCGCCTTCCAATCTAACTTCGCCTATACTTCTACTGACATTCCTATTGGTGTTGTACCTGGATCTAAAACAATCCACTAATCTTTGTCCACCAAAATATCCTCCATCTTGAGCTTCCACAACTAAAAAATGTGTCCATTGAATTTATCGATCTCTATCTTTCCATAGTTCGCCATCTTATTTTACCACAAGAATTGATCCTTCATATCTCCCACTAGAACATGGTCTACCATAGGCCTGAGAAACAAAACCCTCAACCACAAAGGCATCCCCTTGAATCCAAAACAACTCTGATTCCAAATGTAGGTTTTGACCCTGTACATAAATTACCTGCAAAAAGACTCTTAAAACATAAAAATATACAATGGAAATAACATAAAGTATATACAAAGATTTCTCTTGGAACCCAAACTAGAAAAAATAGATTGGTTTTTCATTATATTCCTTTCAATGTTATAATACATTATATACATGTTGAAGCATTCATAAACCCCAATCCATTAACCTTAGATTAAAACAAACCGTAGTTCCCTTGACCAAATCTAAAAAATACCATGGGAAAAAAAACCATCATGCCCAAAACCATGTGTGAAAACCATGTGTAAAACCATGGGTAGGTCCACCCACCATCCTTGGTTCGGCCCCGCCTGTGACCCCCCCATTGTGCTAACACAACGTAATAATGCATGGATCTAGTCATGGAAAGAATATAACACATACCCAACATGTTGTAGGGGAAATTTTTGTTGTTGTTTCAAGGTTATGTTTCTCTTGTATCATAGGGGTCAAAGTTCTAGTGTTTTTGGGCTGAATTTCTCTTGCGTTGCAGAGATCAAGTTTTTTCTAGAAGTTGGAGGCCGAATTAATACCTATGTGGGCCAAAATGATATTCTTAAGAATGACAAAATTAATTGTTGTAGGAGGGTCAAGTTGCCTATCTTATGGTAGATCAATTTTTTAGTTATTGAGGATTGAATTTCAAGGTGTTGAATTGTCAATGGACTAAAAATTGAATTAGCCAGAAGGATCAAAATTATTGTCTCTCAAAGGGATAAATTGAGGGTCGAAATTATGTTACCTAGGAAGGCCAAATTTTTAGGGTTTGATTGCATTTTCTCTAGGGTCGAATAACCCATAGAGGACAAGTTACAAAGCTAGGGAGTAAAGCTAAATGTTTTTTAAATATCTCCATTATGTTCCTTCCAAATTAATTGATGTAATTTCCTTCGAATTTATAAATAAAATAGTTGGAACTTGCAATGTTTTTCTACAATTTCAGGAATGCTTACAATTTATTGTTGAATCTTCTGGAAACAAATTTATAGTGAATTTATTGAATTCAATTTTTTGGAAATTAAGCCAATTATATAAGAGGGATATTGCAAAACCTCCACTAAATCTTTACTCACTCGCCTTCATTAAAAATAAAATAAGGAGAAGTGCTTCCACTAATTTTTTTGCTAATTGGTGTTTTCCTTGTAGTTGGCTAAAGAAAAGATGGAATAGAGATGTTGCTTCTTGATTCCATTATTATGGAGTTATTAGAATAGGTTGCAATTTAAAATATCAACAACTATTATTAGTATTTCCTAACCAACCTTAAAGAAAAACGATGGTACTACATTGAGATTGAGAATGTAAAAGGTTGGTTTAGTATAGAGAAACCATTAATATTAAGTTAGAAGATCAAAATTATCTCTCTACTATTTCTAGAATCAAGAGGAAAATAAACATTGCAAAAATAATAACAAACTCCCTTGAGATTTTGTTGGTATGCCAACCCCCTATCTTTCATTTTTATTGAAAAATAAAGCCCCCCTCTTTAATTTTTTTTTCTTGCTTGTTTTCACTTAATTGGATTTGAATTGGCTAAATTCCTGCATTCTTTCTTTGATCATCACTTTTATTTTTATTGGTTTAATATGGGATCTATTTCACTATTCATTGAAATACAAGGATTTACTTTCCTAATTCCTATGACCAGTACTAATAAATGGTTTCCCTCAATTGCAAGATAATTGTTAAATTAAGAGCCACTATAGAATTATAGATTTTGTAGCAGCATAGACTTATGTTTTTAATGCTAATGGGGTAATTGTTAAACATTAATATAGTGATTTCCTATACTTATCTTTCATTTCAATGTTATTTGCACTTTCAAATATTTTATTTTCATATTGATGATCTTAACCTAAAGTATGGAACCTTGATTTATTGCATTGTATATTTTAATTGATTGCCGATATGAATTAATCATTGTTACAGATCCATTTGGGCACATCGCTCCCATCATTCAGATCAGTACTATTAGGGCTCATCTAACCCTAATTAAATTGCTACATGCCCTAGACAAGTCATCACTTTGAATGCCTCCTTCCCTGAGAGTTTCTTGGCATGAAGCCCTCAAGAAATGCCTCCTTGAGGGACCAGTGCAACCTTGGTTAGGGGTAAGTGCACTTCAGTGCAGGTAGGCCCATGTCAGGGTGCTTTCCAGAGAACTTAGGCCCACTTTTACCTGCGCTGGGCGAGATTGAGTGAAATCATCATAGGGTTCTGGGAATATTCTTATCTTCTGGAGCCATCTAGAAGATTCCCACACTTATCATCTCATATGAGCTCGAAATTGGACAAGGAATGAGTTAAGTAACCTCCTATCCTCTCATTCCTTCCTCCATGGAAACTAACTCTAAGTTTGGAAGGCCATTCAATACCCTCATTTATGACCAAACCTCCTCCATTTTCCTATAAATTGAGCACTCATCTAAGTGATCAGGGGCTGGACTTTGAGAATTTGTAAGGAGATACTGTTGGTGTGAAGATTGAGATTGTAAGAAAGTATTGTTATGCTGCCGGAGTGTTGTGATATTGATGTGATGTTGGTTGGAACCCAAGCTGGAAGAGTGACAATGGATCGGACTTCATGGTTGTAATTCTTCCTTCTACTTAATAAAGCTATTTACACCTTTTCCCATATTATTGTCTTTATGTATGATGATTATATGTGTAAATGATTTCTATTCCATTTGCTTATAGTAGATAGATCTCTTGCTTTGATTGGTTTTTGTCCTCTATTTATGATTACAGGTACTTGTCGAGCGGATTAAGTTAGAGAAGGAGCGACGGGAGCCAAAAAAAGGAGACAAAGGGAAAGCAAAAGATAACAAGTAGGTCCCTTGTCTTATTTATCTTCTATAGAAAAAGTTTAAGCACTTTAAATCTTTTGTTCTAGGTGTAGCTACCCACCTAGGGAAATTGTGTTTATCCGTAGATGCAAAATAACACATAACAATCATACCATATCTGCCTCTAATACACTCTATTTAATTTCCCATTGATTTTGAATTGAATGTATGATTTCTACGATTCATTTCACAGGTAGGAACTTATGGTAAGTACATGGTTTGATTGATTTGTCATCTAAGTACACCTTACCACCCACTAACTTGGAAGTTTAATGCCTAAGTGTTGATCTGTATCAATGCCAATTGGCATATGGTTTGATTACAATTATTTGTCCACATTCCAAGGTCATCCTCACTCTGTCATAAACTTGTACCTGACAATTTTTGTTTGATCTCCAGAGTTTCCTCGAGAGGGTTTCATCAAATCATTCATTTTTGTCATTCTCATTTTGGTCTCGAGGGTTCTGTGACTTAGGGTTTCATGTCTAGTTACAATCCCTGTTCCACTGTGACTTGTAAATTTTCCTCTATAACATGCCTCTAGTAGTTTGAACAAATCTCATTGGAGCAAAAATTGTAAAGGCATATGAAGAGTGCTTAGCTTTGTTTTTTCAAGTAGGTTGGTGGCAGTTTTTGCAACGGTGTCAAGGGCACAGTAATGAAGTGGTCATGGATTTTACTGCCTCTTTCAATGGAAGAAGAGCTTACGTTGGTGATAATGAAATTAAAAGCAATTTACAGCTTGTGGCAGCAACCACAAATTACCCTTATAAGGTGAATGTTGGTCCAAAAATGTTGCAGTCAAAAGCATTCGACAGAAGAAACTATTGGAAAATAAGGATTGTGAGTAGCTTGTTAAAGTTATGCCTATATCCTCTCAAAACTAAATGGCATAAGCTATTACATTTGATTCATAAATACATAACCTCTGAGGATCATTACAATGTTGTTTTCATGTATCACATTTGGATTTTGAGGGCCTTCTTAGGCTAGAAACTTAATTTTCCTTACTTTCTCCTAAAGATTTTAACAAAGATGTCAAAGACTTACCATGTCAAGCATAAAAACCCTGAACAATGTCTTTTTCATCATGGGTTAATATGTATATTGGATAGATATCACTTATCTCAGACTGGTGATGATTGAGATTTGTTTCTCACTCTTAATGGATGCGTTAAACCACCGACATTTGATCTTGTTCAATCTTTTGCCGCTACAGTTCCTGACCCTTCTATTTCAGCTCCATCCATGGATGAGTATGTTAGGAAAAATGCTGGGGGGGGGGTGAATCAATATTTTACACACTTCAATTTCAATTTCTTATTCTGATTTTTATATGCGACTGTTGTAAAGAAAACTAGTGTCTGTACACGATTGTTACTACAGAAACATGCATATATCTAGATAAATTATTTGATCACCTGTGAAGTATTAATCAATGCATTTTCATTCCATTATTCTTAAAGTAAACAATAATTATGATAAGTTAAGAAGCATATAGAAAATTAACACACACAACCATATGAGCTCCTGGATTTTAGGTGGAAACCCAATGTGGGAAAAAACCACCATTGTTGTTGTCTCTATTTTTTTTATTTTATTAAATATAATATTCTTACAATATTGTACTGACACAAGCTTTAACTAGTACGCAGGATCCTACCTTCAAAATGCTACAAAATTCTCTCATTTTCCAGTGCCTACTGGAAGGGACCTACAACCCCCTTTCTAAATATTGCTATCCTCAACTCTTTATGGATCACTTTTTAGAATGTTTCAAACTGGATCACTTCCAGCAATTCTGAAACCAACTACTCAAATACTGGATCATCAAATATTCTAATGTAATCAATGCAACTTGATCAATTCAGAACAAATCATACCAATAAATAACCACTCATCAATATACCAAGTTAAACACTGCTACACATCACAAAAATCAATTGCTGCCACTGCAAACCATGATAAAGCATGCATCAAATTGTATACAATACTATTCTTAATCATACATGCATATGTACACGATTCTCCTAAAGAATACCCGTGTACAGATCTAAAAATATTGATAGCCGAATCTGAATCACCATGCCACTGAATCAATCACCCAAACAGATACTGAAGCCAACATAAATCACTGAGCCAAATACAGACCATCACATAGTAGCATCATCACATAGTCAACTTATAATTCATAGTCAATTCAGCCCATTCAGTACTGTCAAACACATATTATTATAAGAGTTACTTCATCGACAAACAACAACAAACAAAAAAAAATACCAACTATTATTATTAGCTCATACTACTAAACCCTAGTATATGTACGTGACTCTTATAAATCTCTTCCGCTTATGTACGCACTTTTCATACTTGACACCTATGTAAAGATCTATCCATACTGCAAAATATATATGTGACTAATTAGAAGAATATCCACGTATGTACGTGATCTCGTAGAGGCAAACCAACTTAAAAATATGAAATCGCTGGGTCATGCTTTCGCTGCAACCACAAAATATACTTTGCAATCCTTACCATCTAATATTCATATTAGAGTATAATTAACATCACAAATATATCACAGTTAGATATTTTCAATAAGCAAATTAAATAAGTACATATGATACGCTACTTCATATTTTTCAGACCTGTGTCTTTTCCTTGCTCCTTGGTGCACACCCGTTTTAGATCAAATCTTTCATAGAAAACACAAAACTTGCACACCTAACACTTTGATCTCCATCTCCTTATATAGCTTAGGCCTTAGCCAATACCTTAGGTCACTCCCTTAGTAATGCCTATGGTATTATTTGATGGGATCAAATAACTGTTGTCACACTCATTACTATGGGACAATACCATGGTAAAGACCCTTGGTATTGAAAATACCATCGTGTGGAAACTGTATGCGACTTTTCTTCACCATAACCACGTATGTACACGACCTTTATTCACAGGACCCACGTATACTTTCCAAACTTCACCTTTATCATTCCTCTGTCTATGAACTGATATTCCTTTGACTATCTCACCTGTAGAATCCGCATAACCATCATGTTGACTTCTTTATCAAGTAGGTTGACATCAAGGACAACAAATTAGTCATAATTCCAACAATCTCCCCCTTTGGTCTTGATGGCAACCACTTTAGTTTTTGGTGACCACTACTTGCAGATACCTGTATACCAAGCTTCTTTCCAAGGTTTCTTTTCCAAATACCAAGATACTCTCCCCCTTTGACATCAAGGGAAAAGGGGCTGATAAATTCCGAATGAAGACTTCTTTCTCCCTTTGTAGAGAGGATAACTGTAGGTCTAATCTGCTGAATATGAACACTGAGCACACTCCCCTTGAACATATGTTGAATATTCTAGAAGATTTTTAATGAAGTACATGACTCTATGACTCAACCAAATATGACCTTTCTTATCACCAACGAATCATGCCTACATCAATCACCCAAGACAGTGGGGTTACATATTTGACTCCACGTTACATAAAATGCCCAAAATAATGGGATTACATACATAATTGACTTGACTGAAATAGTCCAAACATGACTAAGTATTACAATGATTACATCACGGGTCTTTACATGAACTTTACATCAAGAGCCAGATATGGCATTTATGACCAAAATCAAAGACCTCAATAGTGAGGTAGAAAGACCACGAGAGTCTTCAACAACCATCATATAGCATATAGGATCTTTCATCGTCATCATGTATCAACATCATATAGGAGAACCAAGGACATCATCACAACAACTTTTTCATATGTAGTTCAAGAAAAATGTGCATCATGCAACTTAAGTCATCATAAAGCAGCATAACATAATCAACTTCTTAAGAAACATATAGTCATCATCCAAAAATTTAGCAGCAATGTGTCATCAACAACATCACCAATCACATACATCATTATGTAACAAGGAATTCTCAAGAAATCATAATGCCAACAATGCACTTCTCGAAATATAGCAAATGCTCCCCCTGAACCTGTGCCAACTATTCATTTTAAGGTATGATCACATCCAATTCATCAATTATTAAAGTCAAAACAACAACAACAACAACTCATGACCATCATAAACCAATATCACTTCTAAGTAGCATTTGAATATCAACAGACTGTAGTTAATCAAAACCAGAACCAAAGAGCCAAAGAACAACTGACTAAAGTATACCAGAACTTTCCCATGAGACCATCCCACTGTTTCTTCATCATAGAGAAACATAAGATACTGTATAGAACCAAACTCGCGTATATACATGAATGTCCTTCATGAGTTGCGTGTACAGAGAGTAAACTGTAATAATTTACAGTCTCATCTCTCCCTAAACATGAAAGATCTATCACAATAATTAACAAAGTGATGAGGTAGAGACCACTCCTAGTTTCTGTCTAATATATTCAAAGGAATCGCGTGGAAGTGGATTTGTAAATATATCTACAACTTGTTCCTTTGAGGGAACATATTCTAGTTTGAACTTTTGTTCAAGCACTTGTTCTCTCAAAAAGTGATATTTGATTTTAATATGCTTGGTTTTTGAGTGCGTCACAGGATTTTTAGAAATACTTATGACACTAGTATTATCACACATAATAGGTATAGGTTGAGGATAGGTGATTTGAAGGTCTTGCAATGTTTACATCATCCATAGAAGTTGAGTACACTAAGATGCAATAAAAACATATTCTGCCTCAAAAGTAGATAAAGTAATGGAGCTTTGTTTCTTGCTGAACCATGATACCAAGCAAGGTACCAAATAAAATGCTCATCCACTAGTATGCTTTCAATCATCAATATTACTTGCCGAATCTACTTTTGTGTAAGCATGAAGTGAAAAATATGCATCTTTGGGATACCATAGAACAAAATCTTGAGTTCCTTGTAAATACTTGAATATTCTCTTGACTGCATGGAGATGAGTTTCTTTAGGATTTTCTTGAAATCATCCAACAATCCCAACTGCATGCATAATATTTGGTCTTATTATTGTAAGGTAAAGTAAGTTTCCAATCATGGACCTGTATTCTGGTTGATTTACTGAAGGAGAATCATCATTCTGACTAAGGTTACATCTTGTTACCATTAGTGTGTATACAAGCTTGAAATCTTCCATTCCACATTTCTTCAAAATCTGCTTGAGATACTTTGTTTGTGAGATAAAGATACTATTCTTTGTTTGTTGAACTTGAAGACCAAGAAAATATGCTAGTTCACCAAGTAGAGACATCTCAAATTCTTGCTGCACAACTGAAGCAAATTCTTGACTCATATTTTCTACATTACTTCCAAATACGATTCCATCTACATAAACAACTATTAAAAGTTTATGTATCAAATTTTATATATAGGTTGCTTTCTGCACACAGATTTTTGAAACCTTACTGCTGAAGATACTTGTCAAGATGAGAATACCATGCACAAGGAGCTTGTTTTAATCCATATAAAGCCTTCTTAAGCTTGCAAACAAGTTTCTTATCGTTGCCTAGAATAAATCCTTCAGGTTGTTCAATATAAACTTCTTCTTCTAGATCCCCATTTAAAAATGCATATTTAACATCCATTTGAAACACTTTGGAGCTATGAAATCTTGAAAGTGCAAGAAACATTCTTATGACTTCAAGTCTTGCTACAGGTGCAAATGTTTTGTTGGGTTAGTGGGGCCTGACATAGGTTCAAAAGTGATTTAGCCAAGCAAATCCTGGTACTACTGGCCCTTTTGGCAACAGTTTGTGGAGCGCAAACTGAGGTCTCACTCGAAGTAGTATGGGAGGGTGCTGGAACTAGGTTTCCACACCCTAGGGATGTCTGATATGTGGTGATTGGTACGCGGTCCAACCTTTGCACTTATTGCGCTACGCGCACCTGCAGGCACCCCATGCCCTGTGATACTGTCTTCGCGCAGTTCTAGTCGCAGCGTGACCTGTGTTATTTACCCATGTCTACCTTAATTAGTCTCCGTTAGCTAATTACTTAGATTAAATTCACATATAGGCAATCATACAAGTAATTATCAATTGCGCTCAGTAAATAACAGAGTAAAGTAATGCATAACATCAACATACATATTCAGGAATAGATGCACAGAATAAACTTCTCTTTATTAGATTTCAAATTCAAGTACAATCCCACTTACAGACCCAACTCCACCCTGCGCACTCAGCTGCAGGGGTCCGTGCACTCAGCTGCGAACTCTACTAGGCCTCTGCGCACTCAGCTTCAGAGCCTCTTCCTACTACTACGACCCAATATACTTTAACTTTCCCCTTATGCTTTAATCATGCCTTCACATCTATCTATTACTTGCTTGCATACTTTTCCTCTTTACACTTAGAGCCTTGCTCTATTTATACAATCCCATGGTCCGCAGGCCATGGGTAGGCCGACCCAACTTTACAATAAATTAAAATTCTTAGGGCGGACAACCCTGTGACTCGATTATACAATTTGCGCTTCGCGCCTACACTTCGTAGAATCTTATAATACAATTGACCAAAACTTGGGCTTTAAGCCCCAAAACCTGCTGCGGGGGATCCCATGCCCAACAGGCCCCCAACACAATCATCGTGACTTGTCCCGAGTTACTCTGCTAGTGCGGCAATCTTGGCATGGAGCCCCTCCAACTGTGCCTGTGCTGCGCGAAGGTTCGCACCGCACCGTTCTATAGTCTGCTAGATCTGCTCCATTTCTGCTTCTGAATCATATGTGTCTGACTCGATTCTCTTCTTTGGTACCAACTTCAAATGCTTGTGTTTATAGTCCCGCACCCCTGTCTGGCTTCTCGGGTCGTGAAGACTGTGCTTCGGTCGGTTAGTCAGATAGCTGGCCCACCCGTGTAGGGCTTCAGGCGACTATCGTTTACTTTTCCTGGGAAGGGTTCTCCATTAAGTTTGACTAGTTGGATCGCACCTCCGTCTGTGACTTCTTTTACCACTTATGGTCCCAACCAGTACATTCTGAATTTTCTGGGAAATTTTGTGAACTTGCTGTCATACAAAAACACTAAATCGTTTACCTTGAAGGTGCGCAACTTGATACGATGGTCATGCCAGGCTTTCTCACGCTACTTTTGTACCTTTTAGTGAAATCTGGCAAAAAATCGTTCTTTCTCGAGTTCTTCTAATTGCGTGAGATTTCTTCCAGAGCTTCGCGGTCTGTCATGCTTGTGAGTGCTGCTATTCGCAGACTAGGTACAATGTATTCCATTGGCATGACTACTTCCGTACCATAGACCAACTGGAATGGTGTCTGTCTCGTCAATTTCTTGCACGTTGTCCTGTATGCCCATAACACAGCGGGTACGCGCAGGTCCCAGTTGTTCCGCTACGCGTTACATATTTTGGTCAACATAGTCTCCAGTATTTTATTGAATGCTTCTACTGTTCCATTAGCCTGTGGGTGGTATGGTGTACTTTTCTGGTGATAAACCTGGAACTCTTCTGTGAGCGCGCTGATGGTTTCATTCAAGAAATGTGTTCCGCATCACTCATTAAGATTTTCGGGCAGCCAAATTGTGTCAACACGTTTTCGAACAAAAACTTTGCAGTCGTGGTAGCCGTGCAGTCCTTGATCGGTTGTGCTTCCACCCATCGTGTCAGGTACTCCGTTGTGGTGATGATGTAGTGCACACCCATATTTCTCTGAGGTTTGATTGGGACTACAAAGTTGATTTCCCATTTCTCAAATGGCTGCAGTGTCATTTGGGGATTTAACGGCATTTCGTCCCTTCTTGATGGTTTTCCTGTCCTTTGACATATATCGCAGGCCTTACAATGCGCTTTTGAATCCTAGTGCAGGGTTGGCCCCCATAACGTTGCGAGAAGAATCTTCAATGTGGTCGTGCATCTTGCATAGTGTCCTCTTGCAACACCCCCCATGTGCTTCTGTGAGGATCTGACCTCGCTCAAATTTAGGTACGTATCTTCGTAATATCTCATCATTTCCCATCTTGTAGAGGTGCCCCGCGATGAAAGAAACGTCCGCCATGCGCACCACCAATTCCTTCTTTTGTTGGATTGAGTAATCCTTCAGCGCAGTCCCTGTTGTTAGAAAGTGGATTATATCTTCGAAGTGTCCGTCCACGACGCGTACTGTAAAGAGTTGTGCATTCGGTAGTCCCTCCTCCAAATTTGTTGGTTCCTCACCTGTCTCAATTCGTGACAGGTGGTCTGGTCCTATGTTTAAGTGTCCCGGCTTGACTATGACCTCAAAATCATATTCTTGAAACAGTAAGAGCCATCTACATATGTGCTCCCCAACACAAGCTTGTTCACCAAGTATTTCAACGTGGAATGGTCGGTATACATCTTAAAATGTCCTCCAAGTAAATAGTGTCGGTATTTCTGGAGCGCGTACACCATTGCCAACCCCTCCCGTTCGGTGGTAGAGTAATTCTTTTCTGTTTTGGACAATATTCAACTCGCAAACGCGATCGGGTGATCCACACCCTCCTATGTGAGTACGGCTCCCAACGCGATACACGACACATCAACATGTACATGAAATTCCACGCCCCATTTCGGGAAGACCAAAATTAGCGCGGAGGCCAGTTTCCCCTTTAGGATATCCAAACTCTTCATGTAATCATCATTCCAGCAGTATGTCACATCCTTTTTCAATAGCTTTTCCATCAGCATGGTTATTTGGGCATAACTCTTGATAAACTTCCTATAGTAGCCAATGTGCCCCAAAGTAGCGCGTAACTATTTGACACTGCGCGGTGCTTCCAGATTTAGAATAACAACAATCTTCGCAGGGTCCACCATCAGGCCTTGTTTGCAGACCACATGGCCTAGCAGGTTGCCAAAGGGAATGAGGAAGGTGCACTTTTTAAGGTTCAGCGCAATCTGGTGTCGGCAGCAAGTATCCAGCATCAACCATAAGCTCGCTACATGGTGCTTAACTAATCCAAAGACAGTGCAATCGTCTAGATAGACCTCCAAGAACTTGTGGATGTATTCTTTGAATGCCGCCACCACTATGCGCAAGAATATCGCTGGCGTGTTCTTCAGTCCAAAGGGCATAATGGTGTACTGAAAGTAGCCCCATTCTGTTGTGAAGGTTGTTTTGCTCCTATCTTCCAGCGCGATCTTAATATGATGGTACCCTGAGAAGCCATCTGTAAATGAGTAAGCTTCTTGACCACCAACATTATCCAACACTTCATCTGTGAATGGTGTCGGGAATGGATCGTGAACCAGGCATCGTTGAGCTCCCTGAGGTCCACGCATATTCTTATTTCGCCTTTCTATTTTTTCTCCTGCACTACCATAGGACTCACCCAATCGGATTCTTCCACTGGTTCGATAATTTTGGCTGCGAGCATTTTATCTAGTTCGTCGTGGACCTTTTCTTTATACTTTGGGTTCAAGCGGTAAGGCCGCTGCTTAACTGGCTTCACGTCCGGTTTCAAAGTGATATTCATCATCCCTAAGTCGCTAATGATCCCTTTTAAGTCCGTGATTTTGGTCGGGAACAAGTCTTGATATTCGCGGAGTAACTCAACGACCTTGTCTACCATAGCATCATCCCAATAGTCCCCAAGCGTCACATACTTCGGCTCCGCTTCTGTGCCAATGTTTACTTGCTTTGCTTTTAGCAGTGCGGTGATGTCGGGATCCTCAATTGATGGTCCTCGAACCTCGTGACAGCCTTCGGTTTCTGGGATATCAATATTTCGGGGGTCGTCATCATCCTCCTCCACCTGCACGTTATAACATTCTAGAGCGCTACTTAACTGGGTTGCCCATACTAGTTGCAACATTTCCAATGGCTCCTGTGGTATTTGAAGATGGCGACTTTTACTGCTTGCAGCACATCATCAATAGTATCCGGCTGCCGATCTTCAAATGTGTATGTTAACAAAAATCCCTCGCACAAGACATCCCATTCGCCCGTACCATGTCGGAGTTCTGTCTCAGTATACCAATTCATGGGTATGACATCCAAGGTATGGTAGAATAAGTGTACCCATTCGGGCTGTGGTTCTTCCCCGTAGACCTTGGTCCATTTCGTGAGGTGTGCATGCGGGTCATCTCATCCGTCGTGTTTGTCTTCTATCCGAAGTTGCGGCTTCCCAAACCATAGGCGCATCATCCTTCTGCATCCGCGCTAGTCCTCGAAATTTCCTTGATGTGTAACCCACCATCGTGCGGGTGTTACACGTAGTGCCCATTTCAATGCATCGAACCGCTGCTGTTCCAGTACTGTGCTTTCAAATTTGCTCAAGAATTCATCCACTGCTATCAATCCATCGTATGTTGGCAACTCTCGTGCCTCTGTTGTCACAAAACGTAGTGATCTAATCATCATGTTGCAATTCAACGTTGTCACTTCAAGCAACCGATTCTGCCAGCGCTCTACTTCTTTGTCTGAATCCATAGCGTAGGAGATTTTGTGCTCCCACGAGATCCTCTCATCTGCAGTCGGATTCACCCAATCCTGGTCTCGTGCAGTTATCTTGTAAATACAATAAAGATCCTCGTCGCTTTCGTCATTGCACACTGGTTCAGTGTAGCGCGCTCCTTCGGCTGGGTCTAGTGGGACTACTACACGTAGCGACTTTTTCTCAAAGATCATTTTGCACTTCTTTAGGTTGATGAATCCATTCATATCGGTGGCCTAGTCTATTCCTAACAAAGTGGAATAGGGATTGCTGTCGTCGACAATATCTATTACTTCGAAATCCATCTGTGTGCTCGCGCCTTCAATATCAACTGTTACCCCTTGCAACCTTCCCATGGGAAAAATATTCTGTTGGTTTTCCATTCGTAATTGAATAGGGGACCACTGTAACGCGGGCCTGCCCATACGTTCCCATGTTTGCTTCAGTAATACATTCACGTCCGAACCCAGATCTAGGATTACTTGATCCATTTCATACTCACCAATCTGTGCAATCAACCTCATTTCTCTTCCAGTAAGCAATGCATGCTTTCCCAATTTCTGGACAATGCGCAGTTCCCCTAACCCTGCGCACCTGGTGATCAGTTCCTGTAGTCCTTTAACTGCGTTGTTGTCACGAAATAGTTTCATGCATGTCTCCAGAAAGTTAGTAAGCATTTAAGGATCCATTCCTGGCTCTGGTTGATCCTTACTACCTGAAGTGGAGGCCTTCGCGAAGCTCTTCTTAGCTTCCATGAATGTCTCCTTTGCGCGTTCTAAGTCAAACTCGGGTTCCTTTACAGGAGCCTTGCAAACCCACATACTTTCCTCTGACTTCTTTCCCTTATCCTCTCCCATGGTTGCGCCACTTCTGAGCATCATGTTTACATTCGGGTCCTCTTCGCGCGGCTCAGACCTCATCATTTGTATATTTTGAGTCAGGGGAGGTTGGAATACCCCTTTTTCGTGCATCTTTGTGATCAACATAGGACAATCTATTTTTTCATGATCAAACTGAGCACAATACGTACAGGATATCCTCGTTGGTTTGGTACAGTCACAGGCATAGTGCCCTGGTCCTCTGCAATTGTAACAAATTAATTGTCCGCGACCCCTTCCTGGTCCCATTCCACCTCGTCCTCAACCTCGCCCCTGAAATCCAGCGTGTGCCATCCCCACATCTGGGTCGAGGGCTCGCGCTTTGGTTTGCATCCTATAAGCTGGGGTCCGATCCATCATTAGCTCGTAACTACGGCAAGTGCGCTCATCGTGGCCTACCGACCTATAGAAATTACAAAACAATTGCTGGGGTGTCTGTGTATATTTCTGCAGCAAATGACAATTGTCCATCGTGTGTTTCCCTCCTATCTGACAAATCGCACACCATAAAGCGGGTGTCGTGCTCGGCCCTGCTTGCGCCTCCGGTCTCAATGGCATTGGCCCTCCTCTTGCCAAGTAGTTCATGAACACTGGACAATGATCCTTGTCATGACCCTGGCCTTTGCATTTTATGCACCATACTTCCTTGCGCGCCTCTAGCCGTGGTGCCCTATCCTACTTCAAGATTTGCATTTCCAAACATAGATTCTATAGTTGCGTGTGGATTTGCTGAACTCCCAACCCAGGGTCCTATATTGGGGTCTCATGTAATCTCATCGCCATCTCCAATGCTTCGGCCTGGGTAGAAAGTTTCTGCTGTGACAGCGCCATCCTCAAGTGTGGTGTCAGAGATGCTACAAACCATGTGCGATGTTGTGCATCCATTAGCGTCATATTGGCCTCGCAGATCATACTCTTCAGCCTTTGGTCCAGATCCCAGGGGGTCTCACCTGGAAGCATCGCGATCTCTTTAAACCCGATGATTGACTGTGTCTCTGATTTTGGCCTGCTAAATTCTCTGTTCAACGCATTTTGGATCTCTGCTATCCCTGCATTTGGGTGGTCGTTAGAGTGCTTGATGTACCATGTTAATGCGCGATCCTGCAATGCGCTCACCAATGTAGCCCTCTTAATGTTGTCATCTATGACACCTTGTGCTTCCCATACTGCTCTTACCATGAACCAGAATTGGTCCGGATCCTCATTCCCTACTCCTCTGAATACTAGTAGTTTGATTGCACTCGCCATATTGAACCGTGGAGGTGGAGTGGGTGGAGATGGAGGTGAAGGAGGTGAAGTGGGGGGCGGTGTGGGTGGTAATCGCGGAATCCGCTGCCTTATCAAACTGACCACGCTTCTCGGAGAAACTTTCGTGAGCTCATCCTCTCCTGCGAGGGTGAAATTAAGGGACTATTTTCTAATTCTTCACTACTTCCGCTTCTGTAGATTCTTCCACTCCGTGTAGTCCCAAACATTAATTTATTCGCATAACCCACTTTTCACATAACAACATCTTAATCCAGATATTCAAAGATTTAATATACTTACCTCGTGGTCCCTTGAGAAAACGTCGCTCTGCCTCGCTGTAATTGACAGTCGTGTCCACCGTGAATTCAATGACAAATCCTCCTATTATTCGGTCGAGCCAGTGGTCCACAGCTCGCGCTATCTTATCTTTTGAGGCTTCCAGTTTGCGCACTAATTCCGGAGTCCACACTATTGGTTGGTCGAGCCTACACCTTCCCTGGCTGTCGACTAACCTCGCGATCCACTCATAGAGTTCAAAAGGAAAGGATGCAAAGAGAATCTCGTGGATTTCCGTATACACGTAGCAATCCAACTACCTTTTCTTAGATACTTGTGGAGTTTTGTTTTCCTGTGTCGGGAACTCGTGAATTTTCTTGTCCAACCACTCTTCAATTTCCTTCTTTGTTGGGTTCCAGTGGAACGACATCAGAAATCCATTATGCAGATCCTGGTCCTAACAACAGAACCATTTGTTGGGTTAGTGGGGCCTGATCCAGGTTCGGAAATGATTTAGCCAAGCAAATCCCGGTACTACTGGCCCTTTCGGCAATAGTCCACGGAGCACGGACTGAGGTCTCACCCGAAGTAGTATGGGAGGGTGTTGGAACCAAGTTTTTGCACCCTGGGGATGTCTAATATGTGGTGATTGGTACACGGAACAACCTTCACACTTACTGCGCTATCTGCACCCGCGGGTACCCCGCGCCCTGTGATATTGTCTTTGCGTAGTTCTAGTCACAGCGCGACCTGTGTTATTTACCCACGTCTTCCTTAATTAGTCTCTGTTAGCTGATTACTTAGATTAAATTCACATATAAGCAATCATACAAGTAATTATCAATTGCACGTAGTAAATAACAGAGTAAAGTAACGCATAACATCAACATACAGATTCAGGAATAGATGCACAGAATAAACTTCTCTTTATTAGCTTTCAAATCCAAGTACAATCCCACTTATAGACCCGACTTTTCCCTGCACATTCAGCTGCGGACTCTACTAGGCCTTTGCGCACTCAGCTGCATAGCCTCTTCCTACTACTACGACCCAATACACTTCAAATTTCCCCTTATGCTCTAATCATGCCTTCACATCTATCTATTACTTGCTTGCCTACTTTTCCTCTTTACACTTAGAGCCTCACTCTATTTATACAATCCCATGGTCCACAGACCATGGGTAGGCCAACCCAACTTTACATTAAATTACAATTCTTATGGCGACAACCCTGTGACTCAATTATACAATTCGCGCTCCGTGCCCGCACTCCGCGGAGTCTTATAATACAATTGACCAAAACTTAGGCTTTAAGCCCCAAAACCTGCTGCGAGGGATCCCATGCCCAACATGTTTCTTCAAAGTCTATTCCTTCCTGTTGAGCATAACCTTTGCAAACAAGTCTTGCTTTGTTTCTAATCACTTCTCCATTTTCATTTAGTTTGTTTTTGAACACCCATTTTGTCCCAATAATATTTTTATCATGAGGTATTGGTACTAATCCCATGTACGATTATCTATTTGATCAAGTTATTCATTCATTACCTTAACCCAACATTCATCTTTGCTTGCTTGATTTACATTTTGAGATTCAATTGGGTATAGTAAGGCTAGGTAATTGGAAGTTCCAATGAGAGTTATTCTAGTCTGTACACCATCTTCCTTTTCACCTAGAATTTGAGATTTCGGGTGATTTTTCTGAACATAACTTGAAAGAGTCTTTTATGATTTTTTTGTGCTTTCAATTCCTTCTTCTAGTGCTTCATTAATTCCTTCTCCTACAACCTTTTAGCTTGTTGTAGGAACAAGTTCGCCATATGTTGGCGATTCATTTTTGGTACCTGTGGATGCTTCATCAATTACAACGTTAATGCATTCAACAATCTTTTGAAGCCTTTTATTATAGCATTTATATCCTTTGCTTCTCGAGGAGTATCCAAGGAGAATTCCTTCATCATCTATAGATTCAAACTTTCCAAGCTTATCATCATCATTCTTTATGTAACATTTGCTTACAAAAACTCTAAAATGTTTGACAGTTGGAGGCTTACCAAACCATAGTTCATAAAGGGGTTTTATCACTGTTTACCCAAATATGAGCTTTATTGAGGATATTCATGGTTGTATGTGCTGCTTCACCTCAAAAATTATGATGCGCTCCGGACTCATCAAGCATGGAACATGCCATTTGTTGGATTGTTTTGTTCATTCTTTCTGCCACTCCATTTTGTTGAGGAGTTTTAGCTATAGAAAATTGCCTCTTGATGCCATGTTGTTCACAAAAGTCGAAAAACTCATCTGATAGAAATTTTCCTCGTCTATCAGATCTAAGAAATTTTATTTTCAAATCTAACCCATTTTCTACTAGATCTTTGAAGACTTTAAATTTATCAAATGCTTCGTCTTTATGTTTCAATAAGCCAATCCAACATATTCATGTAAAATCATCAATGAATAATATGAAGTATTGTTCACATCGAGGACACTTCTTTCTCATAGGACCACAAAAATCAATATGAACAAGTTCAAGTGGCTTACTTCAAGTACCTTCTTTAGCATTAAACTGAACTCTAGTTTACTTATCGAATTGACATGATTTGCATATACTATTTTTTGGCAAAGAGATGTTAGGCAAGTCACATACTGCTCCCATTTTGCTTGACTTGTGTAATTGAGTGAAGCTTAGATGTCCCAATATTTTGTGCCAAAGCCAACTTTCTTCTGATTTTCTCAAGTAACAATTCTCTTGGCCGCCTTCCAAGACATAAACATTACTTGGAGTTCTTGTTCCCTTTATTATGATCTTACTTGTATCGAGATTCCGTACCACACAATTATTTGATATGAAAACAACCTCATGCCCTTGGTCACACATTTGACTAACTCTCAAAAAGTTATGTCTTAATCCATCAACAAACAAAGCATTTCCAGCTTTAATCTTATCCTTTAACAAAACAATTCCTTTCCCTTTGATAGTAGCAAGTGAGTTATTTCCAAAGGTTACATTATTTTATTTCTTTATTTCATTAAAGGACATAAGCTTATTTTTATCAATTTTCATATGATTTGATCATCCACTACCAATGTACCACAAATTTTCTTGACCTCCTGGATACAAAGCTAAATCATAATTTTCAGATTCTATGGTTTTCTTTTTCCATACCTTGGATGTTGTTGCCTTTTATTCATTCTGATGAGTTGGTCTCATTCCGATTCTGCATTTTGTCTCTCTATGCCAAAAATTATTGCAAAAGGAACATTTTGTTTCATCTTGGAGAGGTTGGAAAGTATTGTAAGAGTATTTATTTAACCCAATCTCATTCTTTTGTTTTCTTTCTTCTCTAGTTATGTTAGTTTTATAAGCGACACACTGAGCAACCTTATGACCAAAATTATGACAAGTGAAGCATTGGCCATTGAAGTAGAAGTTCCTGGGAGTACAATACCTTTTTGTGTAGTTTCCATTTTGATTATGGTAATGATGTTTTACCTAAGAGACATTTGATCCCTCATTCCTTTTCTGAGAGTTGGAATTTTGTTGACAACTTCCCTTTATTGCATTGAAATAACTCCCTGTACGTGTTTCAAAAGATTTTACAATATTTGATGATTCTCCAATGTATCCAAGCCCTATTTTTATTAGGGGAGCGCATTGTACTTTGATGATTTCTTCTAGGGTCTCAGATCCTTTAGAAAATCTAAAGTTTAGACCCTTTGTTTTCTAAAGTTCCTTTCTTAGACTTACTATTTGTAGTTCTAAATTTTCATTATGCCTCTCCTTTTCTAGAATTTGTTTCTTTAGTGCTTCTTTTGCTAATTTAGCTTCTTCTAGAATAATTTTAAGTTGACTTATTTCTTCAATGAGATTATCTTTTCTGCTAGGGCATCCATAAAAACATGATCAGACTCGTCAATAAATTATCTTCAAATGCCATAAGTAATTGATATTCTTGACTAGACTCACCTTCTTCACCATTTGAAAGACCATCACTATCTTCATGTGTGTAGAAACTTTTCTTTTTTTTCAAACCTTCCTCTAATATTTACTTTTGCAAAATTCTTCCCTTTCTCATGGTTTTCTTTATAAGGGTATTTAGCAACATAATGACCAAATCTTCCATTAGCAAAACATTTGAAAGGAAGCTTACCTCTAAAATTTGCAAGTTCCTACTTGGAGTTTATTTACGAAGTTCGCATCTTCTTCATTTGATACGTAACTTGATTCCTTAAGTTCCTCCTTTTATTTTCCTTTAGAAGTAGATTTGAATGATGCTTCTCTGATATCTGAGGGACGCCCTTTCTCATGTCATAAGCTATTAAGATCCCATGAAGTTGTTCAATAGTAAGGTTATTTAAATCCTGCATTTCTTCAATGGCAGATACTTTCGAATAAAATTTTGGGGTTAGCGATCCTAGGATTTTCTCAACAAGCATCAAATATTTTAATTCATCACCAAGCTTTTTCACTGAATTAATGATCTCATATACCCTAATAAAGAAACTTCCAATACTTTCATCACTATGCATTCTGAGAATTTCATATTGAATTATAAATGTTTGAATTTTGGAACTATTTACCTTAGTGTCACCTTCATAACTTTGGATGATCTTGTCCCATATAAAATTTATGGTATTCAGCTGCATGACCTTCACAAATTATGATTCTGCCAAGCTTCCCAATTGAGCGTTGACAACCTTTGCATTGGTCTCATATTTTTCTTTTCTACATCATCTATGGGAATGGAGGATGCATATTGATAGCCTCCAACAATTCCCCAAACATCATCTCCAAGAGACTGTAGATAAGCCCTTGTTCTAACTTTCCAGAAAATCAAGTTGGTTCCATTAAACAATGGTGGCCTGATAGATGCTACTCCCTCTTGATTGCTCATCTTAATGAATCTCCCTTCAAGCGATCAAGCTTCTCATGAAGGACCAGATCTGATACCAACTGTTATGAAAAATACTGAAAGGGGGGGGGGGGGTGAATCAATATTTTACACACTTCAATTTCAATTTCTTATTCCTATTTTTATACGTGACTGTTGTAAATAAAACTAGCATATGTACACGACTGTTACTACAAAAACCTGCGTATATCCAGATAACTTATTTGATCACCTGTGCAATATTAATCAATGCATTTTTATTCCATTATTCATCAATTAAACAATAATTATGAGCATTTAAGAAGAAGATAGAACATTAACACACACAACCATATGAACACCAAGATTTTTAGGTGGAAACCTAATGTGGGAAAAAACCACCGCTACCGTCATCTCTGTCTTCTTCTTTTATTAAAAATAATATTCTTACAATATTGTACTAGTGCAAACTTTAACCAGTACACAGGCTCCTACCTGCAGAAGGCTACAACCTTCTCTCATTTTCCATCTCCTACTGGAAGGGAGCTACAACCCCCTTTCTGAAGACTGCTATCCTCAAATCTTTGCGGATCACTTTTCATAATGTTTCAAATTGGATCCTGTTCCAACAATTCTGAAATATACTACTCAAATAATTGATCATCAAATATTCTAATGTAACAATTACAACTTGATCAATTCAGAACAAATCATACCAATGCATAGCCGCTCATCAATATACCAAGTCAAACACTTTTACACACCACAGAAACCAACTACTGCCACTGCAAACCTTGATCAAGCATGCATCAGATTGTATATGCTATTGTTCTTAATCATACCTGCATATGTACGCACTTCTCTTGAAGAATATCCGTGTATAGATCTCAAAATACTGATCACTGAATCTGAATCACTGTGCCACTGAATCAATCACCCAAACATATACTAAAACCAACATAAATCACTGAGCCAAATACAAATCATCACACAGTAGCATCATCATTTAGTCAACTTATAATTCAGCATAATCAGTATTGTCAAACACCTGCATACAAATCTTTCCATACTACATAATACATATGCGACTAATTAGAAGAATATATGTGTATGTACACGATATTGCAGAGGAAAACCGACATACAAATATGAAATCACTGAGTCATGCTTTCATTGCAACCACATAATATACTTCACAACCCTTACTGTCTCAAATTCATTTCAGAGTATCATTAAAATCACAAATCTATCACAATTAGATATTTTCAACAAGCAAATCAAACAAGTACATATGATACCATACTTCAAATTTTTTAGATATGTGTCTTTTCCTTGCTCCTTGGTGCACACCTGTTTCAGATCAAATCATTCATAGAAAACACAAAACTTTCACACCTAACACTTTGATCTCCATCTCCTTATATAGCTTAGGCCTTACCCAATACCTTAGGTCAATCCCTTAATAATGCCGATGGTATTCTTTGACAAGATCAAATATCCATTGCCATGCTCATTACTATGGGTCAATACCATGGTAAAGTCCCCTAGTATTGACAATACCATGGTGCAGAAACTGTACACGAATTTTCTTCATCATACCCGCGTATGTATGCAACCTTTATTCACAGGACTCGCGTATATTTTCCAAACTTCACCTTTATCATTCCTCTGTCTCTCAACTAGTATTCCTTTGAATATCTCACCTGTAGTATCTGCATAACCAGCATGTTGACATCTTTATCAAGTAGGTTGCCATAAAGGACAACAAATTAGTCATAATGCCAACAAAGGAGTTACAATAGAATGAGTGTGATGTATCTCCTCAAATTCCAAGGTCACCCTCTTCAGAGAATAATCAAATGTAAATTTCTAAATTCTTGATTTCTCCCTGAGTTACTAGGAGTGCAACTAAAGATCATAGGTTTAATTCCATTGTTGAATCTCCTTGGCCCGAAACACAACCTGTTCAACTTGCAAATAAACAAGAAATTGGTTAGATGTAGGAAATGGTAAAAATAAAACGAATGCAAAGAAAAATTGCTAGGGCTCGAAGAAGTAAGCTTAAGGGTCCTCCTAAAACCATTCCTTTGGAATACTTGGAAAATAGTCCTAAGCCATCTCTGAAAAGGAATAAGTCGCATTCTCATGATCCTTCTCTAGGTCATGACAATATTATTAATTGTGGTGATGCTTCCTTTGAAAACCCTCAATCAAATGATTTAATTGCAAATATATATTGGAAACAACAATATTTGCTTATTGTTCCTCATCTGGAGCATAGAATTAGCCAACTAGTTTATGAGAATGACTAGTTAATGGTTGTGTTCTAGAGAAAGGGTAAGTAAAATGAGAAAAAGTCATCTTCATTTGAAGGGAAAACCAGGTCTAGTGATACTCACATTGTGATAAGATCTTCGAACCTCATAGTTACAATATCCTCAGAATTAGAGGGACATAATGCTGTAAAATAGTCAATTTGTTTCATTTAGTTTGTTATTTTAATAAAATTACCGCTACAAAATCGTAGATTTTGTACCATCCCATTTCAGTTGTATTGTTATGTTATCTAATCTTAGTACATTTTCTTAACAAATTTCAACATTGGCAAGGAAAACCTTTTGGTGAATTCGATTTGGGATGCTTTCACCCACCATATGTTTGTTCATAACCCTATATGGGAATCATGTATGTTATATGTCTTATGTTAATTTGCTCATAGGTCGGGAAGGCATGATTATAAAACATTTATCTTTATTTTCTGTAACCAAACGATACAAAGACAATTTTATTTTTACTTTTGATTGTAAGGCTCAAGGCCTCGGGTTATATAAACTCTTTGATTCAATTGAAGAAAGGGGGGAGAGACCTCTGGTACTATTGAGAGTTTATTTTGGGAAAATAATTGCTATTACTTTGAATATGGAAATACATTAATCTAAGTGCATAGATTTGACTGTGTTTAGTTTGGGTTCTTCAACTTCAATGTTCCATGGTCAATGCATATATCCTCTTTATTTTCTTGTAATTATTTCTTGAAATTTTGAGGATAATTTTTTTCTTTCTTTATGGTTTGATATTTTAGCAAATGATTTTGTTTGTTATATTCCATTGTCCATTTCAACATTGATTTGATTTGCAATTATTACATATCGATTTATTTTTTTTAGTGACTTATGTCCTAAGAAGAAGTATTAGTTAAAACATTGTTTTGATTTGTATTTCTGTGAATGATTTCTAGATTTTCAAATTAGTAAATTGTCAATCTTTATATGAAAATTAGTAAGTAATTAAAGTAAGTTAATTATTTCAAAGAGGGACATATCATTTACAATTTACTCTACAATAAATCCTTTGAAAAACAATTATTAGAGTAGAATTTTTTTTTTTTTTTTTTAGTTTCTTAATGTAAAATTCTAACAGTGAGCATAGTGATCTATGTTTGCCTTTAGGATAAGGAATTTGTAGGTTTACAATTATTTGTCTTGTAATTAATTACATTGGGAAATAATTTAGTTTTGATTTGAAATTGTATTTAGGAACAATATAATATTTCATTTTGTAAATACTACTTTCAAAAGTTTATTTAATGTTCATTGATTTTGAGTCAGTTACATAATGTTCTGACCTTATCTATTGTAACATAATACTTTACATTTCTGTATTATATTGGACTTTGTGACATTAGTTATTGTATTATATCTCTTTTTCTAATTCTAATTTCTAAATGAAATTTACAAATTAGAATCATTTACTATATTGTAGCTGATTAACACTGAAATAGTTGTTACATTTAGGCTAGTTGATTTTATCTCATGTACAGAGTCGATTCAATAAATTAGTCATTGTTTGTTTTAATAATAATTTAGTATAATAAGTAGTTTAGTTTAGTATAGGAAAACCATAGTTTAGTTTAGATTAGGAATCACTTTTTGGATATAATCCTTCGTAAGAAGAAAGGATCCTAGGCCAATGGAGCCTATAAACCTGTCAAGGGTGACTAATCTAAACAGATTGGGTTATTAAAGAGCCTTGGTTTGGGTCACTTCCTCCTTGTTAACTTAGGTGTATAAAGGTCGCAGCAAAAAAATGGCGCTAGAGGGAGGGATCCTCCAATTTTAAATGGAAAAGAGTGGTCATAAACTGTCAAAATGTTATGTAACCTATTCAAACTAGGAGTCATACTAATTTACCTAGTGCTGAAACTTCAACAAGTTCTTGGCCACTACCTAAGAAACCCATAATTATCCTACCATGCCTATTCGATCTTACAAACAAGCAGAGATCATTAGGTCCTGCAAAGATATCAGAAAATCATTTCTCGAACACAAGAAATAATTAAGCAAAATTATTCCCTCCAAAGAAGTTTGTCCTCATGCTTAGTCACACCTCTTGACTTGAATATACAAGGACCTTCAGTCCATGAAAAATATAAAACCATGCCTCAAACTGTCGTCACAATTAACGATCAGTTAGACGATATCCTTACCTGTAGACTTATCGACATGTCCAAAATACTAGAAAGAGAATCCAATCAACTAAATTTGTTTTATGGATCTAATTCTTGACCCTCTCCACTTAGTTCACCTTCATCGTTTGGAAATTCTTCCAACGAAGAGAGATCCTCTGACTCATATGAATCTAAAGGACATCTCGGGCTGATAGACAATCATGGAAATAACCATGAAAACAATCAAAATGACCCTGCCACTCCTTGGCTGGACCAAGATGTTGTAGCTATCCTAAGAGTGCAACATACTCTCCCAAGGAACCCTCATATTTTTTTACCAAAATTTGATCCTGATTCAAAGCACCCTACTCAGTATCATGTGAAATAACTCATGCTTGACATCATACAAAATAGTGTATGTCATGAGGATTTAGTTTGTAGAATGTTCCCATATAAATTGAAGGGAAAATCCACCACGTGGTACTTCACTCAGCGTCGTAGGAGCATAACTTCATGGGCACAGTTTGAATCTGCATTCCTAGAGAAATTTAGGGATGATAAACCACTTGAAGTTTTGTTCGATGAACTATCTAACATGAAAATGAAGAACATGGAGAAAGTAAAGGACATTAACGTTAGCTTCTTGTCTCTTAAAAACAAAATTCCTGTTGAGTCCTTTCCTCCTCAAAATTTTATTATTTCCTATTATGTGAAGGCTTTGCATCATGACATGGTTGTATGGGTAAATAAGGCTTAGAATTACACTTTGCAGGCAACCTTTGAAGAAGCCTTGATAGTGGAAAAGGACATTCTTAGTCTTAAACCAAGTACTAATAAACAATTTGATGTTGCTTCTTCCTCTCGCAAGAAAGTTGAAACTTCAATACAATCAACTATTAAAGAAAGACCAATCAACCTCAAATCTAGAAAGCCTTCAAAAGGTCATAAATAAATTATCAAATGAAATTATTGACCTTAAGAAAGGAAAATCAGAATGACCATCTGATAGGGGAAACTTTATAAAATCATTTCATCTCATAAACCATCTCCCCTTAATTAGGGTCTAAATATTGAGGGATTGGAAAATATTTTACAAGCTTTAATAGAAGATTTTGAACAGGATACCCCTGATAATAGTGAGGAGAAAGAAACTGAAATTGATTTCAAAAATCAAGAAGAAGTTTAGCCTCCTGATTTTTCACTTAATATTTTTGAATAATATTTTGGTTATGTTTGTGCATACACTCATAGTAAAGCTCAAGCTAATAGTCAAACTCAACCCGCATCAGATAAAAACGTACACAAACATTTACCTAACACTCAAAAATCTATAATTTCAGATATATAATATGACACAATAGACGATCTTAAGAAAATTAAGGCTAACATCTTCTTGTATGAGCTCTAGAAAAGCCCTGTAATTCAAAAAAAGTGTAGAACACATTGATAATCTAAATTCTCCTCCAAGTAAATATGTAGTTACTTTTGATAATTTTTTTTTGGAAAATGTTAAAATTCTAAAAAATTATACAAATAACCCTGCTCCAAAAAAAAATAAGCCTCCACCATTCTTGTTAACTTTGCAAATTTTCAATCAAAACATCCACAACTGTATGATTGATATAGGTGCATCTTCTAATGTGATGCTTCTTTCCATTTGTAAGAAGATTAATGCAAAAATGAAATCTTTTGATGTGAAAATTATACAGTTGGACATATCTTTTTTTAAGGTAGTGGGGGAACTAAATGATGTTTTAATCATATTTTCAGAAGACCATAAAGTCCATCAAGTCATAGATATCATGATTGTTGAAATTCCAGAAGTTTATGGCTTCTTTTTTAGTAGGGATTAATTGTAACACCTTAAGGGATTCATGGACACTGTTTTGATTCAAATATGGCTGCCCTAGAAAAGGGAACCGAATAAAATTAAAATAAATAGGGATCCATATTTGAAACACATAATTAATAATTTAAATGAACCAAATGAATGAGTTAAAACAAATGATTTCTTGGTTGTTGACTCCTTTGGAAACTTTGTTGTTGATTTTTCCCCTATTTCAAATTTGGAACAACAATCTGATTTAGAAACAGTCAATGCATTAGCTATAACTAATCATAAGGTTATTGATATCAGTAATATATCAAATCTTGATAAAACTGATGTTTGGTGCTTTATTTTGATGTTTCTAAGTCTAAAGATGGGACTGGTGTTGGATGTATGCATTTAGACCCTAAAGGAAATCAAGTTTTTATTGTATACAGGCTAGAATTTCAATGTACTAACAATTTTGCAGAGTACGAAGCTTTAATTCAAGGGCTCTGTAAGGCTCTTGATCTTGGAGTTAAATGTATAAAAGCTTATGGTGACTCTGAAATAATTGTTAGACATGTAAAGAATTCCATTCATTATCTTTCAGCTCATTTGAAGGTGTATCAATTTGAGGTGTGGGATTTAATATCAAAAGGTTCAGATTTTAATATAGATTTTGTTTCTATAACTACAAATAGGAAGTGGATTTATTAGCTAATGTAGCTTCTAGATTGATTCCAGATGAATATTTTTAGCTTAATTCTTTTTCAGTAGAATTACTTTTCAAACCATTAATACCTGACAACATAACTAATTGGCGTGTATTTGATGATGAAAAATAGATAATTGAATTCCTGCATATGGAGGGCACATTTAACGATGTATTCACTGATGAAGCTAGTCACGAGCAAAATTTATTGGATTTTTCTCAAATCAACAAACATTATTCGTAAGATGAGCTCTTAGAGTTTGTAAAACCACTCCCTAAGTTTGTTGTTAGATTAGAGCATCTGTATGATTTGCATGATAGATTCAAAAGGGAAAAAAACTACAAAACAAATAGTTCTATTATGGGAATTGAAGTCATTAATTTGGGGACAAAAGATAACCCACTGTGCTTTAATTTAGGGATATATTGTACTCCCAAGGAAAGATTTGATTTCATTAATTTATTCAAACAATACAAATATGTATTTGCTTGGACTTATAATGATCTCAAAACTTTCGACCCTAACACAATGAAACGTGTTATTTGTATGAAGCCACAAATTAAACCATTTCAAGAAAAACTTAGGAAAATGCATCCCAATCTTCAACTCTACAGTTAAAGATGAACTGGACAAACGCTTGGATGTTAAGATTATTTTTCCTTTGCAACACACCCATTGGGTTGCAAAACTCGTACCTGTTCGAAAGAAGAACGATGATTTTATGTGTCAAATTTAGGAATTGAAATCAAGCCTCAGAAAATATCATTACCCTATGCCTCCCATGGAGAAAATGCTTCAACATGTCTCTAGCTCTGAGATGTTGTCCTTTATGGATGGTTTCTTAGGCTATAATCTAATTATGGTAGCACCTACTGACCAACTGAAGACCACATTCTGAACTTCTTGGGGTACCTTTTCCTATAGGAAACTGTCTTTCAAATTAATAAATACAGGGGCAAATTTCTAGCGAGCAATGGATATTGCTTTTATAGTTCTCATTAATGAATCCGTAGTTATCTATTTGAATGATGTAATCATTTTCTCAAAACAAAGACGATCTAATGTACTTACGAAATGTGTTTGAAAGATGTAAAAGATTTGGAATCTTAATCAACCCAAAAAGTCAATCTTTGTAGTAATCCCAAGAAAATTACTAGGCTTTAGTATATTAAAAATGGAATTAGGATCGATCCTAAGAGATCGCGAGGCATTAACTCTTTAACTCCTTTGAACTCTAAAAAGACCATGCCTTCATGGGAAAAATTAATTTCGTCGAGCGCTTTATTCTTTTATTTTTTGAAATCGTGAAACCTCTGCAAGACTTAGTAAAAAACATTGGTTTTTTAAATGGAGAGAATCACAAAAGCTAGCTTTCAACAACATTAAATAGGCCATCGTGGATGCTCCTACATTAATAAGTCATGTTTTTTCCAAGGAATTTTTTTTGTACACTTTTTCTTTAGAATTTGAGTATGTAGTTATACTCATGCAAAAATATGACCTTAATACTGAAACACATGTTTCTTTTATGAGTTATACCTTTAAAGGATCAAAACTTAACTATTCACTAGTGGAAAAACAAGCTTTTCTTGTGTACAAAGTAGTAAAACATTTTCGTTTCTATCTGCTTAAGTCTAAAACTAAAGTGATTGTCCCATATCCAACAGTTAGAAATCTCTTGATATAAAAGGAACTTGGGGAAAAAGGGCTCATTGGATGACTACTCTCCAAGAGTTTGACCTAGAAATTAAACCGACACAAATCATTAGAGGTCAAGTTATGCATAAATTGGTTGTTGAATCTGCTTGTTTCCTTAGTGACCATTCCACTACTTCAGATGATTCCTATCTAAACAATGAAGTATCCTTACTTCAGAATGAAATCTATTATCAAGATCATAATCCCCATTCCTAGTATTCCAACATTAGATTTTATCTGGAGAATGGTACAACACCCTCCCATTTAAATATAACTCAGAGAAGAGCATTAAGATTGAAATAAACACCTTATCAACTTATTAACAATGTTATTTAAATTTTTTTTATGATGGAGTATTACTCCGCTGTTTAAAGAAGGAAGATGCCTCAATAATTCTCCATGAACTCCACTTTTTCCCTGCTTGCAGACATTTTGGTGGTGATACCACTGTGCATAAAGTTCTAAGGGTAGGATATTATTTTCCTACGCTGTTTAAAGATTCCATGCCCTTGTTAGAACATGTGAAACCTGCGAAAAGACTGTCGATAAATTTAAAAAAATTTGGTTTCCCTCTTCAACCCGTCATTGTTGAAGCTCCATTTCAACAATGGGGCTTGGACATAATTGGTCCAGTCAATCCTCCCTCATCTCAACAACATAAGTTTCTTATCACATCTACAAGTTATTTTACTAGATGGGTGGATGTTTTACCTTTGCGTGTGGTAAATGCTAATCATGTTATTGATTTTCTGCAATCACTTGTCATCACCCGTTTTGGTATTCCTAACTATCTAGTCTTTGATAATGCAACCTATTTCTCGTCTCACGAGCTAGATGCATACGTAGTAGAAAAAGGGATTAATGTAAAGAATTCGAAAAACTATTATCCGTAACGAAATGATCTTATTGAATCCTTAAATAAAAAATTTCTAAAAATCCTTAAAACAATAGTCTAAGAAAATCATAAGCACTAGCATACTGCACTTTTCAATGTGTTATGGATCAATAGGGTCACTCCAGAAGATGCTATAGGCAACTAACCCTTTTTTCTAGTTTATGGTAGAGAGACCATTTTCCCTCCTCACATTTTTTTGCCTTCTCTCCAATTGTCTCAAAGTGTTCAAGAAGTCAAGTAATTAGCTATGGAAAACAAAATTAATACCTTCTTGAAATTAGAAGAGGAGAGACAAAAAGCTAAAACCAAGTTGGATCAACATCAACAATTAGTAAAACGATGGTTTGATAATAAATCTTCTTTTGACTGCGACCTTGTTTTAAAATGGGACAAAGCCCATGAAGACAAGGGTGAACATACAAAGTTTTAGAGATTGTGGCTGGGTCCTTTCATTATTACAGAAAATATCAGACCCAACACTTTCTGATTGCAGACTTTGGAGGGTCAATATGAGTCCCTCCCAATCAATGGGAAACTTTTAAAGATATATTTTTCATTATCTCCTTTACGAGACTTTTGTATACATTTATGCTTTTGTTTTCTGATTTTCTTTTCCTTTCTGTGTGTGAGTTTGGACTTTTTAATGGTATATATTATTTTGATATTAGTTTTCTTCCCATTCCACAACAAAATCTGCTTGAAAGAATGATTTTTTAAGGTAATTTTATTAGATATTTTTAACTCATGTGTTGATTGCTGAGTAACTTCTTACAATTTGGTTTAAATAAATAGGATTCTTGCTCAAACTGTTTTTTTTAAATCTCCTCCCAATTGCAGAAACTATCTAAGCCCATCTCATTTGAGAAGAATTCTCATCATAAGTGAACAAATTATTTTAAGTAACAACATTTTTTTTTTAACATCGTCGGTTGCTGTATTGTATTTCAAAAAAAGATAGGAGAAGGTAGTTCCCCTGAGGTACATAATGTTATGCCATGAGGTGCTAGGAGAGAAGGAGTTATAGTAACAAAAATCTCCTTGTTCCTGCCTTTTAGGCTTTGAAAAAAACACTGAGCAGAAGTAAATCCTAACAAACTGTAGCAACAAAAAACAACATTTGCAAAACATAATTAATCTATATTGATGTGGCTGATATGCCTCGCTGTAGATTCTTCAGGCTTATCATCTTCTCTAGCTTGCTTTATGCTTGAAGAGCTTGTAGGTACTGCATTTCTCTTTTCCATCATATATTTCAGTATTTCAATGGATTCTTCAGCGTGAGCACACTTGTTGGATAGCTGGTTGAACTGTTCATGCAATGAAGAGATTCTGTGCATAAAAAGATTAATATTTGCTTCATATTTTTCCTTAATAAGTCGACTTTGGCTATCAATCTTGGCATCCATGATCTTCTGGTTGTTGTCGATCTTGGCATCCAAGATCTTCTGATGGGCTCTCAACTGTTCCAACTCAGCTTGAAGATCGGCACAATGAAGGCAATCCTCGCTTCTCGCCATTGGAGTAGAAGAAGACTGTGATTGAGGGAGCTGAATGACCAAGGGAGCAGATTTGAGGCACTGCACTGTGTGGCACGAGGTGCTGCCTGAGAAAAAATTCACTAAAACAGGATAGGCCAGAGATTCCAGAGGCTGATGAGGAGCTGGACTAATGGAAAAGAGCAAAGGCCATGGAAACCGCAAGGAGAGGAGAGCAGACCAGGGAATCAAGGTGAAACAGGAATGAGAGTGTGAAGGCGCGGAGGGCCGCAGACACCACAAGAAGATGAAAGTGAACCAGGGATTCGATGAGGAACTGGGATGAGAGCATGAAGAAGTGGAGGGGGTGAGATATAAAGAAGAGGAAGGGTGTGGGACATCTGTCACAGGATAGAGGGGAAAAATAGAGGAGGGACAAGGTAGATCAAGGAGGTGATTCGGCAGAGCCAGGGAGGGATGGCCGATTGGAAGAAGGACGACCAATCGACTGACCAAGAGCGTGAGAATGTATTTTCCAAGGGATTGCCAGATCCCAATACAAATCGTAGCCACGAAGAGGATTTGGTGGATCTTTGATCATTCTACCCTGCCAGGGATTTCAGATTCATTGTAGTTCTGTTTAAGTACATAAAAATCTTTGTCATGGTAAGTAATGTAGGGTCTCCACGTCATTGCATAGAAGACTGCCCATTGACCTAGCACATGCCCTGTTGGCTTGATTATCAGCATGCTTGTTGAGGGAACGCAGGATATGATGGAAGCGTAAATCAGTCATAGTTTGGTTTAAAATTTGGCACCGATTAATGGTCTGTTGAAGGAGAGCGTTGGAAGATTCCCTGTTCTGTGCCATTAGACTGATAACCACTGCCGAGTCTCCAAAAATCAGGGCTGTGCCTATACCAAGTTCCCTAAGCTGGATGAGTCCCTGATAAAGGGCCAAGGCTTCTGCCCTATTGTTGGAAATGTGTCCAAGTCCCCATTCATAAGATAGAATGTGATCTCCATTAGCATTAAAAATAACTCCTCCTGCTCCTGCAACTCCCGGATTTGACTTTGAAGCTCCATCAAAGAAAAGATAATGTTTGTTGCAATTTTTGATCCATATTGCAAACTCTTCTTCCTTTAATCTAATTTTCCAGTTATGAGGAACATTACTATGCCTGTTACTTGCAGTGTTTCCATTCTGATTATTGTTGTTTTTATCCAACAAATAACCAATGAAATCTCACTCCTCAACACTTAACTCAGTTATGTCTATATTTTTCTGGTTCTTGACTGATATGGTTTCAAGGGCAAGACTCCTTGCCTTATTGCATAGATTTCTGATGGTCAAGTCCTTGTCCTTGAAGACTTTACGGTTTCGAGCCAGCCAAATGTTCCATAACATAGTGTAAGGTAGGGTGTCCCAAACCCTTTTTACTATGCTATTCCTTCTTTACTGCCAAGGATATTTCTTTTTACATTGGTGAAGAATTTCTCCTATAGAATCCTGATTGTTCCATGGAATATGATTGTTATGGGATAAGCTCCTCCAGCAGCTGATAGCAAAGGGACAATCAATAAATAGATGATGAATGGATTCCTCTATAGCTTGACAGTTGGGGCAGCGAGAAGGGCCATTGATGCCTCGCTTTTGCAAATTCTCAGCAGTAAGGATTTTCCCCTTAAGAAGAGTCTAGAGGAAAATTTTGATTTTTGGAAGGGCCTCAGATTTCTAGACCGTCTTCCAGTGATTCCAGAGAGGCATGGGATAGTTACTGCTGTAGATGAAATGATGGGCAGCATGGATGGAGTAAATAGATCCAGATGGATCCCAACAAAATCCATCTAAATCATTCTTTTTAACAGGAGCTATACTATGCAGATGAGATTGAAGAGCAAATAAGCTAGCTTTAAGGTCATTGGGGATGGCTGGGAAAGACCAACTAGACCAAAGATGGGAATGGGGATCCCACTGGGAGATCTAATCCAGATGAAGGATACCTACTCTTTCAAAAAAGGAAAGAATAGGAATGACTCCAATTTGACTGTTTATTGGTTGTTGGCCCATGATTTTGTCATTTCCAATATTAATATTGGCACCTCCCTTAGGAATTTTTGAAGTGTTCTGAGCCATTAGAGGGATTTCTCTTTTACATAGGCGCCAAATTTTGGAAGAATCTCTGTTGGGAATGTCTTTATCAAGAAGCTGCTGCCTTGGATAGTTTAAATATTTAATTTCCAGCACTCTTTTCCACCAGGCAGGAAGGTCGGTTATAAATCTCCATACAATTTTTCCTCCGAAGGCTAAGTTTAGGAATTTGGGGGATCTGATTCCAAGGCCTCCTCGGTCTTGGGACTGGATTACCTGCTTCCAATTAACCAAATTGAATTTCTTTTTGTCATTTTTCCCTCCTTGCCAAAGGAATTGGCGGAGGATGACTTCCATTTTGTAGTGAAAGGAGGCCGGAGCTTGATGAAGAGAGAATTGATATAGAGGCAGAGAAGAAATACCTGACTTAAGAAGAATGAGGCGACTAGCTGGGTTGAGCCACATGGAGCCCCACTGTTGCACTTTTCTTTTCATCTTATCTATTACAGTGTTCCAGACTTCTGCCTTCAAAGGACCTGCACTTACAGGCATGCCTAAATAAGAGAAATGAGTCTAGTCATAATTGCATGAGACTCCAAAGGTGTTGGCAATATTATGAAGGACCTGTGCTGCTGTGTTCCAACCATAAATGCAGCTTTTCAGCTGATTAACCAAACCACCAGAGTACCTCATGTATTTATCAAGGAGAGACTTGAAGCGCCTGGCTATTGTGATGGATGCTCCTCCAATTAATAAAGTGTCATCAACAAATTGTGAGTGATTTATATTCTTAACTCCATTCCCAAATTTTATGCCTGTGATTAGGCCAACCCTCCGATTGAAGTCCAGCGCTTTGCTAAAGGATTCAACCATCAAAATAAAGAGATAAGGTGAAAGAGGGCAACCTTGTCTTAGACCACGGGAGGATTGGAAAGCTTCTCCCGGTCTGCCATTAACAAGAGGGGAGATCCAAGGCCCGGATATGCAAGCTTTGATAAGGTTTAGGAAGATTGCATCAAATCCCATCTTCTTCAGAATGGCCAGGAGGAAGGAGTGTCTTACTCTGTCAAATGCATTGGCCAAGTCAAGTTTAAGGATAAACCCTTTCTCATTTCTAGATTGACTCGAGTGTATGGCTTCTTGTACAAGGAGAATAGAGTCAGTTATTTGTCTATTGGCCAGGAATCCCCCTTGATTTTCAAAGATGAGAGAAGGAAGAAAGGGTTTAAGGCGAGAAGCAATGATTTTGGTCAGGATTTTATAGGAAGAGTTACAGAGAGAGATGGGCTGGAATCGTGCAAAGGAAGAAGGGCAATTTTCTTTGGGGATTAGAGCTAGATGGGTAGCATTGGTGTATCCCCCTATTTTACCCTTTCTTTGGATCCATTTGAGCATTTTTGTCAAATCTTTTTTAATAATTCCCCAGAATGCTCGATAGAAACAGATGGGGAAGCCATCTGGACCTGGGGCTTTATCAGGTTGGAGTGTCCAGATCGAACTTCTGATTTCCTCCTCATCAATCTCCTTATTTAGACTGTTATTCATTTCCTTGCTTATCCCAATGGGAAGATGTTGTAGCAGCTCTGTGTAATCCTCTTCTTCTTTTGTTTCAGTTAGAAGATCTCTATAATGTTCTGTGGCGGCCTTTCGAATACCATCCTGTGTATTTTGTCGATTGCCCTCAGCATCTAGGATGGAGCTGACATTATTCCTTATTTTTCGAGCTGTGGTTTGTTTGTGAAAAAAGGCTGAGTTCTTGTCTCCCCCTTGCAACCAAAGTTGCCTCGACTTTAGCCTCCATTTTAATTCCTCTTCTCTGTTTGCCCGACACAGCTGTAAATAGAGGTCGCTTTCCTGTTTTTTATTCTCCTGAGAGAGGCCATGCTCCTCTATTTCTCTTTGGATACAAACAAGATTATTCTTAATCTCCTTTTTTGCCTTCTCAGGTTCTTTGTAACTGGTTTTGGCCCATTCTTTTATAGCCTGTTTTGTTTTTTTTAATTTGGTTTCCCAAATGAAACCAGGAGACCCTTCAACGTGTTGGTTCCAAGAATTGTGAACAATCTCTGTGACTGCTGGAATGCAGTTCCAGAGGGAACTATACTTGAAAGGAATGGGTCCAAGAGAGCTATGAGTTTCCAGCGTGAGTGTTATAGGGTAATGATCAGAGGCTGAACACGGTAGAATGCTGGCATACCCAACAGAAAAGGAAGCTAGCAGCGAGACATTAATTAAAATTCTGTCGAGCCTTTCCATAATGTTACCAATGCCCAATCTACGATTGCTCCAAGTATACCTTCGATTTTTTGGAGCAATATCCATAAGATCATGATCTTGCATGATATTTTCTAAATGAGTTCTATAAGGATCAGAGGTGAAACTACCTCCTCTTTTCTCATTAGCATGAAGAATAAGATTGAAGTCTCCTCCTAGAATGATGTTATAGTTTTCTTCTACATCTATGTTGGCTTTAAGATCATGCCAACAACACTCCTTGTCTCTGAAATGGTTAGGAACATATATGTTGTAGATGACTATAATTTTCTTGTCTTCTTTATTTTCCAAAACCGTTTTGATCCAATGTTGATTGACAGTTTCAGATTTGTAGTTCCATATGATTTGGTTCCAGATTGTTGCTATTCCTCCTGAGGCTCCTCTTGAATCGCTGATGCTGCCTTTGTACTGCCTCTGCTGTTCAATAATTCCACACATTTCCTGTTGACCTTGCTTTGTTTCTTGTAACAGAAAAATTCCAGGTTTCTCACAGTGAATAAGATCTCTTAGGGCTGCTACCTTGGAGGGGTGCCCTAGTCCCCTACTATTCCAAGACAAGACTTTCATCATTGGGTATGTGGGGTGCGGGAAGGTGCTCGCCCCCCTTGTTCCTTGTTGGCTGCCTCTTTATCATATTGCCCCAGAATATAAGATTCTATAGGGGTCTGAGTTCCCATTGCTATGTCTTTCTGTGCATTCTCATCTCTATGATGCTTGGCAATTTTCCTACCTGGACCAGGTTTCTTATGTGGTTCACTAGTGGCTCCGTGATCTTTGGAAGTGCTCCTGGTAATTCTGTTAAGGGGAGGATCAAGAGAGGGCTGAGAGGAGATGATAAGGGGTAAAGAAGATTCAATGGTATCAGGTTGGGTTTGAGAAGGGGGAGAGGGTTCCGTGGGATGGCTTTCAGGGGGGGACAAAATAGAGAAAGGATTGGATAAGGAGAAGGGCGGAGGATGAGAGAGGGAAGGAGGGATATAAGGTGTAGGGTCAGATGAGGAAGGATGAGTTGCAAAAGCGGCCGAAGGGCTTGCTTCAGGAGGTTTGGATGAAGAGGCCGATTTATTTTTTTAACCACTTCCCATTGCTCTTCTTGAGAGCAATTCTCTACATCAATAAGCTTAGTACATCTATTGGCGAAGTGACCATATTCATGACATACCTTACATTTGAATGGAATCTGCTTGTAATCTAGCTGTTGCACATGGCTCCAGTCGTCCACTTTGAGCTTGATAGCTTCAGGTAGGCCTTTGCCAAGGTCCACTTCAACACAGATCCGCGCACAAGCTTGCATGTTTTCTTTTGGTTCGCTGCGATCAATGTATTTGCTGACTGCATTCCCTATGGCACGAACTGACTCATCCCCCCAACAATGGAGAGGGAGATGAGGGAGCCGGACCCAAACTGGAACAACGTTAGGGATGTCCAGCTCAGGATCAAAGTCTGGGGTCCATTTATTGAGATACAGGCCTCTGGAATCCATGAAATAAGGCCTGTTTCTGAATATGAGGTCCTTATCTTCTTTGGATTCAAAGTGAAAGGTAAAGTACCCCTTCCCGCAGAATCTAATGGATATTTTTCCTTGAATTTTATTGGACTAGTTCCTCTCAACCCATCTTTGGACAGTTTTTGGAGATGGCCAGAGGCCCGTGAATTGACCAATGAGTCCTTTTTCTGCAAGAGAGAGAGCAGCCATGTGAGGAAGTACTGGGGGCAAGTTAACTTCTTGTAAGACATCCAGCTTCTTAACAAACTTAGAGACTGCTGGACGAGGGCGCTGTGGAGGCAGAGATTTGACAAGATCAGAAAAAGCTTGTTGTGGATCGGCCCCCTCCGGTGGAGCTTCCGGAGGGGCCATGGCAGGAGGCCGAAGGCCAAGGCTACCGCGCAGCAAGAGAGAACCTAATGGCAGCAGCGCGTGTGCAGTAGCAGCGGATTCCAGCTTAAGTTTCCTTATTGATGTCCCATATCTTCTTATTTAAGTAACAACATTATTATTAAGTTAGTAATTTAAACTTTTCATGCCATCCCTTAATCTTAAGGAGATGATTTGCCTCCCCATTTATTAAGTAATCCATCAAAGATTAAAATTTACTAGAGTGTAATTAAAAAATATAAAAATATAAAAATATAACTAAAATAATATATTTTTGTTACTAAAGAATTGACTGAGAGATAGGAGGTCTGATTACGAGCCGACCTACCATGAACATGAGTATTAATGAAAGTGACATTACCATATCTAGTCACTAAGCCAGGGTAATGGCTTCCAGTTGAAAAATTGAAAAGACAAGGGGTATCATCATGAGCCAACTTTTTCACTTATGTTAGTTCTCGTGAAGGGAATTGTTACTATGACCTTAATCCAATCTTTAATTAACTTATTGACTAAAACTCTAGATCTATATCTAATAGATGGGACACTCATGAATAATTGGGTTGAAAGGTGACCCTTTTGAGACTATGGACACCTTCCAACAACAATGACTCCACCTATGGTATTAAAGTCATGGTTTAGCCAACTTCTACAATTTATTGTTCATCTCTACAAATTTGTTATCTGTTTGGCTTCTTATAAAAAAATAAATAATTTAGTGGGTTTTTAGTTCAGTTTTTGTATATTGAAGTCTCTTCTACTTTAAGGAGTGAGTGGATGCCTATAATAATTAATAGAATAAACTAAAAGAAATTGATTATCAACATTTTATACATGATTATATTGCATTTGAATTTAATTCCTTTATTTTGTTATTTCAGGTAGAGAAAACTAGTTTCCATTGTTGGCATGCCAACCCCCTTCCTTTCATTTTTAATAAAAATAAAGGTTCCCTCTTTAAATTTTATTTTCTTACTTGTTTTCACTTAATTGGATTTGTATTGGATAAATTCTTGCATTCTTTCTTTGATCATCACTTTGATTTTTATTGGTTTAAGATGGGATCTATTTCTCCATTTATTGAAATACAAGGATTTTCTTTCCTAATTGCTATGATTGGTACTAATAAATGGTTACCATCAATTACAATAAAATTGTTAAATTAAGATATGCTACATAATCATAGATTCTGTAGCATCCCAAAATTATGTTTTTAACGCTAATGGGTAAGTGTTATATAATAACATAGTGATTTCTTATACTTATCCTTCATTTCGATGTTATCTGCACTTTCAAATATTTCATTTTAATATTCATGGTCTTAAGCTAAAGTATAGAACCTTGGTTGATTGTGTTGTATATTTTAATTGGTTGCCGATATGAATTAATCATGCCATATCCACCTCTGGTATGCTCTATTTAATGTCCTATCGATTTTGACCTGACTGTGTGATTTTGGCAATTCATTTTGTAGATATGCACTTATTGTAAGTACATAGTTTGATCGATCTGTCATCTAAGTATGCCTCATCACCCACTAACCTGGAAGTTTAATGCCTAAGCATCAATTTGTATTAATGCCAATTGGTATATGGTTTGATTATGGTTCTTTTTCCACATTCTAAGGTCATCCTTCCTGTGCTATAAACTTGTACCTGACAATTTTTGATTTGATCTCCAAAGTTTTCTTGAGAGGGTTTAATCAAACCATTCGTTTTTGTCATTCTCATTTTGGTGAGGGTTCTGTGACTTAGGGTTTCATGTATGGTTTCAAGCATTGTTCCACCCCAACCTGTGACTTTTCCTCTTTAAAATGCCTCTAGTAGTTTGATTAGAGCTCATTAGAGTAGAAATTGTAGAGGCAGATGAAGAGTGCTTAGCTTCGTTTCATAAAGTAGGTTGGTGGCAGTTTTTGAAACTGTTTCAAGGGCATAATTTTCAAGTGTTCATGGATTTTGCTGCTTCTTTCAATGGAATAAGAGCTTTCGTTGGTGACCATGAAATTAAAATCAATTTGTAGTTTGTGATAACAACCACCCAACTACTCTTGGAAGGCGAGTGCTGGTCCAAAAATGTTGCAGTCAAAAGCATTCCACGAAAGTGGAGAGTCCAAGAACTGCTTTACCTTGACACCCCTTTTTGCCAGATTTCCTCCTTTTTCCTATTCCTATCATCCAAATAAATGAAATAAATATAATGTTTTTTTAAGGGAAACACTTACATGTCCTCTTTTTCATATTTTGTCCATATACCTTATTATTTTATAAAAGTTTGCATTCAACTACGGAATTGACCTGATTCTGCAGCTAATCCACAGATCTGCAGCTACTTCCATTGTTGACAGGGTTCGAGTGCACTAGCTCAACAAAGGAGTATATGGGTAGATGAAGAATGATCCCCTCATGGATTTCTTCCTGTTTACTCAAACCAATCCATCAAGAAAATCGCACTGCAACACGGTCAACCATGATAGTCAACTGCAAGATAATATGCTGAAACAGAGTCCGAGTTTCACGAAATATTATCAATTTTCTTTTCCAAATAGAAAATTGATGATTAAGTGATATGATTTGGTTTGATAAGGATTGTAATGAAGATACTTAGGCTTGAATTTCTCATGCTATTAATTAAGAAAACATTATAAGAACAATGGCTGCTCTGTGTTTTGGTGCGCACCGCTGTATGTAATTTTGAAAGCATCCTATTAAAACTATTTTCCGATTAATAAATCTTGGTTCATACATTTCATGTTGTGTTGATTAAAGTTGCTGATTGCCTCGTGGAGGGCCCCTGCGTGCAGATCAGGTCTTTGACTCACTGCAAATAGATTTTCTTTGGTTTCTTAGAATTAAATTATGGATGCTCTGTTTTATGTTTTAGGATGCAGTCCAATGGAGTTCGTGATTAAATTGACATTTGCATCAGTAATTTCATTTGCTTTATACCTAGCATAACTTGATCGTTTCATTTGCTTTCTACCTAGTATAGTTCAATCATTTCATTTCACAATTTGGTTATTTCATAGCTTATCAATCTTGTTCTTATTTTTACTTTTGCATTCAGTGAAGCTACAATAGTTAAGAGTGATAATCTTTTCTTAGCAACTAAATTCAAGCATCATTCATTGTCCAATTCGATAAAGTAGATCTTCTTTACATCATTAATTGTCTAATTCGACAAAGTAGATCTTCTTCACATCATTCCATGCTTTCATAGTTAGTCTAGTTTGGCTGCAGCATAAAAATCCAAGCATAATCAATTATTGATCTCCTATTTTCTTCGATAGTATTTAACCTCTTTTTCCTTGTAATACATATTATTGAGATCTAAACCTTATTAGTTTTAATATTACTTATAATCTCCCTATTAAAATTTGTAGCTTATCCTTAACCCCCTCCCCCTCCCCCCCCCCATTGATTTATGAGTTTTTGTTATCATTATATTACTCCTTATTACTATTTTATAATTTTATGATATTTATTAATTCCTATCCCCCCCATGGAAACCTCTCTTTACCTTATTTTGGAACCTAATCATCATCTAATATTACATAATCATCTATTTTTAATTTATCCCACCCCTTATAACTTTGTTTTTATTTACTGAACACCTATTTTTAACCCCTTAATTTTTCTTAACAACATCTATATTCCTAACATCTATTTTATTACTAAATTAGGAATATTAAATAATTTATATCTAATTAATTTTTTTTGGGATTTTAAATAATATTAAAATATAAAAACTACTTTTTATATCTAACTTTTGGGTTTTTAAATAATATTAAAATATTAAAACTTTGTATTACTAAATTTAAGATTATTAAATAATTTAGATCTAAAATATTTTTTGGGATTTTAAATAATATTATAATATTAAAACTATTTTTAAATAAAAATTATATAAAAATTTCTTGAGTTTTTAAATAATATCAAAATATTAAAACTTTTTAAATAAAAATAAAAATATTAAAACTTTTTAAATAAAAATAATATTTTCTTGTTTGACTGTTCTCCAACAGCTAACCTGGGGCAATGATGCATCCTTACTATTTATTCCTGAAGATTGTACGATTTCTTTCACCTTGTCCTGAGGATGAACCACATTGGTTGGTTCAAAACATCGACCAAATCCTAATGATGTGATTATTCCGAAAGACATTTATCTACAATATGGATCACAAAAGTCTGAGATTTAACATAATAAAAAACAGTCTAACAGAGTAGAGTTAGGATCACTATTCATCCATCCCACAAGTTTGATTTAATTAAGATTAATTTTAGAATAACCAGCTAACAAATCTCAAGGATAATATTCTAATATAGACAGTAACATCATCTCCATACTGATTCTAGATTTAGACATTAACCATAACTTAAAAACCTTAATGACATAAATAACTTCTAGCATATACAATGCACTTGTACTTCATCAGTCTACCTGCCCTGGTCGATAATTTATGCTTACAATTTAAGAACATTAAATTGACTAAACATTTTGGCGCTGTTGTCAGGGAAGTACAAATAGAAGTTAAAAAAAAAATCATCAATTCAAAACATGATATGCGTAGGGATAGAGACTCTAGAGGTAGATTTGTAGGACGAGGAAGAAGCTTAATTCCCACAAATCCACTCACTTCACCACGACTTCGAAATTCCACACCACCTACTCAAACCCGAATTCCATTTGCAGGTCAACAAAGACTTCCTGAAGTCTCAAGATTAGAAATCCAATCCAAAACTTCACCTACTTCATCTACTGAAGCTGTAATTGAAGAAAATCCTACATCCCCAACTATAGGAGTAGTTTTTCTACCTTCCACTAGTGAACAAATTCTAGGAGAAGAATTAGAAATTCCTAGTGAAGAAGAGGAACAAGAAACTTATTTTGGCTACCCATTGATAGAGGAACCAGAAGAATTAGAAGAACCTTACATTAGTTCTGAGGAATCTGTCATGGTTGAAGAAGGGGGAGGTGAGGTACACAATGTCAATGGTGAGGAAAATAGGATTGGAGGAGGTAGAGGTAGAGGAGGTGGAGATAGAAATAGAGGAGGGGGTAGAGGTAGAGGAAATCAAGATCCTTTTGGATTTCCTATTTTTGATGAAGATACAACCCTCACAATGAAAAATATTTCACCTTCTATTCTTGATAATGTTGAAAATAGCAACAAGAAATGCTAAAAATAGCACTGCTATAAATAACAGTTCAACCAGTGTTGAACATAGCAACAAGGAATGAAAAATGGAAGTGCTAGAAATAGCATTACTATAAATAGGATTTCAGGATACCTTCCTATTTTAGTCAGTCCCTAAACTAAAATAGAGAAGTAAAATTCGAATTTGATCTTAGCAGCTGTTTGTAAAATAATTAATTTATTCACCATGAGTTAATTAGTTAAGGAAAATCAAACATGAAGTCTATGTGGGGACATGCAACAGTTTCTCCATTAATTGAGGAATTTATCCATCAGTTAAAGAGATAAGGATGAGTTTTAATTAGTTGGCTCAGTTAACTGAGTCAAGTCCAGTTAGATTAATTCAAACAGTTTGTTGAATTAATTGTGAGTTCAGTTAGTTAATGCTTGCATGCATGTAACTGCTGCTCTCCAGATAACTGAATATTCTCTCATAAATAACTCATGCATGTCAGTTCAGTCAGAGACCCAGTTGAGATCAGAGGAAGGGACAATGTACTATCAGTTGGAGGAATTTTCCTATAAAGGAAACTCATCCATGTAAAAGGAACCATCTCCTTCAGGTTTGTGCAGTTATTTCTGAGCAAGTGAGCAATGTGAGGTGGGAATTCACACAAGTGGAAGCATTGGACCCCAGGAAAAACTACGCAAGGAAATAGGAGGCTTGGAGGGCAGAGGAGAAGGTTGTGAGAGCCTTTGGCTGTCTATGAGCAATATTGTTTGATTGCAGAGAGAGCAGGATATCTTGTGAGCTGATTCTTTTTGTAATCTGAACATATTTTCCACTTGTATGATAATACAGAGATTGGGGTTTTAAGCTGAGGCTTTCCTCAGGTTATTTATTCTGTGTTATGTGTGATTGATTTCTCATTCTCTGTTATATGTGTTCTGATTGATCTAGCTCAAATTGATTAAGCTTCCACAAAGTTTGATTGTAGAAGTATATCTTGTATTTTGCTTTAGTTTATTGCATAATTTGTTGATCTACAGTGGGAATTTCTACATGGTATTAGAGCAAAGGTGATCAAAGCGAAGAACAATATACAAATAAGGGAGAAGTTCAAAGTTTGAGGTTCCTGAATATAGAAATCGAGTTCTTATCACATCTCAATTTCACCAAAGGCGTTCAACGGTTTAAGAGTCGAGTATGCCCTTGATGGCAGCTCGAATTATATAGCCTGGAAGGATCGCATGGAAGTAGTATTAGAGGATAACAGTCTAAAGGACTTCATTGATCAAGAAGTCCCCAAGCCAGCAGTGGCTAATGCTATAGAGTTGGCGGAATGGAAGAAATGTGTGGCTATAGCAAGGAGAATCCTTTTGGAGGGAGTTCGAGACCGCATAGTCTTGAGTCTCCATGGGAAGGAGACACCATTTTTGATGTGGAAAATATTGAAAGATCTATATCAGAACAACAACAATTAGAGGAAGCTGGCGCTGAAAGACAAGCTTCGGAAAATCAAGTGTGAAAATGGCGACACGATCTCTACATATCTGAACAAGCTCACCACCTGCAGGGATGAGCTTGGAAGTGTATGGATCACGATAGCCGATGATGAAATGGTGAGTCTTGTGCTCCTCGGTCTTCCTAAAAGCTGGCATAGCTACTAAGACTTGGTAAATGGAAGAGAAAAACTACCAGATTGGGAATGGCTTTGTTCGGATCTAATGCAGGAGGAGATAATAAGAAGCACCAGAGATGGTTCTTCATCCAAGGAGGATGAAGAAAATTGTGCCTTAGCGAGTAAGGTGAAGAAGGGGAAGGAGAAGGATTCTCATCCCAAATCGAGTTCTTCCTATGGTGGGAAGAAGTTTGACAAATCGAAAGTGCGATGCTTTTGTTTTTATGAGGTGGGCCATTTTGCTACAAACTGTCCACTAAAGAAATCCAAAATGGGATCCAAGGAAGGATCTGAAGGTGAGGCATTGGCCTCACAGTTCAAGTTGGGTTTCACCCTCTTCGCATGCATGGTTTCATCCATGGTGGGATGTGGTTGGTTTCTTGACAGTGGAGCTTCTTTCCACATGACTGACGACAAGAGTTTGTTTGGTACCTTGGAGGAGAAAGATCTCTAGATACTCATAGAGATGGGTAATGGTGAAAAGCATAGTGTCTTAGGTGTAGGCACGGTTGTTTTTCAGAGGGAGCATGGAGCTCGCATTACCTTGACCGATGTCAAGTATGTACCAAGACTGAAGAAAAATTTGGTGTCGATCGCAATGCTATAAGACAAAGGCTATGATGTAGTCTTCAGTAAGGGAAAGGTTTTCCTTCGACACATCACCACTAGACAGGTGAAGAAGATCGGTTCACGAGTCAAGAACCTGTACGCTCTTGGGGTTAAAGATGCATGCAAAGCCTTGAGGAGCAAGGAAACTGATGGAGACTTTGTGGTTGAGAGGGAGAGTACATTACCTCTCAACATGTAGCGCCAGAAGAAGTCTCAGACAATTGTGGAGAAGCCACAATTGGTGAAGCAGCTTCAGGAAGTTGTGGAGCAGCCACAACTAGAGAAGCCGAGAGGAGATTGAGTGGAGGCATTCACTCATGGAGAGACCTCCAGTAGGGGGAAATTTCGAGTCAAGTGGGCAGAGGGAGCACATGCATCCATACCTCCAGGTAGGAAGTGGGGCGATGTGGAGTGACAGTCCCAAGAAGGCTGGAATAGGGGCAGGATCATTGAGGTACCCAACCTCTTTGATTAGATCTTGCTATGGGAGCCCCAACGAGGAGTAGCAGGATTGGCTGAGTGGGTAGAGACAGATGCAGATGGAGCGGTAGAGAGAGCTACAGTGCAGGAATCCCAAGACAAAGTAGAGCTAGCAGGCTGCAACAATGCGAGAGGCACAAGAGTGTTGCACCAGTGCAGGATGGCATAGAGAGGTGTGCAATGGTGCAAGATGCATGGAGTGTTGCAGTAGCTCAGAGGTTAGAGAGGGAGCACTTGTCAGTGGCAGAGGGAGCTTCAACATTAGAGCATGTTTCTAGCCCAACAGAGAGGTCAGTTCGGAGATTTTTTGTTTCTAGAGTTGTTGGAGCAATAACACTTGGGAGAAGTGTTGCATGCAGAAAATTCCAAAGGTTCAGGATCGAGTTTGAGTTGAATGCCTTTCTTGTTGAGAGGGAGTGTTGAAAATAGCAACAAGAAATGCTAAAAATAGCACTGCTATAAATAACAATTCAACCAGTGTTGAACATACCAACAAGGAATGAAAAATGGAAGTGCTAAAAATAGCATTACTATAAATATCATTTCGGGATACCTTCCTATTTTAGTCAATCCCTAAACTAAAATAGAGAAGTAAAATTCAAATTTGATCTTAGCAACTATTTGTAAAATAATTAAGTAATTCACCATGAGTTAATTAGTTAAGGAAAATCAAACATGAAGTCTATGTGGGGACATGCAATAGTTTCTCCATTAATTGAGGAATTTATCCCTGAGTTAAAGAGATAAGGAGGAGTTGTAATTAGTTGGCTCTATTAACTGAGTCAAGTCCAGTTAGATTAATTCAAACAGTTTGTTGAATTAATTGTGAGTTCAGTTAGTTGATGCTTGTATGCATGTAACTACTGCTGTCCAGATAACTGAATATTCTCTCATAAATAACTCATGCATGTCAGTTCAGTTAGAGACTCAGTTGAGATCAGAGGAAGGGACAATGTACTATCAGTTGAAGGATTTTTCCTATAAGGGAAACTAATCCATGCAGAAGGAATCATCTCCTTCAGGTTTGTGCAGTTATTTCTGAGCCAAGTGAGCAGTGTGAGGTGGGAATTCACACAAGTGGAAGCACTGGACCCCAGAAAAAACTGCACAAGGAAATAGGAGGCTTGGAGGGTAGAGGAGAAGGTTGTGAGAGCCTTTGAGTGTCTATGAGCAGTATTGTTTGATTGCAGAGAGCGCAGGATAGCTTGTGAGCTGATTCTTTTTGTAATCTGAACATATTTTCCACTTGTATGATAATACAGAGATTGGGGTTTTAGGATGAAGCTTTCCTCGGGTTATTTATTCTGTGTTATGTGTGATTGATTTCTCATTCTCTGTTAGATGTGTTCTGATTGATCTAGCTCAAATTGATTAAGCTTCTACAAAGTTTGATTGTAGAAGTAGATCTTGTATTTTGCTTTATTCTATTGCATAATCTGTTGATCTATAGTGGGAATTTCTACACATAATTTCCATGGAAAAAGAAGTGAAGACCCAGAGACATTTCTCTTCAAATTTGAATTATTGTGTAGATCGTATGATTATCTGCATGATGCTCAAAAATTTAAATTGTTCCCTGCTACCTCAAAGGATTCAACATTAAAATGGTTCATGAGTTTAGGGATGAATTGTATAAGAACACAGGCACAAATGAAAGAAGATCTCTTAGAGAAATATATAGATTATTGTATGCCTCATAACATTAAACAAGAAGTCTTCAAAATGACACAAAAGGAAGATGAAAATCTTGAAGACTTAGTAGAGAGATTTGTCGATAATATTAAAAGAGAAAAAATGGATAATTTGGATGAGGAAACTTTGAAATCCCTCATACTTAGAGCTATCAAAGATGAATGGATCGATCTCCTTAACAGGAAAAAGAGACATTTCTCAATTACCATTTGCAGATATCTGTGATTTATGTGTACATATCTCAAGGGGTAAAGCACAAGTTGGAAAAAGTCCTAGAGACCCTCTCTTACCAAGAATCAATAAATCTGCAACTGGGACAATCAGTAGGGTAAATTTAGGAAGCTTGCTTGATACTTTCAAGATAGATATTTTAGGGAGTTTAAGTGAACAAATAGACACCCTTAAAATATAGAACAAGCAAAAATCCAAAAATGCTACATTATCCATTTTCTGTCCTAGATGTCGAAAGAATCATGCCCTAAGAGAATGTCCTTTAGACTAAAAAACTATAGAAATTTGTGCCATATGTGCATATAACCATGATACTAAGGAGTGTCCTTCTTTACTAGTTGTCAAGGCTATATTTAATGATGAAGGGATACTAGAACAAGTAGATCCCCTTTACTTTATTACCAAGAGACCATGGCAAGGCTCTCAAAAAAATCAACCACAAGGCTTTAGATCACAACAATTTGCTTAGTCTTCACAAAATAATTGGAATCCATCTTGGCAACCTTGGGCTCAGCTACAATAAAAATCTTGGAATCAAGGATGGAAAAATCCTTATGGGGATTATGCTCAATTTCAACAACATTCACCATCCTATCCTAATTTTCCACTACAATTCCTACCCCAATCTAATCAAATTCCTCAAGCTAATAAATTACCTCAAGTCCAAGTTAGGGAAAATTTTAAGGATGGAAAATTATGTTGAAGTTTAAAAACATTGGTGAATCTCAATGGTCACTAATATGTAAACTATAAAATATTTATTGATGTACTTGTAAAATTGTTCAAATTTATAATGACTTTATATATACTCACTATATAATGTTGGCGATTTTGAGGGTAAAATAATCTTACATTGTAAAATTTGGGCGAATCATTTTTATAAAAAATGGAAATTAGCAAATATTGTTTTTGACAGAATCATGGAAAATTAGCCCATCTGCGAATATTAGCCCCTAAAATTTTCCATTGTCCAAGTTCAAAGTCAAAATCCACAACTCTCCCTACCATTTGCACAAAAATCAAATCAACTACCCGCTCAACCATTTCTGAATCCCAATAATAAGATGTCACAACAACAACCTGTTTACAATATGGAAGGGAAAAACCCTCAAACCTATGTAATAACTCCACTAGATCTAAATAATGTTCAATTAAGGTCTGGAAGAGTATTGCAAAGAAAACCCCCTGTTGTTATTCAGGAAGCAAGGACAAATCTTCAAAAACATAAAAATCAATCTGAGGAAGGAGAAATCTCTCTCCCTCAGAAAGAGAATAATCAAATAGAAAATGTTCCAATAAATACTCCTATTATAGAACAACCCTCAGTATCCATTAGACCACCTTTTCCTGAACGGTTGAAAATTGATGAAGGAGTAGAAAAACAAATCACATTGCCTGATTATAATATGATGGATGAATTAAGAAATGTCTGTATAAAAATTCCTTTATTACAAGCCATAAAAGAAATACCAATCTTTGCAAAAACAATTAAGGAATTAAGTACTCAAAGATCAGGAAGAAAAATAAAAGATATAAAAAGAATTCAATTAGTCGGGAAAATTGCAGACATCATGATGGGGAAAACAACAATCCAAAAATATCTAGATCTAGGGAGCCCCATTGTGAAAATTCACATCAATGGAATTGAAATACCAAACACACTGATTGATCTAGGAGCAGCCATAAACATAATGAGTAAACAAGTTATGGATTCACTTAGGCTTCCTAACCTTCAATACACACCAACACTATTACAATTAGCAGATAGGTCTGTAATTAAACCTGATGGTGTGTTGGAAGATGTTTGTGTATCCTTAGATTCTTGGGAATATCTTGTTGATTTCATGGTCTTAACACCCAAGAATAATCTAGGAGGACATCCATTAATCCTAGGAAGACCTTGGTTAGCTACAACTGATGCTTTCATCGGTTGTAGATTAGGTGACATGTTTATCTCAGATGGAAATTCTACAAAGAAATTTACATTATACCCACCTGCAAAAACAACAATAGAAATAGAGAATGAGGAATGGCTAGATGATGAAGATGATATACAACCTATTTTCACTACTGAACAAGTAAGAGAGGAGGACCAAATTTTAAATCTACTAGAAAATAATGAATCTTCCTCACACCATGATCGTAGTCGAAATGAATATCTCTCATCTAGACAAATATCATTGCTCTCTATGGAGAAATTTGGGAATTTTTCAATAGAAAATTTTCTAGGAAAAACTTTGAATATTAATGAAAATCTGGAAGAATTACAAAAGAATCAACTGGTAGAAGTTTAAAAAAAAACATTCTTCTTCTTATGCATGGGAATACACTGATATGAGAGGAATTGATCCTAAAACTTGCATACATCATATCTACATTGAAAAAAGTGCAATACTAGTTAGATAGCCACAACGAAGAATGCACCCAAATCTAAAAAAAATTTGTTAAGGAGGAATTACAAAAGCTGCTAAATGTAAATTTCATCTATCCAATATCAGACAGTTAGTGGGTTTCACCCTAGTAATCATTCCAAAGAAAAATGGGAAATGGAGAGTATGTATCGATTACAGGGAATTAAATAAAGAAACATTAAAAGACCACTTTCCACTCCCTTTCATAGATCAAATCTTGGACACATTAATAGGGAAAAAATATGTTTCATTTTTGGCTGGTTTTAGTTGATATAATCAGATTTAAGTAGCACTTGAAGACCAAGATAAAACCACATTTACCTATCGATGGGGAAGTTATGCTTACCGAGTACTTCCCTTTGGATTGTGCAATGCTCCGACAACATTCCAAAGAGCAGTCCTCAAAATTTTCTCTGATCTTATTCATGATTGTGTGGAAGTGTATATGGAAGATTTCATAGTTTATGGAGATTCTTTTAATGAAGCACTTGAAAATTTAGCATTTTTTTTACTAACATGTAAAGAAACAAATCTTTCGTTAAGTCATGAGAAATGTTTTATGATGTTTAATGAAGGGATTGTTTTAGGTCACCATATTTCAGGAGATGGAATTAAGGTAGACTCATCTAAAGTTGAGGTAATTTCTAAACTATTAGTGCCAAATTGTCAACGAGATGTTCAGAGTTTTCTTGGTTTTACTCGATATTATAGAAGATTTATAGAAAAATTCACAAAATTGCATCTCCACTCTTTAAACTACTTACCAAAGACTGTGAATTTAGTTGGAATTCTGATTGTCAAGTTGCCTTCGAAACTTTCAAAAAGAAATTTTTTGAAGCACCTATCTTAAAAGGACTTAATTTGAAATTTCCTTTCCATATATCAACTCATGCTTCAGATATAGCCTTAGGAGTTGTATTAGGGAAAAACGACCTTACTCCTTATGCAATCTATTACACCAGTAAAAATTTAACTCCAATCGAGCTAAATTATACTATAACTGAGAAGGAGTTCTTAGCTATAGTTCACTCCATTAACAAATTCAAACATTATATAACTCGCTATGAAACTTTCATTCACACAGAACCAGATCTCATCATCAGAAGATGTGTTCAAGAAGATGAAATACCGGAAATACTTAAAGCATGCCATGATGAACCATGTGGAGGACATTTTTCTGACAAAAGAACTGCTTATAAGGTCCTACTTTTAGGATATTATTGGCCTTCCATTTTCAAGGATACCAAGGAATATGTTAAAATATGTGACAGTTGTCAGAGAATGGGCAAACCTACTCCTTCAAATGAAATGCCATTACAGCCGCATGTACTCATTGAACCATTTGAAAAATGGGCACTAGATTTTGTTGGTCCAATCAATCCACCTTCAAAGCAAAAAAGGTATATCCTAGTATGTACTGATTATGTCACTAAATGGGTAGAAGCTAAAGCACTTCCTTTTGCTACTGAAAATGCTATAGTTTCATTTATTTTTGAGGATATTTTTACTTGTTTTGGTGTTCCAAGAGAAATTGTAACAGATCAAGGGACACAGTTTACATCCATATTAGTGTAGAAACTTGTGGAGCAGTACAAAATCAAGCATTGGAAATCCACTCCATACCATCCACAAGCTAATGGACAAGTTGAGTCTACAAACAAGGTGATTGAAGCAATTCTTACCAAGACTATACACTTACATAGGAAGGACTAGGCAGAAAAGCTTCTAGAAGCTTTGTGGGCTTATAGAACTACATGGAGAAGTACTACAAGACATACTCCCTATGAACTTGTTTATGGGAAGCAGGTCTTACTTCCAATAGAGTTCTAGATCCAGACCTATAAAACAATAGTCCAGTTGGATCTTGACTTATCAGAAGCACAAAAGCAAAGGATGGGACAACTCAATGAGCTTGATGAAATAAGACAAGAAGCCCTCCAGAAGACCAGCCTAGTTTAGCAACAGAGATCCAGATGGCATGATAAGTACATTAAAGAAAGGAAATTTCATCTAGGAGATTCGGCATTACTCTTTGACTCAAAGTTCAAAAATTTCTAAGGAAAATTCCAAACTCACTGGCTTGGACCTTATGAAGTTGAAAGTGTCTTTGACAATGGTGCAGTTAGAATTAGGACTATTGATGAAGATAAAATTCCTCTTTTAGTGAATGGACATCGACTTAGACTTTATCAGAAGCCATTGACAAAAGAAGAATTTGTCAAAATTTTCCAAGACAATTCAGAATTGAAGATGGTTGAGAAGAATTCTTCTTCTTTTCCACCTTAGAAATTTTATTTTTCTATATATTCATATATGATGATTTATTATATATATATATATATATATATATATATATAATAAATCATCATCATCATCATATATATATATATATATATATATATATAAACAAAAATAAAAATAAAAAGGAATAAAAAAGAATAAAAAAAAATAATGTATAAACATGAAAACCAACATGTTGTTGGCATGCTTATACAAAAAATTTAAAGTGAAAACCAACTCTTGTTGGCACCTTAAATTTTCTCTCTTTACCATTTCTTCCTAAAAAAAATTGTATTCCTTTTTCCTAAGTCTCCCTTTCTTTTAAAAGAAAAAAAAATCTCTTAGCTACAGAATTAGTGACTTTCTGCAGCTCAGACAAGTTTCTGCAGCTCTAATAAGATTTCTGTAGCCAGTTTGACAGGAACACTTGATGGCTCAGATTGAAGAATAAATGACTCCTTTTAAGTGCAAAGTACCTGCAAAAGATATCAAAGGACAAATAAAGGTTAGCAAATCAGTTGAAGGTATGTAATACTTTAATTTTACAATAAGGATTAATATATTGCATGTATGAATTATGTGGACATAGTACTACCGAAATAAAATGAAATCATTGCAAATCATGGGTGATAGCTGCTTGTCAAATCCATTATAGTCCACCATTTTTAATTCCTGTCTCGTCCTCATTTCGAATCCATCGATTTAATCACCGAATCATTGAATTGAATGTGTTCCAATGGTTAACTCATTTCCGCAAGCCTTCATTATAATTCACTCGTTCTCTCATTTCTCCAAATTCATATAGCCTCTCCATCTCTCTCCATCACTGAACAAAACCCTACCAACACCATTTTTCCCTGTCAAGTAAACAATTCTTGAGACAAAGCATCTTTCATCATGGGCGTTATTGTCCGAACATAACCAATAGGAAAGAAGTTCTTGGAAGGATACCCTCAGACTAGGGAATTGTTGTAGAAAGTACAGTGGTTACAATTCATAGAAAAATTTGATGGTTTCCATAGGGAGGTAACGAAGAATTTTTCACGTTCTTTTGATGGAATGAAGGTTGAAATAGGAGATGTCAAGTTCGCCATAACAGAGTCCCTGATTGCAGAAGCTACCAAATTGCCCAGAAGTGGAGAAAAGTGGTTCAAAAACAGAGGAATCGAAGGGGAAGATTGGAAAATCTTCTTGAAAAATCCAAACATGGACACTACCATCTTCAGAAAAGGTATTCCTAGTTCAGACCTTAAAAGTAAATGGAGAAATTTTCTCCTTGTACTTTAGAAATTTATTACTTGCGAAGGTCGATTTGGATGCATGTTTTTCTACCACATTAGGATAATGATGAATTTCCTTGAAGAGCATCAAATGAATCTTCCATACTTCCTCTTGCATAGTCTTAAGAAAATGTCAATGAATGTTCAAAAGAAAATTCAGTTTATAGACAATACAATGTACCATCATGGATTGATAAAAATCTTGGTTGAGTTTCACCTTCAAAGTATAGGTGAAAATTGGGAAAACTTTCTAGTAAGAAATCATTTTGAAGAGAAAATTCCTGAACAATCAAGTGGTAGTAGAACCCTCAGAGGAAGGAAGAGAAAAATGGAAACAATAAAAGAATAGGAACCCCAGTCCCAACAAGAATTATCAGAGGATGAACTACCCATTGTAGATATTTTGCAAAAAATGAAAAAAGGGAATCTTAGAAGAAAGAAAGCCAACAAGAAAATATAAATTTTATCCCAAGATCCTTCCTCAGAAAGAAAATCCAAAAGCTAAAGAGAAGAAAGCTTAGGGATTGCCAACTACAGGTTTAAGAAGAAGTACCATATTGAACACAATACAAAAAGCAGCTTCAGGAGTTGCAGAATATATCGATCTTGAGACGAAAGAGCAAACTGAAAACCTCGAGGACTCTCTAGGAGAATCACTGAGACTGTCACCACCCCCCTTCAGTTCACCTCCAAGAAGTCCAGTACATAGTCCAAGTGTTGATCCTGTTCAACAAGAAATTTATGATTACATAGAATCATTAGAGAGAAAGGAAGCAACAACCAAAGGGTCAATCCAAAGTCCAGGAGAAGGAAGTAATCAGTTTAATGAGCCACAAGAACCTTCAACATCTAATGTTTTAAAGCAAGAAATCTTTGAGCTGGAGACATTAAACAGATACCTTAAAAATGAAAATCAAACACTGAAGGCGCATAATGGAATTCAAATTTCCAAAAGTGACAACCTTATTCTTCACTTAAGTCTATGGTACAAAAAGAACAAGAAGTTGAAGAAAGAAAATAGGGAAATGCAAAGAGAAATCATCAACCTAAAGTATAAGATCCTCATGAAGAAACCAAGAATGGCAGTGGCTGCCAAAAAGAAGAAGAAAGTAAATCCTGAATGTGATAGCAAGAATGTACAGGAGAATGACAATGTTGAGTTGTATGAGGACATACAAAACCTCCAGTGTGGGGGAATGTAGAGTCCAAGAACTGCTTTACCTTGACACCCTTTTTTGTCATATTTCCTCCTTTTTCCTATTCCTATCATCCAAATAAATGAAATAAATATAAGGTTTTGTTAAGGTAAGCACTTACATGTCCTCTTTTTCATATTTTGTCCATATACCTTATTGTTTTATTAAATTTTGCATTCAGCTATGAAATTGACTTGATTTTGCAGCTAATCCACAAATATGTAGCTACTTCCATTGTTGACAGGGTTCGAGTGCGCCAACTTAGCAAAGGAGTATATGGATAGATGAAGAATGATCCCCTCATGGATTTCTTCCTGTTTACTCGAACCAATCCATCAAGAAAATCGCACTGCAATGCGGTCAACCATGACAGTCAACTGCAAGATAATATGCCGGAACAGAGTCTGAGTTTCACGAAATATTATCGATTTTCTTTTCCAAATAAAAAATCGATGATTAAGCGATATGATTTGGTTTGATAAGGATTGTAATGAAGATACTTAGGCTTGAATTTCTCGTGCTGTTAATTAAGAAAATGTTATAAGAACAATGGTCGCTCTGTGTTTTGGTGCACGCCGCTGTATGTAATTTTGAAAGCATCCTGTTAAAACTATTTTCTGATTAATAAATCTTGGTTCATACATTTCATGTTGCATTGATTAAAGTTGCTGACTGCCTTGTGGAGGGCCCTTGCGTGCAGATCAGGTCTTTGACTCATTGCAAATAGATTTTCTTTGGTTTCTTAGAATTAAATTATGGATGCTTTGTTTTATGTTTTAGGATGCAGTCCAATGGAGTTTGCGAATCAACTTGACATCTGCATCAGTAATTTCATTTGCTTTATACCTAGCATAAATTGATCATTTCATTTTCTTTCTACCTAGTATAGTTCAGTCATTTCATTTCATAGTTTGGTTATTTCATAGCTTATCAATCTTGTTCTTGTTTTTACTTTTGCATTGAGTGAAGCTGCAATAGTTAAGAGTGACAGTCTTTTCTTAGCAACTAAATTCAAGCATCATTCATTGTCCAATTTGATAAAGTAGATCTTCTTTACATCATTCCATGCTTTCGTAGTTAGTATAGTTTGGCTATAGCATAAAAATCCAAACATAATAAAAAACAGTCTAACAGAGTAGAGTTAGGATCACTATTCATCCATCCCACAAGTTTGATTTAATTAAGATTAATTTTAGAATAACCAACTAACAAATCTCAAGGATAATATTCTAATATAGACAGTAACATCATTTCCATACTGATTCTAGATTTAGACATTAACCATAACTTAAACACCTTAACGACATAAATAACTTCTAACATATATGGTGCATTTGTACTTCATCAGTCTACCTGCCCTGGTCGATAAATTATGCTTACAATTTAAGAACATTAAATTGATTAAACAAGAAGAAAATCCAGGAAAATAAGGGCTGTGAATACTCTGTTAAAGGTATTCCTATATCATTTCTCAAACCTCAATGGCGTAACCTACTACATTTGATTCATAGATTCATAACCTTTGAGGGTCATTACAATGTTGTTTTCATGTATCACATTCGAATTTTGATGGCCTTATTAGGTTAGAAACTTAATTTGCCATACCTTCTCTTGAAGAGTTTAACAAGGATGTCAAAGGCTTACCAAGTCGAGCATAAAGGAATTGAACGATCTCTTTGTCATCATGGATTAATTTGTATATTGGTTAGATATCACTTAACTCATATTGGTGATGATTGGGATTTTTTTCTCACTCTTAATGGCCATGTTAAACCACTGGCATTTGATCCTTTCAAATTTCTGCCACTACGACTCTCGACCCATCTATTTTAACTCTATCCATGGTTGAGGAGTTACAACAGGATGAGTGTGAGGTATCTCCTCAAATTCCAGGGTCACCCTCTTAAGAGAATAGTGAAATTAAAATTTCTAAAATCTTGACTTCTCTTCGAGTTAATAGGAGTGTAGCCGAAGCTCATAGGTTCAATTCCATTATTGAATATCCTTTTCCTGAAACACAATGTGTTCATCCTGCAAATACATAGGAAACTGGTCAGATGTAGGACATGGAAAAAAAATTGCTAGGTCTCTAGCCACTAGGCTTAAGAGTCATCCTGAAATCGTTCCTTTGGAAGACTTGGAAAATAGTCCTGAGCCATCTTTAAAAAAGAATAATTCACATTCTTAGGATCCTGCTCCATGTCATGACAATAATGTCAATTGTGGTGATGCTTCCTCTGGAAACCTTCACTCAATTGATTTAATTGCAAATATATATTGGAAAGAACAATATTTGCTTATTGTTCCTTGTTTGGAGCATAGAATTAGGCAACTAGTTTATGAGAATGACTAGTTAAGGGTTGCATTCCAGATAAGGGATAAGTCAAATGAAAAAAAATCATCTTCTGCTAAAGGTAAAACTAGGTCTAATGATACTCACATTGTGATCAATTCTCTGAACCTCAAAGTTACCATCTCCTCAAAATTAGAGGGACCTAGTGTCGGGAAATAGTCAATTTGTTTGAAATGTGATGTAGGTAATATTTATTTTATTTAGTTTTCTATTTTAATAAAAGGTCCACTACATAATCATAGATTTTGTAGAAGCCCCATTTTAGTTTTATTGTTATGTTATCTAATCTTAGTAAATTTTCTTAACAAATTTCAACATTGGCAAGACAACTCTCTTGGTTAGTACGATTTGGGATGCTTCCACCCACCATGTGTTTGCTCATAACCCTGCATGGGAATCATGTCTATTATATGTCTTATGTTAATTTTCTCATAGGCCAAGAAGGCCTGATTATGAAACATTTCTCTTTATTTTCTGTAACCAAATGATACAAAGATAATTTTATTTTTATTTTTTATTGTAAGGCTCAGGGCCTTGGGTTATATAAACTCCTCGATTCGATTGTAGAAAGGGGGGAGATACCCTTGGTACTATCGAGAGTTTCTTTTGGGAAAATAATTTCTATTATTTTGACCGTGGAAATACAGCAATATAAGTGCATATATTTGATTGTGTTCAATATAGGTTATTCAACTTCAATGTTCCATGGACAATGCATATATCCTCTTTATTTTCTTGTAGTTATTTCTTGAAATTTTGAGGATAAAAATTGTTTTCTTTATGGTTTTATCCTTTAGAAAACAATTTTATTTGTTATATTCCTTTGTCCATTTCAACATTGATTTGATTTGTAATTATTATAGATTGATTCTTTTTCTTTAGTGACTTATGTCCTAAGAAGAAGTATTAGTTCAGACATTGTTTTGATTTGTATTTCTGTGAATGATTTCTAGATTTTCAAATTATTAAAATTCCAATCTTTATATGCAAATTAATGAGAATGTTTCCAATGTAGATGATACTCATATTTCTATTCTTGCTTTTGTTAATGGTTGATTTACTATATTCATTGGCTAGTAATTAAAGTTAACTAATTATTTCAAAGAAGGGCATATCATTTATAATATTCTCTTCAATTAATCCTTGGCCAAGTAATTATTATAGTAGCATATTTATTAGTTTTTATGTTTCTTAATGTAAAATTATATCAATGAGCATAGTGATTTGTGTTTGCCTTTAGGATAAGGATTTTTTTTTTATGTTTATGGTTACATGTCATGTAATTAATTACATTGGGAAATAGTTTAGTTTTGATTTGAAATTGTATTGAGGAACAATATAATATTTCATTGTATAAATACTGCGTTCAAAAGTTTATTTAATGTTCATCGATTTTGACTCAGATGCATAATGTTGTGACCTTACTTATCTGTTGTAACATAATACTGTACATTTATGCATTATATTGGACTTTATAACGTTAGTTATTGTATTGTATCTCCTTTTATAATTCTAATTTATAAATAAAATTTTCAAGTTAGAATTAGTTAATATATTGTATCCCATTAACACTAGAATAGTTATTACATTTAGGCTAGTTGATTTTATCCGATTTACAGAGTCGATTTAATAACTTAGTCATTGTTTTTTTTAATAATAATTTAGTATAATAAGCAATTTAGTTTAGCATAGGAAAACCATAGTTTAGTTTAGTTTAGATTACGAATCACTTTTTGGATTGAATCCTTCGTAAGAAGGGATCCTAGGCCAACAGAGCCTATAAACCCATCAGGGGTGACTACTCCAAATGGTTTAGGCTATTAAAGAGGTTGGTCCGGGTCACTTCCTCCTTGTTGACTTAGGTGTATAATGCTCACGTCGACAGATTCATAATAAAGCCAGGAAGTAGGCAAGACCTAAAACTCTTAGAAAAAAAGAATTTAAATTTTGCAAATTTTTCCATAGAAAGGATACCCGTTTTATTCATCAAGTAAGATAAAATTAATTTTTGCATATGCTATAAACATTCCATAATAGTGCCTCATGACTTTGAGCTAAAAAGGAAAAAACATTGAGAAATAAACCTTACAATAAGAAATATATGAAATTAAGTGTGAAAATTCACATTTTATTTTTTATTTTTTATTAACCAAACATCCAAGTTTGGTTCAACAAGCTGAACCATTTCCAATTCTCTCCCTATTTCGAGTTGAGAAGTTTCTTTGTCTGAATCTGAGCTCTCAGATAGATGATATATTTTTGTGCCTCCATTCCCATCGAGAGCCTGGAAACAATCAAATTTAGTACCCTTTTGGATAAGGGTAATAGAACTTGATTGTCCCACAATATCCCCATCGAGTTGATTTCCCTGTTGAGCCAATGTATCCACTTCTGTTTGGACAAGTGGTATTTGCATGGTATCTTCTTCTTCTTCTTCTAGGAGGTGAGGATATGAAAACTACCATCCTTTTGCCCTGTTGACTTGTTTCTTTTTATTTTTTGGTTCTTTTTACCCTAAGGACATGTGTTTTGAATGAACCGCTTGTAAACATATTCAACATTGAAATGTCATGTTATCATAATAAAAAACTTGTGACCACTAAAAGTTTTTTATGTTTAAAAATTAAGTGATTTGGATGACCTTTTTTGAGGCTTATCTCCATGAATATTCTAGAAAATGTGGAAATAACTTTTTATGTTCTTTCAAGGTCCATTTTTTTGAATTTTCCTAGGGTATTTCCAATATCCTCTAGAACCTTATGATGCCAGAAAGGAAGAGGGATATTTGGAAGTGTCACCCATATCGACATGGTTGATGGCACCATTATTGTGGCATCAAGCTCAGGGAACCATGGGGTAATAAGGAGCCCAACTCTACCCCAAAAACACAACCCTTCATTTAAGGCATACTCCAAATAATTTTGTGTTTTGAATGAGACAATGAAAAAACATTTTGAACATAAGTAAATGTCACATTTTGGTGTCCAAGAAGAGAAATCCCGATGGGGAAGAGCTTTAGGTTTTGGACAAAAACCATTAAACCTAAAAATAACAACCTTGCAAAGCAGGACAATGAAGAGGGAATTTACCTCAGGGAGATTTACTTCTATGGCTAGAACATATTCCATTTGTTCTACAATATGTGGTCCACGAATATTTTGAGGCTGTTTAGCAGGAATGGAAGACATTCCTTCACAACATCCTTGAAAGAGGCATATGTTCCATTTGGTATCTTGGGTCCCAGAGCTTCACCACACAACCTTACTAGTTCAGGACTAAGGTTGAGGTACTTTTAATGTTGTAGTCTTTGATCTAGGAAGAATCTTAGAGAAACTTCCATCCAAATTGTAGACTTTGCAAGTTTGAGGGAATGCCCCAATTTTCCTCAATGTTCCACTTTATGAAAGTGATAGATTTTGAGCTCCTAATCCAGAGAATAGAGGACTTCCCTCTCATATCCTTGATAAAAATATGAAATGGGTTATGCTCCACCTCTTCCACAGGGACATTTTTCTCATTCCAAAAATAGCATATGGGAGATTTCTATGGAGACAATACCTATTTGTGTACAGGGAAAGAAAACACAATCAATTCCTTCATTCATAAGGTAGAGCATCCTATAAACTTCAGGGCATCAGGAACAAGGTATTCAAAATAAATCCAACTCGAAACATGTGGACATCGTTTGACATCTTGGTTAGACGGTGAGCCATGACGTAACAAAGGAGGGGCCATTTTGCTACAGTCTTGAGAAAAGGCTCTCGTCTATCAATTCCTTGGATGAACCAAAAGGTAGCAGCTTTGCAATGCAGTTTGTTTGCGAGGTAAGAAGTTGACCCTTGGCCAGTAGTGCAACTGAGAAACATATGCACACTGATCAAACCCTAAACAATGCACATTCCATTTTCCAGATCCAAATCAAGTTTTAAAGTTTGCAATTTTAACAAGGTAGAAGATGGAAATCATTTTCTCTTAGAGTTGACAACATATGTGAAAATTATACTCCATTTTTAAAACATTTGCAGTAACACTCATCTATATATATATATATATATATATATATATAAAATGAGTTAACCCATAATAACCAAAGTGAACTTGGTAATCTTATTTCCAAATTACTTGATCTTAGAAGTAATCTAATAAAACAAAATAATTACCTTATCTTTCTTAAGGTTTGATAAAACAATGTCAATGCCAATGCATGATAATGTCATCATCATCATTAATTACATGTGACCAATCCTCATGACTTCTAAATTTGGCAATGACTCTCGCATACATTAACCTTATTATCGTAGCCCTCAGTGCAAAGGGAACTCAATATCTTCTAATTTTTTTCAAACATTACTTTGAGGGACACTATCATTTTTTTAAAAATTTAATGAGGCAACATATGAGATTGTCTTTTTTAGCCTAATACTCTTCCACAAAATTTTAAAAGTAATTAAATTGAGTGATAGATTTAAAAATTAACTTGTTACTTAGCTTTCCTATCATAATTTTATAGCCCTAAATTAATATTCTTTTCTAAAATCATACCATACAATTTAGCTATAAAAGGACTAATCATGATATTCCTATAACCCAAGAGACTACTTTTATCACCACTTTTAAAAATAAAAATTATTAATCCTTTTATTAAAAAAAAACCTATTTAATTCTTAAATTGAAAAATTCTATTAGTGTGAAAAATAAGAATAAATTATCAATTTTTAGAATTTATACCCAATAATTTTTAATATCTTTCATTTATCTTTAATTTTACTATATACAAGACAATTAACCTTGAACTAAATATCTTCAAATAATGAAAAATTGTATATTGTTAAAAAACTTAATTGTTATTTAAGACATTAAAGATTCATAAAACTTTTAAAATATAAATATGGTCTCTTATAACAATTAAACCAATTTTACATTATTTGTGAGTTTTTTGAAGTAAGATTACTTACCACAACTTTATTTATATATATATATATATATATATATATATATATATAATATTTTTTTCAATTTTTTTATAAATTTGTATTTACACAATAATATTATTCTCATAAATTGATTTGGAGGAAGGCATAAAATATATGGGATTTAGGCTCAAACCAAATGATTACAAGAAGGAAGACTGGATGTGGATGATAGCAAAAATAGAAAAAAGGCTCAACTTATGGTGCCACAGATGGTTATCTCAGGCAAGAAGATTGGTTTTGATAAAATCTATACCAGAAGCTATTTCGCTATTCTGGATGGCGCTTGCCTAGATTCTGAAAGGCATTTTACACATAATCCAGAAGAGTTGTTGTGAATACTTATGGCATGGGGAAAAAGAAGGATTGATCTTTGCATGGATTAGATGGGAGCGCATTGCATTACCAAAAAACAGGGGTGGATGGGGCATCAAATATTTCTACACTTTCTCAAAGGCATTAGTGATGGAGATTGGTTATGACAAATAGTCTCTAGACGGAGATTATTGCGAGGAAATACAACTATCCTCTGTCTATTATTGAATGGGTCCGCCTAAAAAACAAATACAAATCTACTGTATCAACTATCTGGAAAGCGGTCATGGCATCCTTTAATATTATTGAATCTGGATTGGCATGGAGAATTGGATTGAGGGAACAGGTTCTGATAGGTGTTGATCCTTGGTCTAGTAGTGAAGATAGGTATATTATTCCTCATGATCTAATAAATTATCTAAATGGACAAGGGATCAAATCTATCAGTCAGATTCAGACCCAACTGCCACGTCCATTTTGGGACAGGAGTTTACAAATGATTTATCTAGATCACATGTTAGGATCATAAACATGGATGATGAATTGGTACAGATTCATTCGAAACGGGGTATATACAGTCCCAAAGAAGGTTATATTGTTGCATATGGGTATAAAAAACTTGAAGAGATTTGCTGGTGGAAGAATAACATTTGGAAGTTAAAAAGTCTTCCAAAATCCACATTATTATTATGGTGCATTCTTACAAACAAAATCACCACGCAAAAAATTTAAAGAAAAGGATTATTCAGGGACCTACATGGTGTTCATTATGTCAATGTGCTAAAGAATCAATATCTTACCTATTCATATCATGTTCGACAACTAATAGAATATGGAGCTTGACATATGAATCATTAGACATTCAATACACATGGAGAGGATATACGGTGAACGAAGCATGGAAGGAATGGTGGCAGGAACCAAAGTCCCTAAAACTATGGAACCTTTTGAGTCTTATTTGCTGGGCCATATGAATCAGTCAGAACAATAAGATCTTCAAAGATAAAAAATTCAATCCTGAGAAACTAGGAGCCTGTATCCTCGCTATATATGAACTCATCCCATAAGAACTTCCCACCGCTACAAATCGTAGGGGAAGTCATCCTGTACCTGAATGAAAACTGTTTTTATAAAATGAATTATGGATTTTGTTTTTGTACAAATAATTTTGTCGAATTATTCAGTTTGAATTTATTTCTTTTGTTTTCTTTAGAAAAGAGATGCGAGAAGCTGCAAATATTTGGAGATTCCAAACTTATTATTGAATGGTTCAATCGGTCAAGTAAATGTCTCACACACACTCAAAAGTTTACTAGAGGACGTTTTCCTGATAAAAACCCAATTTGATGAAATCACATGTTCACATGTTTATAGGGAAAGAAACTCCATTTCTGATCAGCGATCCAAAGAAGGGGCGTAGCAGGTTTCAAGCACATGATGATTCATGAACACAATGGGACAAATTTATGTTAGTACTATCATCATCCGTTTACCAATAATGACATATAGACAGTTTAAGGTGTAACAATATTTTTTTGAACATCTTGATGACAGTGTGCAATACGGGGGAGCCTCTCAAGGCACCTATATATGTTTTTTGTCTTGTATTTTTGATATTTTGTACATATTATATAGCTATGAAGAGATGTATGTATAAGGCTCTTAGACATAGAGAACTATGGTACGTTATGTGGACGAGTTATTAGACTGATATATATACTTGTGGACAAGAACATAATTTCAGCAACCATCTGGATATATTATATTGGATATGCATGTGAGCTTCTACTATATGTAATTTTCATTTGATCTCTTTAATGGAAATTGCGATTTTTCCTTTGGGATTTTCTCATAAATAATAATTAAAATGATTTAATAACATTGGTTTTAGATATGTATTTATTTATTTTATGTTTATTACTATCATATGACTTTGTATGTATTAGTTATATTTATTAGTATTAGTTTTGAGTGTAGATAGATTGATTTTATTTTATTGATTTATTTATTTTTCAATAATAATTTTTAATGAAATTAGGATACAAAGTAATTTATATTTGTAATTTTATATATTTTTTTATTAATTATTTAAGTACTAAAATTTTTCTATTTATTTTGCATTTTTTGTATTCATTGATGTTATTATTATTTTGTTAAATGGAATGAGTAGATTTTATATAAATTAGTTGGATTCATGGCTAGAACCATTTACATGCTTTAGTAATTTCAGAGGCTTCAATGTTATAGTATACCACAACATGATTTTATTGCTTTTGTAGGATTTCCGAGATACAATTTTATATTGAAATATGCCAAAATATTCGACAAAATTTTTCCCCAAAAAGTGCATATTTGTAGTACATAAGAACATAAGAAACTAAAAAAACCACGAAGGGATCAACTTCTGCAACAATTACCAAATTCATTTTAGAGCTTCAATATGTTCCTTCGCCACTCACATTTCCTTCAACAACCTCTGCCGCCAGCTTGCAGACTCCATGCTCCACTTTTTCCAACTTGAATGTGAAGTTATATACTAGTGGGGTGACCCCGTTGGTATGAAGCTTCAGGATTAGTGATTCTGCATCCAAACTGTTAGGTCCCTATAATACTAGTGATTCCCCCATTACTATTGTCATTGTATCCCTTATTGTTATTGTTGTACCCCTATTGTCCCCATATTGTTATTAGTGTGCCCCATAGAATCCCACTATTGTTATTTTTGTGCCTTTATATTATTATTGTTAGGTCGACTTGGTTATATTGTGTCCCCTTAGACTCCTATATATAGAAAGGAGGTTTTTTCATTTGAATCATCCAAGAATTGTTCATTTGTGTAATCTAAAGGAGGTTGCTCCCTTGAAGAGGCTGAATTCTAAGGCGTTAATCTATCTTTTTATCTTTTTGTGAGCTGGTTTCCTAATATTTGGTATCAGAGCTTTGGATTCTAGGGTTTCGCTGCTCCAAATAGGTCATCGTGGCATTTTCGCTATAACATTTTTTTGCGACGTTTCAGAAGAAAAAAAAAAACCCATTTGAGACGAAATTGCACTGAACTTCGGGTCTAAATTTCAAAGCTTGTCTCATTATATTTTTGAAGATATGATTTGAGGAAGTTAGGGTTTTTGCAAGCTCCAAAATTTAAACTAAAACAGGTTATCATGGGATTTTCACTATAACTCTTTCACTACGAAGTTTCAGAAGCTAAAACAAAAACCCATTTGAGAAGAAATCAGTCTGAACCTTGGCTTTGAATTTCAGATCCTGTCTCGCTATATTTTTGGAGATATAGTCTGAGGAAGTTAGGGTTTTTACAGACCCCCGAATTACATTCCAAACAGGTCACCTTGGGAAAATCGTCATAACGGTCTCTGTGAGCATCAGATTGAAATTTCGTAAGAAGTTGCAGAAATAGGACAGACTGTAGTTTCTTGTATATATATATATATTTAGATCCAAAGGTCAAAACAATGACATGTGGCACTTCATACAAGTTCACTCTTTTGAAAATGTATATAATCAGGTCATCTTGGGAGATTGTGCATAAATATTTCTTAGAGAATCCAATTTCAATCAGAATAGTGGCATTAGAATGAGGACACAGAGCGATATTGCAGGTCGTGATGTCAGAACTGGAAGAGCTAAAATTATAGAAATACATCAGATTCAATATCAGGCTCCTACAAAGAGAAAAAAAAGTGTGTAGTTTTTTTTTTCAATTTTTGCATAAGCTTGGTTTGAAAAATTAATTTGAAGGAATTCAAAGGGCATAGTGAAGCATTATTATCGGTAATTGATGCCCCGAAGAAATAAAATGGAAACACCTAGTAAGCAACCTGAAAGCTCTAGCATGACTCATGAAGAAGAGGAAGAAATGCAACATGATATATCAAAATTGCAAGACCAAGTACAACAAATGTCACTTGCATAAAAAGTAACAGAAGCTAAGATGAATGATTTAAAGAAAGACGTAGAAGCTAAGATGGATGGTTTAAAGAAAGGCGTAGAAGCTAAGATCAATGGCATGGAAGCTAATATGGATGGTTTAAAGAAAGGCCTAGAAGCTAAGATGAATGGCGTGGAAGCTAAGATGGACGACGTGGAAGCTGAGATGGATGGCGTGGAAACTAAGATGGACGACTTGAAGACATATTTGAAGACATGCATGGAAGATTTGAAGACATAATTGACAAAGTTTCTACAAGAAATGATTACTAATGGCAAAAGGGTAGAAAAGGAAACTCATGATGAGAACAAAGGAAATGTTGATCATGATTTCATAGAATCTAACATTGGATCGAAGAACCACCATGTTCCAAAGATCGATATGAGGAAGTTTGATGGCAAGGATCCTAGAACATGGATACTACACATGGAGCAATTTTTCGATCTCCATAATGTGCCAAACACACAAAAGGTGCACATTGCAACTTTATATTTGGAACCAAATCAGTTTGTATGGCATCGATGGCTTTGCCCTCGTAAACAAATTGTCACTTGGGCTATTTTTACGGATGAAATGATAGCACATTATGAGTATACAAAAAGCAACACTTTTTTTAGCTAATTGATAAATCTCAAACAAAAGGGTCCGATGATGGAGCACATTGAGGACTTCCAAAAATTGAATATAAGGGTAAAAGATATTCCAGAGGAGCATAGGATTGATATGTTCATAGGGACTTTAAAAGATAACATCCAACATGAGGTTCGCCTTTGGGAACCAGATTCATTGGAGAAGGCATTCAGGTTGGCAAGAAAAATGGAAAGCAAAATTATGGCAACAATGAAGCCTACCACTCACAATCATAAAGATGGAAGTGTTGCTGCCCCTAGCCATACACAACCTACAAGGTTGACACCACAACAATTGGAAGAAAAAAGAGCAAAAGGGCTTTGTTACAGTTGTGATAGCAAATACACTAAAGGTCATAAGTGTGCCGAGAATAAATTATTTTACATAGATTGTGAAGAGGAGGAAGAAAAGGAACAAGAAATGTCAAAAGAAGAGGATATACACCAGGAACAAACCTTAGAAAAAGAAGAAATGAATCCGACAATATCTTGTAATGCATTGGCTGGAATTACCACTCCTCAAACTATCAAGATAGAAGGGCATATCAAGAAGAAAAAGGTAATAGTGTTGATTGATTCGGGAAGTACCCATAATTTTATTCATTGTAAGATAGCAAAAGAATTGAATTTCTTCCTATGTCCAGCACCAGAGTGTCAAGTGATGGTTGCAAGTGGAGGAACCATAAATTGCTCAGGAAAGTGCTATAATATCAAGCTATCCATGGGAGAATATGTATTGAATATCCCAATGCTTTCTATTCCAATGGGTGGTGCTGATGTTGTACTAGGAGTCCAATGGCTACAATCCTTGGGTACAATAGCTTTTAATTTTCAAGAACTTTTCATGAAATTCTCTTCAGAAGGAAAGGAAGTTGAATTAAGGGGTATCGCAGGGAAACCAGGAAAGATAATCAGCTCTAATGGAATGACAAAGCTTCTAAAGAAAGAACAACGAGGCATAATTTCACAATTATGTTCACTAGAGGTTCCCACATCGAAATCATCCGTTTCTCCAGATCTGCAAAAAGTCTTGGACAATCATTCCCAGGTATTTGAGACTTCCAAAGGCCTCCCACCTATTCATGATCATGATCATGCTATCAATTTGATTCCAGGAAGTGTTCCTCCAAACATCAGGCCTTACAGATATCCCTATGTCTAAAAGAGTGAAATTGAACGTATGGTTGCAGAAATGCTAGAGGTTGGTATAATTCAACCTAGTCAAAGTTCTTTCTCTACTCCAGTAGTATTGGTTCATAAGAATGATGGATCATGGCACATGTGTTCAGATTATAGGGAGCTCAACAAGATCACTATTAAAGATAAATTTCCCATTTCTGTCATTGATGAATTATTGGATGAATTACACGGATCAATTTACTTCACCAAGTTGGATCTTCATTCAAGATATCATCAAATAAGAATGAAGACTGAAGACATTCCAAAAAAAGCGTTTAGAACTCATGAGGGTCATTATGAACTTTCGGTCATGCCTTTTGGCCTTACTAATGCACCTTCTACATTTCAAGGTTTGATGAATTGCATTTTCAAACCCTTCCCTAGAAAATTTGTGTTAGTATTTTTTGATGATATACTAATCTACAACAAGTCTTGGAAGGATCATGTCCAACATGTTGACATGGTGCTCAAACTATTGGAGGAGAAACAATTATATGCAAAAATTTCCAAATGTTTCTTTGGAGTACAAGAGGTGGAATATCTGGGTCATATTGTATCTCATGAAGGTGTTAAGGTAGACCCTAGCAAAATTAAAACCATTAAGGAATGGAGAATCCCCACACCCATAAAGCATCTACGAGGATTTCTCGGGTTGACAAGGTATTATCGCAAGTTTGTTAAGAATTATGGGAGAATAGCAGCACCTCTAACAACATTATTGAAGAAAGATGCATTCTCATGGACTCCAGAAGCAACGAAGGCCTTTGAACATCTTAAAGAGGCAATGTGCCAAGCACCAGTCTTCACTACATCGGACTTCACAAAAACCTTTATTGTGGAATGTGATGCCTCAGGAAATGGAATTGATGTTGTTTTAATGCAAGAACAAAGACCCGTTACTTTCGAAAGTCGTCCAATCAAAGGAAAGTATTTACACAAAACTATTTATGAGAAGGAAATGCTGGCAATACTACATGCACTTAAGAAATGGCGACCCTACCTAATGGGAAGAAACTTCAAGGTAAAAACAGATCATGATAGTCTTAGATACTTTTTGGAACAAAGACTATGATCTTCAAAAGAGCATCAAAAATGGGTCACAAAGATGTTGGGTTATGACTTTGAAATCATCTACAAAAAAGGGAAGCAAAATGTTGTGGCATATGCACTCTCAAGAAAGGATGAGGATGTGGAAGCATTTCTTTGCGCCATTTCTATTATCCAACCAGATTGGATAAACGAAGCAAGGGATGAATGGAAGAATGACGAGGAAGTGTGGGCACTCATTCAAAAGATACAACAATATCCCAGTACATCTGATACATTTAACTGGAAAAATGATTCGTTATGGTATAAGGATCGGTTATACCTATGTAAGAATTCCCAACTCAAACAAAAGATTCTTAGGGAATTGTACACCTCTCCCTTAGGAGGGCACTTAGGATTTCTAAAAACCTACCACAGGGTTAAGAAGGATTTTTTTTGGGATGGGCTTAAATCGGATATTCAAAAGTTTGTGGCAGAACGTTTGGTTTGACAACAAAATAAAGTTGAAACAATTAAGACCCCAGGACTATTATAACCCTTATCCATTCCAAACCAACGTTGGGAGGAGGTTTCAATGGATTTTATCACAAGTTTACCCAAGTCCGAAGGAAAGAGTGTTATCATGGTGGTAGTTGATAGACTTACCAAGTATGCACAATTTTGTGCATTATCTCATCCATTTAAAGCTAGTACAGTTTCTACCGCATTTATGGAAACAATTAAAAAGCTACATGGAAACCCACAGATTATTGTAAGCGACAGAAATCCCATTTTCACTGGAAATTTTTGGACATAATTATTTTCTTGCCTTGGGACTCAGTTAGCTCATAGCTCATCTTATCATCCTCAATCTGATGGGCAAACTGAGATAGTAAACAAATGTTTGGAAGGATATCTTCATTGCTTTGTATATGATAAACAGACACAATGGGTCAAATGGTTGCCTCTGGCTGAATGGTGGTATAACACTTCCTTCCATACTGCAAAAAAAATGACCCCATTTATGGAACTTTATGGATATGATCCACCATCCATCACATCATATTTAAGAGAAAATTCTAAGGTTCAAGCAGTGGAAGATCACATTGAGCATCAACAACAAGTTCTCCAACTCTTAAAGGATAACCTTACCTTGGCGCAGAATAGAATGAAACAATAGGCATATCAACATCGCAGTGAAAGAAGTTTTTATGTAGGTGATTGGGTATTCCTACGGCTATAACCATATAAACAAATTTCCCTCAAGCAAGCTAAGAAGGATGATAAATTATCACCAAAGTATTATGGTCCGTACAAGGTGTTGCAAAAGATAGGTACTATGGCATACAAATTGGAACTTCTTGCAGCTTCCCGAGTGCACCCAGTTTTCCATGTTTCATGCTTAAAGAAGGTTATAGGTGACAAGATTCCAGTTCAAACAATATTGCCAGAACTTGATGAGGAAGGAAAAATCATATTGGAACCTGAAGAAGTCAAAGAAACAAGAACTCGACAACTACGAAATCGATCAATTTCAGAGTATCTCATAAAGTGGAAGAACTTACTCGTTGAAGACTCCACATGGGAGGATGAGAATTTTATACAGAAGCACCCAGAACTACTCAAGCATTGAGGACAACACTTTTTTGAAGGAGAGGGGCATGTTAGGTCCCTATAATACTAGTGATTCCCCCATTACTATTGTCATTGTATCCCTTATTGTTATTGTTGTACCCCTATTGTCCCCATATTGTTATTATTGTGCCCCATAGAATCCCACTATTGTTATTTTTGTGCCTTTATATTATTATTGTTAGGTCGGCTTGGTTATATTGTGTCCCCTTAGACTCCTATATATAGAAAGGAGGTTTTGTCATTTGAATCATCTAAGAATTTTTCGTTTGTGTAATCTAAAGGAGGTTGCCCCCTCGAAGAGGCTGAATTCTAAGGCATTGATCTATCTTTTTATCTTTTTGTGAGCTGGTTTCCAAACACAAACTAGCTATTTTTTTCCAATTTTAACATATGTCCACTCGCAAAAATTCTCAAGCAAATCAAACCTAACATCCTTCTCCTTTTCCACCAGCTCCAATCTTCTTTTAGTAATTTCAATCATTCCAATAATCACCCTGAACAAATTTTACACCGATTTCTTGCAATGCTCTAAATATTTCTCAACAACGAACTCCACAGAGATATATGGGTCATCATGCATAACCATAGTGAAATCCACAGAGTAGCCAAAAAGGATGAGACATCTCAGTAGATCCTCTTTGAATATAAAAAATCCTTATGAAACCTAAGGAGGCCACGCCCGAGGGAGGAAATAAATTTTGGATCTACCTAGATCCATAAGCCTAAAAAAGAATATAATCTGCCATCAAATTAATGTTCTTTCATGGGGAGTAGATATCAAAATTTAATACCAAAACATAAGAGAATTGTAGTCAGATCATTGATGAGACCTCCTAGTTCACATCCCATTTAAAACTAGACCATTTCCACAATCAACTGTCCCTTGGAATTATACATGAAAATGGGAGTCCAAATGATTTGTACTTCCATTCTCCATGCGCTGAAGCTTGAAAATTATGTGCACTAAGCGTGATATACTTGGGATTAGATATGAAACCTAATCTAAAGCATTTGAACCCATTAAATCACCCATTGTTCAAGGAGCAACCAAAATGGTCGACTAATTCAAATATTACCAAAAAAATATGCCTCATGGAAAAGGGGAGGAAAACCTTTGGGATTGGTTTATTTTCAATATTCTAGGCCTTAATGATGCCCCATGATTGGTAAGTTTATCTGCATCTGAATTAAGATGCCCATAGATGTGGAAAATGGAAATCTCTTTGAATTTCCTCAATTGCAATGCAATCATGTTCACAATGTGGGATTAGAGGGACCCTTCTCAGACTTTGATTTTAAAATTTTTCTTATGACGATCATCGAGATCCCTAAAATTTTCATTTTTCTTATGCCTTTGTTAATGACGAGCTCCAATATTTTTGAACAAGATAGGAATTTAGCCTGATTATTTGTTGAAGAATCCAATTCCCAAGCATAACTATTCTCTGATTATTCCTCAGGGCAAAAGATCACCCCTCCTGATCCAACTCCCTCTATATTCATTGGTGTTATTATTAAGCAGAGATATTTTTTAAAATAATGCTTTGTAATGGAGTTAGGTTACAAAATTAATTTATGTTCATACGTTATAAATTTTTTTATTATAGTTTTTTTTTTTTGGAAAAGTTGAGGAACTTTCTATTAATCATATAACAAATATACATATATAGTTTACCTTCTATCATCATGGTTTGTCAATAGGGAAACTAGACCAATGGTGAGATTGAAGGATTTTAGTCTAAAATGAAACCAAAATTGGATGATTTATGAGACAACAATCTTCCATACTAATTATACTGAGCATTTCTAACCTGAAAGACAACTTGTAGCATGATATAAAAGGCATTATACATGACCTAAAAATTCTAACTTCATTCTCAATAAAAATTAAACAAAGAGGAGTGCGATAGAAGCATTGTGAAAAATTGATAGCCATCTGAAAAAATTCTAAGAGGAAGTAGAAACATCAATGAGGTCATTCGGGGTCCCTAACAAGGTTGGACCTTTACCACAAGCTAAGATGAATTCTATTTAAGCTAAGCAATGTGCCATGTCTTTACGTTTAGCCTAAAAATCATCCAGTTGCAAAAGAATCTCCCGCTTACCCTGATTCCTCTCCAATAATACCTTTCTTAGAAGGTCCTTGATGTGCCAATACAATTATATAGTTTAGAGATATTGATTTTGTTAGCCTATGGTGTGATTCATGTCTAACACCTAGTCAATAACATATGCTAATATCTCAAAATCAATGAATTCTCCTCTATATGCTAAAATTTTCTTAGTGGCATATTGGATCTCTTCCAATATATTTGATGGGGTGTGAAGGTGGTAAAATATATTTAACATTTGAGATTTGGTTCGGGAATGATAACTCCCTACCCCTTGGCTCAATGAGCCTCTCTTGCAACGGTCACGTTGTTGGGGCACGATGGGAGAAACAATAGTCCAAATATTAGTGAAGAGGGAGTGATCAAATGTATAAAGCCCCTATGACATGGAAATAAGGACAAGCAAATAAGGAAAGGGCTAGGGGTTATGAAAAGGTGAGGAAAGAGGAGGGGGTACAAGCTAGATAGAGACCAACCATTCGCAACAGAAATCCCCATGTATCCAACAAATAATGATAATGTAGCCTGTAGTGAGGAGGAAAAAGTAATAGAAGTTGAGTGAGCATATCAAAATCTCCTACAAAAATAAATTAAACCAAATTCTAAACAGACGTTATCTAAGAAAATTGATGCCTTTATCCAAGTGCTAGCTAGGGTTGTCGAGCTTGTTTATTTTCCTTATTGTTTTTCGTGAAATTGTAGCCTGCGTTGGGAGTCGGGGATTACCAAAAGGGGGGGTGAATCAATAATTAAAAAAAATTGTCCATTTCTTTTGATCACTAAAACTTTTAATTTCATATAATCAAACAACACATGGGAGATCAACGTTCACATACATTTGAACACAATGATGTACGTGGAAAACCTTTTGGGAGAAAAACCACAAAAGATTTGTTTTGTATTATGATGATAATCAAGGCATCGAATATGATTACATCACATGTTTATCAGCACCTACTCATAGGAGGCCCCAACCCCCTTCAAATTAACAAGCCCTAACTTGGCTAAGGGCTCCAACCTCTTATAAATGTAGGCCCCAACTTGCTTCAACCAATTGTTCTACTTTTCATACAATTTTCAAACTAAGAATAATGACCTTCCTTAGTATTCCAAAAATAAAAAGTGATTATGTTGTATTGTCTCTCTACATCTCGCTCTCCTTTACTCTATACACACACTGAGTTATCTCTACCTAAACTTATTCTGGTCTGCTACACACTCTGTTCTTCACTCAGCATAGTCAGTATTAGCACACTGCCATATAGAATATTGTATGTAGCTCCCTCTGTTGATCCACTTTGTTTCAGCTCATACATTGTTCACACACAATGCTTTCTTCCCCCACTTGGAATAATCTCACTATTACACTATACAAAAAGTTTCGTTCACCTCCGTCACACAGTTCGAGAACCAAATTAAATCAATCATAGCTTGTAGGGAAGTAAAACGATGGAACATGAAACTAGTAATCATAATTATACAGAGTGTTTTCTTGCACGATACAATTGATCCATAAATTCTCAGTATGTCTTCCCTTGCGAATTAAATGACCACAATACCTTATCAGAGTCTTTCAACAAATACTACATTCTTAATTCGAACTATCTGAATCCCATTACTAAAACAAATGTGCTACACCAACCACATTAATTGTGATTTGCTGCATTCAACCTGTGTAGTTCAATTCCTTATCATATTTGTTGTCTTGACATCAAATTTTGATCAACCTGCTTTATTTAACAATTCTAGTATGTCACATTTTTAGTAGTTCTTATAGCTATATCTAAAAAATTAGCTAATTGAAAAATTTAATGAATACCACCAATATTGTCATTCTACACCCCTAATTACTTAAAGTCATATGTGATCCGGATTTAAATAGGAACGCAATAAAATACAGAGATAACCATAAAGACAAATATGCAGTGGAAATAATACTTCATTTCATTACTGTAAAATACTGAAATATGCTTACAAATAGAAATGGAAATAACCCAGCTAGGGTGATGGTAGCTTATCTCTGAGAAGAGATGTGTCGGCTACATGCCTTTGAACTGTTCTCCAAAAAGTGTGTTACAATGAGGCTCGAGGGCCTATTTATTGTTGAGAAACAATGGAAAACCCTTCACATTCCAAAACCTATCCCTAGAAGATGAAACGCCAAATTGTGGGCCCCGTTTTTGGGTAAGTTGGTACATCAACTTCCCGGGGTCGCGAATTGGTCGTACTATCTCCGTTTGACGCGCATGATAGTCCGTTGGAAAGATCTCTCTGAGGACTACGACGAAAAAGGCCATTTTTAGGTGGAAAAATCGTTGGTGGTGGATTTCCCAAAAAACGTCGTTTAGGGCCTCAAAACGGCTCCGGAAGTTTAGGACTCGAAAAACTGCTAAAAATAGTAAACTGTGCTATAATTAAGGAAACAGAAAAACTGAAAGAGATAGTTGTGGGGGTCCAAATGGGATAGGTGGGTGGCCACCAACATCCACCTGGATCATTCCTCCCCCCTTAGGAAGCAATGGTCCCCATTGCGTTGAGTTCCTCCCTGAGATGAGGAAGCTTCTGCTGAGCTGGGTCTCTGGTGAGCTGTTCTGCAATCTCTGATGTGTCCAGAAATGGTGGGGAGCATGGTCGGTGACGGTCCACATTGAACACTCGGTGCAAGCGAAGGAATGGAGGAATGCTGTGCTTCAAAGCATTGTTTCCCGTAGCCTTGTTACTAGTGTAAGGACCATGTCGAAGTGGTCTGAGTTTCTGATGGGTTCTGGTAAGGCGTTCCCTCTGCAAATGTAACCAAACTTTGTCGCCCACCTGAAACTTGTGTGGTACCCCTCCGGGTAAGGAGAAGTTGTTCCTATGTTCTGTCACGACTGTATCCCTCTGTTGCTGCTGCTGTGTGGAGGAACCCTTCGCGGGGGTCATGGATGTAGCAACGATCTTCCCCTTACTTTGGGAGCGAAACAAAGAGAAAATAAATTTCCTAGTCTGTGAGATGAGCTTGCTGCCTTTCTTAGCAGTGATAAAAAAGGTGGTGGTAGGTGGGGCTACCTCCGGTATCCTATATAATGAATTATCCAAAGAAATGATGACAGCGCGAGGCCTTGACTCATACACAGCATGTCGCCTCCACAAGTATGGCTGGCCTAATAGTACATCACAAACATCCAGAGGTGTAACATCACACAATACCTCGTCTGTGAAGGGCTTGATGCTGTAGGGAAGGCGGCACTGCTGGCGAACTTTGAGATCTCGTCCTTCGTGAAGCCAACCGATACTGTACGGCTGTGGGTGTGGTGTAGTTGGTAGGCCCAACCGCTTCACGACCTCTGCCAAAATGAGGTTCTTTTGGTTGCCACTGTCGACAATGAATTGTAGTGGCGAACCCTTCACCCACATCTGTGAGTGGAAAAGACATTCCCCCTCCTCTGGATCTTCGGGCTCATTTTTCTGGATCTTGGCAGTAGCAACAGTGGTGCTGGGATCCGCATCAATGATCTGCTTCCCTTTGTCATTCCCCTTGTCGGGTTCTGGCTCAGAGTCGGAACATGCATTTGATTCAGAAGCCTTCAACTCGGCCACGAGCGACTGCTTGGTCCGACACTCACTTGTGTTATGAGTGGGACTCTTATGGAACTCACACCACTTTCCTGTGTCCTTCTTCGGCTTCGTGGTGTTGTTCTTTTCTTGTAGCTTCGATGGGTTGTCCTGGGTCACCCCGCCTTGGCTTTGTCCTTTGGGCTTTGGATTTGCAGATCCAAAGTCTCGCTTCTTCTGTTTGAACTTTTGCTCGATTTTGACAGCGTATCGGTATGCTGTGCCGAGTGAGGAGATGTTCAAGAACTCCATCTCTTCCTGGATGTATCTGTGTAGGCAGCCGCGGTATTTGAGTACCAGAAGCAGCTCATAATCTTTGATACCCAATTGTGTGCGAAGGGTATGAAAAATGTTTGTGAACTCCGGCACATCTTGGTCTCGTCCCTGCCGCAGTGTGGTCCATTTGATGTATTTGTCCTCATAGCTTTTGACAGGGTAGTACTGCTCCTTGATGGCATCCCGGAAGTCATTCCAAGTGGGTGCGGTTGAAAACAGTGACCCTGTACTTTCATCCTTCTGTTCGCAGTAGGTTTCCCACCAGTCCTTGACGTGGGGGCTGCTTTGAGAAGAGCGAAAACAATCTTTTCCCGACTTGAAAATTCATGAACAGAAAAATACCCATCGAGCAGATTTAACCATTTATCTACGGCATCTACGTCTATTTGACCCTTGAAGATGGGGATTTCAAAATTAACTTGTACCTTAAATGGTGTGGCATTTCCAGAGTAGCTGTTGGAAGCCGATGCGTCACCTCTAGGTAGCCGCTGAAGGATTTGGGCAAAGCTGTCCATCATCGCGTTCCTTTGTTGCTCGAGGGCTTCTTCGAGCAAGATTTTGATAGGATCTCCTGCCCCCTCATTTTTCTTCTCATCCGCCATGGGAGGTCGTCGAGATTTGCGAGGCTGGTCTTGCAAAGGTTCGACCAGTTCCAGACCTAACTCCTTATATCCCGACCTCGTTGGGGACATGCAAAGAAAAACAGAGAAAAAGCAGACCGCTCTGATACCACTGATCCAGATTTAAACAGGAACACAATAAAATACAGAGATAACCATAAAGACAAATATGCAGCGGAAATAATACTTCATTTCATTACTGTAAAATACTGAAATATGCTTACAAATAGAAATGGAAATAACCCAGCTAGGGCGATGGTAGCTTATCTTTGAGAAGAGATGTGTTGGCTACATGCCTCTGAACTGTTCTCCAAAAACTGTGTTACAATGAGGCTCGAGGGCCTATTTATTGTTGAGAAATAATGGAAAACCCTTCACATCCCAAAACCTAACCCTAGAAGATGAAACACCAAATTGTGGGCCCCGTTTTTTGGTAAGTTGGTACATCAACTTCCCGGGGTCGCGAATTGGTCGTACTATCTCCGTTTGACGCGCATGATAGCCCGTTGGAAAGATCTCTCCGAGGACTACAACAAAAAAGGTGATTTTTAGATAGAAAAATCGCTGGCGGTGGATTTCCCAAAAAACGTCGTTTAGGGCCTCAAAATGGCTCCGGAAGTTTAGGACCCGAAAAAATGCTAAAAATAGTAAACTGTGCTATAATCAAGGAAACAGAAAAACTGAAAGAGACAGTTGTGGGGGTCCAAATGGGATAGGTGGGTGGCCACCAACATCCATCTAGATCATTCCTCCCCCCTTAGGAAGCAATGGTCCCCATTGCGTTGAGTTCCTCCCTGAGATGAGGAAGCTTCTGCTAAGCTAGGTCTCTGGTGAGCTGTTCTGCAATCTCTGATGTATCCAGAAATGGTGGGGAGCATGGTCGGCGACGGTCCACATTGAACACTCGGTGCAAGCGAAGGAATGGAGGGATGCTGTGCTTCAAAGCATTGTTTCCCGTAGCCCTGTTACTAGTGTAAGGACCATGTCGAAGTGGTCTGAGTTTCTGATGGGTTCTTGTAAGGCGTTCCCTCTGCAAATGTAACCAAACTTTGTCGCCCACCTGAAACTTGTGTGGTACCCCTCCGGGTAAGGAGAAGTTGTTCCTGTGTTCTGTCACGACTGTATCCCTCTGTTGCTGCTGCTGTGTGGAGGAACCCTTCGCGGGGGTCATGGATGTAGCAACGATCTTCCCCTTACTTTGGGAGTGAACCAGACAGAAAATAAATTTCCTAGTATGTGAGATGAGCTTGTTGCATTTCTTAGCAGTGATCAAAGAGGTGGCGGTAGGTGGGGCTACCTCCGGTATCCTGTATAATGAATTATCCAAAGAAATGATGACAACGCGAGGCCTTGACTCATACACAGCATGTCGCCTCCGCAAGTATGGCTGGCCTAATAGTACATCACAAACATCCAGAGGTGTAACATCACACAATACCTCGTCTGTGAAGGGCTTGGTGCTGTAGGGAAGGCGACACTGCTGGCGAACTTTGAGATCTCGTCCTTCGTGAAGCCAACCGATACTGTACAGCTGTGGGTGTGGTGTAGTTGGTAGGCCCAACCGCTTCACGATGTCTGCCGAAATGAGGTTCTTTTGGCTGCCACTGTCGACAATAAATTGCAGCGGCAAACCCTTCACCCACATCTGTGAGTGGAAAAGACGTTCCCCCTCCTCTGGATCTTCGGGCTCATTTTTCTGGATCTTGGCAGTAGCAACAGTGGCGCTGGGATACACATCAAAGATCTGCTTCCCTTTGTCATTCCCCTTGTCGGGTTCTGGCTCAGAGTCAGAACATGCATCTGATTTGGAAGCCTTCAACTCGGCCACCAGCGACTGCTTGGTTCAACACTCACTTGTGTTATGAGTGGGACTCTTGTGGAACTCACACCACTTTCCTGTGTCCTTCTTCGGCTTCGTGGTGTTGTTCTTTTCTTGCGGCTTCGATGGGTTGTCTTGGGTCACCCCACCTTGGCTTTGTCCTTTGGGCTTTGGATTTGCAGATCCAAAGTCTCGCTTCTTCTGTTTGAACTTTTGCTCGATTTTGACAGCGTATCGGTATGCTGTGCCGAGTGAGGAGATGTTCAAGAACTCCATCTCTTCCTGGATGTATATGTGTAGGCAGCCGTGGTATTTGAGTACCAGATGCAGCTCATAATCTTTGATACCCAATTGTGTACGAAGGGTATGAAAAATGTTTGTGAACTCCGGCACATCTTGGTCTCGTCCCTGTTGTAGTGTGGTCCATTTGATGTATTTGTCCTCATAGCTTTTGACAGGGTAGTACTGCTCCTTGATGGCATCCCGGAAGTCATTCCAAGTGGGTGCGGCTGAAAACAGTGACCCTGTACTTTCATCCTTCTGTTCGCAGTAGGTTTTCCACCAGTCCTTGATGTGGGGGGCTGCTTTGAGAAGAGCGAAAACAATCTTTTCCCGACTTGAAAATTCATGAAGATAAAAATACCCATCGAGCAGATTTAACCATTTATCTACGGCATCTGCGTCTATTTGACCCTCGAAGATGGGGATTTCAAAATTAACTTGTACCTTAAACGGTGTGGCATTTCCAGAGTAGCTGTTGGAAGCCGATGCGTCACCTCTAGGTAGCCGTTGAAGGATTTGGGCAAAGCTGTCCATCATCGCGTTCCTTTGTCGCTCGAGGCCTTCTTTGAGCAAGATTTTGATAGGATCTCCTGCACCCTCGTTTTTCTTCTCATCCGCCATGGGAGGTCATCGAGATTTGCGAGGCTGGTCTTGCAAAGGTTCGACTAGTTCCAGACCTAACTCCTTATATCCCGACCTCGTTGGGGACATGCAAAGAAAAACAGAGAAAAAGCAGACCGCTCTGATACCATTGATCCGGATTTAAACAGGAACCCAATAAAATACAGAGATAACCATAAAGACAAATATGAAGTGGAAATAATACTTCATTTCATTACTGTAAAATACTGAAATATGCTTACAAATATAAATGGAAATAACCCAGCTAGGGCGATGGTAGCTTATCTCTGAGAAGAGATGTGTCAGCTACATGCCTTTGAACTGTTCTCCAAAAACTGTGTTACAATGAGGCTCGAGGGCCTATTTATTGTTGAGAAACAATGGAAAACCCTTCACATTCCAAAACCTAACCCTAGAAGATGAAACGCCAAATTGTGGGCCCCGTTTTTGGGTAAGTTGGTACATCAACTTCCCGGGGTTGCGAATTGGTCGTACTATCTCCGTTTGACGCGCATGATAGCCCGTTGGAAAGATCTCTCTGAGGACTACGACAAAAAAGGCGATTTTTAGGTAGAAAAATCATTGGCGGTGGATTTCCCAAAAAACGTCGTTTAGGGCCTCAAAATGGCTCCGGAAGTTTAGGACCCGAAAAACTGCTAAAAATAGTAAATTGTGCTATAATTAAGGAAACAGAAAAACTGAAAGAGACAGTTGTGGGGGTCCAAATGGGATAGGTGGGTGGCCACCAACATCCACCTGGATCAATATGCCCAAGGAGTTAGAACCAAAGGCCTATCTGATGATCACTTAGAATTGCAACTCAGGGGTTGGGGGATTTTTTGTCTACAAATAGTCCAATTGCTCGATTGCCGACTAGCCAACTTAACATGCATTTTGAGTCTTCCTACCTTGGGTCCCACATTGGTCGAGAGGTGTCCCTCACATCATTGGATTGCGTGAGGACACTTGCTACACGAATCACTAAAAAAATATGCCACCATAACACCATTCATTGCCAGAACTATCTTAGCCCCCTTTCTTAGCCGGGTCCCACATAGGTTGGGGGTAAATGGTTAGTCCTTTGTACTCCTACCAAAATCTTATGATGAGCTGACCTACTAACTAGGACAAAGGCTTGAATGGCTTGAATTCTTCACAAATATGCCTAATTATGAAATTTCTTACAAAAAGAAATTTCTTGCAAAAAACAAGGTCTATGCATAACCTTGGGGCCTAAAACTCTACCAAACTTCAACTGGACATAAATCCATGCTGTGAAGATAAATCTCCTCTCCGGATAGAGGAAATATCTCTAGCCTAATGAGTGGGTATAGCAACAAAATGAACAAACTAATGCAAACTTTCCTAGCTTATGTTTAAAAATGCAGAGAGAGAGAGAAGCCTACCTCACTTTGATGCTAATTGCTCAATCCTTTGATGATGAATTCAATCCCTTAGCTTCTAGGCTCGCTCCTTGCTTTTTTCTTACGTCTGAGTACCTACAAGAGAGATCAAAGGACAATACAATATACAAGAGCATACATAGTATATATCAAACATAAACTACTCGATAGATCAAGGAGTATCAAGCTAAATGCATAAATATTTAGACATTTATGGAAAGTGAACATCAGATGTATATATTAATAAATAAAAAAGGGAAGCATACAACCATTGCCTTGATGTTGGAGACCTCATTTTGGTGGATGTCCAAGTCTAAGCCAAGACTCTTCAAGCACTCCTTCTCCAAGTTAGATGGGCAACATTTGGGCATAATCTCAACATAGGAATGCAGGCAATCAATGACCAACCATTTAGGGATGGAGGGGATTTGATTTATAGGAAGGGAGAGGGAGTTAGGGATCCACAAAAGAGGTATGAAGGCCCACATCTCAAGGGGAAGGCCCTTAAAGGTATGATCAAGAGCTCCAAATGGGAGAGCTCGACAATATCTCTACCCAACAACATCCAACTTGTTGTTCTCGAAGTTTCTAGCATGCGAAGCTTCTCCTCCATTTTGAGAAAACCTACTAGAAGATGTTCATCACAGGATTTCATATCAAAACCCATGCTGGCAGTGCTAGGTCAAAGAACTGTATCCTGTCATCAGCATGGGCAAGCAGTGGAGCAAAGAGCGTTGGTCCTAAAATTTAGGGTTTCAGTCAACCTTCTCCATAATTGACTCAGGGCAGTTTTTCTTCCATTCTTCAAGGATGTTTCAGTATGTGTTTCATGATGAGTACACTTCACAGTTGTCAACATTTTGGCACTTCACAATGTGGAATAGGAAGTGTGGAAAAATATTGTGTAACAAATTCCCCCTAAAGCATGAAGGCAAAACATGGAGTGATGGGTGAAATGATTTACAAGTCAAGGCAAGGACCGAAAAACACCATCAGGAGACTTGTAAATCAAGCATATACATATACATATCTAACATATGTAATATAAACGTGCCTAATGATACATGAATAGGCATCTAATAATACATGAATCCACCACATGGGCGCAACCATCTGAATAGAAGTGATAATGTGCATGGATCAACGGTATGGATCACATATATGGACCCACGGTATGTCAAAACCATCCGTATAATCATGAATAACTCACAACTCCACGTAAATTGGATTTTATTAGATGGAATCTAGGGTCTTGAGCTTTGTCCTGATCCGATCAATGTACAAATTCTAGCATGTGAATAGATGTGTCAAAGTTGAACATGATATAAAATCACATGATTACCAGTCAATGATGTAAACCATTAACATGCACGAGAGAAACCACCAATAATGAAAATGGCTCTCAAGGTACAATCAACACAATCTATGAGTGTGAATAATGAAGTTGAATTCGAACACACATAGAATCATTCAATCGAAGGCCAATGATGCAAACCTATCATCGAATGTGAAGAAATTGCCATTAAGGCATGCAATCTCCCAGGTATTGGAAGGGAGTTTCTAGATCATCTTCCTGGATAGTGAGCTAAAGTCGACAGGAAGTGATCTGTCGAAGGAGGGCCATAATGTATCCCACATCATCGACACTCTACAAAATATGTAGTAGAGTAGGTAATTTTGATTCAGGACCGTGGCAAAAAAGTTAGATAATGTATAAGCGATAAAAAAATTGTAGATGGGACTTCTCTTGAACATATCGGTGACACAAATCTAGAGTTTGGCATCATTTGACTCAACATGGGATTAGAGATCATGATGACAAATTAGTATAATCATATGAGATGCAAAATGGATTTCCCTAATCCAAGAAGGCAAGTGATGAAGTGAGGATAACCAAAACCCGACACGAGCAATAGATAAGTGTCATGTTCAAGAGCGACATGCTGCCTTTACACAAAATACAAGAGATGTTCACTTTCATTTCCCCCCCACTATTTCTAGTGAGTACCCCATTATTTTTTATCACAAGCTTGAAGGGGATAGAATATGCTTGCCATATAAGTTCATCCTTCAGATGAATCCATTCTAGTAAGTTTAATGAGCCCTAGGAAGGAGAAACTCGGTCTCGTCATGGTGACAAGTCTTGTGTCGTTTAGGTTTTACGAGTCTGACAAAGGGGTAACTCGACATCTTTTTCATGTTTAGAGAGTTTGAAAAAGAGGCGAAAAATAAAACTCCAAAGGTCCCTTTTCGTAAATAGTCTCTTGAATTTGAAAAGGTAGAAAACTATATCCAAGATAACTGCTTAGCCATGTTCGACTAATGTATTCCTTTCTCGTACAATAGTCTATCTCGGTCCAAAAATGGGTTAAAATTATACTGAGTAGATGCCATTTCATTTACTTTAACAAGTTTGAAATGAAAAGTACTCGACAATATTTTCATGTTTCAAGAGTCAGAAAAGAACTTAAAGATGACTCCAGGGGGTTGCTTTTTCATTTATTTTTGACGAGTCCGAAAAAGTGATAAAATAAAACTCGTTGAATGAGTCGTAATTAATCACCATCACCATGTACCATGACCTCACGCTGCAAAAGTAAAACACACATTACCCATTCCAAGGAAAAATATTAAAATATAATTGAAATATGTCCTAATTTGTTAAAAATATATTTTAAAAACTTATAAAATATCAAAAAAATAAAACAATTTTACCATTTTGCAAACCAGAGAGCATTTTTACCCTATTTTACCTCGATCTTCAGGCAAGGACTACGATTAATCCCGGATGCCATTCATCAAGCCGTTTGCTGCATATAAGAGATCTGTCCATTCCTTTCAATTTAGTTTTAATTTCATGCATTTTCATCCATATATTAGGCTGTAAGGAGGGCTTAACAAAATTTTGTGTCAAGGGCGATCAACACGGGTTTTACCCATCAGACCCGCGCTGTTCAACTTGTGACCAACTGTGGTAGCACGCTGGAAGCATGGAAAAATATACAGACAGACGCGTTGGTGCAGAGTTGCAAAATTTTTGGAAAATCCTCCATGTTTAATGATTTGTTTCCAGATTTGTTTCCATAGAAACTCATGAAATGTTGTTTTATGGATGTTCCACAGGTTAATCAACCAAAAATGGTGATCGAATGGAAAGAAAGAGGACACGAAGCTGAAGACCATCAAGCAACCCAAGACCCAATTGCATTGCTACCCTTCGAGAATTTGGGTTACTAAAATTATTTCGGATTCCTGGGATTAGGATCTAGGTTGAGTTACTGCAGCATTCAATTGGTTGGTGGGATGTGGATTGCCAACTCTTTATGATTGGGGACCAAGAACTTGAGATAGTCATAGATGTCACAGATATCTATTTCATTAAGGGTTTGTCTAGAAGGGGCCAGTGACTTTAGCTATCCAGTTCTCGTACTGGAGGGGAAAGTACGAATATGCTGATTGCGAGACATTGCCCAGGCACTTGGAAAACTGAGAGTGGGAAGATAGACATAAAGACCATCACCAATCTCCCGCTAAGAACAATTATCCATACCATGGCCTAAATAGTTGGGGCTTAGGATTTGCATGAAGCAACAAAGTCTCATTTCTAGTACGCCATTGATTGTCTAAGCCCCACAGTTTTTAACTGGTGTGAGGGATTGTTGGTCAACATGAAGATCCAACTCACGAAATTCAAGTCAAGAAAGCTGAAATAGTTCGGCTATGGATTCATCTTGGTGACGTTCTTCTTGGAACATGCACCATTGTTTCAATATCAGCGGATGGAAGTGGATGCACCAACGCCCAAAGATCCATGGTTTCTGAGGTGGGGTCAACTGATGCCTTTACAGGGAGGTGGTCAATGAATGTCATTTCCCCCAACATTTTTTAGATGGATGTGACAACAACTAATCATAGTAGATGATTGGGTGTACTCTAGCACGAATTTCTGCGGATATATCGACCTTCCACTTCCACCTGGTACACAATGGATCGATGCAAATAAAAACCAGTTTTTAAAGTTTTTGATTTTTTTATATATGTGTACTAAGATTTAACACTTGTGGTTTTTGCAGATGTTGGACCAGAGAGACCTCCATGGGTTTCTCCGATAGCCAAGTGAGTGGCATGACAAATAGAGTATGCTTCTTATGAGGAGGGGGTTGACCCGATCATAGAGGTGGAATGTAACCTGGAAGTCTTGACAAGAGGAATTCTAGAATACATGTGCATTGATGAGGTGCCACTGCAATATCAGAGGAATACTGTAGAGGTGCCCGATAGACTGCATCGGTTGCTGAACCGAGTCATTAAAATGGTTTTGTGCTATCATGAGCACCACGTTGGTGGATAGTTGTCTCTGATCTTTATTTTCCGCACTTATGTAGGCTTGAGAAGTCATGTGTCTCAGAACACAGTTTTTGACATTTTGATTTAATATTTTTTTTTGCAAACACACACACTCTCTCTATATATACATGTTTTCCTGTTATGTTCACTATGTGATGGTTTTTGTTTTACATAAATTGCAGATGTCTATATAATACATAATTAGCCCATGTATTTGTTAATGTGTTCAAACATCTCAGAATATGTTGATAGGTTATCAAATCAAAGTCTCGTTGCAAGAGATGAACTCGAAAATACATTCTCAAAATATGAGGGTTTCAAACTAAATATTGTTTGTTAAGTTTTAGTACAATGAGCTGTGAATCGATATTAATGACTAACTCTTTAATGCCAAGAGCAATAGCTTCTGACAAAATCTCGATAACTGCACTATATTCAGAAATGTTATTAGTAGTACAACCCAATCATATGCCTTGTAAATTCACTAACTCACCATTAGGGTCATAGATTACCCATGCAGCGGAAGATAAATTTCGTGTACTACGACAAGCTCCATCAGCGAAACCGACATAAAGGTTCGATGACATCTGCAATCAAGTAGAACACGTGGTAAGAAGAGGAAAACATGTTTGCAAAAGCAAACAAACACATCAAAACCGACCGCACACTAATAAAAAACACACTAATGTACGAAGTACTTGCACGAAATCACGCATAATACTTTTAGAAGGAGTCCATTTCGGGACTCAGTTAATTGATCAAGAGAGAGTAAAACCGTAGTTTCACCATAGACATGACATGTAAGCATCAACTTGGCCAATTAGTGGAATGATACACATAAATGAAAATGCCCCCATACCCCCTGGGCGAGTGAGGGTTATGAGTAAGAAAATCAATGCCCCATTGCAAAAATTGGCGAACGATAAAGACTCGATGAAAAAGTCTCATGAAGGAGGACGCAAAAATATTAAGCTCATTATGAGAAAAAGTTGCCCCAAGTGAAAGATTTTGAAAATCTCAGGTTGGACTGAGATGTCATTGAGCAAGGTAGCCAAAATGTTTCCCATGCTTCCTTTAGACAACACTTCATGAACCAAAATAGGTGTCTGAAGTGGATGAGTTGGTACATCAAAAACAAGGGTTTATAGACAAGAATAAATCTCACCAAGGCTGGTAGAAATGAGGAACGATGATGGACATCATTCCATTGAGTTTCCTCGAGAGACATAACTTCTTTGATACTCTCATCAATTGGAAATGTCTCATTCAAAGGATCTGGAGAATCCCAAGAACCGAGCCAAGGAGATTGCAAATATGCATCTAGAATCATACTGAAATGATCATGAATTTTAGAAGTTGCCGCAAAAGCCAAAATGACAGCCTGATATGCTTGCTCTACGGCGTTAAGTGACATACCATCACCAAAATTGTCAATATGATTAGGACGGGGAATGAACCAAGGATTGTGATGATTCAAGATCATATTAATTAAAGCGACGTTCAAAGGCGGAAGGGACAAAGTTCCCATAAGGGAAGAGTCTTTGAAAGGACCAACCCCAACACTCTCGTAATGGATATAAGTATTCCCAACATATGGAACATTTCCATTTGAGGAGTTGGAAGAGAAAAAGGCAAGCTGATGGACAGTGACTATTTTACCCTAATGAGGAAAACAAAACACACAAAATAGAGTAGAAACCATGCAAAACATTGCATGGGTCTAGCTACGACCAAGTAGAAGATTGTAATTCAGATTGGCATCGACAACTTCTACTTCCAAGTTAACAGTTTTTCCTTCCAATTGAATTGGAAAGTCATTGAGAATACCATATGGACGGGAACCTCTACCATCGAAAGCTTCCAATGTATTAGGGGACTGGTTGAGAGGTGGAGAGCCAATAAATTTCCAACATGAAAGGGACATGATGCAAGTAGAAACACCCTCATCAATAAGAGTACTATGAATAGTCTTCCCTTTGATAAAAACTTGTATAAGAAAGGCAAGTTCATGCGGGAGACGAGGAACATGGTTTTCTAGATCAAAAGTAATCAGATTCGAATCTGTAGGATCAATCCATCCTATGGAGGATAGTAATGCTTTTCTTTGCGATGGACAAGTCTGGAGGACTTCCAAAGCTGACATCGTTGAAGGCGCTTGAGCTAAATCTTCCACAATATTATAATGTTGAGCAACTCACGCATTCAGATTATATGATGACTTCCAAAGAACACCTTTGGGAAGTGGTTGAATAATGGAATCATTACTAGGTCGTTCAATATGAAGAGGACCAGAATTGGGCGGAGACGAAGTAGAAGGCGTATTAGTGGCATTGTTTTCTACAACCGATTTGGTAGGAGTCTGATAATATTTTGATCGAGTAGAAACAGAGAGAGGTGCTGTACCACTCATAAAAACTTGAGATCCTGAAGATGTAGAGGATTGAGGTTGATCTACTAGTGAAGTCTGCTATGATGGAAAGGCTTCTTTTAACATGACCGATGTCCCCAGGGTGCCTTTTAATAGCTAAATAACCTCAGCATGGAGGGGAAATCCTTGGTATAAAGGTCTTTGTCACATATAAGACAAAAATATTTCAGCTTGAGTTTGATGCATCATCAATCGACAGTTTAGGAGAATCCTGTTTAGGGGTATCAGGTTTAGCCTTAATTTTACCCTTTTTTTTTCTTTCAAGTATTTGTCTACTGTGGTAGATTGGACAAAATTAACCTCAAAAGTTTTACCAATATTTTTGGGAGTATTCGAAGGAGGAGAAGGTGCAGTAGCCGGAACATATTTCTGCTTTGTAGAAGCAGAAGAAGCATTACAAGAAGTTTGAGCTACTAACCCAATAATACCATCAATGGGTAGTGTCTCTACAGGTTTAGAAGATGTCGTTTCAGTTGAAGGTCAAGGAGCATAAGGTAAGAGATCATAAAGTGTGCCAAATTTCGAATATACCAAATCTAGATATTGAGCACAGGCGATGGCTTTTTCTTTAGTCACATAGCCACCCATAACTATGTCTTTGGCGATTTGATTAACAAATGACAAAGTAAACCATTTGGTTAAAAGCTCATTAAGGATTTAGAACTTAATAAGACAACGTTGACGTCTCCATTCATGGATGTGATTGGAGATGTGAGGAGCAGTTGTCTGTTTCAAATATGTTAGGAGATGGGTACCAATTTCATATCGAACTGGTAGCTGGAAGTGAGTAAGAAAATCCATAGGGAAAGTGTTGAAATCTTGAAAGGCACCTCGAAGTAACTCGATGTACCATTTGGTAGTAGCACGCATTAGGGTTCGCTGGAAAAGACAAAATTGAATAAAATCGTCGACCCAAGAGTTGGATGAACACCATACATGGTAGGTCATGACATGAGCTTGGGGGTATTCTCCATAATTTCCTTTAAATTTGGACAATCTCTAGGAATTTTGGTAGGGACCGGAGGCCAATATGGTGAATGAAGTATTGGGTCGTTTGTGAGCCTTGACACGTCTAGTAACTCCAATGTATCTAAAAACAACAATTGAGGATTAAAAGGCATGAAAGGTCTTTGATAAGGTCTAGATTGAGGATTCCAACCTTGTTGCTACTGATTTCCCCCCCATAGTGGCGGATTTTTACCATAGGGATTTTGATACTACCCCCACTGGGAGGAATTGTGACCATACAAAGGCTGAGTTTGCCCCCACAAAGGTGGGTTCTGACCCGAAAAAGTTTGATATTGACTTGAAACAAGCCGTTGAAAACCATAAGGGGGATAGAAAACCTGTGAAGAGTATTGAGTATAGGGTTTTTGATGCAATGATTAACCTTGATGAAAATACAACGATTGACCTTGATACTGCAATGGTTGACCCTGTTGATACAAGGGTTGACCTTGTTGTTGCAATGGTTGCCCTTTCTATTGCAATGGTTCCTCTTGCTGCTGCAATGGTTGTTAATAAGATCCTTGCTACATGTAAGGTCCTTGTTGTACGAAAGGTCCTTGTTTCTAATAGGTTCCTTATGGAATTTGATAGGTTCCTTGCTGATATTGATAGGTTCCTTACTGCTACAATGGGCCTTGCTGCCAAGGATTACTAGCTCCTAAAGGATAATTTCCAGAAGAAGACTGAAACGAACCAGATGACCCAAATGAGGGATTAGGACCAGAGTTCATTTGGGATCCTGCCTGTTGATTGAAAGGTGGATTTTGAGGTTTCTATGAACCATAAGGAGGGTACGACTGTTGGTAAGGTATTTGAGCTGAAAGAGGCTGTTGATCAGGAATTTGACCAGATCCAGATGGAATGGAGGTTCCAATAGGATAAGGAATACTACCAACAGACGTGAGTTTGGAATCCACTCACATAGGTTCCACCGGAAACCTCTCATATTCCTAACGTGACCTCTCATATCCCTGTGAAAATTGTTGTTTCTTCAGTTCCGATTCAACCCACTATTCCGACACAACAGTTACCTTCGTTCCAACCTACAATCCCGGTACAACAGAAAATTTCGGTTAATGCATCTGTAAGTTCCTCAATTACCCCATCAAGTGGACAAAATATGCCACCACCTCATTCGCAGCATGGGGGGAAATTTCCAAATATCCCTCTTGTCTCAAGTGGAACCCATGTGAGTGGATCACAACCTCACATGGTTGGAGTGAGTCAACCTGTTAGTGGTATTCCTAATCCTGCTGAATCATCTATTCCAATTGGAGCAAGTAATTCCCAGTATCAAAAACCTTATTTGACCCAGATACCCCACTAATAGTCTTATGTTCCATATGGTTCATAAGTACTTCAAAATCCACCTTATATTCCACAAGTAGGTCCTCATATGCAACCTGGTCAAATCCTATTCCCGATGCATATGGTCAATTCCCAATTGAAACTTATCAGTACCAACAAGGAATTCCACAAGGAACTGTTCAACAAAAACCTTTGCAACAGTAGGGGTAACCTTTGTAGCAGTTTCAAAAACTTTTACAGCAACAAACACAGTTTTTCCAACAACCGAATCAACCCTTGTATCTGCAAGGTCAACCATTGCAGCAACAAGGTCAACCCTTGTAGCAGCAAAGGCAACCTTTATATCAACAAGGTCAAACCTTGCAGCCACAAGGCCAACCCCTACAGTAGCTAGGTCAACAATTTTATCACCAGGGTCAGCAGTTGCAATAGAAACCTTACAATCCATATGCCACACATATTTTTTATCCACCTTATGGTTCTCAATGGCCTATGACAGGTCAATATGAACCTTACCTTGGACAAAACCCACCTTTGTGGGGGAAGAATCCACCTTGTTATCAGGGTACCCCTTAGTGGGGGAAAAATCAAGCTCCTTATAGTCGAAATCTTCGACTTTGGGGGCAAAACAATTATCAACAAGGACAAAATCTGCAAACTAGGCCTTATCAAAGGCCTTACATGCCTTTCAACCTGCAATTTCCATTTCTAGCGACGTTGGAACTATCAGATGTCTTAAGGCTCACTAGTGATCCAATACTTCATTCACCTTATTGGCCTCTGATTCCCACTAAGATTCCTAGCGATTGCCCAAAATTCGAAGGAAAAGCTAAAGAAGACGCTCAGGCCCATGTGATGACTTATCACTTATGGTGTTCTTCCAGTTCCTACATTGACGACCCTGTTTGTCTACGTCTCTTTCAGCGAACCTTGACAGGTGTTGCCACGAAATGGTAGATTGAGTTACCTAGAGGTACCTATTTAGACTTCAATTCTTTTTCCACGGCCTTCCTCACTCACTTCTAGCTACTGGTTCGTTATGAAACTACTACCCATTTGCTTACATCTTTGAAACAAGATATTGCTTACCACATATTCGATCACATCCATGAGTGGAGACGTTGGCATCACCTCATCAAGTTTGAAATACCTAATGAGTTGTTAACTGAATAGTTTACCAAATCATTCGTCAACAAAATCGCTGCAGACATAGCAATGGGAGGTTGTGTTACTGTAGATCAAGCCATTGCCCGTGCCCAATATTTAGATTTGGCATATTCTCAATCTGGCACGTTATATGAGATCTTGCCTGATGCTCCAAGGCCATCTTCAGGTCTAACATCTTCGAAGTCTCCGGGCGTACCACTTGTCGATGGTATTATTGGATAACTATCCCAAACTTCCAATAAAGCTTCTTCGAAGCAAAAATCTGTCTAGAATAGTGCATCCAATCCTCCTTTGAAATCCTCTTCGAATCCTGGTAAAACCTCTGACGTTAATGTCGTTCAATCTACCACGACATATAAAGCCTCAAAAGGTAAAAAGAAAGGTGAAGGTAAAGCAAAATTTGATACCCCAAAACAAGATCCTTCTAAGCCATCTACTGATGATGCCTCCAAATGCAAGCCTAAGTATCATTGCCTCATTTGTGAGGAAGATCACTATACCAAGGATTGTCCCCATCGTGCGAAAGATGGTCGCTTTTTGAAAGGGATGCCAACTGTACTGAAAGAGCCATTTCCATCACATCAGACCCAGTTGGTAGAACAACCACAATACTCTGCCTCTTCAGGTTCTCAAGTTTACATGAGTGGGACAATACCTATTTCTATTGCCACCCAGTCAAAAGATTATCAAACTCCTCAAAAGCCACTAATACACCTTCTACTTCCTCTCCACCTAGTTTTGGTCCTCTTCATATCTAGATACCTAATAATGAATCCATCATCCGACTGCCTCCTAAAGGTGTGCTTCAGAAGTCATCTTATAATCCAAACACTAGAGCTGCTCAACATTACAATATTGTCGAAGATCTAGCTCAAGCACCTTCGACGATGTTTGCCTTGGAAGTTCTCCAAACTTGTCCAACGTAGCGGAAATCATTATTATCTGCTATAGGAGGAATTGATCCCACAGATTTCAATTTGATCACTTTTGATCTAGAAAACCATTTTCCTCGTCTTCCCCATCAAATTGTGTTTTTAATTCAAGTCATTATAAAAAGAAAGACGATTCATTGGACTGTCATTGATGAGGGTGCTTCCACCTGCATCATGTATATTTCCTATTGGAAGGCCATCAACTCTCCACCTCTCAATCTGTCTCTGAATATCTTACAAGCCTTTGATGGCAAAGGATCTCATCCTTATGGTATTCTCACAAGTTTTCCCATCACATTGGAAGGGAAAACTATCGAATTAGAAGTAGAAGTCGTAGATGAAAATTTGAATTATAACCTTCTACTTGGACGAAGTTGGACTCATGCCATGTTTTGTCTGGTTTCATCTTTGGTCCATGTGCTCCGTTTCCCTCTTGAAGTGAAAATCGTCATCGCTGATCAATTGGCCCTTTTCTCGTCTGGTTCTTCAAATGACAATGTCACATATGTGGGAAATACCGATATTACCTATGAGAGTGTGGGGGCAAGTATTTTCAAAGACTCTGCTTTAATAGGAATTTTTTTTCTCCCACCTCTGCATGTCTCCTTAGTCAACATGATCTCAACCTCAAGTGATCCATGGATCATCCCTACTCTGGATCAGGTTGATTCTTTTGGTGATGCTATGGTGCTAAGTCCTTTAGAAAAATATTATCAAGAGGTTATTTTGGCTTCAGCGGCTACTTCTGAAAGTCATACTATTCTTAGTATGCACTTGGACACGTATTCGCAATCTCCTTGGCTTGGTTTTTGGGATTCTCTAGATCCCTTGAACGAGATATTTCCCACTGACGAGAGTATTGTTGAGATCATGTCTCTTGACAAAACTCCCTAGAATGATGCTCATCATCATTCCTCATTTCTTCCAAGTCTTAGTGATATTTATTCATGTCTTTCGATTTTTGTTTCTCATAACCCGACACATCCACTTCAAACACCTGTTTTGGTGCACGGAGTTCTATCCGAAGGTAATATGGGAAATATTACTGTTACCATGCCAATTGACATTTACATTAAACCTTGGATTTTCAATAACATCCACATCGGGGTTTCTGTTCTCCCAAAGAGATCAGGGTTTACACTGACCTGTTTAAAGAGTTTGGCGATGTCTTTGCCTAGTCGTATGAGGAAATGCCTAGTATCGATCCAACTATAGTGGTGCACGGAATACCTACTTATCCTATTGCGAAGCCCATTCGACAATGGCTCCATCTGGTGCATCCTAGAAAGGTTGCTACTATTAAGGGAGAAGTTGAAAAAATTCTAAAGGTTGGTTTTATTTACCCCATCCCATTGACAGACTGGGTTTCCAATATCATACCCATCTCTAAAAAGCAGGGAACAATTCAAGTTTGTGTTGATTACCGCGATATCAACTGAGATGTCCTAAAGACAATTATCCCACTCCCTTTATTGATTAGATCATTGATGAGTGTGCTGGGAGTGAGATCTTTTCATTTATGGATGGTTTTTCTGGTTATAGCCAGATTAACATATTACCCGCTGATTAACACAAAACTGCTTTCATCTGTCCATGGGGGACTTTTGCTTATAAGAAGCTCCCTTTCGGTCTCAAAAATGCTGGTGCTACCTTCCATAGAGCGATGTCATATGCCTTTCATGATATTAAACACATTGTTCAACCTTATTTAGACTACTTACCAGCTCATTTTGCTAAGCGTTGTGACCATCCGGACCACCTTCGAGCAATCTTTCTATGTTGTCGACACCATAATATTCGTCTCAATCCACATAAATGGTATTTTGCATCGAATCTGGTCGAATCTTGGGTTTTGTTGTGTCTAAAGAAGGAATCTGAATAAATCCTTTGAAAATAGAGGCTATTTTAAATCTACACCCTCCTTCATCCCTGTTTGCAGAGTTTGTAAGGGAAGGCCAATTTTCTTCATCGTTTTGTCCCTAATTATGTTGAGCTTGCCAACAGATTTAATCACTTTCTTAAGAAGGGGATCCCATTTATTTGGGATGAAATTGCTCAACAATCTTTCGATGCTCTAAAGAAAACACACATTAGTGCTCCTTTATTGCATCCCCCCGATTACCACAGCAATTATTTCTAGTATTGGGCAGTGACTGACAATACTATTGGAATGGTACTAGTTTAGGACGATGAAGATGGCAGTGAACACATGGTTTATTATTTGATTCGAAATCTTATTGACACAGAAACTCGATATGCTCATGTCAAGAAGCTCGCCTTGGCACCGGTCCATGCTGTCCAAAAATTTCACCATTATATTCTTTTACAGAAAACCACAATGATTTCTGACTGTAACCGCATGACTATATTCTAACGTGTCAGTTTCTTGGGGGAAAATACTTTAAATGGATCGTCATCCTGCAATAATTTTATTTGGAGTTTACAGCTGCCAAATCAAAGAAGTCACTAGTTTTTGCCGAATTGATTTGCCCTTCCTTCTACAAATACCTCCACAGATTTTACTGAGTAGATTCCTGTTGACACCTTGTTTCTCATCAGTAGTCTTGACCCATGGTATAGAGATATTATTGTTTATCTTCAGACCCAGTGATCTGATAATGAGATCTAAGACAATAATAAGGTATTATAGACTCATGTGCCTAGATTTGTCTATGTTATTTTATGCAATGGATCGATAAGATTGTGAAATACACAGATAATGAAGCAGTAAACAAAAACATAATAGACAACACATAACACAACAAATTTAATGAGAATTTCACCCAATACTCCTGGGCTACATCTCTTGGTCCAGCCTTCAGTGGTGGCCTCTCTATTATGTCTTCAAGCAGAGTTTTTACAACAGTATGAGCTCAATTTGAGACTCAATACACAACAGATATAACAGTAAGAGTTTGCTTGAACCTCTCAAGCCTTCTCTGAGTACACAGACTCTCTTAATCACTCTCTGTCTTAGCTCTGTCTCGGCACTGCCTGCAATACTGCTTGCTTCTGTTTGCTCTTTGTCTGTGGCTTTAAAGCCAATCTGGGCTGCCTGTTCGTTTCTCCTTCTTGGCTTTCTGTCTCCCAGCCTCTGTCTGCTCGAATCCCTCTTCTAGTGTTACACAATCATTGCATAACGCCTAAAGGGGAGGTGGCCACCTATTCTGCAATGTAAGAGTGCCTCGGGCCTTTGGAACCCCTGAAACAACCGCTCTCTGTTAACACAGAGAAATGTATTCGAACTGAGAAAATTCGCCAAAACATTGTTCATTTCAGACTTCAAAAGTGCTTAAATACTGTCTATTCCTCTACCGGGTCTGTCCTCATCGCTATCACAAGTCGCTTCGGCCTTGCTCCTTTGTATTTTAAAAATACGTTAAAAATCATGAAAACAACGTAAAAATGGCTTATGGCGGATTTGAAATAATATACAATAGCTTTAAGGAACCCTTTCGGGTCTGGCTTATCGCATCGACGCTTCATCCTTTGTATTTCATTTAATAAATGAAATACGCAAAACACATTAAAAATTCCTTTTCTGTGGATCTCAAATCTTATGAAATAATATTTATATAACCGTCGGGTTTGGTTTGTCAGATCGCATATGTATGTGTATATCGCCCGCTCCTCTTGTGTAGTCCTGATTGCGATATCGCGATGCAATTGACCGCAATTGCATATCGCGATAACCCCAGGCTATTGTAAGTGCTCTTGTAATCTCCAATAGTGATCCTGCGATGCAACATGGGTAGTCAATCTGCGTGCTTGATCGATGGTCCTAGTTGACTCCGCTTGTCGCTATCGCAAGTTTTATATGGTCTGCGTTGATATCCATTGTCTTCTTGTGCCGATTACGATTTTCCGATTAGATCTGGACCGTTGATTGGCCAGATCTAATGACTACTGTGCATTCACTGTTCACGCTCCCAATACTCTGTTTTTCACTGTTTTCACGTGTTTTTGGCCTCCCGATAGTGTTTTTCCGCCATTCTAAAGGCTTTTCGCATGTGATTATTTTGATCTTTGGCATGATTTTAAGAGATTTTTAAGACTTAGAGAGCATTCTAGGATCCATTTGGATCACCTAGACTTTTCGATCCGAGTTGTCTCGATTTGACCGTCGCCGCATCTGACATCAGTCTTAACCTTATCGGATTATTGGTGATATGTTGTACTGAGTCGGTATTGATTATGTTCTTCACATATGTTTAACACTTAAAGAGGCTAAACGAGTCCTAAATGACTGCCACTCTGGGGCATGTGGTGGTCACATGTCAGGCTATGCCACTGCTTAGAAGATCCTTCGCACTAGTTATTTCTAGCCTTCTATCTTCAAAGATTGCATTTTGGCAGTTCAAAAGTGCCATGAATGTCAGATATATAACCGTAAACAGCGCGCCCCGCCAACACCCTTACACCCAGTTGTTACCGTTGGCCCATTCGCTAAATGGGGAATTGATTTCATGACCTGTAACCCTCACTCAACCGGGGGGCATGGCTATATCATCATCACCATCGACTATTTTACTAAATGGGCCAAGGCGATGCCCACATATAATGCTAACGATACAACTGCTGCTCAATTACTCTTTCACCATGTCATAGCCCATTTTGGTGTCCCTCAAGCCATTGTCACTAATCACGGATCCCATTTTCATCAGTACATGATGGTAGAGCTTACTGCTTAGTTGGGTCTATGTCACGACAACTCAACTCCTTACTACCCATAGGCCAATGGCTAAGTTGAAGTAGTTAATAAAGTCTTAGTTACTATGCTTCAATATACCATTGGGAAGCATAAAAAGGATTGGCATCTCATGTTGTTTTTGACTCTTTGGGTTTACTGAACCTCAACTAAAACTAGCTATCAAACTACTCCCTGATACCTCACCTGAAGAGGAACGTTTACTTTATCTCAAGAGGCTTGATGAAACCCGTCATATTGTTGTGCTGGTTATAGAAGCACAGAAAAAATGAGTTAAATCTCATTATAATCAAACTGTTTCTCCATGACTTTTCGTTGAAGGTGACTTGGTCTTGTTGTACGACCAAGCCAATGATAAGTTGGGAGCTAGGAAGTTTGAACCTATGTGGCATGGGCCATACATTGTTAAACGTGTTTTACAAAAAGGCGCTTATGAGTTGGTTGACTACCAAGGTAATGCATTAGCACAACCCTACAACGAGCTTTATCTGATAAAGTATTATGCATGATTTCTATATGATTACTTTTGTACATTAGTGTGTGAATTCATTAGTGTGCATTTTGAAATTTTTTTGTGATTGTTTTCTTTGCATACATGTTTCCTCTGCTTACCTTGTGTTCCACTCGGTTTGCAAATGTCATCAAATCATTATGTCGGTTTTGCTGATGGTGCTTGTCGTAGCACACATAACTTATCTTCCGCAGCTTGGGAACTCTTCACCCCTAATGGCGAGTTGATCAATTTACAAGGTATTTGACTGGGACGAACAACTAATAATATTTCCGAGTACAGTGCAGTTATTGAACTGTTTTTAGAAGCAATTTCTCTCGGAATCAGAACTTTTGTTTTTAAGTTAGATTCACAACTCGTTGTGCTACAATTAAATGGTCATTGTTCAGTAAGAAATCCACAACTTTTGCGCATGTATCTACGTTTTCAATTACTGGAAAGAAACTTTGATTATATTACATATCAACGCATTCCACGAAATTTGAATACATTAACATATGCATTAGAAAATTATGTTTTAGATAAACATTTGCATCACTTGTAAAAAACAGAACACATCATCATGATATATGAACACATAAGTAGACAATAGAAACATGCATATGTATATATATATTTATCAAGTCTGTCAAAGTTTGTTGTGTCAAAATCTCAAAAAATAGCGTTCTGAGACACACAAATTTAAAAGCCTACAACAATGCAGATAATACGACTAGGAATAGGCTATCCACCCACATGATGTTCATGGTAGCATGAGACAACTCTAATCACTCGGCCTAACAATTGACAAAGTCTTGCGTATACTCTCACTTTGTGCCTCTGGTAGCGCAGCGACACGTCATCTATAGTAGCGTACTCTGGAATCCACCGAGTAAGGACTTTCAGGTTCTGCTCCATCTCCACTATAGGATCTACTCCTTTCTTGTATGAAGCTTCTTCCTCTACTTGGCGTACTACTTGATGAGCTATCAAAGACATTCCGGGAGGTCTTTCCGGCCCCACATCTGAAAATTTATCATAATTAAACTCTCAAATACACTTCAAAAAAAAAAATTATAAAACTTGAAAAATTCCAAAAAACAAGTTTTTACCTGCATCGGTCCATTGTGCATTAGGTGGTAGAGGAAGATTTAGGTCTCCTTTGAAGTCTGTGCCCACATAGGCATAGTCATCTACCACGATTAGCTTTTGGCGTAACCAACCAAAGAACGGCGTAGGGGAATTCATCTGTTGACCTCCTCCACCTTGAGGCATAATCTCACTCCATTTGAGTAACCTCGGATCTCTTAGAGCTAGATTGTCCACCTCTACCCACTGGTAACAAAACAAAGGAACACACTCTAAGAAGAATGTGACTAAGATTGATCCAAACTCAAACTTCTTCAGGCATCCTATTTTTCACTTGGTCAACTGTCTTTTCATGTTAACCAACAATCCTTCACACCAATTAAATACTGTTGGAGTGAGATAGTCCACTGCATATTGGAACTGAGATTTTGTTGCCTCATGCAATGCTTGAGCCCTAGCTATACATGCCATGGTATGTAGAATAGTCCTCAAGGGAATGTTGTCAATGGTTGCTATCTTAAACTTTCCACTCACGATCATTTTTTCACCTGGGAAATGCCTTCTGATCAGGGTATTAGTGCTCTCTCATCCAGTACGAGCCCCAAAGAGTTGGACCCTCTCTCCTCTCTTGCATAGTTCAGTGATGAAATAGATGTTAGATACCTCTAGCTCCATTTCTTGATCTCCAATGATCAAGATATCGTGACTAAAATCCCATAATCCTATGATATATTTTAGCCGCTCATTCTGAGCTTTGAGTCCTGGGGTTTGAAAGAACTTAAGCAACCCACAGTCCCTCAAAGCATCAACACATGCTTTGCTTTGGGTAGCTTGATGGTATTCCACCTCATGGCCTCTCTCTTTCCATTATATGGGCATATCCATTGAAATATCCAGCAAATAATCCATAAAAAATATTTATAAGCCTTTCCATGGATTAAAATTTCAAAAAAACCAATTAAGATAGAGTATTTCTCGTTTTATTTTTCACTCTGCACCCAGCACGACTATTCAAATTATTTTTGCGCTAGCAGTGCGAGGGTCTTTTGGGCTAAGTGGTGATCAATGCGGATCTGATGACCAGACTCACGCTGATCACCCCTGATAATAAAAACGAAAAATCCTCATCTTAAATGATCAAAACTTCTATGAAATGGCCAAAAAATGGTATGAAAAGAAAGAGAAAGGGAAGACTTGCAATTTACGGTTTGCGAAATGGTGCCCCAGATCTGCCACACCACTTACCTGAAGAATTAGAGAAAATAGGGTAAAATGAACTTTCCAAATTACTCAAAGTGAAATGGTAAAATGTTTTGTTACTTTTTGTCTATTTATATGTTTTCAAATACATTTTTACCAATATTTTATTATTTTTCTCGATATCGGTGATGTGTGGTTGTCTTTGTGCAGTTACAAGATCTTTTGGTGGTAACAGTGATCATTTTTGACCGATTCAATGAGTTTTTTAAATCTCTTTTTTGGACTCGTTAAAAATAAATGAAAAAGGAACCCCCTTGGAGTCATCTTTAAGCTCTTTTCTGACTCTTGAAAGATGAAAATATCGCTGAGTACTTGTCTTTTCGAACTCATTAAATTAAATGAATTGATGTTGTCTTAGTATATGTTTACCTCTTTTTCGGGTTGGGATTGACTATTTATGAAAAAGGAACACCTTGATAGACATTGTCAAGAGGTTCTCTCGAATATTGTTTTCTACCTTTTCGGGTTCGAGAGACAAATTACAAAAAGGGACCTGATGGAGTTTTCTTTTTCGTCTCTTTTTCAAACTCTCTAAATATGAAAAAGACACTGAGTTAATATTTCGTCAGAATCGTAAAAATTAAATGACGAAAGACCTGTCACCATGATGAGACCGAGTTTCTCCTTCCTAGGACTCATAAAACTTATTAGGATGGATTCATTCGAAGAATGAACTTATATGACAAGCATATGCTATCCCCTTCAAGCTCGTGATTATAAATAATTGGGGTAGTCACTAGAAATAGTGGGGAAAATTTAAAGTGAAATATCTCTTGTATAGGCAACATGTCACTCTTGAACATGACACTCATCTGTTTTTCATGTCAGGTTTGGGATATCCTAACTCAGTCACTTGTCCTTCCGGGTTTGGGTGATCCATTTTTCCTTTCATCTGACTATTCCACTTCGTCATCATGACCCTTGGTCCTATGTTGAGTCAAATGCTGCCACACTTCGGAGTCGTGTCGTTGATATGTTCAAGAGAAGTCCTATCTATAGTTTACTACCTATACATTGTCTGACCTTTTGCCACAGTCCTAGATCATACTCATTTATTCCAATTTATTCCTTGTTTCGTGTCGATGATGAGGGAATCATTTTGGCCCTCCTTCGACAGGTCACTTCATGTCGACTTCAGCTCATTATCCAGGAAGATGACTTAGAAACTCCCTTTCAGTACCTTAGAGCTTGCATGCCTTAATGGCAAGTTCTTCGCATTTGACGACAGGTTTTCATCATTGGCCTTCGATCGGATGATTCCATGAGTGTTCGACTTCAGATTCATTTTCACATTCATGGATTGTATTGTCATACCTTGAGATCCATTTTCATTATTGGTGGTTTCTCTTGTGCCTTTTAATGATTCACATCATTGGCTGGTAATCACGTGGTTTTCTAGCAGGTTCGACTTTGACACATTCATTCGCATGTTAGAATTCGTGCTTTGATCAGGTTAGGGTGGAGCAAAAGACCCTAAGTTTTGTCTTATATGACTCAGGCTGCGTGGGGATATGTATTATTCATGATTGTATACATGTTTCCTCTTTACGGATGGTTGTGACCATACCGTGGGACCTTATATCTATGATGATGATCCTTCTATATCGGGTGGCTGCGTCCATACCGTAGATATTTTCACATGGTCCTTTCTATCCAGATGGTTGTGTCCATACCATGGATTCATGTTTTGATATATATGACAGAGGTATCAGATATGTATATGTATATGCGTCCTTGTTTTGTAGGTCTCCTGACGGTGTTTGTTCTAGTCCTTGCAATAGCTCGTAAAGAATCTCAGCCATCACTCCCTGTTTTTGCTTCGTGCTTTAAGGGGCATCTGCTACACAATATTTTGTCACACCTCCTGCACTTCCCTGTCTTATACCCCAGAGTGAAAAAACCTTGACAACTATCCAGTGTACGTATCCTGATATGCAGTCTAGATCCTCCCTGAAGAATTAATAAAAAGTTACCTTGAGCCTTTCCCGAGAAAAATGAGCTCAAAACACTAATTTTTGGGTCAGCGCGACTATTACACTGCCCTCTCGTGCTGATGGCAGGTTACACCATATGAGCCTCACGTTGCTAGTGCGGATTTGGCCTGGATAATTGTGCTGATCCCTAACAAACAAGTTTTCCCAAAGAGGAGGAGAAGCTTCGTGATCTAGAGGCTTCCAAAATGACGAGCTAGATGATGTTTGTTGTGGATGTGGTTAAATTCTCCCAATATTATCCTTTGATCTTATCACTATGAGATTCTTCCTTGACATGAGGACCTTCCCCTATCTTTGGTGAGATCCTAACTCCCTCTCCCTGCCTATATATTCATTCCCCTCCATTCCTAAATGGTTGGTCTCTGATTATGTTCACTCTTATGCTGGGATAGTGCCTACATGCTATTCACTTTGTCTTGGAGAAAGAGTGGTTAGAGAGCTTGAGCTTAGACTTAGACATTCACTCAAGGAGGGCTACTAACATTAAGGCCTGGGTTGTATGCTTCCTCTTTTTTTTATTAATATATACAACTGTTGGTTCACTTTCCATAAATTCTTGTGTCAATGCTTCATTTATCTTAATGCTCCTTGATCTGTTAAGTGGATTACGTTTAATTATGCTTGTTTCACTTTTATACTTTGTTGTGTTTTTGGCCTCTTGTGCAGGTATTCAAATGCTGTGAGCATCAGAGGAGAAAGTGATCAAGATCTTCAACAAAAGAGTGCATTATAGCATCAGAGCGAGGTAGGCCCCCTTCCTCTTCTCTTGCTTTGATTGTAATCTAGGAAAGTGTCTTGTAGATTCTCTCATTTGTTGCTAGACCCACTCATTGGGCTAGAGGGATCGTCTCAGTCTATAGAGAGGATTTACCTAGACAACGGAGGTACATATGGAGGAGGAGGTTGCCCCCCATGAGATGGGATAGGGGGTGGTACATATTTCTCACTCAATGGAGGAGGTGTAACCATTGTAGAGGTCAAAGTAGGAGTTGAAGATCCTATAGGGACATTAATTGTCCCAATCGTGTCTGTAGGCTGAATAGGAACCGAAGAAACTGCAGTTTGAACAAGAATTTGGGAAGCCACGTTTGATAATGCTAGATGACCATATCGGATGATGATAAAGCGAAGATGCGCTTGGAGTACCTGAAACCAAATGACCAAGAGAGGTATAACCTGGCGGGAATAAAGGTTCACTACTTTCAGGTGGTGGAGTTGGCCCACTCCCCATATGAGGAGAGGACACATATGGAAAGCCTTCAGTCAAAAAGTGATATTCAGATTCATCGCCAACAACAGGAGTATGGGTGGCTAAGACTTCTAGACGAGGTTCTCAAGGAGAGGTTGTAATCTCACCTTCTAATGCCATTGGTGGAAACAATTGGTGAGGAGGAATCCACAATGAACAAGGGAAAATTTCTAAAGGTACGATGAGATTATCAAACATACAATATGGGCTTTGAGGAGATATCACCAAAGGATCGTAAAGCAGATTCGAGGGAAACAACAAGAATTGTTGAGGAACCTCAGGACTTTCTGGGTCAAATTCTTGAGATGATGACAATGACTCTCGAGGTGGGGGACGAGAAGAAAGGGGTTGAATACTTGGGACAATTCCAAGTTCAAAACCTTGACCTTCAAGTGACTCTAGAATCTCAGGGTGTGTTACACAAAATATTGTCATCATGACTTTCTGCAGTCAGTGTGAGTCTATCACCACTCATACTGTCCTCCTTCGCAAGTCTCAAACCTTGGCTCTTCATGTCAAGCCTTAAAAATGAGAGAAAGTCCTTGAAAAGCTTTAAAACTCTGGTTCCGCACTTTCTCTTACCATTACCTGCGGTCCCGCACCCCTTGGTCATGTTACCTGCGGACCTGCCTGCTCTGTCTCTAAAGGAGTGGGTGCAGACCCCTGTAAAAGTAAAAAAGGTGCAAGTTTATTCTTAAAAAATCACTTTGGGTTAATTCTGGACGCTTCTAGAAGGAATCTTGACGTGGTTGGTTCGCTCCTAGGTGGTTCATGCATCCCATAACTAAAGGAGCTAACCCCTTGATGAGAGGAGCTTATCCCTTTGAAGGAGGACTCTATCCCTTTGAAGGTGGACCTGGTAACTTCCCTCCTCTACACTATAAATTGAGGCATTGGGCTGGTTGCTAGGGAGGTTGAAAGCTGAACATTTTTTAGGGTAAATGCTGTTGGAATTGAGACTTCCTAGTTAAGCTTGAGAGGAGAGATTACATACCTTTTGGCTTCTTTGGGAAGAGAGTGAAACTTGTCAAAGTAGAGGAGATTCTTGCTGGACCCTGGGAGGAGCTTGTACAGCATCAAGGCACCAAGGTTGTAAAGTTCTTCTTTGATTAAAGTTAATACAATCAGATTCATTTTTCTCAATAAATTGTCTTCTATGGTTTATTTCATGAATTCCTTGATCATCATGATAAATATGGTTTATTATATTGGCTATGCAGGTGGTATTTGATATGTGTGCTTGTTTGTGTTTGCAGATTCTTTAAAAGGGAGCTCATTTGGACAAACGGAGCGTGGCTTCCACAAACTAGCACTGGACCTGAGGTAGGCCTAAAACACCTGTTGGCCTTTATTTATAAATTGCATATTTAGAGAAAGATATAATTTGTTTGGTTTGCTTGTCGCTAGATATCATTAGATACTAGGGAGATCGGTCTTGTCTGTAAGAATGATTTATTCGCTCGACAAAATGGCGACTCCACTGGGGACTTGAATTTTTGGTTTTTTGCCTTTACTTTTACTTTGACTTGAGAAACTTTTTCTTTATTTCTGGGTTTTGCTTGATGTGTGTGGGATTGGGTAGTTTTTTTTAGATTCTGAATTGTTTTTTGTTTTTCACGTTTTTGAAAGAGGACCGCACGTTCTGTTTGTAACACAGTGTGGACATCCCCGCACTGTTGCTTTACTACACAGAGCGGTACCGCATCTGGTTATATCGGAAGCTTGCAGACCCTGTCAAATTTTTGAAAAACATAAAATCTTTTCATCCAGTTAAGCTTAGGATTTGTTTATGTTTTTTAGCCTCTACCCAGATCTGCATGTGTTCTGTCAAAAATCCTTGTTTATGAGTTTCTTTCAGCAAGTTCTTCATCTCATCAATCTCCATTAATTTAATTGGATGTTTTGAGTCTGTTTTTTGAGGAATTATTAATTTGATTTCCTTTGGTCATTACTTGGAGGTTTGTCTCAGTCTTTTCACAACTTTGCATCTTTTTGCTTTTGTTTTTGCAAAAAAAATTCCCCCTCATTCGCCGGGGGGGGGGGGATAAATTATGTATGAGTGTTAATCGCCTTTGAGTGTTTTTATTTTTTGATCTTTGGAACTCTCACCCAATTTTCTTGACATGTACTTCATTGGTTCTTAGATTACATTAGAATCATCTTGTGTTTGAGAATTCTCTTGCATAGATCACATTTGCATAATTAGAATTCTCATTTTCAGAATATGAATGAAAAATGTGCATAGATTACATTTGCATACTTTTCAAGTGAATTGTGCATAGATTACAATTACATAGTTTACATTCTAAAAAATCAATCGTAGATTTAGATCAGTTTTCTTTGATTTGAATTTACATATTTTTATGCTTGTTTTTAACACACACACAAAAAAAAAAACTGTTTTGGAATTGATTTGCGTTAATTTTTCTTGATGAAATTAGTGCATTAGAGATTTTGTTATATTTTCTCTTAGTGATCAATTTTTGAATTGTTGGAAGTGAATGGAAACTCTCTCCTTACTTTAGTTAGGATTCATCGAATTAAAAAGATTACATTATCATATTCGATTGCATTCAATTTTGGGTCGGGTCATAACACCATTGGTTTCATATCCATTTACCCTTTTGAGTAATAACAGCCTAAATAACACAACGCTTAATTAAAATTCATCTAGTATTTTTTACATTTTTAGGGCTCTTTCCACCAATCTAGCTTAGGCTAGTGTCTTGGAATAGGTTTTAGTTAACTCTCCAAGACAGTAAAACAAACAAGCAGTCGATCTTGCGGTAGGAAAGAAATTCCAATTGTTACATATATGCTCTGGGAAGCTCCTCTTAAAGGAGTCAAGCACGAGATCATATCTGAACCAATGAGGTAATCAATCCTGCCTCATTGGGAACGATAGCAGATATACACGTATTAAAAACGGTAAACCTCGGATTAACCATTGTCGAGGAGCTTGAGGTCACTTGTTGGTAAACCTTGGATTATGTCAAGGAGCCTTCAAGGGGATTGAGCTTTGTTACTCTGCCCTTGCATGTGTATTGGATTGTAGACTGTTCCCCCATGTATATTTGTTTATGTTGGTAACCTTAGTGGCCATAATCTATAGGATTCTTTCCTAAGGTGATGGTGGAGGGAAGATCCCACTGTACCTGGAGCAGACATCGACTAGACTCACTTGGATTCTCTGGGGGGTTCTCTTCACTCGAGACGGTTTAGTGGAGAAACTTCTGCCAGTCTGTTTCATTAAGTAGGTTGTTGGGGTAAATTTTCCAACCACCATTTCTGTATTGAATTTTGCGACGTTGGATTTCATCAGCAACTAGTGTTTTCAGTACAGAAAGTTACTGTTTGTGTGTGGTTTGACTCCTAGATTTGATAGCGCGTGTTAATTTGTTTGTTTTTACTTTTAGAGACCATAGGTGTGAATTGTGAATTTTAATTGTTAGGTGTGAATTGTGAATTGTTAATTTTAGTTTTAAATTGTTAATAAAATTCATTGAAGTTGAATATAATGGCAATTGTTCTGGAATTTACCAACCAAGGAACCCCTCTTAACGAGAATCCTAGTACTTTTCCTTACTTTGGAAATGTTGGTCCTCCTTATATGGCTACTTTTTCATTACCTGGATTTACAATAGGTTTACCGATATGGTTATTTTCAACTTCGTTGGCCCCAAATACTCCAATTGTTCCACCTCAACTGAATGCTTCACCTCAACAGAGTTCACCATCTCAACATCACCAACCTTCTGTTGACCCTTTACCTTCTTCGCTTAATTTTTCTTCCTCCATTTCTTCCTCTTCACTTGGTAAAAGCCTTGACGCTAGTAACCAAGTGGCTAAGAAGAAGAAGAAGAAGCAAGATAAGAAAGAAGTCAACCAACCAACCATGGCTGTAAGTGTTAGTTGTGTTGAGGAAACTTCCAACATGCATCGTAAACCCAAATACCCTTGCAGGCTTTGTAAGGGTGACCACTTCCTTATCAATTGTCCTGGTATTCCAAAGGTCTTGGAAGTATGGTTAGAAAAATCTCATCAACTTTCCATTGATCCATCAACCAGTGATAGTCAGGTTCTTGGGAAAAAGGGTAAAGTTAGGTTTCCTTGTAAGTTATGCAAAGGGAGTCATAAAACTCACATTTGCCCTCACATGGATGAAGCCTAAAAATTGTTGGAAAACCTTACTATTCCACAGCCAGAATTTCCAACTAGTTACAGTAAACTTTCTCCCAACCTACCATCAACTGACGGAGTGATTGATCTAATTTCAAGTACAGTTGATCCCACTCTTCCATTGGAGAGTGAAACTCAAATCACTCAGGTTGATGATCCATTAGTTGATCAAGTGGTCAATTCAATTTCACAATCGGTCGATCCCACTCTCCCTTTAGAGACTTAACTTCATACCGCTCAGGTTCTTCTTGTTACATCAGATTCTTCTACGTCGGGGGTCATTTCACCTATTTCTATAGAACCCCGTCCAAGTACTGAGGTATTTTCCTTTGATTGGAATAGACTGACAGAACCTCGTCTTCCTTCCTCCATCCCTTTCCAAATCATTGTCAAGGCTGGTGGTAGGGACATACACCGCACACAGGTAGATGAAGGTGCTTCTGTTAGTATTTTATCCTCAACTGCTTGGAAAGCTTTGGGTTCCCCTCAGCTTGTGCCTATTACGCAGAATCTGAAAGCTTTTAATAGAACCATTAGTGAACCTTTAGGGATCCTTCCTAAGTTTTCTATTACCTTGGAAGGTAAAACTGTCTATATTGATCTTATGGTAGTTCGAGGTCCCTTGGATTTCAATTTACTCCTTGGGCGAGACTATGTTTATGCAATGAAAGCTGTCGTATCGACACTCTTTCGCGTGATGTCTTTCCCTCACAATGGAAATATTGTGACCATAGACCAGCTTTTGTTCCCTAGTCTTGTTTCAACTACCAATAATATGACACCCCTAAATATTCTTGATTCTAAAGTGGTATCTACCCCGCCACGGGTTAATTATGTGGCAACTGGTCCCATGTTTTCAGTTACCGATGTATGTGAGCCTCTCACTATTTGCTCATCTTCCTTTGATTTAGATCCAGTAATTGACATGGAAAACTCTATGGGATTACTTGAACGCGATGTTATTATCCCTTTTGAGTCCCTTGACATGTGTTCCTTCCAGAGAACTATTCTTCCTTCTGATGAAGACCTCTTGGAAGCCATGATCAAGGTGTGTCCATTGACATATCTTTCTTCCAGTTGGAAGCCATAATCAGTGGTCAGAGGATAGTTCCTGTTACTGAGTCAACCTCGTTAAAAAATGAATCAGGTATGAGGACAGTTCTTTTCCTGTGTCAAACTTGTTAAAAAATGAATCAGTTGGTCAGAGGATAGTCCCTGTTACTGAGTCAACCTCGTTAAAAAATGAATCAAGTATGAGGACAATTCTTTTCTTGTGTCAACCTCGTTAAAAAATGAATCAGTTGGTCAGAGGATAGTTCCTATTACTGAGTCAACCTCGCTAAAAAATGAATCAGGTATGAGGACAGTTCTTTTCCTGTGTCAACCTCGTTAAAAAATGAATCAGTTGGTCAGAGGATAGTTCTTGTTACTGAGTCAACCTCATTAAAAAATGAATTAGGTATGAGGACAGTTCTTTTCCTGTGTCAACCTCATTAAAAAAAAATGAATCAGTAGGTTATATAGGTAGATTGTAAAGAGTAGACTTGAGCATAGTTCCTTGTCTTGTGTCAAGCTCATTAAAAAAATGAATCAAGGATTTTATGAGCATAGGTCTTTGTCTTGTGTCAAGCTCGTTAAAAAATGAAACAAGGAGTCATGAGCATAGTTCCTTGTCTTGTGTCAAGCTCGTTAAAAAATGAAACAAGGAGTCATAGGTTATATAGGTAGATTGTAGAGAGTAGACTTGAGCATAGTTCCTTGTCTTGTGTCAAGCTCGTTAAAAATGAATAAAGTATTTTTGAGCATAGTTCCTTGTCTTGTGTCAAGCTCGTTAAAAAATGAAACAAGGAGTCATGAGCATAGTTCCTTGTCTTGTGTCAAGCTCGTTTAAAAAATGAAACAAGGGTTTTGAGGATACTTCTTTTCCTGTGTCAACCTCACTAAAAAATGAAACAACTCCCTCGAGTCTTTCCAAGATCTTGAAAGTAAACCTTCGTTTCATCCGCTTTTGAATGCAATGAAGCTTGGGGGGCATGTACCTCGTTTTGCGTCGTTCCGCTGGGGGCATGCGAACTTATAACAAGGTGTAGTTCTACTGGGGGCATGCAAATTTATAACAAGCATAGTTTTTCATTTCAAGCTTGTTAAAACATGAAACCGAATCCAAGCAGAGTTCTCTACGGTTCAAGCTTGTGTAAAAATGAACCCATACCCAGTTTACATCTCGTGATTGCCGTCTTTATCCGCTAAATTCTATTAGATGAGCCTTGGTTGTTTTCATTCCATCGTCCCCATCTCTTTGGCTGATCATATGCTTTCACTTGGTTGTTTACCCTTCCTGAGGGACCTCATCTATGAGTGGTTTTATTAGCCAGCCTCTTAACCATTACATGTTTTGAGTAGTTCCTCCATTGCCGGAACCAATTGCTATCCTTTATACCACTCGTTCCTCTAGGACGAGTCCTCTTTAAGCTCTTTTCTGACTCGTAAAATATGAAAAGATTGCCGAGTTTCTCTTTTTAAGCTCGTTAAAATGGAATTAAAAGGACAGTCCACTTACAACTCTTTTCTGACCATATAAAAATGAAAAGATTGCCGGATTTTTGTCGTTTCAAATTCAATATTGGTTATAAAAAGAAGTGTCCTTGATAGTTTTTTTTACTTTTTTTTCGGATCAGAGACACTAATTATGAAAAGTACTGATTGATCGTAATGGTAAAGCGGTTCTCTCAAGTATTACTTTATACTTTTTCGGGCTTGGGAGACACAAATTTACGAAAAAGGACAACCATGGAGTTTTCTTAAGTTTTTTCAGACTCCTTAAAATTGAAAAACGCCGAGTTTGTCCTATACTGAACTCGTTAAAATTTAAGAGTAAAGGACCTGTTCAATTACAAACAGGAACGGACCACTCCTTCTTAGGGTTCAAATTTAAACTAAGTTGGACTCATCCAAAGGATGAGCTTATAATCAAGCAAATGTTATCCTCCTCAAGCTTGTCAAAAATAAAGAGGTACTTGCCAGAAATGGTGGGGGAAAAGAGAGAAAATGAACCTGTTTGTCATACTTTGTGTCTCAGAAAAACATTTAACCACTCTTGAACATGACACTTTTTGTTCACCTGGGTTGGGAAATCCTTTGCCTAACAGTTAATCAAACCATATTGAAAGTCTTCAGCTGGTTTCTGGGTATTAGCTTTGGGTCAATTGTCACCAAACCATCTGCAATGTCATTATGTGTTCAAGAGGTCATTGCAAATAAACCATTCATCTGTAAAATATCTGTCATCCATCTTGACCATCCCTGAGTCAGTCCTTGCAACTATATTTCTTCAAACTTAATCTATGATTTCGTGTTGTGGGCTTGCCTACGACAGATCGCTTTCTATCGACTTCAGCTCATTATCTAGAAAGATGATCTAGAAATCGTCAGTACCTTGGGATCTACATGCCTCAATGGCAGGTTTCTCGCCTTCGACGATAGGTTGCATCATTGACCTTCGGTCAAAGGATTCCGTGACATGTTCGACATCAACACATCTATTCACATTTCATGGATTGTACTGAGTACTTTGAGAGCCATTGACATTACTAGTGGTTTCTCTCACACTTGTTAACAGTTTACATCATTGACTGGTAATCAAGTGGTTTCTACCATGTTCGACTTCGACACATTCATTCACATGGATAGAATCGTACTATTTCGGGAAGTAAAAATCAAGACCCTGGATCTAGTTTCCACCATCCAGGCTGCGAGGAATTCTGTATTCATTATATAGTGGATTATTCATAAAAAGATGGCTACGCCCATACTGTGTCTACATGTGTCTATACTTGTGATGTATTACAAGATCATTCCTATATAAGAGTAGTTTAGTTAGTTTTCTAGTCAGTTTTGATCTGAGTATGGGAATGCATACCTCAGCGATGATATGATCTCATATATATATTTTGTACTGAATGTTTTTACAAGTTCCAACCAGGCTCTCCACAAGATGATCCTCGAAATGATAAAGTACTTCACTCTTCTTAGATGATAAATGAAATCCTCATCTACTATAGCCTTTGCACTTTAGGGGGCAATCTGTTACACAAAATATTGTCATCATGACTTTCTGCAGTCAGTGTGAGTCTATCACCACTCATACTGTCCTCCTTTGCAAGTCTCAAACCTCAGCTCTTCATGTCAAGCCTTAAAAATGAGAGGAAGTCCTTGAAAAGCTTTAAAACTCTGGTTCCGCACTTTCTCTTACCATTACCTGCGGTCCCACACCCCTTGGTCATGTTACCTGCGGCCCTGCCTGCTCTGTCTCTAAAGGAGTGGGTGCGGACCCTTGTAAAAGTTAAAAAGCCGCAAGTTTGTTCTTAAAAACTCACTTTGGGTTGATTCTGGATGCTTCTAGAAGGAATCTTGAGTGGTTGGTTCGCTCCTAGGTGGTTCATGCATCCCATAACTAAAGGAGCTAACCCCTTGATGGGAGGAGTTTATCCCTTTGAAGGAGGACTCTATCCCTTTGAAGGTGGACCTGGTAACTTCCCTCCTTTGCACTATAAATTGAGGCATTGGGCTGGTTGCTAGGGAGGTTGAAAGCTGAACATTTTTGAGGGTAAATGTTGTTGGAATTGGGACTTCCTAGTTAAGCTTGAGAGAGAGATTACATACCTTTTGGCTTCTTTGAGAAGAGAGTGAAACTTATCCAAGTAGAGGAGATTCTTGCTGGATCCTGGGAGGAGCTTGTACAACATCAAGGCACCAAGGTTGTAAAGTTCTTCTTTGATTAAAGTTAATACAATCAGATTCATTTTTCTCAATAAATTGTCTTCTATGGTTTATTTCATGAATTCCTTGATCATCATGATAAATATGGTTTATTATATTGGATATGCAGGTGGTATTTGATATGTGTTCTTGTTTGTGTTTGCAGATTCTTTAAAAGGGAGCTCATTTGGACAAATGGAGCGTGGCTTCCACAAACTAGCATTGGACCTGAGGTAGGCCTAAAACACGTGTTGGCCTTTATTTATAAATTGCATATTTAGAGAAAGATAGAATTTGTTTGGTTTGCTTGTCGCTAGATATCATTAGATACTAGGGAGATCGATCTTGTCTGCAAGAATGATTTATCCGCTCGACAGGGTGGACTCCTTGTGGTGACCCTTTAGTGTCAGATTGTGAAGGGGATATGTGAGGCGAACCTGATGGTTCTGCCACGATGACCTTTTCTCAAAAACAAAAGGAGAGGAGGTGATTTATTTGAGCTTCAATTAAAATTTACCATTAATAAGGCATAATGAGGCCAAGGAGAACTGCATGGGTAAGACATGTTATCGTGGGTAGTAAATTTTAGAACTTAAAAAAAAAAATAAATCAAAAAGGGTAATCTAGGCAAGAGGGTTTACCAAGTATCCATGAACCACTATATACACCTTAGCCGAAACCAAGGACTTAATGTACGACGGACAATCTCCCCAAATTCTGTGTTCGGTATATCATGTTTACAAGGCGACTGAATCAGTTACCTGTGGCTAAAGGATAGAAACCTAGTGGAGTCTCCCAATATATATGCGACGATATGTGGAGCATAAATCTGTGTTAGTGTTGTCTAATGCATAACCGTTCGATGAGAGCATTCCCATATACTTGCTATACATGGAGCGCCTCCGATATACCCTAGAGTACTGGAGAACGATCCTATATACTTCCGTACATGGAACGAGATTTCACCCCTAGGATACAATGCTGGCAGATAACGACAACTGCTAGGTTTATAGATGCTGGAACATGTCTCTAGCCTAGACCTCTAAATGTTTGTGTTAAGTTCCAAATGCTCCTTAGTTTAATTGAGTAAATTTTAACATTTATCTTGAATTATGTTTCAATTTTGGGCTCAAAACGATGTCACCTGAATGCTTAAGATGCAATTATATGACAAAAAGAAAAATTTCCATTTCGATGAAAGCTAGAATGATAAAGGGAAGAAGTTTCAATCAATAATGCATCAAACAACATGCCTTCCACTAAATTTCACTTTTGTTTTCCAAATGCAATGCTCAAAAGTAAAAATGATCTTCACTTTTCACTATCCTAAATGCAAATTTTCGAAAGAAAAATGATTTTCACTTTTACTAAGATGCATTTATATAAATGATGTTTTTTCTTTTATATTTGAATGCTCTAATGAAACTAAAGCATCAACTAAAGAAAAATGAAAATTTGATTCAAATGCTCTAATGCAACTAATGATCAACCAAAGAAACACCAAATCCAATTCAAAAACACCTAAATGAAAATATATATCACTTTTTCTTTTTGAACAAATAAACAATGCACTCTTTTCAACTTGAAAATAAAAGAATGTAATTTATGCTTGATTAAAAACAAAGATGATTCCCTAATGCAAATGACGTAAAGAAAATTGAAAAACAAATTTGTGAAATAGAAGCTAAAACAAATGCAAACTAATGTTTTCAACAATTTCCACAGAAAACAAGACTCAATCAATCAACAAACCAGTATCTCAACGACAAAATAAGCAGCAAGTGATAACCAATTGACCTAGAAAAACTAGAACTCAATCAAATTTTCACTTTAATCACTTTAAAGCCAAAGAGACAAATTTACTAATTAACCAAGACTACCAGACAATAACCATTGAAAAATCTAATCACAAAGGACAAGAAAATACCTTCAGAGGCCAGAACACACTAGACCTTAGGGCATAAACACTATTTTTTCTCAAATCTATGAGATCAACGTGACTCTCATAGCCAAACATGTGATGAAAGTGGTTTGAGCATGACCGTTTTAAGGAAAAGCGTGTTGGAAGCTCGAATGTTCAGGGAAAAAAATGCGTTGGGTGAGAAAGTTAGAAAAAATAAAAATAAAAAAATTCAACAAACATTCCAGACCTAACACTCTAAAGCAGTGAGAATTCAATGTGCAGACCTATACAAACTCACACTAACTGATAATTCAATGGTTGGTCAAACTGATCATTAGAACAAATCAGAAAAAGAGATAGAAGAGTCTATAGCTTCCCTAGTGGAGTCTCCATTTTGTTGTGAAGATAAATCCCCTATGTAGACAAAGGTGATATCTCTAGCCCAATGAGTGGGTCTAGCAACAAACTGAACAAACTAATGTAGACTTTCCTAGCTTATGTTTAAAAATGCAGAGGGAGAGAGAAGCCTACCTCACTCTGATGCTAATTGTTCAATCCTTTGATGATGATTTTGATCCCTTAGATTCCAGGCTCGCTCCTTGCTTGTTCCTTACGTCTGAGTACCTGCAAGAGAGATCAAAGGACCATACAAGATATGAGAGCATACATAGTATATATTAAACACAAACTACTTGATAGATCAAGGAGTATCAAGCTAAACACATAAATATTTAGACATTTATGGAAAGTGAAAATCATATGTATATAGTAATAAATAAAAAATGGAAGCATACAACCATTGCTTTGATGTTGGAGACCTGATTTTGGTGGATGTCCAATTCCAAGCCAAGACTCTTCAAGCACTCCTTCTCCAAGTTAGATGGGCAAAATTTGGGCATAATCTCAGCATAGGAATGCAAACAATCAATGACCAACCATTTGGGGATGGAGGGGATTTGATTTATAGGAAGGGAGAGGGAGTTAGGGATTCACAAAAGAGGGAGGAAGGTCTACATCTCAAGGGGAAGGCCCTTAAATGTAGGATCAAAAGCTCCAAATGGGAGAGCTCGACCATATATCTACCCAACAACATCCGACTCACTGTTCTCGAAGTTTCTAACATGCGAAGCTTCTCCTGCATTTTGATAAAACCTTCTAGAAGAGGTTCAATGCAGGATTTCATATCAAAACCTGTGCTAGCAACACTATGTCAAATAATGACAACCTTTCATTTGCACAGGAAAGCAGTGGAGCAAAGAGCGTTGGTCTCGAAATTTAGGGTTTCAGTCAACCTTCTCTAGAATTGACTCAGGGCAGGTTTTCTTTCATCCTTCAGGGATTTTTCAGTATGTGTTTCATGATGATTACACTTCATAGTTGTTAACATTTTGGCACTTCGAGATGTGGAACAGGAAGTGCGATAAAATACTGTGTAACACTCCATAATCCTTTGGAGTTTTTTAAGTTGCCTTACACCATTGGAACAATATTTCCAATATCTATCCACCAGAGCACATTGTAAAAGCAAATGAGTAGATCCCATGAGGAAAAAGTGCCTTTAAAGACTCGGCCACCCAATCATTATAGTTATAATATTTTCATCTTCCTCACTTATCCTGCAACTAGGATGGTTCTTTAATAAAAACTACAACTATTAGAGGAACCCCCTTAGCTTGACATTTCTTGGAAAGTTCCATGGACCTGCATATTTGATATTAATGACAACATTTCTACATCAATGACATCATTCTACTCGACAATCTCCCCCTTTGACATTGATAGCAACACTCACAAACATTGTTATAATATTGGTGGCTCTACCAAATAGAAACACTCCCCTTGACTTCTTTTAGGATCTTCTCTTATTGAAGATGCTCCCCTTAAACTATTAGACTTACAAATGTTCTTTAGCCACAACTCTGCCTTGGATGTTTTCATGTCATAATTTTTGGGCCACTGCTCCCAAAAATTTATCTCCCCCTTTGACATCAATGGTAAAGGGTAGTGCCATCTCCCCTTGAATCCAAACTCAAATATGATGCCCTTTTCCTACAACCTATTATTAAATTAATCATTATCATAAGTAGTGCAGACCACTACCCGAGCTGAGTCAATACTCTGTTTGAGATACCACTCTAGGATTTTGCCTGAGATATTCAAATGGATCCCATGATAGGGGATTTGTAAATATGTCTGAAAGCTTCTCATTAGTGGCCACATAATCAAGATGAACAACATCAAAAACAACTTGTTCTCTCAAGAAATGATATTTGATTTGAATATGTTTTGTATTTGAATGCATAACGAGATTCCTAGAGATGGTGATAGAACTAGTGTTGTCACTCAAAATTGGGACCAATTCATTTAAGTCAACCTTGATGTATTTGAGATCCTGCTTCATCCAGAGAATATAAGTGCATGAAGTGGTTGCAACTATGTATTAAACTTATGTTGTGGATAGATAGATTGAGTCCTACTTTTTTCTCATCCAAGATACCAAACAATCCCCCAAGAAAAATGCTACTCCATAGGTACTTTTCTTGTCATCAATGGTACCATCCCAATCAACATGAATATACGATTTTAAATTGAAATGTTTACCTCTAGCATACCACAAGCCAAAGTTTGTTGTGCCTTGCAAATATTTGAAAATTATCTTCATTGTATGATGTGGCTTTCTTTGGGACTTTCTTGAAATTTGGCCACCAATCCCATTGCTTGCATTATGTCTCGTTGTGAAGTAGTTAGATATATCAAGATTCCAATCATTGATATGTAGGGTTTTAATTCACAAGAGGGGATTAATCCTCTTTACTTAACTTATATCCAGTCACAATGGGGGTACACACTGACTTACAATCTTCCATCCCAAATTTCTTCAAAGTTCCCTTCAGATATTTGGATTGAGAGATGAAGATACACATTTTAGATTGGGTAATTTGCAATCCAAGAAATAAGGACAACTCCCCTATCATTTACATTTCAAATTATTTTTGCATTAGCTCAAAAAACTATTGTCCCATCTATTCCAAATTACTTCTAAAGATAATATCATCGACATACACCACAATAATTTGTTGAGAAATCTAGGGCAACTAGATTAGGTGATTTATCTTACTTTGATAGCTTCTTGTGATGTCCTTTTAAATTAACTTGAGGTACTTTTTATTAAATTCTTATTTCACTTAATTATTATTGTGTTCTCTATCATAAAATAACTACCAAACAATGAAGATCAAAGAGACAAGAGAACACAAAATGTAGCTTGCTAGCCAGGGCCAAAACCTCTCCTTTTGAGAGGAAAACCCACAATAATTCTTCTCTTCTTATAGAATCTTCAAATGAAAAATTCAAGACCTAAGACCATTGAAAAATACCCCTCTAATACCAATCCAACATTCCTTCTTGATGAGATTTCTTTATAGCAACAACCTTTGACCTTCCAGCAACAACTTCGACCCCAACAACTTTTCTAGTAACTTTGACCCCAACAACTTTTCCAGCAAATTCGATCCTATCAACTTTACCAACAAATTCGACTTGCCCAACAAATTCCAACAATTTAGACTTCCCCAAAACTTCGACTTGCCTAGCAACTTTCAACAACTTTGACTTGCCCAAAAACTTTTGTAATTTCACCTTCCCCAGCAACTTCCAACAACTTCGACTTGCCCAAAAACTTCTAACAACTTTGACTTTCCCAACAACTTCTAAAATTTTGACTTCTCCAACAACTTTAGAAACCTTAACACAAGAGAGAGAGAGAGAGAGGTCCAAAACTTTGGTTTTGCTTCATTTCTTCTTATCCTTGATTTCGTCCTTTTCTTTAGGCCTTTCTTCTTCTTTCTTCTGGAGATCAAACTTGCTTCTTGTTGTAACCAAACAAGGTCGATTTCCTTCTTGTATATAGGCTTTCCAAGGGTACGAAATGCCTTCATGAGGTTGACTTGATCTTTCATGTTGACTTGTTGCAGCTCATTGATAATGTCTTGGAGGGTCTTTTATGACTCAAATAAATTTCCTTTACATAATACAAGATGACCAAAGGGGTCTTACATGTATGGAAATGGCTCTTTTGACTTCATATTTCTATGACAAACCTAGAAGCACTCAATGGGTGATTGACCTATAAATAAATTTATCTTGATCATGAAACCCATGCCTTAAGAATGAAACCCATGCCTTATGAATACTGAACCTAGTTACATATTTCAACACTCCCTCTTAAATAGGGAGGTATTCGTAATCCATAAATGGTACTTGGACATTCTCATACTAAATAATTCTCATAAGAAGAGTTGAATTGGTAATCCATCTCATAAGTTATTATTTCAACTTATCTCATTGCATCTCATCCTACCAACTGACATTGTAACATAGCAAGGCCTTGACTAACAACTCTATCTCTCCACAAGATCAAAGCACAATGTTGGTGAAATAATGATTGATATACACCATCATCATTGTCTCTTAAGGCACATACCCCATCCATATGTTCACAAGGTATGTCCTTTTAGGACCATTCATGTCTTGGAATAACACATCCTCAAGGAATTTATTCTTTGACTACTATTGCCTATTGGATGCCCTACGACATCTTCAAACAATATCAGAAACTAGATACCTACCAAATCCTCCATTATTTCTTCATAACATGAAGACAAGAATGATGTATCCATCTCTACCTCATGGCCTTCACTAAGACTTACGAATGTTAGTCTTGATCTAGTGCATAACACATGAAGTAGAGATCCATGTCCATCGCTCCCTCTTAACCATGGAGGATCTAATCATTCCTATAAAAGGAATATAACCAAGCTCCCTTTTAACAAGGGACTTTCCCAAGCTCCATCTCAAATAAGGACTTGATTCCAATAAAAACTATTTGCTCTTTGGTGGAGATCATAGTACTATCAGTTTCTTGTAGGGATCCTCTTTCCACATCATGTCATGAAATTCATCTTATTCATCATGGAACCTTATTCATCATTACTTTATCACAGGGCATCAACCATCTTCTCCATCAATTTCCCTTCAATGAACCATAGTGTTGAACCAATAGTCATGTCATCCTTCTCTTCATCGGATTGCAATCTTCTAGTCCACATCTGACTTTTCTTCATATAACTACCTCTTCCAAGTCATGTTTCTTTCAGGATCTTTCATCCAATCACATGAGTATTAGTTGTAGGTGACTTATAAAACCTTCTTTCGGTAGCCCTGTAATAATCCAACCATATGTTTTCAAAAATAAAAATGAGCATCAAATAACAATTACCTTTTTATGATGGCCTTTTGTCATGACATCATCTTCTTGCAACATCAACAAACTGCACATGTATGAATCCATCTCCAAGACACATATTACCAACTTTTTCCTTTTCTAACATACCTATCAAGGTATTCATACCTCCTTCATGGATATGTCATAGCTAATCCTTCTTATTATTAGTTGTTGATCACTTATCTTATCTTACGTGACTATAAATACATCTTTCAATAACTCTTCTTTCACCTTTTCATATGGCTTCCTCAGGATGTTAGATACCTAGTTCCTTCATCATAGGAACCATGAATTCCAACCACCTCATATTTTCAATGAGATCATATCACGTAAATATGTGGAAGATTTCAAGGCATATTGTCTACATGCCTTCAAGTATATTTATAAAGGAAGAGTTTCTTATTCTTTTATCATGATCATGAGATAAAGCATTCTACCCATTCTATCTGTAACCATACAATGACATGAATTTATCTATATATCAAATATATACATACCTCTTTCTTCATGTGGCCATCTAGTCTTCCTTCGGGAAACTTCCTTTCCTCGAAGATGAAAGTACTTCAACCAACTTGTCATGTTGCAAATCTTTGTCATCATACCATCATCCTTCTAATTGTGGATCCCACACAAGGTGGAATGTATACCATATGTGAGACACTTGCTTCTTCTTATTAGAGGTGAAACTTCTTAATGAAGTTTTCAATGGAGGATCTTGATGATCCTCATTCTGCAAATGCTCCTTTCTAATGATGATGATGTATGATTAATTTTTTTGTCTTCCATCATGCTAGATGAATTTCTTCCAACCATATATATTACTAATTTGGTTGTCCTTATATGCTTCCAATGTAGATTCCACAAGTCATTTTCTTTTTATCATGATGAATGCTACAACCATGTAGACTTCTACTTCAACTATCTTTCCAAGATTTTATGACAATGTCATCTCTAGTTCAACTCTAATGCATCTTGATGCTTGTGATTCTTTCCATCATGATTTCTATCTTATACAAAACTGAAAATAACTCAATTATATTTTAGTCATAGTAGAGGTCTTTGACCTCCTCCTTATTTTAATATTCTTCCACTTCTTTAGTGACATGGGATTCATTTCTTTCTTTTATCTTATTGTTGTCCTTCTTAAGTTTACGATAATTTATTTTAAAGTGCCTATATTTGTTACACTCAAAGAATTGTATCTTTTACATATTGGTTTTCTTCTTTTTCCGAAGATAAAACTTTCCAAACTTTCCTTTTCTCCTAGCCATGGTAACATATGCTTGAACTTGTTTGTTTGATCCAACATCACTTTTTACCTTCAACCTAGTTTCTTCAATCTTACATAATGACCAAAGTTCACTGAATGGAGTAGCTTCTTTCTTTCCATAGATACTTGATACAAAGTTACCCATTTCATCAAGTAGTGCATTGAGCACAATGATGGTCATTTCATAATTAGACGTTATTTCTCCTAATTCTTGTAGTTTATATCCTATTTGTGACACCCTCATAAGGTATGAGGTTATCCCTTCTTCCTCTGATACCTTCATGTTGTATAGTTCGGTTCTCAACGATAGAACTTCTCCTGTAGTGCTTATAGATAATAATTCTCCCAACTTATCATAAATTTCTTTTGATTTCTCCAAGTTTTCTACATAAGGGACGAGGGAATCCTTGATTGATTCTATGAGGATAATTTGAGCCCTTATTTTACCTTTCATATACTTCGATAGTGCTTGAGCTTCCTCCTATGATGGTTTGGATATTGAACCCTTAACATGTCCAATAATTTCATTCTCTATGAGGATCAAATTTATCCTCTTCTTCCATGTAAGGAAATTTGACGACCCCACCAGTTTGTTGCTTTCCTTGCAGAATGAAGTCATTTTTATAGTAGATTAAGACATAAATATAAAGATACTTACTTATCAAGTGAATATTCTCTTAGATGATGATATCTTCAACTTTATGTCTTCTTGATGATGTTGCTTCCATGATTATCATCTTCAAGGATGTTTGATAAGTGATCTTTTCTTCAAAGTGACAGAGATCACCTTTTGATGATGATGGAAATGATTCTTTTTGCTTCCTTTGGATGTAGAAATTTAGAATATCGAGACTTCAAGATGTTTCAAATGTGAAGTCATTATTTTTGAGTGGACATAGGGTCCTTGAGGTCTTCTTCTATGATTGACGATGTGATACTTGAGATGAGTACTCCTCCTTGTTTCTTCTTAATTCTCCTTAATGATTTTATTATGCTCGATCCTTATGGATCCTTCTTTAATGATGTGATCTTTAAGCTGCCTCTTCTTGACTTGTCACCTTAGCTTTGATACCATGTCGATAAATTTAGGGCAACTAGATTATGTGATTTCTCTTACTTTGATAATTTCTTGTGATTTTCTTTTAACTTAACTTGAGGCACTTGTTATTTAATTCTTCTTTCACTTAATTATTATTGTGTTCTCTATCATCAAACAACCACAAAACAATAAAGACTAAAGAGACAAGAGGACACAAAATGTGGGTTGCTAGCCAGGGCCAAAACCTCTCCTTTTGAGAGGCAAATCCATAATAATTATTCTCTTCTTATAGAATCTTCAAATGAAAAATTCCAATACCTAAGACCCTTGGAAAAGACCCCTCCAATACCAAGCCAACCATGCTTCTTGATGATATTTATTTACAGCAACAACCTTTGACCTTCCAGTAAAAAATACGACCCCAACAACTTTTGCAACAACTTCGACTTTCCAAACAACTTCCAACAATTTTGACTTCCCCAACAACTTCTAGCAACTTTGACTTGCCCACGAACTTCCATCAAATTCGAGTTTCCCAACAAATTCTGCAATTTCAACTTCCCCAACAACTTCCAACAACTTCAATTTGCCCAACAACTTCCAACAAGTTTGACTTTCCCAACAAATTCTGCAATTTTGACTTCGCTAGCAACTTTAGAAACCTTAACACAAGAGAGAGAGAGAGAGGTAAAAAAATTCTATCTTTCTTCTTTTCTTCTTATCCTTTATTTTCATCCTTTTCTTTTGGCCTTGCTGCTTCTTTCTTATGGATATTAAATTTGCTTCTTATTGTATCCAGCTGAGGTCAAGTTCCTTATTATATATAGGCTTTCCAAGTGTACGAATTGCCTTCATGAGGCTGACTTGATCTGTCATGTAGGCTGACTTGTTGCAGCTCATTGACAAGGTCTTGGATGGTCTTTTATGACTCAAATAAAGTTATTTTACATAATACAAGATGCCCAAAGGGGTCTTACATGTATGACAATAACTCTTTTGACTTCAGAATTCTATGACAAATCTAGAAGCACTCAATGGGTGCTTGACCTATAAATAAATTTACCTTTGAACATGAAACACATGCCTCAAGAATGACAATAATAATTTCTTTTCTATTTAATATAAAATACATAAAATCACGATTACAATAGACATTATGAAGATCAAACCTAGTAACATATTTCAACATAATTAGCAAGTGATCATCTTTAGATTTAATGTACATATTGCTATCAATAGTCCCTCTTTTAAAACCTTGCAGCTGGAGATATTTGTCTAATCTATCATACCATGCTCTTGGAGCTTGTTTAAGACCATACATAGCCTTTCTCAATCTACAAAGATAATCTTCATTCTCCGAGAACAAGAAACCTTCTCGTTGTTCTATATACACTTCTTCTTCTAAATCTCCATTGGGGAAGGCTGATTTTACATCCATTTGATATTATTTAATGTTCTTATGATTGGAAAAAGCTAGAAACATTCTAATGGCTTCCAGTCTTGTTACCGATGCAATTTTTTCCTCAAATTCCATTCCTTCTATTTGCGCATAACCCTTGTGGACTAGCATTTCTTTGTTTCTTACAAATTTTCCTTCCTCATTTAGCTTATTATTGAAAACCCATTTGGTCCCAATAAAATTTTTATCCTTGGGTCTGGGGACAAGCTCCTAAGTGTCATTTTTCTCAATTTGGTCCAACTCTTCATTCATTGCTCTCACCCAAAACTTGTCTTAAGTAGTCTTACTGAGATTTTTGGGCTTGATTTGTGAAAGTAGGGAAAGATTTACATGACTACAACTGCCAATGAATTTCCTTCTAGTTTGGACACTAAGCCTTCAATCACCAATTATTTGAATTTTTGGGTGTTGTTTTTGTACATACCTTAATGGGGTCTTGTGCCTTTGTGTTTAATATTATTCTTCATCTTCTTCTCCTTGATTTGCATATCCAAGAGTAGAATCCTCCTCATCATTTGATTTCTTGTTTCCTTTTGAATTCATTGAATGGGGCGACATTTCATCAACTATGACATCGATGTAATCTTCAACTAATTTTTTCCTCTTGTTAAAGCACTTGTATCCATTTCTCTTGACTGAATATCCAAGGAACATACCCTCTTCTTCTCAAGAGTCGAAATTTCCAATATCTTTATCATTTCTCTTGATATAACATTTACTCCCAAATACCTTGAAATGGTTTACATATGTTGGTCTTCCTTCCACAACTCATAAGGGCTTTTATCATTGCTAGGTCTGAGTTGTGTTTTGTTTGATAAGTAGACAACTACTTGAGTTTATTCACCCTAGAAGGTGTGTGCAACCTTCCCTTCATCCATCATTTCTATGGCCATCTCTTGAATGATTCTGTTCTTCCTTTCAACTACCCCCATTATTCCATATGTTGTTGCTAATGATTACTACCTCCTTATGCCATGTTTTTCACAAAAATATTCAAATTCTTTTGAGGTGAATTCTCCTCCCCTGTTAGATCTCAAGCATTTATTATTGAGTTCCTTCTCATTCCCAACCTGACCCTTAAATACTTTAAACTTACTCAGAGCTTCTAACTTTTCTTTAAAAAACATTATCCAAGTAGCCAGAGTAATATCATCAATAAATAAAATAAAATACCTTTCTCCTCTTGGGACATTTGTTCTTGTGGGACATAAGATATCTATGTGAACCAACTCCAAAGTTTTAGAAGATGAGAATTCCTTTGTTTGAACTGTGTCCTTGTTTGTTTTCCAATTGACAAGATTTGCAGATTGGACTCTAAGGATTTGATAGTCTTGGTAAGCCTCTATTTGCCCTTAACTTACTTATATTTAATAGGCTATTGAAATTTTCATGCCCCAACATTTTGTGCCACAACTACGTTTGATCTGTTTTTCTTAAGTAGCAATTCACCATGGAATCATCAAACACATGCATGTTATTGTGAGTTTTGATTTCCTTTTCTATCAAAATTTCCATTTTCTTCTTTTTGTATCTCACAATCCTTAGAGTGAAAAGTCACATCATAGTCATTGTCACACATTTGACTTTTTCTCAGTAGATTGTGCTTAAGACCATCCACATATAAGACATATTGTGCCTTGGTCTTTTCATCCAAATTGACTATGCCCTTTCCTTTAATTTGTGTAGGAGCATTATTTCTGAAAGTGACACTACCTTTAGTTTTCTCTTTTAGAAACAAGAAATTACTCTTATCTCCAGTAATATTCTTGGAGAAACCACTATATACATACCATTTTCCTTCCTAGTCATGTGTTGATAAAGCAAGTCCACACTCCTTATTTTTTTGTTTCTACCTCTTCATGTTTGTTTAGATATATCCTATTGAGATGGATATAAATTTTTTCTTCTACATTCATTTTTCTTGTGGCCAAAATTATTAAATTTGAAACAATAAATTTCAATCAGAAAGGGGAGACAGAATTTCTATTCCCATAATTTGAATTCCTAGAGCTAGGATATTGATTGTGTCTAGGGCTGAAATTTTCATCTCTTTCAACTTTGACATTTATACAATTAATGGCTTTATGTCCAAAAATATGACATGAATAACAATGTCCATATAAAAAATTTGGGTACATGAAATTTGAGAGTTGATAAGTTTGACTATATTGATTGTACCTTGGTTTCTTTGTTGGATGATTTTCATATCTGGGTAGAGGAGTATTTGACAATTTAACATTCTTGCTCCATTGTTGAGTGTTTTTCTGACTTTGTCTTTCAGTACTCATCACTGAAGCTTCCTTGTAATGCTTTTGTATCGATTTGGAAACCTATGTATCATGAAGACCTGATACTAGATTTTCCTTTAAAAGGTTTTAGTGTCTCATAATATCCCATACCTTCCTTGTTCGCTGGAGATCTTTGACTGCTCAAAATTTGGTCTAGTTTCTTTGTTCCTTTAGCATTTTTTTTTCTCTAAATCCATCTTAGTTTTGGATTTCCCAAGATATGTTCTCAGAGATACTATCTCTACTTCTAAACTTTGGCAGTTCTTTTCTCATTTAGCGATTAATTAATTCAAAACTTCTTTCCTTTTCGCTTCCTCAAGCATGAGTTTCAAAGACATAATTTCCTCTTTATACATTTATGGGATTATTTTCTCCTGTTTTGTGGTTAGCTCTTGTTTCAAGATTTATTCTCATCCTCTAATTTATCACAAATATTTTTTTTCTTCTAATTGTCATTCTAGAATGTCCTTACTCTTAATGGCTTCAAGTTTTTATTTTTGATAAATAAACCCTTCATTATCAGAGTTCTAAATACCTTCCTCAACTCGCAGCAAATTCTCTTTTAGTTGCGTGTTCTTCCTTCTACCCTTCTTTACTTCATCAAGAGCGTTGATGATATTTCCTTCAAGATCCACTACGCCTTCTTCTTCTTCCTCAAGATTTGATTCATTCTTGGACCTAGACTCAGATTCAAATTCCATGAGTAAACATTCATCAAGCTCATCTTCTGAAGACTCTTCATTATTTTCTTATGATGTGGAACTATCATCCTTAGAGTAGAGCCCCTTTTCATAAAGGATTTCTTCTTCTTATATTTTGAATTTATCTTTGGGTTTTTGATCCTTTTCCTTTTCTGGCTTCTCTTTATAAGGACACTTGGAAGAAAAATTCCCAACTCTTCCATAGTCAAATAATTTGAAGGGTAGATTCCCGTTATACTTACATGAAACATGTTTTAACTTTATGGAAAACTGAGCCAACTCCTAATAAGATTCACAACTAGAACATTCTTGGTGATCTTTGTGTTCCTTAGTCTTATTTGATACTTTAAATGCTATCTCTTTTGTCTCTACCTTCTTTTTTCCTATTCTCATCTCATAGGTTGTGAGAGTTCCGTGTAGCTACTCCATTGAAAGAGACTTCATGTTTGACATCTCTTCTATATATGAGATCTTAGCATTGAATCTCGTTAGCATAGATCTCATAACCTTACGGAAAACTACTTTATTCTTGAGGTCTTCTGCAAGCCCTCTAATTGTATTTTCTACCTCATTAACTTTAAGAAAACATTTTCCTATATTCTCTTCTTCATTCATTCTTCAGCTCTCGAACCTCATTCTAAAGGCTTGAAGCTTGGCTTTCTTAACTTTATCATCTCCTTCATAATTTTTTCTTAAGCTTGTCCCTTAATTCCTTGGTTGACTTACATTGCATTACTTTTACTAGTTAAAATGGATTAAGACCAAAGAGAATGGAATTCTTGGCCTTTGCATTATTTCCATAAACCTTTTTACCATCTACATCTATAGGAGGGGTTTCTAGGACAATATAACCAATTAATAAAAAACTCCAAACATATACACCTAGGGACATGAGATAGGCTTCCATCCTAACCTTCCAAAATACATAATTTGTACCATCAAATACTAGTATCTTACTTGAATAAGCATCCTAAATTTCTTTTTTGGACATGATTCCCTAGATCTACCTTCTAGTGGTTAAGTTATTCTTGAAGGAACCAAACACTGAGACAAATTGTTGGGAATCATGAATTATTTTGGGGGGGAGGGGGGGATTGAATCAGTAATTAAAATTTCTTCTTCTTTTATGTTGAGAATTTAAACTTTTAGTTGCATACAATCAAACAATGCACACGAGACTAGCATTCATATACATTTGAACATAATGATTTATGTGAAAAACCTTTCAGGAGAAAAACCACCAAAGCTTTGTTTTGTATTATGATGATAATAAATGAACCAAATCTAGTTCCATCACATGTTTGTCATAACCTACTCACAAGAGGCTTCTACCTCTTATAAATGCAACCCCCAACTTTCTTCAACCAATTGCTCTACTTTTCATACAATTTTCAAATTGACAACAAGGACCTACCTCAATATTACAAAAATAAACATTGATTCTTTTCTCTTGTCTATCTCTAGTTCTCTCAGCTATGCTTTGTACATGCACTCAATTGTATCTACCTCAACTACTTTTGGATTTTTATACACTCTGCACTTCACTCATCATACTCAGTGTTTTCACACTACCATATAGATTGTTCTATGCAATTCCATCTTCTCATCCACTTTTTTTCGGTTCGTACGCTATTCGTACACACAACACATGCACACACATAATGATTTCTTCCCCCACTTGGAATAATCTCACTACTACAATATACAAAAGGTTTCCTTGACATCTATCACCTAGCGTTGGCATTATGACTAATGTGTTGTCCTCGATGGAAACCTACTTGATAAAGCTATCAACATGATGGTTATACAAATGCTATAGGTGATATAGACAAAGGAATACCAGTTCAGAGATAGAGGAATGATAAAACTGAAGTTTGGAAAGTATACGCGGTTCTTGTGAATAAAGGCCGCGTACATACGCGGGTATGGTAAAGAAAAGTCTCATACAATTTTTGCACCATGGTCTTTTCAATACTAGGGGTCTTTACCATGGTATTGGCCTATAGTATTGAGCATGAAAATAGATATTTGATCCTGTCAAAGAATACCATCCACATTACTAAGGGATTAGCCTAAGGTATTGGCTAAGGCTTATACTATATAAGGATATGGAGATCTAGTGTTACAGTGCGTATGTGATGGATTATTTATGAATGACTTGATCTAAAATAATAACGCACTAGGGAGAATGGAGATGGATCATATCTAATAGATTTGAAATGACCACATATTGAATAATCTATTTATGGTTTAATATATCTATGACGATGATATTATGATGTGTGTCTGTAATAATTTGCATGCCAAGATTTGGGTTTGACAGATGTAATGTTGCAACGAAGGTATGTCTCATTCATTATAGATCTGTATGCGATTTTGACACTTAGAAGTCGCGTACATATGCGGATCTGCTACTGGGTAGTCCCGTATATATTCTGTAGTATGGACAGATCTATACACAAGTGCGGTGAATGATAAGCACATATATACGCGGATATGATGTATACGAGTCACGTACACCTATTAGGGTTTTTCAATATGAGATGTTAATGATGTATGATCAATTCTATTATGTTTGATGTTGTCTGCTGATGAAGTCTCTCTTATGATAATCTGGCTTGACTTGTTTATGGAATGATATGTTTACTAGGAATGATGTTATTGTGTGATGATCTGTATTTGGTTCAGTGACCTGTGATGGGTTCAACATGTGTTTCAGTGATTGATTCAATGTGATAGTGATTCAGATTCAGGTATCAATGTTTTGAGATCTATATGCGGGTATGATTCAGGAGAAGCACGTACATATGGAGGTATGATTGAGAAAAATAGCGTATACAATCTGATATATATTTAATTAGCATTTTCAATAGCAACAATTGGTTTTTGTGATGGGTAACATTGTTTGGATTGGTATATTGATGAATTTATATTTGATCTGATGGTTTATACCTATTATGGATTAGTTTAATTAAGTTGTAAGAAATGGTAGATATTCAATGATATGATTAGTTTAGTGATTAAGTGATTTGATACAGTGATTGGTTACAATATTGTTATTTGATATTGGGCTTAAATGATGGTAGTGGGTCTAGTCTGAAAATATGATGAAAACTAGCCTACAGGTTTGATGTTTTTGGTCAAGTGTATCCAGTATGAATATTATGAAACGTGGTCCACAAAGGTGCTAAGGGTTGGAGCCTTCAGTAAGGAAGTCGTAGCTTCTGGCAAGTGGTAGCTGGTAAATTTGATTAGGGGGTTGGAGCTCCCTTCCGGTGGGTGCCAATAAATGAGATCAGGGGGTTGGAGCTCCCTTCCAATGGGTGCTGAAGAATGAGAGAAGGTTTTAGCCTTAAGTGGGTGTATGCATTCTGGTACGAGTCTGCGCCATTACAAGATTGCAAGATGTTTTCCTTTATAATAAAATATGAAGACAAAGATGACGACATTGGTGGTTTTCTCCCACATTGGGTTTCCACCTAAAAATTATGTTGTCCTCATTTGTTGATTTGTTGTGTATGTGTGATGATTTATTATTTTCTTACTTCTCATGGTTACTGTTTAATTAAAAATGATACACTGGTTAAAGTAGAACATATGATGAAATATATGAAAAGTTAGTTAAATGGATATACACAGTTTTCCTTCATCATATTCACGTACATACACTAGTTAACTTAATGACAATAGCGTACATAAATATGAATAATAAATTGAAATTTTTAAGTGAGTTTTTAAAATACTGATTCACACCCACCCCTTCTCAATATTTTTCCCAACAATTGGTATCAGAGCAGGTCACTTTAGTTGAAGGTTAACTGCTTGGAGTGGATCAAGGATTATGGGAAAGAATAAGATAGCTTGAAGGAAGGAGTTAGAAAACTGTGATAGTGACAATGATATATCAGATGTAGTGACAATTACAAATGTCAACAAATATTCAGTTTTGGGAGCACCTTGCTTTGTATTGATCAAGAATGAAGAAGACGATAACCAATAATTATCAAGTATGTGTTTTTGTTCTAATTATTTTCCATTTCCTTGTATATGTCATAATGGTTATAGTGAAGATGACAGTGAATCAAATGAACTTGCACTCATGGGTAAAAGTTAAAGTAAGCACTCTAAAGAGAAAAAAAATTCAAAATGATTTCCCTAGAAGCAGAAGAACATGGCAAGTCAGAAACAATGGACAATGAATGTGTACCTATGATAAGCAATGATAATTATCAACAATGGAAAGAAAATATGAAGTCTAATCTAATGAACCTTGATGTTTGGTATTTAGTATGCAATGGCTTCACCAAAATTCCTCCATCAATCGAAGAAGTGAAAAAGAACAGTAAGGCATTAAGTGAAATCATTAATAGCATACCCGATTCAACATTAAATAGGGTTATGCATTATGCAACTGCAAAGGAAGTATGTGATAAGCTACATGCAATCCATGAAGAAAAACCAAAGGAAGGTTGCTCATTAAAAGAACTATCGGGTAATCTTATTTATAACATCTCAAAAGATGAACATGATGATAAGACAACCTTTGTTACGTCAGATGGAGTAACTGATTCAGAAAAAGATAGGTGAGAAGAAATTTTTGATCTTAGAAGAAAACTTGATCTTTCTTTGAAAAAGATTGTTAATCGTAAATATAAGTTGCAGGCATATGATAACAGGGATCATATTAAATCATTAAATGTTGTTGTAGAATCTAAACAATATTGTGAAGGTCTTGAAGCTGAGATTGTCTCCCTAAGGGCAGATCTTGAAAAATTAGATAAGCGAAATGAAGAGCTACATCAAGCACTTGAAGAAAAAGAGAATGGGATAAAGGAAGAGATTCTCAAATTAAAGGAGCAAGTTGAAGAAGCAAGAAAGGTTGAAGAAGGAATGAAGAAGTAGTACCTAGAAAAGGAAGAGAAATATCAAAGAGTCGAGGTTGAGGTAAACATTCTAAAAGGTAAATTAGAAGAAAAGGATAAACATTTGAGATTTCAAGATAGTACTAACATTTTGGATAATATTATTAGTATTCAAAGGTATCCCGCCATTATCTCTAGTCTTGGTTTTCATAAAACTATAAAAGGAGAATATAGTTCACAGGATTGTACAAGGATCTTGAAAGATAACATTATGAAATTCCTGTCAAAGAGATAAGAAGTCAACCAGATAAACATCCAAAGAAGATGATTTTTCAAAAGAAATCATTTGCTCCCAATAACAGAGATTTTAATCGATTCTCTCCGTTGATCAATAATGTTGAATGTTTTATATGTCATAATCATGGACATGTTGTAGAAAATTGCAGAAGCAGATTATTTCGATCTCAAGAAAATAGCCGCTTCACTAGAAGATCATCATCTCCCAGGTACTCAGGTTTCTTTAAGGGATATTGTTTTGATTGCAACATATTTGGTCACAAATCTATTGATTGCAATAGAAGGAATATGAGACAAAAATATTATGATTCCTCTACTCCCTTTTCTGGTCATATAAGATGTTATGCTTGTAACAAATTTGGGCATGTAGAAAAAGAATGCAGGAACAAATCAATGAATTTCCAAAAACAACATGGCAAGTGTAACACCCTCATCCCACATCTACCCAAGTAACCGACCAACCGGGGTAAATATGCAACAAGAGGCCACTATAATGGGATTCAACCTCCTAGGTGACCTTAAGGAACTAAAATCAACAGAAACATATCACACAAACCTTCCACATCAGCAAAAAAACTCCTAAGATCCATCCCAACCACTCAGGTAACCAGCCCTTGAGACCAATTGAAGTTTTAGACCATTAAACCATCGGATGCTCCCTTGATATGGACAATGGTGCATCTGGGAGGCTCCATTGTGAGTTTTGGGAATTTTCTCCTCAGACCTGTGGCCGTGACTCCAGGATTTGTGCCACTTTTCAGGCCCAAAGCCCAGGTCACTGCCCAAAACTCAATGACACCTTCAGAAATGAATTTACACAACAAAACAATGATACATTTACAAAAATATTGACAAGGACTAAACTGGACCCCTACTAGCCATGAAAGACATTTCGTCAAACAAGTCACAAATATGCAATTTACATGTTTAAAAAACATATCTGAGCATAGGGGTCTCATACTTATATGAGAATCACTAAGAATCATTCTTCCCTTATATCATTAGCTACATTATCATCTATTAGGTAATAGATACATTGTTCATTCATTTACAAATCAAAACATGAGGAGAGACATACATCATCACTGTCATAATACATATTCATAACCAACATACTAACAATAGAAATGTCAATGATACATCAACCATAGAATCCATGTATAAACCAATTCATTTGCACATAAGATACCAAGGAAAGAACCTCTTATTAATGAATTCAAAATCCAAATAGGTATGGGACTACCACGTTCCACTCGATCATAGATTGCCTGAGCCAAATCTCTCTTTAGCCAATCATCCCCATGCCATATTCCAAGAATGAATGTGGGACTCAAACCAAAAGAACCAACCATGGCATCCTGAGGCTAAACCACCTCACTGTCATTAATAAAAACCGGGCTTTACCGTAATCCACACCAGATCACTAGGCCAAAATAATAAACATGTAATAATAGGCATTATCATGATCTCCACCAGATCACTAGGCCAAAACAAGCATGGATGCCACCATATTTCTCCACCTACATCGTGAGTAATTTTCTTGTCTCCTAGTCTCTAGGATTTACCGCAATCAACAGTCCGTTCTAGGGATCACTAGGCCATAATTGAGACACTAGTCTATGTGCTTTACCGTAGTCTATCCCAGATCACTAGGCCCTAACCAAGACTCCACTCTTCAGGTTTTACCGTACATCCCATCCCGGGATTACTAGGCCTGATGAAGAGAACACACTTCTAGGATTTATCGTATATCTCGCCATTAACCGGTCAAGGATTCCTAGGCCCATTGAGGCACACAATACCTAGATTTACCACAACCTACAATTCAGTTCAGGGGTCACTAGGCTAGTGGATTTACCGCAATCCACAGTCTGGTTCATGGATCACTAGGCCATGTGTTCTTTCTTTCAGAGATCCACCTCACTCAGCTTCAAATCCATCCAAAAATCCATCTCAACCAGAACATGAGAATCCCATCACACCATGGCTATCCAGAAATGGAAAGGCTAGGATGAAAACATTGTCACACCTGGAAAAACTCATGCCATAACATCAAAGAACCACATGCAATTCCATGCATGCCAAATCTAGCAAGGAAAACACATATGAAAATCAATACCTGCAAAGAATCTTGTTGTAGCTACTTGATCCTACTCTTCCTTGCTTGCTCCTTCCTTCCTCTTACCTTCTTTGCCTTTCTTGATCCAATGCTAAAGGGATCCAAGAAAACTCTGTGTCCAAGAGTGAGAGAGAGATAATAATGAGAGAGTTCCAAAATTGAACTGACAAAAGATTGAGCCAAAAAGCTCACACACTGATCCTTAGAAGCCTTTTTATTACTGAGGCTTCTATTCTCTTCATTTTCCTTTATTTTCCTTCATTTTCCTCCTCACATGCAACCCCTGACCTTTCAAATTCCTTTCCTCCTAATTTCCATTATTTTCATAAATAAATGTGCCAAAAATGCCATTTTGCCTTTCCAAAGCCTTTGCCATTGCCTTTAGCCATAATAACCGAAATGAACACCCACTAGGATTTTTTTCCCACCATTCATCTTGGAATACGTGTTCAATGATTTTGGTATTATATATTTTTACATGGATTTTTAACTAGGGCTGTTACATAACCCTCCCCCTTAGGGGAACACCGTCCTCGGTGTTCAATGACACCTATAATCAACAAGACCGCTAAAAACAAAACATACTACCCATGGAGATTTATAACATAGCTCATTGCAGTATTTATAATGACCACTGCTGAAAATATGACAATCATGCCATTTAATGGAGCTTTATAAAACAACTCATTATGGTATTTACAATAACAACCACATATACTTATACACATTTGCTTCAACCAACAAATAACCATACTGTCTATGGAGTTTTATAAATCTAGCTCGATACAATATTTACAATAATATACACATATAAATATATGCACATTTTCTAAACCAATAAATAAAAGGATACAATGCTTGCCTCTATAACAAGGGAATCCAAAGGCTTACACCTCCACCCTCAAAGTAATACCGGGATTCACCTCCTTCCCGGGAAGTCTAGAATCCAATGCAAGGTCAAATTCACATCCAATGTCTAGCATTATAATCTTGTGCCACTTGTTTTCTCAGTGAATAATTATTGGCTCATTGTTCCAGGGCACACTCCCAATGTGCATATGATTCCATATGGCAATGCTAATGACCAAAACAAATCCATCTTTGACCTCCCCTTCTCTGTTACAAAGTCCCTCAGGCAATACAATCACCCCCATCACTCACCTTCCAAGTTCCCTAACATCCCCTATCCCAGGCGATCCATCCCTTGGTAAGACTTCCTCGCATTGGAAGTTCAAACAAACAAGGCATATACCTCCCTCAAAACCATCATACTGGTCATAGCATGCTCATGGAAATCAGTGGAAACTATTGGGTACTAGTGTCCCACAATGGCCCTGCTCCTGAAGTTCTTTACCAACATACTGCTGCCTGTTTCAATTCCTTTCACTGCTGTTGCTAATTCTTGCATTCGATTTCAACCACCCAACCTGGGCATTTGCCATGATTTCATGTACCAAGCACATAACTTCCAGGAGATTTAAAATAGATTGACATAAATTCACATCATACCTCATTGATAGATTTTCAACAAGGTACACTTGCAATTCTGTTTGCTTCTTGTCACAACAAGTCAAACTAACATATTTGACCAATTCATCATGTATAAACATATCACATCAGGTTAGCTCAAAACACAAACATCATAGATCAAAATCATAAATAATGTGTAACCATTATAAAACCAGAATCATAGATCACATGTAATCATCATAGACCAGAATCATAAATCACTTGCATAATAAAACTGAAATAAAATACTGATACTTAGCCTTTAATCAATCCTTAGCTTCTACCTTTGTCCTTATTCTGTACACACACCGGATTGATTGCCACACTCGACAAACACCCAGTGCCTTGTCCTCAACCATGTGCACATACACATAGTATGCATCACACACATAAAACCACACACAACATACAACACCATGTAATACATGAACCTACACCTGACATACCACTCATACATCTACATCTAATGTACAACACAACACAATACATACTCCTACATTCGATGTACACCACAACACAATACATACACCTACACCCGATGTACAACACAACACAAATACATACACAAAGTACAACAAAATTAATACCACAACTACACAATGCATATGCATAGTACCGCATGCCTGCAACACCTCATGTATGACATGCGCACAATACCAGATGTACACCAGTACCATATGTACAACATGTACACAATACCACCTGTACACCGCACCACCTGCACAATGTGTGCACAACATCACATGTACACGACACCACCTGAACAACATGTACACAGTGCCACATGTGCACTGCACCACCTACACAATGTGTACACAATACCACATGTACACATTACCACATGCACGACATGTACACAACAACGCCTGCACACAACACCACATGTATAACATGTACACAACACCACATTTACAATCATGTACACAACACCTTTTGTACATAGTAACACTTGTACAACATGCACATAACACCATATGTACATAGCACTGCATATACAACATGTACATAGAATTACATGTATGCATATCCAAAATGTACAAAGAAACATCTATACCCAACACTACATATGCAATATGCACACAACACCATAGGTACAATCATTGAATACAAAATATTCACAACATATACATAACAATAGTACTACACATCCAAAATCACACTGTCTCTACCAAGCAACCTTGCTTCTAGTGTCTCTCTACCATCCATGCTTATCCTAGCATGTTGCGGATCTCAATGCTTTCATTCCACTGATGTATCCCTCAGAGTTATCTATCATAACATAAAAATAAGCATAACACAATCTTACAATATCAATTCATATCCACATGATACTGACCTTGTATATTTGTCATGACTACTCTCCTAACTTGATTCGCCATAAGACCAGGAATCTTGTCATGCCACTCACCTACATAAGAAATAATTCCTCCACAAGAATGATCCCTAATAATCCTACCAGACAATGACATAGATACATAGATACATAAACATTAGCATAAAACAATCATGATCCTGTCAAACACGACATACATACACACATACATACATATATAAACATCAACATAATCATGATCATAACATAATTACAAGATAGCATAAGGTCAATGTTAATAGAACTCCCTTTATTTTTGCATAGAATGCACAACATTGAGAATAATCGTTACCAACATAGCCAAGGCATTTGATGCCTCATATCCATTTACTTCACCTTTCCTATTACCTTTCTCATGGCTATACTGCCATTTTCCATTTACACTAATGGACTGAACCAATCCAACCAATTTTCATATTTTTACCTTAAAATTCCATTACTCATGCACCGGGATTCATTTAGGTCTTACATTACCTGCTAGGTTTCATTTACCTCTCCCTGAGCTCCATTAACTTTCCTCTTTCCCAACCAATTCCCAAGATCATTGAGACATAAAAGGAAAGAAAAAATGCAAACAAGAAGAAAACCATGAAAACCAATAAATCAATATGACACTGCGAAGAAAGTGGTATGGCCATACACTAGACACAAACAAAGTTGCAAATCAAGTGTAAACAAAGTACAAAGAGTTGAAATCAGCGTAAACAAAGTACAAAGAGTTGAAATCATAAGACTCTCAACGGACACCATGACTCAATCCCCATGGTTCCCAGTGCTTCCAAAGGAAATCTCAACCTAAGCCTTCTTCAGAATTTCATGGCACTCTCTTTTCCATGCAATCCCCTGCGTCATATTTCAATAAACACATAATCAGTGCATAAATAGACATAAAAATACACTAGTTACCTTACCTTATTGTGCCAAACATGTTGTTTGCAACTAAACACACCCATGCCATTTCTCAAGGGACTCCAATCATTTGACGAATCTAGCCATAATTAGAAACAACTACTATATTTGTCAAATACATATTTATGAATATCACACATATCCTCATAATGTCAGACAAATTCAAGGTTAAGAAGACTTCCTGTATGCAAAGCACTAATTTGTTTGGAATTACGGTTTCCAAACATAGCCAAAGGAATTTTCACCCAATCCTTTCTTTTACCTTTTTACGTTGTTGCAATCAAGTCTTACTATGCATTGTCACATCACCCCGTTGTTAGTTATATAAACAATTCAACTATTACCTTGTCAAGATAATACTAAGCATGTTGCCCTGCAACTAATCACACATGTCAGCCTCACGTTCCAAAGATCAAGACATCATGTATATTAATTTGAAATCAACCTTTACCAAGTCTAACAACCATGTCATACTCAACAATCAACTCACATTCATTAGTCATAATACACAATACTACAACTATCACCTACTTACATTCAAGTACATATCAACTGTCTCAACACATATGTATTAGTACAACCATCTTAAAACAAGATCATTTTGGCAGGAAATCTTATAGATACATACTCATATCATTCAAGTAATCAAACATTCATACAATAGATAGATGCCATAATAGACACCAAACACTCAAACACCAAATAAACGACATTGTCAAACATTCAAACACAAAATAGATGACATAAGAAAACTCATACCTTAATTTATCTCAGGGGAGGTTATCTTGTCCGCACAATAAATCTATACTAGCACAATATAAATTCACAACATATCAACTCAAACATAAATAAGGTTATGATATCCATAACAGTAACTAGCTAACATGTTCACATCATAAGCTCATAAACAATTATCATTCATGCAAAGCAATCACATATGCACAGTTAGTCTAGATTAGTACAACACACTATCACAAAAATGTCGACTCCTACCTGAATGTCATAACCCTACCCATATGCATAGGCCAATCCAAATTAGCATGATACATATAACATCAAGATCTTAAATGAAATAACCCTAATCATCAAGTTAAATAACATATAACAACAAGAAGTTAACATATAACATACTCATCAACAACATATAGCATAATATCAAGTTACCTATCATATAACAACAACAACAATGCATATAAAAACAAGTTACTACCATGCATGACTATCCAACACACATGCATATCACTGCACTGACCAACTAGTATTTATCATACATGTAACCATAATAATAGAATGACAAGCATATAAGTAACCCTAATGCTTATAACAACCATTAACCAACATACTTGCATGCCCACCATACAATCTTGTATGATGATCTTCTCTTACCTCGAAGTCTATTGTTGCAACTTCACTTTCATGATCTACATCCCTTGCTCTATCTCAGGCAACACATTAACATCATAACATACCAATAACGTCATTATGACCCAATTGCATACAATTACCTCATGCACAACAACCTTCACCATGAAAATGCATGCATAACAAAATATAGACACCGACATGTATAGCAAATGCATATACAACCATACACTCATGATGACACATCCCACAATAACACCATCAATGTTCATATGGAAACATCACTACAACCATGATCAACACCATGCAAATGCAACAAGAACATGGACTACAAGCATAAGGAACACATATGAAACCGACATGAATGCATGAACAACACACGCCCATCCAGTCTGAGGGGTGAACCACGTTATGATACCACTTAGTGGTATCAAATATCACCCAAAAAGAACAGAAACTAAACATTGCCCAAAGAGAATAGAACCTGATCTGATACCACTCTGTAACACCCTCATCCCACATCTACCCAAGTAACCGAAAAAATGAGGTAAATATGTGACGAGAGGCCACTATAATGGGATTCAACCTCCTAGGTGACCTTAAGGAAGTGGAATAGATGGAAACACATCACACAGACCTTCCAAATCAACAACATAACTTCTAGGAGCTATCTCAACCACTCAAGCAACCACCCCTGAGACCAACTAAAGTTTTATACCATTAAACCCTCAGACGCTCCCTTGATATGGAAAACGGTGCATCTAGAAGGCTTCAGAAACTCCCACAACATGGGTATGCATGCGTTTGGGGACTTTTCTCCTCAGACCCATGCCTGCAACTCAGAGATTTGTGCCAATTTTTAGGCCCAGAGCCTAGGTCATTGCCTAAAACTCAATAACACCTTCAGAGATGAATTTGCACAATAGAATAATGACACATTTGCAAAACATTAACAAGGACTAGTTTGGACCCCTACTAGCCATGACAGACATTTTGTCAAACATGTCACAAATATGCAATCTACAGGTTTAAACAATAGATATGAGCATAGGGGTCTCATACTTATATGAGAATCACTAAGAAGCATTGTTCCCTTATATCATTAGCTACATTATCATCTATTAGGTCATAGATGCATTGTTCATTCATTTACAAATCAAAACAAGAGGAGAGACATACATCACCACTATCATAATGCATATTCATAACCAACATAATAACAACAAAAATATCAAGGATACATTAACCATAGAATCCACATATAAACTAATACATTTACACATAAGATACCAAGGAAGAACCTCTTATTAGTGAATGCAAAATCCAACCAAGTATGAGACTACCACGTTCCACCTGACCATAGATTGGCTGAGCCAAATCTCTCTTCATCCAATCACCCCTGTGCCATATTCCAAGCATGAATGTGGGACTAAAACCAAAAGAACCAACCAATTCATCCCGAGGCTAAACCACCTCACCCTCATCGATAGGAACTAGGCTGTACTGCAATCCACACTAGATCACTAGGCAAAAATAACAAACATGTAATAATAGGCTTTACCATGATCTCCACCAGATCTCTAGGCCAAAAAAAGCATGGATTCCACTGGATTGATCCACCTACACTATGAGGGATTTTCCTATCTCCTAGTCTCTAGGATTTACCGCAATCCACACTCTGATCCAAGGATCACTAGGCTATAACTGAGACACTAGTCTTTGGGCTTTACTGCAATCCATCTTGAATAACTAGGCCCTAACCGAGACTCCACTCTCTAGGCTTTAACGTACATCCCATCTTGGGATTACTAAGCCTAATGGAGAACACCAACCTCTAGGAATTACCATATATCCCACCATTAACCGGTCGAGGATTTATAGGCCCACTAAGGCATACAATACTTGGCTTTACCACAACCTAGAGTTCGTTTTAGGGGTCACTTGGCCAGTGCCTTTACCACAATCCATGTTACGGTTCAGGGATCACTAGGCCATGTGTTATTTAATTCGGAGATCCACCTCACTCAACTTCAAATCCATATGGAAACCCAGCTCAACTAAAACATGAGAACCCCATCACACCATGGCTATCCAGAAATGGAAAAGCTAGGTTGAAAACACTGTCACACCTAACCAAACCCATGCCATAACAACAAAGAACCACATGCAATTCCATGCATGCCAAATCTAGGAAGGAAAACACACATGCAATTCAATACCCTCAAAGAATCATGTTGTAGTTGCTTGATCTTGCTCTTCCTTGATTGCTTCTTCCTTCCTCTTGCCTTCTTTCCTTTTTTGATCCAATGCCAAAGTTCTCCAATAAAACTCTAAGTGTCCAAGAGTGAAAGAGAGAGATAATAATGAGAGAGCTCTAAAATTGAGTTGACAAAAGCTTGAGCCAAAAAACTCACACACTGATCCTCATAAGACTTTTTATTAATGAGGCCTCTATTTTCTTCATTTTCCATTATTTTCCTCCTCACATGCAACTTGTGACCTTTCACCTTCCTTTTCTCCTAATTTCCATTATTTTCATAAATAAATGTGCCAAAAATGCCATTTTTCCTTTCCAAAGCCTTTAACAATTTCCTTTAGCCATAATAATTGAAATGAACACTCACTAGGATGTTTTTCCCACCATTCATCTTGGAAGACATGTCCCATGACCATGGTATTATATATTTTTACATGGATTTTTAACCAATGTTGCTACAAAAAGCAATTAGATAATGTCAAAAGACCTAAGAAAGATGGATCCACCAACATTTCTCATAATAAGCAGAAAAAATAAGAACAAATAAGATGCGGTATTTCTCTCTACTTGTTTGAAGATGAAGATGAATGGTACATAGAAAACGGATGCTCTCATCACATGACTGGAGATAAGAGTAAGGTGGAGTTTCTTAGGAAAAATCAAGATGGTAAGGTTATTCTTAGAAATAGTGCTCTAGCAAAAGTTCTCGGAAAAGGTAGAGCCAGAATTAATAAACATAGAAGAGCAGCTGATACTTTATTAGTTCAAGGACTAAAGCATAATATTATAAGTGTAGGTCAAATGGTGGATAAAGGAAATCTAATTGTGTTTACATAAACCAAATGCAAGGTTATAGATGAATAAACTGGAAAGGTCATAGCAAGAGGATACAAAAATCTAGAAAAATTATACGTGTTTAAAGAAATGAATTCTCGTAGAAATGAGGAGGATTCAGACTGAAAGTAAAAGAAGATGATCTCTACTGTAGTACATATTCTTTAAAAGAATACTTCTCATAGTGATTGCATAAGTGATGTGAGGTACATGACCTCATAAAGAGTAGGTGATGATTATCAGGTCCTCAGAATCATTGGTGTATGATCTCAGGGGGAGCTATACATGTGTATAACTTGATGATGATTCCCATGTTATTTTGATATTCATATTTCTTATATTACTGACAATGCATCTGATGTAGTAACAGTGAAACAAGAACATGCAATACAGGCTCAGGGGAGTCGTGGCTATGAAAGCTCAACACTTTACTTTATGTACATGGATCTCATGAAGGACAATCATGTATATACGCGAGTTTTGGTCTAGACAGTTGCATATGTTTATCTGAGATGAAGAAATTGTGGGACAGACTCAAGGAGAAGTTATGATATGCTTTAGTTAGTTATTATTTGGCTTTCTCGTTCTGACTTTGGTTGGTTACAGTCTGTTGATGCTCATTTACTACTTAGAACTAGTATTGTCTTATGATGGTTTATGAGTTGTTACAATATGCCATTGTTGCTTTGGTTCTTTTGATGGATTTACTGATTGATGAAGATGGATATGATTAGACCTGACAGTGAATAATTGGCATAGGTTCAGGGGGAGAATTTTCTATGCTTCTAATAGTAAATTGTTGGAATTATTATTTCTTAAGAATTCCTTGTTGCACGATGATGTTCATGATAAGTATATATTAATTCATTAATGATGTGTAGTTGTTGTTGCTGAAGGCATGTACGTTGCTGTTATTTTGTCATTAGTCATGATAAAGTCTTGGATAAAGTTGCACTTAGTGGATTTATTTCTACATGAAGAGGATATGCATGCCATGGTCCTTATTGACATTAGTTATTGTTGATGAGTTTCACTCACTACATATATGTTGCTGTCATTATGTCTTCAATGATGCATAAGTTGAATATGTTGCGGTTATGGATGATGCCTATAGTGCTATTCTTGGTTCTCACATATGTTACATGGTGATGATACATGTATATGTTACATATGGTATTTTTCTTGAGAATTATGGCTTTTCGTATGAAGAGCATGTTGATCTTGATGATATGAGATCAAGGAGATGGGTTACTAACAAAGTTTTTTTGCACAATCTTATGCCTAGTTGAAGATGATGAGTTCATATTGATATCTCTATGTCATAGGGTATCAATGATGGATGCTTTCTTGAGTTTCATATGGGTGAAGTTTTTTTTGGTGTGATAATTCTTCTTGCATGAAGATAATGGGACAAGAGAATGGTATTGCTGCCTATGAGGAAAAGACATGTTACATGAAGATAAGAGGATGGTTATTGATATACTACTGCCACAACTGTTGGGTGGTGCTTGGAGACATTTAGTTACATATTGATGATGTTGAAGGTTGAAGCTACATTTCCTTATCTTACTTTATGATGATATTCTTGGTTCTCACATATATTGTTGATGCATGAAAATATCTGTTGTTGTGTTGAAAAATATTTATATGTCTTTAATGCATGTGAATTGAGGCTCTTCGTACAAAGGGAAAGAGAAATTTGACCTTGATGAGGCTAAGGGGATGAGTTGATAATAGATATCTACGGAATAATATTATGATGTTGATGCTACATACTTGGTCATAGGTTTATGATATTGAAGCTACATTTGTCTTATCTTGCATATTGATGATGAGGATGTGCATGTTGCTATTCATATTGCTGTTATCTATGTTGCAAGATCCTATGATGACTATTATGGTCTTGCTACCTCATGGTTTAGGTCCTTGTCTTTGGTTTTGGTCATAAATGTAATATATATATATATATATATATATATATATATCTTGATGTAAAGGTCATGTAAAGACCCATGATGCAATAATTGTAATATTTAGTAATCTTTGGACTATTGGGGTCAATTGAATTATGTATGCAATCCCATTATTTTGGGCATTTGATGTAATGTTGATTCAAATATATAACTCCACTGTGTTGGGTGATTTATGTAAGCATGATTCCTTGGTGATAGGAAAGGCCATATTTGGTTGAGTCATAGAGTCATGTACTTCTCTCGAAAAGATTCAACATATGCTCAGGGAGAGCATGGTTAGTGTTCATATTCAACAGATCAGACTTACAATGATCCTCTCTACAAAGGGAGAAAGAAGTCTTCATTCAACATTGGTCAACCCTTTTCCCTTGATTTCAAAGAGGGAGAGTAGCTTGGTGTTTGGAGAATAATGCTTGGAGAGAAGCTTGGCATGTCTACCAGTGTGTTTACAGGTATCTACAGGTAGTGGTGACCAAACACCAAAGTGGTTGCCATCAAGTCCAATGGGGAGATTGTTGGAATTATGACTAATATGTTGTCCTTGATGGGAACCTACTTGATAAATATGATAACATGATGGTTATGTAGATGATATAGGTGAGGTAGACAAAGGAATATTAGTTTAGAGACAGAGGAATGATAAAAGTGAAGTTTGGAAAGTATACACAAGTCCTATGAATAAATGTCGTGTACATACGTGGGTATGGTAAAGAAAAGTCGCGTACAGTTTCCGCACCATGGTATTGTCAATACCAAGGGTATTTACCATGGTATTGGCTGATAGTATTGAGCGCGACAACAGATATTTGATCCTGTCAAAGAATACCATAATCATTACTAAGGGATTGACATAAGATATTGGCTAAGGCTTATACTATATAAGGAGATGGAGATCAAGTGTTAGAGTGATCTAGATATTTTCACTTCAAAGATGCATACATAATTGCATATGAAAGAGAATGTAACCATGAAATCATATCACATAAAAGGAGCAGAAATAAAATGAAACCATGAGAAAAAAAGGTACAAAACAACTTGATAACAAAGTTCACACAGTTTGGGTTATATCTCCGCGACCCATGTCAAGAGTGGGAGGGCCGCTTCATTAAACGCTGCACGATGATGATGAGTACATAGTGTATTCTTTTTCATTACAAGGACAAACTCCCTCTACTAGAGTGGCATGCCTCTCCACAAGAGTTCTCCTATAGGAACTCTCACTCATAAGGGCCCTCCTTTAGCATGACAAGATGTCAAATTCTCACATAAAGTGGCATATAAGTGTTCTCCAACAAAGTAGCAAACACAAATCTCAACATCAAAGTATCATCTCAACAAATCAAAAGAAAGACATGGCATCACTGCATCATATACCTCCACTTCCTAGGGATGGACTGAAAATGCACAACTTTGCTAAAGAAATGGACTGCACCATTGAATTTGGCACAAAATCATGTCAAGTGACTATAAAACCGACCCATTTATGACACTATTAAAATCTTGACCCTTGGGAATATCAAAGTTTCCCCAAAGATTCCTTCTCCCTGGTTGACTGGAATTCGGCTGCTCAGATGACAAATCTAACATCACCACTGTGTTCCTTGCGAAAAATTGAGTAAAATGAGTATAAATTTCGTCTGGTTTTGAAACTGTCAAAATTCAGCCCTTAGGGAACATTTTAGATTCCTCATGATTCCATAAAGATTCTTCTCTACAGGTTGACAAAAGATCTGCTGCTCAGATCTAAAAATCGATCACACCATCAGATTCTTGGTCAAATTTTGCTTCATTTGAGTATAAAGTTGGTATGATTTTGTCACTGTGAAAAATTGCCTCCAAGGGAATCTTTTAGATTCTTCATGATTCCATAAAGTTTCCTCCCTGCAAGTTGACTGAAATTCCACTGCTTAGATCAGAAAATAAATCATGCCATCAGACTCCTCGCGAAATTATGGTTCATTTGAGTATAAAGTTGGCATGAATATGACATTGTGAAATTTTGCCCTCTAGGGAATCTTTTAGATTCCTCACTGATTTTGCATGGAATATTCTAGGGAATATTCTATGAAATATTTTAGGTAATATTCCCTTAAAATATTCTTTGTCTCGAAAATCACTCTCTTTCCGCCGTGTGGCTTTGCCTACGTTTGTTCTCCCGTTCGAATGGAAAATTCATGTTTATATACAAAAACAAGACAAACATTACAAAGCCAAGCCCGTTGAGCAGTTGAAAAATTGTCCGATTGTGTAGGGGGCCGCCAGGGTTCAAGCCCCACGGCCTCCCATAAATGGCACAATTTTTTTTCGGCAGGCGGTTGTTTTATTGCTTTGTGTGTTGTTTCCACCATAGGTATTAATATAGTATGAGTTTGTTTTATGAAACATAACAAACCTTACCATTTAATAATAACCCCAAACATAATGAATTCATTGGTTTAACTTCTATTGGTTTATATTTTTTATGGATTTAATACAACCATATCTTATTATATGGTTATTTTAATAAATAGTTTTGTTATATATATATATATATTTTGTTTTTTTGTTAATGACTTTTGTCATTATATGAGGATTTTAATATTATTCTTTTTTTGTCTTTTTGCAGGTGCAAGAGCCAATGATGGAGTGCCATGTGTCAATGGTTGATGAGCTTCCATGTACCCTGTGGGTCCCACCTCCTGACTGGGGTTCCATGTGGCACATTGTGGGCCCCTCTTCTTCCCTATCTTATCAAACTTTAAACTACAATAATTTGATCATATAGACTCAATTTTGAGTGTTGTTTGTGCCACTTGAATCATATCGACGAGCACTACAACTTGGTTTTGGTTTCTCTACATTTTGAAGATTTTTATTTTTGAACCTCTCTAGAGCCCTCTTTGATCACTAAGTGTTTCTGGAGCCAATTGGATCTTTCCTCCCCACTAAGGAGCTTTTGGTCCTCCAAAAGCATGAACATAATCTACAATCTAATTTGCTCCCTTGTCTGCACAACAAGTGCCCTGACAGACCACACTTCCTTCTCCTTCACCTTTGTTCTTCGGAGCCATAAGTGATGAACCGACACCTGCATCCTCTGCAAACCTGTAGTACAATATTTTCAAACTACATGTTCAATTACATGACTAATCATGACCCAAGCATCCCCATACTTTCCAAGAGTTTATAACACACACTCTTTGGTCAAGTTTACATCATAATAGAAACCAATACCCTAACTATCAACAAAAGGCCAAAAAATGTCATCATTGGTTTAATAAGCAATGGAAAACACATCAACGCTTTTGCAACACATTATTTACAAAATGCGGCCATGAAAAACTACTATATCTAGTAAAACCATCTCTCACTCATCAAAGTGAATGGGTCATCATATCCCTGTGGTGGATTCACTTGTTGAACAACTTTTCCAACTGGTTCCTACACTGATGCTTTGTCCTTGAGATGTTTCTCTGGATGGAGCCTCCAACATGTGGCTCTTTGATGTCCACCTATGTTGCAATGATTGCAAAAATTCTTCTTCCTCCAGACCTTCTTAACCATATTCCTTCCCTGATGTAGAGAAGGCCTTTCACGTATTGTCTTGTTTCTTGCTTCCAGTCTCTTCCAACACTCAGAACCACATGGTTATCCAAATGAAAAAAACTATATGGTTTTCTACACCATGATTTTTTCTCATCATTAATAATATGCTTGTAATCAAAATGAACTTTAGAATACTGAGACTTTTATACCTCTCTTGGTTGTCTCTGGCGCAATCCTGGCTATGAAACCTTACCTTAGCTCTTCCTCTGCATTGTGCACTAACATGGGAGGATTGTGATGTGTTCCAATCATCCTCTTTCCTCGATGGTTTCTACAATGCCTTTGAAGCTTCTACTACCTTCTAGCACTCTCCTTCAAAATATCCCATCTTGGTAAGGAGTCTCAGGCCGGTTCCCAAAATGGGTACTGTTGTCACTCCTAGAGAAAAAATCTGGGTTGATAGGAGACCAGTGCCTAGGACATCTTAATTAGTGCTGTCAAATTTATCTTAGAGACTTATAGCACCATAGTTTTTACATGTAATTCAAATAAGGTTGATTCAGAACCATTGATAAAGATACAATTTATGAACCAACATACATGCATGAATACGCAGGAAATAATCCTCGGTCATTGGTGGCCAAATTAGATTGAGAGCTTGTAGTGAATCAATTATTAAGACATATGTAATGGTAGAAGACAGTAGAGGATAAATCCATGATACAAAGCTTAAATTTTAAGAATTATGTATATCTAGATTTAGAGAGAAATGAGAGAATGGGAATGTTTATGGAATGCTAATATACATGGAGTGTTTTTTAAAGACTTAATTTCAACATCAATACAGGGATTATCCATCGATAACTTGATCGAAATGAATTTGATACAGGGATTTTCCATTAATAAATTGTTAAATTGGCAACTAGGGCCAAACTCCATGTGGGTTGGCTTATTTATGGCAGATGATATTTTTATTGGATCCCTCTCGTCGAGAGGTGTAGGATTGATCCAAAGATCATCCAATTCCGATAAGTATTTATGGAGATATGAATTTATTTTGTTTATGTAATTATTATCAAGCCGACCAGCTCTTATGTAGGCTCTAGAAGCCCAAACGTCATGTCTATTCAATCATCCGCTTTTAGTATAAATAAGAGAGGATTTGGAGTCATTAGCACAACACATTCTTCAAGTGATCTCCTCCTCTCCACGTCTTGGGTTATTGGTGAAGGAGAGACACTAAGAAGAATACGCTAGCCTTGGATGATGCCCTAGCTATTGTACGTTGTTGAAGGAGATCTGGCCGCAGTAAAGGAGGCCTCATATGCAGCTAAAGGGAAGGCCCTATCTGTAACAAAGGAAGGCTTGGATAAGGCTAGATCCGCAGACATTGAGGAGACCCTATACACAGTTCAGATGATGTCCTATACGCAGTTGAGATAATGATCTAGCCGCAGTTCAGCTGTGCCCTAGCCACAGTTCAGACGTGCCTTAGCTGCAGTAAAGGGAAGGCTCCTATCCAATAACTAAAGAAGCTCCATTACACAGCCAAGTGTGCACTAAATATGCTGTCCAGTTGTATAATATGGAAGCACTAAATACGCTGTCCAGAATTTTAATATGGAAGCATTATTACACTGTCCAGAAGTTTTATACGGAGGCCCTAATACGCTGACCTTTAGACTTATATTCAGGCCCTAATATGCAACCTAATGTAGTCCATCTTCATTGGCCAGAGGAGGCCCTAACCACAGATAAGAGAGGCCTAATACACACTCCAAGAATAGACACTATCACAGCTAATCAAAGCCTGTTGACAGTGTAAAAGGAGAAGGAAATTTCGAGTTGCTGTAGGTGACAACATCGTCATAGAGTTAGGACTGTTTGCATATTCTTTTGTGACTGCATAAAGTTGTTCTCTTCTTGTAGGAGAACCGAGGTAGAGGAGCTAAGGGATAGATCTGTTGGGATCTTGTTGGAAGGACAAGAAGCAAGGTTTATGTTGCCTGAAAGCCACAGAAAGACTGTGTGTTAGGCCGCAGGGCATAACATCACAGTCTAGGATTGTGTATGAGTTTTGAGGACTTGTACATATGCCCAAATCAACAGCATAACCAAAGAAGTGTCCTAGTTTGTTTGAAGGACTATTTCAATAGTGCTTGGTACCCTAACCAGTTATCATGATGACAGCAGCAAAATATGTACAGCATGATGATGGAGGGCAGTAAAGTTGTATACAACAACTCAGCAATAGAACAATATGATGTTGCATGATGGGCATGCATAATGATGATTGAGACAACATGGTGAGATCATGGGCAGCATGGGCAGCATGAAGCATGATGATGCATGAGCAGCTGAAGTATGAAGTCATGGACAACTTGATGTATGGGCAACACAGTGATCATGAGCAGCATGAAGATGCATGATGCAGCATGATGATGCTACACGGTAAGGTGCAGTAGATGAACGAAATGGATAGGTGAAGTCGTCACCTAGGAGATTCAGGTGAAGAAGACTGTCTTTAACTGATCTCATCATTATAGGAAATGATCTATGCTCAGATCCAAATAAGTCAAAGTGTTGACTTTTTTTGTAAATGTATTATCTCTCTCTCTCTCTCTTTTTCTGCTGAACTTTGAAGATAAAAGAAGATTTGATCAAAGGGTTTCCCCACACATTGTGGGGTTTGTCCCTGGTATGCGCCACATCTTGTGTCCTCTTGTCTTGGCTTGTCTTCTGCAATTTATATTTATGTTCTATCTGCAGTTTACTTTATGTTGATGTGATTGCTAATATAGAAAAAAAATTAAATAAATTTCTCCAGCATAGAACATACCCAAAATTAACATGGTATTAGAGCTTAGGTGAAGACAATGCCCAAGCAAGAGTGAAAGAGAAATTACTGAAGACAATTGGGACAAGACAAAAGGATCAATGGGTTCTTCACAATTCACTTAGGGTGAAGTTGAAACAGAGCATATTATCAGAATGGTGCAGCAGAACTTCTAATGGCATACCTTAAGATCACTTCACTAGGAAGTTCGGATCTAAGGGTGGAAGGAAAGGTAGATGTCTTGGTTATGAGTTCGGCCCTTATGCGAAGGAGTGTCCGAATGATAGAGATGCAGGTCATCAAAGACACAGCTGACTCTTCAAGGAAGCAAGGAACCCCAGTGCTTCAAAGCACTTCATCGGATAGAAGGGTGCACTCTCTAATTTGATAGAGATGGAAACAATCGTGGGATTACACTTGGAGCCGATGCCACCTATCCTGAAAAGGGAGGAAGTAAAAGGTTTTATGGTGGCATTCGTCAATGGAAAGGTATGTGTCTGAAACTTGAATTTTTGAAGATGTTTTTGAGTTTAGTGTTGTATCAAGTTGCAGGAATTCCACTGGGGACCATGTCCATTGACACAGCACCCGAGGTCTGTGAGTCAGATGGTGACAGAGATGCCTGAATTCATAAAGAGCATGAAGGTACATGTCTAAGATGTACTGAAGGAAAATATTACAAGGGGACCATTCCCCCTCATGTAGCAGGTCCACAGGTTTGGAACAACCTGTGGAGTTTGAGATTCATGAACAGGAATCTCATGTATACAGGTGGAAGAAAGCCCTCTATGGCTTGAAGCAAAACACCCTGAGCGTAGTATGAGAGGATTGATAGTTGTCTGATGAAGCTGAGATTCACTAGGAGCGAAATCGATCCAAACCATTACTCGAAGGTTGTGGATGATAGACCTCTCATACCAGCACCTATGTCTGACAGGTGCAGACCCTCTCATTTGTAGGAAACAGAGGGAGTTGGATTCTGTATGTGGAATGATAAACTGCAAGCCTGTGACTACCTCAAGGATATTAACTTTCGGAAGCTATATGATAGTGATGTTGGACCAGATTTGGGAAATGCCTCTGAGTTTCATAAACTCAATCACGTTGATGTTCTTAGTGAACTTCCGTCCGGACATATGTTTTTCAGTTAGCATGGTGAGCTCATATTTGGATGAGCCTCACTGGATTGATGCCAAGAATCCTCTGATATATCTTGAGGGCACAATCTCTCATGGATTGAGATACACTGCCGGAAATATGAAAACCACATAATTATTTGAATGCTAACTGGGCAAGCATTGTGGAGGATCAATAGAGCACTTCTCAGTGTTGGTTCTCTTTGGATTCTGCTTCAATATCATGGATGAGCAGGAAGCAAAAATCGGTTGTTATAAGTACCGTCGAGACCAAATACCTAACTACGAGTATGACCTAGTATGAAGTTACCTGGTTGTGGAAACTCTTCAGTGAGTACACATGATGAATACCACTATGATTCTTTGTGACAACCAGAGGCGAGATTCGATTATTGAGGAATCCCTTATTCAATGATTTCTCCAGCAGATAGACATCAAATACTACCTTATCTAGGATATGGTAAGTTGATGAGCAAGGAGGCTCCATCGCACTGAGACGATGTACATGTCAGAGCCCCGGGGAAAGATCAAATTTGTGATTTTCCCAAACGACTTGGAGTCATCGAGAGACCTTTGTAAAAAGGTCCTGCATGTTGCATACATTGAGCTCTGGGAGCTCTGGGGGGCTTGCGCTTCTTACTGGAGCAACATACGACCACAGGGTGACTCACCCTCCCCTGGTGGTGCGCACTAGAACAAGATGATTCGCTCTCTTGTGGGACAAGATGATTCGCTCTCTGTGGAACAGGATGATTCGCTCTCCTGTGTAGCAGGATTGATGTGTTCTCCTGTGAGGCCTTGATTGATGTGTTCTCCATGGAGATTGTAGCAGGATTGATGTGTTCTCCTATGAGGACAGGATTCATTAGTTCTCTTGTCGAGGCATCCTACCCATGTAGTCCGGGACTCATGGGAAGTACCTCTCATCTGATCAATGAGCAAGGAAATGAAGTTAGGGACCATAGTGGTACCCATGGACGCATTGTTGTATCTATCGTACTCCCTATGTGTTGAGATTGCAACAAGATGATGGAGCTTAGTGAAAAGAGTCGCCTTCACTAAGTGGGCCCGCAGGCTATTTTTGGCGCAAGTCTATTTTTAGACTATGTCTATTTTTAGACATATGGATCATGTCTATGGATTGCAGGTTGCTGTTTATGGATGATTGATCAAGTTGGGAAAAAATAGATGGACTTCTATTTTTGATGAAAGTGTGAGTGATCACAGTGTGAGTGATCAAAGTCTATTTTTAGACTGGCTGTCAAAAATAGAAAAGTCAAATATTATTATCTCACAATAATATTTGGACTATAAACTTAATCTTATTCTCTTGGAGCACTTCAGTTTGAGCTACAGAGGTGGCACATGCAGCCGTCAGAAGGAAATACGCTTTTCTTATGAGTCAGTTGAGTTGTTGCATGCATGACTTCAGTTAGAACTCAATCAGTTGAGTTTGGTGGAGTTGATTGTGGAGTTGATGGAGTTGTGTTCAGTTTAGCTTTGTTAAACTGGTTGTATTTAGTCTAACTGGCAAATAGACTTGAGATGAGTTGGGTGAATTAGTTATTAATTAATTCACAAGTTATTAACTCATAATACAACTATAGAATACATCAGTTAACTCAGTTGCATGTCAGTGCATGTTCAGTTCAACAGGGACAGGTGGTAGAGAATCAGATTGCTATCAGTTGTGACTATAGTTGTGCACCAGATCTTGCACAATCAAGGGATTGAGTATGCCAATGAGTTTGCTCACGTATTTTCCCACATTATAGCTTGTGCTCACGTCCAACAAAGTGTGAGTGACTATTTTGCAGGTGAAAAATGAGTTTGGTGAGCCATTCTCATCAGTTCTTGAGCAGGTATTGAGTAGTGGAGGCAGGCAAGCAGTGGAAGAGATTTGGAGATCAGATCTGAGCTGTATTGTGTGTAACAGAGGTGGAGATACTTGTGAGAAGTATTATGCTGTGTAATGTTACATGACTCAATCATTAATATACAGATAGTTGGGGTTTTTAGCGAGATGCTTTCCCCGGGATACATACTGTGTTAATGTGTGAATGCTCTTGATGTTTTATTGTTATTGATGCTGCTATATTGATGATCAACGTAGAGGAGCTTATGTATTGTGTATGTTTTCCGCAATAGTACATGATCAGGATAATCTCCATTAAATATGTGTTAAATTATTCAAAATTTCTACACTATGCTAGGATGACCTCCATTGATCTGGGATAAATGATACTGGTCTGGGACCAATGGTAGGAGTTTTACCATATTATGACGCTGACTTCGGGTCGGTTGAGACTGGTCTGGGACTAGTGGTACATACTCCGAGACTGACTTCGTGTCAGTGCAGGACTGGTCTGGGACCAGTGAGAGTGGTACATACTATGACACTGACTTCGGGTTGGTTGAGACTGGTCTGGGACTAGTGGTACACTCTCTGAGCCTGCGATACTGGTCTGGGACCAGTGAGAGTGGTACATACTATGACGCTGACTTTGGGTCGGTTGAGACTGGTCTGGGACCAGTGGTACACTCTCTGAGCCTGCGATACTGGTCGAGGACCAGTGAGAGTGGTACATACTATGACGTTGACTTTAGATCAGTTGAGATTGGTCTGGGACCAGTGGTACACTCTCTGAGCCTGCGATACTGGTCTGGGACCAGTGAGAGTGGTACATACTATGATGCTGACTTTGGGTTGGTTGAGACTGGTTTGGGACCAGTGGTACACTCTCTGAGACTGCGATACTAGTCTGGGACCAGTGGTAGGAGTGGTACATACTGTGACGTTGACTTTGGGTCGATTGAGACTGGTCTGGGACCAGTGGTACACACTCTGAGATTGACTTCGGGTCAGTGGAGAATGGCAGGAGACATTCTCGATCAATTCTTCTTCTTCATAGTTCAGTAGTGCTAAGTTGAGCAAAGCAGAGCAGAGCTAGTAGAGCTGAGTAGAGCTGAGTAGAGCCAACATAACCGGTAGAGCCAGCAGAGCCAATAGAGCTCAGCAGAGCAGAGCAGAGCCAGCAAGAGCTCAGCAGAGCAGAGCAGAGATAAGCAGAGCTGGGCTGAGCAGTGCAGGGCACTGATGGCAAAGATAGTATAGTCGGACTTATGGATCTACGGATGGAGTTCTCCCTAGTTGAGAGGGAGTGTTAAATTGGCAACTAGGGCCAAACTCCATGTGGGTCGGCTTATTTATGGCAGCTGATATTTTTATTGGATCCCTCTCGTCGAGAGGTGTAGGATTGATCCAAAGATCATCCGATTCCGGTAAGTATTTATGGAGATATGAATTTATTTTGTTTATGTAATTATTATCAAGCCGACCAGCTCTTATGTAGGCTCTAGAAGCCCAAACGTCATGTCTATTCAATCATCCGCTTTTAGTATAAATAAGAGAGGATTTGGAGTCATTAGCACAACACATTCTTCAAGTGATCTCCTCCTCTCCACGTCTTGGGTTATTGGTGAAGGAGAGACACTAAGAAGAATATGCTGGCCTTGGATGATGCCCTAGCTGCTGTACATTGTTGAAGGAGATTTGGTCGCAGTAAAGGAGGCCTCATATGCAGCTAAAGGGAAGGCCCTATCCGCAACAAAGGAAGGCTTGGATAAGGCTAGATCCGCAGACATTGAGGAGACCCTATACACAGTTCAGATGATGTCCTATACGCAGTTGAGATAATGATCTAGCCGCAGTTCAACTGTGCCCTAGCCATAGTTCAGACGTGCCTTAGCCGCAGTCAAGGGAAGGCTCCTATCCACTAACTAAAGAAGCTCCATTACACAGTCAAGTGTGCACTAAATACGCTGTCCAGGAGTTTAATACGGAAGCACTAAATACGCTGTCCAGAAGTTTAATATGGAAGCACTATTACACTGTCCAGAAGTTTTATATGGAGGCCCTAATACACTGACCTGTAGACTTATATTCAGGCCCTAATACGCAGCCTAATGTAGTCCATCTTCACTGGCCAGAGGAGGCCCTAACCACAGATAAGAGAGGCCTAATACACACTCCAAGAATAGACACTATCACAACTAATCAAAGCCTGTTGACAGCGTAAAAGAAGAAGGAAAGTTCGAGTTGCTGTAGGTGACAGCATCGTCATAGAGACAGGACTGTCTGCATATTCTTTTGTGACTGCATAAAGTTGTTCTCTTCTTGTAGGAGAACCGAGTTAGAGGAGCTAAGGGATAGATCTGTTGGGATCTCGTTGGAAGGACAAGAAGCAAGGTTTATGTTGCCTGGAAGCCACAGAAAGATTGTGTGTTAGGCCGCAGGCCATAACACCACAGTCTAGGATTGTGTATGAGTTTTGAGGACTTGTACATATGCCCAAATCAACAACATAACCAAAGAAGTGTCCTAGTTTGTTTGAAGGACTGTTTCAATAGTGCTTGGTACCCTAACCAGTTATCATGATGACAGCAGCAAAATATGTACAACATGATGATGGAGGGCAGTAAAGTTGTATACAACAACTCAACAATAGAACAGTATGATGCTGCATGATGGGCATGCATAATGATGATTGAGACAGCATGGTGAGATCATGGGCAACATGGGCAGCATGAAGCATGATGATGCATGAGCAGCTGAAGTATGAAGTCATGGACAACTTGATGTATGGGCAGCACAGTGATCATGAGCAGCATGAAGATGCATGATGCAGCATGATGATGCTACACGGTAAGGTGCAACAGATGAACGAAATGGATAGGTGAAGTCATCACCTAGGAGATTCAGGTGAAGCAGAATGTCTTCAACTGATCTCATCATTATAGGAAATGATCTATGCTCAGATCCAAATAAGTCAAAGTGTTGACTTCTGTTGTAAATGTATTATCTCTCTCTCTCTCTCTTTCTCTGTTGAACTTTGAAGATAAAAGAAGATTTGATCAAAGGGTTTCCCCACACATTGTGGGGTTTGTCCCTGGCATGCGCCACATCTTGTGTCCTCTTGTCTTGGCTTGTCTTCTGCAATTTATATTTATGTTCTATCTGCAGTTTACTTTATGCTGATGTGATTGCTAATATGGAAAAGAAATTAAATAAATTGCTCCAGCATAGAACATACCCAAAATTAACATAAATTGATCGAAATGAATATGCATCTAATGAGAAATATGTATAGCAGCTACGTGACATGAAATCTGAGAAGAATATTTAACATATATGAAAATACAAAGGGAGATGAACATATTGTAATTCAATAAGTTGGAATCACCAAAAATCTCATATTAATCTTTTGAGAAACATACATACATTGAGAATCATAAATTGTCTTCATGAAAACAGGAAAAGACCCTTTTGGAGAGTTCTTTCCAAAAATTCTGAACCTTTTTTAAGTGTTTCTTCCCTCTATGTATAAGGAGAGGGGAGCTTTTAACAAAAATTACAAAATATCTCATCCAAGATCCAGTTGTTTGATTGACTAGCTATCTCAATGTGCAATGGATCTGCTACCCAAAATGATTACAACATATTTGATTGCTTCTTGAAAATGCAAAAATTACAGAATAATAAACATAAAGAAAATTGAATGATGGTTGAGGAAAATATCTCCTTGCCATTCTTGTGATGGCTCTGATTAGGCCACGTTTTTTCCATGATGTTCCTCTTTAGTTTATCGGTCGATTCACCTGTCACTTTCGCCTTAACTGCTTGAATTCCCCACTCTTTGGAGCTAGGAGTGATCAACTGTCGGTTGCTTGTCACAGAGTAGAAACAAAGATCGATATGGAAATCCTTCATTGTCTGGCTGTGTGGAGCTCCATGCTGAAAAATTAATGCTCAGGTGACTTGAACACTACTTCCTGAGTCCCATATCTCCATTTATCTCACTGAATATGTGCGTTGGAGCACAAAGATGGCTTGTATCACTTCAAGGTAGACCCAACACTCTTTCCTGCGGATTGTGGTCCTTGCTTCCTTGACCCAGCGATCTTTGACAATCGCCATTACTCCTGAGACCAACTCCTCTGTTCCTGCATTCAATCTTGCAGTTGCTGACCCATACACCTTTAACTCTTTGTACCGTGCTTATAGGAGAAATTCCATATCACAATTTTCACAGTGGTGTAGTATTCTAATCTTCCAATTGCCGACCTCTGATATGACAAGCTCCTTCCACTTATCCCTTCCTGCATTTCTCACCATAGGACTAAGGGTCATGACCTGCCGCTTAGCCTTGAGTTGTTAGAGAATTTTTGTCCCTGCCAGGGGCTATTTTTCCTTTGTTAAGTGCTCAACACCCTTGGCTCTTTGAGTCTTTGCGATCATGGTGTCAGCCCAATATTGAAGCCCCCTTATCGAAACTTTTTCAAGTATCAAGTGTTACAAAGTGTTGACATCCTCAACCTATGATACATCGACCTCCAATATGACATCGCTCCACGGGCACCTCACAAGTGGTGACACGTGTCACCCATATTTTTCCTCTTATGCCCCCTCTAAGTGCCAAAACTGCATGCCATGTGTCCTTATGTATTGCCACATCATACTGACGTCAGATGCCACTGTATTTTATCAGGACCAATCATATGCCACCACGTGTCCTACTAGAGGAGAGAGAAAAGGGTCCACCCACCTTTGGTTTTGTGATGAAATCCTTTGTTAATCCTTTGTTAGCGTTCCAGGCAGTTTTTAACACTATCGACTCACTATGCATATCACAAATTTTTAAAGGTTGACACCTTAAGAAGTTATGATTATAGGATTTTTGGACCTTCCAATGTGCCGATGCTCCAATTTTCAGGACCTCCGATATGCGATCCGCCGATATGCCTGACCTCTAATATGCGATCGTCGATATGCCTGATGCTCTGATGTTGCAATCGATGATATGCTTGATGCTATGATGTTGCGATTATCGATATCTCTGGATCTTCGATATGAAATCTCCGATATATCAGACCTCCAATATTCCTTCCTAAGGCATCAATCCTTGAACTTCAACAGACCATATCTTTTGATACAGGAGTCCATTTTTGGAATTCCACATGTCGTGGGAAACTTGTTCAGAGCACTTTCTACTAGAGGGTCCAATGTAGGCATTGCGTTATAGTGTTTTCTCCTCAAAGTTGTACGAAAAGAAATCAACTAACAATGTGGATGACAAACAGTATCAACAATATAAATGGCTGCTAAACATTGTAGATCTGCAGCAAATGATAGAAACAAAACCTGCCAAAGCCCTGATCTATGCCACAATCATAGTTAAACAACAAAATGAAATAGTAATAAATGCGGGTAACTCCAATAATCCAATGGAAACTAGATATACAAAGAATATATTTTATTAAACAACACCTGTGAAGGGAACAAATAAATGTTACTAGTCCCCCTCTATGGGATGGGTTCTTGGCTATCCTCAAATGTCTTCAGATTTTGTAGAGTCTCTCTCCTTTGTAACGTGTAAACCCAACAAATAAAATATTTGAGCTCAATGGGAACTCAAAATGGAAAATAAAATGGTGTGCGACAATGATAATAATCAGAGCTGCAACAATGAAAATGATCAAAAGTGAATAAGGAATGGAAAACCCTCCTATTCATAACAAAATATTAGGTTATCCTTGAATAATTAGCAATAATAAAATATTATTAACCCCATTTTAGAAATAACCACTAGTAATATTTTATTATATTTGGTTAGGAGGGAAAAAGTATTTAAACTTTTAATTAAAAATAATAAATAAATAAATGATTTATTTATCATCTCAATAAATTGGTTAAGGAATAATAAACAAATAATGATTTATTTAATTATTCCTAAGGGATTTAGTCAAACTTGACAAGGAATAATAATTAATTAATTATTCTTAGAGAAAAATAAGATAATTAATAACTTATATTTGTATTTTTCATGAATCATAACTAGGTCATATATGACACGGAATATTAATTAAACAATGGTTTAATTAATTATTCCTAAAAGATAATTAAATAAATAATGATTTATTTAATTATTCTTCATGGGTTTAATTATAAATTACTTAACAAATGTGGTTTATTAAGTAATTTCTCACAATGAAAGCAATTTTACTATGGTAAAATTGGCCCTACATGGTGTACTTCGATCCATCTAGTAAATTAAGGCTAGATGATCAATTTTTTGTGATAACACATTGATTTCTTCTGCAGATTGGAATATGACTTCAAGCTTCTCTGCTATTTTGCATTCTTTTGACATCATTTGGCACCATTCAAACAATTTTGCAGTAAGTGATAACATTGGCTCCAATCGGGGACAATGCCTTACTAGCAAGGTGTTGAGAACTTTCAGACTAGTTGCCTTAACCATTGGGCATGGAGTCAAAAATATAATGAACTTGTAAAACCATAAAACCTTCGTGGAACTTTATTTGCTGGGAGTCCTTTCCTCATAATACTGAAATGTAGAACTACAAACTCTAAAAATTGGAAATTAAACATTCACAAAGTGAGCTTATTTATATACAAATCCTACTTATACATAGGGCTCAATTTACCCAAGTGAGTTTAACCTTCCAATGATACTAGCCCAACATCTTAGTACTAGACCTTATGCCATTATTCCCTTGAAATTCAACAACTAAAACATGCATGCACCACTACCCCCGAACTGATATTTGATGCTCAGTTATTTTAATCTCCTCCATGAACCCCATAATTGAGATTGATTGCTGACCAAAGAAAGATGCCTTATAGTCAGCTATTGGATCATGGAACTAATGAGAAAAATTTATGGTTGTCTTCCTTTCTTGAATAATTTCCAAGGAGGAATATTTCTGTAATAGGAAACCACCAACATTGCTTGGCTGTTCAACCATGGGCTCCTCTCGAAGGAGCTATTTTTGGTAACATTCTCCCCACTTGTTTGTAAGCATATATCTTTGAAAGTCTACAAAAATGTCGCCCTCCTCTGAATCATTTGAATCATAGATCGGAGAATCTTTATCGACTATAATATCACCTTCTTGAACTTGTTCTCCATTTGAAGGACGTAGATCGTAAATTGGAGCCTCTTTATTAGCCTCCTACTGGGCCTCCTCTTTTTGTGCAACTTCCCATGACTGGGACTATTGTATTCCTACATTGCTCAACATCCCATTGGAGTCATACGAATGATAAGAAGGAGAATCATCAAATTCGGCAAAATAAGATCTCTAAGGGTCTATTTGAAGCTTGGTAATGTCTCCCTCTTCCCTTTATTGATCGTTGGGTGATTTCTTCTTGATGCAAGTATATGTTTTCTTGGAGTTGAACCCCACAAACATCTTTAGCGGGATCATTAATCTCAGAAATATTTTCAACATTAAAATGTGCACAACAATCTTCAAACAGAGCACCTGGTGGATATAATCTTTCACAAAAAAGATTAAATTCTATGTGAAAGCTCTTTAAGGAAGATATGCTGCCATGAGGTATTGTTTTGTACCAAAATCTAGCATCTTCATCTAAAGAATACATGAACAATTTCATTTTCACATCTTCAAAAAAAATACCCAGTTGTTCCATGCATTCATGAAAATACTTGAGGTGATGGTCCAACCTTCTACTATGTTTCCACTGAATATAGGCAAATATGTATACCATTCATGAACTGAAGGGACATGATGGGGATAACCAACAACAAAAGAAAAATACAGTGGGGAAAATTTGTTGGCTAAGAATGTAGGAATGGCCATTTTGAAAACCCCTTTAGGTGGGTGATCTCAAGTTCAGATGTAGGGGAAGTTTTTCGTTGTTTAGCATCAGAGCGAGTATGAGGCCTCTTGAAATCCAGGATGACCAAATAAGGGTATAGATAGTGGGTTCGCCAGGGTGTTTACAATAAGATTCAAATAATGGAGTCGCCAAGGTGAGAGATATTCAACCCAAACTTCCCTTTCTCACATGATAGAGGGAAACATACAATTTTTTGTAACCGGGGAAAGATAATCTGATTCATTCCCCGACAATGACACCAAAAAGATGTTGTAGCTTTTTCTATATCCTATCACACAAGTGCTTCAAAAGATATAGAAGCCTCCTAGAGACAACCCCCGGGTTGAAATAAAAGGGTCAATTCCTAGGGCATCCGAGAGTAGTTCTTTTGAAGATTATCTAAAGTCTTTCTGCTACACTCCATATATCACGTAATTTGAAAAAAAGATAATTCAGGGCTTGGTTCAATAGTCCTTCACCACGGTAAACTCAATCAAACACATAGATCGAAATACACACTGGTAGATATGGCTAATCTCAAAGAGAAATGCATTGGTTCTGGTGGACGACACACAAGAATACACAATTTAACATTGTTATTTTAGTATAGATGAACATGAGGATGGAAATGAGGGAAATCGATGCAGAGGGATAGACATAACACAAAATCCTAAGAAAAAATCTCTAGCAGAAATATGGAAGAGTCGGGAGGTGAAAATACAAAAAAAGTGGAGCACGAATTAAGGTATCAAGCTCTATGCCTCATGAATACATTTGTCACCAATTAACATAAGTAAATCTGTGTTTACATACATGTACTGTAGGCTATCAAATAACACAAGTAAATCTGTGTTTACACAGGTACTGCAGGCTATCAAATAACACAAGTAAATTTGTGTTTACACAGATACTTCTCACTACTTAGCAGCATACATACAACCATGAGAGAGTGAAACCGACAACTTCATTACACAATTTTAGAGGAGGAAAGACATACATGAAATGATATACAAAGGGAAAAACATACTACACATTTCTCTAATTTGAATCAACAAAATTGCTTCATTAATCTTTGAAGATGGAGTTCAAATCACTTGTCCATCACATTTAACAATTGTATATGCCCGAGCACCTCATGAACAAGAAAATTGAACCAAAGTGGAACCACTCTCTCTGCAAATAGAGCTCAGAACTTGCAAAAGTGAAATTCGAGCCTCTAGAATGCAGAATTTGGGAACCTCTCTTAAGTGTTTCTTCCCTCTATTTATAAGGAGAGGGGGATATTTGAACAATAGTTACAAAATATCTCAGCCGAGCTCCAGCTGTCTAATCGACTAATTATCTTGGTGTGCGAAGCTTCCATTGCCCATAATGATTATAATAAGATTTGATTCCATTCTTGAAAATGCAAAAATTATAGAATAATAGACATAAAGAAAACTAAATGATGGTTGAGGAAAATATCTCCCTGCCATTCTTGTGATGGCCTCCGATCAAGCCACGTCTTTTCCATGATGTTCCTTTTTAGTTTCTCAGACAGTTCACCCTTCTCTTTCGCCTTAACTTCTTGAATTCCCCACTCTCTAGAGCTGGGAGCGATTAACTGTTGGTTGCTTATCACATAGAAGAAATGGAGATCAACCTAGCAGTCCTTCATTATCTGACTGTGTGGAGCTCCATGATGAGAAATTAATTCTCAAGTGACCTGCACACTGCTTCCTGAGTCCCTTACCTCCATTATCTCACTGAAGATGTGCATCAAAGAACAAAGATGGCTTGTATCACTTAAAGGCATACCCAAAACTCCTTCCTATAGATTGTAGTCCTTGCTTCCTTGACCCAATTATCTTTGGCAGTCATCATTACTCCTGAGACCAACTCCTCTGTTATCGCATTCAATCTTGCAGTTGCTGACCCATACACCATTAACTCTATGTACCATGCTTATCAGAGAAATTCCATATTGCAATTTTCATAGTGGTGTAGTATTCTAATCTTCTAATTGCCGACCTCCGATATGACAAGCTCCTTCCGCTTAGCCCTTCCCACATTTCTCACCAAAGGACCAAGGGCCATGACCTGCTGCTTATGCTTGAGTTACTAGAGCATTTTATTTCCTATCGGGGGCTATTTTTCCTTCATTAAGTGCTCAATGCCCTTTGTTTTTTGGGTCTTTTCATCTGTGGTGTCAGCCCAATATTGGAGCCCCCTTATCGGAACTTTTTCAAGTATCAAGTGTTACAAAGTGCCGACATCCTCAACCTTCAATACACCGACCTTTGATATGATGTCATCGCTCCACATGGCACCTCATGGATGGTGACATGTGTCACCTAGATTTGTCCCCTTAGCCCCCCTCAAAATGCCAAAACTATCTGCCTCGTGTCCTTCTGTACCGCCACATCATACTAAGTTAGATGCCACTATCTCTTATCGGGACCAATCATATGCCACCAGTCTTGCTAGAGGAGAGAGAAAATGGCCCACCCACCTTTGGTTTTTCTATGAAATCCTTTGTTAATCCTTTGTTAGTGTTCCGAGCAGTTTTTAACATTATTGACACATTATGAATATCACAACTTTTTAAAGGTTGTCACTTTAAGAAGTTATGATTCTCTGATTCACCGACCTTCTGATGTGTTGATGCTTCGATATGCGTTGCACCGATATGCTAGACCTTTCATATGCGATCGCCAATATGCCTGATGCTTTGATGTTGCGATCACTGATATGCTTGTTGCTCTGATGTTGTGATCGTCGTTATGATTGATGCTTTGATGTTGCAATCGTCAATATCTTTGGACCTCCAATATGCGATCTCCAATATATCGGATCTCCGATATATTGAACCTCCGATATATCGGATTTCCGATATTCCTTCCTAAGGCATCAATCCTTGAACTTGAGTAGACCATATCTTTTGATCTAGAATTCCATTTTTGGACTTCCACATGTCCTTGAAAATCTTGTTCAGAGAACTTTCTACTAGACAGGGTCCGATGTAGGTGTTGAGTCCTTCTACAACTTGGAATGTCACTCTAACCTTCCCTGCTATTTTTCATTATTTTGACATCATTTGGCACCATTCAAACAATTTTACAGTAAGTGATAACATGTACCTCAAGGCTTCCAACATAAATAGCGTCATTTGAAAATGAAACTAAAGAAGGATCAACATTGTTTACCTCATCTTTCATTTTGAAGCAGTCGATGATGGCTTCGCTAAGCCTTCGTTGCGCTTCAACTTTTCCAAGGCCTCTTCCATGGCTCATAACTGAAGTTGCAACCTTTGCTTCTCCTCTTTTCCTTCTTGTGGAAGTCTCCTCAATTCAATATTTTCTGCTTGAAGGCTCTGATTGATCTCCTCATTTGAATGATGAAGAAGAAGAATGTTCACCCAAGGATGTAAATGGAGCATTGTCCTCTGCTCTTCCTTTCACCTGTTACTCTCTTGCCATTTTCTCCTCATAATCTTCATACATTGTATCTACCATTTTTGATATCTTGTAGAAGGCCTCATAGAGATATATGTCATCCTCCATTTTCCTTGTTGTTGCATGTTCACTTTCTGGTTATCATTCACACTCGCAATTCGTATCAACAAGAAGACCGCTCTAATACCAGACTTGATCCAGATATTTTCACTTCAAAGATGCATACAAAATTGCATATAAAAGAGCATGTAACCATGAAAGTATATCACATAAAAGGGGCAAAAATAAAATGAAACCATGAGAAAACAAAGGCACAACGCAACTTGATAACAAAGTTCACCCAGTGTGGGTTATGTCTCCGGGCTCGGTATCAAGAGTGGGGAGGAGGGGGGCACTTCATTAAATGTTGCAAGATGATGATGAGTACATAGTGTATTCTTTATCATTACAAGGTCAAACTCCCTCAACTAGAGTGGCATGTCTCTACACGAGACGTTCTCCTATAGGAACTCTCACTCATATGGGCCCTCCTTTAGCATGATAAGATGTCAAATTATCACATGAAGTGGAATAAAAATATCCTCCAACATAGTAGCAAACAAGGATCTCAACATCAAATCATCATCTTAGCAAATTAAAAGAAATACATGATGTCCCTCCATCATATACCTCCACTTCCCGGGGATGGCTTGAAAATCACAACTCTGCTGAAGAAATGGACTGCACCGTTGAATTTATGATGCAAAATTGTGTCAAATGACTGTAAACTCAAACCATTTCTGACACTGTCAAAATCTAGACCCTCGGGAATATCAATCATTCCCAAAAGTTTCCTTCTCGTTGGTTGACTAGAATTCATCTACTAAGATGACAAATCTGACTTCACCACAACATTCCTTACAAAAAACTAAGTAAAATGAGTATAAAGTTGGCATGATTCTGAAACTGCCAAAATTTAGCCCTTAGGGGATCTTTTAGATTCTTCATGATTCCAAAAAGATTCCTCTCTATAGGTTGACTGAAGATCTGCTGCTCAGTTCCGAAAACTGATCATGCCATCAGACTCTTGGCAAAATTTTGGTTCATTTGAGTATAAAGTTGACATGATTTTGTCACTGTGAAAATTTGGCCCTAAAAGAATATTTTATATTCCTTGTGATTCCACAAAGATTCCTTTCTGCATGTTGACTAAAATTCTGCTTCTCATATCAAAAAACTGATCACACCATCATACTCCTGGCAAAATTCTGGTTCATTTGAGTATAAAGTTGGGATGAATCTGATATTGTGAAATTTTGCCCTCTAAAAAATCTTTTAAATTCCTCCCTAATTCTACATGAATATTCCCTTGAAATATTCTCTGTCTCAGAAATCATGCCCACTATTTCCTCTGTCGTGTGGCTCCACCTCTGTTCATTGTCACCTGAGTTTTCTCCATGTTAATTTGGAGGATTGAATTTGGATGAGCAGCTGGGTTTGAATTCGCTGGAGGTTTTTGTCCAACCATTGAGCAGCGTGGTGAGTAGTGTGGTGAGCAGTATGAGCAGAGAAAAGCAGTGTGAGCAGTGTGGGCAACAGTGAGAGCAGTGAACAGTGAACAATGAACAGTGAACAGTGTGAGAGTAGGGAGTTTTTTATGCAGCAAAAGTATTGAGCAGCGAGCAAGTAGCAACAAATGCATTCAAACATGACAAAGGAACCAGAAATTTCAGAACATGTGGAGACAAATGATTTAGGACAAGTGAAAATTGCTTCATCCACCAAAGTTGGGAAGTGGTTTCGGGTTAATGCCAAACAATATTGGGGCATTTTAAAATGAAGAATAGCCCGTCTAAAATGGGAGCAAGCAAGGAATAAATGGTCTCAAAAGAAAAGTAATTGAGCGCTTCGCAAAAAGCACTCAAACAAGTCTCCTACACAAGCATGTGGCAACAAGAAGTCCAAAGGAAAATTCATTGATGATTCTGTCTTATATAGTGCCACATCCACACCTCTCACCTGGTCATCTGATCTTTATGTGAAAGAATTGTTAAATGCAAAACAAAAGGTTGGAGGTTTTAGAAGCTAAAGGGCAGGAAAGAGATCATAAAATTCTTATAATAACAGCTGATAACAATGCGTTAGCAGAAAGCAATAAAATTTTAAAAGAACAAGTGGCATTGCTACAGGAAGCTCTCCTGATAGGGAAGACAGAATGGCAACACATGAAGGCGGATGTGCAAAACATAAAGAAATCTGTAGTGGAAAGTACAGAGGTGATGAATGTGAAATCATCCTAGGATAGAGGGAAAATGATTGCCCAAATAAACAACCATGAAGGGAACGCAAGAGAAGAAACGAAAGGAGATTCCACCAAAGTTTCCAAAACTTCAGCTCCAGTTATTAGCAATTCTGATAATAAGGAAGGAGAAACAAATATTCAGGTTGACAACATGCAAGATAGTGAAGGTAAGGAAAGACAAAATAGGGCAACAAACATAATTATTAAAGGGGTGAAAGACTATGAGAAAAATGAATGTACTCTTGACCTTGCAAGAGACTTCTTGAAAGACAAGTTGCTATGGCAAGGACAAATATGTCAAGCATGGAGGGTGGGTAAGTTTAACGGGGAGAGAGCCAAGCCTATAAAAGTCATTATGCCTGGCTTGCGTGATAAATATATTATTCTAAGTAAGAAACATCTCTTGAGGGGTTCTCATTTTTTCCTAGAAGAAGATTTAATTGTAAAACAACAGGAGGAAAGAAGGGAGGAAATTTTAAAGGTTAGGGCAACAAGAGATGAAGGAAAGAGAGCATGGATTTATAAAGGCAAAGCTATGATAGCGCAATTTGGACCTCCTTTCAGAACATAGCAGCAAGATGGTAATAAAGAAGAGGCAACAAACTCTTCAACAGGAAATCAGAAAGCAAGGTCGGTATGGGAAAACAGGGACAAAGACTCAAATGTGAGTCTTGCATGTCAAAATAAATAGCAATCAAGTCATACCCAGGTTTCCTTAAGATTAGTTTGTTGGAACTACAGAGGTTACCCATAGAGATGAGGACCTGGGTTAGGGCCTCTTGCGGAAAATAGAGACATAATTTGCCTCATAGAAACACATGAGCATGAAGGGTGCAAGACACCTTTGTTTGAAGGATACTGGAAGATGGTAGTGTGGAACAAGGCAACAGGGAATGGAAAAGGGCACAGGGGTATCATGGTTTTAGTAAGGGAGAAAGAAGGTCATCTTATTCAGTTAGAAAAAGAAGACTCAAATAAGCAATTCATTTGGTTTAAAATATCAGAAAATGGAAACCACATCAGAATTGCAGCATGCTATTTTGCGCCACAGGTTTCAAAAATCTACAAAGGTAGAGGGATTGACCACAAAGATCCATTTGCAACTTTAAAAGTGGATATTGCAACATATTCGCAGCTAGGTGAAGTCATTATAGTGGGTGATTTCAATGCTAGGATTGCAAGTGAGCAAGCTAACATTCTTTGTTGTAAAGATGATTGTGACCCTATTTGGCTTATAGAAGAAAGTAATCATCAGTGGGAAAGAATTTCAGAGGACAAGGGCTGCAATCTCTTTGGTGAGAAATTGCTTACTCTATATGGGGCCTTTGATTTAGTCATTTGTAATGGCTTGACTAGATGGGCAAAGTCCAGTAATTTCACTTGCAATACTTACAATGGAACAAGTGTGGTAGATTATGTAATTTGCTTGCATGGTTTGTGTGAGAAAATGGAAGAAGTTTTGGTTGGAGATCAGTTGTGGGATTTGAAATCAGATCACAAGCCAATTTATTTATGTTTCTCTTGGATTGGAAAAAAACAATTAGAGTAAAAAATTCAGCATGTCCAACAAAATCTTCCACATGGTAGAATTCTTTTGACGCCAGAAAATTATAATACCTTCAAAATGACGCTAGAGAGGTTCTTTGAGGAGGAGAAAATTACAATTCACAGCCTTCATAGTCATGAATTAACACATTTAATTCAATGCGCACCTGCAAAGTGCAAAAGAACAAAAAATAAGAAGTCTGAAACAAATTGATTTTCGGTTAATGCTTGGTTTGACGAGGAATGCAAAAAGGCAAGGAGAATGTGGAAAGAGTCAAACAAGGATAACATAAAGCTCAAATTGTACAAGCAGTTATAAAACAAGAAAAACGTTGATTTCATGGTTTCAAGGAGGGAAGAACTAATCTTCCTTGGGCAAAATAATCCCAAATTATTTTGGAAGGAGCTCCAACCGAAAAAGATACAAATCGGAATTAATATTACAGCTTCTAAGTGGTTTGACTATGCAAGACAACTCTATGAACAGGTTCCCAAGGTTGACCTTCCCCCCTTGGTCAACATTGATACTGAACTCTTCATGGTACAAGAGGTAGAGATGGGTATCAAGAAGTTGGGTGTTGGAAAAACAAAAGACTTAGCTGAACTCCAAGAAGAATATCTAAAGTGGGGCTCAAAGATTCTTGCACCTCACATTACAAAAATCTTCAACAACATCATACAACAAGGGCTCCCCACAGATTGGTCAACTAGTCTGGCAATACCTCTTTTCAAGAGCAGTGACGTCAATAATCCCTCCAATTATAGGACCATCATGATAAACCCTTTGTTTGCAAAGCTATTTGGAAGCATGCTAGAAAACCAAATTTGCAAGTGGGCAGAAGAAAGAGATAAGTGTGCTAAAGGGAAAGCAGGTTTTAGACCTAAACATTCCACAGTTGATCATTGCATAACTTTAAGGCACATCATTGAAAAAGTTTGGGAGAAAAGGAAGAAGTCTTTTGTTGCTTTGTTGATTTCAGAAAAGCGTTTGACAAGGTTCCTAGGGATAAATTTTGGGAGAGAATGGAGGAACTTGGGGTTCCTAAACATTTGAGAGCAGCTATGCATAGGTTGTATGAAGATGTGAAAGTCAAAATTAGAACTTTAGCAGGCATTTTTGAAAGTTTTAGAAGCGATATCAGGGTCAAGCAAGGTTGCCCACTGTCTTCTACCCTTTTTGGTTTATATATCGACAAGCTTGAGGAGTGGTTAAATTCGCAAAGGGGTGATGGTATCTATTTGTGCAAGTTTGTTATAAGGCTTCTTTGTATGCAGATGAACTTATTCTAATTACTTAATCGGCTCTTGGTTTGCAAGAGCACTTACTATCCCTTGAGCATTTTTGTAGAAGTGTGGGGATGCAAGTCAATATCAACAAAACGAAAGTAGTGGTCTTCTCTAAGAAAAGAAAACATAACCAGCATAAGTTCTACTTTGAAGGCAACATTTTGGAAGAAGTTGCGGATTACAAATACCTCGGGATTGACTTCAACAAAAATCTAAGCTGGAATGGTTGTAGAAAGAAAAGAACTTTGGGGGGTTGGAAATCATTTTATGCTTTTCAAAATAGGTGTAGAGAGGCAGAGTTATGGGACTGGAAGACTTCTCAAACTCTTTTTGGGCTTATAGTGATTCCGGTGATTCTCTATGGTTGTGCACTGTAGGCTAGTAGTACCTCCGACATGAAGTGAAAACAAATTGAAAAAATTCTGAATTGTTTGATTTTTATTTGATTTTTAATTAGTTTCACTTTTGACCAAAAATTAAATCATACTTACTAAAGTTAACTTTAAGAAACGAATTTAATTTATTTTTTAAATTAAATTATTTTAATTTTCTGAAATCTACTAAAATAACAATGCTACTAAAATAGATCCAATAATTTACTTCGAATTTGTTTGCGTTTCTGGAAATTTTTTTGAGATGCTAACTTGGCTACCAAGCCGAGGTTTTGTATGTCATTATGTACAATATATTTCTCAAGTATGGAAATATATTTCTCAAGTATGGAAATTTTATATTGTGTTTAACCTACTTGATTTTAGATTTTTAAAATGTAATGTAAACCTGTCAATAAAAGAATATAACTTGTTTTTCATTATATAAAGATCATTGGTAATAAATATGAGAATTTATAATAAGAGATTTTATATTTTAAAAATCATGAAATATTATATAAAAATATTTAATTTTAATAAAATAATATCATCAGGTTACTTAACTAATTAATTAAGTTTTGATATTATAATTTTATAATTAAGTTTTGATATTATAATTTCATTTCTTTCCAATTTTAATATAGATATTTTATTATTTTGAAGGAAATTATTTTCTATTCATAAACAAATTACAAGATAAAAAGATTACATATTTATATTGTAATGTATTTTCATTAATGATTTAGACCATAGTTTTAGGTATATTATTGAAATTTGGTTTTGATGGTAGGTTGTCAATTTCATGTTATCACTTTTTTAATAATATAATCTTGCTACTTTTAAATTTTGATATATAATAGATTTTTAATAATTGTGAAGGAAGCTCTTTCAAATACAGAAATAAAATGATTACATATTCATATTGTAATACATTTTTTTTTAATGATTAATATACAAATTATATCATAATTTTGGGTGAATAAAGAGAACTTGACTTTCATGGTGGGTAGTTGATTTCACATTATCCTTGCTATAAAAATTATTTTAACTAGAATCAAGTTTGACATCTAAAGACTTCTACTTTTTACTTGTAGATGTATAATATCAAAAGAAATTCTTCAACATAGAGACAAAATGATTAGATACTCATCTCATATTCTTCATTTATGATTAGTTCATGAATTAAAGACCATGACTTTTGGCATACCATGGGAATTTGACTTTCATGATGGATACTTGATTTTAGGTTATCGTTGTTATTAAAATTATTTAAAAGATTGTAATGAAGTTATTTAAAATACAATATTTAACTCTTATTTGATTGTCTTTTATTGTGCAATAAGATTTATAAATACAATTTCCTTAAAACATTCACAACATTTGGTTCCACAAGTCAACTCCCAAATACATGAAAGTTCATAAATCATCCTAGAAAAATGCATAAAAAACATATATACACATAACAAACATATCAAAACATATGGCAATACCCATAAATTAAGAGTGAGAAAGCATTTAAATCCAAATGCATATTCTAGCTTAATATGCTAAAAATATAAATTCACTACAATATATTATTTATGATAAATTCATAACAATATATCATTTATGAAGAAACTCTTTAGAACACTTTAATGTATAATTTATATTTAATATTGACTAGTATAATAATGTAAACATGGTTTTGGATATACCATAAAAAATATAACTTTCATTATGATAGTTGATTTGATGCTATATTCAAAATTATTTACAAAAGAAACATATATTTTAATTGAGTTCTACTTGCATTGAAGACTTTTTGTTTTACTAACTCGTTATTTGGGAGAATAAAAAGAGACACATAGATCCTACAAGCTTTCACAAGAATGTTTGACATTAAATCTCCTTTGAAATATAGAGTTTAAATGACTCACAACATAAAATCACTATAATATATTACTCATTTTTATCAACATAAAATGTTAAGATGTATTCTTATTCACATATCTCCTTATATAACTCTATTTGAATTCAATAATATGTCATTGTTTTGATTATCTTCTTTTCAAACTAAGAATAAAAATACTCACTTCTCTTACTTTAGAGTTTGCTTAAACACTTCTTCTCTTTTAATTTATTCGATTTCCTTATTTTATTGACACAATTGATTCACTATAAACTAATTAATTCTTATACCAAATACCTTAAACTATATACATGAGGTGAAAAATAGAATGCATTGTGAACTATTAACAATGTTATTGATTACTATATTAAAATTCATATTAAAAAACTTTTAACATGCTATAATAACAATGCACAAGACCTTAAAAGATTGATAAAATAAGTTAATAAAAATATATAGTTATAATATATTAGCATACTTTAACAAAAAAAAGGGTCATCTTTACTCATTAAAAATGAGCAACACCAATGCATCCTTAAATTACTCATGGAAGAGAACAATTACCAATTAATTTTTAACTTGATGCTCTCAGGTCTTGACTATAATCGGTAAAATTTATGGACTAACTATAAAATAATAACAAAAACATGTCCCCTTCTAGGTTAGTTTGGTGACCAAGTAAACTCAAAGAAGTATATTGAAACTTTTTGATGGCTTTACACAGTTCGTCACCTATAGAGTTTAAACAAATACATATCATGTCTTCTAAAAATATCAAATACCTCACAACTTAGTTCACATAGATACTCGACAGATTTGGCATTACTCTTTTGTCTTTTATTGAGAATTATAAGTAATGAGGACACGAAAAAATGATAAATGATATTGCTAGCTTAATGTTGTGTATGAACATTGAAATCATTATTTAAGTGATTTTTTAAATTATGGTGAATAGATCATTTGTGAGAGTAATTTGAACAAGTTTCGAGATTAAATTTAACCCAAAAGTATATTTAATAATCTATAAATCAAATATATCAAGATACGATATAGAAGCACTAAATCTGATAATGGTGGGAAACTTACTCTTTTACCCTTAACAACTAAAAATATTTCCCATAAAATTTGAAACAAAAATTCATATTTCCATATTTTATTTTTTTATTTGAAAGTTTCATCTAATCTATATTCTTAATAAAAAAATTAATTTAACTTTATTTGGAAATGTAATCATAAATTTTTAAATATATTAATAAATTACAACTTTATTAAAAATGTCTCATTATTATTTATTATTATTTTTAATTTAATTTAATATTATATTTTATTTAGAACTTTTATGATTTTAATTCTTACAATTCTTTATAAATAAATTTTATTAAAAAGAATTTGTATTATTTATTATTATTATTATTAATATAATTTATTATATATATTATTTTTATTATTTTATTATAATAATAATTATAATACATATTTTTCAAAACTTTACATATTATATTATATTATATTATATTATCTATATATATATATATATATATATAATTCCTAAAAGATAAAAAGCATTTTTTATCTACTTTAGTCATAACAAATTTGCATATATTTTATCCACTTATAACAATGTACAATAGATATAGTGGTTTTCCACTCAAAAGATTTGATCCCTCTATGCTCTTGATAAATCTAGGTTTAACATGGCTTTATGTTGGTTATGTGTATGTGCATGTGCAAGCACATACAAAACTACCACCTAAAATAGCTTGTTGGTAGTTTTTAAGGGTGTGAACTTTCACTCATGTCACATGCTTTTGGGTTTTGGGTTATTCACATGTTTTCTCACATCTAAAGAAGACAAGCCAATAGCCAATCAAAAGTAGTTTTAGGTCATAATTCACTTATGGTGGATGAATTCATATTTCAAGAAATTAAATTAGCAACAAAGTCAATTGTACCTCCAAGAAATGCATAATTACAATTAACAAAATATCTCAATTTACCAATCAATGAAACCTAAATTTACTGGATTGTAAACCTTAACACTAACTTGAATTCAATAATTTTACTTTAATTTAGCTATATTTAAACTAAGCTTCAACAATTTTACTTTAATTTTCCATTTGATTATAAAGATATTGTGTTGGAGATTTTTTGTCAATCTAAAATCAAAGATTTTGTTTTTGGCAAATTCTCTATTATGATATTTTATCTATAAATGAAAATAGGTAGCAAATATGAAATGCATTTGTTATATAACTTTTTTACATAACTTTTTTTCACTAGGGCCATAAACTTAGTTTTACTTTTATTTTGCTACCATTGCTAGTATAAAGTTTAGTTTTGAATTATAATGCATGTTATATCTTTATTCTAAAAAGGATAATTTTTTTAGAGAAAAAAACCTAATTACAAGATAGTTCTTGAGCCATGTCAATAATTGAAAACTATAGGTATAAAAGGGACATTGGTGCCATATTATCAAGAGTTACCCTAATTAGTTCTTGGTATTCTCGAACATTTCTTAATAATTTTGGGTTGAGATAAAGCTCCCAAAATACTTTTATTAAGGTAACTGCAACTTTGGAACAAAGATGAATGTTGCTTGCACAATCATAACAATCAATTGCAACATTGTTAGTTGAATTTCCCTACACAAAAGTAGATAATAGATTTTGAAGTGAAAATATGCCACTTTCACACTTGAAACATGGTATAGGATTTTGTTAAATCTCATTTGTTACATTATACCTTTATGTTTTAACATTAAAGAAAGTTGGATGAAACACTGCAAATGGTTAATAACTTGTGAGTTGTTAAATGACCTCTACCACATTTAAACCAATAGCCTGCAAATTTCAGAAATATATGTTAAACAAGGGTGCAATGACATTACCATATTCCTTGGAAACTTTTTGTTGTCAACTAAAATACTTCAGTATCCTAAATACTATACATTTGTATTTTCCCATGAGAGCATTCTTAGAAGACAATTGTACCTTTTGTCCAATAAAATATAACTTTTCCATACAAATCTATACAAATAATAGATAAAATGAACAAATATGGTATTAAAGTTTATAAAAAAAAATCATCCACAAATAGAGTTATTATAATCGCTGCTTAAAGAGAGAATGCAATCATGAAATATCTTGTTATTTTAATTGTAACTTTTATTAATATAAAGCTATATGTTTTTATTGTTTTTTCACTCTAATTTAACTATATTTAAATTAAGCAAAGAGTAGTTAAAATATAGAAACAGATTCGTACCTAGCGGCAGGGAACGCTAGCTATGCGGCCTTGTTATATGGTTATTTTAATAAATAGTTTTGTTATATATATATATATATATATATATATATATATATAATGGCTTTTGTCAATATATGAGAATTTTAATAATTTTTTTTGTCTTTTTGCAGTGGCAAGAACCAATGATGTAGTGCCATGTGTTAATGGCTAATGGAATTCCATGTACCTTATGGGTCCCACTTCCTGACTGGGATGCCATGTGGCACATTGTGGGCCTCTTTTTTTCTCTGACTTATCAAACTTTAAACTCTAGTGAGTTGATCATACAGACTCGGATTTGAGTATCGTTTGTGCTAATGGAATCGTATCGACAAGCACCACAACTTGGTTTTGGTTTCCTTGCATTTTGAAGTTTTGCTTTTTGAGCCTCTCCAGAACTCTCTTTGATCACTGAGTGTTTATGGAGCTACCTGGATAATAGAGTGTGTATGTGATGGATTATTTATGAATGTCTTGATCTAAAATAGGAGTGCACCAACCAGCATGGAGATGGATCATATCTAATAGATATGAAATGACCACATATTGAATAATCTATTTATGGTTTGATAGATGTGTGATGATGATATTATGATGTGTGTCTGTAATAGTTTGCATGTTGAGATTTGGGTTTGAAAGATGTTGTGTTGCAGCGAAGGTATGTATTAGTGATTACAAATATGTATGCGCGTTTGACACTGAGAAGTCGTGTGCATACACGAATCTGCTACTGCGTAGTCGCATATATATTATGTAGTATGGATAGATCTATACACATGTATGGTGAATGATAAGCATGTACATATGCGGATATGATTTATAAGAGTCACGTACATCTGCTAGGCTTTTGCAGTATGAGTTGTTAATGATGTCTGATCAATTTTGTTATGTTTTCTATTTTCTGTCGATGAATTCTCTCTTATGATAATTTGGGTCCGCTTTTTTATGGAATGATATGTTGACTAGGGATGATGCTACTGTGTGATGATCTGTATTTGGTTCAATGATTTGTGATGGGTTCAACATGTGTTTAGTGATTGATTCAAAGTGACAGTGATTCAGATTCAAGTATCAATGTTTTGAGATCTATACACAGGTATTCTTCCGGAGAAGTGCATACATACACATGTATGTTGAGAACAATAGTGTATACAATATGATGTATGGTTGATTAGGATTTTCAGTAGTGGCAGTTGGTTTCTGTGATGGGTAACAATGTTTAGCTTGGTATATTAATGAATGTATATTTTATCTGATGTTTTATACGTGTTATGGATTGGTTTAATTCAGTTGTAAGAAATGGTAGAGATTCAATGATATGATTAGTTTAATGATTAAGTGATTGGTTTTAGTATTATTATTTGATATTGGGCTTAAATGATGGTAGTGGGTCCAGTGTGAAAAAATGATGAAAAATAACCTACAGGTTTGATGTTTTGGGTCAGGTGGATCCAATATAGAATATTATGAAAATGGTCCACAAAGGTGTTGAGGGTTGGAGCCTTCAGTTAGGAATTTGTAGCTTGCGTCCAACACTAGCTGGTAAATATGATCAGGGGGTTAGAGCTCTCTTCCGTGGGTGCTGGTAAACGAGATTAGGGGGTTGGAGCTCCCTTCCAATGGGTGTTGGAGAACGAGAGAAGGTTCTAGCCTTCTGCAGGTGGGTGCCTACGTGCTGGTATGAGTCTGCGTCAATACAAGATTGTAAGATGTTTTCCTTTATAATAAAATATGAAGACAAAGACGATGACAACGGTGGTTTTCTCCTACATTGGGTTTCCACCTAAAAATCCTGGTGTCTTAATGTGTTGATGTGTTGCGTATGTGTGATGATTTATTCTATTCTTACTACTCATGGTTACTATTTAATTAAAAATGATACACTAGTCAAAGTATAATAGATGGTGAAATATATGAAAAGTTAGTTAACTTGATATACACAGTTTTTCCTTCATCATAGTCGCGTACATACGATGGTTTACTTAATGAAAATAGCGAAAAAAAATGTGAATAAGAAATTGAAAGGCTTACGTGAGTTTTTAAAATATTGATTCACCCCCCCTCTCAGTATTTTTCCCAAGACATAGTTCAAGAACCACATTAAATGAATCAAATCTTGCAAAAAAATAAAATTATGGAGCACAAAACTAGTAATCATAATTATACAAAGAGTTAGCTTACATGATTCAATTGACCCTTAAATTCTCTGTATGGATTCCCTTTCTAATTAAATGACCATAGTACCTGATTAGAGACATTCAATAGAGACTACATTCTTAATTTGAAATATCTGAAACTTGTCCTACAATATAATCTATCCAGGACTAGAGGAAGCCCATTACTGAAACAAATGTCCTACACCAACTACATTAATTGTTGTCTGCTGCATTCAACCTTTATAGTTCAATTTCGTGTCATGTTTGTTGTTTTGGCATCAAACTTTGATCAACATGCTTGATTTAAAAATTGCGATATGTAACAGGTTTTTAGTAGTCTTCAGAGCTATATCTCCAAAATTAGCTAACTGCCAGATTCATCAAATATTACCAATATTTTCATTCTACACCCATAAAGACTTGGCATCCTATTCCCATGTAGCTAGAACAAAAATCATAATTGATGAGTTCTTAGAATCACAACTCAGGGGTTGGGATATTTTCTGCGTGCAAATAATCCAACTGCCTGATTTCCGACTAACCAACTTAACATGCATTTTGAGTCTTCCTAAACTAGGTCCCACACTAGTCGAGAGGGGTCCCTCATACCATCAGAATACCTAAGGAGGACATTTGTTGCACTGATCACCTAAGAAAATATGCAACCATAACACCATTCATTGCCAAAAATATCTTAGCTACCTGTCTTAGTCAAGTCCCACATAGTTTGGGGGTGGATGGTCGATCCATTGTACTACTGTCGAAACCTTCCAATGAGCCGACCTATTAACTAGGCCAAAGGATTGACTAGCCCAACTTCTTAAAAAATTTATCTAAGTCTTAAATTGATTAAACAAAGAAATTTCTTACAAAACACAAGGTCTATCTGGAACCTTGAGGTTTGGAACTCTGCCAAACTTCAACTAGTCATAACTCCATCATCCTTTGGAGATTTTCAAGCTTCCTTACACCATTGGAATGGTCTTTCCATTATCTATCTAGCTGATCACATTGTAAAATAAAATGAGCAGATACCCTAAGGTAGAAGTTCCTTCAAATACTAGGCCAACCAACCATCATAGTTATAATATTTTTAGCTTCCTCACTTTTCCTACTACTATGACGGTTCTATACTAAAAAATATAGCTACCAAAGGGCTCCCCCTTAACTTGACATTTCTTGGAAATCTCCATGGACTCACATCATTGACATCAATGACAATATTCTTTCCATCAATCCAGGCTCTCTCCTCTAACAATATACCTAACCATTGACCTTGCAAAACCCCCATGCATAAGTAGGATATGTGATAGTGGGGGAGGCCAAGTCGGGAGAAACTGAATCTTCCCCTAGAGGTGAATTGGAAAAACCTTAAACAAAGAAGAAGCACCTACAATGACAATGATACCTAGTAAGTAAATTCCCAACTAAGTGTTAACAAACTAGCTTGTTTCCAAATATCATCATTATTCCATCGCCATGGTTAGCCAAAAACCATCGAGAACCTTCTCTTCTTGGCCACCCTGAACCATTAAATGGAACATGCTACGAAATGAGTATGAATGATGGTGTGTCTCAAGTTAGGATAGATGGGGGTGGGTGATATCCATGCCTCCTCCCTCTATTGAGTAGGGTGACAGTGGGGTACCACTCGCTCCTCCCCACTAACCATGTTTATCACCCTATGCAGGTGTTGATTATCATTATTCAATAGAGGGACACAATCACATTTCCAAGATGAAGGAGGGGTAGTAGACTGGGGATAAGAGAGATGTAAATCAGGATTTTTCCATATCAGTTGAGTAGGATATTGATGATGTCTAGAGACTAGACTGTAAGCCTCCTTAATTGTAATTTTTTCTAGCAGGTTTATATCCCCATCTAAGGTTGTCACTCCCTTCCACTAATGGGATTTTCCTCTTTTGAAGTTCCTCTTCAAAATCACTCCAATCGAATGAAGGGTTGCTAGGGTCCAAATTGTTCTTAGTATTCTATATCCTCGAAAGCGAAGCCTCCTACCGAGGAATTCAAAAATTGGCCACCATGTTGGAAGTATGGATTTTGGTGAGAGTTTCAATTTCCCCATAATTCTTCTATCCACCTAATTTGGGAATTTGGTGCCAAGAGATTTCCTAAAATAATGTTGATTTTCCATCTTTGGTATCCTAGAAGTAATGCTTCTTAATTATAAATTTGTTTTTGTTAGCCAATTTAAGATGGAATAACTTGGGATATTATTTTGATTTCTAAACCTTTGGTATAAGGAATAATTGGGAGTGTATTTTTTGTTTAATAATTTCTTCCATAGTTCGTCCCCTCCTTGGATCCATATCCATCATAATTTGGCACCTAAGACCTAATTAAGAATTTCTCAATCTCTTAATCCCTTCCTTCAATTTTGGAATGCATAATTTATCACAAGATACTAGGGACTATTTTGTCTCCTCGAGAGCTACCCCCCCATAAAAAAGGACCTTTAGGAGATGCTAGTGCAAAAAATCAATAAATTGGAAGAGCTAATAACACTGATTTGAGAAGGACCAGTCTTCCATCTAGGTTGAGGGATCGAAAGGTCCAATTAATGAGCTTTTTGGATACTTTGAGGAGGAGACCTTTCCAATGCATGGAACTTAGGGAATTTTCCACCATAGGATCCCTCAGATATTTAGCAGGTAGCAAACTGTGTTGAAAGCCTAAAAGTCTATAGATATGAGACTTCAAAACCATATGAGTCTTAAAAAAGTAGATCTAAGATTTTCTTAGGTTTACTATTGTTCTTGAGGAATTCATGAAATATTATAAACTTGCTTGATCTTGTTGGATTCTCCAACAGTGGGAACTCCCATGAGAATAGTATCATCAATAAATTTTTGGTGAGAGTTCGAGATTTTTTTGTTGAAGGGCCTAAGTTCTATGATCCTTTGTTGTCTCACTGCTACGTGAAGGGAATAACCTAGTCCTTTTATCGCAAGGATGAATAAAAATGGTGAAAGGGGGTTCCTTGACATATACCACAGGAGGACTTAAAGGTTTTCAATGGAGAGCCATTAAGGAGAACAAAGAAGAAAGGTGAGATGAAAAGAGAGCCTACCTAGTTAGGCCAATCTTCCAAAAATCCAAACACCTAGAGGAATTGGAAAATATAAGACTAAATTATATTATCAAAAGCCTTCGAAAGGGAAATTTTAATTATCATACCAACCTTGCATGATTTCTTGAGAGAGTGAATACTTTCATGAGACACTACTATTCCATCAACTATTTTCCTTCCCTCAATGTAGTTAGTTTTATCCTTATAAATTAAGGAAGTGTTTTATGGATAAATTCCTTCTACGAATAGAAGCAATCTCCCTAGACCTAGTGGCTTGATCTAGAAACAACCAAGACAAAATTTCTATGATTTCCTTAGAGAAGTTTGAAATATGGAAGAAATACTTACTTGGGAACCAATGCAAACTCTCTTCTTCTCCCTGCTTGCAAGCTTTAGCTCCAACTCCAAATGCTAAAATTGGAACATGAAAATCATCCAAAACAAGAAAGAGAACCAAAACATACAAATAGAATATACAAACAACTCTAAACAAGAAGCCAAGGATTCATTGTTCTACATATGCATAAATGAGACATAATGTATAGGAAAACAAAGCATTTTTTTATTAATAAAAGTAGGAGAAGATTACAACCCTTGTAGGCCTTGACCTTGTAGATCTCTCCCAACTATCTTGTCCTTCCTTTGCCACAATAGTAAGCCTTCAATCATACCTCAAGCATATGGATGGATTATGGACCTCTAGACACAAATGAGCAACATGAGGACATAACTAAGAGTCTCCAAAAGCCAACCCAGACTCTATGGGAGGCAATGAATTTATAGGGTAAATGAGGTGGTTTGGGATTTACCATTCTAGGGCTTAGATCCACATTAGAGGGAGGTAAGTTCTAAGAGATAAGAGATAAGACCTCAATATTAGGAGTTCAAGATCTGATCCAACAGTAAATGGTTAAAACCACTTTTGAAGCTTCTAGAAAGAGAAACCTCAAAAATAATTTTTATTGTTTACTCATTTCCCGCTATCATCAAACTCTTTAAGAAAGAAACATGTGTTGGCTAGCGCAGTTTCCATGTGTGCAACTCGTGTTAGCATAGTCTGTCTTAAAGATAAGTGTGATAATACACAAAATTAGGGTTTTTAGCCAATGTAATCCAAGATCCTTGTAAGTTTTGGAAAGGGAATGATTTTGGCTTTGTAGTGGACGATTGCAAAGTGTCAATGGATGATGATAGATCTAGGTTCATGGCCATTTGTTTGGATGCAACAAAATGACCTGTAACAGATTTCCCCCTAAAGTAGAAAGTGATAAGTTGTGGTTGAGGACTGGAGTGATTTACTATGTGAAAAGTTTGAATCAAGAATAGACTAGTTGAGATAATTAATTGTCTGTTAAAATACATTATCATCATGATATCATCGCTGAGGTAGGCATACCCATACTTAACATATAAGCCAATTTACATGTACAATGATCAAAGTATAGTCCACTGATGATAGATCATGGACCCATGCTTGTATGAATTTATGTATGACTATAACCATCATACTTTGAAATCTTGTATGAAACCTAAAATTGCAACCCAGATGGATGAAACTAGATCCGGAGTCTTCTACCTCGTCACTCGATAGTATGATTCTAACCATGTGAATATATATGCTAGAGTCGAACATGGTAGACACCCTCTTATTATCAGCCAATGATGAAAGTCGTTAACAGATGCGAGAGGAACCACCGATAATGATAATGGCCCTCAAGGTTATTAATCATAATCTATGAGGTGTGAATGAATTAGCTAAAGTCAAACATGCCACATAATATTCTGGTTGAAGGCAAGTGATGAAAACTTGTCACCAAAAGAGAGGAAACTTTCCATTGAAGTATGCAATCTCTAAGGCACTGAAGGGAGTTTCTACGTCAACTTCTCGGATAATGTGTTAATGTCGACATGAAACAACTCATTGCAGGAAGGCCTTGACATATCTTCCATCAATGAGACCAAACAATTATCAAGGTATGAGACTAAATTTTTATGATTAAGAGTTGAATAAGGAGAAACAAACATGAAAGAAGGCTTAAAAGTATTGTAGTAGATGTCAACTATGGGTGGACTTCTCTTGAACATATTGATGACACTTATATGGAGTTGGTAGCATTGAATCAAAGACCCATCATGAAGGATTTCATTAAGGTGTGATCAATAGAGAGGCCAGTGGATTCCCCAACCCAAAACATACACAGAGGTGAGAGAGTGTCATGTTCAAGAGCGGCTCGCTGCCATAAATAGGTTTGATGTCTTGTTTCCCCAATTTCCCAACAATTTCTTGTCGGTACCTCTCTATTTTTGACAAGCTTAAGGATGATAACATATGTTTTATGTATAAGTTCATCCTTCATATGAATCCTTCTAACTATTTTTAATAAAATATGAGAAGGAGTGGTTCGGTCTCTTCATTCTCGACAAGTCCTACATTGTTTAATGGTTTTATGAGTTCAATGACGTATAATTCGACTTCTTTTTCAGGTTTAGAGATTTTGAAAAAGAGGCAAAAAATAAAACTTCAAGAGGTTCCTTTTCATAAATTTAGTCCCTTGGGCCCAAAAAGGCATAAAACAATAACCAGGATAACCTTTTAGCCATGTTTGACTAAAGTATTCCTTTTTTGTAAATAATCCATCCAGTCCAGAAAAGGGTTAAACTTATGTTGGGCAGACATCTTGTCATTTACTTCAACGAGTTCGAAAGAGGCAAGTGCTCAACAATATTTTCATATTTTGGGAGTATGAAAAGAGCTTAAAGGAAACTCCTCCTAGAGGAATGAGTGGTATAATGGGTAGAAACTGGTTATGGTCATGATGGAACTACTCAAAACATGTAGAGGTCAAGAGGCAGGCTAATAAGAGCACTCATTGAATCAATTCCTTAGTAAAGGGTAAAACACCAAGTGAAAGCAAATAATCGGCCAAGCAGATGGTGATGATGGAATGAGAAAACCAAGGCTCATCTAGCAGAAGTAGGTTGATGAAAGTGGCAATCACGAGAATAATATTCATTTTTTTACAAGCTTGAAACAAAGAAAAAAACTATTCTTGAAAGTGGTTTCATTTTTACACTAGCTTGAAACAAAGAAAATTTTTGCTTGAGAGTGGTTTCATTTTTACGCATTCTTGAAACATGGGAAAAATATGTTGAGATACGTATATTTCCCCTAGCATAACAATAGAGGCATCCCCCCCCAAGCTTCGTTTCATCCACCAACTCTTCTCATGGACCTATAGACTACTAGTTACTGAGAGAAATATGTTCACCGGGAAGGAAGGAAGAGGATCATGTGATAGGATGAAACGAAGGTGACACAGAAAAAGAACTATGTTCATGGGGTTGTTTCATGTTTATGTGAGCTTGAAACATAGAAGAAACTATTATCAAGGTAACTTGCTTCATTTTTTAACAAGCTTGAAATAATAAAATAATTATGCTCAGAGGTTTGTTTCATTTTTATGAGAGCTTGAAACATAGAATAAACTATGCTCTGGGTACCTTGCTTCATTTTTTAATGAGCTTGACACAAGAAAAGGAAATTTTCTCATGGAACCTTCTTTCATTTTCTAACGATCTTGACACAAGAGAATGAACTATGCTCAAAACTATTTACGTTGATCATGGCCCCCAAGAGGCCATGGATTCCAAGGGGTTATCATCATATGGAAGAACAATTCTCTGGAAGGAATCGAGGGATCCAATGGAAAGATCAGGCTCCAATTCCCCTAGTAAATTATTCACCGTCTCACCTACGGGATCTAGGTCGGAAGAAGATGAGTTAACAGTAAGAATCTCCACTTCATCGATAGGTGCAGGCATAGGATAGCTTGCCACATAATTAACTTGTGGTGGAGGAGATACCATTTTCATATTTGGAACAATTGGGGAAGTTGGATAATCGACAATCAAATCAGGACCAATGATCGAAAGTTGATCAATAGTCACAATTTTTCCATCATGCAAGAAACACATCACTTGAAAGAGTGTGGACACGACATTGTTCATGGCATAAACATAATCTCGCCCCAAGAGAAAATTGAAGGGCCTAGGACTACCATAACATCAATATATACGATTTTTCCTTCATGGGAATAGACAACTAAGGAAGGATTTCTAAAGGTTGATTGGTTATTCTATTAAAATCTAACAAATGTTGGGCAACAAACACAAGCTGAGGGGAGCCCAAATCTTGTCGAGCAGTTGATGATAGAATCCTAACAGAATCACTCTCATCCATAACCATGAGATATATGTCCTTATCACAAGACTTGACCATGACTTGGAAAGGCATGTAAAAAGGGATACGAGGTCCTGTCAATTGATTCAAATCAAAGGCAATCACCTAATTGCTTGGAGGGGGTTTCATGACAATGGAATAAATCCCCACCTGTTCGATAGGATAAGAAGTAACAAGAAGAACCTAAGCGGTATGAACGTCACTGTCTAAGGAGAGGGTGCGATTGAATGAAGGTGGAATCAAGTCAACCATTTTCTCAACCAATGGTTGGTTTGGAAAAAACTCATGGGATTCATGATCAGAGAGAGTGGGATTGACTAAAGATGGATTGGGATCAATCACTTCATCAACCAGTGGAGAATTGGGGGAAACATTTCGGTAGCCAGCTGGAAGTTGCTGCTGAGAATAAGTAAGGCTTTCCAACACTCTGGATGCTTCATACATATAAGGGAAAATGAGAATTTGATGATTCCCATTACATAACCTACAGGGAAACTTAACTTTACCCTTCTTCTCGGGAACCTTATTATCACTAGTTGATGGTTTGTCACCAACATGATCTCCATAGGATGATAACAAGGTGTTGTAGTGGCTACAACCACCCTCCAAAATTTTGGCATGCATGTGACTTTCGGATCCTACCTTGGATCCTGTGATCGATCGTTCCTTGGTAACTTATTGGTAAGTTTATGATCTCAATCCCCCCTCCTTGATCTTAATATTTGTTCATGTTCTCATCTTTATGCAGTATGTGTCATCTTTGGACATCGAGATTATTGTTTGTCATGGAAAGGGAAGTTTTTTCTGCTTCAAGGGGAAATCTTGTGCGTATGGGTTGTTCTCATTACATAGACATGTTCCACACTCACTTCACGCACTCCTATCACAAAGGTAGTTTCATTAAGCAGAGTATGTCCTTTATGTTCTTGATGGTCTAGTTGTATTACTAAGTGTTTGTGTGTGAACATAATCAAGTTCTATCACTCTTTTCATCAGTCTCATTGATCTCACACTTAACCCAGTTTCCAGAGCAACCTAGCCTCATCCAACTTTCTGAAACTGCACACTTTTCTTCTGCAACTGTCACACGGAATCTGTCAAGGGTGCGGACACGACTGACCTTCCTAGAAGTCTAAGACATTCTAATGACAAACAAGACAAAATGGAGTGATCTTTCTCTAAATACACCTTTTACAACATGAAAACTACAAGTGTTTAGGCTTACCTTATTCCAAAACGCTGTTGTTGAAGTCCGTTCTTGACGATCCGGATGAGCTCCTCCTTCAAGTCAATTCCTGCAACCACAAACAATCAAACAATTACCAAGCACTTGCATTTCATATAATAAAACATATATTCAACATGCAGACCAAGGAACACATGAAATAACTCATTAACACAAGCTATTGAGAAAAATAAACCAGTTTGTATTAATAACGAAACAAAGAAACTCTTACAACCTGGCCTTGGTGTTGTGCAAGTTCCTCCCAGGGTCCATCAAGGGTTTTCCTCTACTTTGACAAAGCTCACCCTCTCCCAAGTAGAATCAAGTGAAGACAATCTCTCCTCACAAAGGCTCTAATGGAAGACCTAAATCCTGCAGCATTTACCCAAAGAAAATGTATAGCTCCAACCTCTTCTCCTTCTGGCTCAATGCCTTTATTTATAGTGTTGTAAAGAGGTTATTCAGGTCCACTATCAATGGGATCATCCCCCTCTATGGGTGGGATAGCTCCCTTATTGATGGGATAAGTTCCCCCTTAATAGAGATACATGAACCAACTGGAGGCGCATCCATTTCATCAAACCGACCTCTAGAATGTTCTAGAAGTAACCACAAGTAACTTTTTCAAGATAAAACTCGCGCATTTTGCCTTTTACAGAGGGACGCACCTGTCCCTTAACATACAGAGCGTCCATGGACGCAGATTTTGTGAACAAGGTCCGCGTCCCCGCAGGTAAGACTAGAGAGAACCTGCGACCCCAGAGATAAACATGATTTTTACAAGACTTTCTCTCTTCTTTGAGTTTGAGATGGATAACAGAGGCATGAGACTTGCCTAAGAGGGTAGCATGACTGTTGATTTGAGCCATACTAACTGTAAGTAGTCAAGGTGACATTTTTTAGTGTAACAGATTGCCCCCTAAAGTGCGAAGCCTGGAATAGAATAGGGTTTTGTAATTCTAGGAAGGGTGAAGCGCTTTATCATTTCAAGGATTGCCTTGTGGATGGCCTGGTTGGAACCTGCAATTTTCAACACAAAATACATGGATAAGATTATATCATCACTGAGGTAGGCATTCCCATACTCAGATTCAAAACTTTAACTAATGGACTAACTATTCTGATACAGGAATGATCTTGCAGTACATTATTTTTATAGACTTTTGTAGACACAGTATGGACGCAGCCATCTGTTTATGATAAGTCTACATAGACAATGAATAAAAAACTCCTCGCAGCCTGGATGGTAGAAACTAGATCCAGGGTCTTCACTTCTACTTCCCGAATTGGTACGATTCTAGCCATGTGATTAAATGATTCGATGTCGAACATGGTAGAAACCACTTGATTACCAGTCAATGATGTAAACTGTTAACAAGCGTGAGAGAAACCACCAGTAATGTCAATGGTCCTCAAAGTACCAAGCACAACCCGTGAAATGTGAATAGATGTTTTGATGTCGAACACTTCACGGAATCCTCTGATCGAAAGTCAATGATGTAAACTGACGTCAAAGGCGAGAAACCTGCCATTGATGCATGCAGACTTCAAGGTACTGTCGATTCCTAAGTCATCTTTCTAGATAATGTGTCGATGTCGATAGAAAGCGACCCGTTGCAGGCAAGCCCGCAACACGAAATCATTGTTCAAGTTGAAGAAATGTTGCTGTAAGGACTGACTCAGGGATGGTCAAATGGATGACAAGTATTTTGCAGATGAAAGTTTTGCTTGCAGACCTCTTGAACACATAACGACACAACAGATGGTTTGGTGACGAATAACTCAAAGTTGATCCCTGAACCCGGTTAAAGATTTTCAAAGTGATTTAGTCAACTGTGAGGTAAAAGATTTCCCAACCCAGGTGAATGAAAAGTGTCGTGTTCAAGAGCGGTAATAAAGTTTCTTCTGAGGCAAAAGGTGACAAATAGGTTCATTCTTCTCTTTTTTCCCCCACCATTTCTGGCAAGTACCTCTTTATTTTTAACAAGCTTGAGGAGGATAACATATGCTTGATTATAAGCTCATCCTTCGGACGAGTCCAACCTAGTTTAAATGCGAACCCTAGGAAGGAGTGGTTCGTTCCTGTTTGTAATTGAACAGGTCCTTTACTGTAAAAGTTTAACGAGCCCAGTATAGGAGAAACTCGGCGTTTTTCAATTTTAGAGAGTCTGAAAAACTTAAGGAAACTCCACGTTGAACTTTTTCGTATATTTGTGTCCCTCAAGCCCGAAAAAGTATAAAATAATACCTGGGGGAACCGCTTGATCTTGCGACCAAGGAGTACTTTCATAATAGTATCGTTGACCTGAAAAGTAAAAAGCGATCAAAGACACGTCGTTTTATTTCCTTATCGAGTTTGAAACGACAAAAACCCGGCAATCTTTTCCTGATTTTGCGGTCAGAAAAGAGCTAAAAGGGGACCGTCTTTTAATTCCGTTTTAACGAGTGAAAAAGAAACACTCGGCGATCTTTTCATGTTTTAGGAGTCAGAAAAGGGCTTAAAAGATGACTCTGAAATTTTGTTTGTGAAAAATTACAATTTCCCTCGAAATCCCTTCGTCCTGCACAAAAGCGACACATTACTCATACCTGTTTAAAATAGGCAAAAATACATTCGAAAACATCTTTTCATGGTAAAAAATGAACTAATTCATCCAAAAAACCTATAAAAAGACCTTTTACCATGTCATTTTTACCGTTTCACTGTTGAGGTTGAAAAAGGAGCTTTTGACAAGAAACTTCCCGTGGTTGCTGCGGAAAATCTGACCGTCGGAATCGAACGCCGTTTCACCGAGGTATTTTACACATCCCACTCTTCATTTTTATCCGTTTAGTTTTTTGTTTTTGGTCTCTGTTTCATTTTTTGGGGGGGTTTTGGGTTCAAAATGCGCCCCTCGGCGGACGCAGGTGCCCTTCGGGTGACCCGCGTCCCCCGACTTTTTCTCACACGGGAAAAAGGTCGGGGGACGCAGTCCGCCTTCAGGCGAGCTGCGTCCGGACGCCCTGTGCTACAAAGCCGGGGTGCGTCTTCCGCAAAGGGCGCATTTCAAAACCCTAACTCTCTCAAAAAACCACCAAATTTTCTCAAATTAATTTCTAATTGACTCTTTTGATGTGCAGGGCCCAAAACATGTTAGACTGGAGAGAGAGAGAGCACGTAGAAGACGATGAAGCTGCGATTAACCACCAACCCTCTCTGGATGCCTTAAGAACATGTGGATTGTACAAATATTGGACCATACCGGGCATGAGGGGCCAGGTAAGATTTTTGGAATGGCTGGTTGAGCGATGGAACGTTCAAGATCAATGTTTTTACATTGGAGGGCACCAGCTCGAGATAGAGCCCTCGGATGTATACTTTCTCACTGGCTTGCCAAACAGAGGTGAGCAACTCAACCTTGCGGGGACCAGGCCGGGTGGCCAATCCCTTGATGATCTCCGCGAGGAGTGGTGCAGACCAGGGACTCGCCATAAAAAAGGCGTGGAGATAAAGCACATCGCTCTGGCGGAACTTAGAGTTATTGCATTTACGGTCACCAGGATTTGTGGCGCGGCCGCCTTGCACATTGCCTCCGGATCCCAAATGCGGATGGCAGTTGACTGTTACCAAGGCACCATCTTCAACTGGTGCGAAGCTGTGTCGGCTCATATGAAGAGCCAACTAACCAAGGCAAAGAACGGACGACTAAAGACTTTTGGATATGGGCCTCTAGTCGTGAGCTTTGCCTTGGAGAGAGTTCCTATGCTGATCCCTCAGCAACTCACTGTTGATGACTTGGGTCCTCGGGAGCCAAAGCTTGTTCGATGGGTTGCGGTGATGGCCCGGCATCCTGACGAGGGTGCTGCAGTGGTTCGATTCTCAGACAGTTACTTCGACTGGCTAGAGGGCCAGCTTTTTGTGATACAAGACTTTCCATATGCCGGAATGGATTTCAGAGGTGATCCGGACATGGTTCTTCCACAGGGAGAACAATGGGATGACAGAGGTACTTTCATTTTCACAAGTTTTCTAATTATGTATTTTTTATTTTTTTTTTATATATATCGTCTCAAAGTAACAGTAAAATTTTAAAAATGCAGATGTTGGACCACAGCGTCCAGCCAATCTCCGGCCTTACGACAGACGACATCCAGCTGCACCGGCACCGGCCCTACAGGATGCGACAGCAGAAGTACTAGCCGATTTGGAGCATGATCTAGAGCGTCTCACGGCAGATATACCTGAGACTACTATGGATGATATTCCAATGAGGCTTCAGCGCTTCGTGGTCGCGGTCCCTGGACCGTTTAGGAGATTTCTGCGCAAGATAGCCCGCGCAGTGGTGTCGTACAGAGAGCACCACCAGTGATTGACTAGTCACTTTTGTAGTCACATGTGACATTTTTGACTTTTTGCACTATCATTTTGCCGATCATAAGGTGTGTTAAACCTATGATCGAAGACGATGTATATATTTTTGGACACACTTCTATCTATATCTATATATCACTATTACCGGCTTATCTTGTTTAACATGTATGATGAAATGTCTTTAAATTTACTTGCATGATTATTATAAATGTCTGTCCAACACTCGAGAAGCAATTGCATCTGCTAATGTATTCAAAGACCTTGGAATATGTTGATATTCAATGTAATCAAATTCACGTTCCAAGAGACGCACTCTCAAAAACAACCTTAATAACACAGGATTTCTAATGGCATAAACTCTATTAAGCTGTAATACAACAAGTTCAGAATCTAACCTCACTATCAAACGTCGAATTCCAAATGAAATAGATTCGGATAATAATTCAACCACTGCACTGTATTCTGCAATGTTATTCGTTGTTTGACCGAGGCTTACCCCATGCATAGAAACTAACTCGTCAGAGGGCGAATAGATAACCCAAGCTGCGGAAGAGATATTCCGTGTACTACGACAAGCACCATCAGCAAATCCAATGTATGTTTGGAGAGGCGTCGACATCTACAATATCAAGAGTAAAACCAAGATGAGCCAAAATAATGACGAAAAACCACACTTGCTAAGCTAAGCACACTGACTAAACTAACACACTTGCTAGCTAGAAAGGAAATCTAACCTATCTAAAAATTTCTCCATCCATCATTTTAAGCATAATACCTCTTTAGGTAAAGTCCATTTCTGGGTTTGCCCAAAGAGTCCCCATCAAAATCAACTAACTCATAAGCCCCTTTTGCTAGCTTTCGCTTTACAATGTAGGGCCCATGCCACATGGGAACGAATTTTCCAGCACCTAGCTTATCGTTCGCTTGATCATATAATAGTACTAGGTCTCCTTCCGAAAAACTTCGAGGGGTTACATTTTTATCGTACTGAGCTTTCATTCGTTTCGCGTGAGTCTCGATAGCTAAAGTAGCGTCACGTCGAGTCTCATCTAATTTAGCTAAGTATAACAACCGTTTCTCCTCTTCGGAAGTAGCTGGAAGTAATTCGACAGCCATTTGAAGTGATGGGATTTCGCACTCAATAGGTAACACAGCTTCTAAGCCATAAACTAGCTGAAAAGGGGTGAAACCTGTTGAATTTTTCACTGAAGTTCGATATGCCCATAGCGCCGAAAATAACATGTTATGCCAATTCGTTCGATGGATACCAATGATCCGTCGAATCATGATGACTAGAACTTTGTTGATTGACTCAACCAAACCGTTGGCTTGCGGATAATAAGGTGTAGAGCTATCGTGGCGCAAACCAAGCTGGCTTGTAAGTTCAGTCATCATGACATTTCGAAAATGGCTTCCATGGTCCGTAATGATTGCTTGTGGGACACCAAACCTAGTTATGATATGATTGAATACGAAAAGTGCAGCTGTCTTGCCGCTTGCGTCGAATGTAGGCATCGCCTCGGCCCACTTAGTAAAATAATCAACCGCAAGGATGATATACGCATGCCCCCCGGCCGAGTGAGGGTTACAAGTAATAAAGTCAATGCCCCATTTGGCGAATGGACCAGCGGCAATTATAGGGTGGAGAGGAGCAGGTGGAGCGCGCATCTTGCGATCAAACACTTGACAGTTGTGGCATTTTCTGACGGCAAGGATACAATCTTTAAACATAGACGGCCAGAAATAGCCAGCGCGCAACACCTTCTGAGCTGTGGCATACCCAGACATATGACCGCCACATGCTCCAGAGTGACAATCATTCAAAACTCTCTCAGCCTCATCGTGAGTTAAACAACGTCGAAAAACTAAGTCTGCCCCCAGGCGATAAAGTGTATCTCCAATAATTCTGTATTGCTGGGATTGAAACCGAATTTTTCGACGGTTTTCCTTGGAAGCTTCAGGCCGAAAGGTTTGGGTTTGGAGATAGATGATTATATCCCCATACCACGGATCTACAGTGCTAATAAGAAACAAAGATTCGTCCGCAATGGACTCCTCTGCCACAGTCTCTGTGTCAGCACTCGGGAAATCACACATCAATTCCGCGAAGACTAAAGATTTCTTAGACTTGGACTTCTCAAACTCCAAGTCGAACTCTTGCAGGATGACGATCCATTTAGAGTACTTGCCCCCTAGCAGTTGTTTTGTCAAGATATAAATCATAGGGTTGCAATCCGAAATAACAGTAGTTTTGCGGAGAAGAATGTAGTGACGAAAACGCTGGACAGCTTGAACGGCTGCCAGGGCCAATTTCTCCACATGTGAATATTTTAACTCAGTTGGATTTAAGGTTCTGCTAAGGTAATATATCACATGCTCTGCCTTGAATTCATCTTCTTGAACTAACACCATTCCAATGGTGGAATGCGAAGCTGCGAGGTATAAGAAGTAGTCCTGGTTGTAGTTGGGAGGATGCAATAACGGTGCATGGGTCAACGCGTGTTTTAATGCATCAAAAGATTGTTGAGCAATCTCGTCCCAAAAGAATTGTACGTTCTGTTTCAACAACCGTGTAAAACCTTTAGTGACCTCGGCGTAGTTAGGGATGAATCGGCGTAAAAAGTTCGCTTTCCCTTGCAAACTTTGGAGTTGGCGCAAACTCGAAGGAGGAGGCAATTGGATGATAGCCTCGACTTTCGAGGGATCGACGCGAATGCCGGTTTTGGAAACAACAAATCCCAGCAATCGACCTGTTTCTATACAGAAAACACACTTGTGGGGATTCAACCGAATTCGATAATGCCTACACCTCATAAAGATTGCTCGTAAATGGACAAGGTGATCAGCTCGGTGTAAAGAATGAGCAGGCAAATCATCGAGATAGGGTTGCACAATGTGCTTGATGTCATGAAATGCATAAGACATGGCCCGTTGAAAAGTAGCACCGGCATTCTTAAGGCCAAAAGGTAATTTGCAATAAGCAAATGTCCCCCATGGACAAATGAATGCCGTTTTTGGTTGATCGGCAGGTAGAATATTGATTTGATTATAACCTGAGAAACCATCCATGAAGGAAAACATCTCACTTCCGGCACAATCATCAATAATTTGATCGATATAAGGCGTAGGATAGTTGTCTTTTGGACAAGCTCGATTGATATCCCTATAATCGATACAGATTCTTATTGTTCCTTGTTTTTTATTGACGGGAACAATATTCGATACCCAATCCGTTAACGGGATCGGATAAATGAAACCTGCTTTCAACAGCTTTTCGACTTCGGCTTTGATTGCAGCTGCTTTTCGAGGGTGAATCTGACGCAACCGTTGCCGAATGGGTTTAGCATCCGGGTAGGTTTTGATTTCATGAACAACAATGGCAGGATCAATTCCCGGCATTTCCTCGTAGGACCAGGCAAACACGTCGCGGAATTCTTGGAATAGGGCCTTGTAAGTTTGGATTTCTTCTTCAGTACATGCGGCACCTATATGAATGTTCTCCTCGATTCCGGGCTTCACTGAAATATCAATGGGAATAGTACGAGAAATATTCCCTAAATTCAGCTCTGAATCAGAATGTTTCGTTGGATCCTGAGCGTCTTTGACATATTCAGCGGTAAAGATAGATGAAAAATCATTTTCAAATGCATCATCCTTAGGTAAAAACGAAGATCTGTGATGGAGATCTTCCCATGGTAGATCATCTACACTTAGGATTTCGCGAAGTTGTTCGTCAGATGACACTTCTTCGGGAAACGTTATCCGTTCTAAGGGTGAGGTGAAAAGTGACTCTTCACTGACCACATTCATTTGGTCGGTTGAATGAAAGTCGGTAAAAGACATAAGAGCTTCATAAGCAATCTCATACGGACTCAACGGCATAACATCACCGAGTGAGTCTAGCTCAGAGTCAGAGGGAACATACCAAGGATCATCATAAATAATGTTTTCTGACGTGATCATATGAATTGTTGCGAACGAAGGGTCTGCATTGAGTGGAGGGAGAGGAAAAGTTCCCAGTAAACCGGAATCCTTAACTAAACCTACACCAATGTCCCTATAAGGGATTGTCGTTTTACCAACATGCTGGATAGTTTCTAAAGAGGTTGGGTCGGATGAAAAGTATGTCAGCTGATCAATAGTCACGATCTTACCGTTATGTGGAAACTTAATGACTCTGAAGACCGATGAAACGACCGCTGTCATAGCATATGACCAACTTCGACCCAAAAGAAGGTTGTAGTCTAGAGGGGCATCAACCACTTCCACATCCAGACTAACGGTTTTACCTTCGACCCCTATAGGCAATTCTTGTAGAATACCAAACGGACGGAACCCACGGCCATCAAAGGCCTTAAGGATGGTGGGGGATTGGTTCAACGAAGGAGAACCAAGCGATCTCCAACATTGAATCGACATAATACACGTAGAAGCTCCCTCATCAATCACAGTCCGATGAATAGGCCTGTTTTTGACTATCACTGGAATTTGGAAAGCCATTTGATGGGGGAGACGCGGTGTACTACTTTCTAGATCAAAGATCATTAGGTTCGGGTCCTGAACATCGACAGCTCCAATAGCCGACAAAAGCAATTTTCGTTGCGCTGGACATGATTGCAGCACTTCGAGTGCCGACATTGCTGAAGGTGAAACAGCTAAGTCTTCAACAATGTTGTAATTCTGGGCTGCTCTCGCATGTGGATTGAAAGCAGACCTTCGAAGTACACCCTTGGCGGGCGGCTTAATCACTAAGTCTGGGTTAGGTTTTTCGATCTGTAGTGGATCGGAACCAGGAGCTGAGGTTGATGGGTTAGAGTGAGAAGATTCTGCTTCTTTACCATCAACAGGAGCCTTACTACCATAATCTTGCGATCGAGTCGCAATCCTGACATGAGACATCATCAAAATGGGTTCTTCACTGGCATTCGAAGAAGAACCTATCATCTTATTTTCCTGCTCGGGAATGGATTTTTTAACACAGCAGGAGTCGGAGAACCTTTAACTATTTTCACTACCTCGGCCCGATGAGGGCAGTCTCTCGTAAAATGATCTTCTTCACAAATGAGACAAGGATAACGAGGTTTGCGCTTTTCGTCATTGGTTTCCGACTTTTCCGTTTTCTCCTTTGGAGCCTTGTCTGCTTTAGCCTTCTTCTTTCCTTTCTTCTTTCCACCGTTTTTGGATTTGGCCGTAGATGACTCTACAGCGTGAATGTCGGCGGTAAGTTCAGGAGGAGAAGACTCTCCTGTCGGAGAATCAGGCAAAGTGATAATTGGAGTATTGGAGGTCTTGGAAGACTTCTTCTTACTCTTCGTAGTCACGATACCGATCATACCATCAGCGGCATGAGATCCCGAAGGAGCAGCAGCGATTTGGTTTGACTTTGGAAGATCCGGAATTTTCTCGTGTAACGTACCCGACTGAGTGTAAACTAAGTCAAGGTATTGTGCCTGAGCAATGACTTGCTCCTCAGTAACTACGCCGGCCTTAGCTACATCTTCAGTAATTCTTGGTAATAATGATTTTACAAACCATTCAGCTAAAATTTGGTCCGGGATAAAAACTTTCACTAATCTCCTTCGACGTCTCCACTCATGGATGTGATCAGAAATGTACGTGGATGTCGATTGTTTTAGCGAAGTTAATAATTCCGTACCATTATCGTATCTGACTGGTAACTGAAAATGAGTTAAGAATGAAGTAGCTAACTGGCTAAAGTTGTAAAAAGAAGCCCGTGGCAACTCAATGTACCACTTGGCTGCGAGACCAATGAGTGTACGCTGGAAAAGACGTAAGCGGATAGAATCATCTGAGATGGAATTTGATGCACACCAGAGGTGGTAAGTCATCACGTGATTAGACGGATCCTCTCCAGACTTACCTTCGAACTTGGGTATATCGCTGGGCAACTTATTTGGCATTGGCGGCCAGAACGGAAGATATTGAATTGGATCGTTCGTTAGGCGCGTCAAGTCGGGTAAATCTAAAGTCGCAATAAATGGTAACTGCCGGTTAGGATCTCTGAAACTCTGAGTCACAATACCAGCCCCAGGAGGAGGATATCCAGGATAACTAGGAACAGGATTCGCATTGGGGATATTATATCCTCCTGGAAAACCAGGATTAACCGGACCGTACTGGGGTTGTTGAGGTGGTTGATAAGTGTACCCAGGATACGGTTGATACTGGTAAACCGGTTGTTGGGCAGCTTGCCCAGGTTGATACTGTCCCTGGTACGGAGGTTGAACAAATTGAGGTTGAGTAGTAACAACCGTACTTGTACCAGGTTGACCTGCAGGCATCTGGACTGTGGTTTGAACCGTGGGTCCAGACAACGGTACAGATGTCTGAGGAGCGGTTACAGGGACAGTAGAAACCGGAGCTGCCGATACTCCAGAAGTAAGCATGGTAGATGAAGCGGTAGTTGCTGCAGCCGTGTGAGGTGGAGTACTCGGTGCAATTGGCGGCTGAGTAACTACAGAAGTTACAGGGGTCTGAACACTTGACTGGACAGGTTGCGGTTGCTGGGGTGGACCAGGAACTGCAGGTTGTCCTGCTTGAGGTACCGACTGTATACTTGGTTGCGACATCTGTTGACCCTGTGACGGATCCCATGTTAACATTCCAGGGTATTGACTCGTAACAGGTTGAGGATACTGAGATCCATAGCCGTATTGAGGATAGGGTTGATAACTGTAAGGTGTAGTCCCATATGATTGCCCTTGAGGTGGTTGATAACCTTGACCAGGGTATTGACCCGTAGGTTGATAACCTTGAGGTAAATACGAATACTGGGGTTGACCTTGACCTTGAGGTTGGTATCCTTGAGGTTGATACCCTTGGGGTTGATACCCTTGGGGTTGCCATCCTTGAGGTTGCCATCCTTGAGGTTGATACTGATACTGAGGTTGACTTTGGGGTACATATTGAGGCTGGGGTTGATACCCTTGGGGTTGATACCCTTGAGGTTGCCCCCCAGTCACAAATGAAGTACCTTGAGGTTGCCCCCCAGGCATTAACGAAGGTTGCCCCCCAGGCGGTAATTGGCCACCTTGAGGTTGGTTAATGGGAGTTGAACCTGACATCATATAAACTTCACCTATACTCAATGGTACATTACCACTGTTTCCAACTAATAACCCATGATCAACAGGTTGAGGAGATGCTCCCGCAAAGGTACCAGAAAGTGACTGATACCCAGTAGGAACAGAAGGACCGCCATGTAAAAATGATTCAGGACTTTGTGAAAACACAGATGACTGACCAGACATATTTACAGGAGAATGAATTCCTCTAGGTGGAACCGGAGTACGAGGTGTAGAAAAACCTACTGAGTTGTCTAAAAAATTGGTTAATGCAAGGTACCAAGATTCACTTCTAGGAGGACTGTAAAAGATGGATTCACGCTCCCTTAGATCAAGGGTAATTAGATCTTCAGAATCAGAAACGCCTATTTCTTCCTCTGGAACAAGTTCTTCTATAGCAATTAATCCAACAGGAAGATTTTCGGTGATAATTCTTTCTATTCTTGGTGAATCAGGAACACTAGGAGTTGGAGTAACAGGTTCTGAAATTTCAGGTTCTTCGCCTGTTTCACTGGCAGATGAAAAACTACCAGCAAGCTCGGAAACTGTAACAGCTTCGGGATTGTAACCTGTTTCTAATCTTTGGTAATCTGGATGGACTACCAAGGAAGATTCTCCTTCTTCAGGTGAACCTACTCTACTGCCACTAGGAGGAGTTACAAGGACCTTTAACCCTTCTAAATTACCCGGAATGTCTTCAGGAGATTCACCCCGCGATTTACGGAGTTTTCTTAACAAATCTATTCCGGTAACAATCTCAGGAGACTTGCCCCGAAGTCTACGGGACTGTCTCGGTAATTCCGCCACAATTAAAGATTTTAACTACAACACACGAAATCAAAGTAAAAAATTTCAAATCAAACCACCTAAAGTCTTCTAAAGAACCAATCAAATTTGAAGCACACGCCTAAATAATCTAGAGCGTCAAACCACACACAAACAGTAGTCTTCCGGACCAAAAGCGCTAGTTGGTGATTAGGCCCAACCTCGCAGGATTCAGTACAGAAATAGTGGGTGGAACAGTTACCCCGGCAACCTGCTTAATGAATAGACTGGACCAAGTTCCTCCACTTTAACCGTCTCGAAGTGAAGCGAACCCCCCAGAAAATCCAAGTGAGTATAACCGACGTCTGCTCCAGGTACAGTGGGACCTTCCCTCCACCGTCACCTTGGGTAGAATCCTAGATATTATGGCCACTAAGGTTACCAATCACAACAATTACACCTGGGGGAACAGTCTAAACTCCGACAGCACGCAAGGGCAGAGTAGCAAGCTCCAATCCCCTTACCGGCTCCTTGACAACAATCCAAGGTTTACCGATAAGTGACCCCTGGCTCCTCGACAATGGTTAATCCGAGGTTTACCGTTTGTAATACGTACTGCCTGGCGTCGTTCCCAACGAGGGAGGAATGATCCCCTCACTGGTTCGGACACGAGCTCGTGTTTCTCCTTTAAGAGGAGCTTTCCCAGAATGTAACTGAAACAATTGGATTTGTTCTACTCAAGATAGACTATCTGTTTGGTTTTGTAGTCTTGGAGAGTTAAGTACTCACCTACTCCAAGACCCTAGCCTAAGCTATGTTGGTGCTTCAGAGCCCTAGAAAAATAAAGATTACTAGATTGATTTTAATTTAAGCGTTACTTTTAAGGTTGTTTCTTAAGTCAAAAGGTGATGGAAGTGAAACTAGTGGTGTGTTGACTCGACTCGAAACCACTACAAAATGCACCTAAAATGATTTATCCACTACTTTACTTTTTCGATGAATTGCTTAACTAAAAAGTTGAGAGAATGCAATCTTTATAAAAGCAACTTCTTAATTGAAGACAATCAAAGAAACAATTCGTTTTTCTTTTCCAAGCATAAAAACATAACTTCTCTTTACATGCACGAAAAAACTCTTTTCTTCTTTTGAAAACAAAAAGCTACTTGAAACAAGACTTTTTAAGAAGATGTTTTTGTATTTTTCTTTTAATAAAGCAAATAAATCTAATATAACCAAAAATCAATCTTAACAACTCTTAAAATCTATGAAAATGCACTCATAAGCAAACTAAAGCAAATTTACTCTAAGCAATCTTAACGAGGCCAAAACTAACAATGATTATTTCTAAGGTGTTTTACTTGATCACAATCAAATCAAGGACTAGCTTATTGCAGAACCAAAAACTAGTCAAAACAAAATTCTAATCTTTTTGTCCTTTTTGAAAATGGAAATCAATACTTTAAAAACAAGCAATTCGAAATTTGACCCAAAACAACTCAAATGACAAGTTGCTCAAACAAGGAGACTTTACGACAGGCTCAACTTCTAAGAAGGTTGACTAACCAGAGATATCTAAGGCTGGACAACTTTCTAAGCTCAAAGTCACTACAAAGCCTTTCCAAAAATCAAACCCTAGGTCTAAACTTCGTTGAAAACCACTAAAACACTCAAAGCTCACAAAACTAGTTCAGGTGAGAATTCTTGACAGGGTACTAAAGGATCTGGGCAGAAAACACTAAGGAAAAACAAAATCTAAAAGTAATTTAAAGCAAAAATGGAATTTTCTTAACTTTTACAGGAAGACGCAGGCCACCCGTTGTCACAGGTGCGGCCCCGCACTGTGCAGTCGACAACAGCGCGTCCAAGGACGCACTGTGCAGCACACAGAGACTGCGTCCTTCTGGAAAAAGGAAGAAAAACTAAAGCCAACTAAATCTAAAGCTAAGCCACCCAAATACTAATTCTCACAGTCAAAAACCAGAAAATAAAAATGATTTTCTCAAAGCAAAGTTCATATAAAGGAAAAGACTCTCTCATTAATGGATTCCCCAGCGGAGTCGCCAATTTGTCACACGGAATCTGTCAAGGGTGCGGACACGACTGACCTTCCTAGAAGTCTAAGACATTCTAATGACAAACAAGACAAAATGGAGTGATCTTTCTCTAAATACACCTTTTACAACATGAAAACTACAAGTGTTTAGGCTTACCTTATTCCAAAACGCTGTTGTTGAAGTCCGTTCTTGACGATCCGGATGAGCTCCTCCTTCAAGTCAATTCCTGCAACCACAAACAATCAAACAATTACCAAGCACTTGCATTTCATATAATAAAACATATATTCAACATGCAGACCAAGGAACACATGAAATAACTCATTAACACAAGCTATTGAGAAAAATAAACCAGTTTGTATTAATAACGAAACAAAGAAACTCTTACAACCTGGCCTTGGTGTTGTGCAAGTTCCTCCCAGGGTCCATCAAGGGTTTTCCTCTACTTTGACAAAGCTCACCCTCTCCCAAGTAGAATCAAGTGAAGACAATCTCTCCTCACAAAGGCTCTAATGGAAGACCTAAATCCTGCAGCATTTACCCAAAGAAAATGTATAGCTCCAACCTCTTCTCCTTCTGGCTCAATGCCTTTATTTATAGTGCTGTAAAGAGGTTATTCAGGTCCACTATCAATGGGATCATCCCCCTCTATGGGTGGGATAGCTCCCTTATTGATGGGATAAGTTCCCCCTTAATAGAGATACATGAACCAACTGGAGGCGCATCCATTTCATCAAACCGACCTCTAGAATGTTCTAGAAGTAACCACAAGTAACTTTTTCAAGATAAAACTCGCGCATTTTGCCTTTTACAGAGGGACGCACCTGTCCCTTAACATACAGAGCGTCCATGGACGCAGATTTTGTGAACAAGGTCCGCGTCCCCGCAGGTAAGACTAGAGAGAACCTGCGACCCCAGAGATAAACATGATTTTTACAAGACTTTCTCTCTTCTTTGAGTTTGAGATGGATAACAGAGGCATGAGACTTGCCTAAGAGGGTAGCATGACTGTTGATTTGAGCCATACTAACTGTAAGTAGTCAAGGTGACATTTTTTAGTGTAACAGCAACCCTCAATATTTTTCCCTTTCCTGTTGGAATTGCGCAATGTGCAGAGACCCCAACCTCCCTTGGCATCTAAAACCATGTAGTGGTTTCCTCCAATGTCCTTCCGCAACCGGAACCCACTGTCTTGAGAAAGTGCACAGTGTTGTCCCTTAGCTGTCCAGCCAACACTGCTCTCCAAAAATGCACAAAGCAGTCAGGCAATCAACACTACTCTCGAGAAATGCGCAGAGCAGTCAGGCTACCCTGTATTCAAAAACTGCATAGAGGTGTCCTCCCAGAACCTATCCCGCAGCAGTGTCTTGCATCTCAAAACTGCATAGTTTTTTCCTAGCTTTGCAATCTGCCTTGCACTTAGAAATTTCACAGAGAAGGCAACCAACCTTGCTCTGGAAAACTGCGTAGAGAAAGCCAGCAACCTTGCTCCCAGAAATTGCACAGAGCAAGCAACCCAACTTTGCTATTGAAAATTGTGTAGATAATCCCAGCAGCAGTCGCTATCCGCTAAAACTGCGCAGATCTATCTCTCAGTGGCTACAGGAAAATATGACATGTTAGATCACTCTCAAGGAGTTGAGGAGAAGGAACAAGAAACCAAGTTATGATAAAAGATCGAGACCCCATGCAAACTCTCATCTCGAGGGTAAGTATGGTAAGTAAAGAATATCTTTTGAAGTGCATCTCTTAGTGTAGCTTGAAGGACTGCTTGTCATTTTCATATCATTCTGTTCTCGATAATATGCATGTTTGCAAGCGCAAAAGTCATTTCATGTGTTTCCTCTAAGTGTCTTGCTTCCTTTTGTTTGATTGGCCACTGGTCGTCTTTTGGCATGTTGATTGCTATGTCATACTTGCAAGTTTGTTCTCGCAATTTTGAAGGTTTGTCTTTGTGTGCATGAGTTATTTTCACTCTGTGAACATCGATCACACTCACACAAAAAGTTGTAAACATTGTCGCGCAAGTGTCGTCACGGTCGTTCGAAGATCTATCTCAAGTGTCGCACTTGTCACTCTTAACCTCTGAGTTAGTCCCACTGAGCACATGCTTATCTTTTTGGTTTGAGGTGTCTTATCATCGAGTTGTGCTAAGTGTGTGATCACAATGCCACGTATGCACAAGTACACTTGCTTTCACACTTAGTCATTTTTCCTGAAAATCTGTTGACCAGAAAACCCTCCTTCAACAAGACCTCGATCTCAGTGACCTTGCACTACTACCTGGAACTATGTAGAGCTTGAGGTTTTCCTCCGAGTGGTGTGAAATAAAAAATTCTGGAAATGAGCCAACTGATTATCTCCCAGAACTGCACATAAGTTGTCCCAAAACATGATCCAGTCTATGCTTCCCGCAAGATCACCCATCAAGCCTCCCGCTGGTCAACTAGAAAAAATGACTTGAGTTGTGATCCAGGGCTGCACTGATCTCCAAAACTGTGCAAAACATGTCCAGCCTGATGACATTGAACTACCTGTAGAAACTACGCAGACATGTGGGACATGCCTCTGTTGCCTATCATGGCACTGTCTCTGGAAATTGCACAGATCTGATAGGCAGGCTTTCATGTTGGCCTGCTCTGTTCTCCCATAGAAAATTATGCAGATTTGCTTGTCAACTGCCCTTCTGCCCTGCTCTGCAATCAACCCAGAAATTGCGCAGTTGTGTCTGGGAGCCCCGCTACCTGTCCCGGACTGTCTCCCAGAATTGTGCAATGTTGATCGGCAACTCCTACAGCCCGATCCTATCCTCCTCTAGAAAACTACACATATTTTTATGTCAATGACTCCTATTGTCCGCTCTGTCTTCCCTGAAGAAACTGTGCAGATCTCAGTTGGATGACCTGCCTAGTGCTCCCCTTGAAATTTGCGCAGATTAGCCAAGTAGTTCCGCGACACCCTGCCTGGTCTTCCTCCCAGAAACTATGAATTCTGCCTCCTAGCTGGGATTTTCCCCACAATTGTCACTGTTGTCCTGGATTGCGCAAATCTGCCTCCCATTGACATATGCGCAGTTTTTTTCCGACAATAATCTGGAGCCTTGCATCCTGTCTTGAGCTATGCTCTACGCAATTTCAGTGCCTTGTCCCTCTCCCAATCACTTGCACCGAAATGGAAAACAATGCATCATGTTAGACTAGGAGATTTCTGGATTTGATGTCATCTTGTCATGAGAGATTGCAGGAACAGGTACATTGATGAAACATGGCGCGACGACGAATAAGATGGAAAAGGAGCGCATGCTAGAAGACTTGTTCGCAGTTGAACGAATGCATGAAGCACATCAAGCAGTGAGCGAAAGGGACACATACACATACACCATTAAGAAAATACCAAGACCATAGATGACCATGGGAACTTTGCCATGAGGAGGTGAAGACATGTTACACCGAGAGGACACCATCACTCAGCAACATAGAATGTCAACACAGACACCACAGTGGGCCAGTGCATGTCAGCAGTGTCATGTCGAGTTGTGTCATGAGTTGTCTTGGCCACATCACTACTATGGACCATACTTGTCGTAATCAATGTATTGTAAAGTGGAAGTCCAAGAGACCCACATATGAAGTTGAAGAGTCATGTAAAGTTGAAAATTGATAGGAAGTTAAATAGTCATGAGGGAAGTCGAAGAGTCACAAGGGTCAGTTATCCCCCCTTGGCTATATATACCCCGTCATTGTATGAGAAAATGACTTTTCACCTTGGCTCCTCCTGCGCATAGCCTTGAGAGTTTGTAGTCTATTCTTTAAGGAGCAAGCAGTGGCTCCAACGTCCCAGTACTGAGACTAGCAATGTGTGGTGTACAAATGTGTCTTGTATCTTTCGCTTAATTTAGAACCCTGTCTCAAGCCAACACATTTTCACGCATGTTTTGTATCCATCTGTAAGACTATTCTTTAAACGTTTGTAATGCATGTTTGCTTAACCTGTACTAAGATAGTTGAACTACTTCGGTTGTTTTAGTACTCATATTGTTGAAGACGTGTTGTATTTTTTATCGTTGTTGTCTCATCCGTGTGAACTACTTGTGTTGTCTTGATTTTAACGACTGTCACCCCAGTGTGGACTACTCTGCTAGACGGTGTACGTGTTTTCCCTTGAACTTTGGTTTTCACGACTGCTGCATCCTCTGTGGACTATTCTGCTGGATGTTGGATAGACCCTTGTGGTTGTTCGTGTGTGTTTCTTCCTGGGTTGTGACTATTCCCTCTCATTAAGAGGCTCACTTTACTTCTTCCTTTTGACATTAAGAGAACCCAGACACAACGTTACAGTATGTACTCACCAAGCATACTCACCTCGATTTCTTGAAGTTACAAGCATAACACTCTCATGTGCTGAACAACAAGAGCTAAGGCAAATCTTCAAGATAATGGCAACTAGGCCATCGTACCAGATGGGAATCCCACACCAAACTGTGTGAGGTCTAGTAGGGATTTCATATCGAGGAGATCCCCTAAATGTTGGAGGATCCAACACCGTCAATACAAGGGTTGAAGCAAGCATGTAGACCACACTTCTAATAATTTTGGAATACCAAAGAAATATCTAAGAAGGTGATCAGCCTTACAAAGAATGCAATGGAATTTAACTTTACGAGGCTTATTAGAAGGTTCCTCAACATTATCTTCATTCATAGCAACAATTGCTTGGTTTCCCCCTTGCTTATTTTTCTCCTTCTTCTTCTTAGCTTCTTGGTTACTAGCATCAATACTTTCACTAGGCGAGGAAGAAGAAAGGGAGGAAGATACATTGGGTAAAGAAGGCAAAAGGTCAACGGGAGAATCAACTTGAGTTTGTTTTTGTTTAGGTGGAGGACTTGGTTGTGGAACAATTTGGACATTCAGAACCAAGGAGGTTGATAGCAACCATACCGAAAATCCTATGGTAAATATGGAAAGGGATAACGTAACCATATAAGGAGTACCAATATTTCCAAAAGAGGGAAAAGGACAAGGATTCTCATCAGATGGGTTTCCTTGACTGGTATACTCTAGACCTATTTCTATCAAATTAACCTAAGGTCTACTAACCAGTAAAAAGTGAGTTAATCAATTGATTTTAAAAAGGAAATACACAAATAAAAATAAAGAGGGGTAACTAGGCATAAAAGGATTACCAAGTCACTGTGAACTGCAATATACGGTTAAGTATGTGCAGGAAATCTCCCTGAATGTTGTGTTCGGTGTATCATAGATAACAAGGCAGTCGACTTGGTTACCTATGGTAGGTTTGCAATCTAATGGGGACTTTCAAAATATACCCGAAGGTACGTGGAAGCACAGTCCATAGTGGTGTTGTCTGATGTGTAATCGTACGATGGGGGCATTCTGATATACTCATTGTATGTGGAGCGTCGTTGTATATACCAAAAGGTACGTGGAAGAATGTTATTATATACTCTAATGTACATGGAAAACCAACCATCCCAAGGGTGTAACACTGCAAAGTAACAACAAATCCTACATTTAGAGACACCGAAATGCATCTTCTAGTCTAGACTACTAAATGTTTCTTTAATGTTTCAAATGATCCTTAGGTTCATTGATAAATTTTAATGTTGATCTTGATTAAAGTTTCGGTTTCAAGGATTGAAATGAATTCACCTGAACTCCTAAAATGCAACTCGCATGAGAAAATAAACTCTTTTCATTCAATGAATATCTATCTAAAGAAGGGAAGGAGTTTCAAACAATGGTGCAAAGAACAAGAAATTCCAAACAAGATCTTCAAACTCACTATTCCAAATCAGAAATTCAAAGCCCTAATGTATGAGAAAATAATTTTTTTCTTTCCTTTTCAATTTTCAATGCAATGAAAAATGAAAATATGATAAGATTATTAAAGCAGGAAGAATGCAAACAAATTGAAACTGAAATATGCAAGGTCCTTTAACAAATCAATAACCAAGCCAAATGATTAAAAACCCTAATTGACAAGAAGAAAAAATAAGCAAATTCTTATCAAAAGGAAAACACACTCAATTACACAAAGAGACCTTGAACATATCAGAGTCTCAGGAAGAAATTGCAAACAAAATAGGATTCAAAGCAAGGCAAGGAGAATGATTTTTTTTTACATTTACAGGATCAACGCAAGTAACATAACTTTACTAGAGAGATACATCACACTTAATACACATGAAAATTGTGATGCATCTAACTTATTGCACATGGAAACTGCAGTGATTCACATTGTCTCGGAAAAAAAAATGCGGTGGGGCTAATTTTTCTTAAAACACTCAAATCAAACGCTAACAAAGCTTGAAATAAAGCTTTCCTAAGTCCAAATACAATCTAAACAAAACAAATAGAGTCGATTTGAGAGGTCCTAAAAGGCTAGGAAAAGAAAACCACTAAAGAACATCGCATTCCCTAATGGAGTAGCCAAGTTGTTTTATGAATAAATTCCTTCTGCAGATAGAAGAAATCTCCCTAGACCTAGTGGCTTGATCTAGAAACAACCAAGACAAAACTACTATGCTTTCCTTAGAGAATTTTGAAATATGGAAGAAATACTTACATGGGAACCAATACAAACTCTCTTTTTCTCCCTGCTTGCAAGCTTTAGCTCCAACTCCAAATGCTAAAATTGGAACTTGCAAATCATCCAAAACAAGCAAGAGAACCAAAACATACAAATAACATATACAAACAACTCTAAACAAGAAGCCAAGGATTCATTTTTCTACATATGCATAAATGAGACATAATGTATAGGAAAAAAAGACATTTTTGTATTAATAAAAGTAGGAGAAGATTACAACCCTTGTAAGCCTTGATCTTGTAGATCTCTCCCAACTATCTTATCTTTCCTTTGCCACAATAACAAGCCTTCAATCATACCTCAAGCATATGGATGTATTATGGTCATCTTGACACAAATGAGCAACATGGGGGCATAACTAAGAGTCTCTAAAAGCCAATCCAAACTCTATGGGAAACAATGCATTTATATGGTAAATGAGGTGGTTAGGGATTTACCATTCTAGGGCTTAGATCCACATTAAAGGGAGGTAAGTTCTAGGAGATCAGAGATAAGACCTCAATATTAAGAGTTCGAGAAATGATCCAACAATAAATAGTTAAAACACTTTCGAATCTTCTAGAAAGAGAAACTTCATTTTTTCTTTTTTAACTAATTTTCCACTACCATCACACTCTTTGAGAAAGCAACCTGCACTAGCCAACACAGTTTCCATGTGTGCAACCCGCGTCAGTGCAGTCTATCTTAAAGGTAAGTGCAATGATCTACACAATTGTGGGTTTCAGCCAATGTAATCTAGGATTCCTGTAACTTCTGGAAAGGGAATGTTTTTGGATTTGTAGGGGATAATTGCAAAGTATCAATGGATGATGATAGATTTGGGTTTAGGACCATTTTTCTAGATGCGAAAAAATGACCTGTAACAGGAAGGAAGTAAGGGTTTCAAATAATTAACAATAATATTGGTAATAATATTATAAATGAAGTCGCATAGGGTGATGAGGAAAAAGAACTAGGGTCATGGGTGTCATTAGACTTGGGGAATAACTTGATGAAGGTGACGTTGAGGGCAACGATGACAGGGAAAATCTTTCGTTATTCCTCAACTATTTCCAGGGTATCATGAATCTGGAAAGACCAAAAATCCTGGTAAAAATAAATAGTGAAGCCATATGGTCCAAGGGCCTTGTTCTTAGGCATAATCATAACCACTTCTTCCACCTATGAGAGTGAAATATCTTTAATAAATGCTTCATTCTGCTAAGCCTTGAAAAAGGGAGGAATATTGACTTTGAATTTGTTCATGTAGGTTTTAACCCTGTACAAAAATTACCTACATACGAATTCTAAAAATAGAAAATAGACAAAGGCGAGATCAAAACACATAAAACAAATATACATAGAGATTTTTCCCTGGATCCCAAGACCAGGACTACCAAATTGATTTTTCATTATGTTCCTTTCAATGTTAAAGAATCCATTAACCCTGGATGAGAACATAACCGTAGTTCCCTTGACCGAATCTACAAAATACCACGAACCGAAAACCATCACGCCCAAAACAATGTGCGAAACCCATGCACAAAACCATAGGTAGGTCTGCCCACCTAATATAGAGTCAAAAAAAATTTTCCCAGGGCGCTGGCCCGAACCCCATAGAGGGGGGCTATTGCCCCCCCATGACCCCCTCTCTGCGCATCGACGTAATGAAGGGGGGCTCTGCCCCCCCTCTAACCCCTCGGTTACACTACTGGGGCTAGTCGTGGAAAGAATATAACACAACCCAACATTCTCCTACTTGTTGTTTTCTTTCCACAAGGGGCCACATGAGAGCTCAGTCATTGATCCAACCATGCAATGCCCATTGTTTCTTTACACCAATAGAAATTCTCAGATTTCATAGACTTTGTCAATGCATCTACAGTATTCTTCAAAGTGTCCACCTTTACTAGCAACACCTTTTGTCTTCTACCATATCCCTCACAAAGTGATACTGAACATCAATGTGCTTTGTTTTTGAATGATAAGCAGGGTTATTTGCCAAGAAAATTGCACTTTCGTTGTCATAGTCTATCCGATAGCTCACTGTACTAACCCCATACTTGAACACAATCGCTGCAACCAAACTGCTTCCTTGCTTGCATGAGTGGATGCCATGTATTCTGCCTCTGTAGTTGACGGTGCCACTACAGATTGTCTCTTACTCATCCAACTGATTGCATCTCTAAATAGGTTAACACATACCCACTTGTAGATCTTCTCTGATCCAGATCTCCAGCCCAGTCTGCATCAACAAAGCCACAAATGTCCAAAACTATATCCAATCCTGGTATTCCTTGGTAGCACAAACCATAATCACTAGTGCCACGCAAATACCTGAAAACTCGCTTCACTGCTATCCAATGCTCCTTCCTTGGTTTTGACATAAATTTGCTCAATACTCCCACTGCATCTGCAATGTCTGGTCTAGTACAGACCATCACATACATTAGGCTACTGACTGCACTTGCATATGGAACATGGGACATGTCCTCTTCCTCTTCTTATGTCTTGGGACACTATTCAGTAGATAACTTTACACCTACAGGAATAGGAACCTTCACCGGTTTACTATCTCTCATATTAAACCTCTGCAGTATTATCTCGACATACTTCCTCTGTTTTAACCAGAGCTTCCTCTTCGCCTGATCTCTTTTAATTTCCATGCCCAAAATATATTTTGTAGCACCAAGATCTTTCATGTCGAATTTGGAGGACAATTGGGTCTTCAAATCCTGGATAATTTCTTTGTCATTTCCAACCAACAACATATCATCTAGATACAAGACCAGATAAATAACACAGTCACTAATTAATTTAAAATACACACAGTGATCTGCTTTGCTTCTGGTGAAGCCAAGTCCTAGTATAAATGTATCAAATTTCTGATACCACATCCTTGGTGGTTGTTTTAACCCATACAAAGACCTTTTTAACTTACATACCAGTTCTTTCTTACCCTTCACCACAAAGCCTTCAGGTTGCTTCATGTAGATCTCTTCTTCCAGATCCCCATGAAGAAATGATGTTTTCACATCCATATGTTCTACCTCAAAATCAAAAGTAGCAACAACAGATAAAAGTAATCTGATAGAAGCTACCTTGGAAATAAGAGAAAAAATATCACAAAAATCAATTCCCAACACCTAAGAATAACCTTTTGCTACCAAATAAGCTTTGTATTTCTCCACCTTTCCTTCTGCATTCGTCTTCTTCTTGAACACCCATTTGTTGCCAATGGGTTTCCTTCCAACCAACAACTCCACCAGATCCCAAGCATCATTTTTGTGCAAATATGCCAATTCATCAACCATGGCCTCTTTCCAGAGTTTTCCATCCTTTGAATCTATTTTCTTCCTTCACAGTTCTGGGATCATAATCAGTAATAGATAAAGAAAAATTTGAACAGAAAGCAGATGGACTATACCTTTTTGGTTGCGTTCTTTCTCAAACTGATCTTCTCACAACTGGAGTTCGTGGCTCTTCATCTTCTGATTCCTCTTCTGATGTAGAGTCTGATTCTTCCTCCTTTAGCTCAAACTCTATCTTCTTAGGTTCCTTTGATGGGACTTCATGTTTAATAACATATTTCACCTCTCTAAACACCACATCTAGACTGTACACAACCTTCCTTGTTATTGGGTTCCAAATCTTATAGCCTTTTAAATAATCCTTATACCCAATAAAGATGCACTTTTCAGATTTACTATCCAACTTTGTTCTTTTCTTCTTTGGAACATGTACATATGCATCACATCCAAATACCCTCAGATGTGAAAGAGAGGGTTTCTTACCAGTCCATACCTCTTGTGGAGTCTTATCCTCCAATGTTGATGAAGGTGATCTGTTGACCAGGTAACATGCATTCTCCACTGCCTTTGCCCATAATTCCTATCCTAACCCGACACCACTGAGCATGCTTCTTTCCCTTTCCATCAACATCTTGTTCATTATTTCTGCAACTCCATTTTTCTTAGGTGTGTATGGAGTAGTCTTCTGTTGTGCTATACCACACTTCTTACAAAATTATTCAAATTCCTTCTTGCAAAACTCTCCACCGTTATCTATCCTCAACACCTTTATCTTCTTCTCTGTTTGGTTTTCCACCAGAGCCTTAAATTATTTAAACTTGTCAAAGACTTCATATTTCTTCTTGAGGAAATATATCCATGTATTCCTTGAGAATTCATCTATAAATGATACATAGTACACAGAATTACCCAGTGATGGAACCTTCACAGGTCCAAACACATCACTATGCACAAGCTCTAATATCTGTTTTGCCCTCTTACCACCAAAGGGGAAACTCACCCGAATCTTCTTCCCATATACACAATTTTCACAGAAATCAAAATCCAAAGAGCTATTAGTCATACCTTCTACCATACCTTTACCATGAAGTATTTGAAGGCTCTTCTCTCCAATATGTCCAAGCCTTTGATGCCATAGCATGATCTTTTCTCTAGAGACCACTAGATTTTCTGCTCCACTTTCAGGAAGCACAAAACTCTTGCACCCATCAATAACAATGCTACCTTGTAGCTTGTACAGAGTTCCAATCCGAAATCCCCGCATCAATACCAGTTCTCCTTGAACCATCTTACATGTATCTTTCTCAAACACTATTTTTACTCCTGCATCATCCAACTTACTTACAGAAATCATATTTCTGGCTAATGTAGGAATATGCAAAACACCCAGAAGTGTTCTAATCCTTCCACCTTGCAACTTCAACTTGAATTTTCCGCGACCAATGATTCTAGCCTTCCTGTCATTCCCTAAGAAGACATTACCACCATCATATTTCTCATACTCGCAGAACCACTCTCTATGGGGAGTGAAGTGAAAGGATGCACCTGAGTCAATCAACCATGCCTCATGATCTACGTGTGTACTTGAAGAAGAAGCCAAGTACACATCCCCACCTTCATATGAGGAGGTTTTCGCCTCTGTAGAAGGAGCATCATTAGATCCCTTTCTTTTCTTAGGAGCTTTTGATTTACATTCCCTTTTGTAGTGCCCTTCCTTTCCACATTTTCAGCACACCTTTACAGGTTTTCCTGGAGATTTAGATCTCCCACTTGAGTACTTATTTTTGTTTCTGTTCTTGGACCGTCCTTGTACAGACAAGGAATCACCATTCTGGCTCTCCATATTTTTCCGTCTCATCTCCTCTGTCAGCAAGGCTGAGACTATTTCATCAAATTGCAAGGCAGTTGCATTGCTACCTATTGCAACAACCAGACTATCCCACGAATCTAGTAGAGAACAAAACAAATTCATGCACTTATCTTCATGTGAAATTTTAATATCAACGGATAACAACTAGCTTACCACAGTGTTAAATGTGTTCAGATGCTATGTCACCGAGTCTCCATCTTTCATCCTCAGGTTATACAGCTTTTTCTGTAGGAACAATGTATTCACCAGAGACTTAGATTGGTACAAAGTCCCTAACTTGTCCAACAAAGCCTTCATCGTAGCTTCCCTTGATACATTAAAAAATACTAAATATGAGACACACAATCGTATTGTTCTTTTTTCCTTCCAAACCAACTTCTTCAATTCTTCATCGGACACTCCCATTGGTTTAGTCCCTGGATCTACCACGATCCAATGATCTTTATCCACCAACAAATCCTCCATTTTGAGTTTCCACAACTGAAAACTTTGACCATTAAATTTCTCGATCTCTATCTTTCCATTGCTCACCATCTTCTTTCACCACAAGAATCGATCCCGCAGATCTCCCATTGAACAAGGTCTACCACAGGCCTGAGCAAAACCCCTCAACAACAAAGGCATCCCCTTGAAGCCAAAACAACTCTGATACCAAATGTAGGTTTTAACGCCGTGTAGAAATTAACTGCATACGAATTCTAAAAACAGAAAATAAACAAAGGCGAGAGCATAACACATAAAACAAATATACACGAAGATTTTCCCTTGTATTCCAAAACTGGGACTACCAGATTGATTTTTCATTATGTTCCTTTCAATGTTACAATACATATATACACATGCTGAAGCATCCATAAACCCCAATCCATTAACCCTGGATTAGAACATAATCATAGTTCCCTTGACCGGATCCACAAAATACCATGGACCAAAAACCATCGTGCCCAAAACTATGTGCGAAATCCATGTACAAAACCCTAGGTAGGTCCGCCCACCTAATATAGGATCCAAAAAAAAATTCCCGGGATGCTGCCTTGGACCCCGTAGAGGGGTTATACCGCCCCCATCAAACCCCACGCTGCGCATCAGTGCAACGAAGGGGGGGTAGTCATGGAAAGAATATAACAAAACCCAATAGTTCATATCTTGGATTTGATTGGGGTGAGGCTCCTTTAAAGATTCCTACAATACCTAGTGAGTTCTTTCTCCAGGTCCTTGTGATTCCTTAAATTTTTCCCCTTAGAGTATAGAAGGGAGAATATTTTATTATGATTTCTATGCTTGATCATTGATTTGTAGAAGAATTTTGTGTTTTTATCCCCCTCTTTCAACCAATTTATTCTACATTTTTCCTCCATAGGATTCTTCCTTTAACCAAAGTTCCTCTAACTGAGTGGGGTTTTCCCTTCTTCCTTAATTAGTTGTTGTATTATTCCCTCTAGTATGATTCTTTTTTGGATGTGTTCCATTTGTTCTTCCAAAGGTTGCTTGGTTTGGAAGATATTTGTGAATTCCTCCTTGTTCCAGTTTTTAATGTGTCCCTTAAGGATCTTGAGAAATTTCAAGAAATAACGTATGGAGAAGTTGACTCATACTTTGATTACCTACCACTAGGATTGGGATTTCTCTAGAAAGGACAAATATTTTAGCTAAAAACTCTTAAAGCGAAAGGGCTAGTTACTGAGACCTTCCTTTAGATTAGCTTTAAAATAGATAGGCCAGTGACCAAAACCAAAAAAAGGAGGATGGAAGCTTCCAAGAAAACATATATTTCTAAAAGTAAATCCAAAATGAGAATTCTATATAAACGAAAAGTTACCTAATGCTTACCACCTCTTATGTTATTCCATGTGAAGATGCCATTCATTTTTTCCACATTTGTGATTTGCAACCATTGCATCATTCCTTTAAATTGAGAAGAATCAACATCCATCCTTCTAATACCCCCCTTTTTTATTCTAGGGATTTAATCATATTGAAATTGCCTCCAATGATCTATAGATCATCTTGATGTAGACTTCTAACATGGGAGAGGGATTGAAGAAAGGTTTGCTTTTTAGAGGGAAAATGTGGACCATAAATTACTAAAATACGTCTCGATTCCTCTAACCCTAGATAATGAAACCTCCTAGATAGGATATGGGGGATAAAAATCCAATTGGTGAATTCAATCTCAGAAGGATTGCATAGAATAACTAATCTACTAGCATGCCCTATATTTTCCAAAGCCATAGATTAATAGCCCTGCAAACAATGCATTGCCAAGGTAATAAGATGTTCTCTTGAACATTTGGTCTCTTGCAACATGAACATTGAGGAGAGTTCCTTCTTAGCACGTTATCTTCGAATCCTTTATTTTCCATAAAAATTCAAGCCCTTATGTTCTATGAATTTATCTTCATTAATAATGGGATTGGGAGGAGGAGAACACCTTTGAAATGAGCACAATTATGTTAGAGTTAGCCAACATTTCTCCGGCTTCTTGAATCACAATTTTTTTGTTATACCTTTTCCCTTGTCCTCTTCTGATGACTTATGTGGGTATTTAAAGGCATGGGTGTGAACTCTCATGGTTGGAGTGCATGAGTTTGGTCTTGCATAGGCTGATGCCTTGTGATTATGATTTTGAACCTTTAGATAGGATTGATGTAATAGTTTCATTTGTTGTTCTAGGATGGATTGAGGATCCTTACCTTTCCATTCCTATATCATTGTTGATAAGTATATATCATATAGATCCATTTCCTCGGGGTTGTCTTACTCCAGTGGTCCTTGGAAATTCAAAATTTTAACTTCTCTCGAGGAAGGGTTTTCCTTCGAAGTTAATGGGTTCTTCCTTTATTTTTTTAATGCTTCTTTTTTTGGGTCCCCGAAATCAGATGAGAATTCTTTGGCAGTTGTTGGCTCGATTTCTCCCTGATCAGGATTTGCTAAAGCATCATAGGGATTCTCAGAAGTTGAGGTCGAGGCCTTTTGATTTCTTTTCCCAAAGGTGACTTTTTTGAAATCTTTTGAATCACCTATTAGGGTTTTGGGATTTGGAGTGTCCATTTCCATCAATGGGCAGTCTCCAAAGAGATGGCTACATTTGTGGCAACATTTTCAATGAAAGGGTACACACTTATAGTCAAGAGTCTGTATTGAAACTTCGTCATGATATAAGATTTCTATAGACTCTGGTAATGGCAAGGATATGTTCATCTAAACACATATTTGTGTATAGGATGTATACATGCCCCTTTTGATCACCTTGGATGTCCTAAAAAATTCGTTGATTGCATTTTTGATGCCTTCAAAGAATCTCATCCTCTCAGAATTCCTTCATGAGAGAGAAAAGTTGAACCCAAACCAAGGTTGCCAAGATTTTTTCTTTATCATAACAATACCACTTCATCTAAAATCTCATGAATAAACTTGCATTGTTGAAGAATTAGAACCCATTTTCAAAGACACGGGTCCGATCCTCTAGAATTGCAAAGATCGTAGTAAAAAACCTTTAGCACATAATTCTAGGTCAATATGGCCTCTAGGTTGTCATTTCTATTTTATCTGGGCTACTAGATCTCATTCAAAGGGCCAAATAATTATGAATTTACAGATTAGGGTGTGATCTTGCGTATGTTGAATGAAGTTGTCTATGTTGTTTGATTTTACTTCGTATTTTGGATTTGAGACTGCCTTTGGGAGGCATTGGTTTTGGTTGCCACTTTTCCAGAAGGCACCAACAATTCAATTTGTGAATTTGAACCTTGGTTGTTAGATTGACTTGCTCCCAATGTCCATTTATGAGGTGCCAAAGCACATCATTTTCCTTCCTGAGAAAGAGTGTCCCAAGTCCACATTTTTATAGGAGGGGTTTGCATCCCACCACAACTCTTCCCATGGTCCTCAATAGTAACAGTCACATAACGAAACCCAAAATAAAATGAAGAGAGCCAAAACAACAATGAAGAGTATAGCAGAAGAATGAAACCCTAAATCTCAATTCTCTCTTTATAACTATTTTAAAATTATATATATATTATAAACTTTTAAATTTAATAGAATCCTAAGTTATTTATACCCATTTTAAATAACCATTTTATATTGTATTTTCTCGAACATTATAAAATAGTGTTTAAAAATATTTTATATTAGTACCATTTTATAATTTATAATGAAAGCCACTAAAATAATCAACACTACATTTTTTAATTATTAAATTAAATATATTATAACTTCTTAAATACTATAAATTGTCACTTCTTGAACATTGTGAAATATTAATGAATCCAAGCAGACACCACTCATTAATGAATCAAGCAGACACTACTCATTACTAAATCCTTTAAGGCAAATAAAGATCATATATTTTATTTTGATTATGACACATATATTTTACATATAAACATTATAGTACATTACACAAGAGTCTTATCTTTTCGAGTCCCTCTTACTTTACTTTGTGCTACTTCTTCTAGGACAAGTAAATATCATATATTTTGATTATGAGACATATATTTACATATAAATATTATAGTACACAAGAGTCTTATATCTTTTCAAGCCCCTGCTATTTTACTTTGTGCGAGTTCTATCATTTGTTATTTAAAAGTTTGATGTACAATGACTTAAAAATGCATGTCACATGTACACATATATTAAGAGTTTAAATTTGTTGAAGTTTTATGTGAAAATACCCATTAAATTCAAGATCTTTGCCACTAGGATTTTAAGGGAGGACACAATGATGTTAAGCGTTAAATGTTTGAAATAGTGGATTGAAGAAGTTTGTGAATTTTTTTGATAATAGTTTGAGTGGTAGTTAGTAAGTTTATTTGGGTTTTATTTATTTTTTAGAGATATATGAAAAAAATTAAACATTTTAGAAATTCTTATAAATGGGAAAGGGCAAGAAATTTTGAATATCTTGATATTGAGATGAAGAGTGGTAACTATTGTGATTTGATTTTGAGTCTTGCCTACAACAATCTTGATTCACCAATTACTATTAAAAAAAAGAAAATATCAAATTTGATTTAATCATTTAAATGACAAAAATCCATTAATATGAGTGATATTGAATTTTCTGTCCATCTCCCCGTAGGCCCAAAGTTTCTCCTGGGGGATTGCACAAGATTTGAACCCCAAGACTTTTGGTTCAATGAGACTTCATTTTCACGTCCATTGTCAATTGCGCTTTATTTTTTATTAAATTTATAATATAATGTAATTAAAAGTGTGAAATAATGTAAACATTTTATAAAAATTAATTTAATTTATTAATATTTAATTTAAATAATAAAGTAAATATGATTAAAATCAAAGTTAATGTTTATAATTTTATTGAATTTATAGTCTGTGATTAATATTAGTTTCTTCATTTTTAATCTATTTATTTTTCCAATCAGTTTTAATTGGTTGCAGAGTAGAAGAGAGATCGCTAACCAATGATTTTGGATTCCTACGAAGGTAACCATTGAAGTGGAAGAGTTTCTTTGTTGTATTACTTTAATGATTTTTTCAATTTATAAGTTGTTTCATAGTGATGTTGTAGGAAATTGCAAGGGTTTTAACTATTGCAGTACATATCTAGGTATTTCAACTAAATATGGGTTGTTTTTAATTTCTTTTGCAATTCTTTCTTATTGACATCTGCAACATGTTTAAAAGGAGGGTTAGTCATTGAGATAGAACAAAAGATTCAATGATTAATCAAACTAGTAGGATGTCACTCTCCACACAAAATAATAAGAAAACATAGGTTGTATTTGTCATCTCATCTCTAATTAGGGAAGATAAATATAGAAACTAGATGAGAGGATTGTAGACTCAAGTGCTTATGATCTCCTAACAAAATTAAATCAAATTTCTAAGCATGGGTGAGATGGCATGTCCGTAAAGGAGATACGACTGGTCCTTGGGCGAGAAGTGGGTGTATATGCTTATCTTCTCTTTGAAAGACAATGAGGTAGGCACACATCATGTGATGATATTTGAATCTAAAAATTATATCATTGCCATTTTGTAAATTTCAAAATCACTTGCATATAGGACAAATTTTCAAGGTGCTTCAGTTTCCCAAATCACAAAATTAATTTGAGAAACTTTCAAGATCACTCATTGGCTCTATGGTATACTAAAACAATTCTTGAATGCAAGCAATTTTTATAATTGGAACCCCCGAATGCGAGTGCATGCGGTGAGAATTAATCTGATGGGACAGGGGCTGGGCAAGGCAGAATGCCACTTGCCTGACTAGTACAAGGAATGTAAAGAGGATACGGCATCTGGCGCACGACATAAGCATATGGATGGGTATTTGGGATTGCAAGGCAATCGGTTCAGCTTGCACACCAGGTTTGCAGTGATGGAAATCAGCTTCGCACGCACCAGCATGCAGCAGAAAGCACGAACCATCAATGCAGCAGTTATGGGAGGAGCCTCTCGAGAAATGACAAGGAATTATAAGGCCAGGGGAGGGCCTGGGGAGACGGAAACTTCATTGGCTTTTCTACTCTTCCCGCTTACCTCCGGTCTCGCAACGAATTCCAGGGCGCATGAGGGGAAACGGGTTCTGGTGTTGATGGGCTTGGCCATCCCTGCGAAGCTAGATCTTCTCCTACCCGGGTATCTTTTCGGTGTTTCATACTGGTATTATCATTTACATATCTCGGTAACTCATCTCTTTGTCTAGTCATTGGTTTCGTATACGAGCAAGGATTTTTCTTATCCAGGTTCGGTACACCAGAAGGAAGGGTTCAAGCTCAGCAAAGGAGGCTCGACAAGAAGGCAAAGTTGCTGCCAACAATTGGTTAGTGCTCTGGAGCTGCAGTCCTGGACCTGGGCTGTCGTCACTATCAAGATGCCTCGTCTGAGACCAAGGATGGGCAGCCGCAGGGGGCAGCCGAGGAGGGCTCCAACTGAATCGTCTTCCAGTGAATTGTCAGGGAGGTGAAGGCCTTTAACACGCAGCAGAAGAGGAAGATCTCGCGCCACCAGCTCTCGGCCCGGACCTATCCCTACCTCTGGTTCCACCATCTTTACCTTTGACAGCGCACTGAACAGACCCAGGATCACTGCCTATTTTACAGTGGTCTTTCAGGAAGAAAGCCAAGCAGAAGATATAAGGATACAGTCAAGGAATTCAAGGGCAATCCCGGCTCCCTCTTCTTCATTTCAGTTGGATGCTGAAAATGCCCCTCAGCAGGAAACAAATGAACAAGCGGGCAGAGCTCAGGAAGCGATGATGGTTGACCCGGATCCCGTTGCTCAGAACGCGACTCAGACAGAGGAATTGCCAGACATGGGCTGGTGTCGCATCATAGAAGAGCCCCTTGATGAATAGCACATCCACCCATGCTACTTTTTTGGTAGAATGCCCTTCACCACTGGGCACGACCGTAAGGCGACCAGGTTCTGGGATCTTTGGTATTCCTTAGTTTTTTGTGTTTTTGCACTGTCATATGTATCACAGATCGATCCCCTGCGAGGGACGCAAAATTAGACAGTTTATAAATATGCTTGTTTTGGACAGTTCTGCCTCCTACAGGAGCAGAGTTCTTGACTTCAGTCATGATGTAAATTTACCATTACCCTGTTAATATAATAGAAATAGTCTTATGTAGAAAAAAAAAATTATAATTGGAAGGAAATCCAAAACAACATAAAACAATAAGATGATTACCTAAGATTCATGTTGCCAGTGTGTTTATAAATTCACCCCCTCTATATATAACATACTTAAATTTGAGGAAGGTAACAAGGGTTTCATACAATTCTCCAAAAAAGATATATTAGTTGTTGTAAATGCCTAATGCTTAATAAGAATTCACTATAATAACCTCCAGTAAATGCCAACAAGCTCCAGAAGGTTTTCGAAGGATTATCTAGGATCATTTCTATGAACCATATACCTAAAGTCTTTACAAGAAGTTGTTTGAAACTAGAATCATTTTTGCAAAGTTGTAAGAATTGAAAACTTGACATACATACTTTTGGGCATACATGTAAACTTTTTAATTTTTCATTATAATTCATCGGTACCATTATATTTCTGGTGAGAAAATTCCAATTTTAATAAAAAATAAATGCATATTTAAAAAAAAAACATTAAGATATTAGAATTGCGTATATTTAAAATTATAAATTTTTAACTTAAAAATACATTGAAATATTTGTAGGTATATATTTCAATCTCTACCCTATCTAATACATTTTTCTTTTGAATGATATATATCTCAATTTATGAATTACATTGGAATATTTTGAAATCTTATTAAGATTTTAAATTTTTAAATAATGATATGTATTGAAATATTAAAACATATTGTTTAACATCCATCCTGAGTTTGTAAATTTAGATGATTCATGATTTTTGTTAATTTAGGTGGTTCATGATTTAACCAAAATCAATTGGTATTAAATTGAGACAATTGATTAATGATATACAGAGATAAAGAACTCAAAAAACCACAATACAATTGATAATTTGACTAAGATCAATTGGTATTAAATTGAGACAATGGATTAGTGATATAAAGAGACATGGAACTCAAAAAACCACAATACAATTGGTAGTCTGACTATACTTGTGAGGAGAATTAATACTTAGTATAATATTAATTTTAGAATCGTTTTAATATATAACTTTTGTAATTTTTGTAATTGTTGTGAGGAGAAATAATATTTTAAACAAATTTGATTTTGAAGTTATTTTAATACAGAAATATTAAACTAGTCTAGATCCATCTTAATTCTGGATCTAATAAGCATGAAGAGGGATCACTTGAGGTGCAAATGTTTCATCAAGCACTCAGAAAACACGTTTTCACCTTGAGAAATTTGATTCCTCTCCACGCTTGATAGATCCAAAGCTAAGATGGAACTAGGCTAACTATAATATAATTATTTATTAGATTAACCCAAAATCTTTCAAAATTAATTGATTTATAAGTAATAATAATGAATATTGCTTTTTAAACTTTATTTTTAATAATATTGCTATTAAGATATAATTTTTATAGCTTATTACTTTTTAAAGCTTAATTTTATTAAAATGAGTAGTCTTTACGTGCGATTTTTTGGAGTTTTTGGTGGATTTGTGGCCCGAATCTGGCTAAAAAATTTGTGCCCAAATCTTGATTTATGTTGTTGAAACTAGTTTTTTGACTACATGTATGGATTCAACATCCTCAAAAACCCTCGATTGTGAAGTATTGACCTGTTAAACTTGTGATTTCAATAAATCCCAATCAAATTCTAAACAAATTAAATAAAAAATAAACCAAAAAACTTTTAAAATATCACACTTAAAACTACTCTTTATTAAAATATCAATCACTTTTATATTTTCCCAAATAAAAATATGATAAAACACCTCTTCTCTGAATCGAGGGTCATTCTACTATTAGTCATGATAGTGGTTTGTAATTAGGTAGGGCTTGAATGGACAATGCCTCGAGTGTCAACCAGAACCGGGTTGGACTTAAATCCTAGTGGGATTAGTAATGAAGATCTTTAACGCATTGGAAATCTCACTTAGAATTCGGTCTTGAAATGGTTGGTTTTAACTGATTGAATTAGCCCTTAATAACTTAGGTATTTTCATTTTTGCTATTTTTAAACATAAAAATGAAATTTTAAAAACACACTTTAGATGATAACTTATATTGAGAACCATTATTATTATTTAATTTAAATATAAATGAAAATGTAGATTGTTTTAGATGAAAATTTATTAAATATTTTAGAAAGATTTCAGTAAGTAGAGATAACAAGTTTATGAGTGTTTATTATAAATTTTATAGGAAATTTTTCACTTTTTTTTCTTAGAGTCTTAGTATATCTATTAATAATTAAGTCAAAAGATACATATCTTTGCAATGTTTCAATCTTGCTAGTGAGCTTCGCATATAGAACTTTATTGTGGTGGGGAGTTCCAAAAATGCCAGTAGATGGTTTCAGACACTAATTTTCTAGGTTCGTGATTAGTATTAAGCACATGGTTTTCAACACCAATCTTCTAGATTTGTGATGGGAATTAGCAATATAAAACATCAGGAAAGACATAAATTCAATCACAAATGTGAAATTTTATCATGTCTCGTGGGAAAACATCCCATTGTAGGTTGTTATGCCAAACATGAAACTTTGAAAAATGTGAGGAATATCATCATTAATGGAAAGGAGTATTACCAACCTATCCCTTGAATTATTGGAGAACAAACCACACAAATCACAGTTAAGAAGACACATGCCCATCATAAGGCTTGCAGATCACATGGAAGAATGAATTACAAGAATGAATTTTTCCCTCCTATGACATGCTTCATTTACCTCTTTGTGTGTTTATGGGTTAGTGGATGGTATTTGGCACAAGTGTTGTGAGATTATGGCGTCATGGTTGGGATCTTTTGCATGATATCATTGGATTTTTAGCACAAGGTATTGTCTGGTGGTTTAGTGTATGGGTGTTTCTTTAGTGGTTTTAGTTTTATACCTTCTTGGGTTCTTGGGTAGGTTGGCAACCTCACCTTTTCTGTTTTTTGATGAATTAGAATGCTCTTGACTAGATTTTGGTGTTGTTTTGAAGTTTTCAACTTGGATCCTTTCCTAGGGGATTCAATTACACTTCTAAAAGAAATTATGTCATTCCTTGGAGAATATTTTGGTTTGAGTGACTTTTTGTTCATGTCTAACCCTGAGATAGCGACAATTGAAGCCTCTGGTTTAAAGCATAAGATCCCTTTGAGTTCTAGGTGATTTTTCTCTTTTGGTTTGCTCTCGTTAGGGAACAGTACTGGGATTAGTCTATTTAATTTTTCTATTGACACTATTATTTGTGTTTTCTTTAATCAATTATTGCTCTTACCTTGGGTTTTGAACATTCTACATTCTCTATACAAGATTGACAACTCATAATTTTGTGTTTATCAAACCTTGCTTTGTGACTTGGACTTCTGCTCCTTCCATACAAAGTACACACAACTTCAAGAGATCAGGGGCACTCCAAGGATACATGAAATTGAAGGAAACCACGACTCAATTCACACAATCATAGAAAAGATTAAGGAATAGGACAACAATAGGGAACTCCAGGAGATTAGGTGCATTATGAGGATACATGAGGAGACAATTAAAGGAAATTGCAACTCAATTCACACAATCACAAAGAAACTAAGGAATAGGGAAACAATGCAACTTCCGAGATTAACATGGCAAGTGGAATATTAATGTAGTAGAAGCATCAACTAAATACATTGAAGGTACATCAAAGTGGGCTTTGAAATATGGTGATCAACCTATCAAAAGGCGAGTAGTGTGGAAATTCAATCAAGTGCAATTTGTTAATTCAATCCTTGGAAAGCTCACAGAAGATAACACAATTCATAAGCTTCCACAGAATGTGGAATTTGCCAACTAACATGTCTTTTACTAAGTATATGTTTTATACAATAATGAGGATTCTAGGACTTTTTTAGTAGAAGTTAGATTGCTAGGTATTTTATGGTATATAGCTCTATGTTTTTTGGTTAATTTTGTCTATGAAGTTGTTTATGGTATATAACTTCCCTTAATGTGAACTTTGGTGCATCTTTTATTTAATATAAATCTTCCCCTTATGGTTTAAACATAAAACCAATGACTTAATATAGTTTTATGTTAATTTATTTTATGACCATATAATTATGGAAATTGTTTGTGGGTGGGGTAATAACAATCATTCCTCCCAACCACTAAAGATAAATTCCAATTAATAAATAAAATAGAATCTTTATTAAAATTGTAATTGTAAATTAATTTATTAAAATTAAAATTTTAAATAAATAAAATTATTTTTTTAATATAAATAAGTGTACTCTTCAACACCCCTTACAATAAGTCACATATCACATGTACAATTTTCCTCAATCTACTAGTTGTACTGAAATCTGGACAAATATTCTATGTCAATTTGACTATTATAATTAAATATCACATGACATAATTATGAATAAAAGTTAAAAAAAAATTAGAAAACAATCCAAAAGAAAAATAACTTAAATAAAATATAGCTCATGTTACATCACAACATCATTACCACTTTTATAATATCTAAATTTACTATAAATTAATATATATGCTAAATAAATAAAATAATACAATTTTTTAATCACACTGAATTTTTCTTTAAATAAAATATAGCTCATGTTACATCACAACATCATTACCACTTTTATAATATCTAAATTTACTATAAATTAATATATATGCTAAATAAATAAAATAATACAATTTTTTTAATCACACTGAATTTAACTTGATTGCAAATATTGAAATATTCTAAAATCTAATCACACAAAATTTAACTTGATTGCAAATATTGAAAATATTCTGAAATCTAATGGATAAAGTGAAATAGCTTTTTCACTCACTTTTCCTACTTTTCCTATTGAAAATATTTTGAAAATTAGACACTCATCACATTTTGACATTTGCCCTGCATATTCACCAAAATTCTGACCACAGCAACAGCTCATCACCTTAAAATATATTCACCAAAATTCTGACCACAAAAACAGCTCATCACCTTAAAACATTTGGTGATCGCTTTATGCATGTCCTTATAAATCAACCACAACAACCATGGACAATGCTAAAGAAATTAGGAGAAAAAAATGCAGCCATGGAAAACTCCAAGGACAACGCTACGCAGAGCAGCAGGTATATATATATACACACACCTACTTTGTGTTGTAAATATTCAGTATGAGAATGCATTATGGGATTTGCAACTCTGGTTGTTCATACAGACATGCTGAATTAGGTCTTGTTCTCAGTAGTTATGTGTATTTTCATTAAGTAGTTGTTACATAGAACAATAACAAAGAAGACAGATGTGCAAGTGCTACAATACTGATATGAATTAGCTATTGTTCTCAGCAGATATGTGTATTTTCATTAAGTAGTTGTTACATAGAACAATAACAAAGAAGACAGATTGTGCAAGTGCTACACTACTGATATTAGACTTTCAGTGACAACAAGCTTATAGACATTATCTATTCATGAAGTTTTTATATTACTGGTTTTAAATATACAGCAGTAAGAATATTGTAAATGTTTGTTTTGGCAGAGCTGCCTTAGATATTCTTATGGGCGAAGTCTTTCATGAACACTTACCCATAAAGCTGGGCACAAGAATACCATCGTCAGTCGTACCAAAGCAAACATTTACAGTATGCTAAACTGTACTACGAGTCTACGACAAATGTATCAGTAATAAATAGGCAATCAAGCAGTAAGGTATTTGCTGATGCATGAATGGTATATTGTATGTTCACTGATTCAGATGCAATTTTCACATGAATGGTCTTATATATTATTCCATGTCACAATGTATTTCATATACTTGTAATGTCAGTAGTTTTAGATGTTTAGTTTCAGCAGGTGGTTTGGGCAGTTGTTAGATGATTGAGAATGGGATACCCAATTGCATATTAATCTCATTTGTGTTGATTTGTTCACAGATTAAGACTGGGAGGTGTTTTGGGCAGTTATCAGATGAATGAGTGCTGGACACCAATTGGATGCATGATCTTTTTTTTGTAGATTTGCTTACAGATTAAGACGGGATGTTGAAGGAGGATATCAGCATGAAAACTACTGCGGCACAAGCTTCTGGTGAGCAAAAGTGTGAAGGCACTGACTTTTATGCTTCTGAGATGGATATGCCCATAGCCAAGAGGACAAGGTCAGCTCAGAGAGCAAGGTGGCAAGAGAATTCCAAGAATGTGCAAAGGAAACAAGTACTTGCTATTGAGCTTCATGCTCCTGGGGTTCTAAATGGTGAGCGCTTAAATTATTACAAGAAAGAGGGAAAAACAGAGAGTTCTCATAGTAACAAGTACAGAGGAGGTCAATGCCGTAAAAGTAGCACAGGATGCAGAGAGTTAAGGAAGATTGGTGTCGAGGTGAATAGGCGAGGTAGGCCAAAAAAGTGTGTCAGAGATTCCCCAAAAGTGCTGCAACTAAGGATTCTGCCTTATGGAATGAAGAAAATACACGAGTCTCAACGATTGTTGAAAAAGCATAGGAAGCAAAATGTTTTTGATGATGAGGAGCGGAAGTATATTCAGGCATTGGTGAAGGTGGAGGTCCAGAAACAGATTATGCAGCTTATGAATATTAAAGTTAAACCAGTGGGAAATCAGAAACAACCTACACGGAGAAATGTGAGGAGGAAAGGGCATTATCGTCGGAATTCCACGAGAGAAGAAGCTAGAAAGAGTGAAGCTAGAGCAAAAAAAGGGCTTTCCCAATTGTCCAATATAGAAGAGAACAAGGTGGTGGTTGATTTAGAGGAAGAGGAGAAGTTTGGTGATCTGGGTTTTAAGGTAATTGAAGGTAAAGAGAGGCAAGGACCGCAAATTGAAAGTATTAAAAGATTGGACCTAGTTACAAAACAAAGCATTGCACAGACTGACAAGGATCGTCAAAGTGACGAAACAGGTTTTTGTATGGGGATGAAAAAGTTCATGGAAGAAAAAATGGAAAATAGTGTCAACAATACCATGAAACCAAAGAAGTGCAAAAACGTGCCTGTACCAAATACGGAGAAGATTGGCCTTCGTTTTCAACATCTGGAGCTAGATATCCAAACAGGAGAAGAAACACTTTCAAAGCACGAAGATCTTTCTGAAGACTCCAAAGAATTGACTGTCAAAGCTAGACCAGAGGCCGCTGCAGATTTAGATGAAATGCGGAAGAACGTGGATGTGGCCTTAAAAGGAGACCCACATGATTTAGACAGCAAGGTAAAGAATCTAAATGAGCATTAATATTAATTCCAAACCAAAGGTATTTTTAAATGAAATGTAGCTGTGCCAACTTAGAACAATGAAGCTGAAACAGTGAAATTATTCACAGACATAGAATCCTAGATAACACACCTTTACAAGTTTCTACTTTTGGATTGGATATACATATATATCAGGACAGCTAATCCATTCTTTAAGAAAGCATTTCCCTTACCCTGTTAGGAATGTTATAATTTTGTGGTAATGCCCCCCCACACTGGCCCCTGCCTGTATTGAGTTTCAATTTTTGCAACAGGATATCCTTTTATATGATCACAAATAATTTGAATTAAATTAAGACAAAGCAACAGGTAAATTTCTATCTTCTTTGATGAATGGAACTTAACTTATGTTGTTAAATGGTGCAGATTGACATCGGCATGTTAGAAAAGGACAAACTCAAAAATCTGGATCATGATATGGTTGAAGGGAATGGTATGGTAGAAAAGGATAAACTGAAAAATATAGATCATGATATGGATGAAGGGAAAGAGATACAGATGACACTGACAAAGTCAGAAGTTGTAGAGTTTAATGAGCAAAGCAAGGATTCGAATGTTAATATCGATATAAAAAAGTTGGCAGGTGGAGAAAACAATGTGGACAGTAATGCGAGACCAAAGAAAAGGAGCAGAGAATCTGTACTAAATGTTCAGGAGATTAAGCTGCCTTTCCAACACCTGTTGTTGAATATTCAGAAAGAAGCAGAAATGCCGTGAAAACTTCAGAATGTTTTGGATCAGATGGGAATACAGATTTAGATGATATGTGGAAGGACATGGAGCTGGCCTTAAAAAGAAACCTACTTAATTCAGACAGTCCAGTAAGTAATTCAAATGTTTCCATGTTCTGAGCGCAATCTTTTTCTTTTGCTTTTTGGCAGAATGAGTGCTGAATTGATATAATGAGAAGAAGAATCTGAAATGGTTGATCATTCAAACTATGGAGTCCTGTATGTCAAATGAATAACAGTATTTGGTTTTAGGACTATAGTGACTTGAAATGTAATTTAGATTCTCCATATACCAAACATATTGCACAAAACATCCGTCACTTCCTAGTTCTAGCAGGTAGGATTGAACTGGTGTAATTGAGAAGTAGGTTTCCATTATCTGACTTAATTGTATGGTTTCCATATGATGAGCATCATTTTAGAGATCAAGGACAATCAAGTACAAAATTGGTTTGTACATAGTGAAATCTGGATGAGTATTACCTATAGAATTTGAAGAGGCAGTTGATATGATATACTTCAGGCTACTTAGTCCTCTATGCTGCTGTTAGAAAAGTAATCAGAACATTAATTACCTTTCTATTAATCTTTATGATAATTGTTTTCTTAACAGTCTAATGGAAAAACAGTTGTACTAGGTATCTTAATTTCACATTCTAAACTGTTGATGTAAAAAATTCGGAGTTTATTTGATATTTACAGGCATTGGCAATATCTAATTTTCATACAACATACTGTGTTTTATTTTACTTGTGAATTGTGAATAAAATCATCAGTAGTTTCAACTTTCTTCATTAGAGGGCAGAAAGGAGATGAACCCAGAGTTGGTTTCACTCCAAAAGCCTCGTTCTTGTTTACCATAAAACCATAGTTTGAAGGATTTGAGAAGATATCATGTGGAGATAACTTGTTTGATTATGGCAGCATAAAAGGATATACTCCTTCAGATTGAGAAATTTTCTAGCTACCCATGTTCCATATGTTCTTAATAAACAATTCAAGCATGAAAACTCGTAGTCATGTTCCAATGAGCAAATCTAAACTATTGTTAATTTCAATTTCTGCAAACCATGTTGTAGAAATTGCATGTAGGCTGCAACTGCAGTACTTAAAGGAATTGCCGAAATATTTAACTTACACATTCAGATTTGTAATTTTTTTCGTTTAGTAGAACTCCACTAGAAAATAGAATGCTTCTGATCATTGCTCCTTTATAGAAATGTGCACCCAATATATTTTTCCACTATCCTCGAAAGAAATTCGGATGTCCTTTGGCTCTTGTATTCAGCTATTACAAGTCCATTCAGCCCTTCTTGAATTATATAAAAATAAGAAGATAAGATAATTTTATCAATGTCTAACAAATGACCATAAAAGTAGGTCAATGGACTAAAAGGTACTTCCAATGTCATATATCAATGTTGAAAGAAAAAAAGAAAAAAAGAAAAAAATGAGGAAGAGAAAATAATCATCTTTCTAAGCTATCTGCTATCAGTGTAACCAAAAATATATAATATTAAAGTGTAGTGATAGAAAGCTGGGAGATCTTGATGTTGAGAGAGAGAAGATGTCGAAGGGTTGCTAGTCCTGGTGGTTGGGGTGGGGGACGGATGGAGGGCAGAATGAGGTATTGGTTTTTGGTTGGAGTCATTGATCACTATTAGAGAGCTAGTGTAATAGTGGGAGAGATCGAGTTTGAGACTCCACTCTATGATCCAAGGGGAGTGTAGGAATGAGGAAGTCGTGCTTTCCTACTATACAGGTTGAAGGAAAGAAACTTACGATAGAATCTTCACTACTTGGCTAAATCTAGAGTGTATTCCAATGGGAAGGAGGCACCCTACTCTGGATCCCTCTATGAGTCTAATAGTGCATGGTGGAGCATGTTGCAACAAAAGCTTCTTCAGTTTCTAAGGTTGAGGGTATTGAATCTACATACTAAGATAGTAAAACCTATGACTATGTGATAGTTTTACTATAATATTCCTGCTTTGTAGGCTCTATTACAACCCAAGAATCTGTCATTTTCCTCATCATTAGGTGTAGGAAATGTTACCATCAAAGCCCTCACTTTTGTGATAAAGTCTTAAATCTCAAGGCTTTGGAGGAACTAAGAGGGGCTATCCACTATAACCACAGTAGCTCCTTCTCACTTTATTCTGGCTCACCTCCAACACAAGGGGTGTATCCTTAGAATAGGATTGCTAAAATTATGCAATAGAATCTCAAGGTGAAATGAAGAGTTAACTTCAGCAAAACAGAAATTGTAACATTCTTTTTATGAGCGAGGTGGTGGGTAGACCAAGACTAGTGCCAATCTACTGGGCAAATGGAATCGAATGTAAAGCTAGGAGAGCGGTTTTCTTATCTCAATAGTAAAGGATGGAGCTGGAATTAACATGCTACAACAGTCCTATCTTTCTGTCCACTAATATAGAAAATACTTTTAGGGAACCTCAATGAATGAAGAACTCCAAACATGTATGAAATTGTAACTACTTTTTAAAGCCTAGGTAACTGCTGTCCCAACATCCTCCTGCTAAATCACTCAAATGAATGAAGAACTCCAAACATGTATGAAATTGTAACTACGTTTTTAAGCCTAGGTAACTGCTGTCCCAACATCCTCCTGCTAATTCACTCAAACAGAAGCTATTTAACAGCAGAAAATTAAATTTCTGAACATTGCATAAAACACACAAATAGCTGAAAAATAGATAGTGGAAGAAATAAAACACATACACAGAGATTTCTCTTTCAAATCAACTTTTCATTCCTTTGATCAAAGCTTACAAAGTGACCTCAGTAACTTCATTTGAGCCCACAGCTGTATAGTCAATAAAATCACCTCAAACAATAGTGTACAGCTAGATCTGGGGAGTATGTCCTGTGCATGAAGGACGGACTGCTAGAATGGTGGTACAGCCTGTATGGCTTATTGTGCTTGCTGGTCACTTTAGCAATATGCTCCTCTTCTTCAAACAATAGTGTACAGCTAGATCTGGGGAGTATGTCCTGTGCTTGAAGGACGGACTGCTAGAATGGTGGTACAGCCTGTATAGCTTATTGTGCTTGCTGGTCACTTTAGCAATATGCTCCTCTTCTTCTCAAAAGTGTTAGAGAAGTGTTAGAGAATTATAGCTAGGGAAAAAAATCCTGCACATGTTCAGCGTAAACATGTGAGAAGTAGTTCAAGTTATTTTCGAAAAATAATTTTATATTTGAAAAAAGTAATTTGTTTTGTAATTCACTTTAATAGGAAAAGTGAAAACCTTATATTTAATAGTTGAATCTAAAATTGTATCTCATGCATAACTTGGGACTAGGAGTAATCTTAAAATCAGAATTAATTCTAAAATGATAAACACGATGTAAGGTAGAGGCTTTCAACACAACTGAGCAATTGAGCAAGTTAACAGAAAGAGAGATAAAGGAAAGAGCAAGTTAACAGAAAGAGAGATAAAGGAAAGGAGGAAAGAGTTTCCAACAACATGCAATCCCATACAGTAGTTTCGTATGGTTGTACGGAATTTCATATTGTTGTACGTATAGTCGTATAGACAATACCATATGGATATGTATAGTCATACAAAGAAATCTGTATAGTTTTATAGGTAGGCTCTACAAACTGTCCCACAGGTCATACAACAATATTCTGTTGTTTCTGGCTTTTTTTTAAAGTAAGTTGTATAATCTTAATTTAGGATATTTTTTTTATTCATGTAGGGTTGTTTTTTTGGGTAGCATGTGTAGGTTTCCTTGTAAGTTTTTTTTAAGGAATTGATACCCTTTTTTACTAGGGGTACTTATATTTTCATTTTAGCATTTTTAAACACCACTGTAAGTCTAAGGTTATAAGTCAAAAGCCATGTAACAAATATGGGAGGTCCTGTATGAAGTATTCTAGACCTTGTGTCTTGTTTGGTTAGACAATATCTTGTCCCCGTTGAAAATGCAACAAGAAAATCCTAATTTAATTTGTCCTTGAATTAAATTAAGAATTATATTGTAATTCCATATCTCATGACAACTTGTAATTGTTAAATAAGTTAATTTGACTTAGTTAGCTCAGTCAATTCGAGTTGAGGGTCTAACTAGAGTCATGTAAAGTGTCTCTTACAATTAGGAGCACTAGTTGAGTTTATTTTGAGTTGTTATTATTTAATTCAGTCTATTTGAGTTAAATTCAGTTAAACTAGTTCCAACTGTTGGAGGAATTAGTGGGAGATCAGAAACAGTGGGGTGTAACAAATTGTAGTGGGGTGTAACTTACTGTAGTGGGGCATAACCTGCAGTAGTGGGGTGTAACCTGCAATGATAAGTAAACTGAAGATTCACTCATAATTAACTCATGCATGTCAGATCAGAGAAAGACCCAATTGAGATTGGAGTTCAGGGATAGTGTATTAATAGTTTTATAATCATCTGAATTGTACAGGTGGTGCATGCAATCAGAGGAAGGCCTATGAGGATTGCACAATTCATAATTGTGGGATTTTCCAATTAAATATGGGCTAATTCCCATGGGAAAAACGCAAGGAAATAAGAGCTTGGTAGACAACAAAATTGGCTAAGTATTAGCTTGAGCTTGTCTAGGAAGTAGTGAGATAGTTAGCGATAGTGCAGAGGTTGCTCGAGCTTGAGAAAAGCATTGTAATTTTCTCATATTTCTTATTAATGCAATATACATATAGCAAGGGTTTATAGCTGTGGTTTTCCCCAGAAAATCATTTTTTTATGTGTAATTAAATTCTTTCTCTTATATGTTTTGTGATTTCATCGATCGCTTATTGTTTTTGTCGATGAGTAGAGTAGATTCAAGTCATTTGTTTTAGCATTTTACAATCTGCAATTTGAATATACAGTGAATTTCTACATGGTATCGAAGCTGAAATAACTATAGAAGAGGAGAATACGAGTTTTTTTTTGTAGGAGAAATCAAATTTGTAGTATCATACTTCAGAGCCAGCAGGATCTTGTTCTACGGATTGAGACTCGAATATGCCCTTGAGGGTAGTTCAAACTATATTGCTTGGAAGGACAGGATGGAGGTAGTGTTGGAAGACAACGGGCTTAAGGAATTCATAGACAAAGATATTCCTAAGCTAGTCGATGATCAGGATCTGGAAGATGTGAAAATTCGGAAACTTGGATCCTATTGCAACAACTGGAAATTATTCTCCTAGTTGTTAATTAAAGTTAACAATTTATTTATTGTTTCCTACAACAAATATTGAATAACTCACATTGCAACCTACACAAATAAAAATTGTAAAAGAATAAATGCTGGAAGAAATGTTAGCACACACACATAAATTTACACAGTTATTTTTGGACAAATGTCCCCCGAAAAACCCAACTTGGGAAAACCGGTGTAGCAGTGAGGGTTTTATTTTATTATGCAACAGTGAAATCTGAGTACATCTATGGATGACCAATTGGCAATCTAAACAACAAGAAAATCTAGGAGAGATATTCTCTAAGAAACCTTGGAATTCGCGCTTCCTGCACTTGCGCGTTCCTGCACTCGTGCGTTCCTACACTCGCACTCTTGCACTGGGAATAACTCGGCCTCTTGCTACTACCTCTTCGGATATGAAAATCTTCCTCCGAATCGCTGTCCCTGCCCCTCACTAACACTGCGCCCCTCTTTGGCTTGAACTCTACTACTGTTACCTCGATCTGCACAAGGGACTGCTACTCAAGTGTACTCTCCAAGTGCCCATCGACTTCTTCTTATAATCCTCTGTTGGGACTCCAACGACCAAGATTAAATCTTAATAGATGGATAGGATTAACTTGAAGTCGATTTGTGTGAGTTTCTAGAACATTCACACCTTGACTTAATTAATTCTGATTAATTAACCATATTCCCTAATTTTAGATTTAGGAAATATTTAAAAATTCGTTAATAGTCTAATTTTTTTTCCCTTTGGAAAAAACGTAATTTTCATTGATATATAAAAATTACATGTTGTATATGCATAAGCATATGCTGTAAGAGGCAGTGCCTGTTAGATAATTAAGTTCCAAAAAAAAATCCAAATATTGATGCCTTTTATCCACACAGGGAGGCATCCTTTTCTGATATGTTCCTCATATTGTTTTTACCAAAAAAGAAACATAAAAATTGTAGTTATATAGCATGTCCATAGTTCTTGCTGAAAAATGAGAAAAAATAAACATATGGATATTTACAGAGGTAATTTAAAGCAAAATTCCATGATCTAAGCTCCCTGTGAGCTTGCTATAGCAGCTATGTCCATGAAGGGCCGATGGTACTACTGGTGGAAATTTCCTTCTCTGTGTTCTTGGATCATCCAAGTGTCAGATGGCCTGTGCGTAGCTTCTTTGGATAATCTGTCAGCATCTTCATTTCGCTCCCCGAAGAAACCACCGACCCAGCAACAACTCTTGCCCTGGTGAGAGGAGGAGAGGGAGGTCGAAGTGGAGGCCTGCCGCATTTCTTCTGGGTCCCCTACGAGAGAGTCATGTCTGCATGAGGTGGATCGCCTTGGTTCCCATCTTCTTTGTTGAGGGGCTGCTCCCCCTGTTCCTGACCTATCTTTGGGGGAATTTTCCTTCCAACTTCTCTCCTATCCTTGTTTTTAATGAGAGGGCAGTCCTTGTAGAGATGCCCAACCTTGTGGCATCTCCTACATCTGAATGGAACCCCTTCATAGTCCAGATTCTGCCTCCGAGAGAAGTTCCTCCATTGGATTGTGATATATTCCTGAAGCCCATCACTGGTATCAATGTGTACTAATATTCTTGCATACACCATCCTTCCTGTCGAGAGGTAGGATTTATCATACTCCAGGTAGGTTCCCAGGGAGTTCCCAATATGCCTAAAGATATCCTTTGACCAAAACTGAAGAGGCAGGCTAGGTAGTCTGACCCAGAAAGGGCTTGCTCCAAGTTGTTCTCTTTCTGGGTCGAAAAGTGGTGTCCACCTTCGAAGGAGCACCGGTGCTTGTTCGATATGCCAGACCGCTCAAAGTAGCCAGTTGGTGTGCTCTTCCCTGGCGAAACAAAGCGTGAACCATCCTTTAACAAAGGTCTGAACCATTGGTGGTTCGGCCAGATGATGCCCCTAAACCTCCATGGCCCACTGCTTCAATCTAGTGGCGTTGTAGAAATGGCCCCTGACTCTTCCAACCAGCACTTGCTCAACTGTGTCCATCGCCTCGCTCTACTGGAAATCCTCGCCCAAACTCAGGAATACCTCCAAAGCTTTTGGTTTCAGGACCCTTGGTTTCTTTGCTTTCCGGATTCCTTCATTAGGTATGGAATTCTGATGGGTGCCTTGGGTAGGGTTAGTCTCAGGTGCAGGGACACCTATGAGGGGTTCGGAAGGAAAGACCCTCAAGATGGGAGGGACTTTAGTAATATTTTTAGATGGGGCAGCCGATGAGGGCAGCACAGGATGCCCTGGATCAGAGGCGACATGATCGCTGGTGGTCATTGCCTAGAGAGCACCGGAGCTGGCGGAGGAAGGGAAAGGTGAGATACCCTCAGAGGAGATGCCCAGACTGGGTTCTAGGGTTTGATCCACGAAATTTAGGGTAGAAGGAGACAAAGGCTGAGCAGTGAGGTCTGGAATGGAGGGGGAGGCCTCTGAGAGTGTAGCCACCGAGCACGAGGGCCTTGAGATCGAGGGAAGCGAGGCAACGGTGTTAGTGAAATCGTAGCCGTAATGGTAACTGCTTGCCAGGTTTACCTGGGGAGATGTCCAGATGGAGGTACTCGCTAGTGGGTCTTCCGAGTAGTCTACTAGGTCCTCCATAACCGTCGCAATTTTCCCGCGCCAGCTGCCTTCAGAAACCAAAGTCGCCTATCACTGTAGTGATCGGGTAATAGACGGGGGTTAGTCGAGGAGGAGGGTAAGGGTAAAAACCAAGGCGGTAGGAAGGAAGGAGTGACCGTAACGACACAAACGAGGGTGGAGGGTGAGTTACAGGGCTGGTGTATGGGAGGGTGGTGAGGTGCAGTAGCATAATCAGATAGTCGTAGGCGCTGAGCAGGCTGCAGGTTTCGGTCGAAACCCTAACCCCATCCTGTTCGTCGTTTGAGATCATATTGTTTCGAACCTCCATGGTAAGGAGACTCCATTCACAATGTGGAAGGCCTTGACAAACCTATTTCAAAACAACACAGACCACATGAAGCTAGAACTGAAGGACAAGCTTAGAAAGATCAAGATGGAGAAGGGCGACTCTATACCAAAGTACTTGACCAAATTCACCCAATGTCGGGATGAGCTTGGAAGTGTTGGTGTTACAATTTCTAAAGACGATATGGTGAGCCTAGCACTTCTAGGCCTTCCCAAGAGTTGGCATAATTACCAAGACTCAGTTAATGGGAGGGAGAAGCTACTAGAGTGGGAGCGGTTGTGGTCCGACTTGGTATAAAAAGAGATTTGACGGAACACCAGAGATTGATCCACATCCAACCATGATGATGAAGAGAACTGTACCTTAGCTACAAAGGCGAAGAAAGGGAAGAGGAATTCATCCCATTCCAAATCAGATTCCAGTAAGGGTGGCAAGAAGAAGGAATTGTCGAAGATTAAATGTTTTCACTGTCACGAGCTGGGACACTATGCCACAAAGTGTCCACACAAGAAAGCCGGTAAGAAGTCCTCGAGAGGAGTGGCAGGTGAAGCTTTTGCTTCACAATTCGAGCTAGATTTCACCCTCATCGCTTGCATGGTGACATCGGTGATGGGTAGTGTGTGGTACCTAGATAGTGGAGCCTCATTCCATATGACCGACAATAAAGAGTTCTTCAGTGACTTGGAGGAGAAGGACCTCTAGATGCACATCGAGATGGGAGATGATGGGAGGTATAGCGCGACCGACATCGGTACTATTACCTTTCAAAGGGAGTCTAGTTCTCCTCTCACATTAAAAGATGTCATGTATGTTCTAGGTTTGAAGAAGAATTTGGTTTCAGTTGCCATGTTGGAGGACCGTGGCTATGATGTGATATTTAGAAAGGGAAAGGCTTTCCTTCATCACATAGCCTCAGGACAGGTGAAGCAAATTGGGGTTCGGGTGAAGAACCTCTACAAATTGGATGTAGAAGACTACGCTGCTTTGAGAACAAAAGCAGAGAAGGTGCAAAGCCAAGACATTGGTGAGTTGTGGCATAGAAGATTGGGTCACTTGCACCATGGATCTTTGAAGATCATGCAACAAATTTCTACAAGACTTCCCAAGGGTACACTAGAGCAAAGAAACACATGCAAAGGGTGTACATTGGGGAAGTACACCAAAGCTTCTTTTCATGATAAAGACAGTCGAGCGCAAATGATTTTTGATAGAGTTCACTCAGATGTGTGTGGACCATTCTTGATAGCCTCCACGACCAAGCACATGTATTATGTAATATTTTTTGATGATTTTTCTCGTAAGTGCTAGATTTTCTTCATGTAGAAGAAATATCAGACGTTTGCTAAATTTTGTGAATTTAAAGCACTTTTCGAGAAATATATTGGTAGGAAAGTTAAAGCTCTTGAAGCACTAATAGTAGAGAATATGTGTCAAATGAATTCAAGAAATTTTGTGCATCAGAAGGCATTCGACGGGAGTTAATAGCACCTCATAACCCACAACAGAATGGGGTGGATGAAAGGAAGAACAAAAGTATTGTGGGAGCTACACAAGTGATATTACATGATCAGGGCCTATCGTCACACTTGTGGGTTGAAGCATGCAATACAACTGTTTATTTGTAGAACATAAGTCCTCATCGAATTCTCGGGATGAGTACACCAGAAGAATCCTTTTCAAGTAAGAAAGCATATGTGGCACACTTCAATATCTTTGGTTCACCAGTCTACTATCATGTTACTAAGGATGCATGAAAAAATCTAGAGCCAATAGCTGAGTTGGGCATATTTTTGGGGTACACTGATACACCTCACAACTGTTGAGTGTATGTACCATCCAACAGGATGACAATGGCTCGTAGAGATGTGAAGTTTAATGAAGAGAAGGCCATGAGTTGTTCTCTTGAGAGGGAGCTTTAGTTACATGCAGATGAGGAGCCTTTAGCTCCAAAGGAGGAACCTCAGGATGATGTGGAGCAAACACATGCATAGGAGCAGAGAGTGGAAACACCCACTCATGCAGAGACTTCCAGAGATGGAAGGAAGCGCACTAGAGAGGTTGATAGATTGATGCATGATGCTAAAAAGAATGTGGGAGCACCCACATCACAGCACAGGCAAGGGAAGTCACCAGATCGGTACATTGGCTACATAACTTGGATGAGCGAGAGTATAGAAGTTGAGCCATCCTCATTCGAGGAAGCAGTGCAACAACCAGTATGGGTTGATGCCATGGTTGAGGAGTATGCTCCATTATCAGAAACAATGTTTGGGAAGTGGTCCCAAGACCAACAGACAAGTCAGTGGTGAGTTCCAGATGGCTTTACAAGGTAAAGAAAGCAAAAAATGGGAGTGTGGAGAAACACAAGGCCAGAGGATTCTCTCAAGTGGAGGGACTTGATTATGATGATACCTTTTCTCCAATAGCAAGGTACTCTTCAATAAGATCTATTCTAGCACTATCATCATAGACGAGATGGAAGATACATTAGATGGATGTGAAGGCAACATTCCTCAACAATATGATTGAGGACGAGGTGTATATTGAGCAGTTGGAAGGATTTGAGACCTTCAACAAAGAGTCTCATGTGTGCAGACTCAAGCAAGGATTATATGGACTAAAACAAGCACCCCATGCTTGGTACACCAAGATTGACATCTATTTCACCGGGTTGGGCTTCACTAAAAGTGAAGCAAATGTGAACTTTTACCATATTGTGGTTGAAGGTAAATTGTTGATTATAGTATTATATGACAATGATTTGATTCTAATAGGTGATGAGAAATTGATAAAATCTTGCAAAAAGGATCTTGCAAGAGAATTTGAGATGAAGGACATGGGGCTTATGCATTACTTTCTTATGGAAGTATGACAAGAAAATGGGGAACTGTTTGTCTCTCAGGGAAAGTATGCGAACGAGATACTGAAGAAGTTCCACATGGAGACTCCTCTAGCAGGTAATTGGAGGAAGGAAAATGCTACTTCAAGTGAAGTAGTGGAGGCTACTATTTATAGACAACTTATGGGTTCACTTATGTATTTTGTGAACACACGACTGAACATGTGTTTTGTTGTTAACCATCTTAGTCAAGCCATGGTTAAGCCAACCAAACTCTATTGGAAGGAAACTAAACATGTGTTGAGATACCTCAGAGGCACCACTCAGTTTGGTATTTGGTACAAACGAACAAAGGGAGTGAAGCTTCAAGACTTCACAGATGCAGGCTCAGCAGGGAGTCCATCCAACAGGAAGAGCACATCCGAGGGAATCTTCAATATGGGTTAGCAATAGTTTCTTGGTACAACAGGAAGCAAAGATCAGTTGCACTCAGTTCAATAGAAGCATAGTACATGGCTGCTAGTCAAGCAACTTGTGAGGCTATCTGGATGAGGAAGATCCTTGTTGGGTTATTTGGTCAACAGATGGATCCTACAGTGATTTACTGTGACAACCAGAGTTGTATCAAACTCTCTGAGAATCCAATTTTTCATGATCGGTCCAAGCATATCGACATTCAGTATCACCATCTACGAGATTGTGTGCAGAGGAGAATCATGTTGCTGGAGTACATTCCTACAGAGGAGCAGGATGCAGATATTTTGACAAAGGCATTGTCAAGATGAAAATTCGAGTTTCACAGAGGCAGGATCGGGGTAGCAGATAATCCCTTTCTTGTTGAGAGGGAGTGTTGAAAATGCAATAAGAAAATCCTAATTTAATTTGTCCTTGAATTAAATTGGGAATTAAATTGTAATTCCATATCTCATGACAACTTGTAATAGTTAACTAAGTTAATTTGACTTAGTTAGCTTAGTTAATTTGAGTTGAGGGTCTAACTAGAGTCATGTAGAGTGTCTCCTACAATTAGGAGCACTAGTTGAGTTTATTTTGAGTTGTAATTATTTAATTCAGTCTAACTAAGTTAAATTCAGTTAAACTAGTTCCAACTGATGGAGGAATTAGTGGGAGATACAAAACAATGGGGTGTAACTAGTAGCAGTGGGGTGTAACCAACAACAGTGGGGTGTAACTTATTGTAGTGGGGTGTAACTCACTGTATTGGGGTGTAACCTGTGGTAGCGGGGTGTAACCTACAGTGACCAGTAAACTGAAGATTCACTCATAATTAACTCATGCATGTCAGATCAAAGAAAGACCCAGTTGAGATTGGAGTTCAGGGACAGTGTACTATCAGTTGTATAATCATTTGAATTGTACAAGTGGTGCGTGAAATTAGAGGAAGGCCTATAAGGATTTCACAATTCATAATTGTGGGATTTTCTAATTAAATATGGGCTAATTCCCAAGGGAGCAACGCAAGGAAATAAGAGCTTGGCAGGCAACGTAATTGGCTAAGTATTGGCCTGAGCTTGTCTGGGAAGTAGTGAGATAGATAGAGATAGTGCAGAGGTTGCTCGGGTTTGGGCAAAGCAGTGTAATCTTCTCATATTTTCTAATTAATGCAATATACAGATAACAAGGGTTTTTAGCTGTCGATTTCCCTAGAAAATCATTGTGTTATGTATGATTAAATTCTTTCTCTTATATGCTTCACAATTTCATCGATCGTTTATTGTTTCCGCTGATGAGTAGAGTAGATTCAAGTCATTTGTTTTAGCATATTACTATATGAAGTTTGAATCTACAAGGAATTTATACAGTCCTTTATCCATGGTTTCTTTTGACTTGGATAGGATTGGAGGACCTTGGATATGTTTACTTGAGGACTCATGGTTTTATGGGAGCTTTGTTTTGTAGGGGTAATCACTAGAATATGGACTATACCAACCCATGTCAAGGTGCAATTACGTATTTCCACATGGTTCTGAGTCTATAGAGTCACTAGGTGGCCTTGTCTTTAGTGTCATACACCTCATATGTTTCTCATATGTGGTAGTCTCATAGTTAGTGACATTTCATGCTTTCCAAGGAAGTTCATGTTTCTTAATGCAAAGGGGTCCTAGAAGTTAAAAATTCAACAAGGTCTCAGTTTGTAGAGCTCAGTGAGAGGATGACATGCTACATGCAATTCATCCATTTGGAGAAGACATTCTCAAGACATCACTGGTCAAAGCTAGTCAAACAAATGGCACATGTTTTCAAGCAGTGGAACAGGGGGAGCATTGGGAAAGTTTTCACACGCATTATGGAAAATGTGATCTACTCAATGAGAGGATCAAAACTTGTGTTATATATTTTCCTAATCCTCAAGATGTCATCCACTTGGACATGATGATGTGGCAGGACAAGATTTCAGGTGACATAACAAGAAAAGTTTTTGTCAGAATTTGTGTTATGAAAAAAGTTCATATGCACAACAAAATACTCAGAAGATATGAAATATGTAAACATCCATTATAGGACAAGTAGTATATTTATATAGAAATGTACATAAAATATGAGATGATGAAATTGTTACAAATGAGGGTCCACTTATATACTTAGGAGGGTGCCCCTTCAAAAACAGTAATGTCCTCAGAGACATGCCTCTTCTATAGTAATCACCAATAAATTAATCATTATATATATATTTTGCCTTCCTCTTCAGAAATATTTGTCCTCAAAGCTTATTGCTAACAAGAGGTATCAAATGTTTATTGTCTTATAATCTATTCACATCTTTACGAATTCTTAGAGTTGTCATCTTCATTGATACAAGATGATAGGATCCTCTAAGTGATAGACAGATGTATCAAACCGAGAATGGATATAACCATCCTAAATCAATCTTCTGCCAAATTTTACGGTTACTGGATATTTCAGATGAATTTTTATCGTAAGACTGAATTTTGGTAATATTGATATTCCTTGGAGCATAAGTCACTTGTCTCTGGTCTAAATGATATGGATTTCCAAAAAAAAGAGATGTTTGTTTTTATGATTTGGTGTCGATAAAGGGTTCTTGTGATTTGACTTCCCCTTATCCTATTTGTGGCGATTTTTTGATTTACTTGGAGTATCTAATTACCTTCGCATATAGAAGTCGCTTGGTTAAATGTAGGTTTTTCACTTGAAATTTTCATCATTTGAATTGCAACATCTGAATATGTTTTTACTTTATCTGGGATGTTATATTCTTGCGTTGTGATATTGACTGGATTGATATTCGTTCCTTTTTCTTCAACATGGACTGTTACATATGAATATTTTGATGTTTCTTTTGCGATAAGTTCTTCAAATTTGTTCTTCGATGATTTCTTATCATTTTTAAGTTTCTTAATTTGAGTGAGTAGACTTTGATTATGATTTCTGAAACACAAGAGTTCTTCAATTTTTTATTCATTAGCCTTATTCTTAGTGTTTTGATGTTCAAGATTTTCATTTTTTAAATCTCTAATTTGTTCTATTAACCTTTGATTAAGGGTTTTTAAGCGCAAATTTTCTTCTTCTTTTTCTGATAGATTCTCGTTGAATTTCTTCTCTAGATATTCATTTTCTTCTTTTAATTTTTCTTTCATCTTTGGAATTCTTCACCTTTGCAAAAAAATTTTGACCATGGCGCCTTAGATGCAAAATTTCCTTGTCTTTTTCTTTTGATATGTTGTATAACATATCTTCAAGATCTTTATGTTTCTTTTTTGATACCTTGATTTATTGTTCAAGTTTTCTGAGTTCTTCTTCTAATCTTTTCATTCGCATCTGCTCATTACTTCGATGTTCTTTTGTACTAAATAATTTACCACATGTTGAACAACATATTTCACAATTTTTATGCCAATACCCAATTTCCGTTTTGCAAAACTGACATTTAGTCCAAAATGTTGACTTGTATGTGGAAGTCATCTTGTCTTCTTCCTTTTCTTCTTTTATGAGATTTGAAAATATAAGAATATATTCTCTTTCTACTTCCTTTCCTTTCATTTATTTTCAGCTTCACTTTAATTAACTTAACTTAAAAAAAATACTCTTTAAGTTACACACTAGTTGTAATGTAATTTGTTTCCTCTAACTTTAAACAAATACTTTTCTCTCTAGAGTATATATTATATTTCCTTACTTGGAATTTGCCTTTTAATATGAGAATTGTATTTTGTTTTGTTTTGTTTTTGTTTTTTTTTTTGAACCTTAACACACATTAGCTTATATAATATATGTTATGTTAAAATTGTTTTTTATATAATCATATGTCTAAACAAACCTAATCCAACTGTATGGAATGGTCACGACTCACTATTCCACCTGGGTATTAACTCCACTAATATTTCCTTTTAATTGTCAACCATTCAGCACCTGGTGATGACAATAGTAGTTTGACTGCTTACAATTTTGACTTGTATGAATTGTATGAAACGTACAAGTGGTATGGACTGCAGATTGGACAACAAATTTTGCATGGTAGGCTATATGTGTGCATATGATACAAAGCAGACCAAAAACATATGTACAAAATTTTTATTAGTTGTACGGTGACTAGTGTGGATGTTGTTAGGGCGACGATGGCTTCAATTTTCCAATTTGTTCCTTGGAATTAATAGAAACAATGAGTAGTATATGCTCCACACATACAATTTATCTGCTTCCTAGCCTCCTTGAGGGTTTTATTAGAAACAACTGTGGCTTTTTTCGCAGTTATAATTAAATGGAAAGCAAGGATATTTATTTTGACAATATGATTGTCTTCCTTCATATCAACGTACAGTGTAAAGCAACTGCATACTTGACCAACAACAAAAATCCCCTGAGTGACTGATGGAGGTGACATTGTTGACCATAGATGATAAAGAAGTTGTTGCGGATGGGGCAATGACTGCTGTAGGTCAATGGTAGGTGTGTGGCTGTGGGTGGTTGACGACAATGGTGGTGGTGGAAGCTAGTTGATTTTTTTTTTAATAATTTTTTTGAACTATATATAATTTATATGTATATATTTTGTTTGACTTCTTTTAAATTTTTTTTTTTCTATATATATATTATATTTGACCTGTTTTATATATATATATATATATATATATATATATATATATATAATTTATATAATATATGTATATATTTTGTTTGACTTCTTTTAAATTTTTTTTTTTCTATATATATATATATATATTATATTTGACCTGTTTATATATATATATATATATATATATATATATATATATATATATATTAAATTTTTTAATGGCCAAAGGCCTTTTTTTTAATGGTTAAAGACCTAATTGCAGAATGGAGAACCTCTAAACAAATTTTTGTGGTTAAAAGCCAAAATTACAATGACAACAAAGTTGAAGCGGAGTTGATGGCCAAAGGTCAGGATCAGAGAACACGACTCTGATACCAAATGTTATGAACAAAGTTCATATACGTAGAAAAATACTCAAAAGATCTGCAATATGTAAATATAAATTATAGGACAAGTAGTATATATATAAATGTACATAAAATATGAGATGATGGAATTGTTACAAATAAGCGCATGCTTATATATTTAGGTAGGTGCCCCTTCATAAACGGTCATGTCTCTTCTATATTAATCACTAATTAATTAATCAATATATATATATATATATATATATATATATATATATATATATATATATATAGATATAGATATATATATAGATATTTTTTTTTTTTTTAAAATTGCCAAAGGCCTTTTTTTAAATGGTCAAAGACCTAATTGCAGAATGGAGAACCTCTAAACAACTTTTTGTGGTTAAAAGCCAAAATTACAATGACAACAAAGCTGAAGCAGAGTTGATGGCCAAAGGTCAAGATCGGAGAACACGACTCTGATACCAAATGTTATGAACAAAGTTCATATACGTAGCAAAATACTCAAAAGATCTGCAATATGTAAATATACATTATAGGACAAGTAGTATATTTATATAAATGTACAGAAAATATGAGACGATGGAATTGTTACAAATAAGGGCATGCTTATATACTTAGGCAGGTGCCCCTTCATAAACGGTCATGTCTCTTCTATATTAATCACTAATTAATTAATCTCTTTCTCTCTCTCTCTCTCTCTCTCTCTCTATATATATATATATATAATATGTCAACTTTTTTCTAAAGCATGATAACAACAAAACCCATGTTTTGGTTTCTCCAAATTCACAAGGGTGTTAGAGATCCAACATATGGCATGATGACATGACAATCAATGATGATGTGGTAACACAGGGCACTATTTGGACAAACAAACCAAAACCTAGATGAAATCAAACCATGTTGCAGCAAACCCAGGTGGTAGAATTGACAAATTCATTAAGCCATTGGAGATCAAGGAAAAAGTGGACAAACTAAAGTTCACAAACCACCATAAGTCAAGTCAACTAGCCATTAGAGCTTCAAACTAGCTATTGTGAAAAATCAAAGGGAATGTGAGAGCATCTTGGACCATTCTTCAACTTCCAGGCGATTAACGAGACGAGTGTTTGATTACTTTGGGTTGTGTGAGTAAAATCAACTCCTTAGTGGGTAAACTTATGATGTAACGAAATATTTTATTAAAAAAATAACTAAGTCTCTCGCATGTAGATGACTAGTAAAAAGAATAATAATTTTCTAGAGGAAGAGTCTAATTAGCAATTATCTAGCCATTAGGAAAAGTTTTATAAAAGGCTACTCTGTCCTCTAGTAGTTGTTCTTGTTTATGAGATCATTGGAAATACAATTTTCTAAGTGTTGGACAAGCCCTCTAGGGGAAATCTCCCTCTTGAATTGTGGGATATTAACACTATTGTTTCTATCTTAGTTGGGGCATATCTAATAATCATGTCCTCATGGTGAGTTATATTTTCCTATTGGTAGATTCAAGCCTAAGAGAGTGAGATAGTTTCACCCCCAACTCCTCACTCTTTAGTCACAAAGGGAAAGATTGACAAAGGAAGGGTTGTGATCACAACTTTACAAATTGGTAAGGTAAAAAGGAAAATGTAAAGCTTCACTCTTCAACATTTTATTTCTTTAAAAAATTCCCAAAATCTTCCTTTTTTATTTATTTACTAGCTTGTTAGAAAATTTCCTATCTTTTTAGCTAGTAAACCCCTTGAATAAAAGAGCTTAAAATTATATTAATTAATGGTAGATATATATGGTTTTATTGTATTTATGTTTTTATGTGCAGATTTGCAGGAAAACATTGTTGTAACAGACTTTCGGATTGTAGATTTTTCACCAACAAACATTCAACAAGACACTATATTACAAGTAAGTACATTTTATTTGTCTTGTCTTAGCTCAAATTCCTTTTTTAGTTAATATATTAAATATATAGCTTAAATAAATCTATTTTAGCCCCTATAAGTCTCACTAATAGCTAAAATAGTTGTATGGGTTATTTATCTAGAGGTTTTTGAACCCAAGATCTCTAAAAGTGAATTACCAACTTAGACGAAATTCAATTTCGTTGCAAGTTCAAGGTACAAAGCTATTCTAAATCGATGAATCTTTAGTCTTTATGCCTTCCCACTCTTAGATATAAGATATAGAAGTGCTTGAACGCTTTTGGGTGGCTTTTAAAAGGGTTGACTTGGTAATTTTTGCATTTTTTGCAAAAACATACAGGTCTGCTAGAAACAAGGTAGCAAACAAATTTACAAAGTGTTAATTTGGCAGCTCGTGGATAAATTCCCTCCATTGGAGAGCCTTCCTCATCCATAGAATCTCCTCCTAGACCTTGGAAGAATTTAATTTGGTCAACGAGAAATATTATTTTTAATGTGAAACCCATATGTGCACAAAGTATTGGTCGGCCTAAAGGACAAATTGGGTCTCTTCCACCACATATAAATAGACCTCATGTCACATCGCTTTGGAGTATCCTCAACACATCACATCTTCTCTCTCTTGATTGGTTTGGTTCGTACAGGTCTGAAACAAGGTCTGAGCTCACATGTGTGAGGGGAAGGAGGCATTTTCTATTTTCTGCGTTGACTTTTTGATTGGGACAGTTTGACCAACCTTCAACCAGTGTTGACTTGGCATGTTTTGACTTGGTTTGACCAAATTTGGATATGTTCATGGAGGCCAAGTTGGATACTCCTTTGACCGATTTATTCTAGGCACTTTGACCCACATTGATCGTAGGTCTACACCTAGGGTTTCCATAGGTCAAAGGTTGACATTGACCAAATTTGTATGGGTTGAAGTTTGACTGTTTTGACTTCTTTTGATCGATCTTGGAAGGTGGACTTCAATGCTACTTTGACTGAGCTATTTGGAGGATTGTTTACTATTGACTTTTGGACTTTCTAAGGTTGTTGCTACTACTATTTACCTTGACCACCTTTCATTGGATATTGGTTGGTTGACTTTTTGGATAGTCAAAGGTTTAATTTTGACTTATTATTGATAAATTGGAACATTGTATCTCTCTACTGAACATTTGATGAAAATCTAATAGGAGAAGAACTTTGAAAGGGTTTTCTCCCAATCTTTGACCAAATTTTGTGTCTCTCTTGTTCTTGGTTGTCTTCTATTGTGCATTGGGTTTACTGTTCTATCTACAATTACTTAATGTCAATGGAAGATTGAATTTATTGGATAAAGTGATTGTGTAAGAAGAAGAAGAATTGTTGTAAGTGATTGTGCTAAGCATAGAACACTGGAGAATTAACACGGAATCATTGTTGAGGTGAAGACAATCCCAAGGATACAAGAGATAAGAGTAATCACTTTTGAAGGAATCTAATTGGAAGAAGCTTACTTGGTCAAGATGTCTAGCTCATATTTCAAGGATGCAGATAAGTTGAAGGACTCATCAAATTTTGTTGGTTGTAAGCTAAGGTTGGAGGTGACCTTGGATGAAAATAATGTTCTAGAATATGTGGATGGAAAGGTACTTGAACCTCTAGAAATGCTCTTGTTACTACCAAGGCCAAGTATAAGAAAGGTGAGATCAAAGCCAATAAAATAATTATTGATTCTTTGATAGATCATTTGCTTACTTACATTGAAAAGTTAAAGAAGTCCAATGATATATATGAAAGTTGGTTGGGATGTATGAGGTCAACAATTTGAATCACATTCTTTCCTTGAAGAATCAACTCAAGAACATCAAAATTAACAAGGGAGAGACAGTGCACTCATATTTCATGAGGATATCTCAACTCAAGGATAAATTGTTGACCTCTAGAGAATCTATGTATGATAGAGAGTTGGGACTCGTTTCACTTCAAGGTATTCCTCCAATGTGGGAGACATTTATTACCACTATTAGCAACAATGACAAGTTCCCAACATTTGATGAGTTGGTTCGAAAATGCACTCAAGCGGAAACTAGGATTATTTCCAGAGGGAAAATTCAAAATAATGAAGAAGGAGAGTCCTTTGCCTTTGTTGCTCAGGACAAGAAGAAGAAAGGAAGAGGAGGACCATTTAATTCAAGAAAGTCAACACCAACATCCAGGGACTCTTAAAGAATATTTAAGAAGGACAAAGTTGAATGTTTAAAGTGCCATAGGTATGGACACTTTGCCAAAGATTGTATGGAAAATGAGAATGCTCCTAGATCATACAACAATAATGCGGGTTCAACAAAAAAAGGTTCAATAATATAAAAATAAGAGATTATCCTGATGATCATGATGAAGGTCAACGTCCTTAGAAGTGATCAAGGAACACAAGGTATGGAAATAATGTAGCTGCTACTCAATCTGAATAATTTATTATTTATGCTCTTTCTAGTTCCTCGTCCCCAGATTCATGTGATAGTTGGTTGGTAGATAGTGGGGTCTCTACACACTTAAATGGGTATCATGAATTCCTCTCAAACTAGGTTGAGAGGGAATCTAACTTGAAGATCATTCTTGGGGATAACTCTACTTATTTGGTGAATGGATTTGGTTCTGTTACTTTTCATTTGGATTATGGAGAAATTGTACATCTTCATGATGTTATGTATGTACCAGGATTGAAGAAGAACCTTGTATCTAAATATGCCTTGGAAGACAAAGGGATGAGAGTTTCCTTCATAAGCGGAAACATCCTCACTTGGCCTATGGAATCTCACATGAGGGATGCATTCACTTTGGGATCTAGAATTGACAGACTCTATAGAGTCAATGGAAGTCCAATGTGAGCATTCGTACATGATAACAATAATCAAAGTGAGTTATGGCACCGAATGTTTTCCCATATTCACTATGAAGCCTTGCCTAAAGTAAGGAGGATGGTCTCTGGAATGCCTAAAGTTAAAGCCAATCATGATGGGGTGTGTCCAAGATGTGCATGTGGAAAGAAGGCAAATAAAACTTTCTCTTCAAGCAAGAGTATAACCAATGATATTCTACAACTCATACATTATGATCTATGTGGACCCATGCCAATAAGATTTCTTGGTATCTATCTATATTATATAATATTTGTGGATGACTTCTCCCAAGAGACATGGATATTCTTCTTGAAGCATAAGGCTGAAGAATTTGATATGTTCAAGGATTTCAAGGCACTAATAGAGAATCAAATAGGGAAAATAATCAAAGTATTCAAGTCTGATAATGGTGGAGAATACACCCCTAATGAGTTCATTGACTTTTACAAGAAGGCCGAAATCAAGAAGGAAGCCATCATAACTTATAATCCTAAGTATAATGGTGTGGATGAAAGAAAGAACAAGACTATTATAGAAGATGCCCAAGCCATGTTGCATGATCAAAAGTTTCTGAAGTTCCTTTGGGGAGAAGCAACAAATACAACAATCTATGTTCAAAACTAGACTCCTCATCAAGCCTTGGGTGACAAGACCCCCAAAGAAGTATTCACATGTGTGACATTAGATGTTAGACATTTGAGGATATTTGGTTGTCCCATATACTTTCATGTGACGAAGGACAAGAGGAACAAGTTGGAAGCCACTAGAAAGAAAAGTATGTTTGTTGGATATTGTGAACTTTATAAAAGTTTTAGAATATATGTGCCTAGTCAAAGGAGTATCAAGTTTAGTAGGGATGTGACTTTCAATGAAGATGCTTCCCTTGGAAAAGCAAGGGACATTTCTCCTCCTCTTCTTGTTGAGAAGATGGATGATGACATTGACCTACTAAAAGGTCATTCTATGCCTGAACCTGAGACAAATCTTGTTGATAATCCCATGGAGCCCATGGACCCTTTGGATCCTCATCCATGTGATCCCCCTACTAGGAAGAGACCAATTTGTCTTTGTGATGCCTTACAGGATGTTGAAAGACATCCCACTGCTAGAGGAACCTTTAGAGAAAGTAAGAAGTCATGTCGATATCAGGGTTATGTTGTGGTAATGAGCACCATCATATGGGTTGAACCTCCCACCTTTGAATAAGAAATGAAAGAGTAGGTTTGGAAAGATGCCATGGCCAAATAATATGAGTCTATTATGAAGAATGATGTGTGGGAAGTGGTTCCGAGACCTAAAGGGAAATATGTTGTGACTTCTAAATGGTTGTATGAGATCAAGCATGGAGCTAATAAAAGCATTGAGAAATTAAAGGGAAGGTTCATGGCTAGAGGTTTCTCCCAGAAAGAGGGAGAAGATTATGATGACATCTTTGCATCGGTTTCCTGCTATACTACTATTCAATCTATTATTTCCCTTGCTGCTAGTCAAGGATGGACTCTTCGCCAGATGGATGTGAAGGTTTCATTTCTACATGGCATACTCCAAGAAGAAGTATATATTGAGAAACCACAAGGTTTTGAAGTACATGACAGGAAGACTCACGTTTGCAGGCCGAAGAAGGCTCTCTATGGATTGAAGCAAGACCCTAGGACTTGGTATGCCTACATTGATAACTACCTGGTGAATATTGGATTTACGAGAAGTAATGTCAACCTAAACCTCTACTTCAAAGTGATCCAAGGTATGCCCCTTATTTTGGTTTGATATGTAGATGAATTATTCTTGACAGGTGGTGAGTCTATGATTCTCAAGTGTAAAAGGGAGCTAGCCTCTAAATTTGAGATGAAATATCTTGGATTGATGCATTATTTCCTAGGCTTAGAGGTGTGGCAAATACCTGGTGAGGTTTTCCTTTCATAAGGGAAATATGTTGTGAAACAACTTGAAAGATTTGGTATGGTGGAATACAAGTATATGGCCACACCAATGGAGATGAACTTCAAAAGGTGATGTGGATAAGATGTGGGACGTGACTTGGTGAATCCCTTTAGGTATTAATAGTTGATTGGGGCACTGATGTTTCTTATGAACACTTGACCAAACATATGTTTTGCAGTTAACGCTCGAGTCAATTTATGAATGAGCCTCTACATGCACCCCGAGTCGTTGTTAAGCATGTGCTGAGATATTTGCATGGGACGATTAATCTTGGTTTGAGATATACTGACTTTTGGACTGGCTAGGGTTGTTGCTACCACTGTTAATCTTGACCAAAATTGCAGATTTGACTTGACTAGATTTAACTTTTGAGCTCATATTTCATTGGATATTGGTTGGTTTAATTTTGGGATAGTCAAAGGTTTGAATTTGACTCATTGTTGATAAATTGGAACATTGTATCTCTCTGTTGAATATTTGATGACAATCCAATGCAAGAATAATTTTGAAATGGTTTTCCCCCTTGTGTGGTTTTCCCCTGATCTTTGGCCAAATTCGGTGTCTCTCTTGTTCTTGGCTATCTTCAATTGTGCATTGAATTTAATGTTCTATATACAATTGCTTACTCTCACTAGAAGATTTAATTTATTGGATAAAGTGATTTTTAATTGAAGAAGAATTGTTGTAAGTGATTTTGCTAAGCTTAGAACACTGGAAAACTAACATGGAATCAGAGTTGAGGTGAAGACAAGCCCAAGGAGACAAGAGATAAGAGCAATCAATTTTGAAGGAATCAAATTGGAAGAAGCTTACTTGGTCAAGATGTCTACCTCATACTTCAAGGATGTAGAAAAGTTGAAGGACTGGACTTGTAAGATTTTGCTACTTGGAAGATAAGTTTAGAGGTGACCTTGGATAAAAATGATGTTCTAGAATATGTGGAAGGAAAGGTAGCTGAACCTACAGAAAATGCTCTTGCTGCTGCCAAGGCAAACTATAAGAAAGGTGAGATCAAAGCCAAGAAAATAATTATTTATTCTTTGAGGGATCATTTTCTTACTTACATTGCAAATTTGAAGAAGTCCAAGGATATCTATGAAAAGCTGGTTAGGATGTATGAGGTCAACAGTTTGGACCACATTATTTCCTTGAATAATCAACTCAAGGGCATCCAAATGAACAAGGGAGAGACTGTGAAGTCATATTTCATGAGGATATATAAACTCAAGGATCAGTTTCCGACCACTAGAGAATCTATGTATGATAGAGATTTGGTACTCATTGCACTTCAAGGTCTTCCTATAATTTGGGAGACATTTATTACCACTATTAGAAACAATGACAAGTTCCCAACATTTGATGAGCTGGTTGGCAATTTGACTCAAGAGGAAACCAAGATGATTTCCAGAGGGAGAATTCAAAAGCATGAAGAAGGAGAGCCCTCTGCCTTCATTTCTTAAGACAAGAAGAGGAAAGGAATAGGAATACCATTTAATTCAGGAAAGTTGGCACCAACATCCAGGGATTGTCAAAGAAGATTTAAGAAGGACAAATTTGAATGTTTCAAGTGCCATAAGTATGGACACTTTGCCAAAGGTTGTCTGGAAAATGAGAATGTTCCTAGGTCATAAAACAACAATTGTGGGTTCAACAACAACAAGTTCAATAATAAAATAAGAGGAGATGCTCTTGATGATTGTGACGAAGGGCGACGTCCTTAGAAGAGATTAAGGAACACATGGTATGGAAATAATGTAGCTTCTACTCAATCTAAATAATTTCTTATTTATTCTCTTTCTAGTTCCTTGCCCCCAGATTCATGTGATAGTTGGTTAGTAGATAGTGGGGCCTCTAGACACTTAACTAGGTATTGTGAAGTCCTCTCAAAATTGGCTGACGGGGAGTCTAACTTGAAGATCATTCTTGGGGATAAATCTACTTATCTGGTGAAGGGATTTGGTTATGTTACTTTTCATTTAGATTATGGGGAAATCGTACATCTTCATGATGTTATTTATGTACCGGGATTGAAGAAGAACCTCGTATCTATATCTGCCTTGGAAGAAAAAGGGATGAGAGTTGCCTTCATAAGAGGAAAGGTCTTCAATTTGCCTATGGAATCTCACATGAGGGATGCATTCACCTTGGAATCTAGAATTGAAGGAATCTATAGAGTCAATGGAAGTCTAATGCGAGCATTGGTACATGATAACAATGATCAAAGTGAGCTATGGCACATAAAGTTTTCCCATCTTCACTATGAAGCCATGCCTAAAGTAAGGAGGATGGTCTATGGAATGCCTAAATTTCAAGCTAATCATGATGGGTTTTTTTTAGGATGTGTAAGTGGAAAGAAGTCAAAGAAAGCTTTCCCTTCAAGCAAGAATAGAACCAGTGATATTTTACAACTCATACATTTTGATTTATGTGGACCCATGCCGATAAAATCTCTTGGTGGCTATCCTTATTATATAATATTTATGGATGTCTTCTCCTAGAAGACATGGATATTCTTCTTGAAGCATAAGGACAAAGCATTTGATATGTTAAAGGATGTATAGGCAATGATAGAGAATCAAACAGAGTAAAGAATCAAAGTCTTTAGGTTTGATAATGGTGGAGAATATATCACTAATGAGTTCATTGAATTTTGCAAGAAGGCTAGAGTCAAGAAGGAAACCATTGTACCTTATAATCCCGAGCAGAATGGTGTGGATGAAAGAAAGAAAAAGACTATCATGGAAGTTACCTGAGCCATGTTGAATGCTCAAAAGTTGTCGAAGTTCCTTTGAGGGAGAAGCAACAAATACAACAGTCTATGTTCAAAACATGACACCTCATCAAGCCTTGGGTGATAAGACCCCCAAAGAAGTATTCACAGGTGTGAAGCCGGATGTTGGACATCTGAGGATCTTTGGCTACCCTGTATACTTCCATGTGCTGAAGTACAACAGGAACAAGTTGGAAACCAATGGAAATAAATGTAAGTTTGTTGGATGTTGTGAAAATTTTAAAACTTTTAGAATATATGTGCATGGTCAAAGGAGTATCGAGTTTAGCATGGATGTGACTTTCGATGAAGATTCTTCCCTTGGAAAAGAAAGGGACATTCCTCCTCCCCCTCTTGTTGAGAAGAAGGATGATGACATGGACCTACTAGAAGGTCCTTTTATGACTGAAACATAAACATATGTTGTTGATGATCCCATGGAATCCATGGACCCTTTGGATCCTCCTCCATGTGATCCCCCTACCAGGAAGAGACCAATTTGGCTTTGTTATACATTACAGGATGATGAAAGCCATGCTGCTGCCAGAGGAACCTTTAGAGAAAGTAAGAAGCCATGTTGATATCAGGGTTATGTTGTGGCTATGAGCACCATCATACAGGTTGAGCCTCCTACCTTTGAATAAGCAGTGGAAGAGCAGGTTTGGAAAGATGTTATGGCCAAAGAATATGATTCTATTATGAAGAGTGATGTGTGGGAAGTGGTTCTGAGACCTAAAGGGAAATATTTTGTGACTTCTAAGAGGTTGTATAAGATCAAGCATGGAGTTGGTAGAAGCATTGAGAAATATAAAAAAATGTTCATGGCTAGAGGTTTCTCCTAGAAGGAGGGAGAAGAATATGATGACATCTTTGCATCGGTTGCTCGCTATACTACTATTCAATCTATTGTTTCCCTTGCTGCTAGTCAAGGATGGAATCTTCACTATATGGAGGTGAAGACTACATTTCTACATGGCATACTCCAAGAAGAAGTATATGTTGAGTGACCACAAGGTTTTGAAGTACATGACGAGAAGATTCACGTTTTCAGGCTAAAGAATGCTCTCTATGGATTGAAGCAAGTCCCTAGGGCTTGGTATGCTTGCAATGATAACTACTTGGTGAATCTTGGATTTACGAGAAGCAATGTTGACCCAAACCTCTACTTCAAAGTGGTCCAAGGTATGCCCTTTATTTTGGTTTTATATGTTGATGACTTATTCTTGACAGTTGGTGAGCCTTTGGTTCTCGAGTGTAAGAGGGAGTTGGCCTCTAAATTTGAGATGAAATAACTTGGATTGATGCACTATTTCTTAGGCTTAGAGGTGTGGTAAAGACCTGGTGAGATTTTCCTTTCACAAGGCAAATATGTTGTGAAATTGTTGGAAATATTTTCTATGGTGGAATATAAGTCTATGGTCACATCAATGGAAATGAACTTCAAGAGGTTATGTGGAGAAGCTGCAGGACCCAACCTGGCGAATCCCTCTGAGTATTGACAATTGATTGGAGCATTGATGTTCCTCGTGAACACCCAACAAGAAATATGTTTTGCAGTTAACACTCTGAGTTAATTTATGATTGAGCCTCTACATGCACCTTGGGTCACTGCTAAGCATGTGATGAGATATTTTCATGGGATGATTATTCTTGGTATGAGATATACTACTAGAGATGTGAGGCTACATGGATACAAAAATGTTGATTGGGCAATAAATGTTATTGGTAGGAAGAGCACATCAGCGTGTTGCTTTAGTTTAGTATCTTCCATGACATCTTGGATGAGCTAGAAACACATATTTGTTTCCCTTAGTACTGCCGAAGTTGAGTATATTGTTGTTAGCATGGAAAGCTATGAGGCTATATGGTTGAGGAATCTCTTTCGAGAGCTATTCGAGCAGGTTCTGGATACAAAAGTGATATATTGTGACAACAAGAGTGGGATCAAATTGGTAGAGAATCTCTTGTTCCATGACAAGTCTAATCATATTAAGATCAGGTATTACTATATTTGAGATATGGTGTAGAGAGGAGCAGTGAGACTCCATCACATTTCAATAGACAAGCAAATAACAAATATTCTTACCAAGGCTTTGCCGAAAGGAATTAGAGGAAATTTAGCCTAAAAGTGCCCATAAATTTTTTATGTACCTAATATGCAAACCAATCAAAATCCTTTAATTTTAAAAAGAGATACATGTCAATATTTTGGAGGGAAAATTAAAAAAAAACTACCCTTTTTAGTTGTATTTTTGGCTTATCTCCTTATAGATTTACTCAAATTTCAAGTGTAGACACTCATTGGATGCAAAATCAAATTCCACATCCAAATTATGCATACTTTTGAGAAGACCCACATTGATAAAAATTGAAGATACATTAAAAAAACGTGTTGAACATGTTCTTTTAATGTATCTTCAATTTTTATCAATATAGGTCTTCTCAAAAGTGTGCATAATGGGTACTCGTTGGATGCAGAATTTCATTCTGCATCCAATGAGTGTCTACACATGAAATTTGAGTAAACCTATAAGGAGATAAGCCAAAAATACAATAAAAAAGTAGTTTTCTTCTTTTCCCTACAAAATTCATAACACTTATTTTATTATTTTCTTATTTTTCCTTAGGAGGCTACTTTTAGGCTAAAATTTCCTCGAATGGAAGTTCTTGGTCTTCAGAGAGAAACTTGGACTTATGGATGTGACCCTCCTTGGTAAGGGTCCTCGCTGATAAAGGAAAATGAAATATGCTCTTTCCCCCTATTTGAGCTCCCAAGGTGAGGAATTGAGCCATGAGAGCTCCTAGGATTGAGGGACATCTAGAAAATAGAATTTGTGATCCTTTTCATTTATGGAAAGTTGGGCTATCCTTCCTATTATCACTGTAGGGTGTATGTGATCCTTGTCATTTATGACAAGTTGGGAAATCCTCCCCTACCATTGACAAAGTATACCCGAGTATGCATCCTACCCACAAGTTGGGCTTGTTGGGACTTCCATCCGTTTGGCCAATGGATGATGAGAGACTTGGGAATGTGTGATCCTTACCTCTGGTAAGTTGGGTATCCTCCACAAGTGAAAGGATGCAGGTGTTCTACCACTTGATTCTTGAGGGTCAAGGTGGGAAGATCAACAAGAAATATGATGTGCGATCCTTGTCTCTTATGACAGGTTGGGTTATCCTACCTATTTTCCTTGGATTAAGGGTGTTATCTTGAGCTTCCCTATGATGATTCTTCTTCTTCTTTAGATTTGAGAGTGTTCAACAAATGAGCAAAGATGAGTAGAGATGAGTAGAGATGAGGTGAGTTGAGATGAGATATGACTTGATGATGATGACGTGACATTTGAGATGGGACTTATGATGCAGTAAAAAATTTATCCCTAGCTGAGAGGGAGTGTTAATTTGGTAGCTCAGGGATAAATTCCCTCTATTGGAGAGCCTTCCTCATCTAGAGAATCCCCTCCTATCCCTTGGAAGAATTTAATTTGGTAAACAAAAAATATTATTTTTAATGTGAAATTGACATGTGCATAAAAGTACAGGTTGATCTAAAGGACAAATTGGGTCTCCTCCACCACATATAAATAAACCTCATGTCACATCACTTTGGAGGATCATCAACACATCACATCTTATCTCTCTTGATTGTTTTGGTTCGTACAAGTCTTAAACCTTACAAGTCTGAAACATGGAGGTTTAAGCTCACACGTGCGAAGGGAAGGAGGCATTTTTAGTTTTTTGCGTTAACTTTTTGATTGGGACTATTTGACCGACCTTTGACCAATGTTGACTGAATCTTGATTTGTTCTTGGAGGCCAAGTCAATTTCTCCTTTGATCGAGTTTTTCTAGGTACTTTGAGCCATGTTGACTATAGGTTTGCACCTAGGGTTTGTTAAGGTCAAAGGTTGACTATGACCAAATTTGTATGCACTGAAGTTTGACTATTTTGAGTGCCTTTGACAGATCTTGGAAAGTCAAATTTAATGTAACTTTTACCGAGATATTTGGAGGATTGTTGACCATTTGACTTTTGGACTGACTAGGAATATTGCCAATGCTGTTTACTTTGACTAGAATTGTAGATTTGACTTGTTGACTAGATTTATCTATTGAGCTCATCTTTCATTGGATATTGGTTAGTTGACTTTTGGGATAGTCAAAGGTTTGACTTTGACTCATTGATAATTAGAACATTGTATCTCTCTGCTGAACATTTGATGACAATCTAATAGAAGAAGAATTTTGAAAGGGTTTCCCCCCTTGTGGGGCTTTTCCCTGGTCTTTGACCGAATTCAATGTCTCTCTTGTTTTTTATTGTCTTCTATGTGCATTAGATTTACTGTTTCATCTACAATTTCTTACTCTCACTGGGAGATTGAATTTATTGGATAAAGTGATTGCTAATTGAAGAAGAATTGTTGTAAGTGATTGTGCTAAGCATAGAACATTGGAAAATTTACACAAAGAAACCCTACTAATTGAGTGCTAATCATAGAAATATTGACATATTCAATTATGATATTTTTAGCACACAAAAACTAGTTATTTGTGTTAGTGTCAGTGAGTTCAACCTGTCACCAGTGATCAAATATGCTCTTACAAGGTGTTGTTAGGGTGTGAAGTCAAATTTTTGTCATTTCAGTGAGTCTTCAAATAAAAATTTGGTCATTGGTTGTTGGGTCTAGGTCACTGCTACTCCCTTCATTTACTCATGGTCTTCATCACTCATCATGGTCATTGTCTTCTTCGCGGTATCATATCTTCATTTAAATGTCTTGGGTCATGAAATGGTTAAATTCCTCATTTTAGGTCATGGTCTAGGGTTTCACTTCATGTGTCTTCACGATACCATATGTTGCAAAAAGTATGTCCATCATGTGATTAAGTGGGTAAATGGAGTTAGCAGCTTAGGGAAAGAAAAATAAAGGTAAAGGTAATATTTAATTTCAAATAAGATAATGTTGCAGTACACTACCTCGCCTCATCATTTCTCATAGGGACGTGTTTGCTTCAAAATATGTTTATGACAAAATGGAGAATAATTTTACAAACATGAAAGAGGTTTTTGTCCATTATAGTCCAAGGAACAAAAACCTCCTTCAGTTTATGCACAAGTGTTATGATTTGAAAGAAATTCCCAAAATACACTTGCTATGGGAGAGTTAATGCACTTCTGGATAGCTTGACTTCAAGACAGTTTTTCAGGGGTTTGGAGCAGGTGTTGGCAGTTCTTAAGGACTCTATTGTGTAGCAAACATCCTAAGCTTTCCAATGGTACCTTCAAATCATGATTTGGATTAGTGAAAGGCATCCAAAAGTGCTCTGCAAGTTGGAGCTTCTCTTTTGTCAGAGAAACCCTGAGTTTTTGGAGTGACCTTGGGAAAATCAATTTTTCTCCCTCATGGAGTGTCCAAATTACATGCTTGAGGTGTCCATATTATAGCAGACTTCAAGAGCTTTCCAACGAGCTATCAAGCTCTCAATTTGGAGTAGTTTAAGGCCTCCAAAAGTGGTTTGGAAGATGGTGCTGTGCTTCTGTGAACTGCGCTGCGCTTTGGCGCTGCGCGCATGATAAAGTGCCCAGAAATCCTTCAAAACTCTCCCAAATCTCAATTTTTCACTTGCAAGCTTGATTTTATTGACTTCTAAGCCAAGGGACAAGTAATTACACCATCATTATCCCCCTTTTTCTTTTCCAAATTCATCTCATGTCAATGATTCTTCAAGTTAGGGTTTGTAGTGAAATTTGCATAGGAAATGATAGGGTGAAAATGGTCATCTTTAGTTTTTGGTTTCTAAAACATGTAAAATGGTTTTCTACATCTGCATACATGTTTAATAAACCATTTTAACCATTCAATTCACCTCAAAACAAAGTTTTACCTCTCAAAAAGTAAAACCCTAGCTCATTCCTAGAGGTTTTTAAGCATTTTTCATTACAAACCCTGTTTTTCCTCCTTGCAAGCAGATCACTCTTCCACTATTTCTTCACTCATTTTCATCAGTGTCCAAAGTTCATACCCAACTTTTTCAAACCTCCTCTATCATTTTGTTCGAAATCCACCTTCACATCACTTCATTTCCATTCATACCTCATAGTTTATTTTTCATTCAAATGGAGGTAGGGTCCTCTAGCAAATCAGTGGAGAAGACTCAACTATCCAAACCTGAGGTGACTAAAGTGTTTAAGAAGGGCTCGAGGCTTGTGTTTTCTTGTCACAGAGAGAAAGGTGCCAAGCCTTCTTCATCGACAAAGTAGGAACTAGCAGCAAAAGAGAAAGACAGTTGAACATGAGTTTGAACTGGTTGATTCAGAGGCTGAGGATTAGACTTCAAACATGCGACAGACAAATATGGATAAGGACTATCAAATCAAGGAGCTAGCAATCAATTTGGATAGACCAAAATATGTCATATCATTCCTTGAAAAAGAAGACAGTCAACTCAAAGCAAAGGAGTTGATCCTAGAAAAGGAAAAAGCCTAGTTATTGCAGCAAGTCAGCAAAGGTAAGGAGATCATGACATCAAGCGAGCCTGGAGCATCAGAGGTGAGAGGAAAAAGGAAAAGACCAAGAAACAAGAGGCCTCAAGAAATCTTTGTAAGAGGAACAAGAACAAATTCTGCTTAATGAGGATCTTGACCTAGAATATAGGATCGCCCTAGAGGTTCATCAAGATAAGGAATATTGGCTTAATAGGGTGAATGAACACTTGGAGAAGCTCCTTGAGAAGGCAAACAGAGACAATCAATTGCTCAGACACATGGCGCATCACTATCAAGCTCAAAACATGATTGCCAATGTCAAAGTGAAACAACTTGAAAATAAGCTCAAGGAGGCCAAAAAGCATCAAAAGGATGAGGGAAACTTGGAGATGATTTCTGAAGCATCCATGAAGCTATAGAAAACCTATTTTTACACCTTCCCTCTAATTTTGAGCAAATTCTGAGCATTTTGAGTTTTTTGACAAATTTTGGTCTAAGTTCAGAAATTCAGCTGCCAAGGCGCTGTGCTTTTTCCTCAAGCCTCCATTTGAGGAAAGGTCTACATTTTTGGAAAGTTCTTGCCATCCTCTAAAAACCCATTTGCCCAGATTTTGCAGAGGTGGCTTAGTTTTGGAGAAAAATGAAAAAAAGTGGCAAAAAACTAGCATTCTGGACCATTTTTTGATAGGCACTGCGCTTCTGGAGTGACCTTGGGAGAATGGATTTTTGAAGGTGTTCCGTGCTCCAAATTTAGAAATAAAAACTGTTATGGAAACTAAACTTGAAGGTCTAGTTGACCGTTCTCTCATATTTTCATTTTGACCCCTGGAAGGCACCTAAAAATCAGCTCAAAGTCGGCACTGTGCTTCTGCACTTTCTGTGTTTTTATTTGGAAAATTTCACTGTGTAAAATTTCTAGTTTCTAGTCTGACTTGGTCAAAGTCAAGATTCTCTATGTAATGGCACTAGTTACGAGGCTAGGTGATGTAGGCATGAATAAATGTACATCATAGGTTGTTTTTTATGTTTATTAGGCCTCATAAAAGAAGCAAACTCCTAAACAAACTCTTCATGAAGTGTTTGAGTTTCACCTTCTCACTCTCACCTGTTGGTTGAGAGAATCTTGGAGTCAATTCCTCCACCAAGGAATTCGACTCCTGAAGGTGGACAAGTGGTATAGGAGATTCTATATGTATCATTTCTCCTCAGGAGAAGAAGGATGAACTTTTTGTGAAGGAGACTTGCATTGTAATCATCTTTCAGCGAATACAGATACATGTTACAACTATTTTCAAGGAACTCTAGTCCAGTGAGTTCATGGTGCTTTTACTTCATTATTTTTGTTTTCTCATGGTCTAAACATCTTTATCTACATTATATCTCTTCTTTCTATGAATGCCTTGTGATAAAATACTCATAATTCTTGTTTTTCAAGCTCTGTTATTTGGTTTTCATGGTTATGTGTTTTGTCTTCCTAAGCTAATGAAATCATGTTTATTTATGCTCATTAGTTTCTTCCACACTATATCCTCTATACTACACTGACAAATACTCAAATTACACCATGGCTTCTGACATCTAGCTCCTTCTGCTTGCTCCTATATTCCCACAGCCTAGACCTACTTGTGGCTCCAAACCCTAAGTTCAACAAATCCTTAAAAAACCAAATTTTCACAAACAAATACACATATCTAGCCTAAAATTCATTTTCTTTAAAGTCATATCACTGATAAGAGACTTAGAGAGATCCCTCTCATGCTCAGTAGGGCTAGCTACTGAGCTGAAGTGGTTTGAGGTTACCCTTGTCAATTTCCTTTTCAGCCTAGGAGATTGTAAGGACTAACATTTTTGGCACCGTTGCCGGGGAACAAAAGATCATATCTTCCCTGGGAAAGAACGACAAGGATCAGATTTGATTACTGATGGTGAACAATGATCAGACACAAGAAAGGTTGTGCATCTTTCACTTGGCGACTCCATTGTCGAAGAATCCAAAGGTTCATAATTTTCGTGGCGACTCCACTTTCAAAAAATGGTAATTTGAAGAACTTCTTGGTGTCTTAATTGTTTTCAAGATGGATTGACCTGCTCGAAGGTATGCTCATATTTCTGGTTTTTTGAATCGTATTCCTTGCATAGATTGGCAAACTAATCTTCCCAAATTCATAGATGGAAACAAGGATGAGGCTATTCTGCATCTAATCAAATTTCATTGGCATATACATAAGCTTAGGATTAAGTTTCATGAGGATTGTTTGATGAAAATGTTTATGGCTACCCTAGAAGGAAAAGCAAGATCATGGTATGAAGGATTGAAGCCATGTAGCTTATTCTCTCTTAAATAATTCCACACAACATTCTTTGAGTTTTATGGAAAATATCATCATTCATTCTTGTTGTTCGAAGATTGTTGTGAATCCTATGAAAACTTCATTCAATACCTTGAAGAAACTTTTGGTGATGAAGAATGTCTATATTATGAAATCATAGAGGCCCTTTATGAATATTCTTCCCAACAAAAAATAACAGAGATTAGCTGCTTTGATACAAAGGATCATTCACAACACATATCAACTCCTTCTTTGCTTGAAGATGAAACAAATCTGCATCCTTACAGTTAAGAAGAAATTGGTCCGAGTGAGAATTTTGAAATTGCATGTACAGAAAACTTAAGCAGTGAACCATCTAATGACAATGATCATCTACTTTTGCAAGGAAATAGTGAACAAGAAGTTGTTTCCCTTGATTCTTGTGGCAGTCAAATTGATATTCTTCTTGTTGAAGCACATGAGGAATCAAATATACTTGAAGTGGTTGCTACATTTAAAGTTTTCCATGAGCATCCAAAACCCTGTCTTTTGGATGAGAGGTATGAAGATAGTCATTCACTTGTTCTTTTAGATTGTTCTTTCTCTGAGGTTTTATTTCAAGATCAGGTTTGTGAAGACCAAGATAAGGTTTCTAATGAAATTTATGAACAAGGATCTCTAGACATGCACCACTCATATGTATCTCCAACTCATTCATTTTCTGAAGCACTATTTCAAGGGCAGATTCATGCAAATCATAATTTTAAATTGGCATGTGTGAAGGTTTCGGACAATGTAATTATGGCAGAGAATAATCATCAAACATTACAAGCAGATTATGAAGAGGAGAGCAACGATAAAGAAGAGGTTGTTTTAGAGCCACTTGCACAAGATGATCTTCCTCAAGATTCAGAAAACGAAGAGTGTGCTTGCATTTCTTCTGATTTTCAAGATATGCTAATGTTCCATATTATTATAGACCCTATTGCCAATTTGTTGGAGCCATCTAGAAAGATGAATTTTCTTGTATTAATGGATCATCAACACATATTCAGTGGACACTTGGCGTTCCCTAGCTTTTGTTTGTTCTACCTGCTCAAGGAAATTACAAGCAGAATTCAAGTAAGTAGCCACTTGCTGGATTGGTTACACTTGAGAGATCATTACACATGATTATATATACATCTTCAGTAGGTGGGCGGTTATCATCAGGATTTGAAGCCCGAGGTGCAAGCCCTAAGATCTCGATGGTCTGCTACCATAAGTAAGTTCAGTTAGTATGTTTTTTATAGTCAAGTCAGTCAGTTAGTAAGTCAGTTTTCAGTTTGAGTTTAGTCTTTGCATCATGACTCCATTTCCCAATGGATAAGGCTACTTGGTCTACAGTGTTCTTAACACCTCCAAGGAGCTGCCATCCCTAGTTGGAGCCAATGTTAGTGTCATTCAGTTCAGCCTGTCACCAGTGATCAAATATGCTCTTACAAGGTGTTATTAGGGTGTGAAGTCAAATTTTTGTCATTTCAGTGAGTCTTCAAATAAAAATTTGGTCATTGGTTGTTGTGTCTAGGTCACTGCTGCTCCCTTCACTTACTCATGGTCTTCATCACTCATCATGGTCATTGTCTTCTTCGCGGTATCATATCTTCATTTAAATGTCTTGGGTCATGAAATGGTTAAATTCCTCATTTTAGGTCATGGTCTAGGGTTTCACTTTATGTGTCATCACGATACCATATGTTGCCAAAAGTATGTCCATCATGTGATTAAGTGGGTAAAGGGAGTTAGCAACTTAGGGAAATTAAAATAAAGGTAAAGGTAATATTTAATTTCAAATAAGACAATGTTGCAGTACACTACCTCGCCTCATCGTTTCTCTTAGGGACTTGTTTGCTTCAAAATATGTTTATGACAAAATGGAGAATAATTTTACAAAAGTGAAAGAGGTTTTTGTCCATTATAGTCCAAGGAACAAAAACCTCCTTCAGTTTATGCACAGGTGTTAGGATTTTAAATAGATTCCCAAAATACACTTGCTACGAGAGAGTTAATGCACTTCTGGACAGCTTGACTTCAAGACAGTTTTTTAGGGGTTTGGAGCAGGTATTGGTAGTTCCTAAGGACTCTAGTGTGTATCAGACATCCTAAGCTTTCCAATGGTACCTTCAGATCATGATTTGGATTAGTGAAAGACATCCAAAAGTGCTCTGCAAGTTGGAGCTTCTCTTTTGTCAGAGAAACCTTGAGTTTTTGGAGTGACCTCGGGAAAATCAATGTTTCTTCCTCATGGAGTGTCCCAATTACATGCTTGAGGTTTCCATCTTATAGCAGTCTTCAAGAGCTTTCCAACGAGCTATCAAGCTGTCAATTTGGAGCAGTTTAAGGCCTCAAAAAGTGGTTTGGAATATGGCGCTGTGCTTCTGTGAACTGCACTGTGCTTTGGCGCTGCGTGTAGGAACACTGTGCTGCGCGTAGGGACACTGTGCTGCGCACAAGACAGAGTGCCCCGAAATCCTTCAAAACTCTCCCAAATCTCAATTTTTCACTTGCAAGCTTGATTTTATTGACTTCTAAGCCAAGGGACAGGTAATTACACCATCATTATCCCCCTTTTGCTTTTTAAATTCATCTCATGTCAATGATTCTTCAAGTTAGGGTTTGTAGTGAAATTTGCATGGGAAATGATAGGGTGAAAATGGACATCTTTATTTTTTGGTTTCTAAAACCTGTAAAATGGTTTCCTACACCTACATACATGTTTAATAAACCATTTTAACCATTCAAGTCACCTCAAAACAAAGTTTTACCTCTCAAAAAGTAAAACCCTAGCTCATTCCTAGAGGTTTTTAGGCATTTTTCATTACAAACCTGTTTTTACTCCTTGCAAGGATATCACTCTTCCACTATTTCTTCACTCATTTTCATCAGCTTCCAAAGTTCATATCTACCTTTTTCAAACCTCCTCTATAATTTTGTCAAAATCCACCTTCACATCACTTCATTTCCATTCATACCTCATAGTTTATTTTTCATTCAAATGGAGGTGGGGTCCTCTAGCAAATTAGTGGAGAAGAATTAGCTATCCAAACATGAGGTGACTAAAGTGTATAAGAAGGGCTAGAGGCTTGTGTTTTCTTCTCATAGAGAGAAAGGGGCCAAGCCTTCTTCATCGACAAAGCAGGAACTGACAGCAAAAGAGAAAGACACAATTGAGCATGAGTTTGAACTGGCTGATTCAGAGGCTGAGGATTAGACTTCAAACATGCGACATAAAAATAGGGATAAGGACTATCAAATCAAGGAGCTAGCAATCAATTTGGAAAGAGCAAAATATGTCATATCATTCCTTGAAAAAGAAGACAGTCAACTCAAAGCAAAGGAGTTGATCCTAGAAAAGGAAAAAGCCAAGTTATTGCAGCAAGTCGACAAAGGTAAGGAGATCATGACATCAAGTGAGCCTGAAGCATCAGAGGTGAGAGGAAAAAGGAAAAGACCAAGAACAAGAGGCCTCAAGAAATCTTTGCAAGAGGAACAAGAACAAATTCTGCTTAATGAGGATCTTGACCTAGAAGATAGGATCGCCCTAGAGGTTCATCAAGATAAGGAATATTGGCTTAATAGGGTGAATTAACACTTGGAGAAGCTCCTTGAGAAGGCAAACAGAGACAATCAATTGCTCAGACACATGGTGCATCACTATCAAGCTCAAAACATGATTGCCAATGTCAAAGTGAAACAACTTGAAAATAAGCTCAAGGAGGCCAAAAAACATCAAAAGGATGAGGGAAACTTGGAGATGCTTGCTGAAGCATCCATGAAGCTATAGAAAACCTATTTTTACACCTTCCCTCCAATTTTGAGCAAATTCTAAGCATTTTGAGTTTTTTGACAAATTTTGGTCTAAGTTCAGAAATTCAGCTACTCCAGAAGCGCAGTGCCTTGGCGTTGCGCTTTTTCCTCAGGCCTCCATTTGAGGAAAGGTCTACATTTTTGGAAAGGTCTTGCCATCCTCTAAAAACCCATTTGCCCAGATTTTGCAGAGGTGGCTTAGTTTTGGAGAAAAATGCAAAAAATTGGCAAAAAAACTAGCATTCTAGACCATTTTTTGACAGGCGCTGCGCTTCTGGAGTGACCTTGAGAGAATGGATTTTTGAAGGTCTTCCCGTGCTCCAAATTTAGAAATGAAAATTGTTCTGGAAACTAGACTTGAATGGCTAGTTGAACATTCTCTCAAATTGGCATTTTGACCCCTGGAAGGCACCTCAAAATTAGCTCAAAGTCGGCGTTGTGCTTTTGCACTTTCTGTGTTTTTATTTGGAAAATTTCACTGTGTAAAATTTCTAGTTTCTAGTCTAACTTGGTCAAAGTCAAGATTCTCTATGTAATGGCACTAGTTATGAGGCTAGGTGATGTAGGCATGAATAAATGTACATCATAGGTTGTTTTTTTTATGTTTATTAGGCCTCATAAAAGAAGCGAACTCCTATACAAACTCTTCATGAAGTGTTTGAGTTTCACCTTCTCACTCTCACCTGTTGGTTGAGAGAATCTTGGAGTTAGTTCCTCCACCAAGGAATTCGACTCCTGAAGGTGGGAAAGTGGTATAGGAGAGTCTATATGTATCATTTCTCCTCAGGAGAAGAAGGTTGAACTTTTTGTGAAGGAGGCTTGCATTGTAATAATCTTTCAGCTAATACAGATACATGTTACAACTATTTTCAAGGAACTCTAGCCCAGTGAGTTCATGGTGCTTGTACTTCATTCTTTTTGTTTTCTCATGGTCTAAACATCTTTATCTACATTATATCTCTTCTTTCTATGAATGCCTTGTGATAAAATACTCAAAATTCTTGTTTTTAAAGCTCTGTTATCTAGTTTTGATGGTTATGTGTTTTGTCTTCCTAAGCTAATGAAATCATGTTTATTTATGCTCATTAGTTTCTTCCACACTATATCCTCTATACTACATTGAAAAATACTCAAATTACACCATGGCTTCTGACATAGAGCTCCTTATGCTTGCTCCTGTATTCCCACAGCCTAGACCTACTTGTGGCTCCAAACCCTAAGTTCAACAAATCCTTTAAAAACCAAAATTTCATAAACAAATACACATATATAGCCTAAAATTCATTTGATTTAAAATCATATCACTGATAAGAGACTTAGAGAGATCCCTCTCATGCTTAGTAGGGCTAGCTACTGAGCTGAAGTGGTTTGAGGTTACCCTTGTCGATTTACTTTTCAGCCTAGGAGATTGTAAGGACTAACAATTTACATGCTATATTTAATAAAATTTTGAGTGTCTTGGTTGGTTGTTAATATTTTATTTGCATATTCGCAGACCTATCAAAATATGATAGTAAGAAATTTTGTTAAGTAGCTCATCTAACTAGGTAACAAATTGTAGAATAAATTATATTTTTGGTAAATATATTTTTAGTACATTAAATTAGAGTGCTTACATGCCATATATTGTCAAAACATAGTGTACTTGTGTGTTGGTTTAGCTTATTTATTTGTAGATTTGATAACTAAGCTTGAAGGCCAACAATATTTAACTCCTCTCTTCACCATTAGACCCCATTATAAGGCACTGGTCTTGTAGTGGTTGGTTGAAGTTAGATCACAAGAAGCCTTCCATAGCTTTTTCAGAGGAGTTGGGCCTAAAGAGTGGGGAATTAGGTTGAGGTGATAGTGGACCTTTGTCTTGTGTATGTCATCCATAATAGGTTTTACATGATCTTCAACAACTTGCTAAATGGAACAGTAACATTTTTTGGCATCGTTTCTAAGGAGGAAGATATTCAAGCCCTGATTATACACAACATCACCTTGGTAAGATTTCAATTTGTATTTGTACTTTAACGATAATATTACATGCAATACTAGCTTGCAGGTCTCATCTAGCGACTCCACTTGAAAAAAATATAAAAGAAGTACAACATAAGAAATCGCTCTCCAAGGCCCACGAGGCATAGAGTAGATAGTGATGGGGCGTATTGTTAAATAATTTTGTGATGTGAAGGCCACTGTTTCAAACTCCATGGGAAAAAATCCATCCATGTTAAGGGCTGGTGTATCCCAGGTTGGGTGCGATCCTTGGGTGATTTTGACAGCTTATATGCCCCTAGGTCACATTTCTCAAGGAAAAGGTTAAGCATGCAGTCATCTCAAGACTCACACAACTAAAAAAAAGACACTCTCAAAGGTAAAAATGAAAGTAATTAAGGTAAATATTGGTGACTTCATATTTATGGTAATTTATTATTGGTAAGAAGATTTTGAGCTTAGGGAATTATCATATTATATGTTTAATGTATGGATTGTAATAAGATGTTATCCTTTAGAGATATATATGCGCCTTTGGATTTGTCATGCACTTTGAGATATTCTCATTCTCCTATTTCTAATTTGCATATGCACATCCCCAAGTTTAATGGAAAACCGTGGTTAGCTCTAGATCTCATAGAATCCTTTATGAACTATATTGTAGATACTAACATTGCCTTTGAATATGACTTAATGGAATCCTTATCATCGTCAATGCAAGGATATTAACCATGGAAATGGTATGACAACTTTGAGTCCAAATAAATAAAATCATTCCCTCCACGCATCAAAAGTTGCCAATGAAGACGAATCTATGGTTATGAGGAGGATAATATGTTTATGTTTTCATTGACATGCAAGGTAGAATGTGAGAAAAAAATAATCCCTTAATAGAAAAATATGGTGAATTTCCCTCTAATGATCTCATTAAGGAAATACAAGAGAGAGAGGATGCACTTTTAGTAGTTTTTTTTTAGATTATATCAAAGAAAAGTATGTTGAGAGGAAATAATGACTGTTGATGTTTTTCTTGATCCAATTACTCTTTTGGATCAATAGATCAAAGAGTTTCAAATAACAATGTAGTAAACAATAAGTCAAAATCAACAAGCAATGCAACAAAGTCAACAAGTAATGCAACAAAATTAGATTGCAATGCATCCAAAGATTCTTAGAGTTGGAAAAAGATTTTGCTGATGTGGCAGAAGAAGATATGTTCCATGAAGAGGTTCATCTTTAACCTCCCTCCCATGACCCATAAACCAACATATGTGATTGAGGAGATGGATGAAGCACGTGGTAAACATGATCTTGTTGAAGAAGAAAACCAAGAAAAACTTTCAACAAAATTGAGTATGTCTCTTCAAGAAGAGCATGGTAGTAAATAGTCCCACCTCATTGAGGAGGTTATAGAGGTAGAATTAGAAGAAGATACTTCTATTTTTACTAATAAATAAGACTAACACCTTGAGGCAAAGAGTAATGAAGAACTTACTTGTTCTCCAACCAAAAACCAAGAAGTAATTGAAGAACAACGGTATGATGAGAGCCTTGATGCCAGGATCATTCAAGAACCCACCCTTCCTCCTCCATATGAAAGAAAAATTTCAATATGTGACATTCCTTTCCAAGCACTCAATTTTCATGAAAATTTGGCTAATGATTTGGAATAGGAGGATTTAGTAAGCTATTATATTTTTGAAGAGGATGGTGGCCATAAATAAATGGAAAGTATTTATGGATTCATTGAAGTTGAAAGATGTAAATGAAATTTTGGTTTCACTAGTGATCTTATTTATGACACAGACACTAAAGAATATTAGATTGCTGAACTTTGGATACATGAACAACTAGGACATTTCATAGATTATTTCATGAACAAACATATGTACAAGTACAAAAAGGGGACTTCTACATTCAAGCTACAAAGGAGACCTTTTAGTAGTGGATAGCCTTGGCATATAGTTATTGGATGTACAAAGATCCATTTGAAAGGGAAGATTTCAACCTAGTAGTAGTGGGAAAGCCATTATCTCTTCAAATTCAATCTACTTTAGAAGTTTCCAACATTATTTTAGAAACAATTAACTATAAGTGGTGGTTTCCAATATATTTTCAATTTTTGTAAATTTTCTCATCATTTGTGTGTGCACTTTCTTTTGGGTATCTAGGAAAGACAAATTGTTTATGCAAGTTCCAGTTGGAGCCGCAATTCAAGCCTTCCTTTCCTACTAATTCAACGAAAAAAATGATGAGTGGGCTTAATGTTTACAATGAGAAATATGATTAGATCAACCCAATCAATCTGTGGATCAATGAAGCTTGTAGTAGCATAGAGAAGCCTTGGCACTTCTTTGGTTTCTTTTCTTGCAATGAAGATTTCCTAGAAAATGTGGTCCAATTCATGAAGGATATTCCAAAGGACACTTATCTTAGGTTTGGTGCTTCATTGTTTTTCTTAGAAACCAAACACAAGGGTAAAATTGAAGGTAATGATAATTTTTTTTGGTTGCATTGGTTATATGATCTTATTTAACACACTTCATTTATCTTAGATTAGAGTAGGATATTATGAATAAGCTCTCTATTATGAACATTGGTTGTATTAAATAATCTATACTATGGGCATGAGATTAGTCATTTGCATGGTTACTTTGTTCTTCATTTGCATTTTATTTCAATTATTTTAATTCCACACATGTCAGTGATTTCATTTTATGCTTTAAGTTTAGTCATTGCATTCATATTTTTTTCATCTTAGGAATGTATAGGACTTTAATATGATTCCTTCACTGTATTTGATGCCCATTTGATGAGTTTGTTTTAGGTGATGAGTGGAATATTCTAGGGTTCTTGCATCCTCCTAGATGGAGCATGTGTCCCTCAGTTGGAGCTACTAGTTGTTACCCATTTTTTAGCATGGGTACCTATATTCTCATTTCAATTTTTTTTAACATCATTGTAATCCCATGGTTAGAAGTCAAAATCCATGTGCCAATCTTGTGAGGCCTTGTATGAGGTATCCTAGACCTTTTGTCTTGTTATTTTTTCTTGTTTGGTCAAACCATGTGTTGTCCCTTTGGGTTTATATCTAGTTCCTTTTGTCTTGAATATGATTGGAGGACCTTGGATGTGCTTACACGAGAAATCACGGTTTTAATGGAGCCTGATTTTGTAGGAGTGATCACCAGTGTATGGTCTAGTTCAACCCTACATCAAGGTTCACTTATGTCTTTCCACATAATTATGAGTCTATAAAGTTTGTAGGTGGCCTTGTATTTAGTGTCATATCTTTGAGATGTTTCTCATATAACAAAGTCTCATAGTTCACTCTTTGTAAGGTAGTTCATGTTTCTCAATGCAAAGTGGTCCTGCAAATAAAAAAGTTATCAAGGTCTTAGATTATAGAGCCCAAAAGAGGATGACATGCAATGGGGATTTTTTCCATTTAGTGAAAGCATTCTCAAAATATGGCTAGTTAAATCTGGTCAAGTTGGAATCACAAATTTTGAGGTAGTGAAACAAGGGGAGTGGTTGGCATATTTTCACATGCATTACATCAAAAGTGGTCTACTCAATGAGAGAAACAAAACTTATGTTTTCTATTTTCCAAATCCTCAAGGGTGTTAGAGATCATCCACTTGGGCATGATGACGTGGTAGGGAAGATTTTCAGGTGGTATAACAGGGACAAATTTGGTCAGAATTTGACATGTAATATGCCAAAATTGGTTTTCAAAATGAAACAAACAAAACCCATGTCTTGGTTTCTCCATATTCCTAAGGGTGTTAGATATCCAACATAAGGGCATGATGACGTGGTAGGAAGTGATGATTTGGTAATGTAGGGAATTATTTGGACAAACAAAGAAAGGCCCAAATGAAATCAAGCCATGCTGTAGCAAACTAGGGTGATCAAGGCATTGGAGATGAAGGAAAATGTGGTTAAATTCAAGTTTCCTATCCAACATAAGTCAAATCAACTAGTTGTTAGAGCTTCAAACTAGTCGTTATAGAAAGTCAAGTGGAACATTAAATCATCTTGGACCATTCTTCAACACTCAAGCCATTAGGAAGAAGAATGATGGATTACGTTGGGTTGTGTGAGTCAAATTAACCCCTTAGTGAGAAAAATTATGATGTAATGTAATATTTTGTTAAAAAATTACTAAATCTCTGACATGTAGATGACTAGTAAAATAATAATAATAATAATTTTCTAGAAGAGAGTCTAACAAACCGTTATCTAGCCATTATGAAAAGTTTTATAAAAGGCTAGTTTGTCCTCTAGTAATGGTTGTTTACTGTGAGACATTTGATTCCATAATACAAAGAAACTAGTTTGCAAAAAATACTCTCTTATGTATTGTTTGATTCTTCTATTCTCTTACTTCTTAGCTTTTTTCCTTTATCTCTGTGCTTTATGAAATTTATTCTATAGGTTTATTTCTTCCATCATAACATAATGTGGAGATCCTTTGAGGCACAAAGGGTTATGTGGAAGGGACCATCTCCATCTTACTCTTTGCTAGTTGCCAAAAATAAACTTTTCCATATGTTGGACAAGCCTCTACGGGGAATCACAATCTAGAACTGGGGTCTATTGGTACTATTGTTTCTATCTTGGTTTGGGCATATTGAATAAATAGGTCCTTCTAATGTTAGATTTTCCCATGGGCAAATTCAAGGCTAAAAGAGTGGGATAGTTTCAGCCCCAACTTCTTACTCGTTAGCCTCAAAAGAGAAAAACTGACAAGGGAAGAGTTTTGATTGCAACTCTAAAAATTGATAAAGTAAAAAGGAAAAGGTAAAACCCCATTCTTCAACCATTTATTTATTTAAAAAAATTGCAATTTTTTCCCTTTTTATTTGTTTACTAGGTTGTTGAAATTTTTCCTATCTTTTCAGCTGATAAAACCCTTGAAGAAGCTTAAAATTATATTTGAACCAAGGGTAGACATATTTTTTTTTGAGCTTATTTTGCATATTTTACATGCCTATATCTAGTTTTTGTGTGCAGATCTATAAGAAAACATTGTTGTAACATATTTTTAGATTGAAAATTTTCATCAACTAACACTCAACAAGATGCTATATTACATGTACATTTGGTTTGTCTTGTCTTAGCTCAGATTGATTTTTTAGTTAATATCTTAAATTTGTAGCTTAAATAAATTTATGTAAGCCCCTAAAAGAGTCATTAGTACTCCACAAACCCTCAAGATAGAAGGATATATATAAAAGAAAAATGTAACAATGTTGATTGATTCAAGTAGTACCCATAACTTGATTAATTCCAAATTGCAAAATTTCATGTAGTGTTGTAGAAAAAGGTACCATAATTTGTTCAAGGAAGTGCCATATTGTTAAGATAAGTATGGGGCAGTATTTATTTGATAGTCCCATGATTGTAATCCAAATGGGAAATGGTGATGCTGTATCATGGGTTTAATGGTTACAATCATTGGCAACAATGACCCTTAATTTCAAATATTTTTTCATGATATTTTCCATAGAAGGCAATGAAATTTAGCTTAAATGTATTGAAGGCAAACCCTCTAAAGTGATAAGCTAGAATATCATGACAAAATTGTTGGGGCACATTACACTCAATAGTTCATCAAAGCCTCATTAGGACCTACACTACGTCCATCATTAGACCATATTCCATACATTATTACGAGAACATATGACCACTTTTCATTCACTACTAGACATTCCCTATCATTTGGATTTACTTTTTATTTTTAAGGTTTTATATTTCTAACAAGTCTATTTTTGGTGGGGGTGCCACTTAGGATGACATGTGACATTGACTAGATTCTAGTTGGAATATGACATGGTTAATTCTGCTCCATCAACTCATACTACCTCATGCATATGCCTTCCTAGAGTGAGTATGCAATCCTTGCCTACTTTGTAGCATTTAACCACCATTTATCTCTCTTCTCCCATGTCTGTTGTTTTTTAGTCATATTTTGGAGTTTAAATGGTTAGTATTTTGTATGTGAGATTTATCGATTAGTTATAATTGATTTATAACTCCAGTTACTTCTAATTCACTTCATTTTAGGATATTTTGCTGATTTTGGGTCTCCCTATCTAATTTTAATTTACTTGTCAACTAGGGAAAGTGCTTTTGAGTTACATTGAGTGCATGCACATGGAAACCCAAACTAATTCGAATTTATTAGCTTCCTGAAGAGTTTATATATCATATTCATGTTAAAAAAAAATATATCATCATATTATATCTGTAATTTGAATTGTCTCTTTGGTTCATAATTAGTCAATTTCTCAACAATTTTATTCTCTCTTCTTTCTTGTGATTGTGCTTGAAATCCAACATGGTATTGGAGGATAAGTGTGTTTGTGAAGAATAATGATATTCTATTGTGGATTTGAAAAGATTATAACAATCCATATAGAATGGAACATATCATAGTCATGATCAACACTCTCAATGGTTTTGATTGGAAGCCAAAGATGCTTCTATTGCTACAAGGTAAGGCACTGTGTAGGATTACAAAGGGAACTGAAATTGAACCTTCGTCATCCATTGAGAAATGAAAATACTTTAATAGGATGGATGAAGCTTATGGGATCATTTGTTTTTCTATCTCCTTGATCTACTCCTTCATGTTGAATCATGCTAAACATGTAAGGAAGTTTAGATAAAACTACAGGGATTGTTTGAAAATCAAGGTGAGTTGAGAGGAAATCAACTAGGGAATGATATGGTTTGTTATGAAACCAGCTCACAAAAAGATAGAAAATATAGATAAACGCCTTTAAAATAAGCCTCTTCGAGGGGGAAACCTCCTTTACATTACACAAATGAACAATTCTTGGATGATACAAATGACAATACCTCCTTTCTATATATAGGAGTCTAAGGGGTCATAATATAATTAGAGCCGACCTAAAAATAATAATGTAAGGGCACAATAATAACAATAGTGGGCTTCTATGGGGCACAATAATAACAATATGGGGACTACATGGGCACAACAATATAATAAAGGGTTGTACGAATAACAATAAGGGGTTACACTAGTAGTATAGGGACCTAACATGCCCCTCTTCTTCAAAAAAGTGTTGTCCTCAACGCTTAAGTAGTTCTTGATGCTTCTGTATAAAATTTTTGTCCTCCCATGTGGAATCTTCCGTGGGTAAGTTCTTCCACTTGATGAGATACTCTGAAATTGATCGATCTCGTAGTTTTCGGCTTCTTTTTTATGTGATTGCTTCAGGTTCTAATATGATTTTTACTTCCTCGTCAAGTTCTGACAATATTGTTTGAACTGGGATCTTCTGCAACTTTTGAATGAGTGGCCACACTTCTTCGTCCTTCTTCCATTCATCCATTGCTTCGTTTATCCAATCTGGTTGGATAATAGAAATAACACAAAACAATGCTTCCACATCCTCATCCTTTCTTGAGAGTGCATCTGCAACAACATTTTACTTCCCTTTTTTGTAGATGATTTCAAAGTCATAACCCAACATATTTGTGACCCATTTTTTCTGTTCTTCTAAATATAATCTTTGTTCTAAAAAGTATTTAAGACTATCATGATCCATTTTTACCTTGAAGTGTCTTCCGATTAGGTAAGGTCGCCATTTCTTAAGTGCATGTAGTATTGCCAACATTTCCTTCTCATAAATATCCCAATTGCCTACATCAAAACTTCTTTCACTGCGATGTTGATCTGCCTGTTATTTCATTCAATTCCACACCAAAATGGCGTTATCCTTTAAAAGTTGGAGAATTTTTTGTTGATTCTCGATGTGATATTTCACTGAGACAATCTCTTTCTTCTTAATATGTCCTTCTATCTTGAGAGTTTTAGGAGTGGCAATTTCTTCCAGTGCATTACAATATATGGTCGGATTCATTTCTTGATGCTCGATGTGATCTTTCACTTCTTGAACATTTTTCTTCTTGATATGTCCTTCTATCTTGATAGTTTGAGGAGTGGTAATTCTAGCCAATGCATTACAAAATATGGTCGGATTCATTTCTTCTTTCTCGATGTGATTTTTCACTTCTTGAACCTTTTTCTTCTTGATATGTCCTTCTATCTTGAGAGTTTGAGGAGTGGTAATTCTTGCAAATGCTTTACAAGATATGGTCGGATTCATTTCTTCTTTCTCTGGGGTTGGTTCTTGGTGTATATCATATTCTTTTGATGTTTCTTGATCCTTTTCTTCCTCCTCTTCATAATCTATGTAAAATAATTTCTTCTCAACACACTTATGACCTTTAGTGTATTTGCTATCACAATTGTAACATAGCCATTTTTCTCTTTTTTCTTCCAATTGTTGTTGTGTAAACCTTGTAGGTTGTGGAAGGCTAGGAGAAAAAAACTTCCATAATTATAGTCATGAGTGGTGGGATTCCTTGTTTCCATAATTTCGCTTTCAATTTTTCTTTCCAACTTGAATGCCTTCTACAATGAATCAGGTTCCCAAAGACGAACCTCATGTTGAATGTTATCCTTTAAAGTCCCTATGAAGACATCAATCCTTTGCTTCTCTGGAATATCATTTCAATTTTTGAAAGTCCTCAATGTGCTCTTCCATTGAACCCTTTTGTTTAAGATTTATCAATTGGCTAAAGAAGGTGGTACTCTTTGTATCCTCATAATGTGCTATCATTTCCTCCATGAAAATTGACCACATGACAAGTGGTTTATGAGAAAAAAGCCCTTTATACCATAAAAATTGATTTTATTCTAAATATAAAGATGCCATACATACCTTTTGTAATAGTTGCACCTCATGTAGATCAAAATATTGCTCCATCTGTAGTATCCAATTTACCAGATCTTTGCCATCAAACTTCCTCATATCGCTTTTTCTTGATTTTAGGAGCTCGATCTTGAAATGACTGTAACTTTGTAATTTCAGATCTTTAAGTTTTGAAATATTGGCTTGTGATATCCCTCTAAGTCCTCTTTCTAACCCCACAAGTCTGATCGCAATTGGATTCCCGAAGAAAGCGTTATGCCCAATTTCCCAGGATGACCTGATTATAGATTGGTTCAATAGAGTGAACTTGTACGACGTGCCATGTGTCACTGTTTTGACCTTAGGTTCTGAAACTGATACCCAACAAACTACAATCTATCTTCTTTCTGTCACTTTTTATGAAATTTGAATCAGATGCTCCGAGAGAGAGTTATAACAATTTTCTCAAGGTCGCCTGTTTGGTATGTAATTTGGGAGCCTACAAAAACCCTAAATTTCTTGGACTGTATCTCTGACAATATAGAGAAACAAGATCTGAAATTCGGGCCTAAGATTCACCAAGTTTTCAGATCAAATGGGTTTTAATTTCAGAGTCTGAAACTGCGTAGAAAAACAATTATAGCGAAAATTCCACGATGACCTATTTGAGATGGAATACTGGAGCTTTCCAAAACCATAACTTCCTAAGATCATATCTTCGAAAATATAGTGAGACAAGATCTAAGCTTCGGACCCAAGGTTTAGCAATATTTCGTCTCAAATGGGTTTTTGTTTTATCTTCTAAAACGTCACAGAAAAAATGTTATAGCGAAAATTCCACGATGACCTGTTTGGAGTAGCGAAACCCTAGAATCCAAAGCTCTGATACCAAATGTTATGAAACCAGCACACAAAAAGATAGATAAACGCCTTCAAAATAAGCCTCTTCGAGGGGAAAACCTCCTTTACATTACACAAATGAACAATTCTTGGATGATACAAATGACAAGACCTCCTTTCTATATATAGGAGTCTAAGGGGTCATAATATAATCAGAGCTGACCTAACAATAATAATGTAAGGGCACAATAATAACAATAGTGGGCTTCTATGGGGCACAATAATAACAATATGGGGAATACATGGGCACAACGATATAATAAGGGGGTTGTACTAATAACAATAAGGGGTTACACTAGTAGTATAGGGACCTAACATGATTTCTCTAGATACAAACTATTTCAAGACCATAAAAGACTTATTTTCAAGATTCAAGACTCTAATGACACAGGTAAAATCTTATGGAATAGATAGGAAGGAGGAATGACTTATCCTTTATGTACTTTCTAAACTAGGTGTTCAATATTCTGTCTTTGTCTCTTCTTTCTATACTAATAAACTTTCCCTGGGTAAGACTTGGAGAATTCCATCTTGAAATGATTTATTTGAGTACTTGATACATGAGCATAATAAAATAATACACATTGGGGCTCTTAATCCTTCCACACCCTATGTGCTGACAATGAAGGATGATAGAAAGAAAGGAAAGTAGAAAACAAGGGATCTTGATCATATAGATAGAGAAAAATCTCAATCTAGTAAGGAGACTAAGATTCCAAATGGATAAAAATATAAGAAAGAGAGAAAAAATTGTCGTTGTTGCAACAAGGGTTTCCATTGAGAGAGTTCTTGTATGGAAAAGACAATTTATCTAATAGCCAAAGTACTTCAACAACATAAACTAGATGGGAAAGAAGCCTACCTAGAATCTGTAGCAAGACTTCCTTCCCTCCTTGCTTGTAAGCTCCAACTCTAGGTCTAGAGTGCTATAATTAGAACCTGCAAACATGACTAAAACAAGCAAATGATACACAACATCTATGTAGCATAATCTAAAATCTCTATTCAATGAGTTAGCATGGAATTTAAATATATGAGTGCAAAAATAACACAACAGATATAGGAAAACAAGATACTCTTTGTATTAACAAATACAAGAGAGAGTTTACAAACATAAATAGAAGTTTGACTTTGTATATGTCCTCCCAAGTTGATTTGTCCTTCTTTGTCACAAAGCACACATCAACACCAACCCTAATACATGAAAGTGACGACTCTTTAGGTTCAAACCAACAACATAAGGGCACACTCAATCTCCAAAAGCCAATCTTGAGGCTATGGAAGGTAGTAAATATATAAGGTAAGATGGGTAGTTTAGGATTTACCATCTTAGGCTTGAGATCCACATATGATGGGAGAATGAGCTCAAGGGATAAGTGATAGGTCCATTAGAGTAGGATCATATAGGAATTCAAGATATCTATCCAAGGTAAATAGTTAAAACTACCTTGGAAGCTTCTGGAAGAAGAAGCTTTAGAGATAATTTTTTTATTTTTCTCGAATTTCTAGAATTATCACACCTATAGAAGGGAGAAGCATGCGATGACCAGCACTGGTGCCCAAGTATGAAACATGCGTTGAGTCCGAGTGCAGGTAGTCAAGCATGCAAGGTGCATTGGGGCTAAAAATAATGTTTCTGAGCTAATTGTCCTAGAAATTCAAAATTTTGGAGAAGTGATGCTTAGGGCTTTGTGAAGGGATTATGAAAAAATTATCAAGGATGTTGATTGATTTGGTTTGTAGGCCTATTTACCAGATGTGACAAAATGGCCTCTAACATATTTCCCCCTAAAGTACAAAGTCAAAAGCAGCGACTAAGGATTGAAGTGCTTTACTTTATGACAAGTACGGATCAAGAATCAATTGGTTGAGATCATCATATGTTACAATACATATTACATCATGATATCATTGTTGAGGGAGGCATACCCATACTCAGCATATAAGCCAAAATTACCAATACAATGATCAAATAGTCTTGTCCACTGATGACATAGTGTGAACCCATGCTTGAATGACTATATGTATGATCATAGCCATCATACTTTGTAATATTGTGTGAATATTGAAATCGTAGCCTAGATGGATGGAACTAGATCTAGGGTCTTCTATCTCATTGACTCGGTCACTTGACGTACAAGTCTAACCATGTGAATAAATGAGTTGAAGTCAAACATGGTAGACATCAATTGATTACAAGCCAATGATGTAAGTCATTAACAGATGCAAGAGAAACCATCAATGATGTTAATGGCTCTCAAGGTACTATAGTACAATCTATGTGGTGTAAATTGATGAGCTTAAGTCGAACACCACGCAGAATCTTCCGGTCAAAGGCAAATTATGTAAACCTCTCGTTGAGAGAGAGGAAACTTGCCATTGATGTATGCAAGCTCCAAGGTACCAAAGGGAGTTTCTAAGTCAATTTCCTGGATAATGAGATCATGTTGATAGGAAGCGACCCATTGCAGGAGGGCCTTGATGTATCCCCCATCAATGACATGAAACAAGTATCAAGATTTGAGACAAAATCATGTTGATGTAAAGTTGGTTCAGGAACGACAAAAATAAAATTATGGCTTAGTAGTATCATAACAGATATCAACTGAGGGACTTCTCTTGAACATACCGACGATACTTCATGGAGTGTCAACATTGACCCAAAACCGATTATGGAGGATTTTAATATGGTGTGATTTAACCAATGTTATCAGGACCGAACCGGTCATTGAACCGGTTAAACCTTGTGGACCAGGAACTGGTCAGAACCGAAAAAATACTAGCAAAAATCATTTACCAAATTCACATAAAATATCCATATTTTAAATAAAAACATATATTTTCATATGCATCCATATGAATCCAAACCATTTATACACAAATATTCAAAATTTCTCATTTATATAGCAAGTAATAGTACATATAACCAAAATAGCACTTAGTGCAAAACATCGTTGAACCAAAAATGTTACAAACATCAAGAAGCAGACTCTAAAAGGCCTTTATAGTCCAAAATAACATGATAGATCATCGTATTATACTACAACCTACAATACTACAAGCTACAACTACAAAAAATCAATGATAAAATCATCAATCATCATCATTTGATTCCTAATCCTCCTCCTCATCCTCATTTGAAGAATGAGAAGCATCCAAGTCTGCAATGGGATTATGGCTTGATTCCCCTGGCCCTGAAGCTTCTACTGGTGCTTTTGATATATCTGCCTCTGCATCGTGTGGAGGTGGGTCCAATTTGAACCAAGAAAGGTATTCATTATCAAATGTTGGTGCTTGACTCTCCACAACCCATTCTAATGTTGGATCAAAGTCACCCAAGACAATATTGTTTGGTTCAAGGGTTTTATTCGGCAATTGTTTGTGCCTCAACCTAAGGTTGTATTGAGAAAAACTATGTCATTTAACTGTTTTTTTTCCAAATGGTTCCTCTTATTCATGTGTATATGCTCAAACACACTCTCCAACAACTCTCCAAGACTTCTAATAAGCTCTTCAAATCTGCAAAAAAATCTCCCTCAAAACAAACCTGCAAAAAACTCTATGAATTCTCCTCACCGAACTTAGCTCAAGAATTGCAAGAGACTTGAATGAATAGTGTGAGTAAAATAGAGGGGGTGGGAGTGTTTAAATAGCTTTAGGGTGGGGGGGAGGGGAGGGGGGGTGGCTAGAGTAGGATTAGAAACTATTTATTTATTTATTTTATATTTATTATTATTATTATTTTTAATTTTTATTATGCCCAGGCCATGTGGTCGCGGGCCTTGTGAATCGGTGGAATCGGTCTCCGAACTGGTCAGTTCAGTGATGAAACCGGTCGGTTAGATACTGTACCGGTCTTTTTCCATTCAGAGGGCCAGTTCGGACTGAATTTTCCCCCAAACTAGTCAGACCGGCCAATTTCGCTGGAACCGGTTCAGTTATGATAATGCTGGATTTAACCAAATTTCCCAGCCCAACAGTCATGGAGATGAAGTGAAAGAGTGTCATGTTCAAGGGCGACTCACTTCCATTAATAGTTTAAGTACCTTGTTTTCCCAATTTCCCCAACCATTTTTGGTTAGTACCTCTTTATTGTTGACAAGATTGAGGAGGATAACACATGCTTGATCTATAAGTTCATCCTTCAGGTGAATCCTTCTGATTATTTTTAACGAACCCTAATAAGGGGTGGTTCGTTCTTGTCATGTTTGACAAGTCCATCACTATTTGATTCTTTTACGAGTCCAACAAATGTGTAACTTGGCTCCTTTTTCATATTTAGAAAGTTTGAAAAAAAGGCAGAAAAGAAAACTCCAAAAGTTCCTTTTCGTAAAATTGTCTCTTGAGTCTGAAAAGGCAGAAAACGATACTCAGGAGAACCTGTTAGCCATGTTTAACTAAGGTATTCCTTTTTCATAAATATTCTATCTCAATTCAGAAAAAGGGTAAACTTATACTGAGTAGACGTCTTTTCATTTAATTTAACAAGTTTGAAAAGACAAGTGCTTGACAATCTTTTCATGTTTAGGGAGTCCGAAAAGAGATCAAAGAGGACTCCTCCTGGAGGAGCAAGTGGTATAAATGGTAGCAACTTGTTCCAGTCATGATGGAACTTCTCAAAACATGTAGAGGTTAAGAGGTTGGCTAATAAGACCACGCATCGCACTTGTTCCTCAGGAAAGGGTAAAACAACCAAGTGAAAGCGTAGGATTGGCCAAACAAAGATTGACGATGGAATGAGAAAACCAAGGCTCATTTGGCATAAATAGGTTGATGAAAATTGAAATCACATAGGATAAGATGAGAATGGTTTATTTTTACACAAGCTTGAAACAAGGAAAAACTATGCTTGAAATTAGTTTCACTGTTTACACAAGCTTGAAATGAGGAAAAAATATGGTTGAGAGCACTTGAAGATGGTTTCATTTTTATACAAGCTTGAAACAGAGAAAAACTATGCTTGAAAGTGATTGGTTTCATTTTTACACAAGTTTGAAACATGGGAAAACTATGCTTGATATTGATTTTCATGCCCCCAACATAATAACACAATTCTAGACACATGCCCCCTAAGCTTCATTTCATTCACCTAAGTAGACTTCTAGTTACTAATAGGAAAATGAATGAAGTTTTATTACAAGATAAAGTGAAAGAATCGACTTGAATGGATATTTGTTTTATTTTTTAACGATCTTGACACAGTAAAAGAACTATTCTCATAGACCTTCTTTCATTTTTTAACGAGCTTGACAGAAGAAAAAGAACTATGCTCATGACACCTTGTTTCATTTTTTAAGGAGCTCGACATAAGACAAGGAACTGTGCTCCAGGATCTCCACGTGATCCGAATCGGATACATAAACGACTTTCATAGAACCGTGACTAAAACAGGTCGAACAAATCCTTGAAGAATCCAAAACAACAATCGAAAACACCCTGAACCATTGGCCATGGCAACCGGCGTGGAACGACGAGGACCTCAGTCAAAGCATGCTGACCGAGGCCCATGGAGATTGTGTAGGAGGTCAAAATAGCCCCTGGGAGCCCCGGATCGGGAAAAGGCACTGGTTTTCGATGTGCATTAGCGCTAATGCGCATCGCTGGGCAAACAGGGCTGAAATGGTAGGGCTTAAGCACTCGGTCACGTTGGGAGCCAGAGGACCGTGGGCGGAAAAGCAGAAAAAGGGCCATCGTACGAAGGTGGGACCCACGACTTGGAAACCGGTGGTTTTACTCGGGGTGCCCTTGAACGGTAAGAGGTTTTGGAAATAAATGGAGCGAGCACCCTCAGCGATCGACGTGTGGCAGCGGAGGAGAGAGAAAAACCGCCGTGATCGCGCAAGTCAACCGCGCTCGACGTGCGAACGACATTGGATCTGGAGGAGCCTAGATTGGACGGCTGAGATTGCGCCCGATAGACAGAGCGGAATTGACAGGGGATTAAGCCGTGATTTAAGAGGATTTGGAATCCGTTGACCGCCATGGTGGAGAAAGCAACGAATCGACAAGCAGGCTGGCGCAGTTCCAATGGAGACACGTGGCTACTTCCTGAGCATTATGTTGATGCTGAACAGGGAATTCCAAGCACACAGGCGACAGGCGAATCGACGCAGGCGGGAGAGGAAACGAACAGGCACGGAGGCCGAATGGCTAAAGCCATGAACAGAGACAGTGAATGAGAGAGGAGATTAGAAGAGAGATTCAGATCGAAGAGTCCAAGCGACCCAGAGAGACAGTGACCAGTGAACCCTGAGAGGAGCACTGAGCACAGAGAGTAGTAAAGCCAAGCAGAGGAGACAGAGGGCCGCGCTGATCATAGGTAGCATCGAGCACCAAAGAGCTTGAAGTATCAAGCCTTCCCATAGAGGAATATGTCCAGATTGAGCATCACAGTTGGCTCTTTCCACTATAGACCGAGGGTCACAGAGCTAGTGGGAAGAACAAGAGTCTGTGTACTCCAAGTGGCTTGGAGAATCTAAGAACCACCCTGCCAAGCAAACTCTGCTTCAGGAGAACTCATATTGAGTCCCTGCATTATAATTTCTCTGCTGAAAGACATAATAAAACAAGGCCACCACTGAAGCTGGGTCGGAGACATAGCCCTGGAGAATAGGGTGAACTCCTTATTAAAAAATTGCTTGTGTCTTTGTGTTGCTTATTGCAATTCTCTGCTGTCTTTCCATTCAAAATGTCTGTGTATTGGCAATTTGATCGATCCGTTGTTTCAATAACACAGAACACACACCAGCACATGAGTCTATAATACCTTTTGTTTAATAAATATTTAACTGAGGTCACTCATAGGGTGATTATCAGATCAAGTGGTATCAAAGCTCTAGGCTGTAAGGTTAGACAAGCTTGTGTTGGTTTAGCTGTGAATGATCACTAGATCAAAGCTCAAATTAGGAGAAGGAGAATTGGTGGAAACTAATCCTGAAATTGGAAGAGTCTATTCTCGAAAGACAATGTCAGAAGAAGGTTCTATAGGGCTAGACTCTCAATTCCTAGAAAGTTTCCTAGCTATAAAGTCCATGGTGGAAGAAATGTATAGGGACTTTAGAAAGCAAAAGGGTGAAGATTCATCAGGATCTAAGCAAGATAAAGAAGAAGATGAGTCTCATTCCCATGACCACTCCAAAGGAAAGGGAAAAGAAGAAATCTTCCCTACACTTCCTAGTAGCCCTGTGTATAATAAGAAAGCAACTTGGATTAAGTTAGATGTTAAATTTGATTTTCCTATATATGATGGAGAGTTGAATGCTGAGAAGTTGGACAATTGGATAAGACAAATTGATGTGTATTGCAGAGTACAAAATATAGACTCAGACAAGAGCAAGATTTAGCTGGCAAGCCTTCGCCTAGGGGGCACTGCCTTGGTTTGGTGGGAAGGCAGAACCCAAGCTGATGTGAAGAAGCATGGTAAGACCATCTCTGTTTGGAGTGACTTTGTTTCTACCATCAGAAAGTAGTTCTATCCATTGGCCTACATGCAACAAGCCATGATGAGTTGGCAAACTCTTCGGCAATTGAAAGGGCAAAGTGTACAAGGGTATACTCAAGAGTTCCGAAAGAGAGCATTGATGTTAGGTATTTCATTAGACTCACCAGAAACTCTTTTGAAGTACATTGGGGGTGTACACAGCTACATGAGGCACACTATCCTTATGTTTAATCCCACTAGTATAGATGAGGTATCTGTACAAGCTACTCATCTAGAAGCTAGAGGAAAGAATGGAAATCCAGAAGTTGGGGGACCATCCCAACCCACTGTAAGCAAGAGCAAGGAGAAAAGAAAGTATAAATGGAAAGCAAGGAAGGCTAACACTGCACAGAAAGGCAAAGCCTCATGCACCCACTGTAAAAAGGAGGGGCATGATGATGAGCACTGTTGGATTCTGCATCCAGAGATGAGGCCTAAGAAGTCCGAGGGCAAGAAGAATTAGAAGGATTTGGGGTCAGACTCAGGAGATGAAACAATCATTGCAGCCACAGGTATAAAAGGTAAGAATTCTAAAGCATCTACTAGTAATTCTGTTCAATCTGTTATTAATGAAGAACATGAGAGAAAAAGGCGTGAGCTTTTCCATATTCGAGTTGTTTCCAAATATCAAAAGGTATATACTTTGTTTGATAGTGGCTCACAAGTAAATCTAATTTTTGAAGCAATTGTAAAGAAATTGGGATTAGCAACTACACCTCATAAGAAACCATACCCATTAGGATGGTTGAATGATAAAGCATAAGTACAAGTGACTAGACAGTGCAAACTCAAGTTTTCTTTTGGGTCAGCATTTGTAGATGAGGTTGAGTTAGATGTAATTCCTTTGGATATATGTGGAATTGTTTTAGGAATTCCTTACTTGTATGATAGAAAGGCTATTTTCTATAGAGCTGAGAACAAGTATCTACTTGTTAAAGATGGAATCGAATACTTTGTAAGAGCTCATAAGATCAAGAATAATTATACTCTCATAAACTCAGGACAGATGAAAAGAATGATAAATTCATGCAAACAGTTCTTACTAATGGTTGTAAAGGAAAAGAAAACTGATAAAACCAATGTATTTGAGGGCTGTAATTCTGATCAGCAAGCTGATATAGAAAATATTGTTTCAGAGTATGATGTCTTGTTTCAAGAACCTCAAGGTCTGCCACCCAAAAAGGGAATAGAACATGATATTATTTTGCAGCAAGATGTTCCTTTGCCTAACATTGGGATGTACAGGTTATCTGCTTTAGAGAACGCTGAAATCAAGAAGCAGGTGCAGGAGTTGCTCGAGAAAGGGTTCATCATGCCTAGCACATCACCATGTGGGCCACCAATCGTTTTGGTGAGAAAGAAAGATGGCTCGTGGAGAATGTGCATTGACTACCGAGCATTGAATAAAATAACGATCAAAAATCATTATCCCCTTCCTCGCATAGATGATATTTTAGATCAATTGGAGGAAGTTGTTTATTTCACCAAGCTGGATTTGCACAGTGGATACCATTAGGTCAGAGTTGCAGAGCAAGATGCACGGAACACTTCTTTCAAAACAAAGCAGGGATTGTATGAATGGCTGGTTATGCCTTTTGGCTTGACCAATGCCCCTGCTACTTTCATGAGATTAATGAATGATGTACTCAGACCTTTTCTTGATGATTTTGTTATTGTGTATCTGGATGACATTCTGATTTTTAGTAAAACGTGGGAAGAACATTTAAAGCATGTTAAGCAGACATTAGATGTTTTGAAAAGAGAAAAACTTTATGTTAAACTCTCCAAATGTGAATTTGGCAAAACCTCTCTAAATTATTTGGGTCATATAGTAGGGGGAGGTGAATTGAAAATAGATCCCTCTAAAGTGGCAGTCATTGTAAACTGGCCTAAACCCAAGTCTGCTACAGAAGTGAGAAGCTTCTTAGGAGCAGCACAATATTGGAGGAAGTTCATTTCAAATTTCTCCTCAATTGCAGCTCCCTTACATGCTTTGACATGATTGAACAAGGTGTTTCAGTGGGGAGGAAAATAGCAGAAAGCCTTAGACACCTTGAAAGAAAAAATTAGTACAACACCTGTACTAGCACTACCTGATCTACAAAGACCATTTGAGATCCAAACTGATGCCAGTGACTATGCCATGGGAGCAGTGTTGACATAGCACGGTAAACCCATATGTTATCATTCTGAGACTTTTAATCCTGCAGTAGTTAACTATCCTACCTATAATAAAGAATTGTATGCATTAGTTCAGAGTGTGAAAAAGTGGAAACATTACTTAATGGGCAAAGAAATAGTAATACATACTGATCATCAGCCACTTCAATACCTACACTCCCAAACTAAGTTGCAACAATCAAGACATTACAGATGGATGGGTTTTCTACAACAGTTTCATTTAGTCATTAATTCTGTGCTACATGAAAGCTACATAGAACAGTATGCTCAGGATATGGACTTTAAAGATGTATATGCAACTTTGATTCAAGGCAAAAGAGTAGATGAATTGGACTATCATGTGAAGGACCGACTCTTATATCATTGTGGGAAACTCTGCATTCCACAAACTGAGAGGCAAAGATCATTAGGGAAGCACACACTTCTCTGATATCGGGTCACTTCGGGGTAAGTAAAACAGTTGCATAGTTGCAAAGGTTCTGTTATTGGCCAAGAATGAGTGAGACAGTTTCTAGATATGTAAATGGGTGTGCTATGTGTGCTAAAAGCAAGCCCAGCAACAGAAAACTAGGCTTGTACACGCCATTCCCAGTTCCTTCTCACCCTTGGGAGAGCATTTCCATGGATTTTGTTGGAGGACTGCCTAAATCTAGGAAAGGTCACGATTATCTATATGTTGTTGTGGATAGGTTCAGCAAAATGTGTATTTTGATACCCTGTAGTAAACAGATTACAGCTGAACAAACTGCAAAATTATTCTTTGAACATGTATGGGTTCATTTTGGGTTACCCACTTCTATTATATCTGATCGAGACACCCGATTTGTGGGGAAGTTTTGGTCCAGTCTGTGGGAACTAATAGACACCAAATTAAAGAAAAGCACAGCTTTTCATCCACAAACCGATGGCTAGACAGAAGTAGTTAACATGACAGTGATCCAGTTACTGAGAGGATATTGCAGCAAACACCCTAAGCTTTGGGATGAGCATTTGTGCTATGTGCAGCATGCTTACAATAGAGCCAAACACTCTTCTACCCAGAGATCTCCTTTTGAGACCTGCTTTGGTTTCATACCAAGGTCTCCCTTGGATTTTGTCTTTGGTAAAGATACCATGGTTGATGGACACAGTGATGTGGACAAAGCAACTAGGTTCATTGAACAGATCCAGGAGATCCACCAGGCAGTACAGGAATAGCTGGAAAAGAGCCAGGCCAAGTACAAGGCTAGGCATGATAAGCATCGGATGGAGCATAGTTTTCAAGTTGGAGACCAAGTCTGGCTGTATATCAGCAAGGACAGGATGCAAGGTGAAGGTAAGAAGCTAAAACCCATCAGGTATGGACCCTTCAGGATAATTGAGAAGATTGGTGAAAATGCTTTTCGCCTTGATTTGCCAGCTTACATGCACATCTACTCAGTCGTGAATGCAGATTGCTTGAGATTGTTTGAACCTTCAATGATTGAGGACCCTGAAGAGCGGAGTCAATTGCCTTATGTTGATGACCTACTACCTAAATATCTTAATGAGTTGCATGAAGATACAGTGCTGGACAGGAAGGTAAGGACGACGTGCAGTGGACAGGTGGAATACCTCAGAATTGGGCTTAAAGGTTCGAAGCTGAGCAGTGCGAAGTGAATTGAGATTGGACAAGTGAGACAACAGTTTCCTCACTTAGTCGATGCTTGAAGAAAAACCAACTTTTGGTGGTCCAAAAGCTTTTCAGTTGGGAGGCCGTGATCCGAATCGGATCCATAAACGACTGTCATAGAACTGTGACTAAAACAGGTCGAACAAATCCTTGAAGAATCCAAAACAGCAATTGAAAACACGCTGACCCAGTGGCCATGGCAGTTGACGTGGAACGACGAGGACCTCGGTCAAAGCGCGCTGACCGAGGCCCATGGAGATTGTGTAGGAGGTCAAAATAGCCCCTGGGAGCCCCGGATCGGGAAAAGGAGCTGGTTTTCGATGTGCGTTAGCGCTAACGCACATCACTGGGCAAACAGGGCTGAAATGGTAGGGCTTAAGCACTCGATCATGTTGGGAGCCAGAGGACCATGGGCGGAAAAGCGGAAAAAGTGCCATCGTACGAAGGTGGGACCCATGACTTGGAAACCGACAGTTTTACCCGGGGTGCCCTTAAACGGTAAGAGGTTTTGGAAAGAAATGGAGCGAGCACCCTCAGCGATCGACATGTGGCAGCGGAGGAGAGAGAAAAACTGCCGCGATCGCGCGTTATTGGTTGCGCAAGTCAACCACACTCGATGTGCGAATGACGTTGGATCTGGAGGAGCCTAGATCAGACAGCTGAGATTGCGCCCGATAGACGGAGCAAAATTGATAGGGGATTAAGCCGCGATTTAAGAGGATTTGGAATCCGTTGACCGCCACGATGGAGAAAGAAATGAATCGACAAGTAGGTTGGCGCAGTTTCGATGGAGACACGTGGCTATTTCCTGAGCGTTATGCTGACGCCGAACAGGGAATTCTAAGCACATACCCGACAGGCGAATTGACGCAGGTGGGAGAGGAAACGAATAGGAACGGAGGCTGAATGGCTAAAGCCATGAACAGAGACAGTGAATGAGAGAGGAAATCAGAAGAGAGATTCAGATCGAAGAGTCCAAGCGACCTAGAGAGACAGTGACCAGTGAACCCTGAGAGGAGGACTGAGCACAGAGAGCAGTAAAGCCAAGCAGAGGAGACAGAGGGCTGAGCTAACCATAGGCAGCATCGAGCACCAAAGAGCTTGAAGTATCAAGCCTTCCCATAGAGGAATCTGTCTGGATTGAGCATCACAGTTGGCTCTTTCCACTGTAGACCAAGGGTCACAGAGCTGGTAGGAAGAACAAGAGTCTGTGTACTCCAAGTGGCTTGGGGAATCCAAGAACCACCCTGCCAAGAAAACTCTGCTTCAGGAGAACTCATATTGAGTCCATGCATTGTAATTTCTCTGCTGAAAGACATAATAAAACAAGGCCACCACTGAAGCTGGACCGGAGACGTAGCCTTGGAGAATAGGGTGAACTCCTTATTAAAAAATTGCTTGTGTCTTTGTGTTGCTTATTGCATTTCTTTGCTGTCTTTCCATTCAGAATGTCTGTGTATTGGCAATCTGATCGATCCATTGTTTCAATAACACAGAACACACACCAGCACATGAGTCTATAATACCTTTTGTTTAATAAATCTTTAACTGAGGTCACTCAGAGGGTGATTATTAGATCACCAGTTATATTAATCATGTCTCCCTAGAGACCATGGCTTCTAAGAAGCTCTCATTAGATGGGAGAACAATGTTCTGGAAGGGATACATATCAAAGGATCCAAGGGAAAGATCAGGCGCTAGTGCTCCTAGTACATGATGCACTGCATCACCTACTAGATCATCAGTAGATGTGGGCATGGAACAAGTTTCCACATAATTACCTTGTGGCAGGGGACATACCACTTGCATATAAGCACCATTTAGGGAAGCTTGTTGTTTTGGAGTTAGATTAGGACCAACGAATGAAATCTGGTCAACGGTCAAGATTCTTCCTTCATGTAGGAAACACATCACACGAAAGAGTGAAGAGAAAAGAGCTCCCATGTCATAAACATAGTCATGCTCAAGGAGTAAATTAAAATCTAAAGGGCCTTGGACCACCATTGCATTGATATAGATAGTCTTTCCTCCCAAAGTAATAGGCAATTGAGGAAGGATCCCTAACAATTGACTGACTCCTCTGTTAAAATCCAATAAATTATTGGTAACAGGCACAAGCTGCGAAGAACCGAAAGCTTTCCAAGAAGTTGAGTACATAATACTAATAGACACACCTTCGTCTATGACTATGCAAGGTATGAACATCTTATAAGCCTATACTATGATATGGAAGGGCACATAAGGAGGAAGATGATATCCTGCCAATCGACTCCAATCAAAGGAAGTGACCATACTACTTGGAGGGGGTGTCATGGGAATGGGAGAACCACCCCTTTGTGCTATGGGAACGAGAGAACTTCTCCCTTGTGTTGTGGGAATGAGAGGATTGTCCCCTATGCCATGGGAATGGGAGGATTGTCCCTTAGTTCATTAGAACCTGAAGAAATGAGAAGAAACTGAGCAGTGTGAGACTCACTCTCTACATGAAAAGTATGATCAATAGAAGGTGGAATCGAGTCAACTATTTTCTTAGCCAATGGTTGGTTGGGGAAAAACTCATGGGATTCGTGTATAGAGAGAGTGGGATTGATTGGATTCAAATGCCGATCAATCACTTCAGGAACTAGTGGAAGAATGGGAGAAAGCTTTCGATAACCAACCGGAAGATGAGCCTGAGAAGTTGTAAGGTTCTCCAACACTTTGGATGCTTCATCTATAAAAGGAAAAAGGTGAATAGGATGATATCCTTCACATAACCTACATGTAAACTTAACTTTACCCTTTTTCTCGTGGACCTTAATATCTCCAAAAGTTGTTGACAAAAGCTGATGTGAGCCTATGAACCACACTTTTAATATTTTAGGAATACCAGGACAATCTCTAAGAAGGTGGTCACCCTTACATAACTTGTACGGGAATTTAGCTTTGTGTGGTTGATTGGAAGGCTTCTCCACACTAGTTTCATTTGTAGCAATGGTTGCTTGGTTGCCCCCTACTGATTTTGCTTCTTCTTCTTTGTCCTTTTCTTCTTCTTCTTAGTTTCCCAGTTAATAGAATCAAGAATTTCACTAGGAAATGAGGAAGAAAGGGATGAAGAAACAATAGGCGTAGAAGGAAAAGGATAAACTTTAGGATCAACTTGAGGTTGATGTCGTTCAGGTGGAGGACTACTTGGTTGGGAAGCAATTTGGACATTTAGAACCAAGGAGGTTGAAAATAACCAAACTGGTAAACCAATGGTAAATTCGAGAAGGGACAAAATTTCCATATAAGGAGCACCAATATTTCCAAAAGAAGGAAAAGGACCAAGATTCCCATCAGTGGAGTTTCCTTGATTGGTAGACTCTGGAACTGTCGCCATCAGTCTCAACCTAAGATCCACTGAGGAGTTGTTCCACGGTCAATTACTTGATTTTAGAAATTAAAGACACAAAATAAAACAAAGGTGTAGCTAGGCAGATAAGGATTACCAAGTCATTGGGAACAACGATATACCACCTTGGTAAACCAAGGATTTACCTGCATGCATGAAATCTCCCCGAATGTTGTGTTTGGTGTATCACAAGTGAGAAGGTGACCGACTCAGGTTCCTAAGGTTGGCTTGCATCATATGGTGGACTTCCAAAATATACCTAGAGGTACATGGAACTGCAATCTGTATTAGCGATGTCTAATGCGTAACTTTTCGATGAGAGTGTTCTAATTTACTCAAAGTACGTGGAGTGCTGTCCATTATACCCGAAGGTAAGTGGAGAACGATATGATATACCTGACGTACGTGGAATAGGATATCACCCCCGGAATGTAAAGCTAAAAAGTAAGGACATATCCTATGTTTAAAGATGTCGGACCACGTATCTATCCTATACCTCTAGATGTTTGCGTTAATTTTCCAAACGTTCCTTACGTTGATTCATTAAATTTTAGAGTTGATCTTGAATTATGTTTCGATTTCAAGGCTCAAAATTAGATGTCACCTGAACATACCTATGATGTAACTAATGTAATAACAATAACTATTTTCATTTTCCTTTTAACAGTGAAAGGCATAATTAAGTAGGGGAAGAAGAAATCAATCAACAATGAAACAAACAAGTGATGCAACAATCGATCTCCTCAACTTCACTATTCCAATCAAAATCAAATCCCTATATGCAATGCAAATAATTATTTTTCTTTTCTTTTCTTTTAATGTTTCAAATGCAAAGAAACATATGAATGCAACTTGATCACCGATGAAAATAAACCACACAGACTTTAACTGTAATGTAAAAGTTACTTTTCAAATTCAACAATCAATCTATGCATACAAACCCTAATTAACAAGAAGAAAGAAAGAACGAAACAAAATATTATCAAAAAAGGTGATGACACTCAAAGGTGATTAACACTCATACACAATTCATCCCTCCTTGACGATTGAGGAGGAATTTGTTTTTGCAAAAATGATAGAAAAACACGCAATTTCACATAAGGGATTGGCTTTACAAAGACAATGACAAACTCAAAGACTCAAGAATTTTTTTGGACCAAAGATAAACAAATAGCAAGGCAAAGAAATGAAATTTTTTGCATCCTACAGGAATTAGCATATGTGCAGAACAAACACCTAGTGCACTGTAGGGTAGGCACAAAGAAGGAATAGGTGTGTTGAAGTGCTCTGTCTCAGAACAGGGAATGCACTGGGTATGTTTTAGTCAAAACATGACACAAGAAACCAAACCAAGCTCAAAAATATGTTTTCCTAAGGTCAATAAATGTCTGAATGAGTCATTTAAGGTTGCTTTGAGAGGTGAAAAGTTCTAAGGTCAAGGAAACCACTGAGGGAAAATATCGATCCCCAATGGATTTTCCAAATTTTTAAAGGAATTTTCATTATTACAGGTAAAGGTGAATTCCCTAGATCTAGTGGTATGATCTAGAACAACAAAAGACAAAGAGATTCGAGTTTTCCTTAGAGAAATTAGAAAATGGGAAAGAAGCCTACCTGGAATTTGTAGCAAGCCTTCCTTTCCTCCTTGCTTGTAAGCTCCAACTCTAGCTCCAAGTCCTATAATTAGAACCTGCACACATGACTAAAATAAGCAAAGGATCCACAACATCTACGTAGCATAATCTAAAATATCTATTCAATGAGACAACATGGCATTGAAATATATGAGTTCAAACATAACACAACAGATATGGGAAAACAAGATACTCTTTTTATTAAAAAATATAGGAGAGGGTTTACAACCATAAATAGAAGTCTGACTTTGTATATGTCTCCCAAGTTGATTTGTCCTTCCTTTTAATAAAGCACACCTCAACACCAACCCTAATGCATGGAAGTGATGACTCTTTAGGTTCAAGCCAGCAGCATGAGGGCACAATCAATCTCCAAAATCCAACCTTGAGGCTATGGAAGGCACTAAATATATAGGGTAAGATGGGTAATTTAGGATTTACCATCTTAGGCTTGAGATCCACATATGATGGGGGATGAGCTCAAGGGATAAGAGATAGGTCCATTGGAGGGATCAAATTGGAATTCGAGATCTCTATCCAACATAAATAGTTAAACCTACCTTGGAAGCTTCTAGAAGAGAAAGGTTCAGATATATTTTCTATTTTTCTTGAATTTCTAGAATTAGTGCACCTATAGAAGGGAGAAACATGTGGTGACCAACACTGGTGCCCAAGTATGAAACATGCGTTGAGTGCAGGTGGTCAAGTATGCAAGGTGCGTTGGGGCTAAAAACAATGTTTTTAAGCTAATTGTCTTAGAAAATTAGACTTTTTGGAGAAGTGATGCTTAGGGATTTGTGAAGGGAATATGACAAAACACTCAAGGATGTTGATTGATCTAGTTTGCAAGCCTATTGACCAGATGTGACAAAATGGTGTGTAACAAACCACTATTTTAAACTCTCCTCCCCTTTTTAGTTGAATTTTAGTCATGTTTTGGAGTTTAAATATGTTTAATTGGTTATTATTTTGTATGTGAGAGTTATTAATTATTTATAACTATTTTCTACTTCCGCCTACTTCCATTTCACTCCATTTTAGGATATTTTACTAATTTCGGGTCTCCCATTCAAATTTGACTTGTCAACTAGAGAAAGTATGTTTGACTTATACTAAGTGCATATGCATGGAACTAAAATATAGTTTGAATTAGTTGGCATATCAGAGAGTATTTATTCTATTCATTTTCAATAATAACATATCATCAGATTTTATGTGTAATTTGAATTGTCTCCTTGGTTCATTAGTCAATTTCTTAGAAATTTTCTTCTCTCTTATTTCTTGTTTTGCACGTAGCTAGTTTAGTATTTTTTTTTCACACTTGTATCTTGTGATTGTGCCTAAAATACAGCAAAAAATACTAAAAGAAGGACACCATGTAGTAATTTCACAATTATATTTATTATATGTTCAAACATTTATATCCTCTACTCCATTAGATCTCCAAAAAGTTAACAACAATAATTCCAAGGTATTTGCAGAGATGTGTAAGGGTCTTTCACCTGTTTGAGATCACGACCATGCTATTCATTTGCAAGTTAGAAATGTACCACCTATAGGTATCCATATGCATAGAAGAATGATATTATGCATTTAAGAAAAGTTAAGCTATCATCATTCAACCCAATTAGAGTGATTTCTCTTCACTAGTGATGGTTATAAAAAATGATGGTTCATGGTGTATGTGTTAAAATTATAGACAACTCAACAAAACTAACAATCAAAGATAAACTTCCTATTGCTATCATTTATGAAATATTATATGAATTAAATGGAGAAATTTTCTTTACAAAGTTAGATCTCCATTAAAGATATCATCAAATTAGGTTGAAGAAAAAATTCCCAAAACAAAATTTAGAACACATGAAAGTCAATATGATTTTTTAGTTTTTCCATTTGGAATTATTAATACATCTGCAACATTTCAATGATTGATGAAATATATTTCTAAACCCTTCCATAGAAATTTTGTGTTAGTATTTTTTGAGGTCATATCAATCTACAAAAAATCCTAGGAAGAGCATATAAAACACGCTGACAAGGAATTAACACTGTTAGAAGAGTAATAACTATATGCAGAGCCTTCCAAATGTGCCTTTGGAGTTAAATAAGTGGAATATGTAAGTTATATTATATATCATGAGGTGTCAAAATGGACCCTAAAAAATTAAAGTTGTGATGCATTAGCCAATCCCCAAAACCTTGAAGAAAATCAAATGATTTTAGGATTGACAGTAGGTTATTGCAAGTTTGTCAAGAATTATGGTCAAATAAAATGATCTCTTACAACATTATTAAAGAATAAATAATTTTATTAGACCTAAGAAGCAACCAAAGATTTTGAAAAGCTTAAAGAGGCTATGTGTACAATTGTCATATTTGCCACACTTCCCAAAAAGCTTCATTGTGGAGTTTGATGCCTCAAGCCATAGCATTAGCATAGTTTTGATGCAAGGAGGAAGGACCCTTACCTTTGAAAGTATCCAACTTAAAGGAAATGACTTACTTATACCCAAGTATGCAAAATAAACATTGGCCATAATACATGCACTTAAGAAATGGCATCCATACCTAATAGGAAGAAACTTGAAAGTAAAAATAGGTCATGATAGTTTCAAATACTTCTTGGAAAAAAGAATACATTTAGAGGAGAAAAAAATGGGTTACAAAGATATTTGGTTATGAATTTGAACTTATATACAAAAAAGGTAAACAAAATATTGTTGCAGATGCACTGCCAAGGAAAGAGGAAGACATATAGGTTTGCTATGTGCTATTTCCATTCCATAATATAATTGGGTGGAATAAGAAAAAATAGAATATAAGCAAGATGAAAAGGTATACAATATCATTCAACAATAACATGAGGATCCCAATGCAAAAAAATATTAGGTGGAAGAATAATTTTTGTGTTATTAATATCACTTTTAATTATGTTAGAATTCTCAACTCAAACAATGGGTTCTTTTGGAATTACACACTTCTCCTATAGGAGGAAATTCATGGTTCTTGAAAACTTACCATAAGATCAAGTTTTTTTTTTGTTTTTTTGGAAAGGTATTAAAGTAGATGTGCAAAATTTTGTGTTTGAATGTGTGGTTTGCCAGTATAATAATGGAGGGACAATCAAGACCTTTGGGCTCCTATGGTCATTATTCATACAAAGAAAGCATTAGGAAGAAGTTTCAATGGATTTTATTATAATTTTATTCAAATCTAAAAGAAATGCTGCCATTATGGTGTTGGTAGATTGATTGATAAAGGGTGCCCATTTTTTTCTCTTTCTCACATCTAAAAGACCTAACTATGGGAATTTATCTCGATTCAACGTTTTAGATTGAATTTAGGATTAGATGAGATTAACTGATGATATAATACCTCAATCCCAAATTAACCTCATGATGATACATTTTAATCACAATTTCCATTTGGCATTGCCACATCATCCTCAATGTAACTAGTACAAAATTATAAATTGTCACAATTTTTTAAAATTTTCAATTTTGTCAACAATACTTGTTTTTCCAAAAAAAACTTTTGTATGCATATAGATTTGCTAGCTAAGTAACACCCTTCTTCAATGAATTCCAAGATTTTAATTATTGATTGAAATCTTATGCTTGTAAATTCATTATTCTTGTTGAGTTTCTCCTCTAGTTTTTTCGTGAAATTGAGAATTTTACAATTTTTTTTTTCTTCCACATGTAACTCTATAATTGTAGATATTAGCTTAGTAATACAACTTCTAAGGCTAAAAATTTAGTAATTTATGCTTCTATATCATATTTGTTGCTAAATCCAACTATGCCTTGATAATTCCTAACTCATGATTTTAGAGTTCAAACATTTTCCCATATATCTCTTCCTAAGAAATTTTGTTAAATGGAAAGTACGAAAAATATAATTCTTCTTTTGCAAGAAATTTTCTAGACTATATATCCTAAGTGTTGTAAATTTCACTCTAATACCACTTTTTAACATACCCAACCATCTAGATTGTAACATATTACCACCAAAAACCTCATCGTTGATACCATGATGAAAATTCCTAACAAGGCCCCAGATATCAACTACATATCTAAATATGATCTAATGCCATGTATATATTTTTTTAATGTGTGGTTCATGTACATTAGAGATCGATGGACATTACATCCATGAAAATTGTCCAGGAAAATCCACCCTAAGGGATCACTTTCCGTCGGCTCATTAGCAGAGCCTAACCCTGAGAGCATCGAGGAGAATTGACCTTGTGACCTCCCATCAACAAGGTGCTTTTAATAATGGGAACCTGACCAATTGAGCTAACCCTTGGGTCTGCCATGTACTAGTCACCATACCAAACCCAATTTTTTCCATTAGGTACCCTTAATACCCATAGTAAACTCCATTAATCATGCTTATATGAAATCTACATAACATGCAACATATTCATTATGGTGATAATATAATTAGGCATAGATGAACATATATAATACATAGCAACATATGCTTTACAAATTAAGAAAAAAATACAAATATGAGAAGAACACTTATATTTCGGAATCTCACCAACTAGATGTAGACCTCAAACATTAGATTTAGCCATAGACCTCACTTCTCTAGTACTCTCACCATTGGGTCAACCCCAAGCTAGGGCTATGAATCCACTGGGACAAAGGCTCACCTAGGACCCACTATGGCCATGTAGTCATCACCAACATGGTAAAATTCGAAGGTACCAAAATTTAGCATCCTCTAATCTGTAGTCTCTTGTCCACTGTTAGCCTATATAACCCAAGATAATGCATCCCCTTCTTCACATCTGTAGTTATTTAGGCTGTGCCACTACCCTTGTAGGGATACTAGCTTAGATTAGTCAGGGAGTCTCAAAACCCTATGGCTTCATGGGTTTCAACTATCATCAAAAGTGTTTAGGTACCCACTAGGCCTCAAAGTGTTGAAAAATGCAGCAAGAAATTCTCAATTTGATTTTTCCTTGATTAAATTGAGAAAATTCAAATGTCCACATCAACAGACAACTTGGATGAAGTTAACTTGTGTGACATGGCTTGTTTCACCCAGTTTACTCAGTAAATTTGAGTTGGAGGTATTAGAGTTTAGTTAGGCATGTGTGATTGCTTTTTTGTAGCAATCAAAGTTAGAGTTCATTTAAGCATGTGTGATTTCTTTTTTGTAGCAATCAAAGTCAGTTATCTCAAATTTTTCTATTTATTTTTTTTATTTTTTTATCTTATCTATTTATTTTTATTTTTATTTATTTATTTTATTTTATTTAAGTTAAACTAGTTCCAACTGTTGGAGGAACTAGTGGAAGGTCAGTTTTGCAGTGGGACTTTAGTCAAACTCAGTGATCATCTAGTTAACCGATTAATCAACCCAAAATAGCTAGTTCATGTAGATAATTCGAGTTCCCCATCTGTGGTTGAGATTCCAAGGCAATGCAACATCAGTTGTAGACTATTCTTGAGTGTACAGGTGTTGCATGCAGTCAGATGATCAACGTTGGGAATTGTGCAATCCACTTTGGAGAAATTCCTAAATAATAGGGGCATAATTTCTCAAGAATTGCACAAGGAAATAGGGGCTCAAGCAGAGGAAAAAATTGACTAAGTATGGGTCGGAGCTTCTCAATGAGTAAAGAGATAGGTTATGCACTTGCAGGTTGTGCTTAGTTGACCAAAGCAATTGTAATACATCTCTATTCATCAGATTAATGCAAGTAGGCATTGGGGTTTTTAGCATATTCTTTCCTCAACAAAAACATTGTGTGCATGTGTGTTATTTCTTATTACATGTTTGAAATTTTTGTTCTAAATTATGAATTAGCTTTCGCAGAGCAATAAAGTAGGTTTGTGTCTTGTGTTTTTGATTAAAACTTCATGAGAAGTTGCAAATATACACCATAATTTCTACATGGTATCAGAACAAGATTCACACTAGAGAAAAAAAATTGAAGTTGTTTCTTAGTAGGTTTGAATTTGAAGTTCAGTGCAACAGGATCTCTTTAAAGTTGAGAATATGGTATTCAATGGATTGAGGCTAGAATATGCCTTGGAAGGCATCTCTAATTTCATCGCATGGAAGGATTGCATGGAGGCGGTATTGGATGAAAATGGATTACTAGAATACATGAAGACAAATGTTGCAAAACCAATGGAATTTGATGCCCAAAACCTTTCTCAATGGAAGAAAGATGTAGCCAAGGCGAGGAGAATATTTTTGTAAGGAGTACAAGATCACATTGTCTCAAATATCCATTGAATAGAAACTCCATTCTCAATGTGGAAAGCACTGCCATAATTGTTCAAGAATAGTAGTGACCATAGGAAGCTGGCATTCAAGGATAAACTTCGAAGTATCAAGATGCCAAAGAATGACACTATTACACAATATATGAGCAGGTTCAAACAATGTTGTGATGAACTTGGTGGGCTTGGTGTTAATGTTCTAGAAGATGACTTGGTAAGCCTAGCCTTTCTAGGCCTTCTCAAGAGCTGGCATAGCTACCAAGATTTGGTGAAAGAGAGGGAGAAACTCTTAGGAAAAATACTGAGATGGGGGGGGGGGGTGTGAATCAATATTTTAACAAAACTTGATTTGATTTTCTTATTCTAATTTCTGTACGCGACTATTATGAAGTAAACCTGCATATGTACGCAACTTTAATGCATACAACCTGCGTATATCTAGTCAAATTAGTTTTTCAGTCAATTTTCTCTTGAACTAGTATGTTAGTACTTCATTAGCATTAGATATATTGTAGCCATATGCATTAAGAAAAGCATCACACATAAGAAACACATATGAACACCATGATTTTTAGGTGGAAACCCAATGTGGGAAAAAACCACCGTTGTTGTCGTCTTTGTCTTCCTTTTATTATGATGAAATAATTTTTACAGTCTTGTACTGGTGTAGGCTTATACCAGCACGCAGACACCCACATGGAGAAGACTACAACCTTCTCTCATTTTCCAACACCCACTGGAAGGGAGCTCCAACCCCCTGCATTACCATGGACCATGTTTCATAAATTTTCACACTAGATCTACCTAATACAAAACATAAAATCTGTAGGCCACGTTTCATCAAATTTTCAGACTAGAACTGTTAGTACTCCGTAATTTCCTTTGGCTGTAGGAAGGAAACCCATAGGTAACCACAAACCACTTGTAAGTTAGAATCTAGCCCTTCTAGCTTTAGAGAGGGCTCTCGCTATATGATTTCAAATAATGAATTGGCTGAGTAATTTGGATTTCAGGCTAACTATGATTATCAAAGGATAAGTTTAAGTGGTGGCTTGAAGGTAAGTGAAGGAAGGAAAACCCACTTCGAATAGGTTCATATTTTGTAATGATTCAAATGAATAAGGGATGATGATGATATCTTGGGCAAGGGAAAGGTAGGAAGCTCTGTTGGTAATTAACAAATTTTGTTGTAGTAATGGATGAATATAAAATCAAATGTGACAAGATGAACATCAAACTGGGATGAATTCAAATTTCCTTTAGAAGAACAAGAGATACATAAATTTTTAGTAGATACAAAGCATAGCACAAGGTGAATTATGCAAATTCTCTTATCTGAGCATGAAGAACTATCTTAGTACCATAGAAACAGAAGTAATAATAATAATGATAGAGATAACACACATACCAACAGAAATATGACACAAGAATCCCTGGAAAAATAGCCTCGACCTTCTTCTATTCACTTGAAAATACTTGAAAATACAAAACAATCTCTCTTCTAGCACTAATCAATCAATAACCAACCAACCCCTACTACATTTCCTTTCATCATATTAAATAGGATTACAATGTGAAATATTCTATGACCATATTCAATGAATGAGTTATCCATTCAAGACAGATGGAAACTAAAGACAACAAAACTTAGTGTTTACATCCAAAATCAGACACAATAATTTAAAATGGTGTCTGTGGGAAAAAAAAATCTGCAACAGTCTTCCATCACGCTAAAAACATTGTTAGAAACAACATAAAATCTCCAGATTCCTTGGTTCATTTATTTCCTTCTTTGTCAGCTCTTCAAACTTATCAGGTCCCTCTGCTTGAGTTTATCAGGTCCCTCTGTCATTTGAATGAAAATGAGGAAACAACAACTCCCATGTTTTGCGCTGCAATGGTGTGGTAATTCTTATTGGCCTGTTTAGCATATTTATTTCTTTTCTTTGACCAAAGGGAAGATCAGGGCCAATACATCGACACTTTAAAAAATAAGATTTTCCCAGTTGGGGACTATGCAAGGATGGATATTTTGCGATCTTTCTAGCTGCCGAGGCTTAGGTGGAATCCTTTATGATCAGAGCCTGAGAGTTTAGGGAGAAATCTTTTTTAAGGGGTTAAACCGTTTGGTTGGGACGGGGCCAATTCTTTGTATTATCGCCATATGGGACCAAAACATATGCACATGGGCCTTTTGAATATTGGAACTTCGACGATCGATGATTTTAAAATGGTTGCACACTTTGAAACTTGTGATATCCGACCCATGACGTGGCCTTGCCCACGTGAAAAGGGCATGAGGGAGGGCCCATGCCTTTTTTTTAACATATAAGTCCTTTGTAAATATTTTTTCCACCCAACATTTGATTTAAACACAAAAACACATATATTCACTCCTTTTTGTCACTGTGCACCTTGTGTCGATAGCTCCTGGTCTTTTTGAACTCTTCATGTGACCACATTTAACCCTCTTATCGGAGCTCCTCTCCTAGAAATTCCAATTGATGATATACTTTGGTGTACAACATCCGAACTTTGTTGATCGCTGATCACCTTTTCTGCTTAGTTCCTGGTCCTTTAGTTCCTCTCGTGACCATAAGCTAGCCCCCATATCAGAGCCCCCTTCCCCGACGATTTCCAATTGGAGGTTTCAGTTTGATAACAACAGACATCCACCATTTTCCAAATGCCGATATGTGACGTCATCAATTCCACATCACCACCATGTGTCACCCTATGACTGGTGACATGTGTGACCCTTTTTCGGCCCTTTGAGACCACGGTAATGCCGAATCTTCCTGCCATGTGTCCACTGTATGATCATGTCATGATGACATCAATTGCCACATGGGCTATATCGGAACCAATCACTAATTGCCACTTTGGGAGGAGAGAGAACAGGTCTATCTTGGCTTGGTTTCGGGAGAAATTCCTTCATTATTCAGTTTTCAACCTTTCCCAACATTTTAACACTATAAGCCCATTTTATCGCAATCCAAACAATTACAAAACATGACTCCCCTACCTCCATTGTGAATCGCCAATTATCAACTTTTTCAACTGTCGACTAATCTGGAACCTCCAAGATGCGAGATCTGGAACCTCCGAGACGTGGGATTTGGAAACTCTGGGATGCAAGATGTGGAACCTCTCGAATGTGGGTTGCGGGGTACTTGGGATCTTTGATTGCCAAACGCCAACCCATCGCAATATCACATCTCTTAATATACAACCACCTTGCCATCTCTTGTAAATGTCGATTGTCGATTTCTGATATCCCTGCCCCTCCAAACCTCCAACTCCAGGATCTGGGATGAAAACTTAGGCATTATTTCTCTCTGCTTCTTCTTTGCAAAGGGGAACTCCGATTTTCTCTATCTTTTGAGTCTGGGATCCATCTGGGGATATCTATATCTCATTGGAAAGCTAATGCAAATCTCCATCTGATGGTTTCACTTGCAATATCAACTGAACCAAGAATCATAGATAAAAACCCCTCCCAACTTTGGACTGACTATCCTTCTGACACCAATGACTCTTTTGACCTGGAAAATCTTTGACCATTTGCAGACACTGATCAATGGCCTATTTTGACATTAAAATTTCATGGTAAGAGAATAAAAGCTTGATTCCTAGAATGCACTCTAACATCGGCTCCAATGGGGATGATAACTTATGAATGAGGTGACAAGAACAAAAGCAGACTAGTGGCCTATTCAAAACATTGGGAAATGGAGTCAAAATAAAAATTGAAAGCATGACATACTAACTGACTGACTGAAATAATTGAAATAAAATATAACTGTCTAAGTGATTGACTGAAATACTTATGGAAGCAGACCGTCAGGATCTTAGGGCCTTCACTCCAAGCTTCAAAGCCTAATGACAACTTCCCACACTTGCAATATTGAAAAGTAAAATTATATATACATTGGACTGTGAAATCAACTATAACTCAAAGAAGAAAATGTTTCAGTAGGATGCCATTGACAGGCCTCCTCCAAGTAACACTCTTGAAAAATCCTTTAGTAGGTAAGAATTGTTCCCATGAAATGAAGAAACCTTAAAAGCATCTTTCCACAAGTTGTCAAACTTTCCATGCATGCCCTTATCTTCATTTTGGGCATCCCATTTTAGCACCAAATCTTCAATCTGGAAATTAGCTGCTTTGGTTCTTTTGTAAAAAATCTTCTTGATTTTGTCCTGTATCAGTTGAGTATTTCCAAATACTTCTTCCCTTGACTATTGAAGTTGGATCATCTGATCGATTATCCTCTGTGTATCATTTTGCTCCACAACTACTTCTTGTTACAATTTCATCATAGGGACCCCAAGTGAAGAGGGAAGGATTGCATCAGTGCCATAAACAAGTTGAAATGGAGACATGCCTATTGACTTTTTGTTGCTTACCCGATCAACCCACAATGCATTCACCAGTTTCTTGTGCCAATTTCTTTTGTTCTCTTGTAACATTTTCTTAATAATGTTGACCAGGCTCTTATTGGATGATTCATCCAAACCATTACCCTGAGGATAATAGGTTGTGGAGTGGCCTAAAATAATGTTATACTTATGACAGAAATCTACCATCTTCTTTGATTTAAAAGCAGCTACATTGTCTGTAATGATTTCCATGGGAAATGAAAAGGAGAAAAAATATTAGTTTCTAGAAACTGAATGATCACTGAGTCTGTAGTCTTTCTGGTTAGAATTTCCTCGATCCATTTGGTAAAGTAATCAGTTGTTGTCAATATCCACTTGTGTTGTCCTAAAGAAGCAGGATGAATTTATCTGAAAAAATCTAGTCCCCATTGTTGGGATGGTGACTCGACTGATATAGGTTTCAAGGGTAGTGGGAGTAATTTCTTCCTTCACATACTTGGCACTCCCAACAACTAGAAACTCTTTTGTATACATCAGCGAACAAAATCAGCCAATAGAACCCATCCCTCAGGATCTTGTTTGCAATGGTTTTCCAAAACAAATGCCCACCTCAATCACCCTTATGAAATTCTTCCAGTCTTCTGAGCTTCATCTTCCAATAGACAGTTCAACAAAATTCAACCAAGATCCTTCCAATACAAACACTGATCTACAATACAAAACTTGATTGCTTTTAATTTCAAATTATAGCTTTGGTCTGAGTCAAACCTAGGGGTGCTTGTAGGTGCTGCAATACATACAGGATGTCTGCGTACCATGGAGAGACAACAAACCTTTTTGCAACTTATTGGATTGATCTCAACTCATCTTCTTTCGACAAGGCAGCTAATTTTTTTATCTCTAGGGCATGCAGATTTGACTCTGCCATCATTTTCGCCATCCCTTGTCCCTTGATCAACTTTGTGGGCTTGATTTCAATATCATACTCAAGTATGGCAATGATCCACTTTCCACACCGACCTTCTCTATCACTCTGTGTAAGAATGTCTTTGACAACAACACTTGGCACGTAAGCAATAACATGTGAATGTAAAATATACACTCGAAAATCCTTCAGAGCCTTCACCAAAGAAAATGCCTATTTCTCCATAATATTATACTTGAGAGAAACATCCCTGAGTGTTCTACTGAAAAATGCTATGGGTTTCTCTTCTCCCTGTTGATTCTTTTGCATCAAAACAATTGCAATACTATGCTCTGAGGCGAAAGAGAAAATAATAAAATCATGTGTGTAGTTTGGACTAAAAAGCACAGGGGCACGAGGCAACGTAGTTTTGAATTCATTAAAGGATCTTTTACTTTCTTGATCCCATTTTACTTCGCAGTCCCTTTTCAACATGTCCGTGATATTCCTCAAAAGCTCTGCCAGATTGGGAATAAACCTTCTTAAGAAATTTATTCTGCCCATAAAGGACTAAATCTCTTTCTTGTTTCTATGAATGTCCATCTTCTGAATGGCTGCAATTCTGTTCGGATCAATTTTAATACCATCTTTAGAAATAATATGGCCTAATATTTTACCTTCTTCCAACCGAAACAAACATTTTTTGGGGTTGAGTAATATGCCATATTTTCTACACTTTATGAAAACAGTCTTTAGGTGTTGCAAATGCTCCTCATCTAACTGGGAATAAATAGTGATATCATCCAGATATATCACCAGAAATTTGTCCTTCTCATATGCAAGTGCTAAGTCCATAGCTCGCTGAAAAGTCACACCTGCATTCATTAATCCGAAGGGCATTTTTTCATATTTGAAGGTCCCCCAAGGTGTAGTAAACGTAGTATTATCTTGATCTTCTGGGTGAACCAAAATTTGATTGGACCCTGAAAAACCATCTAAGAAACATATCCGCCTTGCACCCACCACTTTCTGAAGGATATGACCCATCTTGGGCAATAGGTAGTTTTCCTTGAGAGACACCTTGTTCAAGTTTATGAAATCTACACATAATCTAATTTCTCAAGTTTTCTTCTTGACTGGCTCTAAATTAGATAACCATTTTGAAAACCTAAGGGGTACAATGATTCCAAAATCTAATAATTTTCTCACCTCATTTTCATTAAAGGGCAACAAAACATGATTTGTCCTCCATAAATTCTATTTAAATGGCTTCGTATCCTCCTTGATCAGTATTATATGTTGGATGATGCTTCTATTGTACACCTTTAAATATCGATACCCCTAAGCAAAAACATCATAAAAATCTTTCAATAGGTCCAAATACTTCTACTTCATTTTTGGGCTTAGGGTCTTAGACAACTTGATCATCTTCGGCTGGTCCACTGTGCCTATATTACATTCCTCCACTCCAGCTTCAGTAGGCATCAACTTTGGCCTCTTGGAAACATCTTTATGGTCAAAGAGCTCCTCCAACAGTACCAGCCCCCTTGGAATAACATTATATTTGAGTTGCAACACCTTCAACTCTGCCCCATGTTTATCCAATTCTTCTTTAATATGATTTATGTAGCTCTTCTTTTTATCTTCCTCTAAATGATAGTCATTTCCAATCTTTAACTTGGCAAATTATTCTTTCATTAGTAATAAATTCTCTATTTGTTTATCATTCTCAAAAACCCACCAGTACTTCAAATTGTCTAGGACAGTGGGCCTATGTTTCACTTCAACCTTATACTTACCCTTCATATTTCTATAACTCTCAAAATCAGAGGCCTATGTGGCTAAGGCGTCTGCAACTACATTCTCTTTTCTAGGAACAACTGAAAAACTATATTCAGAAAAAATTTGCAAGCAATCTATAACAACATTGCGGTATACACACATCTGGGGGCATTTTTTCTGATACTCGCCTCTGACCTGCCTGATGACCAACTCTAAATCCCCGTAAACAACTATCCTTTTGGCTCCTGATTTCCTCAAAGACTACAAAACTAAAAGGAGTGCTTCACTCTCCACCACATTATTGGTGCAGTCGAAAACCAACTTGTATGAAAGGAGCCTGGTTTTTTCGACTACCGAGTTGACTATCCATACACCAACACCCACATCTTCTCTTCTTGCTACTTCATCAAAGTGCATGGTCAAGAGGTGTTGTTTGGGTTCTTCTTCCTTCAAATATTCAACTTCTTCTTGAACCATTTTGCGGCTCTATTTTTCAACTTGCTCGCTGATCTATTTTACATTATCTTCGTCTACCTAAGATAAAAAAATTATAATTTTCTCTTCTACATCGAAACAACTAGAATGAAATAAAATAAAAGAATCTAAATCTGAATGAACAACATATACCAGATGATTTGTAGGCTTCTCCTTGCTATTGATCATATATTTCATGAGTGATTATATGTAAAAAATCCCTGTTTGATCACCAAATACTGAGACGGTGATGTAAGACATATAAGTCTGCATTGCACCATGTAGCTTCGCTATCCACGACCTTGATAAGAGCATACCATATTTAGGAGGTATGTATGCTACAATGATTTCCATCACCATACTCTTGGAAGGAATCTGAGTTAAAGAGACTGCCAAATCCTTGATCAATCCCAGGAACTTCACCTTGCTAGAATCAAAAGAATACAGGTCTTTGTAAGGCCTAGTGATATCAAGTCCCAACCTCTCCATAATCACTTTCGGAATAAAATTGTGTGAATCCCTGGAATCCAACATAACATTGTGCAATATTTGATCATGCAAATTCAAACTAACATAAAAAGGAGGCACATCCCCATCCTTGCTTCTGTCATCAATCCTTGGCCCAAAAATGATAGTTAGATGATCATCATCTATATTGATAGTATCAGAGGTTTTATCAATTCTCAATGCCTTTATAATTTGGGCTTTGTATTGATCATTTTTCAACAATTCACCAAGGGGAATGGAGATTTTCAACTTTGCAAGATAAGTCTCAAAATTAGAAGGATTTGGTTCTTTCTTTACCTCTTTTTGAACAACATATTTCTTGTTTGCAACCTCCTTTGGAGGATTCTCTTTCCTCTGCAAGGTTTGATCAGGGGATCTTTCTTTTGACTACTGTTACTAGGAACATATTTCTTGACACTGCTGGCTAGCACATCTTTCTTTGTTGCATTATTTCCAGCATCTTTCTTCGCACTACTTCCCACATTTCTGCTCCTTAGATTGTATTGTCTTTGGACCTGCATGATGGCGTTTTGATACCCCTTTCTGTACTCTTTGGATTCAACCATCATCATGTCATTTTGGGACGACACAAGCAACATTTCTTCCTCTTTTGTCATAAGATTTTCACACTTCTCTTTTTCTTGTTCCTCCTCCTCGATCACATACAAAGTCTCTTGTTCATCACTAAAGCAAAATATTTTCTCCTCTGGTGATTGTTCATATTCCTCATCCTGATCCTGAGCATAATTATGTTGGAATGGTGGCTTGATTTGTTGCTGTGATTCTGCTCCCTCGAGTTGTTTTACATCTATGGCTGTCTCTAGAAATTAGGATTCCAGATTCGGGGACCATTTTTAGGCTCTCAAATAGCAACCCGATCGGTTAATGCCATATTTTCCATCATCTTCTCCATTGTTTTGACCAAGGTGTCAAACTTTGCATCAGAGGAAGAAGCAGGCTCTTCTTTTATAGTTACTTTCCTTTCCGACTTCATTTTGGAATTCTTCACCAACTACACTGACTAACTGACTGCAACATTCTGCATGTCTTTTAGTGTTGGTGGATTTCTCTCCCTGAGTTGGTATGCCATCTGAGAATCAAAAGCATTAGGATAATGGAGCAAGGCTAGTCCAGGAGGAGGCTTTATGTCAGTAGGTATGGAATTATACACCTTATTGAAATGTTCTTAGAAATATTGGATTGTTTCTCCAGGTTTCCTTTTCAGCTTATCATACTCATCAAGGATATGTAGCAGATTCGTTTTCTCCCCCCATCTAGAAAGGAAGGCATCCTCCATTTCTTGAAAAATAGCAAGGTTTCCAACACGAATGGTTTTGAACCACTTCTTGACTTCACCAAAGAAACTTTGAGCAAATAGTCTCATTCTAACATCTTCCTTATCTACTTCCTCTAGGTCTGCAAAATCATTCACCTTATCCACAAGTTGTTGAGCAGTGATCTCTCCTGTACAATAATAATGGGGAAGTCTCTGGCCATAACTCTTGGGTAAATCATGCAACTAAGCGGGCATAGCTAGAGGGGCATATCTTGTTGCCATAAATACTGCTTGGATAACAAAGGAGATTGCTGATGATGTAAATGGAATGGAGGAGGATGGAATAGCTTGGTGGATGGATGCTACAACAGATGATGTAGGAACAAGAGGTGGTGTAGGAATGACAAAAGATGCAACAAATGTACTTAAATTTAAATTGATAGGAGTTGACAATATAATAGGGGCTGCAGTTTGTGAATGAACTATTTTTTGAGAAAAGGCTCTCTTAGTAGTGTGCTGGACTTTAATAACTAGACCTTTGGGCTTACTGAATTGTTGTAATATATTTCTACTAAGATTTGTTTCCGGAAGAGGGATGTGAGGACTAACAACAAATGAATTCACCAAAGCTTCGGGAATACAAGATTTAAATCTAGTTCTGGACAGAGGAGCCTCAAAAGAAAGATGTAATTTATCATCTATAGCAGAAATTTCTAGCAAAGAAGAAGATCTCTCCAAAGGGATATTACTTGCTTGAATCTCCACAAAATTTCTTTCCTTCCTAAGCAGTCTTTCAGGATCATTCACAACCACAGGAAGGTTTGGATCAAGTTTTCACCTAGTATACCTCTTAGAAGCCATATTTGCTTGCGTAGTTTTGCATGCAGCCAACTTCAACACAAAATTGGGTGATCTTGAATGTCACATCCTATGAATACCTAGCAACCTGTCACCTACAGGACTAGGATGAAACTCTCAAAACAATATAACTTACCAGGGAAAATTCAACTCTCATTCCTTGGCAACAACACCAAAATGTTAGCACTCCGTAATTTCCTTTGGCTGTAGGAAGGAAACCCAAAGGTAGCTACAAACCACTTGTAAGCTAGAATCTAGCCCTTCTAGCTTTAGAGAGGGCTCTCTCTATATGATTTCAATCAATGAATTGACTGAGTAATTTGGATTTTAGGCTAGCTATGATGATCAAAGGATAACTTTAAGTGGTGGCTTGAAGGTAAATGAAGGAAGGAAAACCCTCTTTGAACAGGTTCATCTTTTGTAATGATTCAAATGAATAAGGGATGGTGATGATATCTTGAGCAAGGGAAAGGTAGAAAGCTCTGTTGGTAATTAACAAATTTCATTGTAGTAATGGATGAATATAAAATCAGAGATGACAAGCTGAGCATCAAACTGGGATGAATTCAAATTTCCTTTAGAAGAATAAGAGATACATAAATGTTCAGTAGATACAAAGCAAAGCACAAGGTGAATTCTGCAAATTCTCTTATCTGAGCATGAAGAACTATCTTAGTACTACAGAAACAAAATTAATAATAATAATGACAGAGATAACACACATACCAACATAAATATGACACAAGAATCCCTAGCAAAATAGCCTCAACCTTATTCTATTCACTTGAAAATACAAAACAATCTCTCTTCCAACACTAATCAATCCATAACCAACCAACCCCTACTACATTGCACTTCATTATCTTAAATAGGCTTACAATGTGAAATATTCTATGACCATATTCAATGAATGAGTTATCTATTCAAAACAAATGGAAACTCAAGACAACAAAAATTAGTGTTTACATCCAAAACCAGAAACATCAATTCAAAATGGTGCCCGTGGGAAAAAAAACTACAACACTCTGCCATCATGCTAAAAAACTTGTTAGAAACAACATAAAATCTCCAGATGCCTTGGTTCATTTATTTCCTTCTTTGTTAGCTCTTCAAACTTATCAAGTCCCTGTCCTTGAGTTTATCAGGTCCCTCCGTCATTTGAATGAAAATGAGGAAACAACAACTCCCCTATTCTGCGCTGCAATGATATGGTAATTCTTATCGGCTTGTTTAGCATATTTCTTTCTTTTCTATGACCAAAGGGAATATCAGGGCCAATACATTGGCACTTTAACAAATTAGAGTTTCTCACTTGAGGATTGTGCAAGGATGGAGATTTTGTGATCTACCTAGCCACTAAGGCTTAGGGAGAATCCTTTATGATCAAAGCCTTAGAGCTTAGGGCGAAACCTTTTTTAAGGGGCTAAAAGATTTGGTTGGGACGGGGGCCGATTCTTTGTATTATCACCATATGGGACCAAAACATATGCACATGGGCCTTTTGAATATTGGAACTTCGAGGATCGACGATTTTAAAATGGTTACACACTTTGAAACTTGCGATCTCCGACCCATGACGTGGCCTTGCCCATGTGAAAATGGTATGAAGGAGGGCTCATGCCTTGTTTTAACATTTAAATCCTTTGTAAATCTATTTTCCGCCCAAAATTTGATTTAAACACAAAAACACATATATTCACTCCTTTTTGTCGCTATGCGCCTTGTGCCTATAACTCCTGGTCTCTTTGAACTCTTCATGTGACGATATTCAACCCTCTTATTAGAGCTCCTCTCCCGGAAATTCCAATCAGTAGTATACTTTGGTGTACAACATCCCAACTTCGCCAATCGCCGATCACCTTTTTAGCATAGTGTCTGGTCATTTTGTTCCTCACGTGACCATAAGCCAGGCCCTGTATCAGAGCCCCCTTCCTTAATGATTTCCAATCGAATATTTCACTTTTATGCACAACACACATCCGTCGATTTCCAAGTGGTCGATACGTGAAGTCATCAATGCCACATCACCACCATGTCATTTCCACATGCCAGCCCGTGAGTGGTGACACGTGTCACCCTTTTTCGGCCCTTTGAGACCCTGAAAGTGCCGAATTTGTCTACCATGTATCCACTGTACGGTCATGTCATGATGACGTCAACCACCATGTGGGCCATATCAGAACCAATCACTGACTGCCATGTGTACCTTTGGGAGGAGAGAGAAAAGGCTCAGACTGGACTGGTTTTGGGAGAAATTCCTTTGTTATTTGGTTTTCGGCCTCTCCCAACATTTTAACATTAGAAGCCCATTTTATCGCATTCCCGACAATTACAAAATGTGACCACCCTACCTTGATTGCGAATCGTCGATTGCTGACCCTGCCAACTGCCGACTGATCTGGAACCTCCGGGATGCAGGATTTGGGACCTATGGGATGTGGGATGTGGAACCTCTGGGATGCGGGATTTGGAACCTCTCGGATGTGGGATCTAGGACCTCCGAGACATGGGATGTGGAACCTCCAGGATGCGAGATGTGGAACCTCCGGGATGTGGGTTGCGAGGTGCTTGGGACCTCTGATTGCATAACACCAATCCGTCGCAATCCCGCATCTGACATCTCTTAATATGCAGCCACCTTGCCATCCCTAGTAGACGCCGATTGTCGATCTTTGATATGCCCGCCTCTCCGAACCTCTGACTTGCGGGATCTCGGATCAATGCTTAGGCATTTTTCTCTCTGCCTCTATTTTGAAAAAGGGAACTCCGATTTCCTCTATCTTTTGATTCTGTGATCCATTGTTGGCTTGAGGGGGCCTAACCCAGGTTCAGAGTTAATTAGCCAAACAAATCCCTACATTACTGGCCCTTTCGGCATCAGCCCGCGGTGTGCGGACTGAAGTCTCACCTAAAGCAGTATGGGGGGATGCTGGAACCAAGTTTCTACACCTTGGAGATGTCTAAGGGGTCAATTTAATCCAACTGTGCCTACCTTCACGCAGGTCGCTTCGCGCACTGTCCTGACCTGCGAGACCTTCGCGATTTGTTAGGATCGCCTTTCACGCAGCCCTAACCAGGGGCTGAGATGCTTTCGCACTGCTAGGGCAATGATCTGCGCTATTTCCCCAAGTTACACCACGTATCTTACTTATCTTCTTACAATTGTTAGTTAACTTCGCGTAAACAAATACCTTATCTCACATTTACTTAATCAACACAATCAGATATGTTCATGCACCATATAGACAACAAAAATGCAATTTATACCCAATATATTCGATACAAAAAACAAGAAATAAATACACAAAATTGATGTAAAACTTCTCTTTATTAATGCTTCAACAGTTACAAACTTGACTCACCCTACACACTCAGCTTAGGTAAGTGCTCAAACAATGCCTTCGACTTCAAAAGATTGAACAAATCAGAGTTCATGAATCTCTGGGCGCACAATATCTTAATTCTCAAATTGTCAAGTTTTGTTTGCTGGGCAACCCTTTGCACTTTATAACGCCTTTTGAATTTGAATTTGACCATTCCCCCCACTTTCGGTCCATTAATGCTCCCTTGGCGGCAAATTTTCCCAAATCTAGCCCATAAAGTTTGCCTTAAATTCCTGTTGCCTGCTCCATTTGGTCTCAAACCAAGCATCACATCATGAATAGTGACTATAACAGTCACTTTCCAGCCAATCCACGTGGCAGCACAGCTACCCTTGCGCTATCGCGGACCCTGTGACACCTTACTACTGCGCGCAGTCCTGACATCGCATAGCTCTCGGGCAGAGTAGTTTATAGTCCTACACCTCCTTTCAGCTGTCTGGAGTGCTAAGACTATGCTTCCCGTGGCTAGTCAGATGTCTGGGCCACCTGTGTAAGGCTTCATCTGACTACCGTTTACTTTTCCTAATAAGAGTTCACCATTTAACTTCTCCAACTACACCGTGCCACCATTTGTGATTTCCTTAATAACATATGGTCCCATCCCCATCCAACAAACTGAGAAACTCTCAGCAGTGGTCCCCAAGTTTGTTAATGTAATCAAGCTCATCCTGCTCTATTACTACGGTATTTCTATCAAGAAAGTCCTTCTTTATTCCTTCCTCAAGCTTCTTGACTTCCGCTTCCGCCATGGCGCTTTTCTCCCTCAACCGAACTCTTTCATTCATGAGTTCTTGGAGCCTAAGATCACCCTGCTGGATCTCTTCATTGAGTCCCAACCATTCGTCTTCGAGCTCTTCCAACAGCGCGAGCCTTTCTTCCAGGGCTCCGCAGTCCGTTACCCCTACGAGCACCACTATGCACAGACTAGACATGATAGATTCCATAGGCATTATGGCTTCTACTGCATCGACCAACCGAAAAGGCATTTGTCCGAGTACGCGTAGGTCCCAACCACTTCGCTGTGTGTTGCATACCTTGTTCAGCGTGTTGCACACCTTGTCAAATGCTTCCGCGTGGATAACCTTCTGCGTGATTGTTCTTCCCACATGCTGTCTGTCCAACCTTAAGAGCCCACTGCACATCTGTCTCCCCAACACACGCTTATTGACCATACCTCTCAATGCAGAGTTCATGTGCATCTGCATAGGTTGTTTTCCACATGCCGGCATCCACCTGGCTAGATGTGCGCACAGATTATCCTGCCCATTGTATTTATCTGTCAATCACACTCTAGGCTTCCCAAACCATGTGTGCATCATCCTTCTACATTCGCGCCAGTCATCAAAGCTTCCTTTGTGTGTACCCCACCACCTCGCGGGCGTAGCGCACAGTACCCAATTCAAAGCCTGGAAGCGTTGCTTTTTCGGCACTTCTCTTTCAAATCTATCTAAGAAGGCATCTACCTCACTTATCCCATCATAAGTAGGTAGGTCTCTTACTTCTGTTGATATGCAACGCAGCAAACTTGTCATCATATTACAATTCAGTGTAGTCACCTCATGTAACCGATTCTGCCATTGCTTCGTTTCCTCATCCTCATCCAAAGTATAGGAGCTCTCGTGCTCCCATGCAAGCCACCCATCTGTAGTGTTGGGTGTGGAGCATGATTATCATCCTAATTTAGAGGTCTTTATTTCAGTCGGATGTATACCCTAGGAAGATTGTAGACCCCTCCATGCGGGGGGGGCGGTGGGGGTGCAGAGGGGACTTGTAAAACAGATGTAAAATTGCTTTGTAAAGGTATAGTAATTTCAAGTCAATCTGGGCCGTTCATTAGGCGGATGATCTGACAGTAGAATTTAGTTTAGGGTTTTTTGCCCTAGAAGGAAACTGCTCTCTTTGTATGAGGGTATTGTATTGAGGCTGTGGAATATGTATGTTTATTCTCAGAGCGAGAAACAGAGAGGTGAGACTGTGAGAGAAAACAGAGGATATTATAGCAGATCTACTGTAGGTTGTGTCTCTTCATTTTGCTGGATAATAGAAAGGAAGGACTGGCTGTTTGGGGTGGATGTAGCCCAAACTGGGTGAACCACGTATATCTGTGTCTTTCTGGTTTTATGTATTTGTGTTTTTCTGCATATTATATGTCTTGCATTTCTTTGTCGTATATAATATTTTTCTAACAACTGGTATCAGAGCCGAAGGTCTATTTGGCTGATAAAATTGTAGGAAAGAAGGGTTTCTCATTCGAGTGGGAGCAATGGCGGAAGATGGTAAGTTTAGGGCCGAGAAATTTAACGGCCAAAACTTCCCACTGTGGAAGATGGAGATGGAAGATTATCTGTATCAGAAAGATCTATACCTACCATTGAGCGAAAAAACAAAGAAGCCGACGACTATGACAGATGAAGAATGGAACATTCTCAATAGAAAGGCACTCGGAATAGTACGGTTGTGCCTCGTAGCGTCGGTCACCTTCAACATTTCAGAAGAAACAACGATAGAGGGTTTGATTTAGGCCTTGGAAAAACTATATGAAAAACCCTCGGCCTCAAATAAGGTATTTCTTATGAAACGGTTATTTAATATGAAGATGTCGGAAGGTGGATCTGTTGCAGACCATTTAAATGATTTTAATACAGTTACAAGTCAGTTAACTTTTGTAGGGGTAAACTGTTAGGCCCCTATACTATTAGTGTAACCCCTTATTGTTATTAGTACAACCCACTTATTATATTGATGTACCCATGTAGTGCCCATATTGTTACTATTGTGCCCCATAGAAGCCCACTATTGTTATTATTGTGCCCTTACATTATTATTATTATGTCGGCTCTGATTATGTTATGACCCCTTAGACTCCTATATATAGAAAGGAGGTCTTTTCATTTGTATCATCCAAGAATTGTTCATTTATGTAATGTAAAGGAGGTTGCCCCCTCGAAGAGGCTGAATTCTAAGGCGTTGATCTATCTTTTCTATCTTTTCTTGAGTTGGTTTCATAACATTTGGTATCAGAGCTTTGGATTCTATGGTTTCACTGCTCCAAATAGGTCATCGTGGAATTTTCACTATAACTTTTTTTCTGCAATGTTTCAGAAGCTAAAAAAAAAACCCATTTGAGAAGACATCACGCTAAAACTCAAATCCGAATTTCAGAGCTTTTCGCGCTATGGAGATATGATCCGAGGAAGTTGGTCTTTTTGCAGACTCTTGAATTACATTCCAAACAGGTGACCTGGGGAAAATCGTCATAACTTTCTCTCTGAGAATCAGATTGAAATTTCGTAAGAAGGTACAGAAAGATGACGGACTGTAGTTTCTTGTAGATATTTTTCAGAGCCAAAGATCGAAATAGTGACACGTGGCACTTCATACAAGTTCACTCTTCTGGAAAGGTCTATAATCAAGTCATCTTGGGAGATTGTGCATAACTCTTTCTTGGAGAATCCAATTCTGATCAGACTAGTGGCATTGGAAAGAGGACATAGAACGCTATTACAAGTCACAACTTCAGAACTTAAAGATCTGAAAGTACAAAGTTACAGTCGTTTCAAGATTGAGCTCCTAAAATCAAGAAAAAGCAATATGAGGAAGTTTGATGGCAAGGATCCGATAAATTGGATACTTCAGATGGAGCAATATTTTGATCTACATGGTGTACCACTGTTACAAAAGGTATGTATTGCATCTTCATATTTAGAATCAGATCAATTTTTATGGTATGAAGGGATTTGTTCTCGTAAACAACTTGTTACATGGTCAATTTTCACGGAGGAAATGATAGCACATTATGAGGATACAAAGAGCAACACCTTCTTTAGAGCAACACCACAACAATTGGAAAGAGTAAAAGGGATTTGTGACATAGTGGAAAGAAAAATTATGGAAACCAGGAAGCATACCCCTCACAACTATAAAGATGGAAGTGTTGTTTCTCCTAGCCTTCCACAACCTATAAGGGTTACACCACAACAATTGGAAGAAAAAAGAGAAAAAGGGCTTTGTTACAATTGTGATAGCAAATGCACTAAAGGTCATAAGTGTACTGAGAAGAAATTATTTTACATAGAATATGAAGAGGAGGAAGAAAAGGATCAAGAAACATCAAAAGAAGAAGATATACGCTAGGACCCCACCCTAGAGAAAGAAGAAATGAATCAGACCATATCTTGTAAAGCATTTTCAAGAATTACCACTTCTCAAACTTTCAAGATAGAAGGACATATCAAGAAGAAAAAGGTGCAAGAAGTGAAAGATCACATCGAGAAAGAAGAAATGAATCCAACCATTTCTTGTAATTCATTGGTCGAAATTACCACTCCTCAAACTATCAAGATAGAAGGACATATCAAGAAGAAAAATGTTCAAGAAGTGAAAGATGACATTGAGCATCAAGAAATGAATCCAACCATATCTTGTAAAGGATTGGAAGAAATTACCACTCCTCAAACTCTAGAGATAGAAGGACATATCAAGAAGAAAAAGGTTCAAGTAGTTAAAGATCACATCGAGCATCAACAACAAGTTCTCCAAATTTTAAAGGATAACGCCACTTCGATGCAAAATCAAACGAAACAACAGGTAGATCAACATCGTAGTGAAAAATGTTTTGATGTAGGTGACTGGGTATTTTTACTGCCACATCTCAGGCAAGCTATTTATGAAAAGGAAATGTTGGCAATACTACATGTACTTAAAAAATGGCGACCTTACCAAATGGGAAGACTCTTCAAGGATGAGGATGTGGAAGCATTGTTTTGTGCTATTTCTGTTATCCAACCAGATTGGATAAACGAAGCAAGGGATGAATGAAAGAAGGACAAAGAAGTATGGCCACTTATTCAAAAGTCGTAAAAGATCCCAATTCAAACAATATTGCCAGAAATTGAAGAGGAAGGAAAAATCATATTGGAACGTGAAGCAGTCACAGAAACAAGAACCTGATAGCTACGAAATCGATCAATTTCAGAGTATCTCATTAAGTGGAAGAACTTACTCGCTGAAGATTCCACATGGGAGGACAAGAATTTTAAACAGAAGCATCAATAACTACTCAAGCATTGAGAACAACGCTTTTTGAAGGAGAGGGGCATGTTAGGCCCCTATATTACTAGTGTAACCCCTTATTGTTATTAGTACAACCCACTTATTATATTGATGTACCCATGTAGTGCCCATATTGTTACTATTGTGCCCCATAGAAGCCCACTATTGTTATTATTGTGCCCTTACATTATTATTGTTATATCGGCTCTGATTATGTTATGACCCCTTAGACTCCTATATATAGAAAGGAGGTCTTTTCATTTGTATCATCGAAGAATTGTTCATTTGTGTAATGTAAAGGAGGTTTCCCCCTCAAAGAGGCTAAATTCTAAGGCATTGATCTCTCTTTTCTATCTTTTTGTGAGCTGGTTTCATAACATAAACTTTGATGATGAAGTTAGAGCTCTTTTATTCTTGTGCTTATTGCCAGAAAGTTGGAATGGTTTAGTAATGGCCATTAGTAACTCTGTTTCTGGATCTAGTACTTTAAAGTTTGATGATGTTTTTGGTGCTATCTTTAGCGAGGAACTGCGATGGAAAAGCTCCCGTGAGACATCGGGTAATGCTTTGAGTGCAGAGTCTAGGAGAAGAAAAATGGAAAGAGGAAAGATCTCAAGATATTGCAGTAAATCAAGGAAAGGCAGATTCAAGTCTAGATCGGGGATAGTGTGCTGGAAATGCAGAAAGAAATGACACCTAAAGAAAGACTGTAGATCTCGGAAGGGAAAAGAAGGAGATGCACAACAAGAAAACAATCATGAAGCAAATGTGACATGTGAGTTGTTAAAAGATGCTTTGATTCATTCTTTCGAAAATATTACTAATTCCACGGTGGTAGATTCAGGGGCCTCATTCCATGCCACACCTGATAAGAAATATTTTCATGACTATGTTCAAGGAGATTTTGGAAAAGTCCGTTTGGGTGATGATAAACCCTGTAAAATTGTTGGAATGGGTAAGGTTCTTGTAAAATAGCAAAATGGAAACCAATGGCTACTAAAGGAGGTAAGGCATGTTCCAGATATGAAGAAAAATCTGATTTTGATAGGGCAGCTAGGTAGTGAAGGTTGTGTGACAACTTTCACAGATAAAGCTTGGAAGGTCACCAAAGGAGCCCTGGTAATAGCAAAAGGCGAAAAGGCGGGTACATTGTATTTATGCAATGGTATTTCTAACTCTATTAATGATTTAACTTCGAAAGGAGCAAATGCAGCATTATGGCATCATTGGCTTGGACACATGAGTGATAAGGGGATGAAGATTCTTCACTCAAGGAATTTATTGCCAGGTTTGAAGAATGTTGATTTGAACTTCTGTGAGAATTGCATTTTTGGAAAACAGAAGAGAGTTAGATTTCTCAGAGTTGGGAAAGAAAAGAAGAGCGAAAAATTAGAGCTTATGCATACAAATGTATGGGTACCTGCTTAAGTATCATCTCTCGGTGGCTCTCATTATTATGTTACTTTTATTGATGATGCAACTAGAAAAACATGGATTTATTATATTCAGAATAAATCTGATGTATTTGATACTTTCAAGAAATGGAAAGCTTTGGTTGAGATTGAGACAGGAAAGAAATTGAAGTGTCTCAGATCAGACAATGGAGGTGAATATTGCAGCAAAGAGTTTGATAGGTACTGTTTAGAGCATGGAATTCGCAGAGAGAAGATAGTTCCAAGAACACCACAAGAAATGGTGTGTCAGAAAGGATGAACAGAATAATCATGGAGCGTGTAAGGTGCATGAGATTGCATGCAGGATTGCCTTTACAATTTTGGGCAGATGCTGTAGATACTGTTGTTTGTCTAATAAACAGAGGGCCTTCAAGTTCCTTAGATGGTGGTATTCGAGAGGAAGCATGGACAGGTAAAAAGGTAAACTACTCCTTTTTAAAGCCGTTTGGTTGTGAGGCCTTTTTCCATATTAATAAAGAAAATAGAAAAAAGATTGAGGCAAAATCAAAGAAATGTACCTTTATTGGATATGGTGTTAATGATTTTGGTTATTGCTTATATGATTATGAAAATCATAAAATCATTAGGAGCAGAGATGTAATAATCAATGAAAAGGTCTTGTATAAGAATCAGTTGCAGGAAAAGAAACAGGGAAAAGAAAACAAGGAATACACAATTCTTGATGGGATCACTGAAAAAGTAAAGGTGCCTGAAAATAATAATAATCAACAACCACAACAACTGCAACCACCACAACAGCAACATGCACCCCAAACACTTGAAAGTGGTGTTAGAAAATATACCAGGATAAGTATACCCCCTGAATGATACTCTCCTTCATTATATTATTTATTGTTGATTGATTCTGGTGAACCCGAATGTTATGAAGAAGCAATGCAGATTGAAAGCATGAAGAAGTGGGAGCTGGCCATGGAAGAAGAGATGGACTCCTTAATGCATAACTAGACTTGGGACTTAGTCAGGTTGCCTGCAGGTAAAACTACACTGCAGAATAAATGGGTTTACAAGCTGAAGGAAGAAGATGGAGGAAAACAAAGGTACAAAGCTAGATTTGTGGTGAAGGGGTTTGCACAGAAGAAAGATATTGATTTTGATGAAATATTTTCTCCTGTTGTTAAAATGACTTCAATCAGAACTATTTTAAGTCTAGTAGCAATTGAAGATTTGCATCTTGAGCAGTTAGATGTAAAGACAACCTTTCTCCATGGGGATTTGGAGGAAGAGATATATATGCAGCAACTACAAGGATATGAGGTAAAAGGGAAGGAGAAACTAGTGTGCAGGTTGAAGAAGAGCTTTTATGGCTTAAAACTGGCTCCAAGGAAGTGGTATCTAAAATTTGACAAGTTTATGTCTGAACAAGGTTATACTAGATGTCACTCTGATCATTGTGTTTCTTTGAAAGAGCAAAATGATGGCAGCTATATTATATTGTTATTGTATGTAGATGACATGCTTGTTGCAGGGTCTAACATGTAGGAAATAAATGTGCTAAAAAGAAAATTGGCAAATTCATTTGCAATGAAGGATTTGGGAGCTGCAAAACAAATCCTTGGTATGAGAATAACTAGAGACAGGAAAAATTGCAAATTAACATTGTCTTAGAATGAGTACATACAAAAGGTGTTGAAAAGATTTAATATGCACAATGAAAAACCAATTAGTACACTTTTTGCAAGCCATTTCAAACTTAGTAAGGAGATGTGCCCATAGACCCAAGAAGACATGGATTATATGTCTAAAGTTCCATATGCATCAGTAGTTGGAAGCTTAATGTATGCAATGGTTTGCACAAGGCTTGATATTGCACATGCAGTGGGAGTTGTAAGCAGGTACATGAACAATCCATGAAAAGAACATTAGATGGTACTAAAATGGATTCTCAGATATTTGAGAGGTACCACAAATCAAGCATTATGCTTTGGTGGTTCAAACATTTCTTTATAGGGATATGTTGATGCAGATATGGCAGGTGACAGAGATAACAGGAGGAGCACTACAGGATATGTATTTATTGTAGGTGGAATAGCTGTCAATTGGATTTCAAAAATTCAAAGTGTTGTTGCACTTTCAACAACAAAAGCAGAGTATGTTGCTGCTACAAAGGCTAGTAAAGAAATGATTTGGTTACAAAGGTTTATGGATGAGTTGGGTAAGGAGCATGATATGGGCATGATATATAGTGATAACCAAAGTGCCATTCATCTTGCAAAGAACTCAACATTTCATTCCAGGACTAAACACATATAATTCAAGTACCACTTCATACGATCAGTGTTGGAAGATGCAGAGTTGAAGCTGGAAAAGATACACACTAGCCAAAATCCTGCAGATATGCTAACAAAAGTTGTAACCAGGGAGAAACTGAGAATATGCTCAGTTTCAATTGGTCTTCAAGGTTGACGATGAAGATGGGAAACAGCTAGGTCCAAAGAGGAGTCATTGTCTAGCAAATGAAGCAGTGGTGGAGTTGCTACAATCATTCTCCAAGTGGGAGATTGTTGGGTGTGGAGCATGATTATCATCCTAATTTAGAGGTATTTGTTTCAACCGGATGTATACCCCAGGAAGATTGTACATCCCTCCATGCGGGGGGGTGCAAGGGGGACTTGTCCCCCCCGTGAGGGTTCGGGGGGGGCCATCCCCCCGGTTGGGGGGTCTGAGGGCCAGCGGTCCCTGGCGGGGGTTTCGGGGGTAGCGCCCCCGAATCTAAAAAATAGATGTAAAATTGCCTTGTAAAAGTATAGTAATTTCTAATCAATCTGGGCCGTTCATTAGGCGGATGATCTGACAGTAGAATTTATGTTTAGTTTAGGGTTTTTTGCCCTAGAATGCAACCCATCTCTTTGTATGAGGGTATTGTATTGAGGCTATGGAATATATATGTGTATTCTCAGAGCGAGAAACAGAGAGGTGAGACTGTGAGAGAAAACAGAGGATATTACAATGGATCTGCTGCAGGTTGTGTCTCTTCATTTTGCTGGATAATAGAAAGGAAGGACTGGCTGTTCGGGGTGGACGTAGCCCAAACTGGGTGAACCACGTATATCTGTGTCTCTCTGGTTTTATGTGTTTGTGTTTTTCTGCATATTATATGTCTTGCATTTCTCTGTCATATATAATATTTTTCTAACACGTAGTGGGATTCACCTAGTCTTGGTTTCGTGTTTTTATCTTATAGATGTAGTCCAAATCATCATCGCTTTCATAGCCGTGTACCAGCTCTGTGTAGCGCGATCCTTCAACAGGATCCAGAGGTATAAGTATGCGTAGAGACTTCTTCTCAAAAATCATCTTATGCTTCTTCAGATTAATCACCCCATTCATGTCAGTGACCCAATCAATTCCTAAGAGCGCGGGGTAGGGATTGCTTTCATCAACAATCTCTATCACTTCAAATTCTGCTAGTGCACTCACTCCCTCAATATCCACAGTGATTCCCTGCAATTACTCCATGGGTATTATTTTTTGCTGGTTCACCATTCGTAGCTGAATAGGAGACCACTGTAGCATAGGCCTCCCCATGCGCTCCCATGTCTGCTTCAGCAGAACATTCGCGTCTGATCCTAAATCCATAATGACTTGGTCCATCTCATATTCTCCAATTTGCGCGGTTAGCTTCATTTCTCTTCTTGTCCTCGTCTTATGCTTTCCAATCTTCAAGACTACACGTGGTTCTCCTGGCGCGGTCCCAATGCATCTATTAATGAGTTCCTGTAATCCCTTTACAGCCTTACTGTCGCACGTTAACTTCATGCATGTTTCTAGGAACATCGTAAGCATAGATGGGTCCATCTCCGGCTTTGGTTTATCCTTGTTTCCTGAAGTGGAGGCATCAATGAAGCTCTTCTCAGCTTCCATGAAGGTTTTTCGAGCGCGCTCCAAATCAAACTCCGCTTATTTTGCCGGAGCTTCGTGAACCCAAGTACTATCTTTTGGTTGTTTTCCCTTATCATCTCCTATCGCGATTTCACTTCAGAGCACAATGTTCACATTTGGATCTTCTTCACGTGGCTCATACCTCATCATTTGCAAGTTCTAAGTCGGGGGAGGTGGTAGCGCTCCTTTGTCACGTATCCTAGCTATCAGCGTAGGACAATCTTTTGTCTCATGATCAAACAAGGTGCAATATAAACACGACGACCGCGTCAGATTCATACAATCGCGGGCATAATGTCCTGGCCCTCCGCAATTATAGCATATCAACTAACCGCGACCTCTTCCAGGTCCTCCTCTACCTCAGCCTTGTCCACGCCCCTGAAATCCAGTTCGTGCCACTCCTGCATTCTGGTCTAGGAGCCGTGATTCGGCTTGAACTCTGTAGGTGGGAGTTCTATCCATCATCAACTCATAGCTCCTACAAGTGCACTCCTTGTGTCCCACCGACCTACAAAAGTTACAGGATAATTGCTGCGAATTTTGTGTATACTTTTGTAACAAATGACAGTTGTTCGTAGCATGTTTTCTACCTATTTGGCAAATCACGCACCACAAGGCAGGTGCCGCGCTAGGTCCTACTTATGCTTCTAGCCTTAACGGCATCGGTCCTCCTCCCACGAGGTAATTTGCGAAAACCGGGTAGTGGTCCTTATCATGACTCTGACCCTTGCATTTTATGCACCGCACCTCTTTGCACACTTCTGGTCGAGCTGTTCTGCCCTGTTTCAGACTCTGCATCTCCAAGCATAAATTTTTCAATTGCGCTTGGATCTATTGAACTCCCAAGTTAGGATCTTGCATTGGGGTCTCAAGAAGCCTCATAGTGATCTCTAAGGCCTCTGCCTGAGTCGTTAACTTTTGCTGCAATAACGTGCTCCTTAAATGTGGCATTAACGATGCTACAAACCATTTGTGATGTTGTCCATCCGTCAGATTCATATTAGCTTCTCGAACCGTACACTTCAACCTCTAATCAAACTCCCAAGGAGTGTCGCCCAGTAGCATCATGATTTCTTTGAATCCAATATTTGATTGTGCTTCAGACTTCGGCCTGCTAAATTCTCTGTTTAGTTCTGCTTAGATATCTGTGATTCCCGCATTTGGATTATCATTGGAGTGCTTAATATACCAGGTCAGTGGGCGGTCCTATAGGGCGCTAACCAATGTCGCTTTCTTTATATTGTCATCTATAACTCCCTGCACTTCCCATATGACTCTTACCATGAACCAAAATTGGTTCGGATCCTCATTTCCCAATCCCTTGAACATGGGCAACTTTATCATGCTTGCCATATTGACTCACAGTGGTGGCAGAGGCGGTACGGGTGAAGATGGAGGTGAAGGTGGTGAAGCTGGTGGCGGTGTGGGTGGGGGTGGTATTCGCGGAATTATTTGCCTTATTATATGGATCTCACTTCGCGGCGAGACCTTCGCGAGTTCTTCCTTGTCCCCTCGTAGAGGTGTCCCTTATTTCCTTCGTTCCTGTAAGTTTTTCCACTTCGTGTAGCCCTGAACATCAAGGTGATTGCATAACCCTCTTTCCACATAATAACATTTTAATCCAATTATTTAGAGACTTTACGTACTTACCTCGCGGTCCCTTGAGAAAGCGTCGCTCTGCCTCGCTGTATCTCACTAAAGTGTTAACCGCGAACTCAGTAATGAATCCTCCTATAATTTGATCGAGCCAGTGATCAACGACGTGCGTGGTCTTATCCTCCGATGCTTGCAACCTTTGCACTAACTTTGGGCTCCACATAATAGGATTGTCGATTTTCCTCCTTCCTTGGCTATCTACTAGCTTCGCCATCCACTCATAAAACTCAGTAGGAAAAGACATGAAGAAGATTTCATGGATCTTTGTGTACAGGTAGTAGTCTAACCACTCTTATTTTGTCAGTCACGGGTTCCTGTTCTACTGTGCCGCGAACTCGTAAATCCTCCTGTCCAACCAACCTTCAATTTCCTTCTTAGTTGGATTTCAATGATATGACATTAGACATCTCTACGCAGATTCCGGTCCCGGTAACGAAACCATTTGTTGGCTTGAGGGGGCATGACCCAAGTTCGGAGATAATTAACTAAACAAATCCCTACACTACTGGCCCTTTCGGAATCAGCCCGCGGTGTGAGAATTGAAATCTCACCCGAAGTAGTATGGGGGGATGCTAGAACCAAGTTTTCGCACCCTAGAGATGTCTTAGGGGTCAATTTAATCCAACTGTGCCTACCTTCGCGCACTCTCTTGACCTACGAGACCTTCACTATCTATTAGGATTGCCTTTCGCATAGCCCTGACCAGGGGCTGAGATGCTTTCGCGCTGCTAGGGCAATGATCCACGCTATTTCCCCAAGTTACACTGCGTATCTTACTTATCTTCTTACAATTGTTAGTTAACTTCACATAAACAGATACCTTATGTCACATTTACTTAATCTACACAATCAGATATGTTCACGCACCATTTAGAAAACAAAAGTGCAATTTATACCCAATATATTCGATACAAAAAACAGGAAATAAATACACAGACTTGATGTAAAACTTCTCTTTATTAATGCTTCAAAAGTTACAAACTCGACTCACTTTGTGCACTCAGCTGCAGGGGTTTGCGCACTCAGTTGCGGACTACTAGGCCACTGTGCACTCAATTGTAGAGCCTTCTCCTACTCTATGACCCAAAGACTCGACTTTACGCTTAGATCTTCCGCTATCCTTCTATTCCATGGTTACTCTAATTCTATTATGTTTCAACTACTTAGAGCCTCGCTCTATTTATACAATCCCATGGTCCACGGACCATGGGTAGATCTCTAAAGCTGACATTACATTACAAAATTGAGGGCAGACAACCCTATGACTCATTTACAACTTCGCGCTCCGCGCCCACAAAATGCGGAGTCTTTACATCGGATTTACAACTTTTAACCAAAAACTGGGCTTTAAGCCCCAAAACTTTCCTTGGGGGATCTTGTGCCTAACATCCATCTAGGGAGATATATAGCTCATTGGAAAGCTAATGCAAAGCTCCATATGATGGTTTCACCTGCAAGATCAATTGAACCAAGCATCATAGACAAAAACCCCTCCCAACTTTGGACTGACTAGCCTTCTGACACCAGTGACTCTTTAGACCTGGAAAATCTTTAACCATTGGCATACAGTGATCAATGTGCTATTCTGACATTAAAATTTCATGGTAAGAGGCTAAAAGCTTGATTCCTAGCATGGAATCTAACAATACGAACTACCGTCAAATAATAAAACTAAAACCAATCATCATATCAAATCACTTAATCACTATACCAACTGAGACCCAAATCAATCTCAAACAAGTAAAGCAGATAGATCACTATAAACCCATTCACCAGAATACTAATCCACATACTGTTCATCATAGAAACTATATTCTGTCACTGCAAACCTTGATCAATAAAATATTAGAATATATACGCTACTTTTCTTTAGCATATCCACATATATACATGCTTTCCATGAGGCATACCCATGTACAGATCTCAAAACACTAAACCTTGAAATTGAATCACTATTATTTTGAAACAAACACTGAGTTAAACCCTAAAACACTGAATCATTATGAAACTATCACAAAACCATCATAGATCTTCAATCACATATATCTAGGAATATCATCACTTCTTCAATCAATCAATTCAACTTAAAACATCACTGTTAAATCTAGATTATGAGGTAAGACTTCATTGACAGACAACAAAAACACAAAAAACCTGATTAGATTGACAAGGCATTTTATTAAGCAAAAGTCTAGCTTATATACACGCTTTCCAAAAAGAATTTCCGCGTGTATAAACACTTTTCAGGAATGAAACCTACATACATATCTGAATATATATGTTACTTACCAACATCAAACCAATGTATGTACGTTCCTTTCAGGTTATAAAACCCACATACAGATATGAAAATACTGACTTAAATCTTTGCTTCACTCCAGATCTTCAGAACAGATTCATCTCTCAGCATACATAATAAAACATACGTTAGGAATAAACATCACATATCAAACCAATCCATTGTCAAGAGAATCATTTCAGATCTATTGGATTTGATCCATCATCAAATTCCCAGGGCATACTTTTTAATATCCCTTCCCTTAATAATAAATAATAAATAATAAATAATAAAAATAATAAATAATAAATATTAAATATTAAAAATAGTAAATAATACAAAAATAATAAATAATAATATAAATAATAAATAATAATAAATAAATCACTTAATAGTAAATAATAAAAATAATAAATCATAAATGTTAAATAATAAATAATATTAAAAATATATACAAGAAAATAAATAAAAATAATAAAAATAAAAATAGTAATAACCATACTAAAGCTCTAAATAAGAATAAATAGAAATAAAACAAGAAAACTATCAAATAGAAGAAAATAAAACAAAAAAGCTAAAAATCAAAAGAAAAGTAAAGAAATAAAATAAGAAAGTTAAAAATCAAAAGAAAGTTGCATGTAGACACATGGAGTGTGTACATGTGGTTTCCCATCCAATGTTTGTTCTATTTATTAGATGGTGAGGAAGATGAGAGCCATTCCTGCATTCCATCATTCCAAGATTCTATCTTTCATTCTCTTGGGATAATGGTGTTCTAAGACATAGGAGTCACTGATAGTAGTACGTTGATTGAGGGCTCGGGGGTGGCCAGTTGTAGCAAATCCTTGCGCAATTGAGCCTACGGTTGGCTGGAGAGTCGTCCCCAAAACCTTGTTGCCGTTAGTAGACGTAAACCACATGTAACATAGGTAAGTGCCACTCTGATTTAAATTTAATGTTAATTAGAAAGTTAATTACATATTTATTTTGAGTTGTTACATATGGTATATGTTAATTAGAAAGTTAATTACATATTTATTTTGAGTTGTTACATATGGTATCAGAGCTTAAGTTCAACCCTTAGGCCCTATGGGCATCTAAAAAAAAAAAGATAATTTTTTATTATTATTTTGTTTTATTTGGATTTTTTAACTCAACTTGTTTTGAAAGGCACAGGATCATTACTTCCGGGAGGCCGCATGTTCTACAAACCCTCGCTATACACGTAATTTTTTTATTATTCAGTGCATACTGGCTGCATAGTTATATTTTAATGATTGTTCATTTTTAAAGTCATTCCTATGAGTAATTTCCATGCCAAATCTTATCATGTACATATTTAAATAAAATTATGAATCTGTTAGCACTATGTGTTGTAGAGTTTGAAGTACAATCGCTCCATATATTTGTCAATGATTGGTATTGATCCACGCTTTCTTCTGCAACATCTTCTCTTCCTTAAATGTAACTTTCTTGACAACCTTGTTTTCTTTGACATGAGTTTTCTTAGCAAGAGTGAGCATTATTTTCTCGAAATCTAATGCCTCTTTCATATTTTCTGCAAGAGTTTTCTTTCCAATTATATTTACAAGCATAGCCATTGAGGAAGGAAGGGCACCAATATACAAATCAACACGTATATCTTCTCCTGGTCTGGATATATCTGGAATCTTATTCAAAGTTTTATGAAATCTCGATTCTCTCACCATTACCAATCTTAATATTAGATAGTTCATTTATTAAAGAAGTGGGAGTCTTATCATCACCAAATTTCTTTAAAAACAGTTCTTTGAAAGCATCCTGGTTTGCAATTGAATTAGTAAGCAAGGAGAAATACCATTATGCATCTCATCTTCAGAAGTATAGGGAAACAATCTACAAAGAACATCCTCGTTTAACCTCTCACTTTATATTGATATAGAGGATATCTGGAAGGTTCATCATTTAGGCGGGTAGTTTTATTCTCGCACCATGTATCTCCTGTTAGTTTCTCTCAATAGTTCTGATCTTATGAGCCCATATCTATGGCTTCTATTAATTCTAGGGTTTTGTAGCGAAATAAAAACCCTTGGACTTTGTTATGCCCACACATTTTATTAATTGGCATTTCCATTTCCATCTCTTGAATAAGAAAGGGTTTTTCATCTGAAGTTTTAAACCAGCTTTACCAGTTTTTGGTTACAGATTTTCTCCATGCCTTGTATCTCGGTCTTATGAAAACATATTTCAGGCAATAATCAGTTTCGCATGCCTTCTATTGAGACAAACGACTACTAAAGTGGTTTCAGACCAACTGTTCAATTGGCTTTCGGAGATTCTTTTATTACGTATCTAAGATTGCGAGTTCTAAGTTCGAGTTCTTGCTGAGCTGAGAAAATATAGCATGCCACAGTACTATGAATTGATAGAGTTGATCCTAAGGCAGGCAAGACTTGATTTTCTATTGTTATTGTAGCTATAGCTTTTGACGTAGAATGAATGGTTCTGTTACTCTAACCCCACATAGATTGGGAATGTCGAGAATGAATAAGAGCGTCCGCTCGTACCTTTCCCTTTTGAGGGCGAGACACTTAACGCTCCTTGCTCCTGGCCAAGTTACTTATTTGGTGAAGGCGTGGACAAACAATAAATACCTTGCTCCGGTAGTTTTATGTTTAGAGGTAGGGGCGGCCCTCTCTTTCTTTTTTTTATGGATGACTTATTTTTCTGTTCTGGCTTCTGTATTGAACAGGCAGGTTGGAGCTTTTGTTTTCTGGTCTTGGAGGTTATATTTTCCTTTGTTTGAGATCAAGATCAATAGATTCCACTGTTTCATAGAAATTAAAGGTTTGGATATTTATAGCTAGAAAGAATAAGTTCTTTACAAATTATTCAGTACGTAGAATATGGTGCTGATGCAATTGCTAGCTCCGGTGCTATGCTCATTGCATAAATAGCTCCCATAGTCCTTTCGTTCCCTTTTTTTTTTTTTTTACTGAAAAAAATAAGAGCTTTGCTGAAGGCTTTGTGTCTAACTGTCATTTGAAGATCAAAGGTAGCTTTATTTTTCTAATCAAACACCAAATTTACATCTTTCACAAGTTCTTTATTTTCCCTTCCCCTATCCAGACCATGTTTTCACTTAAATATGTCTCAATTTCTAAAATTAGACAGAGATCTCTGGTTTCGGTCCAGTTTTAGCTTGAGTTGTAACTTGCGTATGAAATCTTGCTTCTTATTGTTCCGCTGGATTCAAAATATTTTTAAACCTTCTGAGCTCTATATCTCCCCGATCTCTTATTAAGTCTCTCTTAAAGGGGGGAGGGTGTAACACTAGGACTTCCCGGGAAGTCACCCATCCCAGTCCTACTCTAGCCCAAGCGCGCTTAACTGCGGAGTTCTGATGGGATCCGGTGCATTAACACTGGTATGATCGCACCCAATTCTAATTAACATTAAATTTAAATCAGAGTGGCACTTACCTGTGTTACCTATGGTTGGCGTCTGCTAACGGTAGCAAAGTTTTGGGGACGACTCTCCACCCAACCATAGGCTCAATTGCGCAAGGATTTGCTACAACTGGCCACCCCCGAGCCCTCAATCAACGTACTACTGCCAGTGACTCCTATGTCTTAGAACACCATTCTCCCAAGAGAATGAAAGATAGAATCTTGGAATGATGGAATGCAGGAATGCCTCTCATCTTCCTCACCATCTAATAAATAGAACAAACATTGGATGGGAAACCACATGTACACACTCCATGTGTCTACATGCGACTTTCTTTTGATTTTTAGTTTTCTTGTTTTATTTATTTACTTTTCTTTTGATTTTTAGCTTTCTTGTTTTATTTTCTTCTTTTTGATAGTTTTCTTGTTTTATTTCTATTTATTCTTATTTAGAGCTTTAGTATGGTTATTACTATTTTTATTTTTATTATTTTTATTTTCTTGTATATATTTTTAATATTATTTATTATTTATTATTAAGTGATTTATTTATTATTTATTATTTATATTATTATTTATTATTATATTATTATATTATTAAGGGAAGGGATATTACATACTCTCCCACTTTAAGGAACTTCATCCCAAAGTTATGTTTTTATTATTATTTATTATTTATTTTCATTTACTTCATGTTGCCAACACCTTCTGCTGAACTAGTATAACCAGCAGGCATCGAAAGTCCCCAACACCCCGGGAAATCTCAAGGAATCTCTGTCATTTTTTCCACTTTCGGTATCAGGCATAACCCTGACCCAGTCTGTATCCTAGTCCAAGGCTGGCCCCAAGGCTCACGCTCGACTCAGACCTCATCTGCCCCAAGGCAGACATCTGATACAGTACTCAATGACTCCGAGCATCTCGCAAGGCTATCCCACTCCCTCCACAACTACTAAGGTGCATAGCCCCATGCATCAAAGTCCTCTACATCCCTTCCAGACTTCGGCATCCCAATCCAATAATAGGCACCTAGCCTAGAACATCAGGCACTTGGCCTCCTCAAGATGGTCCCATAGCCCTCCAAGAGCTATCCTTCTAGAGCTATACACAAGACAAAGGAACCACTGGAATATGTAGTGTTGATTGAGTTTTGTCCCCAACCCATATGGTGTTACTTATTCTCCCCCGTGTGTATGGGCTCGCACGAGATCATCAAATAAAATGGCCCTCGCAGCCCATTTGTGGAGTCCTGTGAATCATCACACCTCAACATGCATCCAATGTATTAACCATACCATCTTAGTATCATAGAAAATAATCCACATGCTAAGTTATGCATGTCATCAAGAAAACATTCATCATTGTTAATCGCAACATTAGGAGTAATAACGCATTGCATGCTTATGCATGTCATAAATTTGTATGCAACTATCGCATGCTTATGCATGTCATAAATTTGTATGCAACTATCGCATGCTTCAGTTATACCATCAACATAATTCTATCAAAGACATATCATGACTTCACATAAATGAACCACATGTCAGTGAACCTCATATTACAGCGTCATAACTCTTATGTATGCATATCATATCCATCATGAGTATTCAACATTAAATATTTATCATCGCGTAGTAAATGAATACGTCAATATACCTTGACATAATGTGATAATACTTATGCATATCGCTATCATCATATGGATACATCCACACTATAAGAACCATATGTACATCTTTGTCCTGCTACCTGATATCATGAAACATCATCAATATGTTTTCATCAAGTTGTCAATTACTTTTCAATAATCATTTCCACTTCTTTCTATTAGGTAGTTAATCATTTACACCAACAGTATAATCATCTAAGCACATCGTTAAATTTCACATGAGCCTCATCATCTTGGGTCTTAATCTCTCGTTATATATTCTTCCTTCCCCAAGGAAATTCTGGTGAAATTCATTGTTTAAGATATTACTAGTTATTCCATCATCATCTATCTCAAAATTAAAATTCCTTGATTTACATCCATTTACCCTTTGGCTTACTGATTCCAATACCGCTATATGCAATTGCATATAAACATTATTTCATCATGATTTAATTTTATATCATGCTTAATTTACTTGCACGAGGATTTGTTAATCCATGTTGACTTATTTAACAATTAGCACTTCATCCACAGAAATTTTTTCTTATCTCGTCGAGTTGGTCAAGTTCGTATCTCAATATTATTTGATTTCTTTATCATAAAAGACTCTAATACCTTTAAAAGAACTTTCTTCTTGATAGAACATCCCTTCATTTCCTCCTACGCGATATTCATAGATATATTTTTATTTTTCTCCTTGTCTTGATTTCCTACTATTCCATGTCTACTAGCTTCAAAAATGGAAGTTTCTTCACTTCGTTCTATTTTTTCTAAATTGACTTTAATTTCTCACCTCCAATCATTGTGGTTTCTTCTCCTCCTCTCCTATAGCACTGATATACCTTGGAAATGTTGTTACTATTTCCCAACTTGGGTAATAAACTCATTAGGATAGCTACCAAATGTAATCTGCTTATAAAATTGCCTGATCATACGTCTTGTTATCCATAATTCATTCATATAGTTAGTCACCTATGAGAAACTTTACCATGTGGCTCTCCCATTGTTATAGATGTTGTTATGCACACAACTTATCTTCTCCAATCACTCTATGTTATCATCTTGTCCAGGTTCCGAAAAAATGTCCTTCATTATTACCATGATTATTCAACTTCATTAGTTGATTGCCAATATTTTCTTCTTCTTGTGCATCATCCTTAGATAGACCTTATAGTGATACCTTTAGAGTACCAAGTTATGTTTCTTCCATTATGTTCTAAAATAGGTTGCCTCTTCTTATTGATTTCTTACCCTTGTTGTGATACTTCTTCTCTACCACCTTAAGCATCTGATCCACGTTGGCCATAATCACATGAGCTATCATTAGTTATACTCAAAACTAAACTGAAATCATAGGGTACGATTTAGATGTATCATAACGTTCAAACCATAAAACATGAATTAGTATGTCTTAGCTAAGTAAGCACTCCAAATGGGTTCACAACATCTTAATCGTCAAGATCATATTGAGAGAGTTGTGTTCTTGTAATAATAGACTAGAGAAATACCAAGCCACTGCTATTGATAAAGGACAATGAGAACAATAATCCAACCCAGATAATTAGTGAATAATATGATTAGCATTCAAGGACTATTAGATCAAATTGAATAATGAACAGATGCAAGTGAACAATGATAATCTAAAGGTAATAAGATATTAGAGTTTATCCATTGTGAATTGGGACAAATTTCATTATTTAAGAGCACTTTAATTGGTGACAAATTATGCAAATACTTCAAGTGCTATTGTCACACGGAATAAGTCGATCTTGCGGACAAGATAGACCTTCCTAGAATCTAAAGAAGACCTAATGACAAACAAACCAACCATACACTATCTTTCTCTAAATATGCTTTAATAAACAATGGCAAACAAGTGTTTTTAGGGCCTACCTTAGGTCCAACGCAAGCTTGTGGATGCCCTCGCTCCTTTGATCCAAATGAGCTCCTTTTCATGAATCTGCAAACACAAACAAGGCAAACAAATTAAATAGCACCTGAAAAGCCAATTGCGTAAAACATATTTAACATGAAAGTCAAGGAGTCCATGAAACAAATAACATAAGATACTTGTTGAGAAAAATGAGTTTGATTGTATTAATTCAAAAGAAGAAGAACTTTACAACCTTTGCCTTGACGTTGTACAAGCTCCTCCCAGGGTCCAGCAAGAAGTCTCCTCTACTTTGACAAGTTTCACTCACTCCCCAATGAAGCCAAAAAGATGTGTAATCTCTCCTCTTAAGCTCAACTAGGAAGTCTTGATTTCACCAGCATTTACCCTAAAAAATGTTCAGCTTCTAACCTCTCTAGCAACCAACCCAATGCCTGTATTTATAGTGCAATGGAGGGAGGTTACTAGGTCCTCCTTCAAAGGGATAAAGCCCTCCTTCAAAGGGATAGCTTCTCTCATCAAGGGATTAGCTCTCTCTCTTTTGGGATGCATGAACCACCTCAGAGCGAACAATCCACATCAAAATTCCTTCTAGAAACCTCTAGAATTAACCCAAAGTGAGTTTTTTAAGATAAAACTTGCGCCTTTTGACTTTCATAGGGGTCCACACCTACACCGTTAGGGACAGAGCGGCCAGGTCCGCAGATTTTGTACACAGAAGGTGTGAGACCGCAGGTGACAGTGAGAGAAAGTGCGGAACCAGAGTTACATTGATTTTTAATGTCTTTCTCTCATTTCCAAAGCTTGATTTGAAGAGCTGAGGTCTTAGACTTGCTTAGGAGGACAGTACAAGTGATGATAGACCCATACTGACTGCAAATAATCATGGTGACGATATTTTTGTGTAACAGATTGCCCCCTAAAGTGCGAAGTCTGTAGTAGATGAGGATTTCATTTATCATTTAGGAAGATTGAAGTACTTTATCATTTCGAGGATCATCTTGTGGAGAGCCCGGTTGGAACCTGTAAAAACATTCAATGCAAAATATATATATGAGATCATATCATCGCTGAGGTAGGCATTCCCATACTCAGATCAAAACTGACTAGAAAACTAACTACTGCTCTGATACAGGAATGATATTGTAAAACATCACAAATATAGACTCAGGTGGACACAGTATGGACGCAGCCATCTGTTTATGAATAGTCCATTATATAATGAATACAAAATTCCTCGCAGCCTGGATTGTGGAAACTAGATCCAGGGTCTTCATTTCTACTTCCCGAAACAGTACGATTCTATCCATGCGAATGAATGTGTTGATGTCGAACATGGTAGAAACCACTTGATTACCAGTCAATGATGTAAACTGTTAACAAGTGTGAGAGAAACCATCAGTGATGTTAATGGCTCTCAAAGTACCCAGTACAATCCATGAGATGTGAATAAATGTGTTGATGTCGAACATGTCACGGAATCCTTTGATCGAAAGTCAATGATGCAAACTGTCGTCAAAGGCGAGAAACCTACCATTGAGGCATGCAGATCTCAAGGTACTGACGATTCCTAGATCATCTTTCTAGATAATGAGCTGAAGTTGATAGAAAGCGATCCGTCATAGGCAAGCCCACAACACGAAATCATAGATCAAGTTGAAGAAATTTAGTTGCAAGGACTGAGTCAGGGATGGTTAAGATGGATGACAGATATTTTGCAGATGAATGGCTTATTGGCAGTGACCTCTTGAACACATAATGACACAACAGATGGTTTTGTGACAATTGACCCAAAGTTAATACCCAGAAACTGGCTGAAGACTTTCAATGTGGTTTGATCAACTGTTAGGCAAAGGATTTCCCAACCCAGGTGAATGAAAGTGTCGTGTTCAAGAGTGGTTACAAAGTATGACAAACAGGCTCATTTTTCTCTCTTTTCCCCCACCATTTCTGGCAAGTACCTCTTTATTTTTGACAAGCTTGAGGAGGATAACATTTGCTTGATTATAAGCTCATCCTTCGGATGAGTCCAACCTAGTTTAAATTCGAACCCTAAGAAGGAGTGTTTCGTTCCTGTTTGTAATTGAACAGGTCCTTTACTGTGAAATTTTAACGAGTCCAGTATAGGAGAAACTCGGCGCTTTTCAATTTTAGAGAGTCTGAAAAAACTTAAGAAGACTCCAGGGTTGACATTTTTCGTAAATTTGTGTCTCCCAAGCCTGAAAAAGTATAAAATAATACTTGAGAGAACCGCTTGATCTTTTACGACCAAGGAGTATTTTTCGTTATTAGTGCCCTTGACCCGAAAAAGTAAAAAAGCGATCAATGACACGTCGTTTTATAACCAATATCGAATTTGAAACGACAAAAATCTGGCAATCTTTTCATGTTTTTACGGTCGGAAAGGAGCTGTAAGTGGACTGTCTTTTAATTCCGTTTTAACGAGTTTAAAAGAAACACTCGGCAATCTTTTCATGTTTCAGGAGTCAGAAAAGAGCTTAAAGGTGACTCTACTTATTTTTCCGTCGAAAATGATAGATTTCACCTGAATAATCCGTTATTCTGCACAAAAACACAAACATTACTCATACCTGTTTGAAATGGATAAAAATTTCGCAAAATACCTTTTCAAAGTGAAACATAAACAAATTTACAATTTATTTACTCAAAAAACTTATAAAAAGGGCCCTTGTCAATTCATTTTTACCATTTGAGTTTGGGTGAGGAAATAGTGCTTTTGCTCAGAAAACTTACCGTGAAGATTGCGGAAAATCCAACCATCGGAATCGAACGCCGTCTTCTCTAGGTAATCCACATCATCCCACTCTTCATTTTAACCGTTTCATTTTTTTTTTTAGTCATTTATTTCATTTTTGGGAGGGTTTTTAGGCATAAAACCCGCGCGCGGGGGCCCACAGGTTTTCCACTGCTGGCCTGCGGACCCCGACTTTTTCTCCATTGGGAAAAAGCTCAGGGTCCGCACCTTCCGTGTAGACAAAGTGTGGTCCCACGCACTGTGTCTAACCCGGAGGGTGCGGTCCCCGCCGCAAGGGTTTTTAACCCAAAAATTCTCAAAAATGGACCAAACAAAACAATTTCTAGCAATTTAATTTATCCTTATACTTGATGCAGAGAGTACATCATGCTAGATTGGCGTGAACGAGAGCATGAGGACGTGGATGCTGCCGCATGGAATCATCAGCCTTCACTTGATGCTTTGAGGGCGTGTGGATTGTACAAATTCTGGGCCATTCCTGGCATGAGGGCTCAGGTGGATTTCTTACAGTGGCTGGTTGACAGATGGAGCATACAGGACCAGTGCTTCTTCATTGGCGGCCACCAGCTCGAAATCGAGCCGGCGGACATATATTTCTTGACTGGTTTGCATAAGAGAGGCGAAGACTTGACTCTGCACGGGGCTAGGCCAGGTGGCCAGTCTGTCGATAGCCTCAGGCTAGAGTACTGCAACAGCCAGGCTAGAGACAAAGGGATAGACATAAAGACCATATCCCGTCCTGAACTCATGATGATTGCGTTTACTGTCACCAGACTTTGCGGGGCTGCCGCATTACATATTGCCACCGGATCCCAGATGCGTATGGCAATTGATTGCTTCTGAGGCACCATCTTCAACTGGTGCGATGTTGTGTTGGCCAATGTGAAAGGCCAACTGACTAGGGCCAAGAACGGATGACTAAAGACCTTTGGTTATGGGGCTTTGGTCGTGAGTTTTGGCCTGGAGAGGGTTCCTATGCTGATCCCGCAACACCTTACTGTTGGAGCTGGGCTTCCTCGAGAGCCTAAACTGATGCGATGGGTCGCAGTCATGGCCCGTCACCCGGACGAGAGGACAGAGGTTGCTCGATTCAAACCTGAGTATTTCCAATGGCTGGAAAACCAGGTCTTTTCTATTCAGGACTTCCCTTATGCTAGGATAGATTTTCGTGGTGACCCAGACATGGCTCTTCCACCAGGAGAGCAGTGGGATGACTCAGGTAAAATCCTTTTCAACATTTTTCCTATTTTATTTTATTTGTTATTTTTCCATCGTCTCAAAACTGATAGTAAAAAATTTCAAATGCAGATGTGGGTCCACAGTGACCAGCCGCTCTCCGGCCTTACGAGAGGAAGCAACCAGCTGCACCCCCGCCAGCCCCACAGGACGAATCAGCAGAGGTTTTGGCCGAGTTGGAGGGTCATCTCGAGCGCTTGACAGGAGATATTCCTGAGACCACTATAGATGACATTCCTCGTCGACTTCAGCGCTATGTGATTGGGGTCCTGGGACCTTTTAGGAGGTTCCTTTGCAAGGTGGCCCGGGCAGTGGTTTCTTATAGAGATCATCACCAGTGATAGGATGATCGCCTATTGTGGGCACATGTAACATTTTTGTTTTTTTTTTGTACTTATCATTTTTGCCGATCATAAGGTGTTTTTCAACCTATGATCGAGGACGATGTATTTTTTGACACACTCCTATATATATATATCACTACTACCGGCTTATCTTGTAAATCATGTTATGGAATGGTTTTAAATTTACATGTATGATTATTGCAAATGTCTATTTAACATTCGAGAAGCAATTGCATCTGCCAATGTATTTAAAGATCTTGGAATATGTTGATATTCAATATAATCAAATTCACGTTCCAAGAGACGCACTCTCAAAAATAATCTTAATAACACTGGATTTCTAATGGCATACACTCTATTAAGCTGTAATACAACGAGTTTAGAATCTAACCTCACTATCAAACTCCGAATCCCAAATGAAATAGATTCAGATAATAACTCAATCACTGCACTATACTCGGCAATGTTGTTCATTGTTTGACCGAGGCTTACCCCATGCATAGATACTAACTCGTCAGAGGGTGAATAGATAACCCAAGCTGCGGAAGAGATGTTCCATGTATTACGACAAGCACCATCAGCGAAACCAATGTATGTTTGGAGAGGCATCGACATCTGCAATATCAAGAGTAAAACCAGGATAAGCAGGAATAATGACGAAAAAACACTCTCTAAGCTAAGCACACTGTTTAAACTAAAACACACCAGCTAGAAAGAAAAACTATCCTAACTAAAAATCTCCATACCCATTCTTTTAAGCATAATACCTCTTCAAGTAAAGGCCATTTCTGGGTTTACCCAAAGAGTCCCCGTCAAAGTCTACCAATTCATAGACCCCTTTGGCTAGCTTTCGCTTGACAACATAGGAACCATGCCATATAGGAACAAATTTTCCAGTGCCTAATTTATCATTAGCTTGATCGTAAACTAAGACTAGATCTCCTTCCGAAAAATTTCGAGAGGTCGCATTTCGATCATACTAAGCTTTCATGCGTTTTGCGTGAGTCTCGATTGCCAATGCAGCATCACGTCGATTCTCATCTAATTGAGCCAAGTATAACAAACGCTTTTCCTCTTCAGAAGTGGCTGGAAGCAATTCGATGGCCATTTGCAATGACGGGATTTCGCATTCAATGGGTAACACAGCTTCCAAACCATAGACTAGTTGGAAAGGAGTGAACCCTGTTGATGTTTTTACTGAAGTTCGGTACGCCCAAAGCGCTGAAGATAGCATGTTGTGCCAATTTGACCGATGAATCCCAATGATTCGTCGGATCATGATAACTAAAAATTTGTTGATGGATTCAACCAGACCATTCGCTTGTGGATAATAAGGGGTTGAACTGTCGTGACGTAAACCAAGCTGGCCTGTAAGTTCGGTCATCATAATGTTTCGAAAATGACGCCCATGATCAGTGATTATCGCTTGTGGGATACCAAACCTAGCAATTATATGATTGAACATGAAAATTGCAGCGGTCTTGCCGTCTGCCTCAAATGTAGGCATCGCCTCGGCCCACTTAGTAAAATAATCTACTGCAAGGATGATATACGCATGCCCCCTGGCCGAGTGAGGGTTACATGTAATAAAATCGATACCCCATTTGGCAAAAGGACCAACGACAATTATAGGGTGGAGAGGAGCAGGTGGAGCACGCATCTTTTGATCAAAAATTTGGCAGTTGTGGCATTTTCGGACCGCCGTAATACAATCTTTAAATAAAGACGGCCAGAAGTAGCCAGCGCGCAATATCTTTTGGGCTGTGGCAAACCCAGACATATGACCGCCACATGCTCCAGAGTGACAGTCATTTAGAACCCTTTCAGCTTCCTCGTGAGTTAAGCAACGTCGAAAAATAGAGTCCGCCCCACGGCGATAAAGAGTATCTCCAATAATCCTGAATTGTTGGGACTGGAATCGAATTTTTCGACGTTCTGACCTTGAAATTTCTGGCCGAAAGGATTGGGTCTGGAGATAAATGATGATATCCCCATACCACGGATCTAAAGTGCTGATTAGAAACAAGGATTCGTCCACAATGGGCTCCTCTGCCACAGTTTTCGTGTCAGCACGCGGGAAGTCACACATTAACTCCGCAAAAACTAAAGATTTCTTAGACTTAGATTTCTCAAATTCCAAGTCGAACTCCTGTAGGATAACAATCCATTTAGAGTACTTGCCCCCTAGCAATTGCTTGGTCAAAATGTAGATCATAGGGTTGCAATCCGAAATTACCGTAGTTTTACGTAGTAAAATGTAGTGACGAAAACGTTGGACAGCTTGAACAACTGCCAATGCCAATTTCTCCACATGTGAGTATTTTAGCTCAGTTGGATTTAAAGTTCAACTAAGGTAATATATCACATGTTCAGTTCTGAATTCATCTTCCTGAACTAAGACCATTCCAATGGTGGAATGAGAGGCGGCGAGATACAAGAAGTAATCCTGGTTGTAGTTGGGAGGATGCAACAACGGTGCATGGGTCAACGCGTGTTTGAGTGCATCAAAAGATTTCTGAGCTATCTCATCCCAATAGAATGGAGTGTTCTGTTTCAACAACTGGGTAAAACCCTTTGTAACCTCGGCGTAGTTAGGAATGAATCGTCGTAAAAAGTTTGCTTTCCCCTGCAAACTTTGGAGTTGGCGAAGACTCGAAGGAGGAGGCAATTGGATGATAGCTTCGACCTTCGAGGGATCAACACGAATGCCGGCTTTCGAAACTACAAACCCCAGCAATCGACCCGTTTCTATACAGAAGACACATTTGTGTGGGTTCAACCGAATATGATAATGCCTACACCTCATAAAGATTGCTCGTAAATGGACGAGGTGATCAGCTCGATGTAATGAATGAGCAGGCAAGTCATCGAGATAGGGTTGCACAATGTGCTTGATGTCATGAAACGCATAAGACATCACCCTTTGAAAAGTTGCTCCGCCATTCTTGAGCCCAAAAGGTAACTTGCAATAAGCAAATGTCCCCCATGGACAAATGAAAGCCGTTTTTGGTTGATCGGCAGGTAGAATATTGATTTGATTGTATCCGGAAAAACCGTCCATGAAGGAAAATATTTCGCTGCCGGCACAATCATCAATGATTTGATCGATATAGGGAGTTGGGTAATTGTCCTTTGGACAGGCTCGATTAATGTCCCTATAATCGATGCATATTCTTATTGTTCCCTGTTTTTTGTTAACCGGAACAATATTCGATACCCAATCCGTTAGCGGGATTGGATAAATGAAACCTGCTTTCAATAATTTTTCAACTTCTGCTTTAATTGCAGCAGCTTTTCTTGGGTGAATCTGACGCAAACGTTGCCGGATGGGTTTAGCGTCCGGGTAAGTCTTGATCTCATGAACAACAATCGCGGGATCAATTCCTAGCATTTCCTCATAGGACCAGGCAAACACGTCGCGAAATTCTTGAAATAGGGCCTTATATATTTGAATTTCGTTATCTGTACACGAGGCACCTATATGAATGTTCTCAACAATTCCGGGCTTAACCGAAATGTCAATAGGAATAGTTCAAGAGATGTTTCCCAAATTTAACTCTGAATCGGGATGTTTCATTGGATTCTGAGGTTCCTTGACATATTCAGTCGTAAAAATTGATGAGAAATCATTTTCAAAATGATCATTCTCAGGTAAAAATGAAGATCTGTGATGGAGATCTTCCCATGGTAAATCATCTACACATAGGATTTCGCGAATTTGCTCGTCAGAGTGAACAAGTTCAGAAAACGTGATTAAATCCGAGTTTGATGTGAAAAGTGATTCCTCACGGACCACATTCATGAAGTCAATTTCGGTTGAAGATGGGTCGGCAAAAGACTGCACGGCTTCATAGGCAATTTCATATGGACTCAAAGGCATGGCATTACGAAATGAGTCTATCTCAGATTCAGAAGGAATGATCCAAGGATCATCATAAACAATGGTGTCTGTTGTAATCATATGAATAGTTGCAAATGAAGACGATGTGTTGATTGGAGGAAAAGGAAAAGTTCCCAGTAAACCGGCATCTTTAACTAGTCCTACTCCAACATCCTTATATGGGATAGTCGTTTTACCAACATGCTGAATACTCTTCGAAGAGGCTGGGTCGGATGAAAAGTAAGCCAGCTGGTCTATTGTTATGATCTTTCCATTGTGTGGAAATTTTATTACTCGAAAGACCGATGAAACGACCGCTGTCATAGCGTAAGACCAACTTCGACCCAAGAGAAGGTTGTAATCTAGAGGGGCATCAACCACCTCCACATCTAGACTAACGGTTTTTCCTTCAACCCCTATAGGCAAATCCTGTAGAATGCCAAAAGGATGAAACCCACGGCCATCAAAGGCCTTTAGAATCGTCGGGGATTGATTTAGCGAAGGAGAACCAAGCGATCTCCAACACTGTATTGACATAATACACGTTGAGGCTCCCTCATCAATTACAGTCCGATGAATAGGCCTGTTTTTTACTAACACTGGAATCTGGAAAGCCATTTGATGAGGCAAACGTGGTGTACTATTTTCTAGATCGAAGATTATTAGGTTCGGGTCCTGAACATCAACAGCTCCTATAGCTGACAAAAGTAATTTACGTTGTGCTGGACATGATTGCAGCACTTCTAAAGCCGACATTGCTGAGGGTGAAACAGCTAAATCCTCAATAATGTTATAATTCTGAGCCGCTCTCGCATGTGGATTGAAAGCTGATTTTCGAAGTATACCCTTGGCTAGCGGTTTGATTACCAAGTCTGGATTAGGTTTCTCGATCTGTAGTGGATCGGAACCGGGAGCTGAGGTTGATGGATTAGAATGAGAAGATTCTGCTTCTTTACCATCAACAGGACTTTTACTACCATAATCTTGCGGTCGAGTCGCAATCCTAACATGGGACATCATCAGTATGGGTTCTTCATTGGCACTCGAGGATGAACCTATCATCTTACTGTCTTGAGCCAGAAAAGGATCCTTCAAAACAACAAGAGTTTGGGAACCTTTGACAATCTTCGCAACCTCTGCACGATGAGGGCAGTCTCTTGTAAAATGTTCATCGTCACAAATGAGACAAGGATAATGAGGTTTTCGCTTTTCATCATTGGATTCCGCCTTTTCAGGTTTCTCCTTTGAACTTTTGTCTGTTTTATTCTTCTTCTTTCCTTTCTTCTTCCCACCGGATTTTGATTTGGCTGTAGATGACTCTACAACGTGAATATCGGCGGAGATCTCTGCAGAAGAATCTCCTGTTGGGGAATCAGGCAAGGTTATTATAGGAGAAGAATTCTTGGAAGATTTCTTCTTACTTTTAGTGTTAACCGTGCAGATCTTGAAGGAGCTGCAGCGATTTGATTTTGCTTGGGAAGATCGGGGATTTTTTCGTGTAACGTACCTGACTGAGTATAGACCAAGTCAAGGTACTGTGCTTGAGCAATCACTTGCTCCTCAGTAACAACTCCGGCTTTAGCTACATCTTCAGTGATCTTTGGCAACAAAGATTTTACAAACCACTCGGCCAAAATCTGATCCGGAATAAATACCTTCACTAAACGCCGTCAACGTCTCCACTCATGAATATGATCTGAAATGTAAGTGGATGTCGATTTTTTTAGCGAAGTTAACAATTCCGTGCCATTGTCATATCGGACTGGCAACTGAAAATGAGTTAAAAACGAGGTAGCTAACTGACTAAAATTATAAAAAGTGCCTCGCGGTAACTCAATGTACCACTTGGCCGCGAGACCAATTAGAGTGCGCTGGAAAAGTCTAAGATGGATTGAATCATCTGTAATGGAGTTAGACGCACACCAGAGGTGGTAAGTCATCACATGGTTCGACGGGTCCTCTCCTGATTTACCTTCGAACTTGGGAATGTCACTGGGCAACTTATTCGGCATTGGCGGCCAAAACGGAAGATAATTAATAGGATCGCTCGTTAGGCGCGACAAGTCAGGCAAGTCCAAAGTTTCAATAAATGGTAACTACCGATTAGGATCCCTAAAACTCTGGGTCATGAGACCAGCCCCAGGAGGAGGATATCTGGGATAACTAGGAATAGGAATTGCGTTCGGGATATTGTATCCTCCTGGAAAACCAGGATTAACCGAACCGTACTGGGGTTGTTGAGGTTGTTGATAAGTGTACCCAGGGTACGGTTGATACTGATAGACTGGCTGCTGCATAGCAGGATCGAATTGGTACTGTCCCTGGTACGGTTGATAAGTGAATTGTGGTTGACTTGTGACAACCGTACTTAAACCAGGTTGTCCTACAGGCATCTGAACTGAAGTTTGAATCGTAGATCCAGACGGTGGTAAAGATGTTTGAGGAGTAGATACAGGAACAGTAGAAACCGGAGCTGTGGATACTCCAGAAGTAGGTGGGGTAGATTGAACAGATGTTGCGGCAGTTGTAGCAGTCGTTTGAGGCGGAGTACGAGGCACACTAGGCCCAGACTGAGAAACTACCGAAGGTACAGAAGTTTGAATGTTAGACTGGACTGGTTGTTGGGGTGTACCAGAAACTAAGGGTTGTCCAGTTTGAGATGACAACTGTACACTTGGCTGCAACACCTGTTGGGTTTGCGATGGATCCCACACTATATTCATTCCGGGGTACTGACCCATAATAGGTTGAGAATATTGAGGACCATAACCGGGTTGAGGGTAGGATTGATAATTGAAAGGTACATTTCCCGTTCCTTGAACATACGTTTGACCTTGAGGTGGTTGGAAACCTTGGTTCGAGTACTGACCTTGGGGTTGATACCCTTGAGGCACATATTGATACTAGGGTTGACCTTGAGGTATAAATTGATACTGGGGTTGACCTTGGGGTACATATTGAGTCTGGGGTTGACCTTGAGGAACGTACTGTCCCGTAGGTATGTACTGTCCTTGAGGTTGCCCCCCAGATGCAAATTGTGTACCTTGAGGTTGCCCCCCAGGCGTTAATTGAGGCTGCCCCCCAGGCGGTAACTGGCCACCTTGAGGTTGAGGATTGGGAATAGAACCTGACATCATAAGAATGTCTTATACGCTCAATGGCTTAGTACCATTGCTTCCAGTTAATAACCCTTGCTAAATGGGTTGAGGAGATGCTCCCAAAAAAGTACCAGAAAGAGACTGATACCCAGAGGGAACAGAAGGACTGCCGTACAAAAAGGATTCGGGCGATTGAGTAAACATGGACGACTGTCCTGACATATTTACGGGAGTATAATAACCTCTAGGTGTTGGGTGATAAGGAGCACGAAGTGGTGAAAAACTTAACCCTGAGTTTTCTAAAAAATTAGTCAAAGAAAGATACCAAGAACTGCTCCTAGGTGGACTGTAAAAAATTGATTCACGCTCCCTTAGTTCAATAACAGGTTGATTTTTAGGGATAGGGATGCCTACTTCTTCTTCCGGAGTAGCAAGTTCTTTAATAGCAATAAGTCCAGAAGGAAGATCTTGGGTGATTACTCTTTCTACCCTAGGTGAACCAGGACCACTAGAAGTTGGAGAAACAAACCCCGATGTCGGAGTAGCAACAAATTCACTTTCAGGCTCGGATATTTCAGGTTCCTCACCTATATCACTAGTAGATGAAAAGCTACCATCAATTTCGGAAATAGACACTAACTGTGGATTATAATCTGCCACTGGCGTTTGAAAATCAGGATGTACTATCAAAGAAGATTCTCCTTCTTCAGGTGACCCAACTCTACGGTCTCTAGGAGTTACGAGAACTTTCAAGCCTTCAAGTTGGCTTGGTACTTCCTCAGGAGGTTGGCCCCGAAGTCTACGGGACTTCCTCAGTAACTCAGCCACGTTTACAAACTCAGGAGACTGGCCCCTAAGTCTACGGGACTGCCTTGGTAATTCAGCCATAGTTAAAAACTTTTAACTACTTCACACGCAAGCAAAGTAAAATCTCAATGAAAAGCACCTAAAGTCTCTAAAGAACCAAACAAATTTGAATCACACGCCTAAAGAATCTAGGAGATCAAACACACACAAACAGTAACTTTCCATACTGAAAACACTAGTTGGTGATGAAGTCCAACATCGCAGAGTTCAATACAGAAATGGCGGTTGGAACAGTTACCCCGACAACCTGCTTAATGAATAGACTGGCACAAGTTCCTCCACTTAACCGTCTCGAGTGAAGAGAACCCCCCAGAAAATCCAAGTGAGTCTAGCCGACGTCTGCTCCAGGTACAGTGGGATATTCCCACCACTGTCACCTTAGGAAGAATCCTAAAGAATATGGCCACTAAGGTTACCAACTGAGACAAATACACCTGGGGGAACAGTCTACGATCCGATACGCACGCAAGGGCAGAGTAGCAAGCTCAATCCCCTTGAAGGCTCCTTGACATAATCCAAGGTTTACCAACAATTGACCCCAGGCTCCTCGACAATAGTTAATCCGAGGTTTACCATTTTTAATACGTGAATATCTGGCGTCGTTCCCAATGAGGAAGGATTGATTCCCACACTAGTTCGGACACGATCTCGTGCTTCTCCTTTAAGAGGAGCTTTCCCAGAGCATAAATGAAACAATTGGATTTCTTCCCTACCACAAGATACAGCTACTTGTTTGTTTTTACTGTCTTGGAGAGTTAATTACTCTCCTACTCCAAGACACTAGCCTAAGCTAAGTTGGTGTATCAGAGCCCTAGAAATAAAAATGTTACTAGATGAATTTTACTTTAAGCGTTAATTTTTATTGGTTTTTGTTTAAGTCAAAAGGTACGGAGATGAAACTCGTGGTATAAAGACTCGACTCAAAATCACTAAAAATGCACCTAAGATGATCTAAACAATCTTTTTCTCTTCGATGAACTTCTAACTAAGGAAGAGTTTGAGAATGCAAATACTTTGTAAACACAAATCTTTCCTAATTAAACAAATTAAAAGAAGAGCCTTTTCCTTTCCAAAGCACTCAAAACGAGACAACTAGTTATTTCACAAAAAAATCCCTTTTTCGTTTCAAAGTGCTCAATCACTACAAAAACAAACTTTTTTCAAAAGATATTTTTTATATTTTTTATAAAACACTCAAAACTATGGAAATGACTAACTTTGAGATCTACAAACTATAAAAACCTATTTGAAGTCAAAGCCTACTAAAAGTCTTTTTTAAGGATGTTTTACTTAGCTAGATGTAAGCTAAGGACCAATTTATGCAGAATCACAAATAAGTCAAGAACAACCAATTTTGTTTTCTTTTTGAAAATGAAAATCCAAACTTTTAAATACAAGCTTTTCGAAGTTTTGTAAAGAGAAAACTCAAAGCGGATTCCTCAAACAAGGCGAGATTTCATAAATGGTCAGACTCATAAGAAGGCTGGTAGACACTAAGGTGATCTGAAGTCCCTACAGCTTCTAAGCTCAGAGCCACTACACAACCAAAATGAAAAACAAACCCAACAAGCAAAACTCCTAGGAATTTCACCTAAAACCCTAACACTAACAAAATCAACCAAAGGAAAGCTTCTGACAGGTTATATGTAGGTCTGGGTAGTGGATAACAATTTCTAAACAAAAACTAAGCTGGCTAATAGAGGAAATCTTAGGGTTTTCAAAATTTTGACAGGGTCCGCAGGCCCACAGTTGACACAGGTGCGGTCCCGCTCTGTGCTAAAAGCCAAGCTGCGGGTAGGTACGCACTGTGTCAAACGGCTAGGGTGCGGTCCTCTCCCAAAGCTATGAAAAATGAAAAATAACCTTGGATCTACAAACTCTACCCAATTTTACACACAACAAGCCAAAAACAGAAACAAAAATACAGTTTCTCAGGTCAAAGTAAAAACAAGGAAAACAATCAAGTCCCCAGTGGAGTCGCCATTTTGTCACACGGAATAAGTCGATCTTCCGGACAAGATAGACCTTCCTAGAATCTAAAGAAGACCTAATGACAAGCAAACCAACCAGACACTATCTTTCTCTAAATATGATTTAATAAACAATGGCAAACAAGTGTTTTTAGGGCCTACCTTAGGTCCAACACAAGCTTGTGGATGCCCTCGCTCCTTTGATCCAAATGAGCTTCTTTTTGCGAATCTGCAAACACAAACAAGGCAAACAAATTAAATAGCACCTGAAAAGCCAATTGCATAAAACATATTTAACATGAAAGTCAAGGAGTCCATGAAACAAATAACATAAGATACTTGTTGATAAAAATGAGTTTGATTGTATTAATTCGAAAGAAGAAGAACTTTACAACCTTTGCCTTGACGTTGTACAAGCTCCTCCCAGGGTCCAGCAAGAAGTCTCCTCTACTTTGACAAGTTTCACTCACTCCCCAATGAAGCCAAAAAGATGTGTGATCTCTCCTCTTAAGCTCAACTAGGAAGTCTTGATTTCACCAGCATTTACCCTAAAAAATGTTCAACTTCTAACCTCTCCAGCAACCAGCCCAATGCCTGTATTTATAGTGCAATGGAGGGAGGTTACTAGGTCCTCCTTCAAAAGGATAAATCCCTCCTTCAAAGGGATAGCTCCTCTCATCAAGGGATTAGCTCCCTTTCTTTTGGGATGCATGAACCACCTTAGAGCGAACAATCCACGTCAAAATTCCTTCTAGAAACCTCTAGAATTAACCCAAAGTGAGTTTTTTAAGATAAAACTTGCGCCTTTTGACTTTCACAGGGATCCACACCTACACCATTAGGGACAGAGCGGGCAGGTCCGCAGATTTTGTACACAGAAGGTGCGGGACCGCAGGTGACAGTGAGAGAAAGTGCGGAACCAGAGTTACATTGATTTTTAATGTCTTTCTCTCATTTCCAAAGCTTGATTTGAAGAGCTGAGGTCTTAGACTTGCTTAGGAGGACAGTACAAGTGATGATAGACCCATACTGACTGCAAATAATCATGATGATGATATTTTTGTGTAACAGCTATGTAAACTAAAATGAACCGGTGGTGAGTAGTTACACCAGCATTAAAGATTTGTTCCTCCACAAAAGCATGCCAGTATACCATATCAATTGTGCAATCTTTCAGAGAATTATACATCGTCAATTATGGGTAGATTATCACCATCCAAGATTACAAGATTATATACTTTTCCAATGAATTAATGAGTCATAGCAAAAGTATATACCTTTAATTATGTGACTCATTTAGAATTTCGCTTTGTTATATGGTTGTAATGGAGAGAGCTATGTCACACCTTTAACCGTTGTAGTTGATTATAGCACTTTTCATTTTATGAAATAGCGTTTAGGAAATGATACAAACAACTCAAGAAAATGAGATAGTGATTTTACCATGTAATGAGATTTTAATGAGAGCAGAGAATCACAGAGGAAAGAGCCGGTATTCAAACCAAAGAATCTGTTGTCTATGATGATGCATGAGAAAAACCAATGAGGTACTAATGAGTGCATCAAAATTTAACTTATACCGGCCAAACACTTATAGTTGATCTTCCAAAATAAATGGTAATACCCTTGGAATTTCAGGTCTCACTTTTAATATCATACTTTTATAATAATTCTAAAGAAATAAGCTGGTTGTAGTTAGTTTAAAAGTATATCAGTCTACCAAAGCCAGATCAATTATCAAAATGTAATGAAAAGAAAGTTGATGAATTGTAAAAAAGAAAAGAAGGTTGATATAGAGACCTTGTACAAGAAATAAAACACTATTGTAACTCAATATCAAGATTCATCACTTGAAGAAGCATAAAATAAGAACCAATATACTCAATAATAATTATTATCAGAGTCTAATAATAAGTTATCCTTATTATCAGAGTTTATGAGTTTTAATAAGATATATTTTATCATAAATTATCAACAATCACAATACTTAAACCATAAATTACCATAAATTATCAACAATCACAAATTTTGTAGTATAAAACCATTGAAAACATGAGTTAGAAGGTAATAATGATGTCAGAATAAAACTTAGAGAATTGTCTCAATGTAAAATCCAAATTCAAATGACTAAAGCTTAAGAATATTTGTGGCATTATTGTGTTAAAAAGGTACTTGAATTTCGAAAGAAAATTTATTCATCATTATATGTCATACCAATATTAATTCTACAGATTCATGATTTTTAAGGATAAAGATAAATTGAAATTTTGTGCTGTAGAGTGAAATATTTAAGTATTTGTTTAAGCAATCATAACTTATGTTAGAAGAATTAAATGGATTGCTTTTAACAAAATAAATCGTTAAACAAATTTATTGAATGTATCTTGAGATTCTTATGGTTATTAAATGATTACTCTAAGGAAATTTAAGAAATCAAACAACCAAAGAAATATTCCACACCATAAAGAAGAGACACCGCCACTCGACCCAAAACAGGATCGGATGACTGGGAAGGTTATCCCTCCCAAAAACACAAAATAAAATAATTTTATTAATAAGATGCCCCGCTTGAAAGCGCACTTGCGAAGGCAACACCATATCAAACCCTTAACAAAGCTTTAATAGCTACCGGGTTTTACATTTAATTACAACATAAGGATCGAAACAAAACCAACGAACTCTGAACAAACGTATTGGCTACAATACATTTTAGCTATAATATTTTTTAGCACTTTGAATTCTTTCGGTGCTTGACTTTGAACAGATATGCATTTCATTTGAGGTAATGGTTGTAACCTGGATGTTGACATGATCAGATCAATAGATAGTGAAAGTCTGTGTTCTCTTACTCGTGAATTTTTTACAGGATAGCAATAGCCAACATTCTGTGCGGGCAGACTACGCCCATGAGATACTTGTGCAATAGGAAAGCCCTAATGTTCACTTTCAAATGTTCACTAGGGTGTTAATCAAGACCTTAAAAAAAAATGAATTACTTCACTTTCAGGTTGAGGCTGCAGAGAACAGTGAACAATAATCATTTTATTTACCAAACTATAAATCACTAGAAGTCAATTTTATCCCCAAGTACCTCATAGAAAGCAACGGTCTTAAGTGCAGTATAATACTCCTAAAGGATATGCAAATAGAAGACACATATTTAACTAGTATATCGCTCCAAATAAATTAAGCCTGCCACTTAGTTTCTTCGTTCAGTTGAAGCTATACATAAATTAATAGTAAATACTGAATCAATTTTGACTTCCTCCACATCAACAATAAAATTAATGAGGCTCTGGGAACATTCTGATACCACATTGGGAAGCACCCCATGGCTAGTAAAAATATCAAATCTCGTAAGAGTCCACCCCTATGTTAAAGGTGTGTTAATGTGTTAATACGAAAGCTGGCATTCATAGCTCCCCAGAACTCAAACAAAAGCATTTACCTATAAAATAAAATGTACATTCCGACACCACGGGATTGTCTTTAAGTATCAGATAATCTGTTCTCCAAATGAAATATAAAATACGGAAACGAAGTTGGATTCTTCTTGGTGATCCTTAGTCACAATATGTCCTGCCTGCGTAGAAAGCTATAACTGCATAAACGAAAATATAATTCTTCTCCCCCTTTAAGAGAGATTTAATAAGACACTGGGGAGATGGAGAGCTCGAAAGGTTTAAAAATATTTCGAATCCAACGGAACAATAAGAAGCAAGATTTCATACGCAAGATTTCAGTACAACATATCACCCAGAGATAGATGGTCAAATAGAGAGAGTAAACCAAGTGTTGGAGGACATGCTAAGAATGTATGTCATGGACCAACAAAACCAATGGGAGAAATACCTTCCCTTAGTGGAGTTTGCATACAACAATAGTTACCACAGTTCATTACAGGCAGCTCCCTTTGAAATCTTGTATGGAATACCATGTCGCACTCCATTAAGTTGGGATCGATTAGAGGATCGAGTCATGTTAGGACTTGAAACGCTCCAAGAAATGGAAGAACAAATGGCCACAATTAAACAGAGACTAAAAGAAGCCAGGGATCGCTAGAAAAGTTATGCTGATGCAAAGAGAATTGATAGAAACTTTGAGGAAGGAAGCCAAGTTTTTATTAAAATCAAACCCTTTAAAAGTCCCTTTAGGATGGGTAAGGGAACAAAGATATCACCTAGATTTGTTGGGCCATTCACGATCCTAGAGAGGATTGGACCAGTTGCTTGCAAGCTCAAGCTGCCATTCCATCTAAGAAGGATGCATAATGTGTTTCATGTTTCTATGCTTAGAAAATATGTACCCAACCCGTCCCATGTCTTGAAATTTGAAAAATTGCAGGTTTTCGAGGAAGGAGTCCTTCAGGTCTAACCATTCTGTGTTCTGGACCACCGGGTTCGTCGACTCAGGAACTATGCGTTTGAGCAAGTCAAGGTCCAGTGGGACCAATATAACCCAGGGTCAGCTACCTGGGAAGATGCAGATGTTATTTTTAAAGACTTTCCTTATTTACTTGATTAAAATATGTGGTAATGCTTATTTAGTTAAGATAGATACTTTTTAGTCTAATTGACTGATATGATATAATGATGCACATGTGGTTCTTATAGTGATAATGTATCCTTATGATTTGCATAGGATTTATGATGCTACAATATGAGGTTTATTGACATGTGGTTCATCTATTATGTAATATCTTTGATGCAATATGTTCATATCATAAATTAAGATGATGAAGCATGTAATAGTTGCATACAAATGACATGCATGAGCACGCAGTTTGTTATTTTGTGATTAACAATGATGAATGTTCTCATGATGACATGCAAGACTTGGCATGTGGATTATTTTCTATGATACTATGATGGTATAGCTAATGCATTGTTGCATGTTGAGTTGTAATGATCGACAGGACTCCACATTGGGCCATGAGGGCCGGTTTATTTGGTGATCTTGTGCAAGCCCATACGCACGAGGGAGAATAAGTAACACCATATGGGTTGGGGACAAAACTCAATCAACACTACATATGCCAGTGGTTCCTTTGTCTTGTGTATAGCTCTTGATGGATAGCTCTTCAAGGGCTATGGGACCATCTTGAGGAGGCAAAGTACCTGATGTCTAGGCTAGGTGCCTATTATTGGATTGGGATGCTGAAGTCTGGAAGGGATGTAAAGGACTTCGATGCCTGGGGCTGTGTACCTTAGTAGTTGTGGAGGGAGTGGGCCAGCCTTGCGAGATGCCCAAAGTCATTGAGTACTGTACCGGATGCCTGCCTTGGGGTAGATGAGGTCTGAGTTAGGCGCGAGCCTTGGGGCTAGCCTTGGACTAAGATACAGCCCGGGTCAGGCTTATGCCTGATGCCGAAAGTGGAAAAAAGGACATAGATTCCTTGAGATTTCCCGGGGTGTTGGGGACTTTCGATGCCTGCTGGTTATACTAGTTTAGCAGAGGGTGTTGGCAACATGAAGTAAATAAAAATAAATAATAAATAATAATAAAAACATAACTTCAGGATGAAGTTCCTTAAAGTGGGAGAGTATGTAATATCCCTCTCCTTAATAATAAATAATAAATAATAAAAATAATAAATAATAAATCACTTAAATAATAAAAAATAAAAAAATCATAAATGAATTAAAAATATATACAAAATAATAAATAAAATAATAATAATAATAATAATAATAATGGTTATTCTTTAAATAAGAATAAATAGAAATAAAACAAGAAAAAACAGGAAAAAGAAGAAAATAAAACAAGAAAGCTAAAGAAAAGAAAAGAAATAAAATAAGAAAACTAAAAAATCAAAAGAAAAGTAAAGAAAGCTAAAAATCAAAGTCGCATGTAGACACATGGAGTCTGTGCATGTGGTTCCCCATCCAATGTTTTCTCTATTTATTAGAGGGTGAGGAGGATGGAAGGCATTCCATCTTTCCGAGTTTCTATCATTCATTCTCCTGGGAGAATAGTGTTGTAAGACAGAGGAGTCACTGGCAGTAGTATGTTGATTGAGGGCTCGGGGGTGGCCAGTTGTAGCAAGTCCTTGCGCAATTGAGCTTATGGTTGGGTGGAGAGTCGTCCCCAAAACCTTGTTGCAGTAAACGGATTTCAACCATAGGTAAGTGCTACTCATAGTTTGAACTTGATGTTAATTAGTTGATTAATTAATTGCTATCCTGTAAAAAATTCACGAGTAAGAGAACACAAACTTTCGCTATCTATTGATCTGATCATGTCAGCATCCGGGTTACAACCATTACCTCAAATGAAGTGCATATATGTTCAAAGTCCAAGCACCGAAAGAATTCAAAGCACTAAAAAACATTATAGCTAAAATGTATTGTAGCCAATACGTTTGTTCAGAGTTCCCCGGTTTTGTTTCGATCCTTATGTTGTAATTAAATTTAAAACTCGGTAGCTATTAAAGCTTTGTTAAGGGTTTGATATGGTGTTACCTTCGCAGGTGCGCTTGTAGGCGGGCCATCTTATTAATGAAATGATTTTATTTTGTGTTTTGGGGAGGGATAACCTTCACAGTCATCCGATCCTATTTTGGGTCGGGTGGCGGTGTCTCTTCTTTATGGTGTGCAATATTTCTTTGGTTGTTTGATTTCTTAATTTTCCTTAGAGTAATCATTTAATAGCCATAAGAATCTCAAGATACATTCAATAAATTTGTTTAACGATTTGTTTTGTTAAAAACAGTCCATTTAATTCTTCTAACATGAGTTATGATTGCTTAAACAGATACTTAAATATTTGACTCTACAGCACAAAATTTCAATTTATCTTTATCCTTAAAATTCATGAATCTATAGAATTAATATTGGTATGACATATAATGATGAATAAATTTTCTTTTGAAACTCAAGTACCTTTTTAACACAATAATGCCACAAATATTCTTAGGCTTTAGTCATTCGAATTTGGATTTTACATTTGAGACAATTCTCTAAGTTTTATTCTGACATCATTATTACCTTCTAACTCATGTTTTCAATGGTTTTATACTACAAAATTTGTGATTGTTGATAATTTAGGTAATTTATGGTTTAAGTATTGTGATTGTTGATAATTTATGATTAAATATATCTTAATAAAACTCATAAACTCTGATAATAATTATTATGGAGTATATTGGTTCTTATTTTATGCTTCTTCAAGTGATGAATCTTGATATTGAGTTACAATAGTGTTTTATTTCTCATACAAGGTCTCTATATCAACCTTCTTTTCTTTTTTACAATTCATCAACTTTATTTCATTACATTTTGATAACTGATCTGGCTTTGGTAGACTGATATACTTTTAAACTAACTACAACCAGCTTATTTCTTTAGAATCATTATAAAAGTATGATATTAGAAGTGAGACCTGAAATTCCAGGGGTATTACCATTTATTTTGGAAGATCAACTGTAAGTGTTTGGCTGGTATAAGTTAAAGTTTGATGCACTCATTAGTTCCTCATTGGTTTTTCTCATGCATCATCATAGACAATAGATTCTTTGGTTTGAATATCGACTCTTTCCTCTGTGATTCTCTGCTCTCATTAGAATCTCATTACATGGTAAAACCACTATCTCATTTTCTTGAGTTGTTTGTATCATTTCCTAAATGCTATTTCATAAAATGAAAAGTGCTATAATCAACTACAATGGTTAAAGGTGTGACATAGCTCTCTCCATTACAACCATATAACAAAGCAAAATTCTAAATGAGTCACATAATTAAAGGTATATACTTTTGTTATGACTCATTAATTCATTGGAAAAGTATATAATCTTGTAATCTTGGATGGTGATAACCTACCCATAATTGACGATGTATAATTCTTTGAAAGATTACACGATTGATATGGTATACTGGCATGCTTTTGTGGAGGAAAAAATCTTTAATGCTGTTGTAACTACTCACCACCGGTTCATTTTAGTTTACATAGCACTTGAAGTATTTGCATAATTTGTCACCAATTAAAGTGCTCTTAAATAATGAAATCTGTTCCAATTCACAATGGATAAACTCTAATATCTTATTACCTTTAGATGATCGTTGTTCACTTGCATCTGTTCATTATTCAATTTGATCTAACAGTCCTTGAATGCTGATCATGTTATTCACTAATTATCTGGGTTGGATTACTGTTCTCATTGTCCTTTAGCAATAGTAGTGGCTTGGTATTTCTCTGGTCTATTATTACAAGAACACAACTCTCTCAATATGATCTTGATAATTAAGATGTTGTGAACCCATTTGGAGTGCTTACTTAGCTAAGACAGACTAAGTCATGTTTTATGGTTTGAACATTATGATACATCTAAATCATACCCTATGATTTCAGTTTAATTTTGAGTATAACTAATGATAGCTCATGTGATTATGGCCAACGTGGATCAGATGCTTAAGGTGGTAGAGAAGAAGTATCACAACAAGGGTAAGAAATCAGTAAGAAGAGGCAACCTATTTTGGAACATAATGGAAGAAACATAACTTGGTACTCTAAAGGTATCACTATAAGGTCTATCTAAGGATGATGCACATAAAGAATAAAATATTGGCAATCAACTATGAAGTTGAATAATCATGGTAATAATGAAGGACATTTTTTCAGAACCTGGATGGTATGATAACATAGAATGATTGGAGAAGATAAGTTGTGTGCATAACAACATCTATAACAATGGGAGAGCCACATGGTAAAGTTTTTCATAGGTGACTAACTATATGAATGAATTATGGATAACAAGATGTATGATCATGCAATTTTATAAGCAGATTACATTTGGTAGCTATCTTAATGAATTTATTACCCAAGTTGGGAAATAGTAACAACATTTCCAAGGTATATCAGTGCTATAGGAGAGGAGGAGAAGAAACCACAATGACTGGAGGTGAGAAATTAAAGTCAATTTAATAAAATAGAATGAAGTGAAGAAACTTCCATTTTTGAAGCCAGTAGACATGGAATAGTAGGAAATCAAGACAGGGAGAAAAATAAAAATATATCTATGAATATTGGGTAGGAGGAAATGAAGGGATGTTCCATCAAGAAGAAAGTTCTTTTAAAGGTATTAGAGTCTTTTATGATAAAGCAATCAAATGATATTAAGATACGAACTTGACAAACTCGACGAGATAAGAAAATATTTCTGTGGATGAAGTGCTAATTGTTAAATAAGTCAACATGGATTAACAAATCCTTGTGCAAGTAAATTAAGCATGATATAAAATTAAATCATGATGAAATAATGTTTATATGCAATTGCATATAGCGGTATTGGAATCAGTAAGCCAAAGGGTAAATGGATGTAAATCAAGGAATTTTAATTTTGAGATAGATGATGATGGAATAACTAGTAATATCTTAAACAATGAATTTCACCAGAATTTCCTTGGGGAAGGAAGAATATATAACGAGAGATTAAGACCCAAGATGATGAGGCTCATGTGAAATTTAACGATGTACTTAGATGATTATACCATTGGTGTAAATGATCAACTACCTAGTAGAAAGAAGTGGAAATGATTATTGAAAAGTAATTGACAACTTGATGAAAACATATTGACGATGTTTCATGATATCATGGTAGCAGGATAAAGATGTACATATGGTTCTTATAATGTTAATGTATCCATACGATGATAGCGATATGCATAAGTATTATCACATTATGTCAAGGTATATTGACATGTTCATTTACTACGTGTTGATAAATATTTAATGTTGAATATTCATGATGGATATGATATGCATACATAAGAGTTATGATGTTGTAATATGAGGTTTACTGACATGTGGTTCATTTATGTGAAGTCATGATATGTCTTTGATATAATTATGTTGATGGTATAACTAAATCATGTGATAGTTGCATACAAATTTATGACATGCATAAGCTTGCAATGCGTTATTACTCCTAATGTTGCAATTAACAACGATGAATGTTTTCTTGATGACATGCACGACTTGGCATGTGGACTATTTTCTATGATACTAAGATGGTATGGTTAATACATTGGATGCATGTTGAGGTGTGATGATTCATAGGACTCCACAAATGGGCCGCGAGGGCCAATTTATTTGATGATCTTGTGCGAGCCCATATGCACGAGGGAGAATAAGTAACACCATATGGGTTGGGGACAAAACTCAATCAACACTACATATGCCAGTGGTTCCTTTGTCTTGTGTATATCTCTCGAGGGATAGCTCTTGAAGGGCTATGGGACCATCTTGAGGAGGCCAAGTGCCTGATGTTCTAGGCTAGGTGCCTGTTATTGGATTGGGATGCCGAAGTCTGGGAGGGATGTAAAGAACTTCGATGCCTGGGGCTGTGCGCCTTAGTAGTTGTGGAGGGAGTGGGCCAGCCTTGCGAGATGCCCAGAGTCATTGAGTACTGTACCGGATGCCTGCCTTGGGGTAGATGAGGTCTGAGTCAGGCGCGAGCCTTAGGGCCAACCTTGGACTAAGATACAGCCTGGGTCAGGCTTATGCCTGGTGCCGAAAGTGGGAAAAAGGACAGAGATTCCTTGAGATTTCTTGGGGTGTTGGGGACTTTCGATGCTTGCTGGTTATACTAGTTCAGCAGAGGGTGTTGGCAACATGAAGAAAATAAAAATAAATAATAAATAATAATAAAAACATAACTTTGGGATGAAGTTCCTTAAAATGGGAGAGCATGTAATATCCCTTCCCTTAATAATAAATAATAAATAATAAAAATAATAAATCATAAATGTTAAATAATAAATGATATTAAAAATATATACATGAAAATAAATAAAAATAATAAAAATAAAAATAGTAATAACCATACTAAAGCTCTAAACAAGAATAAATAGAAATAAAACAAGAAAACTATCAAAAAGAAGAAAAAATAAAACAAGAAAGCTAAAAATCAAAAGAAAGTCGCATGTAGATACATGGAGTGTGTACATGTGGTTTCCCATCCAATGTTTGTTCTATTTATTAGATGGTGAGGAAGATGAGAGGCATTTCTGCATTCCGTCATTCCAAGATTCTATCTTTCATTCTCTTGGGAGAATGGTGTTCTAAGACATAGGAGTCACTGGTAGTAGTATGTTGATTGAGGGCTCGGGGGTGGCCAGTTGTAGTAAATCCTTGCGCAATTGAGCCTACGGTTGGGTGGAGAGTCGTCCCCAAAACCTTGTTGCTGTTAGCAGATGTCAACCACAGGTAACACAGGTAAGTGCCACTCTGATTTAAATTTAATGTTAATTAGAAAGTTAATTACATATTTATTTTGGGTTGTTACATACTTAGTTTCAGATCTAACAAATCATTAATAACCCATAATATGCACACTTTCTTTAGATCTAACTATTCATGAAATATTCATTACTTTCACACCCAAAGTACTTTGATCTTCATCTCCTTATATAGCTTAGCCCTTATCCAATACCATAGGTAAAAACCACACTTATGCCAATGGTATTCTTTGGTGGGATCAAATATCCGTTGTTGGGCTCAATACCATGGGTCAATACTATGGTAAAGATCCTTGGTATTTAGAATACCATGGTGTAGAAACTGTACACTCCTTTCCTTCTTCATACTCGCGTGTGTATGCTGCTTTGTGTCACTAGACCCACGTATACTTCGTAAAACTTCATCTTTATCATACCTCTATCTCTGAACTGCTATGCTTTTGACCAAACTCTTTGTCACATGTAGACACATCCTGTTTACATCTTAATCAAGTAGGTTTCCATCAAAAGACAACTCATCAAGTAGGTTACCATCAAGGACAACACATTAGTCATAATGCCAATAGAAACTACCAAATTGGGAACACTTATGGTTTGATTTGGTACAGGAGGAAATAAAGTGGAATACCAGAGATGGGACTTCATCCAAGGGTGAGGATGAAGAAAAATTTGCATTGGTTGGAAAGGGAAAGAAGGGAAATGGGAACAAATCTCAATCCAAACCAGAATCCAGCCAAGGCGGCAAGAAGAAATATCTATTCAAAATTAAATTCTTCCATTGTCATGAATTCGAGCATTATGCCACGAAGTGTCCACACAAAAGGCAAGCAATAAGACCTCAGGAGGAGAAAAAGATGAAGCTTTGGCTTCATAGTTCAAGATTGAATTTACCCTTATCGCATGCATGACCAACACCGTGATGGGGAGCATGTGGTACTTGGACTCAAGTGCATCGTTCCACATGACAGGGTGTAGATAGTTTTTTAGTGACCTAGAAGGGAAATATTTGTAGATGCACATTGAGCTAGGGGAAAATGGAAGGTACAACATCACCGGGGTTGGTATAGTCACCTTTCATAGGGCGTTGGGCTCCCCTCTCATGCTCAAGGATGTCATGCTCGTTCTGGGCCTAAAGAAAAATATAATCTCAATTATAGTTTTGGAAGACTGTGGTTATGATGTGATCTTCAACAAAGGAAATACATTCTTGAGACACATAGCCATGAGATAGATGAAGTCGATCGGGGTTCATGTGAAGAACCTATATAAGCTAGATGTGGATGTTAGCATTGCATTAAGAAAAAAGGTAGAGAAGGTGAAGAGCTGCGATTTCAGTAAACTTTAGCACATAATACTTGGCCATTTGCATCATGGCACTCTAAAGATTATGCAGCAAATAAACACAGGCCTCCCCAAAGGAGCACTTGAGAAGCAAGATGTATGCAAAAGATGTACCTAGGGGAAGTACACAAAATCCACTTTCCATGATCGGGACAAAAAAGCACATGCAGTCCTTGAAAAGATCCACTCTGATGTATGTGGACCTTTCTCGATAGCTTCCACTTCCAGGCACAAATATTTTGTCAGTTTTTATTAATGACTTCTCACAGAAGTGCTAGATCTTCTTCATGCGGAAGAAATATGAGACATTCTCCAAGTTCGTAGAATTCAAGGCACTGGTTGAGAAATCAATCAACAAGATGGTGAAGGCTCTCAAGAATGATAATGGAGGTGAGTACGTGTTGAATAAATTTAAAAATTTCCATGCAAAAGAAGACATTTGATGAGGGTTGACAACACCCCATAACCCATAGCAGAATGGGGTGGCTGAGAGAAACAACCGTAGCATTATGGGAGTAGAGATGGCATTGTTGCATGACCAAGGCCTACCTCTTTGTTTATGGGTTGAGCCATGAAACAAAACATTCTATTTGAAGGCATTCTCCAAGTTCGTAGAATTCAAGGCACTGGTTGAGAAATCAATCAACAAGATGGTGAAGGCTCTCAAGAATGATAATGGAGGTGAGTACGTGTTGAATAAATTTAAAAATTTCCATGCAAAAGAAGACATTTGATGAGGGTTGACAACACCCCATAACCCATATCAGAATGGGGTGGCTGAGAGAAACAACCGTAGCATTATGGGAGTAGAGATGGCATTGTTGCATGACCAAGGCCTACCTCTTTGTTTATGGGTTGAGCCATGAAACAAAACATTCTATTTGAACACTGGAGTCCTCATCAGATTCTGGGCATGATTGCATTGGAGGAGGCTTTCTCTGGGAGGAAGCCAGATGTGTCACACTTTAGGATTTTTGGAGCCTCTGTTTACTGCCATTTCTCCAAAGAATCAAGGAAGAAGCTTGAGTCAACAATAGAGATGGAGGTATTTCTGGGTTACACAGAAACTCCACACAACTACCGTGTGTACTTGCCATCCCTCAAAATGACAGTTGTGCGAAGGGATGTAAAGTTTGATGAGGCGAAAGCAATGTGGTGCTCTCCAGAGAGGGAGCTTTAGATCCCACCAAAAGAGGAGATTTTAGCTCCAAAGGAGGAGCCTTACGAAGTAGTCGAGTAGCCACAAATTGAGGAGCAGAGAGTGGAGATAGCCACTCAAGTAGAACCATCTAGAGAAGAAAGAAAAAGAACCAGGGAAGTTGAGAGACTTGTTCAAGATGCGAGGGAGAATGTGGGTGCTCCTTCAAATTAGCTTGGGTAGAGGAGGTCACCTGATCGTACACTGGCTACATGTCTCTAATGAATGAAATTGTAGAGAACGAGCCATCCTCTTTTGAGGAAGTAATAGAGAAAGCTGCATGAGTTGATGCAATGGTGGAGGAATATGAATCCATTGTAAAGAACAGTGTTTGGGAAGTGGTCCCAAGACCAGCAGAAAAATTAGTTGTGGGTTCAAGATGGATCTTCAAAGTAAAGTATTCAACAAACGAAAGCATAGAGATGTATAAGGCCAGATTTGTGGCCAAGGGATACTCTCAAGTTGATGGGATTGAATATGAGGATACCTTTGCTCCTGTAGCAAGGTACTCACCCATATGATCAATTCTTGCACTGGCTATGCAGATGGGGTGGAAGATCCACTAGATGGATGTAAAAACAAAATTTTTGATTGGGGTTATTAAGGAGGAGGTGTACATCGAGCAATCAGAATGTTTTGAGACATTTGATCGAGAGTCTTATGTGTGCAGACTCAAGCGAGCGTTGTATGGTCTCAAACAAGCATCTCGTGCTTGGTGCACTAGGATTTATAACTATCTCATTAGTTTGGGCTTCACCAATAGTGAAGCAGATGAAAACCTATATCTAATTTTGGTAAAATGTAAAATTCATATTATTGTCTTATATGTTGATGATTTGATTTTAATTGGTGATGAGAAACTGATCATATCTTGCAAGGAGGACCTTGCAAGGGAATATGAAATGAAGGATATGGGTCTCATGCACTACTTCCTCTGGTTGGAAGTATGGCAAGGCGATAGGGAACTATTTGTGTCTCAATGAAAGTATGCAAATGAGATACTACAGAGATTCCGTATGGAGAGTTGTAAACCCATGGAGACACCTCTAGTGAACAACTAGAGGAAGGAGGATACCACTTCAGGTGAGGAAGTGTATGCTACCATTTATTGGAATCTAGTGGGTTCACTAATGTACCTTGTGAACACACAATCAAATATGTGTTATGCTGTCAACTAACTGAGCCAAGTTATGGTTAGGACAACCTGATTATTTTGGAAGACATCCAAGCATGTTTTATATTACCTCAAAGGCACCACCCAATTTGGACTATGGTACGTATGGATAAAGGGAGTGAAGTTGTATGGCTTCACAGATGTAGATTTGGCAGGGAGTCCATCATACCTAAAGAGTACATTAGGTGGAATTTTCATGTTGGGTCTATAGACATTTCCTGGTACAACAGGAAGCAAAGATCTATGGTGCTAAACTTGACAGAAGCAGAATACATGGCTGCAAGTCAAGCAACATGTGAGGAGATCTGGATGAGAAAAATACTTGTTGGACTATTTGGTTAGATGATGGATCCAACTGTGATAATAAAATTTACATCAAGCTCTCTGAGGATTTTGTATTTCACGATCAATCCAAGCATATAGATATCTAGTATCGCCATTTAGGAGACTATGTGCAAAGGCAGATAATGTAGCTACACTACATTCCAACAGAGGAACAAGATGGTGACATTTTGACAAAGTCCTTGTCAAGAGGGAAGTTCAAGTTCCATAGGTACAGGATAGGGGTGGTTGATAATCCATTTCTCGCTGAGAGGGAGTGTTGAAAAATGTAGCAAGAAATTATCAATTTGATTTTGCCTTGATTAAATTGAGAAAATTTGAATTTTTACATCAACAGACAACTTGGACGCAGTTAACTAGTGTGACATGGCTTGTGTCACCTAGTTTACTTAATAAGTTCGAGTTGGAGGAGTTAGAGTTCAATTAAGCACGTGTCATTGCTAATTTGTAGCAATCAAAGTCAATTATCTCAAGTTGTTTTCATTTAAACTAGTTCCAACTATTGGAGGAACTAGTGGAAGGTCAGTTGTGTAGTGGAACTTCTATCAAACTCAGTGATCATCTAGTTAACAGATTAATCAACCCAAAATATATAGGGCATGCAGAGAATTCGAGTTCCGTATATGTGGTGGAGATTCAAAGGCAGTGTAACATCAATGTAGACTAGTATTGAGTGTACAAATGTTGCATGCAGTCAGATGATAAACCTTGGGGATTGCGCAATCCATTTTGGAGAAATTCCTAAATAATAAGGGACTAATTTCTCAGGAATTGCGCATGGAAATATAGGCTCAAGAAGAGGAAAAAATTGACTAAGTATGGGTTAAAGCTTCTTAGTGAGCAGAGATATAGGCTATACACTTGTAGGTTATTCTTGGTTGAGAAAATAAATTGTAATACATCTCTATTCATCAGATTAATGCAAGCAGGCATTGGGGTTTTTAGCAGATTTCTTTCCCCAACAAAAATACTATGTGCATGTGTGTTATATCTTATTACATGTCTATTTTTTCTTTCTAAACTATGAATTAACTTCCGCAGAGTATGAGTTTGATTAAAACTTCATGAGCAATTGCAAATCTACACCATAATTTCTACACAAAGAAAGGAAACCTATCCCCATGCCCAAATTTTCCTAGGATCCATAGGGTAACATTATAACAAGGCCTTTAGCTACCATTATACCAAGCACCATAGTCCATGTTAAAATTCAATGAAAAGAATGGAAAGAATAATTGGAATTATAATGAAATCCCATTTTTTATATGAATGTTCCCTTTTTGACAAGTGGCACCTCAAGAAGCCCCTCATTCCATTGTTCGAAACAATGGAAATATGAATTTAGGATTTTTATATAATATTTGTCTTAGACCCTTCGCTTAGGTCCCTCATTTAGCACATAGTCCCCTTTCCCACTCATGGAGTCTTAGCCCCCTAACCTCTCTTTTTTGACTTGATCTATATTAGTGATGTATATTATTAACATGAGTATGATTATATTTTACATCACCAAACTTTCTTCACATAGGCTCTTTGACCTAAGACCACATAGGTACCTTGGCCTCAGCACTCATATTCATAGGCACACTACCTTAAACACATATATACATGTGCAGATAGCCCTAACAAATCATAGCTCACCATCCTGATAAAAATATGTACCAATACAAATAGGGGCCACACTTGAAGCGTTACGACACTGATATGAAAGGGATCCATCACGACCTTTGCATTCATCATATCTATATAAAATATGAGTCTTGTCCCATCCAACAATCCTAATGACATATAAATACTACACTATGATAAATAGTGAAGGATTAATTATAATGTTTGATTAATTTAAATTTCCATATATCTATCTTAATAGTCAATGAATATCACCACCAGTGACAGTTCCTAAAAATAGTGGGAAGTGGTGTATTTGTTTTGATTATTGTGAACTAAATAATTCCACGAGAAAATACCACTTTTTTCTACCTTTTATAGATCAAGTCGTAGACACATCAGAAAAGAATAAGTATTTTTATTTCCTTGATGACTTTAACATATATAATCAAATTAGCATTGCCTTGGCAGATCATTATAAAAAAACTTTGACTTACCCATGGGGGGACCTTTTCCTACTAAGTCTTGCATTTTTGTCTTTGTACAACATCTGCCACTTTTCAAAAACTTGTGTTTGGTATATTTTCTAACTTGATCTGTGATTGTATAGAAATGTATATGGATGATTTCACTATTTATGGGAATAAACTTGGAGAATCTTTGACTAACTTGGATAAAGTACATAAAAGGTTTCAAGAAACAAATTTCTCATGTAGCAATGATAAATTTCACTAAAGGAATTATCCTTGTGAGCCATATCTCTCTTGCAGGTATAATGGTGGGCACTAAGAATATGGAGGCAATGCACAAACTTATTACACCCAAGAATAAAAAATATGTTTAGAAGTTTTTATGACATGCTAGTTACTATCATCAGTTCATTGAAATTTTCACTATGTTATCATCTCCTTTGTTTACTTTACTTAAAAAGGACAACAATTTTTATTGGACTAACCAATGTGTTATTGTTAAGCAGTATATAATTCCCATGCTAACCCAAAAACCCATTATTAAGCCCCAAATATTGAGCGATTACATTTCTATTGTTATATTGTTATGTAGCCTAAAACCTTTCATAGCCCCATTTTATTATCATTATACCCTTTATCTCCTATATATACACTAAGGAGACATAGTATTAGGATCAAGAAATATTTCCTTGTACATTATATTCATTGTAAAATAAGGTATCCCCATAGAAGAAGACTATAATGATTAGTTTCTTATCATTTATAAGGTGCAAGATTCATAACATTTGGTAATAGAGCTTATGATCCTAAGGTTTTGCTGCTTTAAAAAAGTTATCTTGGAATTTTTACTATAATTTGTTTTATATGATTTAGATAGTAAAATTTTGAGCATATTGAGGATAAATCTAGGGGAGAATTTGGGTAAATTTTCATATCTTGGTTCACTATACTTTTGGAGATATGTTTTGAGAAAATCAAGGTTTCTGAATGCTCTTGAAATCAATTTCAAACATGTTAGTTTGAATTTTTTTCTATATTTATCTTTATGGGGATGTTTCAGACTCTGAAATTTTGAGGAGAAAAAGGTGATATCACTATGGACACGCGATAAAGAAAATTCAGAATTTGGTTCTCTATAGTTTCTAAGATATGATCCAAGGAATTTATGGTTCCTAAATGCTCTTAAAATCAGTTTCAAACATGTCTATTTGACATTTTCACTATAACTTATTTTCGGAGAAGTATCAAATCATAAAATTTTGAGGAGATAGAGGAGATATTTCTAGGTACTCTACGTACTCATGGTAAAAATTTCATACTTTTGATCTCTAAACTTTAGGAGATATGCCCCATGGAAGTGAGGGTTTTTGGATGGTCCTAAAATCAGTTTCAAATAGATAATATTGATATTTTTGCTAGGACTTCTTTTATGGAACATTTTAGAATTTGAAATTTCTTGACATCTTAGGAGACATACAAAAGTACCTTACGTTAAAATTTCCTACTTATAATTGAAGGATTGGACACAACATGCTATACAAGTTTTATGTTGGGAAGAGGCCAGAAATCAACAAGTTTTGGAAAATTTACGATACTTTTCACTTGGCACATCAAATTATGGTTGGACCTATGGAATTGTAGGGAAGACATATTAGAGTCTTATAGACCAATTTTTATTTTATTTAGAAGGGCTCAAATCTCAGAGATATGTCAAAAAAAAGTTTAACCATTCAAATATTCTCCAAATCAAGCTTTTAAATGTACATAACTTACAAGTGACATAACCTTTTTTTTTTTCCGGGGAAAATAGAGTTCGTAATTTCTATTAAAAAGAAGATAATAGAGATTACATGTTGTAGATGCCAAAGCATATGCAGTAGTGTGGTAAAAAACCACTTACAATAACCAATACTTCTGGGAAGTATGCAGATACAGCCCTCAGTCAGGGCCTCCAGAAACAAGGCAAGTAAAGCCCACAGGGGGCATCCAGAAACAGGGTATGTATCCCCAACAAGAGTATAACCTACCCAATAGCTAATAAAAACAGTAAATAAAAACAATAGCTTAGAAACCGGGTATGTAAACCCCAAACAGGAGTAAACTCCTACCCTAACAAGCTAATACAAACAGTAAATGAACGATAACTCCAGTGGGATGTGCAGAAAAGATGCCACCAGAGGGAAGAGGCACGAAATGGAGCCATACCTCCATCCCCTCAACTCTCCACCAATAACCAGCAGAAATCCACACATCTATCCAGTGAAGCCAGAAAGAAAACCAATCATAGACAGCCATAGAAGAGCGGCACGAATCGATGCCAGATCCCTCGACACTCTCCAAAGCTGCAATGGAAGGCAAGCAGAGGACCCAAAAAATGAACCCAGCAACAGCAATGGAGCCCGAACAGGTCCCAAAATGCAGAGGCGGGTCGGTTCGGGGGCAGAGGCGGCTAGGGCAGCCACCTCGCCCCCATGAAGGAGTCAGGCCCGAAACCCAAGTCCCCACACAGCACCGCAGCACTAAATTTCAGAGGCCAAAACCCCCCGCTTGAACCGCCAAGTCGAAGGTCTGTAGATGCGCAGTTGAAGCTCAAAGAATCAGAAAATAAAGCCGCCGCCTCTCAGCACAAAACCCCAGCCACCGAAGAGGAAGATACCGCTGGTAGCAGGTCCACAACGCCGATACCACCAGCTGCTGCAAGCTCCGGCGAAGGTCAGGTGATGGTAGCCTGGAGGGCGACCAGATCCCCCACCCGCGGAAGGTCCTGCCGCCGCAGGCTCAGGCAGCAGCCAGAGCCAAAGAAAAAACCCTAGGTTCGCCGCGCCGGAACCAAGTCAATTCAATTCGAGTGACATAACCTTTGATTAGAAGATCCAATTATTTTTTTGGTGACCAAAAGTTGTGATAAAGAGGAGTGCTATTATTATTTTCCAACATGCCTCTAAAGAAAACTACTAGACCAATTAAACTTCTTGAAGGCTGACCCAAGACTCATGAAGAAAGTGAAGACCTAGAATTTAGGTTCTCCCAATTAGAGAAGAAACTTAATGAAATATATGGTAGTATATTGAAAAAGGTGGATTTAATAGGTTCTCAAGAAAACCTTAAAATATAAATTATGTATAAAATAAAAAATAAGATGAATGAAAATAAGGAAGAAACATAAAATTTCAAGGAACATATACAAAATTCCATCAAAGGAGAAATAAAAGAAGTACAAACTATTATATTAAAATATCTTCGTAAAAGAAGCCCACAGGAGTAGTTCAATTGATGATCATCATGTTATTAAATACTATGTAAACCATGAAATTCAAGGCTCAAATACCCTGTGGGTTAAGACAACATAAAAAATATGTCCATGAGGCATAGAGTAGATGGTCACAGGGTGTCTTGTTAAGGCACTCTGTGGTGTAAAGGTCACCGGTTCGAAACTCTATAAAAAATCTAGTCATGCTAAGGGTTCGTGCGGCTTAGGAATGTTGTGATCCCTTGGTTATTTTGACGTATTAGATGCCCCTGGGTCACAAATACTTAAGTCATAGGTTAGTTGTGTAGTCATCTTAGGACTCACATAAACTAGTAAAAAAAAAAATCTCTTGTTGGAAGAATTTTTTCTTATTGATGTCAAAGGAGGACTTGATGAAGATAAGAATGCCATAGATTCAAAGATAACATTAATCTATTTCCAATGAGATATAGAATGCATCCTCACTCTTCTCCATTAATGGGAAATAAATTTTCTAAATAGAGAAACCAATTTTTGTTCCCCTCTTCAAGTCAGCCTACCTTGAGATCAAGTCAGCCCTATTATAGACATGATTCAAGTGTGGCTCCACTAGTATAAATGAACAATATGTCTCCTCCATTTTATAATACAACTTGGCCAAGGAAGACAAGATCAAGGAGCTCAGACCTGAGATAGAAAGATAAGGTTGATATCTCATGAACCAAGAAGCAAATTAAGGGAAATTGTTTGGGTTTTTATCTCTATTTTTTGGATCAAGGTTTATTGGCACATATTACATTATTCTTGGAGTAGAAAACTTGGACACTACAGAGAAAAAAAATTATCTTATTATGGATAAATCTCAACCTTCCTTGGAGGATACATCAACCTACATTGGAGCAGAAGTTAGCCTATATTAGAAGACCTTAGCCTCCTACAATTCTAAATCTCTTGTAACCTTTGCCCCCTGCAATTCTCAACCTACTGCAACCCTTGGGCTATGGATCGAACTATGCACCCTCAAACCATGGCTTTGTTGTAGCAGAATTAAAACTCAGATTGTGGCTTCATTGTGGTATTTCAAATCTGAGTTTTGATATTGTTTTGAGAGAGGATTTGGAGCACATTTTTTTATCATTCTATAAGCTGAATTTGGAGCGAAGTTTAGAACAGTTTGAGAGCATAATTGGAATATTTTTTGTATCAGACCTTAAGAGTGCTTTTGATCCTCTCTCTTTCTGAAAAAATTAATATTTTTTTATCATCTTTTGAAGATTTTTGTAGCAGCATATTTGGAGCAGTTTGTGAAGAATTTAATATAGAAGAGTTAAAGTTATTTGGATAATACTCTAAAGAAGTCTTTGGAAGCCTTTATTGAAGCAACCATTGGAAGCCTTTGTTGAAGCAACCATTGTAAGCCTTGTTGAAACAAACTTGAAGAATTTTTGCAACAAGCTTGAGAAAACATTGTAGATCTCTTTTGAAGTATATTTGGAACTGATTTTGGAGACATCTTGTAGAAGTTGATTTTGAAGTCTATTTGGAAATGTTGGAGCCTAAGAGGATTGGAGTCCCCATTTTGACCAAGTTGGTGTGTTATACGGAATCTACGATTGCAGAAGAAAAATATCTTCCCTATACCTAGTGGCCTAATCTAGTATAATAGAAAGAAAATACTATAAAGTTCTCCTTAGAGAAATTTGAGAATGGAAAGATGCTTACTTGTGATTAATTTCAAGCTATTCTATCCTCTTGGTTTGTAAGCTCCAATCGTAGCTCTGGTCAATATAATTAGAACCTGCACAAACAATCAACACAAGCCAAAGATCTACAACATCTATGTAGCATTATCCAATCACTCTATTCAATGGAGCAAAATAACATTGAAATATATGATTGTAAACATAACATGACACATATAGGAAAATGATATACTCTTTGTATTAATATGAAATGGAGAGAGTTTACAACCATAAGTGCAAGATGATCTTGTAGAGATATCCCTAAGTTGACTTGTCCTTCCTTTCCACAATGTACACCTTAAAGTTACCCTAATGCATGGGAATGATAACTCTCCTATGATCAAAACATCAACATAAGGGTATGATTAGTCTCCAAAATCCGACCTCTAGCTTGTGGATGGCAGTAAATATAGGAGAGGATGGGAGTTTAGGAATTCTTATCTATTTACCAATCTAGGCTTGAGATGCACTCTTGATGGGAGGATGAGATCAAGTGATAAAAGGTGAAATCTCCAAGGTAGGATAAGATAGGATTCAAAGTTCTTATCCAAGGTAAATGGTTGTAAAAACACATGGAATATTATAGAAGAGGAAGCTTCAGGATTCTTTTTATTTTTCCTGAATTTCTAGAATCGGCGCACCCCTAACAAGGGAAAACTTGCTTTGATTAGAGCAGGTGAAAAACTAAGCAACATGTTGCTGAACACAGGTCCCTAAATGAACAGGGTTCACTGGGCCATAAAAGCACTAGAATGAAGTAGTCAAGGTCATAAACTTAGGGATTTGGGAGAGCCATGCTTAGGGATTTGTGTAGGGATAATGACAAGGTGTTCATGGATGTTAATTGATCCAGTTTGTAGGCCTATTGACTAGATGTGACAAAATGGCCTATAACATATTGCCCCTTAAAGCGTAAAGCCAGAAATGGTAACTGATGATTGAAGTGATTTACCTTGTGACAAGTTTATATCAAGAACAACTGGTCAGATCATCATATGTTACATTACATTTTGATCATGATATCTTTGTTGAGGGAGGCATACCCATGCTCAACACATAAGATAAAATTACATGTACAATGATCAAGAAGGCATGTCCATTGATGACAAAGGGTGGACCCATGATTGGATGACTATATGATCATAGCCATCATACATTGTGATCTTGTATTAATACTGAAATCAGAGCAAAAATGGATAGAACTAGATCTGGGGTATTCTATCTCATTCACTCAATCACCTAATGTATGAGTCTAACCATGCGAATAAAGGAGTTGGATTCGAACATGGCAGACACCATCTAATTACCATCCAATGATGTAATCCGTTAACATATGCGAGAGAAACCACCGATGATGTTAATGGCTCTCAAGGTACAACAATACAATTTGTATGGTGTGAATGAATGAGTTGAAGTCGAATACAACACATAGTCTATCAGTTGAAGGCCAATGATTGAAATCTGTTGCTGAGAGCACAAAATCTTGCCATTGATGCATGCAAATAATAAGGTACTAAAAAATGAGTTTCTAAGTCAACTTCTTGGATAATGAGTTGATGTCGACAGGAAGCGACCTATCACAGGAGGGCCTTGATGTATCCTCCATCGATGATACAAAACATGTATCATGATTTGAGATAGAATGAATTTGATGTGGAACAAGTTCATGAATGGTAGACGTGGAATGAAGGCTTAAGAGTATATCAGAAGATATCAACTGAATGAATTCTCTTGAACACATCGACGACTCTAAATGGAGTTGGAACTATTGACCCAAAATCGAAAATGAAGGCTCTAAAATGGTATGATGAACCAAAATACAAGCATATTTCCCAACCCAACAACCACAAAGATGAAGTGGAAGAGTGTTGTGTTCAAGAGTGACTCATTTCCATTAATAGGTGGAGTATCCCATTTTCCCAATTTACCCAACCATTTTTAGACAATACATATTTATTTTTTAACAAGCTTGAGGAGGATAACATGCTTGATCTGTAAGTTCATCCTTCGATTGAATCCCTCAAAGTATGTTTAACGAACCTTGAAAAGAGTTGTTTGGCCCCATCATGTTTGACAAGTCCATCGTTGTTTGATGTTTTTATAAGTCTAAGGATGGTCTAACTTGACATCATTTTCATGTGTAGAGAGTTTGAAAAAGAGGCGAAAAATAAAAATCCAAAGGAACCTTTTTGTAGATTGTCCCTTGAGTCTGAAAAGGAAGAAAACATACTCAAGAGAACCTCTTAGCCATGTTTTACTAAGGTATTCGTTTTTCATAAATAGTCTAGCTAAGTCTGGACAAGGGTTAAACTTATACTGAGTAGATGTATTTTTATTTACTTTAACGAGTTCGAAAAGACAAGTGCTTAAAAATAGTTTCATGTTTAGGGAGTCTAAAAAGAGATGAAAGAGGACTCTAGGGTATTCCTTTTTTCTAGGTTTACAGAGCCCAAAAAGCAATAAAAGTATGCTACTTGTTCAAATGACGTATTTAAATTTAGACCATCATATCCATTAAAACTCTGACATCCTACTCGAAACACCACCAAAATATTAAAAATACACATTTCATGATAAAACTGAGTCATATTTAGGTCAAAACATTAAAATATTAATAACTTAATGATGAAAATGACCATAAAATGGGCAAAAGGTAACTCATTTTTACCATTTCACATTTACATCTTGGAGAGTGAGTTTTTAGTGTTTTTTCTCCCAATATTCTACAACTGATTGTGACCAATCTAGTGGATCATCTCAAGCGCCGTCACTTCCAGGTAGGAGCTAGAACCTTTCTCTTTACTTTTATGGTTCCATTTTGTGATTTCATGCATATATTTCAAGTTTTTGAGGGCCCTAGGGCTCTAATTCCTCGCCCTAGGTCCAACACACCCCTAGAAGGTCGAAAGCTGCACTAAAAATGGGAAAAATTCACTAGTGGTAGTGCTGCAATGCACTGTCTCCCCTTAAGGGTGCGTTGGGTGCAATTCCCAACTTTGTTTTGCTTCTTTGCCTCAAAATGTCTATGGTTTTTTTGCATGAAATTCATCCTAATGATCCTCCTTGTGATGTAAGGTGTCTATATGAAAGGAATAGCCTTGATATGGAGGGAAAGAGAACATGAAGAACAATATTTAACTGTAGCTAATGATCTTACCACAATCTAGGCTTTAGGAGATTTTGGACTCTTAAAATTATTTTGGCTTCTTGATATGAGGCATCAGATGGAATTTTTGAGGTAGCTTGTCCATGCATGGGATGTTCAAGCACAAGTGTTCAAAATTGGTGCACATACACTGGAAATACAGGTAGATGATATATATTTCTTGACTGGTCTATCAAGATGATGTGCCCCTGTCTCTTTATCTGGTTCTAGGAGTGGTCTTTTAGACAGAAAAATACTATATCAGTGCACATTATCAACTGAGATCCCAACTGACTAAGGATGGAAAAATCAACATCAAGGCTGTAGTCCGTTTTCCTTTAAGAATGATCCTATTCAATATTGCTAGATTGGCCAATAGTGCATCTCTTCATGTGGTGAATAAGTCACATATGCAATATGCTCTAGAATGTTTGGAGCCGAAAATATGTAACTAGAGTGAAGGGGTATTGGTAAACATGAAGAAGCAACTGACTAAGGAAAAAGATGGTCGGTTAAAGAATTTTGGCTATGCTTCAATTTTTATCTCTTTTTCTTTAGAGCGGATTCCATTGCTTAGGCCATACCATATCACGCCCGAGCCTACAGATTTGAGAGTCTCATGGATGAGGAGATGGGTGGATATCATGTCTAGACATGTAGGTCCTTCGTTGATGAGTTTCACACCTGTCTTCTTCAGATGGATGCACATGCAAATCATTATGATAGAAGACCATCCATATGCAGGGATGGATTTCCGTAGAGAGTTAGAGCTTGTGCTCCCTAATGGCAAATGATGGGGTTCCATAGGTAAAACATTTTGACCATTTTTATATTTTTTAGGTATTACAATTTTTTTTCTGTGATTTTTGATGTATTTGAGACTAAACTATTGGTTTGTACACATGCAAATATTGGAATTATTTGACTTGTGGGCTCTTCTTATATTCATTGTGCAGGAGATCCACAATAGGAACCAATAACAGTACATGTTGTTGCAACATGACAAGAGGTACTACAAGATCTCAATGTGGTCAAGACCCTAGTAGAGGTTGAGCATCACATGGAGGGGTTGATCCATAGCATAACTGAGACTAGGGTCAAAGAGCTCCCTATAAGATTGCAGTGACACACTATTAGCGTGCCTGGTCGTATCATTAAGCTACTATGCAAGATGGCTCACACAGTGGTGTGATACCATGAGCACTATGATTAGTCTTCTACGAGGCTTATAGCCATATTTTGATTGCATGTATATTTCAGGCCATGTAGCCACGTGTCTCGGGCAATTTTTTTATAAAACCAAAACTTAGATATATAGATATATATATATATATATATATATTTAGTGTTTTTATGGTTCTATTATTCCTTTCAATGTGATGTGATGTGTATTGAATTAATTTACATGTCTCACAAATGTCTATCTAAAACATGATTAGCTAATGCATCTGTCAATGTATTTAGATTTATAGAAATATGTTGATACTGGATGAAATAAAAATATCTTTTGAGAAGGAAAACCTCATGAACATGTGAAACATAGTTGGACTTGTAACCAAATAGACATTAGTCAATTGTAGTACTACAAGATGTGAGTCGATTTTGATAACTATACAACATATACCATGGGGAATAGCATCAAACAACAGTTTTTTCACTGTGCTATACTCAATGATGTTATTCGTAGAGTGATCGATATAAATACCTTGTAAACTCACTAACTTCCCATTTGGAGCATATATAGTCCAAGCTGTGGAAGAGAACTTTCCAAGTACTACGACTAGCACCATTAGCATAACCAATGTATGGTTCGAGGGATGCTTGCATCTGCAAACCAAATGTAAATAGGATTAATAGAAACCTAGAAAAATATGACGTGAACACATTGTAAACACACTCAATCACACTTATATACAATATGTACATAGTGCATTGCGCAAAACTCAAGCATAGTATTTCTTAAGGTACAACCCATTCCTAGGCTCTGCCAAGGGAACTCCATTGAAATCAACTAGCTTATAGGCCCCTTTAGCAAGAACACATTTGAAAATATATGGACCTAGCCACATTGGTTCGAAATTCACGGATTCTAATTAACCATACTCTTGATCATATAAAAAAAGTATACCTCCTCTCGAAAATACACGAGGCTTGACACTCTTGTCATATTGTGCCTTGATACGTTTCTTATGAGCTTCATTAGCCAAGGGAACTCCATTGAAATCAACTAGTTCATAGGACCCTTTCACAAGAACACATTTGGAAATATATGGACCTAGCCACATTGGCTCGAACTTCCCTGATCCTAATTAATCTGACTCATGATCGTATAAAAAAAGTAGACCTCCTTTTGAAAAGACACGAGGCTTGATACTCTTGTCATATTGTGCCTTGATAAGTTTCTTATGAGCTTCATTAGCCATTGTGACTCGGGTTTCATCTAAGTGCGTCAAATGTAAGAGACGTTCCTCTTCTGCAGAAGTTGCAAGGAGGAGTTCTACAACAAGTTCGAGGGATGGAAATTCACATTCAATTAGAAGCATTTTTTCCATACAATAAACCAATTGGAATAGTGTGAACCTGGTAGCAGTCCTAATAGAGGTTTGGTATGTTGCTGGTTATGATTGGGCTGACCTAGGTTCGATCTATACTGTGCACCAATAAAACCCTGAATCACTGGCTCTTTCGACAACAACCTGCAAGCAAATCGCAGTCTCACCCAAATTGACTATGGGAGGATGCAAAACCAGGTTTATGCAGCCTTGAGGGATGTGGAAATGTGGTATTATTCTATTTTATTACACTTAATATTCATAAATCACTTCTCCCTATTCATTTAATCACATAAACATATTATATAAACCCACATAATCATCACTGTGTTGTAATAAAATGCAATTGCAATCAACTACTACCCTACAGATAATAAGAAAATACACATGAAGACACATACTTTATCGTGGTTCATCCCAATGTGGGACTACATCCACAAGAACTATTGCTTATAATGATAATTCTTGTACAACAAATAGTTCTTGACCTGCTCACTCAGCTGTAGACTTAGGCCTTTGCGCACTCAGCTCCAGAGCCTTTCCTTCACCACAAACTATATATCACAATAATTCAACCATAAACATAGATCTGGACCATAAAGATGATTCTTCTTCTTATTAGTTTACCCTATATATATACTATTACATCAAGGGTACATCATTATAATACCATGGTCCAAATACCATGGAATCCCTAAAACAAGAAGCTATAACCATTGATCCTTTACATTATCACATGCTTTTACAAAAAGGAGGGGCTTTGATCCACTCCGATGCTCTTATAAAACACGGTATATTCCAACTACTTCACTGCGCGGTCCACTTCACACTCCACTGCTCTACTGCGTGGGCCACTTCATGCTCTGCTGCACTCTCCCCTGCACACTCCGCTCCTCAAAATGTGAAGTCTTTACCAAAATTTAGGACAAGTTGGGTTGTGCCCAACAGGACCCCAACACTCACATGTGACTTGTCCCAAGTCACTCAGCTGCTTTGCCTCTACTTTTGCTACAATACTCTTGTAAGTATTGCTAAACTGCTGCAGAGTCTCTATGAATTTCTTTTCTGCACCGCACACCTCTTCCAACAATGTTTCCGTCACGTGTTTTGCGCCCTTCTTCACCATCGCTATCTCCCTTTGTCGAAGCTCTTTAAGCTTCTCACCTACTGCCTGCGATAGTTGGAGAGCCTCATCTTGCCATGGCTGAGTCATCTTTGTTAAAATATATTCTTCCTTCTTCAGTTCCTCAATTATCTTCTGGAGGGCCTTTGCCTCATTGATTTTGGCGAGCTTCTACAAGATTGGTAAGGTGTTCATATATTACCAAATCTTTTCCCACTGGTGCTGCTTTTGCTGAATCTCTTCCTATAGTTTCTGTACATTTGGATCTTCCTCCTGCAAGTCCAAATTTATAAACTCTCATCTAAAAGTTTTCCACTGCCACGGAGATGCCGTCCATTGCAACCTTTAGGTCAGTCTCCCTTTGATCTCTTACATCCAGTGGTATGGTTGGCTACAACTTCATTTGTAGCTCACTGATCTACATTTCATATTTGAATTGCACTGCGATAATTTTCTCCTTATAATGTTTCACTGCAAGGCCGAGCTTCGTGACCTTTCCCTCTACTAGGTCTTCTTCTTAGACATCAAGGTCCGGAATTTCTCTGCAGGTTCCTTCCACTACCTCCTTGATATTCTCATGTTGCTATGCTACTTGATCCCTTTATTGGATTACCTTCTCTATCTTCTACCAAAGTGCAAATCACTCTTTTTCTACTTGAATATTTAGCTGTGAGATGTGTTGTTTGCACTACCTCAACTCTTCTATAATTTCCAAGTACAACTTGTGTAATATTTGCAATGACATTTTTGTGATGTTCATATTGACATGCTTCCATTCCTTAGCCGATTGTTGTAGTTCGACGGAGTCAGATTGTAGGGCTCTTGTAGGTATCTTTGCTAACCTCGCTGCAAGCATAGGCTCTCTTTACCTTTCTTCTCGAACTCTTTCCTCTATCTGTGCTAGTTGTCTGACCGCCTGTGCCATTATCTTCAATTCTGCAATCCGCTCTTAGACACCGTCAGAAGTATGCCATAGAAATATCCTAACCTGCTCTAAGATTATGTTGTTTCTTCCTGTATCATATCCCCGATTTGCTCCAAGTCCCCACCAATATGGATTGTTGGTGTGATAACCTTTGTCTTATCTGCCTTCTGCTTCTTCTTGATATTTATGGCAGCTTCGCCCTGTGCCTTCCTCTATCACACTATCTTTTGCCTCTTCCTCTGCCTCTGGTGCAGTCATCCATTCTACTGGCCACTCTTATACTAGTGTGAGGAGATCATATTTTGTGACTAAGTATGGCAGGGGATGCCATTTATTCTTTGTGTCCTTGTAAGCCTATATATATACTTTGTGAAAATCAACTTTGAACTTTGCGACAATGTTGTACTATTCATATAGGCTTGGCGAGAGGTGAGGGTGTTGGTTCACCAACATATGAAAATCCATGTGGTATAACACGAAAAATATCCTATTCTCCATAGCCCACGATGGTTGAGTGGTATACCACAGCAAGGCATACAATGTGACTTCACATACATTTGAAGCTACTGGGGGGAACTGTGAATCCTCCAGCTCTATCCATGCCAACATCACTATAATCAAAATTAACCATGCATAATGGAATGTTGTACCTTTTTCCTGGACTTTGTGGTAGTCGTCGAGAAATTATTTTCAAAGGTATTTGGCCCAATTATACTGAACCCCATTGGCACACTGTGCAACTAATGAAACCACTGTTGCAGGGACTTTATTAGCTCCACACTCTCTCATGATCTTCCTAGCCAATATGCGTGCTGAAAAGAGAACTTCCTGGTCGCTGATTGAGTTTATATCATATGCTCTCTTTCCTTTTGTTAGAACAAACTTTTTCTTCATGTTGTCGGCCATGGCGTAGTCCTGAACTTTTCCAACAAATTTTTCTGTGGGGTTTCACACTTGATATGGTAGTATGGCGATTCTCCATATCAACATTGGGTCTATAGGCATCTTATTTCCAATCCATAAGCATCCATCGTTCATCGCCACAAGCAACTATCGCACACAAGTCGTGCTTCCCAGACTTATGCCGAAATGTGGCACATTCAACATGTTCATCAATCCTGACTGCATCAATCCATTGTCCCATTGCTGCGGCTCTACCTCATCACTCTGCTCTCTGGGTAGTTTACTTGTTTCAAATAGTGGTCGAGTGTGAAATGTGGGTATTTCTTCCTGTCGTTGAAGTCGTAGTCTGCAAACTTCAGCTACAGTATTTTCCCAAGTAATTCCCCCGTAAATGGTACTTTCTTTGGTAGTAGGGGTGTGAAGGTGCCGAACTTTGCATCCTTTGAGTCTTTGACTGGTTTAGCATTTGGTTTCCTCAGTGGAATGTATGGTGGTAGAGGCGATGGAAATGCTTCGCCACCTGTTTCCATCTGCACCTCCTCCACTTCTTATTCATTGTCTTTGACTTGCTCGGGTTTTTTTTAGGTTCAACAGGTTTCTTGTCCTGTTTTTCTTTGTTCTTTGTTCCTATGTTGGTTTCTTCCTCAATGATCTCTGTTGTTTTTGTGCTGATGTTGCCGCAGTTGATGCTACTACAGGCGATGCTACTGCAGGCATCTCATTGATGCTGCGGGCATATCGGCGGTTTCCATGATTCTAGATAAGCCTTTCTCACAAAAATTACGCATAATTTCTTCCCAAGAACACTTAGACGACATATGACAGCGAAAACTTCCGCAATTTATTCATACTCTCAAGACTCAAATTCTCAATTTAGAAAAGTGTTCGATCTAGGCGAGAGGCTACTTTTTATAACAATTTTGAGTTTCTAACCCCATCATTAGATTATATTTTGTTCATATTGTGCTCTGATTCTATTCATTAATTGCATATCTATTCTTAGATCTTTCCAACCTATCTTCATAAATGCATTTTTCCGCGCATTTTAATGTTAACTTTCACTTTTAACAATCATATTTTTTTGGTGATCTTTGACACATCCCATAGTGTAGTGAACATTTGTCTTATGTCGCAACTCCTATGTACTTTGACATAATCCATACTGTAGTGAAGTAACTTCCTACTTCGAAGCTCTCTTCAACATAGTTTATAGTCCAGTGCCCACTTTCAATTGTAGGTGGAACTAAGACTCTTCTCCTTTCTTTCTTATAACGAGGTTGTAGGGACACGGTTGTCCCTGTACAACTTCAACTTGCTACCATTTACTCTTCCCTGAATCAATTCTCCATTTAACTTAGCTAATTGAACTGTTTCTCCATCAATAATGTACTTAATAATATATGGGCCTATCCAATGCATCTTGAATTTCCTTGGAAATTTCACAAACTTACTTTCATATAGGAGAACAAGGTCTCCTACCTGAAACTTCTTTTGCTTAATATGCATGTCATGCCAAGCCTTTTCTCTTGCTTTCTGTACCTGCTGATGAAATCCTGCTATGAATCTATCTTCCTCCAAAGAAATCAACTGCGACATTCTTTCCTTCATTATATCAGGGTCTATCATATCTGTAAAAGCATCAATCCTCAAGCTAGGGATGATGTATTCCATGGGAATCATAGCTTCTTTCCCATAAACTAATTTGAAGGGTGTCTGACCTATCAATTTTTTACATGTGGTCCTGTAAGCCCATAAAACTGTTGGAATTCTAAGATCCCAATCATCTCTATTCACATTGCATACCTTAGTAAGTGCATTCTCCAAAATCTTGTTAAATTTTTCTACTGTTCCATTGGCCTGAGGATGATAAGGGGTACTCTTCTAATGATAGACTTGGAATTCCTTAGTCAATGCTTCAATAGTTTTATTCAGGAAGTGTGAACCTTGGTCACTCATCAAAATCTTTGGACATCCAAATCTAGACAATATATACTCAAAAATAAACTTCACAGTAGTCTCTGCGTTGCAGTCCCTTATTGGTTGTGCTTCGGCCCTCGTGTCAAGTAATCAGTTGTTGTAATTATGTACCTAACACCAATTCTCTTTCTAGGTGGATTGATGGGTCCAACAAAATCAATAGCCCATTTATCAAAGGCATGCAATGTAACTTGTGGTACCAATGGCATCTCATATCTTCTTAAAGGTTTCCCTGTTCTTTGACACATATCAAATGCTTCGTAATATGCCTTTGCATCTTTTTGTAGTGTAGGGCACCACAATCCTGCTCCCAAAATCTTCTGTGAAATAGCTTTTCTTGCATAGTGTCCACCAGCTGCACACCATGAGCTTTTGCTAGAATCATCTATCTTTCATTTTCAAGAACATATCTGCACAATATTTCATCTGGTCCCATCTTATATAATTGTCCTACTATTAGTGAAAATTCAACTGCCTTAACCACTAATTCTTTCTTTTGCTGCGTAATATACTTTGAAGGAGCCATCCTTGTGGTCAAAAATTGAATAATATCTACAAAATGGTCATATGAAACTTTGATTGCAAATAACTGTGCATCAGAGAGATTATCATCTATGCTGGTTGGTTCTTCCCCTATTTCCAATCTTGATAGATGATCAGGTCCTACATTCAGTCTTCCTGGTTTAAGAACAATTTCAAAGTCATATTCCTAGAATAAGAGTAATCATCTGCAAATATTTCCTCCTAAGATGGGCTTATTAACCAAATACTTTAGTACACAATGATTTGTAAACATTTCAAAGTGTGATCCCAACAAATAATGTTTAAACTTCTGCAAAGCATACACCATGGCTAGTCCTTACCTTTCTGTAGTGGTGTAATTCTTTTCTGCTTTAGATAAATTTATACTTGTGAAAGCTATAGGATGATTAATTTCTCTTGCACCAAGTTGTGGCAATACTACTCCCAAAGATATACAAGAGATATCCACATGGACATGGAATTCCTTATTCCACTCAGGGAACACTAATATAGGCGCAACTACCATTTTTTCTTTCAATATGTCGAGGCTCTCTGACATTCTTCATTCCACTGAAAAGTTACATCCTTCTTCAACAATTTCTCCATAGGCACAGTGATCTGCGCATACCCCTTGATGAATTTCTTGTAATACCCAGTATGTCCCAATGTAGTGCAAAGTTGTCTTACTGTCTTAGGTGGAGGAAAATTCACAATGATAACAATCTTAGCAGGGTCCTTTCTTACAAACAATGTGTCCCAACAATATGTCAAAAGGTGCACAAAATATGCACTTCTTTATGTTCAAGGAGATCTGATATTATCTACATGTGTCGAGAATAAGTCTTAAACTTCCAATATGTTTTCTTAGCAATCCAAATACTATCCAATCGTCAAAATATACCTCTAAAATTTTTTGGATGTATTCCTTAAAAGATGTAACCACCACTCTAGAAAATATAGCAGGGGAATTCTTTAATCCAAAAGGCTATGTAGCAAATGTGGTCTTATGCTGATCTTCAGGTGTAATCCTAATCTGATGATAACCTAAAAATCCATCTGTAAATGAGTAAGCTTCTTGACCTCCTACATTGTCTAGCACTTCATCTGTGAAAGGGGTAGAGAAGGGATCATGTAAACACGCATCATTTAACTTCCTTAGATCAACATAGATCCTAATCTCTCCTTGAGTCTTCTTTTCTTGCACCACCATAAGACTCACCCATTTTGATTCGTCTACTAGTTCAATAATTCTTGCTGCTATCATCTTATCAAGCTTTGATTTCAATTTCTCCTTATACTTCAGATTCAACCTATAAGGTATTTGCTTGACTAGCTTCGCATGAGGCTTAAGTGGAATCTTTGTAACTCTTAAATCTCCTATTATACCCTCCATCTCTGAAAACTTAGTGGGAAACAATTCTTGGTATTCATGAAGTAGCTCTATAACTTTAATGACTATTTCCTCATCCCAATAGTATCCTATTGTTGCAAACTTAGGTTCCTTCTCTGATCCTATGTTCACCTTCTTTATCTTCAGTGGCTTCATTATATCTGGTATCTCTAACTCAGGTTCATTTACTTCGTGGTATCCTTCTGATTCTACTATGTCGATGCTACGAGGATCTTCTTCTTCTTTTGTAGTAAGGCTATAGAATTCGAGTGCATTTTCTATCTGCACAACCCAATTAGGTTGCTGCCATGTCGTTGGGGTTGCATTCTCAAAGATCCTCTTCTTAATTTTCTGAAGGGCCAAATATAGGTACGGACAATCATCCTCAAAAATGAATGTTAATATGAATCCATCAACCATGTCTTTCCATTTTACTATACCATGTCGAAGCTCTGTTTCTATGTACTAGTTCTTAGGGATTATCTCTAATGTATGAATGAATCCATGTACCCATTCTTGTTGTGGAATCTCCTTCCATGTTGTAATGCATAGCTGGATATGATTCCTAGGATTAGTTTCACCATCATATTTTATTTCCATATCTATGTTTATCTGACCAAATCTTATCCACATCAACCTTCGACATTCTTTCCATCCTCCTATATTCTTCTTGTGTGCACCCCACCATCTAGTAGGAGTAACTTTCAAGGCTATATCCAAGGCAAATAACATTTGATTTTCTAGAACTTTCTATTCATAATCATCAAGAAAAGAATTTACATAACTTAATCCATCATAAGAAGGAAAGTCACATACCTATTATAGCGGCTACAACCGCCCTCCAAAATTTTGGCCTGCACCAATTTCAAAGCCTCCCTTAGAGAGTTTCACTTGATGACTGCACACACTCAGGTTCACTCCATGACCTCATGTGAGCCTTTACATTCACCTTGGTTTTTTATTGCGCTCAAGTCTCTACATGTTGATGTCTAAGTCATGCTTGCAACTGTGTTCTGGTCATGCTCAAAGTCTTTGCTTCATATGTGTTTGTTGTGTTCGCCATGAAAGCATTTGTCGCACTCACACACGAAGTCACATTCACTGTTGTGCAAGCATCATCTTGATCATGAATGATCAATCATGAGTGTCGTGCTTTTCGCTTGCACCATCAGTCAATCATGTTAAACATGTGTGTCTGGATGGTTCAGTTGTTTCATCGTCAAGTCATGTGAGTGTGTGTTCGTATGATCACCTATGCATCATTCTACTGTTCACACACTTAGTCATTTTTGCTGAAGTTCTGACGACCAAACTCCTCACTGACATTCGGACCATCACCTTACCTTCGACTTGATCAACTGTCAATTAGAGCAACACAGAAGCACCAAGCTAGTTCTTTCAAGCTGCGCTACCCACAAGCAACTCAAACAGCACTCATGCTGGCCACCCAGACAGTTGACTAGCTGTGCATCTCAAAAATTGTGTAGTGCTAATGAGTAGGCCTCCCGCTTCCATTAGTCAGCTCAGCTCATAAATTATGCATAGATGATCAACAAGTCGACCTCCCGATCTTAATGCAATTTTCCCAGTCAAAAGCTCCCAGTAGTAGACTGCATGTTCCCTCCAGGAATTGCACAGTTTTTGCTGCCAGTGACTGAGCAACCAATTGGAAGTTCCCTATGGGAATTACACAGATCTAGCTGCCAGTGACCCCAGTAGCCAACTGGCAATTATCTTTGGTAATTGCGTAAGTTCGGTTGCCAGTGACCCCAGCAGCTAACTAGCAGTTCCCTCTGGGAATTGTACAAGTCTGGCTTCTAGTGACCCCAACATCCAACTGGCAGTTCCCTCTAGGAATTGCGCAAGTCTGGTTGCCAGTGACCCCAGCAGGCAATTGGTAGTTCCCTCTAGGAATTGCGCAATTCTGGCTGCCAGTGATCCTAGTAGCCAACTAGCAGTTCCCTATGGAAAATTGGGCACATCTGGCTATTTAGCCCCTGCTGACTATTCGTTCCGAAAAATGTGTAGAGAATGCCTACCTTGCCCTCCTGCAACCCGTATTGTCCCTCCCAAAATTTGTGCAATTTTTCCTCCCAACTGAGCCAGACCTTGCAGGTAGTGACTATCAACTCAAATTGTTTGTCTCCATCCCTCAGTGACCTGCGCAGTTTTCATCAGCAGTTGCCCAGAGCCATCATCCCACATCACAGCCCTACTGCCTCTTCCGGACACCCGCATCCGAATGATCATGTGTCATGTTAGACTAGGAGGTTTTGGATTTGATGTCATCTCGTCATGAGTGACTACAGATACAGGTACACCAACAAACATGTAAATATGACGAACATGATGAACAAAGGGAGCACATGCAGATGGACAGGTTCAACAACAGACAAACAAACGAAGCATGCGAAGTAGAGAATGCGATCAACATGCACCTTCACGAACAAGTGAGCATGTCAAGCATTCCAATGTGAAAGCAAGGAACAACATGCTAGAGCTTCATCAAGTGAACCAAGGACCATCGAAGAATTCACACACTTCACCATGCAGAGGTGAAGCTATGATACACCATGAAGACATCCATCACTCAGCAATACGAATGTACCAGCATTGTCATGTCAAGTCAGGTCATGAGTCATGTTGCCCACATCTCTACTATGGGCTTGTTGTCAATTAATGTGATGTAACATGGAAGTCCAAGAGACCCACTTGTTGAACATAGAGTCATGTAAGTCGGAAATTCATGGAAGTCGAACGGTCATGAGGGTAGTCAAACAACCACAAGGGTCAGTTTCACCCTTGGCTATAAATACCCCCCTCATTTATACATGAAAGGAATTTTCACCTTAGCTCCTCCCACATAGCCAAGAGAGTCTGTAATATTTTCTTTGAGGAGTAAGTAGTGGCTCCAACGCCTCGCTGACAGGGTTAGTGATGTATGGCGTAATGACGTGTCTTGGAACTTTCACTTAATTCAGAAGCATGTCAACATGCCAACACATTTTCACACATGTATTGTATTTGTTGTAAGATTAATCTTTAACACTTGTAATGCATGTTTCTTTAACCATGTGTTCTACATTTGAAATGATTCATTTGTTGTAATGCATAATATATTAACAAAAATGTGTTGTATATGTTGTTAATGCTGTCCCATCCGTGTCGACTACTTTGTCGGACATCAGGCAGACCTTTAACATGAACCTTGTTGTAACAACCGTGGCACTCATCTCGGACTGATCCATGAGTGTTGTACATGTTATCTTATGTTGTATGTTGTGACTGCCACATCCGAGTGGACTGCTCCACTGGAACCTGTGTATGTCCTTTGTGTTGTGTGTTCCTAGCTGAGATGGGACTGATCCCTTTCAACTTGGAACTCATCTTCACCTTTTCCTCTCACAGTGAAAGAACCATTGACACAAGTACACTTACACTCACCAGGCACACGAACCTCACTTCTCGAAGACAAAGCGAACCACTCTCCTATGTTGACAAGCAAGAGTTGAGGAAAATCCTTAAGACAATGGCAACCGGGCCATCATACCAGATGGGACTCCCACACTAAATGGTGTGAGGTCTAGTTGGGACTTCATACTGGGGTGATCCCCTGAATGTTGGCGGGTCTAAAATCGTCAACATTTCTGGCACTAGAAGGAGGGAAACCAGTTGTTGAAATTCCCCTCACACTCACTCATCAACCATCTAGTCAAGGCAGTAACTCGCACTCCCTCTCTCTCGACTCAACAGTTGGTTACTCCTCACCTCCCAGAGTTGAACACGAAATTTCATATCAACAACTTCACTCTGTCTGTACCATCACTCACTAGTTCGCGAAAGTAGTTGGATTGATCCCATGTGAATAGTACCCGCATCTAAGAAGCCAAAGGCCACCCCCACAGGAGTGGTTGTATCATTAGTAGAAGAAGCAGTCCTTGCTACTCTTGAATGGTTGGAAGAAGCTATTGAAGATGGATAGGAACCTCTAATATTCTTTGAAGATGAACAAGGCACTCTTGTGGTCTTGGGATCGAACTCTGGTATAGGAGGCGGAGGGGAGGGTAGCGAAGGAGGTAGAGGCGGAGATGAACTGATAGACTTAGATCTTGAACCATCAGACTCTGAAGGAGAGGAAGAATACAGAGAAGATGAAGAGATGGCTGACCCAAATCTTGAATGGATGACTCAGGGACCATTGGCTCTCCCGATGGTTCTGCACAAGATGTCGAAGTGAATGGAGAGAATGAACATCAATTTCAACCCTGACAATGCGATGAATGCAAAGTATCATTTGGACAACTTCTACTTGCAGCTACAGACCCTTGAGGTACAACATGACAACGTAGCTTTTAGCTTGTTCCCATGTACCTTGGAGGGTCGCGAAGCTTTGTGGTATCACAACCTTCCACCAAACTCCATATAGAACTGGGGCACATTCAAACACATGTTCCTTGAAAATTTTGCTAATGACAAGACCCCAATGATGTTGTAGGGACCAACCCTAATTTTTTTTTTTTTTAATAAAATACTAAAACACAACCATAAGAAAATAGCATTGGGAACTCAAAAATATTGAGCAGTATATAAAACTTTTCTGAATTTCACTTCATTGAATATATCACCAAATTTACACATTATTAACTAAAACCATACTGAAGTCATACAAAAGAGCATTATAACAACATAGGTACCGTTCACCAGGAGACAAGATTCAAACTTGACTTGCCACTATTTTCCCTCCTTTGTTGTCGGTCGCCTCCAAGTGTGAATGTCGATGTGCTTAATCCGAATGAAATGACCCACCGGTTCACCTCCCAGCCTACTCCTTGGGTACTCTCCTTCCCCGCGGACCCCCGAGCTGCAATGGGGTTGTACAATGGAGGAATGTATAAGCTAGTAGAGGGGAGCACTCCTTGGCTCAAGAGTCCCCTCTCTATAGTCCTCTACCACACCAAACTCATTATAGCTCATAGTCACTACTCTGACATAGTCTCATCCATCCAATAGTAGGGTAAAAAAAGGTCCCTTCTCCCATGGCTTGCCCCTTCTTTTATAGGAGTCCTCATAGGTGACACTTGGCCTTTCATGCATAATTAATTATTTTTGATAATCCAATATTTTGATTATTCACCCACCCATGTGTCACTCTCTCATCAAGGATCTCCAAAATTATTTACTTAAATTTTAATTTAAAAATAATATTTTTCCTCACCTCAACAAGATTCCTATTTCTTCTCCTAGTTGTCTCTTGATTCCCCTTTTTTACTCCTTAATTTGTGTTCAAGATTTTATCCCCTATCTACTCCCTAATTTAACTCAAGTTATCTCTTAGATGGATATTCTTATGTTGGTTGTTGCCACATGGAGGTTCTCTATATTTCTCTAAAATTTAATTTATTAATCTTATTTTAATTCACCATCCTCTTCTCTTAATTAGGTTTAACTATTTTAGGATTAATATTTATCCTTACATTTATGTCCCTCTTTCCCCTTTTTACCTAATTAAACTACATTATCTATCTCATATTTTCCAACATGGGAAGGGTAGAGTTTTTAAGGTAAAATATTGTATTTCTTCCTATGATCCTCTTAACCCAAGTTTTATTCTTGATTTAATTACCTTGGTTTCTATCATCATTTAACCTTGATGTGAATTTACCTTGTTTTCATTTCTTGATTATATTTATTAATATATTTATTTTTAATGATTCCAAGGGTGCCAAGTTTGGTCGTGCCCTTCAAGAAATTCCCTTGCAATTCCAAGGGTGCCATGCCTAACAGTTTACTTGTGATGCCAAGGGTACCAAGTTGGTCGTGCCCTTCAAGAAATTTCCTTGAAGTTCCAAGGGTGCCACGCCACTTTCCCTTCAAGCATTAACTTGTCCCACTAGACCTTAACCTGGTCCACTAACCGTCGTCTAAGCTACAAAGTTCGTTGGTCCAGTATGTAAACTAGTTCGGCCATTACTGTTCCCTTGTCTGAAACCTACAAATGACCAAAGTCAATAACATGTGAAGGATCTGAAATATAATGACGCAAAACAAAAATATGAAACACATCATGCATATGCACTAAAAATGGAGGTAATGCAAGCCTATATGCCACCGACCCTTTCCTTTCTAAGATTTAAAAAGGTCCCACAAATCATGGAGACAATTCTTCACCCTTTCCAAATTTTATAGAGATTTTTTTTTTCTTTTTTCTTTGGGGGGGCGTTACTCTCAGGAACACCCTATCTCCCACTTCATAACTTCATTCTATCTGATGAGCATCAACATAGCTCTTTTTTCGATCTTGTTCTTATTTTAGCCTTCCCCTAATCATAGTCATTTGTTCTTCCATCTCTTGCACCACTTCTGGTCCTATTAATACTCGGTCCTCTAGTCGGTCCCAAATGAGAGGTTTTTTGCAAGGTCTTCTGTATAAGAACTCAAATGGCGCCATCTTGGTGGAACTCTGATAACTATTATTGTAAGCAAATTCCATGAGGGGTAAAAACTCCTCCCATCTCTTTTTTTGGTCCATCACATACATTCGAAGCATGTCTTCGAGGATTTGATTAGTCCTTTATGTCTTCCCATCTGTCTTAGGGTGATAAGCAATGTTGAAGTTCAACTGGGTTCCCAAGGCTTCTTGGAAACTGGTCCAAAACCTTCCTGTAAACACTGCTATCCTATCAGATATGATCTTGTTTAGAAAATCTTCGGCAAAATCACATAACCAAACTTTTGTCGACGCGTTTCGAACCAACCAGTGTGGTTCATCGTCAGGACAAGTTGAAGAACCAATCCGGCTTAGCTTGAATAAATAGAGCGTGCAGAGACTCAACAGCTATAATGCTAAAGGCTAATTTGACTTAATGTTCCTGGTCAAATCACTAAATTAATAAATTAATGTTTCTAGAAATATCTAAAATAGGTAAATAAATGAATTCATTTACAAATAAATAGATATATTAGTATTATTAACGAGAATCCATAGTATAATATTAATATTTTAATTATAATGGTCATTATATCTTATAATATAAATTAAATAAATCAATCCAATATTATTTAAATACAAGTGAAAGGTAATACATCACTCTTATTTTAATAATTTAGTTACACTAGGTAAAAGTGTAATAATTATTAATGGTCCATTGGTAAGTTAGGACTTTACTATTTAGTTCTTTAAAATATATCATATTTATTATTTAAAATAATGGTCCATTAAAATACTAAGGTATATAAAATAATATATGTTTATTAAATAATCTATATCTACTTATTAATTTGTAATTCCAAACAAGTTGTTAAAATATTATTATTCCTAGAATTTAGTTATAATAGGTAATTACCATAAATTAGGGTAAAGTCCCATAATATAACTAATATTATCAAAATTTATCCTTTAAACCTACTGGTCCAATACTCAAAATTCGTTCAATATTTTATTCAAATAAAAATATTAAGGTAAATAAGTCCTTAGGTAAATATATTATTACCTATAGGGTGGATAAAGTCCATGTATATTACTAATAGAATAACTAATATTAATGGTATTTCATAATTTATATAGATATGATCTTCCTAGGCACTCCATGCAATCTCATAATCTCATCAATAAAAACTCTGGCTATTTCCGGTGCCTTATATGTAGTCTTAACTGGTATGAAATGGGCACTCTTGGTCAACGTGTCCACCACTACAAATATTGAATCATGTCTTCTTGAGGTCATTGGTAGTCCCACAATGAATTCCATTGATATAACTTCCCATTTAGATTTTGGTATCTCATGGGGTTGCAATAACCCTGCTAGATGTCTATGTTCGGCTTTTACTCGTTGACACTCTAAACATCTTGCTACCAAGTTCACAATGTCCTTCTTCATCCCTTTCCAAAAGAAGAGTGGTTTCAGGTCTGCACTCATCTTCTTAACACCAGGGTGTGCCATGTATACTGCACGATGTGATTCATTCAAGATTAATTGGCGTATATCTTCATTCGGTGGTACATATATCCTTCCCCGAAATTGTAGTAGCCCATCGTTATCAAGGGAGTATTCTTCATATTTTGGGACCCTCATTTCATCCTCCCTCAAACTTTTTCTAACCTCCTAATACCAGGTGTCTTTAAATTGTAAATCAAGCAGTTTCTCCCTCAAATTTGTCTTGAAGGGAATCACTAAAAATATCTGAGGTCTCCTACGTAAAGCATCAACCACCCTATTTACCATTCCTTTTATGTAATTGATATCAAAATCATATTCAATAATTAGCTTAGACCACCATCTTTGTCTTGTATTTAAGTGGTCTTGAGTGAATATGTGTTGTAGCCCACAATGGTCAGTTCTGAGATCAAACTTCCTTCCTAGAAGGTAGTGTCTCCAAACCTTTAGTGCATAAACAATTGTTGCCATTTCTAGATCATGGGTTGCATAGTTTTCTTCATGGGTTCTAAGTTTCCTTGATGCATAAGCTATTACTCTTCCTTCTTGCATCAACACACAACCCAACCCTTCTTTGGAGGCATTAGTGCAAACCAAAGATTCTTGTTCCATATCCGGCACCTTCAAAATTGGTGTTGCCATTAATAACACCTTTAACCTTTGGAATGCCTCTTCACATTTTTCAGTCCAAATGAATTTCTTATTCTTTCTTTGGAGCTTGGTAATGGGGCTTGCTATCTTCGAAAACCCTTCGACAAATCTATGATAATACCCTGTCATGCCTATGAAACTTCGTATTTCATGAACATTGGTTGGTGTTGGCCATTCCATGATGGCCTCGATCTTTATCGGGTCTATTGAATTACCATCCCCAGAGATAATGTGCCCAAGATAATGAATCTTGGTTTGGTAAAAGGAACACTTTGAAAACTTCCCGTATAATTGGTTTTCTCTAAGACATTGTAGAACTATCCTTAAGTGTTCTTCATGCTCTTCTACTAGAAAGTTGAGGTTGCCTTCAGAGTATTTGTAGGATATATATATATATATATATATATATATATATATATATATATATATATATATATATATATATATATATTGATAGATATATATATATATTTCAAAGGTTTTGGTGGAGTGTATTTTGGATTCCAATTATTTGATTTCTACTAGTACAAAAAGATTGAAATTCATTTCCGTATATAGATCTTCAGTAGCCTATCATACTGATATTGAAACTAATTCTGGTATGTTAGCAACATTGCAGTTGAACTAGATAAACCATGAATTGCTGCAAAAGTTACAGTATGAAGTTAATGGTTATCTTATAGCAGTACTCGTTCTTAAAGATTGGTATGGAGATTCATCTGTTTGTGTTTGTGCATTTGAAACTTCCTGTTGCTTGCAGGAAATAATCTGAAATTGACTACTGAATGCCTATAGGTAGGAAAGACTTTGCCAGGAATTGAAATATGTAATAGTACTAAAGAGTCATTAATGCATTTTGATTATAAATTTCCTAATCAAGTTGTAAAATAAGATGTCAGGTAACTGTTACAAACATTCCATATATTGCACATTAATGGAGGAGTGTATGGCATTATTATAGCTATTATCTAAATTGATAAGCCATTAATTCAATAATTTTTATTGCTGGAATTTAAAACTATGAAGCTACAACAAACTATTTTGCATTTAGGTCCCAACATATTAGGCCAAGTAAGGTGACAATAGCATTTCACTTTGCAAGAATATAGAAAATAATCTCTTAATATAAAATGGAATAAGATTTCAAAATATGTGCTTGATAATTTAAAAATGTTATTAATGTTATATATATATATATATATATATATATATATATATATATATATATATATATATATATATATATATATATATATATATATATATATATATATATATATATATATATGTATGTATAACTATTGAAAAAAAACAAAAAGCTTTTAAACTAATAGGAGAAAAGCAAAAACCCTTTACAATATTCCCAACTTCCTTTAAAACAAGGACCAAGAATATAGTGATCTTCTATCATATTTTAAAATATAAATTAAAATTCCTTAAAAATGCTATAAAATAAAATTTTAAATTATAAACCATACATAAAATATCCTAGCTTTTAATAATTTCTACACTTTTCTCTTTCTGAACATATTAATAGTAATAACGTTTATTTCTGGAAAATAAAAATACCAAACTCAGTACATTAACAAACAAATAGAAATATAAAGGTTACAATAAGCATATTTGACATGAGTTGAAATTGTTGATTATCAATCAGTTTACTCTACAAGGAATTAATTATGTCATTTCGAAAAGGACAACACAGGAAATGCATCAGGGAAGTGAAAGATAGAGTTTATGAAATGAATAAGGAAATTTGGAACGCAAAAGCAAACTTTATAGGATTTGTAATGTTGAATGAGCAAGGATAACAAATGTATGATAATGCTAAGCTTGATGATATTGACCCCTTTTTATTGTATGTCTTAAGGTCTGCATGACAAGGCAATAATCTTCCTAGTACTTGTCTCTTGACTCAATTATTTTGTAATAATCATTTTCCGAACTCAAATATATCACGAGAATTATTGGTTGTGTAACCATACAATGCGATTTTTTTATCAATATATTTTAATTCTATGGTAACTGTTTTTTTGGTTTTTGTTTTTTTTTATTTTATTTATTTTTTACTTTTAGTGTATGCCTTGTTTCCCTGTTTAATTAAAAATTGAACGTGCCATTCCAAAACCTGTAACCATTTCTGAGACCAATACAGTTTCCAGGGTCTATGTGACTCTGCTTTGCATGTTTTAATAGAGATATTGTCATTGACGAACGAATATAATGATTGGCTGAATGCATTTCAAAAGCATCTAGTTATGTCAGCGTTGTAGTAAAATCAGCGACTTATATTCCTCAGAATCTCAAAAGACATACAAGTTAAGAATTGAAACTGATAAGCTGGTACAATGCATGTGACGCACTAAGGGAAATACTTCCAAGCTAGCAAGGAAAACCAACATCTAAATTTCTCAGATGCCAAAGCCCATTGTCTCATTAAAAAGTTCATTTACCTTTAGAAAAACAATTAAGCTAGCTAAAATGAATATGCGTACTTAGAGAACATGAAACTGATAGTATATTGATCATTTTGAGAAAGAGAAACAAATAGATCCACTTAGCACAACACACAATATTCAGATGAATATTAGTATTGTCATTGATGTTGGGGACTTGAAGATACAGGGGAAAATATCAAGAGTTCAAAGCAAAAGGCATACAACTCTTATGAAGATTGCTTGAAAAGTGGGATTTCAAAAGTTACAACTTCATTTTTGCCTTTGGTTTTGCCTTGAAAAACAAATCGCAACTCTGTTAACATTGAGAATATAAACAAACAAACCCTAAAAGTCTAGAGAGAGTTCTCTTTTGTGTGAAAAAAGGTAAACACCAGCGGTTTCTTATCTGTGAGCAATAAGCATTGCTTTATTTCAGAGAAAGCACCGAAAGGAGTATTTATACTAGATACCTCGTCATAAGCTCCAGCATTAGCAGTTTTGGGCTTGTCTGGTCCACGCTCGTTACTTCTATGAGGTGGTGATCGAGAACCATGTTTCCGTATTTGTCTGTGATCATTTGGAGACATTGAAGAGGTATCCAGGTACTTATCTCACCCTCTTGCCTCCCTTGTTCCATCTCTACTTGAGCCTTTGTCCTCCCTTGTTCCGTCTCTACTTGAGCCTTTGTCTTTATCTCTATGCCTACCTCTGTCATGGTCCTCAATGCTTCTTTCGTAATTATGTCACTTTATAGAGAAAAATCATATAGTATTTCAAAGCCTACGGAGGATGGAAAACTTCTATAGAAACTATAGCATGCCAATCGATAATTAGTTCGTAAAAATGTCCTAAATGTGCTAAATATTAGGAGAAATCGGAAGAGTTTCGAAATTAAATTGGCTTGCCAGATTAAAAGTAGCCAAGTGGAGTGCATAATTTATTCACTTGGTTAATGGTCTCCCAATGTCAACGAGATTGGTAAATGACGTCCCCTGTTCAACACTGGTGGTCTTCCGTTTAGGAATAGTAATGGTCTCGTTACCCCCAGAAATTTTCACCACAAAGCCCCACTCTTTATTCACCATAATTTTTTTTTATTTTTTTTTATTTTTTTTTATAATGCAAACTTTGGCCTACATAAATATTAAGGTTCCACTAAAGCTTTACAAAATCAACGGACCTATTCACCGTGGCCCAGGCCCAAACCGTAATGTGTCAACAAATTTGATGCCTTGACTTAGCTCTTCGAAATAACTTTGAGATCCGGTCTATCTAAAAATATTGTTATTTTGTTTGCGGAATTAATATCGGATATATATTTTTCTATTGTGCAAACGAGAAATTAGTGACATTTGCGTTTTTTTTGTTTTTGGATTTCACCTTGTCTCTGATTCGATCAATAAGGTTTATAATCAATTGCTTTGCTGTTGAAGTTTTCATGCCCGACGGGTCTGTGTTAGAGTATAGTTTGCATCCAATTCCAGTTACCCTTGTGATTGGCATATCTACACTCCATGTTGTATGGATTTTGCCACAATTACAGTTTTAATTCAAAAAAAAAGAATCCAACTTTTTCTAGCAAGGATTTTGTGGTGCATACCAAATTGGGAAAACACCATTTTCGGGGTTCAGTACCGAAAATTTCTCCTGAGTTGCTAGGGCTACATCACTACGCTTAGAAAAAATCTTGGGCATTGGAGGATAAGACTGTGACAAACATCAATTCGATTGCAGAAAATGTTCAAATCAATCTTGATGTGCGACAACATTATTGCACCGCAAAAAGAATCTCCACCAGACCTTATCAAGTGGGTGTATCCTGATTGGGATAATTGAGGCAATCCACATCTTAAGCGCCAAAACACCGAGAAATTTGAATCTTCAATCCAATCAATTTATGTCAAATAATTACACTCAGATCTCGAAAATCTTGCCCAAATCTCAGATGCAAAGCATTGCTGGCATAATTAATTAATAATTATAGATTTCTGAGGGTGAAACTGATTCAATTTATTTTCTATCTGTAGGATTTTCATGGCACGATTTCTGATTTACCCAATAAGTCGATGCCATGAGATAAGAAGCAACTATCATTAGGAAACGAAATCTATCAGTTTTCCATACACAATATGCATGGCATCAAAATGATCCATTTAAGAGTCCATATGATGTGGGATTCGAGAGAAAAGAATGCAGGAATGAAATTTGACTGCATGAGAATAGCACGAGTGGTTTCCAATGGAAAATTGACAACGTGATGAAATCAAGGCACCTTCAGAAATCTTAAAGGAGTAATTTCAATCCAAAATTAGAATGAAAGGACAAAATTTGACCTCAACAGAACCCAAAAATATCGCTTGGAGGTGAATTCCTAGCATGAGAGATCAAGCTTTGGAGGCTACTCTCATACTTTGTTTCTAGAATTTTATACATTTGTTAATTGAGCTTAGGTTCTGTTATGAAACCAGCTCAAGAAAAGATAGAAATGATAGATCAACGCCTTAGAATTCAGCCTCTTCGAGGGGGCAACCTCCTTTACATTACATAAATGAACAATTCTTGGATGATACAAATGACAAAAACTCCTTTCTATATATAGCAGTCTAATGAGTCACAATATAATCTAGCTGACCTAACAATAATAATATAAAGCCACAAAAATAACAGTAGAGGGATTCTATGGGGCACAGAAGTAACAATATGGGGGTAATAGGGGCACAACAATATAAATAAGGGGTATAACTACAATAGTAATGGGGTAATCACTAGTATTATAGGGACCCAACATGCCCCTCTCCTTCAAAAAAGTGTTGTCCTCAACGCTTGAGTAGTTCTGGATACTTCTGCATAAAATTCTCATCCTCCCATGTGGAATCTTCAGCGGATAAGTTCTTCCACTTGATAAGATACTTTGAAATTGATCGATTTCGTAGTTGTCGAGTTCTTGTTTCTGTGACTGCTTCCGGTTCCAATATAATTTTTCCTTCCTCGTCAAGTTCTGGAAATATTGTTTGAATTGGGAGCTTGTTGCCTATAACCTTCTTTAAACATGAAACATGGAAAACTAGGTGCAATCGAGAAGCTGCAGGAAGCTCCAATTTGTATGCCATAGTACCAATCTTTTGCAACACCTTGTACGGACCATAATACTTTGGTGATAATTTATTATCCTTCTTAGCTTGCTTTAGGGATATTTGCTTATATGGTTGTAGCAGTAGGAATACCCAATCACCTACATCAAAACTTCTTTCACTGCGATGTTGATCTGCCTGTTGTTTCATTCTATTTTGTGCCAACACGAGGTTATCCTTTAAGAGTTGGAGGACTTGTTGTTGATGTTCGATGTGATGTTCCACTACCTGAACCTTAGAATTTTCTCTTAAATATGATGTGATGGATGGTGGTTGATACCCATAAAGTGCCATAAATGGGGTCATTTTTGTTGCTGTATGGAAGGAAGTGTTATACCACCATTCAGCCAGAGGCAACCATTTGACCCATTGTGTCTGTTTATCAAATACAAAGCAACAAAGATATCCTTCCAAACATTTGTTTACTATCTCAGTTTGCCCATCAGATTGAGGATGATAAGATGAGCTATGAGCTAACTGAGTACCAAGACAAGAAAATAATTCTGTCCAAAAATTTCCAGTGAAAATGGGATCTCTGTCACTTACAATAATCTTTGGGTTTCCATGTAGCTTTTGAACTGTTTCCATAAATGCAGTAGAAACTGTACTGGCTTTAAATGGATGTGATAATGCACAAAAGTGTGCATACTTGGTAAGTCTGTCAACTACCACCATGATGACACTCTTTCCCTCAGACTTGGTAAACCTGTGATAAAATCCATTGAAACCTCCTCCCAATGTTGGCTTGGAATGGATAAAGGTTGTAATAGACCTGGTGTCTTAATTGTTTCAACTTTATTTTGTTGGCAAACCAAACATTCTGCCACAAACTTTTGAATATCTGATTTAAGGCCATCCCAAAAAAATTCCTTCTTAACCCTGTGGTAAGTTTTTAAAAATCCTGAGTGCCCTCCTAAGGGAGAAGTGTGCAATTCCATAAGAATCTTTTGTTTTAGCTGGGAATTCTTACAGAGGTATAAGCGATCTTTGTACCATAACGAATCATTTTGCCAGCTAAATGTATCAGATGTACTGGAATCTTGTTGTAGCTTTCGAATAAGTGCCCACACTTCTTCGTCATTCTTCCATTCCTCCCTTGCTTCGTTTATCCAATCTGGTTGGATAATAGAAATGGCACACAACAATGCTTCCACATCCTCATCCTTTCTTGAGAGTGCATCTGCCACCACATTTTTCTTCCCTTTTTTGTAGATGATTTCAAAGTCATAACCCAACATCTTTGTGACCCACTTTTGTTGCTCTTCAGAGGATAATCTTTGTTCTAAAAAGTATTTAAGGCTATCATGATCCGTTTTTACCTTGAAGTGTCTTCCCATTAGGTAGGGTCGCCATTTCTTAAGTGCATGGAGTATTGCCAACATTTCCTTCTCATAAATAGCTTTGCTTAAAAACTTTCCCTTGATTGGACGACTTTCAAAAGCAATGGGTCTTTCATCTTGCATTAGAACAGCACCAATTCCATTTCCTGAAGCATCACATTCCACAATAAAGGTTTTTGTGAAGTCCGGTGTAGCTAAGACCGGTGCTTGGCACATTGCCTCTTTAAGATGTTCAAAGGCCTTTGTTGTTTCTGGAGTCCATGAAAATGCATCTTTCTTCAATAATGTTGTTAGAGGTGCTGCTATTCTCCCATAATTCTTAACAAACTTGCGATAATACCCTGTCAACCCAAGAAATCCTCGCAGATGCTTTATGGATGTGGGGATTTTCCATTCCTTAATGGCTTTAATTTTGCTAGGGTCTACCTTAACTCCTTCATGAGATACAATATGACCCAAATATTCCACCTCCTGGACTCCAAAGAAACATTTGGATCTTTTTGCATATAATTGTTTCTCCTCCAATAGTTGTAGCACCCTGTCAACATGTTCAACATGATCCTTCCAAGACTTGCTGTAGATTAGTATATCATCAAAAAATACTAACACAAATTTTCTAAGGAATGGTTTGAAAATTGAATTCATCAAACCTTGAAATGTTGAAGGTGCATTGGTAAGGCCAAAAGGCATGACCAAAAATTCATAATGACCCTCATGAGTTCTAAATGCCATTTTCGGAATGTCTTCAATCTTCATTCTGATTTGATGATATCCCGAACGAAGATCCAACTTGGTGAAGTAAATTGATCCATGCAATTCATCCAGTAATTCATCAATGACAGGAATGGGGAACTTATCTTTAATAGTGAGCTTGTTGAGCTCCCTATAATCCGGACACATGCGCCATGATCCATCCTTCTTGTGCACCAATACTACTGGAGCAGAGAAAGAACTTTGACTCGGTTGAATTATACCAGCCTCTAGCATTTCTGCAACCATATGTTCAATTTCACTTTTTTGGACATAGGGATATCTGTACGGCCTGATGTTTGGAGGAACACTTCCTGAAATCAGATGAATAGCATGATCATGATCACGCATAGGTGGGAGACCTTTGGGAGTCTCAAATACCTTGGAATGATTGTCCAGGACTTTTTGGAGATCTAGAGAAATAGATGATTCCGATGTGGAAACATCTAGCGAACATAATTGTGCAATTACACCTCTTTGCTCCTTTTTTAGAAGCTTTGTCATACCATTAGAGCTGATTATCTTTCCTGGTTTCCCTGCAATACCCCTTAATTCAACTTCCTTTCCTTCTGTAGAAAATTTGATGAAAAGTTCTTGAAAATTAAAAGCTATTGTACCCAAGGATTGTAGCCATTGGACTCCTAGTACAACATCAACACCTCCCATTGGAATGGAAAGCATTGGGCTAGTCAATACATATTCTCCCATGGATAGCTTGATATTATGGCACTTTCCAGAGCAATTTATTGTTCCTCCATTTGCAATCATCACTTGACACTCTGGTGCTGGATATAGGAAGCAATTCAATTCTTTTGCTACCCTACAATGAATAAAATTGTGGGTGCTTCCTGAATCAATCAACACTATTACCTTTTTCTTCTTGATTTGTCCTTCTATCTTGATGGTTTGAGGAGTGGTAATTCCCGCCAATGCATTACAAGATATGGTCGGATTTATTTTTTCTTCATCTAGGCTTTGTTCCTGGAGTATATCCTCTTCTTTTGACCTTTCTTGCTCCTTTTCTTCTTCCTCTTCACAATCTATGTAGAATAATTTCTTCTCAGCACACTTATGACCTTTAGTGTATTTGCTATCACAACTGTAACAAAGCCCTTTTGCTCTTTTTTCTTCCAATTGTTGTGGTGTCAACCTTATAGGTTTTGGAAGACTAGGGGCAACAACACTTCCTTCTTTATAGTTGTGAGTGGTATGCTTCCTAGTTGCCATAATTTTTCTTTCCATTTTTCTTGCTAACCTGAATGCCTTCTCTAATGAATCAGGTTCCCAAAGGCGAACATCATGTTGGATATTATCCTTTAAAGACCCTATGAACACATCAATCCTATGCTCCTCTGGAATATCTTTTACCCTTATGTTCAATTTTTGGAACTCCTCAATGTGCTCCATTATTGAACCCTTTTGTTTGAGACTTATCAATTGGCTAAAAAAAGTGTTGCTTTTTGTATCCTCATAATGTGCTATCAATTCTTCCGTAAAAATTGCCCAAGTGATAAATTGTTTACGAGAGCAAAGCCATTGATACCATACAAACTGATTTGGTTCCAAATATATAGTTTCCATACGTACCTTTTGTGCGTTTTGCACATTATTGAGATCGAAGAATTGCTCCATCTGTAATATCCATGTGGCGGGATCCTTGCCATCAAACTTCCTCATATCAATTTTTGGAATATGGTGAGTCTTCAATCCAACATTAGCATCTATGGAATCATGATTAACATTTCTTTTGTTCTCATCATGAGTTTCCTTTACTACCTTTTCACCATTAGTAAGTATTTCTTGTAGAAAATTTGTCAAATCTGTCTTCAAATCTTCCATGCTTGTCTTCAAATTTGTGTTCAAATCTATCTTCAAATTTTCCATCTTAGCTTCCATGCCATTCATCTTAGCTTCCACGCCATTTATCTTAGCTTCTATTAACTTTTGTGAGCATGACATTTGTTGCACCTATTCTTGTAATTTTGATATATCATGTAGCATTTCTTCCTCTTCTTCATGAGTCATGCTAGAGCTTTCAAGTTCCTTATTAGGTGTTTGAATTTTCTTTCCTCGGGGCATCAGTTACCGATAATAATTCTCTACTATGCCCTTTGAATTCCTTCAAAATAAATTTTCAAACCAAGCTTAAGCAAAAATTTAAAAAAATCTACACACCTTTTTTCACTTTGTAGGAGCTCGATATTGCCTCTGATGTATCTTCGTACTTTCCAATCATCTAGTTCTGAAATTTCTACTTGTAGTATCCCTCTGTGTCCTCTTTTCAATGCCACAGGTCTGACCCAAATTGGATTCTCCAAGGAAGAGTTATGCAAAAACTCCCACAGTGACTTGATTATAGACTAGTTCAGTAGAGCGAACTTGTACGATGTGGCACGAGTCCCTGTTTCAACATTTGGATCTGAAAAACACTTATAAGAAACTACAGTCTATCCTCTATCTGTGCCTTCTTACTAAATTTCAATCTGATCCCCAAAGAGAAAGTTATGACGATTTTCCCCAGGTCACCTGTTTGGAATGTAATTCAGGAGTCTGCAAAAAGACCAACTTCCTCAGATCATAACTCTGCAAATATAGCGCGAAACGATCTGAAATTTGGACCCAAGGTTCAGCACGATTTCTTCTCAAATGGTTTTTTTTTGCAACTTCTGAAACGTCACAGAAAAAAAGTTATAGCGAAAATGCCACGATGACCTGTTTGGAGCAGCGAAACCCTAGAACCCAAAGCTCTGATACCAAATGTTATGAAACCAGCTCAAGAAAAGATAGAAATGATAGATCAACGCCTTAGAATTCAGCCTCTTCGAGGGGGAAATCTCCTTTACATTACATAAATGAACAATTCTTGGATGATACAAATTACAAAACCTCCTTTCTATATATAGGAGTCTAAGGAGTCACAATATAATCTAGCCGACCTAACAATAATAATATAAAGCCACAAAAATAACAATAGAGGGATTCTATGGGGCACAGAAGTAACAATATGGGGGTAATAGGGGCACAACAATATAAATAAGGGGTATAACTACAATAGTAATGGGGTAATCACTAGTATTATAGGGACCCAACAGGTTCATATGCACAACACATTGGAAAAATCGATACAGGCCATTGATTTGGCTTTAAGCATGGTGGATTAACACTGAGGGAGAGAGTAATGAATTGATGAAGCAAAGGAAAAGACTACTCATATATCCATGATACAACAACAACCAAATGGTTGGGTTGAATTTTCTTAGGCCCTCAGATAGATTTTGAAATTTCGGTTAAACAAGCACAAACATAGTGATTTTTTGTTTTGAACGGAGAAAGATCTCTGGATATTTCTCTATTCGTCACTAAGATCTTGTCTCCCACCAATTCCCTCACAATATAAATTGCTTTTCCCTTTTATTTTTCACAATATAAATTGTTTCGCGCTTTTATTTTTCACAATATAAATTGTTTTTTTCCCTTTTATTTTTCACAATATAAATTGTTTTGCCCTTTTATTTTTTTTATTGTTAAATTAGTGAACATAAGGTGACACCTAACAACTAAAGGATGATTAACTGACACGCAATCATACACAATTAGTTTTTCTCTTTTCACTGCCAAAGCCAATAGCAATGTCTAACCACAAAAAGGCTAATACATTGACAAGCAATCATGGCCAAGCCAATAACTTCAGGGTGTTGAGAGTTGTGCTTTGGTATACAATGCAAGTTGTGAAAATGACAGAGGAATTGCAGAAATCGCTCTAAACCCCGATTATCTCAACTGAGAGACACCATGAACACTCAACAATGACTACTATGGTAATTAAAACAAACATTACTGAGGGTGCAAAACAGAAATCATCATTGCTCAGGTTTGGAACAACAATTGCAACATCATAAATGTAGTAGATATTGAACAAAACTAGTCATGCATGCATGGGCCCATAGGTCTCAAGGGTTCAACATAGCTCTAATACCAAGTGTAGGGACAAACCCTAATTTTTTTTATTTTTATTTTTTAAATAAAATACTAAAACACAACCATAAGAAAATAGCATTGGGAACTCAAACATATTGAGAAGTACATAAAACTTTTCTGAATTCAACATCATTGAACATATCACCAAATTTACATATTATTAACTAAAACCATAATGAAGTCATACAAAAGAGAATTATAACAACATAGGTACTGTTCACCAGGAGACGAGATTCAAACTTTACTTGCTATTATTTTCCCTCCTTTGTTGTCGATCGCTTCCAAGTGTGAATGTCAACGTGCTTAATCCAAATGCAATGATCCACCGGTTGACCTCCTAGCCTACTCCTTGGGTACTCTCCTTCCCTGTGGACCCCCGAGCTGCAATGGGATTGTACAACAACCGAATGTATAAGCTGGTAGAGGAGAGCACTCCTTGGCTCAAGAGTCCCCTCTCTATAGTTCTCTACCACACCAAACTCACTATAGCTCATAGTCACTATTCTAACATAGTCTTATCCATCCAATAGTAGGGTCAAAAAAGCCCCTTCTTCCATGGTTTGCCCCTTCTTTTATAGGAGTCCTCATAGGTGACACTTGGCCTTTCATGCATAATTAATTATTTTTGATAATCCAATAGTTTGATTATTCACCCACCCATGTGTCACTCTCTCATCAAGGATCTCCAAAATTATTTACTTAAATTTTAGTTTAAAAATAATATTTTTCCTCACCTCAACAAGATTCTTATTTCTTCTCCTAGTTGTCTCTTGATTCCCCTTTTTTACTCCTTAATTTGTGTTCATTACTAAAGTCAATTGATAAGTCAAGATTTGATCCCCTATCTACTCCCTAATTTAACTCAAGTTATCTCTTAGATGGATATTCTTATGTTGGTTGTTGCCACATGGAGGTTCTCTATATTTCTCTAAAATTTAATTTATTAATCTTATTTTAATTCACCATCCTCTTCTCTTAATTAGGTTTAACTATCTTAGGATTAGTATTTATCCTTACATTTATGTCCCTGTTTCCCCTTTTTACCTAATTAAACTACATTATCTACCTAATATTTTCCAACATGGGAAGGGTAGAGTTTTTAAGGTAAAATATTTTATTTCTTCCTATGATCCTCTTAACCCAAGTTTTATTCTTGATTTAATTACCTCGGTTTCTAACATCATTTACCCTTGATGTGAATTTACCTGGTTTTCATATCTTGATTATATTTATTAATTTATTTGTTTTTAATGATTCCAAGGGTGCCAAGTTTGGTCGTGCCCTTCAAGAAATTCCCTCGAAGTTCCAAGGGTGCCAAGTTGGTTGTGCCCTTCAAGAAATTTCCTTGAAGTTACAAGGGTGCCATGCCACTTGCCCTTCAAGCATTCAGTGGCTATGAGGGGAAGGTATAGGTGCAACAACAAAGACCACTATCATCTCTTATGTTGCCTGCTATAGTGAGAGTAATGGTGTCGGGTATCAAGGAATCCACCTTGATGCGTGCCCCCCGGTAAAATCCTTATGAGTGACCCAACTTTTGGACCTGACCTCATGACATCGTGATCTTCAAGGTGAAGGTGTTTCAACCTTTCCAGCCCAAGTCACAGTGGGAGTGCTAGTGGGTGAGATCAGGGACACTGCCCCACCCCTCCCATGCAGTTCCATCCAATTGTACAACCCCATCACCCATATTGGAATCATTCAACCAAGCAACAAATCTGTTCCTGCAACTACTAACATATCATCAGAATACAGATAAACATATATAGCAGGTTTCAAAATTGACTTAGAATTTCAAAGATAAAATAATACAATTTTTTCATCAAACCAAGTGTTGTCAACTCGTCATATGCGAGTGCCTCTAGTGGTTTCCTGGCATACTCAATAATCATCAATAACAAGGTTTCTCAGTATTAGTCATTATCATAATAACATCATCAACATCACCTAGTCATTCACATCATTGTTCATTGTGAACCAGAACTAATGCAAGTAGGTGACATAGGGGACACATCATCATGGTTATCATCATCATAACATCAATGGAAACATACATATCCATCAAATCTATCATCATCATGATATCAATAGAGAGCATACATATCCTTTACTGCCATCATCATCATAAATTCAATAGAAACCAAACATAACCATTTATGCTACAATCATCATAATATCAATAGGGAACATGCATAACCATTAATGCTACAATCATCATAATATCAATGGAGAACATACATAAACATCACAACCACTAATAATAGAGTCATGTGTCTGGATCCTCAACCTGAGGTCCTCAAGAATAATGTGTGGGCCTTAGGGCTAAATAAATGTTAATGTCATATCACTGTCAGTCAACTAGAGTGGGGCACTACATATGTTACTGAAAGAATTGGGTAGCCTGAAGATGGAGGGGAAATAAAAGGTAAAATATTTCAACCAGAGGTTTACACACATATTGAAAAAATTTGTAGCAGACACCAAACCTCATGACTCCATCACTGTTGATTACTACACGTCCGCACTGCAGACTAGCATTGTGCAGTTTGTCAAGCAAGCTGCGAAACCAACACTCTTGGAAAATTGCAAAGAGGCTATTGTTGTTGGAAAAAAGTTGCGCGTGATTGGACTCATTAAGGATGATGAATCACCAAAGGACTCTAAAGACGCGAGCAGGAAGTCCCAAGTGATGGAAAGCAAGGGTAGAGACAAGGAAGAAAATGATATTGAAATCCTCACATGCCTCTTCAAGAACTTAACAACTGAAGTGTTTGAGCTTAAACAATGGAAACAGACACATTTGCAAGGAACTATCCACCTAGATAGAGGTAGGGAAGCAACTCATCAGGGAACAACTGGTCCAATCAAGAAAACGCGAAGAGCTCTATGTTCAATGTTGATCAATGCGCAAATCCTGAGTTCTGTTCGTTCCATGAAGAACATCACCCCGAGAATTTTTGTTCAGACTAAAAGCGAGTCGCAAACTTGGTATACAATCATACACTCAATGCAGAGAGAAGTATGTAGAAGCAGCCAGATGATAGAGATTATGACGAAGGTATTTCACCTGTTGAAGCATCAAGTTCTGGGCATGTGGTGAACGCATATCAATGCTCGCAAGCAGTGCTAAAGACAAACACCAAGAAGCATCCCCCACGAAAAAATGACCATTACAATATTAGGAGTAGAGAAGATCAGACTGCTGATAAGGAAGGTTGATCCACTAGCCACCCCAAAGCAGAAAACATAAGACAAGTTCGGGAAGACAACGACGAGCAAGAGTACTACCATGGGCAACAAACTGCAAAACAATCCGCCGGACAACACGAACATCTATTCTACCCCAGACACCTCGGTAAGTATACCACCTCTTGACTAAAACATTGTTGATGACATTAAGGAAACTCGAGAAACCATCAGTTTGTTAGAGTTGGCTAAGATCCAGAGTCAGCGAGATATACTACTGTGTGCATTGGGACAGACAACAATAGACAACGCAGCCTCTACCAGCAAGGGAGCAAAAAAACCTCCCAGATCACTTTCCACTATGCTTAATACACTCTAGATGGAAGAAGCACACTTAGGTTGCCCCCCATTCATGCTATCTTTTCAAATTTTCAGCTGCAATGTTCACAACTGTCTGGTTGATTTTGGCACGCTAGCCAAAGTCATGCTGCTCTCCATTGTGAAAAATATCAATGCACGATGGAGTGAAACATCTGCGCGAATCATCCAACTTGATCGAAAATCGGTACCAGCCATTGGTGAACTACGAGACGTGATCATCCAACTATCTCATGACGATTGAGTCCACCAATGCATCAACATAGTGGTTGTAGACATCCTGGAAGCATACAGTCTACTACTCAACAGAGATTGGTCCAGCAAGCTAGATGGATATTTTGCTATAGACTCATCTCACATGTGGCTTCCGTATAAGGGAAAATGAAACCAAATCCAGGTAGAGTCCAAGAGGTACATGAAGCATAATGTCACTTCCCTTAATGGTAAGAACAAACCGTTGGCCTTCACAGAACTCATGTTTGGCAACTGCCTCCTGGAAAAGACATTGGAGTGTTATCCTGCACGGCTAACTCCAACCTCATCAGACACACAGTTGGGACTCCTTCCTTTCCCAACTGATGGTATTGAAACTTGTATAGTTTATTTCTCCGATAGTAGAAGTAATAGTAGCAAGGATAGTAACAACATTACCAGCACGCCAAACGGTCCATGTACAGACGAGTTGTGGGATATGAGCCTTGACAAGTCGGAAGCACATGATGGCCCAAGGACTGAGTGTATCTCAGTCATCCAAAAAAATGGACAATGCATGATTTCAAGTTGTTTCAAGTTCAGAGTCACAAACAATGATGCTGAAGCACTCATGCTGAACACATGAAAGACCAACACTATGAACAAACATAGCAACTTGGGGATCCACCATGATCCGAAGATGGATAATCTCAGTACAAGTTACACACTACAACAACGACCAATATTTGATCGCTTGATCGAATAGTACCAGGATGGGCTTGCACAAGTAGATGATGACCTGAGTACCCACTACATGTGAACAATCCAACATGAGATTCCAGGTAAAGGAGAAGACAAGCCATTACAACAAAGAACATGTAACACATACATGTTGTTTGTACTCCTTTCACTGAATAGATTGATTAACATTTTAAGTGTTTGGATTACTTGCAAAGTTTGTCATCACACTTGGTTTTCTTATTTAAATCCTCCACATAAGAAATCTGGGAAGATCCACTTACACATTGACTTTAGAAACTTGAACCCTTCCTGGAGTAAAAAAAATTACCCTGTGCCATCATCTGAGCCCATGTTGCACATAGTACCTGAGACAGTAGTGTTGTCTTCACTTGAAGGTTTTCTGGAATGCCACCAGGTTCCGGTAGCGGAGCCCGGTGGACCGGCACTGGTCCACGAGAAACTTGGCTCACACACCTATCATTTGTAATCACTCGATGGGAGGATTGATAATCTTCCTGTCAAACGACCAAGTCCTCAAACATTAGTTCAGTAGGTCGGGCCGCGCCCGTGCCTTGTACATAGTCTTCTTGCTGCTTGTTGTTTCATTTGGTTTGTTTTTCTTATTATCTTTGCTTTTGCTTTGTTTTATTCTGATTACTATTTTTGTTCACGTGCATTTTGTTTGTTTGATATATTACTATTTTTGTTTTTAGAAATAAGTGCTGCCAACTACTACATTCTGGCTTTTGAATAGAGTATGTGGCTAAAATTTGAAGAGACTTGTGACACTGTAGCACTTGGCTAGTCTTGTGTCCATTTTCTCTATGCTTGGTTACAACCTTCGGCCGATGAAGTCTTGACGGAAAATACGAACCGTCTGTAAGGGAAGCTTTGGTTCAACTATGAAACTGTGTCCATGTTGGGAAGCCCCATGCCTGTACTTAGCCTTATGCTTTGTGTGTTGAAGCTAATCCAATGAGTAGAAACAGAGAAGGGGAAAAATATAAACGAGCAAGCCTATGTCAGAGGTCTTACATGCTTCTCTAAAGGAACAACCTCTTCTGCTCTCAATAAGTCGGGATCCCTCTTCTGCCCCAAAAATAAATAAGTGCCTATACACAATTCTCTTAAAAAATACAAAGTCAAAGGAAAAGAAAGGCTTCCTGCGTAGAGAGGTGAAGCATGCAATTCTACCAGGGTACTGACCAGGCTCGCTGGCAATGGAGAAATGTGTGTATTACTATGTGACTCTGCTAGGGTACTGTTCAGGCTTGCTGGCAACAGAGCAACACCAGAGATGAAAACTTATACTTTGAAAATATTCAACTCACGAACTAAACTACCCTTCCTAGATTCGAAACAATGAGATCTAAGCTAAAATTTTGATTGTGTTTGACTGAGTTGACAAAGGGTGAACCATGTATGTCCATTGGGTAAGTGGGGAAATTGAAGTAACTTGCACAACAATTCAATACTTCCCGAAAGACCAAGGCCCCATGCTGGCAATAAATTGAAACAGAGAAGCTGGAGTTCTACTAGTGTGTCGCCAAGTGTTGTAGCGGTTACAACCATCCTCCAAAATTTTGGCATGCACCAATTTCGGAGCCTCCCTTGGAGAGTTTCACTTGATGACTGCACACACTCGGGTTCACTCCATGAGCTCGTGTGAGTCTTTACATTCACCTTGCTTGTTTATTTCACTCAAGTCTTTGCATGTTGATGTCTAAGTCATGCTTGCGACCGTGTTCTGGTTATGCTCAAAGTCTTTGCTTCGTATGTGTTTGTTGTGTTCACCATGAAAGCATCTATTGCACTCACACATAGAGTCACATTCACTGTTGCACAAGCGTCGTCTTGATCATGAATGATCAATCACGAGTGTCACACTTGTCGCTTTCACCATCGGCCAGTCATGTTAAACACGTGTGTCTGGATGGTTCGGTCATTTTGTTGTCAAGTCATACGAGTGTGTGTTCGTATGATCACCTATGCATCTTTCTACTGTTCACACACTTAGTCATTTTTGCTGAAGTTTTGACTATGAGACTCCTCACTGACAGCCAGACCATCACCCTGCTTTCGACTTGATCGACTGTCAACTAGAGCAGTGCAGAAGCACCAAGCTAGTTTTTTCAAGATGCACTCTAAGCAACTCAAACAACACTCATGCTTGCCACCCGGACAGTCGACCGACTGTTCATCTTAGAAGTCACGTAGTTCTCATGAGCAGGCCTCCCGCTTTCCATCAGTTAGCTAAGCTCAGAAATTGCGCAGAGATGATCAACAGGCTGACCTCCCAGCCTTAATGCAATTTTCCCAGCCAGCAACTCCCATCAGAAGACTGTCTGTTCCCTTCATGAATTGTGAATTTTTTGCTACCAGTGACTAAGCAGTGAACTGGCAGTTCCCTCTAAGAATTGCGCAGATATGGATTCCACTGACCCTAGTAGCCAACTAGCAGTTCCCTCTAGGAATTACGCAAGTCTGGCTGCTAGTGACCCCAACAGCCAATTGGCAATTCCCTCTGGGAATTGCGCAAGTCTAGGTGCCAGTGACCCGAGTAGCCAAATGGAAGTTCCCTCTGGGAATTGTGCAAGTCTGGCTACTAGTAACCCCAACAGCCAATTGTAAGTTCCCTCTGGGAATTGCGCAAGTCTCGCTGCCAGTGACCCCAACTGCCAACTGGCAGTTCCCTCTAGGAATTGCACAAGTCTGGTTGCCAGTGACCCCAACAGCCAACTAGCAGTTCCCTATGGGAATTGCACAATTCTGGCTGCCAGTCTCTCGGGCAGTTCCCTAGAAAAATTGGTCAATCCCTGCCTGCTGACCCTTCATGCAGCCCGACCCGTTTCTCTGGAAAATTGTGCAAATCTGGCTGTCCAGCCCCTACTTACTATTTGTTTCGGAAAATGCATAGAGCATGCCTCCCTTGCCCTCCTGCAGCCCAGACTGTACCTCCCAAAATTTGCGCAATTTTGCCTCTCAGCCGAGCCAGACCTTGCAGGCAGTCACTGTCGACTTAGATTGTCTATCTCCATCCCTCAGTGACTCTTGTGCAATTTTCATCAGCAGTTGCCCAGAGCCATCATCTCACATCACAACCCTGCTGCCTCTCCTGGTCACTTGCATCTGAATGATCATGTACCATGGTAGACTAGGAGGTTTTGGATTTGATGTCATCTTGTCATGAGTGATTTCAGATACAAGTACACCAAAAAACATGTCAAGACAACAAATGGGATGAACGAAGGGAGCACATGCAGATGGATAGGTTCACCAGCAAATGAATGAACAAAGCATGTGAAGCAGATGAATGTGATGAACATGAACCTTCGTGAACAAGTGAGCCTGTCAATCCTTCCAACGTTAAAGAAAGGAACAACATATTAGAGCTTCATCGAGCAAACCAAGGACCGTCGAAGACTTTGCACACTTCACCATGCGAAGGTGAAACTATGATACACCATGAAGACATCCATCACTCAACAACATTGTAAATCAACATGCACTCCAGTAGCAACACGAATGTACCAACATTCTCATGTCAAGTCATGTCAAGTCAAGTAAAGAGTCATGTTGCCCACATCTCTACTATGGGCTTGTTATCAATCAATATGATGTAACGTGGAAGTCCAAGAGACCCACGTGTTGAACATAAAGTCATGTAAGTCAGAAAGTCATGAAAGTCGAAGGGTCATGAGGGTAGTCGAATAGCCACAAGGGTCAGTTTCACCCTTGGCTATAAATACCCCCCTCATTTATACATGAAAGGACTTTTCACCTCAGCTCCTCCCACATAGCCAAGAGAGTCTGTAATATTTTCTTTAAGGAGTAAGTAGTGGCTCCAATGCCCCATTGATGGGGTTAGTGATGTATGGTGTAACGATGTGTCTTGGAACTTTCACTTAATTCAAAAGCTTGTCAATAGGCCAACACATTTTCACACATGTATTGTATTTGTTGTAAGACTGATCTTTAACACTTGTAATGCATGTTGCTTTAACCATGTGTTCTACATATGAATTGATTCATTTGTTGTAATGCATAATCTATTAATGGAAATGTGTTGTATATGCTATTAATGTTGTCCCGTCCGTGTCGACTGCTCTACCAGACATCAGATAGACCTTTCACATGAACGTTGCTGTAACAACCGTGGCACTCATCTCAGACTGATCTGTAAGTGTTGTATGTGTTATCTTACCTTGTATGTTGTGACTGTCGCATCTGTGTGGACTGCTCCACCGAAAGCTGTGTATGTCCTTTGTGTTGTGTGTTCCTAGCCAAGGTTGGACTGATCCCTTTCAACCTAGAACCCATCTTCACCTTTTCCTCTCACAGTGAAAGAACTATTGACACAAGTACACTTACACTCACCAGGCATGCGAACCTCACTTCTCGAAGACAAACTGAACCACTCTCCTGTACTGACAAACAAGAGTTGAGGAGAATCCTTAAGACAATGGAAATTGGGCCATCATACCAGATGGGACTCCCACATCAAACGGTGTGAGGTCTAGTTTGGACTTCATACCGGGGTGATCCCCTGAATGTTGGTGGGTCCAGCACCGTCAATAATACCTTAGATGTCATGCATCGAATTGATTTGGTAATTATTGCACAACACCTTTTGGATACTTCATGCAACCTATTCTGCCAGTTTTCCAACTCTTCTTCTGATTCTAAGGTACAAGAATTATCATGCTCCCAAGTCAACTTGCCTTCTGTAGTAGGGTTAACCCAATCTTGTTCCTTTGCTATCATTTGATAGCTATTATCTATATCAACTACATAGTATTATTCTCTAACTAGTTCTGTATATATTACTCCTTCTGATGGGTCCAAGGGAACAATCACTCTCATATTATTCCCTTCAAATATCATTGGTCTCTTTTTCATATTGATTATAGCCATATTATCAAACAGCCAATCAAGTCCAAGCAATGCAGGATAAGGGTTCCTGTCATCAATGATCTCTATTACTTTAAAATTAGCAGTAGTGTGAACACCTTCAATGTCCAATGTTACACTTGGTAGTCTTCCTAAGGGGAAGATATTTTGCTAATTTTCCATCCTTAACTGAATAAGTGACCTTTGTAGTTTCAAATTACTCATTAATTCCCATGTTTTCTTCATTAAGACATTGGCATTAGATCCCAAATCTAGGATAGCTTGATCCATCTCATATACTCCTATCTGCGAACTAAGCCTCATCTCTCTTCTAGTTCTCTTATGTCAATGAAAATTATTGACTGCGTGCATCTCACTTTGTTAGAAAATAATATATTACAGAGCAATGGAACACATAGAATATATTGCAAAAATATAAACACGAAAAAAGCATAAAATAAGAGAGACATAGATATATGTGGTTCACCCAATTTGGGCTACGTCCACGAAGAAACAACCAATCCTTCCTTTAATATTATCTAGCAAAATGAAGAGATACAACCTATGGCAGATTCGTTGTAATTCCCTCCTCGCTCTCACACAATCTCCTCTCTCTTTCTAGCTCAGAATACAAATATTCATAGCCGCAATACAATTCCCTCATATATAGAGAGGGGTTTCCTTCTAGGGAAAAAAACCCTAAATTAAACATAACTTCTACCGTCAGATTTCCCCCTAATGAACGAACTAGATTGACTACAAAATTACAACATTTAACAAGGAAATTTTACATCTATTTTTAGCTTCGGAGGCGCTTCCCCCAATCCCGCACCAAGGGGGGCTCTAAAGAATCGTCATCACCCCCCCTTGACCCCCCTGGTGGCACACAAAGATGGGCAGCGTTGCCGTCACATTATGAAATGGGGTCCAATGCAGCGATACCTATGAAAATAGAAGATAATTAGGCTCCACACCCAACAATCTCCCATTTGGAGACTGATTATAACAACTCCACCACTGCTTCATTTGCTGGATAATGAACCCACTATGGACCTGGTTATTTCTCATCTTCATCATCATACTTGAAGACCAATTGAAACTGAGAATAACATTAGTTTCTTCCTAGTTACAACTTTTGTTAACATATCTGCAGTATTCTGGCTAATGTGTATCTTTTCCAGCTTCAACTGTCCATCTTCCAACACTGACCATATGAAATGGTATTTGAGTTGTATATGTTTAGTCTTGGAATGAAATTCATATTTATTTGCAAGATGTATGACACTCTGGGTATCATTGTATAACCTTCCCAAATCCTACCTCTTACCCAATTCATCTAGAAACCTTTGTAACCAAATCATTTCTTTACTAGCCTTTGTAGCGACAACATAATCTGCTTCCGTCGTTGAGAGTGCACTAACACTTTACAGTTTTGAAACCCAAACGACAGTTGTTCCACCTATAATAAACACATACCCTGTGGCGCTCCTCTTGTTATCTCTATTACCCGCCATATGTGCATCAACATAGCCCTGTAGGGAAATGTTTGAACCACCAAAGCATAATGCTTGATTTGTGGTACCTCTCAAATACTCGAGACTCCACTTTCCTTCCATCCAATGTTCTTTTCTTGGATTGTTCATGTAGCTGCTTACAAATCCCACTGCATGTGCAATATTAGGTTTTTTGTTGACCATTGCATACATTAAGCTTCCAACTGTTGATGCATATGGAACTTTAGACATATAATTTGTTTCTTCCTAAGTCTTGGGATTCACCTCCTTACTTAGTTTGAAATGGATAGCCAAAGGTATACTAATTGGTTTTGCATTCTGCATATTCAATATTTTCAACACCTTTTGTATCTACACTCACTCTGAGGCAATGTTAATTTTTGATTCTTCTTGTCTCTAGTTATTCTCATACCAAGGATTTGTTTTGAAACACCCAAATCCTTCATTGCAAATGAGTTTGCCAATTTTCTTTTGAGCACATTTGTTTCCTACATGTTAGAACCTGCAATAAGCATGTCATCTACATACAATAACGATATAATATAGATTCCATCATTTTTCCTCTTGAGATAAACACAATGATCAGAGTGACATCTAGTATAACCTTGTTCAGACATAAACCTGTCAAATTTTAGATACCATTGTCTTCGAGCTTGTTTTAAGAAATACAAGCTCTTCTTCAACCTACACGCTAGTTTATCCTTCCATTTAACCTCATATCCTTGTGGTTGTTGCATATATATCTCTTCCTCCAAATCCCCATGGAGAAAGGTTGTCTTTACATCTAAATTCCCAAGATGCAAAGCTTCAGCTACTACTAGACTTAAAATAGTTTTGATTGAAGTAATTTTAACAACAGGAGAAAATATATCATCAAAGTCTATACCCTTTTTCTGTGCAAACATCTTCACCATAAGTCTATCTTTATACCTTTTTCTACCTCCATCTTCTTCCTTCAACCTGTAAACCCATTTATTCTGCAATGCTGTTTTACCTGCAGGCAACCTAACTAAGTCCCAAGTCTGGTTATGTACTAAGGATTCCATCTCTTCTTTCATGGTTTGCTCCCACTTCTTCTTGGTTTTTACCTGCACTACTTCTTCATAACATTCTGGTTCACCAGAATCAATCAACAATACATAATATAATGAAGGAGATTATTGTTCAGGGGTCTAGTTATCATGGTAGATCTTCTAACACCACTTTCAGGTATTTGAGGTGCTTGTTGCTATTATGGTTGTTTTTGTTGTTATGGCTGTTGATCATTATGATTCTCAGGCACCTTCACTTTTCCTGTGATCTCATCAAGCACTATGTATTCTATGTTTTCTTTTTCTTGTTTCTTTTCCTGCATCTGATCCTTATAAAAAAAAATTTCATTGAATATGACATCTCTTCTCCTAATAATTTTTTGTTTTTCATAATCATAAAAGAGATAACCAAAATCATTAACACCATATCCAATAAAGGTACATTTATTTGATTTTTCCTCAAGCTTTGTTCTATTTTCTTTATTAATGTGGACAAAGGCTTCACAACCCAAAGTCTTTAAAAATGAGTAGTTTACTTTTTACCTGTCCATGCCTCTTCTGGAATACCACCATCTAAGGAACTTGAAGGCCCTATGTTTATTAGATAAACAACAATATCTACAGCATCTTCCCAAAATTATAAAGGAAATCCTGCATGCAATCTCATGCATCTTGCACGCTCCATGATTGTCCTATTCATCTTTTCTGACACGCCATTTTCTTGTGGTGTTCTTGGAACTCTATTCTCTCTGCGAATTCCATTCTCTGAACAGTACCTATCAAACTCTTTGCTGCAATATTCACCTCCATTGTCTGATCTGAGACACTTCAACCTTTTTCCTGTCTCATTTTCAACCAAAGGTTTCCATTTATTGAAAGTATCAAATACATCAGATTTATTTCGAATACAATAAATCTAGGTTTTTATGGTTGCATCATCAATAAAAGTAACATAATAACAAAAGCCATCGAGATATTATACCTAGGAAGGTCCCCATACATCTGTATGCACAAGCTCTACTTTTTCTCTCTTCTTTTCTTTCCCAACTCTGAGGAATCTGACTCTCTTCTGTTTTCCATAAACACAATTCTCATAGAATTCCAAATCAACATGCTTCAAACTTGGCAACAAATTTCTTGAGTGAAGAATCTGCATCCCCTTCTCACTGATGTTCCCGAGCCTATGATGCCACAATGTCGTATCCGCTCCTATAGAGGTTAAAGCATTAACAGAATTAGAAATACCATTGCATAAATACAATGTACCAACCATTTCTCCTTTTGATATTACCAGGGTTCCTTTAGTGACCTTCCAGGTTTTATATGTAAAAGTATGTACACAGCCTTCACCTCCCAAATGCCCCATTGAAATTAGTTTTTTCTTCAGATCTAGAACATGCCTTACCTCCTTCAACATCCATTGATTTCCATTCTATTGTTTTATGAAAACTATACCCATTCCAATGATTTTATAGGGTTTATCATCATCCAATCGAACCTGTGGAAAATCTCCTTGAACATAATCATGAAAATGTTTCCTATCAAGTGTGGCATGGAATGAGGCCCCTAAATCTACCACCCATGTATCAATAATATTTTCTAATGAAAGAATCAAATCATCTTGCAACACATCACCTGTCACATTTGCTTCATGATTGTTTTCTTTTTGCGCGTCTCCTTCTTTTCCCTTCCAAGACTTGTAGTCTTTCTTCAGGTGTCCTTTATTCCCACATTTCCAACACACTATCCCCAATCTAGACTTGGATCTTCCTTTCCTTGACTTACTGCGATATCCTCGGCTCTTTCCTCTTTCATTTTTCTTCCCCTAGTCTCTGCAGTCAAAGCATTACCTGTTGTCTCACCAGATTTTTTCCATCACATTTCCTCGCTAAGGATTGCACTAACAACATCATTAAAATTTAAAGTACTAGATCCAGAGACAAAGTTACTAATGGACATAACTAAATCATTCCAACTTTCTGGCAATGAGCATGGAAATAACTGAGCCCTAACTTCATCATCAAAAGTTACCCCTACAGAACTTAATTGACCGGTAATTGTATTAAATTCATTTAAATGGTCAACAACAGATCCACCTTTTGACATATTCATATTAAATAAGCACTTCATAAGAAATACCTTATCTGAGAACAAGGGTTTTTCATATAGTTTGGCCAATACCGACATTAACCCCTCTATTTTTGTTTCCTTTGAAATATTAAAGGCTACCGATGTCGCTAGGCACAACTGTATTGTTCCAAGTGCCTTTCTATCGAGAATATCCCATTCTGTGTCTGTCATACTCATCAGATTCTTTGTCTTTCCGCTCAATGGTAGGTACAAATCTTTCTAATACAAGTAATCTTCCATATGCATCTTCCACAGATGGTAGTTTTGGCCGTTAATTTTTTTGACCCTAAACCTACCATCTTCCACCATTGCTCCCACTCGAACCAGGAACCCTTATCTCTTGCGCGTTTATCAGCCAAATAAGCCTTCGGCTCTGATACCATTTGCTAGAAAACTATATATTACAAAGCAATGGAACACATAATTTATTGTAGCAATATAAACACAGAAAAAGCATAAAACAAGAGAGACACAGATTTACGTGGTTCACCCAATTTGGGCTACGTCCACGGAGAAACAACCAATCCTTCCTTTTATATTATCTAACAAAATGAAGAGATACAACCTACAACAGATCTGTTGTAATTCCCTCTTCGCTCTCACACAATCTCCTCTCTCTTTCTCACTTAGAATACACATCTTCATAGTCGCAATAAAATTACCTCATATATAGCGAGGGGTTGCCTTCTAGGGAAAAAAACCCTAAATTAAACATAACTTCTACCGTCAAATTTCCACCTAATGAACGACTCAGATTGACTACAAAATTACAACATTTTACAAGGTAATTTTACATTTGTTTTTAGTTTCGGGGGTATTGCCCCCGATCCCCCGCTAAGGGTGGGCTCTAAAGAATCGTCGTTGCCCCCCGGACCCCCCTGGCGGTGCACAAAGATGGGAGGCGTTGCCATCACATTACGAAATGGGGTCTAGTGCGGCGATACCTCTTAATAAAGAAGATAATCAAGCTCCACACTCAACACACTTCGCGGTGATTCTTTGGATGCACATGATTCTATCAACTCCTGAAGCCCTTCTACAACTTTTTGATCTCTTAATAATTTCATACAAGTTTGCAAAAAAGATTTTAAAATACCTGCTTGATTCGTTGAATCTTGGTCTTATGTCAGAGCACGATCCTATTCTGAAGCTTGGTTCTGTGTTGAAGCTTGATTTTGTGTCGAAGATGATGCCATGTCGTAGTTGGTTTTCTGCTTTGGTAGCACACTGGAGGTCGAAGCTCCATCATCCATAAAGCTTCACTTTGCTTCCATAAATACTTATTTTTCCTTCTTAATATAAAAAATAAGAACTTTCTCAACTGTTTTTCTAAACCATGCACTTTCATATTCTTTTTTCCCACCTGCTTTATCACTTCTGGTCACAGCTCCACTTCTAGTGACAATACTAATTCGAGGTTCATTGGTCCTCCTTTCAGCAATCATAATTTTAATATTTTGTGTCAGCTACTAATTTCATTTTTCTTGCTTTTTTCCATAAGTACAGGGCATTCTTCAATTACATGATCAAAGGATTTATAGTACTTACATGTCGTTGTATGGTTCTGACAATATCTCGCAAAATGACCTGCCTGGCCATAGTTAGAGAAAATGATATGTCCACATCCTCGACCAGCTCTAGCACCTTGACCTCTTCCTTAGTAGCCTCCTTGACCACCGTGTTGTCCACTGCCTTCATGTCCATGTTATTCTGCTTACATTCTATAAGTGTTAGCACTGTGCTCCATCATTAGTTCATAAGCTCGACAATTATTCTCATCATGTCCTACTGATTTACAAATTTTTCAATATAAGTTCCTTGGAGTGTTGGAAATAATACTAAGAGGGGGGAGGGGGGGGTGAATCAGTATTAGCAATTTAACAATATTTCATTTCCATAAACATATTTATATATGCTACTTCTGTTAATGAAACTTGCGTGTATACGCAACTGTGTTTAGAGCAACCAGTGTATACCTTGCAAACTTATAATTTAGTTAGTTGATCTTTAATCTGTGTATTAGAACCATATAACCAATAATCAGATGTAGTAAACAGAACAAGAAATCACACACATGAACACAAGATATAAGGTGGAAACCCAATGTGGGTGAAAACCACCTGCTGCAATCGTCTCTATCTTTCTTTAATAAGAAACTTCTTTTTACAAATTTTGTACTGGTGCAGCCTTATACCAGTACGCAGGCTTCTACCTATAGAAGGCTACAACCTTCTCTCATTCTCCAGCTTTTCCTGGAAGGGAGCTACAACCCCCTTAGCTCTTGTACTAGCTGATGTGTTTACTAGTACATAGGTGCTAACCTACAGAAGGCTACAACCTTCTCTTTTCTTCCAGGGACCACGTTTCATAAATTTTCAGACTGGATCCATCAATAACATCAATAAAACATCAAACATATTTGCATCAACCAATCTCCTTTGTACCAACAAAAACTAAATCAAACAATCACTTTTCTGAATGTTGTAACCAGAATACAGTAACAGTAACCAGAACCCAATCCAGAACCCAGAACACTGCAACAATAAACAGCAGTAGCTAAAACATATTTTATGAGATGTACGCTACTTCAATGTGTTGAACTTGCATTCATACGCTGTTATATGAAGCCAAGCCTGCGTATATGCTATTTTTGAAATGCCTAACCAGGGTGTATACACCCCTTTGCTATACTGAACCTGCATACAGATCTGTAAAAGATGATTTAATCTTTACAACTATTCAGACATCAGTTATACCCAGATCATCAGATTTACAGATTACGACATGTGCCAATTATAAAAGATAAAAACCACACAAAGATACTTCTCTTCAAGCCTTAAGATCTTGACCCATCAATAGAACTTATCCTTCTTCAACCGCTCAGGTTCCTCCTTGATTCAGATCCAGCTATGCACCATAACCCAATGACTAGTACTCTAGATCTTGCACTTCATTAGATATTCAATACTTGAGTGCCTTTGCCTAATTATCTCCTACTCCTTTTATAGTCTTAGGCCTTACTCAATACCATGGTCCAAAACCACTTAGAACCAATACATTGGACCAAATACTTGGGGTCAACACGTCAGACAAGATACCTTGGACCAATACCATGGATCACAATACCATGGGCCAAATACCATAGACCAAAACCAAGTTCTCCAACATGTACACGCCTTTCATTACGTGAAAGTGCATGTATACGCATACGCACATTTTGGTTGGCAAACCTGCGGTATACACGGCTTGGTCAACGGGAACCTACGTATATCTCTTTTTCCTTCATTCTGAGAGCCTGAACTGTGATCTGTCATCTGAGTGAGTTAACATCAAGGACAACACCTATGTCATAGTGCCAAAACTGTGTCATAATGCCAACAATCTCCCCCTTTAGACTTTATGGAAACCCCAAGTCACTCTCCCCCTTTGTCATCAAGGGAAAAGGGTTATGCTCCCCCTGAGTACATGTTGAATTCTCTGATATGCTGAAGTGTGCTATTCATGCTCCCCCTAACTGTAAGCAAGGTCTGCAAAAAGATGTTCTACAAGAAGAACATGACTCTATACATCATAAATGACCTTCCTATCACCAAAGACTCATACATACATCCATCTCCCAACCAAGTGGGGATATACCAAGATTGACTCATCCACCCAACCAAGTGGGGATACACCAAAAGTTTATACATGATAAAACAAGAACATTACATCATCCATCCCAGGCATAGTGGGGAAACAAAATAGGTCGTTACATGACCTTGATATTAAAAGATATACATAACATAGAGGCAAAATATCTAAACCAAGACTATGATAGTCACCAACAACTATCATCAGCAACATTTGTCAATCACCATCCAGACCAGTGACCATGATCTCCCTCTGCACCTGTTCCACCCGAATAAAAAACAACTGTGAAATTATACCAAGATCTTCTAAGATAATGCCAACAATTAGAAGTATATGCTCCCCCTGAACCTGTGCCAGATGATCACTGTCAGACCCATATCAGACTCTTTTCATCCTAAGTCTGGCTCACTGATATTCTTCAAACCAACATATACACGGCTGTATCCACAACAACCTGCATGTACGTGGATACGCTTCATGAAACTTGCGTACAACCACTGTTCTCTGAAACAGATAAATGTCAACGACAAGACAATGCATCAACTACTCCCAGCTTCTGTCTGAGGTATTCAAATGTCTCTCTAGGCAGTGGTTTGGTGAATATATCAGCAACCTGTTCCTTGGAGGGAACATACTCCAAGTTGACCTTTTGTTCAAGCACTTGTTCCTGGAGAAAATGATATTTGATAGGTATGTGCTTAGTCTTGGAATGCATGACTGGATTCTTTGAAATACTAATTGCACTTGTATTATCACATAGAATGGAGATGGGTGGAGTACATGTGATTTGAATGTCTTGCAATGTTTGCATCATCCAAAGGAGTTGTGTGCAACAAGATGCAGTAGCCACATATTCTGCTTCAGTTGTAGATAATGCAATTGAACTTTGTTTCTTACTGAACCAAGGCACTAATCTAGAACCCATATAGAATGCACCACCAATAGTGCTTTTTTTGTCATCCACACTTCCTACCCAATCTGCATCTGTATATGCATGAAGTGTAAGATCTGTATCTCTAGGATACCATAAACCAAAGTTTTGTGTTCCTTGAAGATATTTGAAAATCCTTTTGACTGCCTGAAGGTGTGTTTCCTTTGGATTGGCTTGGAATCTTCCAACTATTCCCACTGCATGCATGATGTCTAGTCGGGTACCTGTTAGATAGAGCAGACTACCAATCATGGATCTGTAGGTTGGTTGATGTACTGCTACTGATTCATCATTTGCGCTGAGGCTGCATCCTGTTACCATAGGGGTACATACTGGTTTAGAATCTTCCATGCCATATTTCTTCAAGATCTGCTTGAGGTACTTGGTTTGTGATAGAAAAATACCATCTTTATTTTGTTGAACTTGTAAACCAAGAAAATATGTGAGCTCACCAAGCAGGGACATTTCAAATTCTTTCTGCATTACCAAAGCAAAGTTTTGACTCAAGGTTTCTTCATTGCTACCAAAAACGATATCATCAACATACACAACAAGTATTAGCAATTTATCATTGTCAATTTTTATATATAGATTGCTATTAGCTAATCCTTTTGAAAAACCTTATTGATGAAGGTATTTGTCAAGACGATAATACCAGGCCCTTGGAGCTTGTTTTAGACCATAGAGAGCCTTTCTGAGTCTACATACAAGTCTTGGATCATTTCCAAGGATGAATCCATCTGGTTGCTCAATATATACTTCTTATTTTAGGTCTCCATTAAGAAATGAAGATTTCACATCCATTTGATATACTTTTAACTTCTGAAAGCTAGAAAGAGCAAGGAACATTCTTATGGCTTCAAGTCTAGCAGCAGGTGAAAAAGTTTCTTCAAAGTCTATACCTTCTTGTTGAGCATACCCTTTACAAACAAGTCTAGCCTTGTTTCTAATAACTTCTCCATTTTCATTCAACTTGTTTTTGAATATCCATTTGGTTCCTATGACATTCTTATCATTAGGTCTATGAAACAATTCCCAAGTATTATTCTTTTCATTCTGCTCAAGTTCTTCATTCATGGCCTTGACCCAACATTAATATTTGCATGCTTCATTTACATTTTTCAGTTCGACGGAGGAAAGCAATGCTAGATAGCTTGAAGCTTCTGTAATAGTTCTTCTTGTATGCACACCTGCCTCTTTCTGCCCAAAAATTTGAGTCTCTGGATGATTCTTCTGAACATACCTAGATGGAGTCTTTTCTTCCACCCTTATTTGTTCTTCTGGTGCCTCATTGGTTTCTCCTTCAGAATTAGACTGATTTGATGTGGAAGGATAGTCATAATCTTCTTCATAATCTTCGATTTTTACCTGCCTTGGATTTTTGCCTGCTTCATCAACCACAACATCAATACTTTCAACAATTTTCCAAGTCTTTTATTATAACACTTATATCCTTTACTTTGGGAAGAGTAACCAAGGAGAATGCCTTCATCTGCTCTAGGTTCAAACTTGCCAAGTTTTTCATCAGTCCTTTTGATGTAACATTTGCTTCCAAAAACTTTGAAGTATTTTACAGTAGGAGTCTTACCATACCAAAGTTCATGTGGAGTTTGAGTGCTATTTACTCGGACGTTTTTTTTGTTGAGAATAGTGATGGTAGCAAATGCAGCTTCACCCCAGAAGGTTGTAGGAGTTCCAGACTCATCTAGCATAGCATGAGCCATTTGTTGAATAGTTCTATTCATCCTTTCTACCACTCCATTTTGCTGAGGAGTTCTTGCGGTAGAGAATTCCCTTCTTATTCCATGTTCTTCACAGAAGTCGAAGAATTCATCTGAGGTAAATTCCCCTCCTCAATTAGACTTGAGGCATTTGATTTTGCGATCTGATTCATTTTCAACCAAGGCTTTGAAGGCTTTGAACTTTTCGAAAGCTTCGTCTTTATGCTTTAGAAGTCCTATCCAACACATTCTGGAAAAGTCATCAATGAACAATATAAAGTATTCTTCTCCACGAGGTGACTTTTTCCTAGATGGACCACATAAATCAGTGTGAACAAGTTCAAGAGGCTTACTAGCTGATCCTTCCTTCTCAGGGAAATGTGCTCTGGTTTGCTTACCAAATTGACATGATTTGCATATTGTATTTTCTGGAATGCGGATATCTAGAAGATCATGAACCGCCTGGTATCTGCATGCTTTTCTTATTTGAGGGAAGCTTAGATGCCCCAGTCTTCTGTGCCATAGCCAGTGTTCATCATTTTTGCTTAGATAACATTGTTGTTGTCCTCCCTTGAGTATGTACAAGTTGTTTGGAGTTCTTACACCTTTGATCACTGTTTCTCTTGTATCAAGCTCATGAACAACACATCCATTTGATTGAAATACTACTTCATTTCCTTGATCACACATTTGACTGACACTTAATAGGTTATGCTTAAGACCATCAACATACATAACATTCCCAACTTTAACCTTTTCTTTTAAGAGAACAGAGCCTTTACCTTTTATGATTGCAGGAGTTTCATTACCAAATGAGGCCTTCTTTTCATTTTCTAAGGCATTATATGACTAAAGTTTTCTTTATCACCTGTTATGTGTTTCGAGCATCCACTATCGATATACCACTGATTTTCTTGTCCTTCTGCATACAAGGCTATTCCACATCTTTCTGTTTGTGGTTCTTTCTTTCTCCATGTTTTGGGACCCAATGAAGCTTGCTCCTTCTGAGATGTTTGCCGAAATTTACTCCTGCATTCAGAATATTCATGATCGAAGTTGTTACAGATAGAGCATTCTATTTCATTTTCAAGAGCAAAAAAGTTATTATAGGTTCTTTTCATGATCCCAATCACATTCCTTTGATTTCGTGCTTCTCTAGTCATGATGGTCTTGTAAGCAACACATTGAGTAGCTTTGTGTCCAAAGTTATGACATGAAAAACATTGGTCATTAAAGAAATTCCTGCAATTATCAAATCTACTGACCTGATGATTGTAGTTTCCATTGACATTCATTCTTGAAGCAAATTGATATTGATTTACATGTGATTGGTTATAGCTTCTGTTCATCCTTGAAGTAAATTGAACCCGATTTACCTGATGATCTGCTTTATGCCTTTGTTGACGATTGTCAACCTGTTCACTTCTCCTTGCTACATCAAGATAGCTTTTGGAGGTTGATGGCTTCTGTTCTTGAGATGCTTCTTCAGTATATCCAAGACCTGTCTTTATCAGAGGAGAATGTTGCACTTTGATAATTTCATCTAAAGTTTCTGATCCTTTTGCAAATCTAAGATTGAGAGATTTTGTTTTCTCAATATCGTTTCTTAGACCCACAATTTCAGATTCTAACTTTTCATTGTGTTTTTCCCTTTCAACAAGTTGGAGTGCCAGAGTATCTATAATCGTACTCTTTTCTTCTAAATAGATTTTAAGTTTAGAAAATTCTTCATAGAGACCATTTTCATCCAAAGCATCCAAGAAATCATCATCTTCAAAAGCCATCAAAAGTCTATAATCATTACCATAATCATCTTCATCACTATTTGATAAACCATCACTATCTTCATGCGTATAGTAGCTCGTCTTACTTACAATCTGTTTTCTATTCCATTTTGTCGGTTCCTTACCTTTATCAAGCTTATCTTTATGAAGACATTTGGCTGCATAATGACCGACTCTTCCACAAGCAAATCATTTGAAAGGTAGTTTACCTCTGAATCTTCCAGAACCTCGTTGAAGGTTTTTGACAAAGTTTGCTTCTTCCTCTCCTTCTGAAATGTGTCCCGATTCATTGAGCTCTTCTCTTCCTGAAGCCTTGAATGCGGCTTCTCTCATATCTGATGGACCTCCTTTTCTCATTTCAACAACAGTTAGGATTTTGTGCAGCTATGTCATAGTCATACTCTGAAGATCCTACTTTTCTTCTATGGCAAAAACTTTTGATTCAAACTTAGAAGACAAGGATCTTAAAACCTTTTCAACTAAAGTAACTTCTTTTATCTCTTCACCCAAGTTTTTCATGTGATTAACAATCTCATCTATACGTAGGAAGTAATGAGATATACTTTCATCATTGTGCATTTTGAGAGTTTCATATTGAATTCTGAGAGATTGTAGTTTTGCACGTTTTACCTGATTGTCTCCTTCATAGCTTAGAACAATCTTGTCCCATATTTCTTTGGCGGTTTTGAGCTGCATAACCTTGACAAATTCTGATTGTGATAGACTCCCCAATAGTGTATTGACAGCCTTGGCATTTGTTTCATACTGCTTTTTACCTGCCGTATCTGTAGGAATTGCTGATGGAAATGTATATCCTCCTTCCACGATTTCCCAAACATCTGTTCCAAGAGATTGAAGATAGGCTGTGGTTCTTACCTTCCAATAGACGAAGTTGCTCCCATCAAAGATTGGTGGTCTAATGGATCCCTCTCTTTCGTAGCTACCCATGATGATAGATCTTCCTTCAAGCGATCAAGCTTCTTCTGAAGGACCTGCTCTGATACCAATTGTTGGAAATAATACTGAGAGGGGGGGTGAATCAGTATTAGCAATTTAACAATATTTCATTTCCATAAATAGATTTATATACACTACTTCTGTTAATGAAACTTGCGTGTATACGCAACTGTGTTTAGAGCAACCAGTGTATACCTTGCAAACTTATAATTTAGTTAGTTGATATTTAATCTGTGTATTAGAACCATATAACCAATAATCAGATGCAGTAAACAAAACAGGAAATCACACACATGAACACAAGATATAAGGTGGAAACCCAATGTGGGTGAAAACCACCTGCTGCAATCGTCTCTATCTTTCTTTAATAAGAAACTTCTTTTTACAAATTTTGTACTGGTGCAGCCTTATACCAGTACGCAAGCTTCTACCTACAGAAGGCTACAACCTTCTCTTGTTCTCCAGCTTTTCCTGGAAGGGAGCTACAACCCCCTTATCTCTTGTACTAGCTGATGTGTTTACTAGTACGTAGGTGCTGACTTACAGAAGGCTACAACCTTCTCTCTTCTTCCAGGGACCAAGTTTCATAAATTTTCAGACTGGATCCATCAATAACATCAATCAAACATCAAATATATCTGCATCAACCAATCTCCTTTGTACCAACCAAAACTGAATTAAACAATCACTTTTTTGAATGTTGTAACCAGAATACAGTAATAGTAACCAGAACCCAATCCAGAACCCAAAACACTGCAACAACAAACAACTTGCGTTCATACGTCGTTATATGAAGGAAAAACTGCATATACGCTATTTTTGAAATGCCGAACCAACGTGTATATGCCCCTTTGCTATACTGAACCTGCGTACAGATCTGTAAAAGATGATTTAACCTTTACAACTATTTAGACATCAGTTATACCCATATCATCAGATTTACAGATTACGACATGCGCCAATTATAAAAGATCAAAACCACACAAAGATACTTCTCTTCAAGCCTTAAGATCTTGACCCATCAATAGAACCTATCCTTCTTCAAGCGCTCAGGTTCCTCCTTGATTCAAATCCAACTATGCACCATAACCCAATGACCAGTATTCTAGATCTTTCTCTTCATTAGATATTCAATACTTGAGTGCCTTTGCCTAATGATCTCCTCCTCCTTTTATAGTCTTAGGCCTTACTCAATACCATGGTCCAAAACCACTTAGAACCAATACCTTGGACCAAATACCTGGGGTCAACACGTTGGACAAGATACCTTGGACCAATACCATGGATCACAATACCATGGACCAAATACCACAGACCAAAACCAAGTTCTCCAACATGTACGCGCCTTTCCTTGCATGAAAGTGCGTGTATACGCATACGTGCCTTTTGGTCAGCGAACCCACATGTATACACAGCTTGGTCAAGGGGAACCTGTGTATATCTCTTTTTCCTTCATTCTGAGAGCTTGAACTGTGATCTGTCATCTAAGTGAGTTGCAATCAAGGACAACACTTGTGTCATAGCGCCAAACCTATGTCATAATGCCAACAGTCTGCACATATTTTTGTAACAGGTAACAATATTTTGAGCGATGTTGCCCTTTGGTCTTTCATATATCACTCCACAGGTTGGATCCTACATTTAAGGGATTCAGTGCCCCACTAGCCATGTAATCCCTAAAGATAGGACATTGTTTATTTAGAATTGCCCTCCAATTTTCACTTTGTACACCATACTTATTGTCCGAATTCTTTTCTTTTCTTGATATCTTGTATCTTCAGGGTTAAGTTCGTCAGCGAACTCTGAATCTGTCGCATACCTATATTAGTATCTCCAATAGGTGAAGCTTCCAACTTCATTGCAATATGTAGAGCTTTGGCTTGACTTGTTATCTTTTGTTGCATCAATGGTAGTCTGATATGTGTTAATATTGCAACTATAAAACATTCTTGATGTTGCTTCAGAGCTCTTTCGAAGCTCACTTGATCCAACAATTCCTTAAATATTTGATCAAATTCCCAAACAAACTCAGTAGGTTTCTGTTTAATTTCTTTTAACCTAGTGATGCATTGTGACTTAGTCTTTGGCTTCTTAAATTCTCTTATCAACGTTGCTTTAATATCTACAAATGTTATAATCTGGTTATTTGAATACTTCATATACCATGTCAATGTTCTATCTTAGAGTGTCGTAATGAACTATGCTTTCTTTATATTTTCATTGTTAATTTGCTTCGCGGTCCATACATCTTCACATAAAAATCAAAACTGTTCTGGATACTCCGATCTAGTTCCTTTGAAAATAGGGAACTTAATATCATCAATCATATTTCTTCTTATGGGGAGGGGGAGGGGGAGTGGGAAAAGTAAGGGGAGGGGGATGGTGGGTAGGAGGGGGAGGGGGAGTGGGAAAAGTAAGGGGAGGGGGATGGGGGGTAGGAGGGGGAGGGGGAGAGTCAAAAATACCTTAGCTCTTGCTAGATTTTGGCTTCAGCGAACTCTCAGGTTGGGAAGGTGAATAGTGCGAAGCTATATGGGGCTTATCAGGGTGGATATCTTCCCTTTCACTTTCATATTCACTCAAAAAAGAACTATATTTAGTTTCTACAAAGGTTTTTGGGTCTTGTCCACAAGCTCCTTTTCTGGTATCTACTCTATATCTTTTTCTGCTTTGCCTTACTACGATCTCTAGCTCAAATTTTTTCTCTCTTCTTCCAAACATAAGTAAACTAACAATTTGATTGCATCCGTAAAACTCCCTTTTCACATAGAAGCATCTTAATCCAAAGTTTCAAATATTTCAAATACTTATCTCATAGTCCTTTAAAGAATCGTCATTCAGCTTCGCTGTAGGACATGGTTTGGTCTACTGTGAACTCAATGATAAATCCTTCCAAGATGCTATCAATCTAGAAATCGACAACCCTTGAAATCCTATTGTCAGTGCTCTTGAGTCATTGTATCAATTTAGGAGTGCACGTTGTAGGTTCTCCACCTTTAAAACAAGTCTTTCTTTCAGTCAACCCTTCTATCCACTTGTACAGTTCAACAGGAAATGATGCAAAGAAAGTTTCATATTGATTTGTGAAAATATATCTTTGTAACCAAGATTTAGACTTTAAACGAGGGTTTTTGTTCTCTTAATATGAAAATTCTCGCTCCTTTGATTCTAGCCAATCTTGAATTTCATTCTTTGACGAATGCCACATAAAGATATCCCTCAAACAGATCCTAGCCCAGGAAACCGAACCATTTGTTTGTTATGATTGGGCTGACCTAGGTTCGATCGATACTGTGCACCAACAAAACCCTGAAGCACTGGCTCTTTCGGCAACGACCTACAAGTAGATTGCAGTCTCACCCGAAGTGACTATAAGAAAATACACATGAAGACATATATTTTACTATGGTTCATCCCAATGTGGGACTACATCCATAAGAACTGTTGCTTATAATAATAATTCTTGTACAACAAATAGTTCTTGACCTACGCACTAAGCCGCAGGTCGTCTGCGCACTTAGCTGTAGACTCAGGCCTCTGCACACAGCTACAGAGCCTTTTCTTTGCCACAAACTACATATCACAATAATTTGACCATAAACACAGGTCTGGACCATAAATATGATTCTTTGTTTTATTAGTTTATCATATATATTCTATTACATCAAGGGTACATCATTACAATACCATGGAATCCCTAAAACAAGTAGCTATAACCATTGATCCTTTACATTATCACATGCTTTTACAAAAAGGAGGGGATTCGACCCACTCCGATGCTCTTATACCATGCAATATATTCCAACTATTTCAATGCATGGTCCAATTGGCCTCTGCTCCTCTACTTCGCGGTCCACTTTGCGCTCCACTGTACCCTCCACTATGCACTTCGCTCCTCAAAATGTGAAGTCTTTACCAAACTTTGGGCCAAGTTGGGCTGCGCCCAACATATGCCCACAAGGCTGCGTAAAGAATAAGATTTTGTCTGATTTATGGATCCCTATCATATGTTGAAGCATCATTTTGAGGACTTTATGAATTGCCTCAACTTGCCCATTTTCCTGAGGGTAGTAGGGAGTGGAAATTTCATGGGAAAGTCCCATCTTGGAAGTTAGTTCAGACATCATGCGATTGCCAAAATGTTTTCCATGGTCAGTGACTACAGCCTGCGGAACACCAAACCATGCAATAACATAGTTGAAGAAAAATAGAGCAGTGGTTTCACCTATATTATTGTATGTAGGCATCTACTTGACCCACTTTGTAAAATAATCAACCACTATGGTGATATATCCATGCCCTCGACTGAGTGAGGGTTACATGTCATGAAATCAATTTCCCATTTTGTAAAAGGACCAATGACAATAACAAGATGCAAAGGAGAAGGCAGAGCATGGATTTTTCGATCATATATCTTGCATGCATGACACTTTTGGATAGCGAGGATGCAATCATGAAATATAGTAAGCCAAAAGTAACCAACACATAGGATCTTATGTGCGGTGGCATATCTAGAAAAATGACCACCATATGCTCTAGAATGACATTCATTTAAGACTTTCTCGGCCTCCTCATGGGTGAGATACATTCGAAAAACCGTATCGATATCTCGGTGATAAAGAGTGTTGCCGATTATAATATAATGTTTGGCTTGATATTGGATACATCACTAGTTAGAACGAGAGGTATTGGATCATAATTCTGGGTTTGGAGATATATGATAATGTCTTCATACCACAATTCAAATGACAAAATCAGAAACAATGACTCATCTGGAATAGAATCGCTAGATGTTTCTTTAGTTTCAGAATTGGGAAGGTCGCAAATTAGCTCAATAAAAACTAAGGATTTATTTCACTTGGATTTGATGAATTCCAAATTGAACTCTTGTAGGATGAAAATCCACTTAGAGTATTCCCCCCCAGAAACTGTTGTGATAAGATGTACGTCATGGGGTTGTAATCTGAAACAACCATAGTTTTGCAGAGTAGTACGTAAAGGAAAAATATATCTACAACTTGGACAACTACCAAAGCCAAATTTTCAACATGGGTGTACTTAACTTCGGTATCAATGAGATTCCAATTGAAGTAATAAATATGATGTCCAATTCCTACATCATTACCATAGCAATGGTAGTAACTTTGGTGGCTAGATATAGGAAATAATCACATTGGTAATCTAGGGGATATAACAAGGATGCCTAAATCAATACATCTTTCAAGGCATTGAATGATTTTTCAGCATCGTCATCCCAATGGAAGGGAACTCCTTTCTTTAGCATGCGATTAAATCCTTTGGTTAGTTCGACATAGTTGGGAACAAACCTCCAAAGAAAGTTAGCTTTCCCTTGGAATTGTTGAAGCTAAAGGAGGGTAGAAGTAGTAGGAAAATAAATGATTGCCCGAACTTTGAATGAATCAATACGAATTCCTTGTTTTGATACAACAAAACTGAGAAGACAACCAAAGATTACAAAAAACACACATTTGTGTGGATTGAGTCTGTCAGCGCAAGGAGTTACTCTTAGATTGCAAAAGGAGTAAGCCTTACTCATCATGATTTCATTTCAAAATTTAAAAGGGTTTTTTGAGTGGTGGGATGGCTTCTGAAAGAATTTTGAAATGATTGTGTTCCTATTTAACTTTCATGCATTTGGCAAGCCATGGCAAGCATAAATTGTGTGGTTAGGTGAGTAATATAGGGGAGCAGAAGAAAGAGAATAGGTAGCTAATAAATATCCTAAGAAACTAAGTATCTTAAGACAATCACTTCAACTACATAAACAACCTTGTAACAAAATTTGTTTCTTGGCAAGGAAATAACAGTTAGAAAGTAAGAAAAAGTATAAAGTATTTCACAAATCCTTTGTGAAACCTTCACTAACAATTTCCACTTGAACTGATATTATGATTTACAGAAAACTGGATGGTAGATAAGTCATCATTATATCCTCTTAATGATTTCTCACTCATACTATACTAGTTGTTGTAATATATCATTTAAAAGATTAAAACATGCCTGACAAGGGAGACAACAACTAGAAAGTAAAAAAATGCATAAAGCATCTCACAAATCCTTTGTGAAACCTTCACTAACAAGTTCTACTTGAACATATATTATAATTTACAGAAAACTGGATAGTAGATAAGTCATCATCAGATCCTCTTAATGATTCTCACTCATACTATACTAGCTACTGCAAATTTATAATTTAGAAAATTGGAACAAGGAAATAGACAAACCACACATTAGATATAACTTGAATCACAAAATCCTCCAGCATGAAGTGTAGAAAAAGCTATTTTATTAAGCTGAGTCTTCAGGTGAACCAAAATCCAACCCTGAAATGATATTTACAAAAGATATATATATATATAGAGAGAGGCATCAACTCCAACTCTCCTAAATTGGTGGTTCCATTATTTCCTTGTTACATAGGTGTCTTTTATATATTAAAAACATCTCCCATCAAATTGCAACAGAAAGTACAGGTGTAGATGAGAAGAAGAGGAAAAATGACACTTTGCTGCTGGAAAAATTGACTGGTTGCCCCTTTTGCTGTTGATTTTTCTCTTTATGATCTTTACTATTAAATGACCATATAACTTCATTAAATACAACCTTCAATAGCCTCATAACTAACTCATATCTATCATCTTCCTTATCCATATTGTTATGGGTTGTTGTCTTTCCAAAACTAGCTCGGAGGTTTCTGCTAAAAGTTGTATATTTATGTTAAAATAGGTGCTACCAGAAATTCTGATAGCGCATTACACAGAATGGAAAGAATAGTCGTCTGAATTTAAACATATGGTTAAGACTAATTCTATAGACACATTTTAACTTTGGAAACACGGGTTTATTTAAGATCAGTGGGGTAAGCAACGACTAGCTATGGCTGTGACTGACACCTAGTTAATACGATCAACCAAATCGATTAACCACTACCACTTGACTTGACTTAAAGTTTGTGACCTATCCAATCACGAAATCTCATGATTTGGATTAAATATTTCGCTATTATGACACATGGACAATCGAAAACGGTTGCGTTTTCGACTTTATTTTTTGAAATGGGAGACACTACCTAAAATTCTGGTAGCATTGGAGAAAAAAAAAAATCTCTCTCTCTCTCTCTCTCTCTCTCTCTCTCTCTCTCTCTCTCTCTCTCTATATATATATATATATATATATATATATATATATAGGAAATAAAACAGGAACGAAAATCCTGTTCGAAGAACAGGGGACACTATTTGAACAAGAAAATCGGGTGCTACTGGACATTCTGGCAGCATTTTAATTTTTTTTGAAATTTACAACATTAATGCCAAAAAATAAAAATTTTAAAACCTACTCATGACTTAGCCTAGAACTGTGCTAACATTGGCTCTATAGGGGATATAGCTCTCCCTGCGAGGCTCTAAGAATTTTTTGCAGTTTCAGTGCCTTGTCATTGGGCTATGGAGTCTTATTATGAAATCACACCAATATTTACAGTGAACTCAGGCTACCAACAACCTTAGTAAAAGAATTTTTTGAGAAAACGCCCATTAAATGGGCCTCCATACAGTTCTGTCCTATCAAGATGTTGCAACTCAAAATTATTGTTTTGCAATACATTTGAGGTTTTGAAAGGACCCAGCCATAAAGCATCAAATTTTGAATGCTTACCTAGATCTTGGTGCTGTGCATCCCACTTCAACACTAGATCTTCAATCTGAAAATCTTCTTTTTAGTCCCTTTATCAAAGACTTCCTTTACAACTTGCTGACATTTTCTTACCAAATCATATTGTTGTTCTCTCTTTTGTTGCACTTCTATGATCTGATAAATTCTTCTAGTCATGTCATTTGGTTCAACTTCATGATCTTGCAGCAGTTTGGCTATAGGAATAGCTAATTGGAGTGGAAAAACAACATCAATCCCATAAACCATTTCAAAAGGGGATGCATTAATAGACTTTTTGATTGTCACGCTATCAGCCCATAAAACAAATTTGAGTTTTGAGTCCCAAGCTTTCTTGTTTTTCTCCAGCAACTTGGTGATGATTCTTACCAAACTTTTGTTAGATGATTAAGCTAAACCATTCCCTTGTGGATAGTAAGCTATAGAATGAGTAAGTTGAATACCATAATCTTCACAAAAATTTGCCAATAGTGTGGCTTTAAAAGCCGCTGCATTATCTGCTACTAGTCTTGATGTACACCCAAATCTGGTTATGATTCCTTCCAGAAAGTTAATGATAACTTTATGCGTGGCATTCCTGGTAGGTATTTCTTCGATCAATTTGGTGAAGTAATCAGTAGCAACAAGAATCCAATGATGCTGCCTACTTGAAGGTGGATGAATTTCACCAATGAAATCTAATCCCCACTGCTGGAAAGGTGCAGAAACAATTATGGGCTTAAGAGGTAAAGACTTGAGATGCTTTTTACCAGTGAACCTTTGACATTTTTCACATGCTCTCACCTCAGTACATACATCAGAAAATAAGCTAGGCCAAAAATAACCAGCTCTCAATATTTTGTATGCAGTAGTTCTCCAATAATGATGACATCCACAAACACTACTACGCATTTCAAATATGACCTTTTTAGATTCCTCTGGATCAATGCATCTCAACAAAACTCCTGTAGGATCTTTCCAATACAAACAATTATCCTTGATACAATACTTAATGGTTTTCAACTTCAAAGATCTCACTCTGCTTTTATCATAATCTAGAGGAGGTTTAAAATATTTCAGAAAATAAATAACATCTTTGTACCAGCTATACTCAACAAGTTTTTAATCTATTGTCATATTGTCAACATGTTCTGAAATTTTCCCTTCTAGATTATCATCCATGAAATTCAAACCTAACACTTTACAATTTTCTTTAGCAAGTAGTCTAGCTAATCCTTGACCTTTGATTAGTTTAGTAGGCTTTATCTCTAAATCAAATTCAAGAACTTTAGTCACCCATTTACTTCTCTTTCAATCAATAGCATGCTGAACCAGTATCTCTCTAAAATTAGATGAAGGGACATAGGCTATCGCTTGAGCATGCAAAATATAAACTCTAAAAGCTTTCAGAGCTTTAACTAATGCATATGCATGCTTTTCCAACATTTCATACTTCAATTCTCCATCTCTAAGAGCTTTGCTGAAAAATGCTATGGAAGCTTATTTACTTTTTGAATCTTTTTGTAACAAAACAACAACAATGGTGTCTTGAGAAGCAAATGAGAAGATTAAGAAAGGTTTTGATTATTCAAGACTTACCAATTGAGGTGCTTCAATGATAGCCTTTTTGATAAAATCAAATGAATTTTTAGATTCAACTGTCCACTTGACTTCTTTGTCCTTCCTTAGCATACAAGTAATATGTTTCACCACTTCAACAAAATTTGGGATGAATCTTCTGAGAAAATTGATCTTACCAAGGAAAGATTGAATCTCTTTCTTGGATCTTGGAAGTGTTAAATCTTGAATTTCAATCACTCTTTTTGGATCAATCCTCACTCCATTTTTAGAAACTATGTGACCCAACATCTTACCTTCTTTGAGAGAAAAATGAGACTTCTTCGGATTCAAGGATATACCATATTTTCTGCATTTAACAAATACTTGTCTCAAGTGTTGAAGGTGTTCTTGATCTAAAGCTAAAAAAACAGTAATGTCATCCAAATAGATGACCAAGAACTTATCCTTTTCTCCAATGAATGCAAAGTCCGTAGCACGTTGGAACATAGCTCCAGCATTCATGAGCCCAAATGGAATTTTTGCATACATGAATGTACCCCAAGGAGTAGTGAATGATGTCTTCTCTTGATCTTCTGGCCAAACAAATATTTGATTATACCCAGAAAAACCATCTAACATGGAAATTATGTCTAACCCAGTTACCTTTTGAAGAATATGCTCCATCTTCGGCAATGGATAGTTATCTTTCTTGGAGCTTTTGTTAAGATTTCTGAAATCCACACACAATCTGATTTCACCACTTTTCTTTCTTATTGGCACTAGATTGGCAACCCAATCCGAATATCTCAATGGAATAATGATTTTAGCATCCAACAGTTTCTTCACTTCCTTTTCCATCACTGGTAGCAATAGTGGATTGATTTTCCTTAACTTCTGTCGGAAAGGTTTAGTACCATCTTTCAATGGTATTCTATGCTCAATGATAGATGTATCATATGTCTTAAGATCATATTTCCAAGCAAAAACATCAACAAATTCACAAAACATCTTGTGATATTCCATCTTTCTTTCATCTAATAAATCTTTTGACAGCTTCACATACCTTGGTTCTTGTGTTGTACCCATGTTGTAATCTTCTAATTCAACATCTGCCTCAGCTAATTGTGGCTTGACTGCAACATCATTCTGATAAAAAAATTTCTCAAGTGGAATTAACCCCTTGCGAATATGATTCATAGGCAACTGTATGATAGGTTGATCAACAATTTGTTTTTTTAGATTTTTGGAATCTTGATGTTCAAAATCAACTTGTGTTAGGTCTTCTTGTTTATCAATATTTAGAACAACAAACTCTTCAACAACTTCAATGAATTTTCTGATCTCCTAGTCATCTTCAAAAACTTTCCAATGCTTAACATTATCGGGAATGCTAGGTCTAAACCTAACTTCCACTTCATATTTCAACTTTATAGGCATTGAAATTTTGAATGAGCTGGCTGAAATAGAGAGTGAATCAGCTAGAATATTACCTTCTCTTGGAACAAAAGAAATGTTAAAGGCCAAGAAGAAGTCTTCTACAATGTCCCATGTTGCATTCTGGTAATCTCTGAGTCTAGGATGCTTAGTTTGATAAACATTTATGATTTGTTGAATAATAAGTTCAACATCTCCAAAAACATAAATTTCTGATATATTCATATCTTTTTCATTTTTTAAACCAATTAACAGAGCTTCATATTTAGCCACATTATTAGTTGTCTCAAATTCATGTTTGAAAGAAAAAGTGAAACTTTCCTTCAAAGGAGAAATAAGAACAATCCCTGCACCAAAACCTTCTTTGGAACATGAGCCATAAAAAAACATTTTCCATACCTTCGATCCTTCATGACTGATTTGATTTTCAGCAGGCTTTAAGATCTAAAAACTTTCTGTAGGTAAGGCAGAGTCATCTATATGTAGAATTCTTGAATCTACTCCAGTTGTTCTAGCATATATCGGATTATTAGCAGTGTCTTTGCTATCACTAATGATATATGCCAGCTGAGCTTTTCTATAAAGTATTCTTTGTTCTCCTCCAAAAATAGGAACAGTAGCATAAGTTAAATCCATTTGCAAGGTTCCTCCTAACCTTTTAATCCATGATCTAGAAAGTAACATACCAAATCTAGGAGGGATATCAGCTACAACGATATTCATTACCATCCCTCTCATAGGTAACTGAAAAAGACTTACTACAAGATCTTTGATGACACCAAGGCATTGGAATTTCCAGGAATCAAAAGAATAGAGATCTTGGTACTCTCTAGTTATCTCAAGACCTAGTTCATCCATAACTACCTTGGGCATTAAATTATGTGAAGCTCCAGAGTCCATAAGACAATTATGCAGGGTCTTTTCATGAATATTCAGAGATAGATAGAAGGGAGGGGTAGAGTCATCTCTGTCTTCTACCAATGGACCTAAAATAACAGTGGGATTATCATCTTGAAGGTTAACAAAATCAGAGACTACTTCAGTAGGTGAAGGCTGCAAAGCTTTCATAAAAGTATTTTTGAAATCTTGATTTTTCATGAGTTCTACAAGGGGAACAAGAATCTTGATTTTTTGAATCTCATTTTCAAAATTGAAGGCAAAGTGTGGTTTGTGAGCAATTTTTACCTAAAGTGAAGGAAAATCTGACGCTAGCGGAATTTTCGGTTTGTTAGGTTCAGTCACTTGTTCCTCTGCTGGAATATTGGATGCTATCAGAATTTTTGGTCTGCCAGATTTTTCCACTGAAATTTTAACTACATCTTTATTCTTCTTTGGCTATGCAACAACCTTAGAAGTGTCATCATTTTTCATTGATCTGAGATTGTATATTCTTTGATGATTAGATGCAATCATGGAATGATTAGGACTCACTTCATTATTATGAGTATATGACATGAAATCTTCATACTCTACTTGTGTAAGATGAATCATCCCTTTTTTGTCTCTAAGACAATTTATATCAGCACCTCTTTCCAACCCTTCATCTTATTCTTCATCTTCAAATATAACATTCTGCAAAGGAGGCTGAACCTTTTGATCATCAACATCTCTTATTTCTCTCTACAGAATTTGAGGAGCATTAGGCCTTCTAAACTGTTGTCTATTTGGAAAATCAAATGAAACAATTATGTTAGTAGATGGTCTTCCTTCCATCTTCAACTTAGACATATCATTGGTCAATGATTTGACCACCTTGGTAAGCTCATCTAGCTTAGGATCTATGTCAGAAGTTCCTAAAGTAGAAACTTTGGCTTTTTTCTTTCTTTTTTCTCTGTCAATCCCTCCTTTGAGTCTATTAGCTTCTAATATATTTGATTCTACCTCCAATGCATTGTCCTGCATTTGTGATAGCGTAACAGATCTTCTTTCTCTTAACAATAAACAAAAGTCAGGATCAAAAGCACCAGCGTAAGTGATTTTAATTGAAGCTTTAGTAGGCTTGATTTCAGTAGGTATCTTGCTATACATTTTATTGAATCTCTTATAAAAATCAGAAATTGTTTCTCCTTTTCTTTTGATTGCACCAAATTCTGTGATATAATACAAAAAATATTTCTTGTCACCCCATTTTCTTAAAAATGTATCATCTAAGACTTCAATTCTAGTGATGCTACCAGTTGTCAAATATCTGAACCATTTCCTTACATCACCCTCAAGGCTCTGAACAAAAACTCTCATCCAAACATCTTCATGCTCAATGTTTAGATTATCAGCATAAGCATAAAAATCTGCAAGATATTATTCAGCTGTTACCTCCCCTTCACCATTAAATTTAGGCATATACTTGAGATAATCTCCTGCAGGTAATGCATTCATAGGCTGAGGTATAACTAAAGTAGCATACCTAGCAACAACAATTGCATCCATTCGGTTGGGGGTGGATTAAGACCTGCCATGGCATGAGTTACTGGGATTTGTGGAATAACAATTTGAGGATTTTGAACAGTAGATGAGGAAGCACCAACACTCGATGTAGAGACTGTTTTTGCACTGGAAAACGAGAGAGGTGTTAGAGTCGGACTTTTCATCCCTCCGTCAAAGATCATTTCTCTTTTTGCATTTCATTTTTAGGTGTCTCGCTCGATTCACTCAGTTGCATTTCGCTAGGAGCATGCCATAAATCTGACGGAAGGGTCTTGTCATTCATTACCCCTCATTGCCTTATCATTGCTGGCTCAGGTTTGTCCATTAAAATCAAGTTTTAAAATCACTTACAGCCCTGTTTTAGTCTTTTGATCAGCAGAGTCATTTCAGTCACTAGGTCTAGGGTTTCATAAATTGCGTCTTCAAAGTGTCTAATAATGCCAGCAGGCTAGAGGGAGGTTTTATTTCACAAAATTTTATCATCATATGCTCGACTATGACTTTTCTTCAAAACTCTGTTTTGAAGAAAATTCGTCATTCCGTTTTGTAATAAATTGCCATGTAATTTTTAGAATTTTTCAGTTGTTAAAATCTCCAGGCACAGCCCTGGTCTTCCTTTGTCAAAACATGCCATTATCCCTGCAAAAATGCCAAAAAGATTCATCATTTAGAGCCAAAATCAGAAGGACATTTGAAAAGACAGAAGTTGTATTAAATGCAAAAAGTGCCAAAGTTAAAAACATTACAAAATGGGTTATTGAGAAGCAAAAATTTAATCCATCTCTATATAAGATATTTCTCAAGTTATTAATCCATTTGCATTCAAGAAAACATCAGAGAAGTCAATTGCAATTGTGGGAGGGTGAAATTGTAGGTTAAAGCTGGAACTGTGTGCTGAAGACTGTGCGCGGCGCATTGGGATAGGTCGCGGCGCACCCACAGAGCGCGGCGCATAGAGCCGAAATTCACTGTGTATTTTTCAAAGGGCACGACGCATCCAGGCTGCGCGGCGCACTGGGTTTGTGCGCGGCGCACAGAACCTCCAACACAAAAAATCGATGTGGCCTCAATGAAAATTAAACCTATTACTCCATTAGCCATGTTCATTGTTTGAAACATCACTTGCTGTGCAAAGAGGTCAAAGATTTTGATTTGAGGGTTTGAAGAGCAAACTTTGTGTTTGAAGGGCCGCGCGGCGCATTGGAGGAGGTCGCGGCACACACAAGGCGCGCGGCGCACCGAGAAAATTTCCGCAGTGTAAAATTACACTGTCGCGGCGCATCCAGTAGGCGCGGCGCACTGGGTTGGTGCACGTCGCACAGAGCCTACAGGCCAGTTTCATGCCACTTCAGTCATCAAAACTCAAATTTCTTCTGCTCCAAGTAAGTTCAAGAGCTCTTCTAGTGAATTTAACTTGTGTGGGGTGTTGTTTAGAGGGAAGAATATAAACCCTATATATTGAAAGTTGCTCCTTTGGTGTTGAGATTGGTGTTTTCAAGTTATAATTTTGGTGCCAAGTTTTGATCCTTTCCCTTTTCATAATCCTGTCATTGCAATTAATTCCTTATCCTCTAACCTCCCATCCCTGCTTCCCATTTTCCATATCCTAAGATCCTATCATTCCCAACCATTCTCACTTTCCCATATCACTTTCAAAATCCCTAAATTCCCTCATCCCTCAAAGTGACTGTTGCATATTTTAAATTTCACAGCTTCATCATCCACTTTTCCCACTGTCCCATATTCTTCCTCACAATCCCTCATTTTTCCTGTGGCACATTGGCATTGAAAACACATCACATATTTCTCTTTACCAAACCAAACACCTACTCAACATACACATTGCAGCATTATGACAGAGACAGATTCATCATATGAGCAAGAGTATGAGCAAGGCAGTGATTCATCCACTGAGCTTAATGTGCCGAGAAGGCCGTGAAAAGGTGGTAGACATGTCAGAGAAGAGCCTACTTCCTTAACTCAATTGCAGGCCTGCCCACTTGCAATGACATGCTTTCAGCAAATGTCATGCTTTCAGTATTGTGAGATGATCGCTCAGATCTAGCATCATCAGGAGTTAGTTCGATTGTTTGTTTTACATTTGCATGATAGTCATGTTACTCTTGCTGGAGTAAACTTTACCTTGACACCAAAAACCATCTCTCAGGCCACCGGGATACCAAATATAGGGGAAGAATGGAACAAAGGGCAGCAGCTGGATAGATCATATTATGAACCTTACATCAGGCCTAGCTATTTGAAGCAGCTCAGGAGAGTATTCCCATTTCAGTTTCTGAAGGAATCTTATGCGCCGTTGATGAGACTCATTATCAGATACTTCAGTTGTGAAGGTCACTTCTCACGCCTTTATGCATACCATATCAAGTTATTGATGCATTTCACAAGAGTGAGATTCATGAACATTCCATATTTCATGTACCAAAACATCAAGAGGATGACCACTCTTGTGCGGAAGAAAACTCCGGAACAGCAGTACAACAACATTTACCACTATGTGCTCATCAAGATTATTGTTGTGCATTAGCTTGGTTTTGAAGGTATCACATGGGATGATTTCATTTCCCGTGATTTTTTCAGAGCTTCATAGGGGCATGAGATAGGTGTACCTTCTCATCAGTATGAGTGCCATGAGACTGTTAGTGTGCCGGTATTCATCACATATCAGAGGGGCACTAGACATTTGTTTGCAGCAGCAAAGCGAGTGTTATCTCCACCCGGGGTGGAAGGGGCCTCGCTTCCTCCATCAGCACCACAGGTACAGGACAAAGGCAAGAGGCCAATGCAGGATGAGGGGCCTTCAGGTGAAAGAGAGACCGACTTCATTCTCATTCATGATGATGATACAGATACGGGCCCACAAAGTGCACATCTTAGAGAGATCATCCAGGAGCAGCAAACAGAGATCAAAGCCTTATCCCTTGACTTGGAGAGGGCTAAGTGGACTATGAAATACTTGGAGCAGAGGAACAAACAGCTTGAAGATCAGCAAGCTATCATGGAGTTACAAAACATTCGCGAGAATCGCCAAGCTGCACAAAGGAGAAGGATTGAGCTCACTTCGTTGGAGCAAGAGATTAATGAGGATCGGGAGTCTAATCTTGAGAGAGTTAACATCCACTTAGAGAGACTGTTGGACAAGGCTGATAAGGACCTTGCATTGCTGAGACACATGGCTTTCCACTATAGGGCGCGACATATGAGTTCCAAGGCACGAATAAGGAATCTGAAGGCAAAATTGAAGAAGGCAACAAAGAAGTAAAAGAGGCAAAGGGAGCATGATCGTATTCAGATCTTGGCCAAAGCTTCTTTGGCTAAGCATGGCACTTGATAAGGCACCTTCAGCCCAAATTTCAAGGAATTTGGAAAAAAATTTGTCAATTTTGAATTTTTTGGCTTTAAAAACAGGTTTTTTTGCCCTGTGCGCTGCGCCACGTGGCGCGTGCTTATGATTGGGAGATCTCCAGGAGAAAAACCTTGCATTTCTGGATTTTTTATGAAAATTTATGCATGCTCATGGATTACCTAAGGATTTCATCAAGTTATGAGTTGCCTAAAGGGTCAAAAACACCCTAAAAATGACATCACTGCCCCTATTTTGACACACAGGAAGCAGTCTTGGGAGATTGAGCTTTTGGAGGGGAAAATGACATCCAAATCCAGAAATTCCACTTGGGTTGGAAAGTAGATAGGTGGGGATTTCCAACAAGCACACTTGGGCTCAATTTTGACTTCAGGAAGTGCCTCAAAATCAGCTCCAAAGTGGTGTGATGCACACAGATTTTGGCGTGGCGCACAGAGAATTTTGGACTGTTTTTCACTCAGTAGCTCAGAATTTCGCCCAGTTTTGACCAGTTTTACTTTTTGATGTAATTATTGATCTATCTTGATGTAACTTGATGACTATGATGTAATTTTGGCACATATTTACTTGTTCTAGATGATTCATTCACTAAAAGGTGAAAATTTAATGAATGAATCAGTTTCCTAGCATATAGGGGTAGGTTGTTTGACTACCTAGATTTCAGTTCCTTGTTTAGAATTAGTTCAAACAACTCCTAGAATGATGAGCTCGACCCCTAGAGGCAAGGGAATGGGTTGAGCTAGTCTATATCATGTATTTTCTGAGTCATTTTCAGGGTTGGACACTTGGGATTGCTTAGCACTTCATTGTACATTTCATTTCTGCAATTTTGGCAAAGGAAAGACCAGGGTTTTGCAGCACTTGTTGGGATCCATGTGGCTTTATGTTTTGATGGTGTGTTTCTCTATGTATTTTTAAGTTCATTGATGTTATTGTGTATCATTTTCCCTTCTCTTATCTTCTGCAATTAAACAAATGAGTGATTAAGGTAGATTTCATGAACTGCTATGCTCTGCCTGTAATTTTGTTTAATTCTTCATGTTTTCATCTGTTTGAGGAGGACTCTTGAGATCTTCTTGCCCTCCTTGGCTCCTCACCGGTCTGATCCACCCATTCATTCAATTCAAAGCATCAAATCGATTGCCTTCCTTGCCCCAATCAGAACTCTGCAAAAATCTGGCCTCATCCCCGGACCCAAAATTTGCCTGTCCCTTTTTCCAACAAAACCCCCAAAAACTCAACTCAAATCCTTGCACTTAATACCTAGCCTAAAATTAGTTGCAAAATCAGTCATCTCAAGCCCCATTGATTATCTTTCGCTGAGATTGACCCGGAGAGAGCCCTCTCCTGTCCTCGTAGGGCTAGCTACGAGGTTGAGCGTGGTCTGATGTGGACCTAGAATCTTGCCTTTTCAGCCTGAGGCAAATCTAGACTCTAACAAGAGGTACAAATTTTTTTGTAAAATCAGGAGACAAAAATTGTTGTACATTTTCAGGAATAACTTTTGAAAAACCAAAAGTAGAAGAAACAAGCTTTCGCTTACTCTTTTTCTTGATTAGCTTCTTAGGATCAGGGACTTGGTTTTTCAAAGGAGAATATGGGTTTTCCCTCGTTCTAGCCTTTCTTGGAGCCAGAACTTCAACAATGGAGTTGCCAAGTGTAAAGCAGTCTAAAAAGACAACTGGAACTGTACACCTCAGAACCAGACTTATAACTTTGTCATTTACCCAGGGATAAACTTCAATTCGCCTCCCGGCAATGTCACCAAAGATGTTAGTGTAAGGAGTTACTCCTATACTGCAAAAGGAGTAAGCCTTAAACATCATGATTTCATTTCAAAATTTAAAAGTGTTTTTTGAGTGGTGGGATGGATTCTAAAAGAGTTTTGAAATGATTGTGTTCCTTTTTAACTTTCATGCATTTGGAAAGCTGTGGAAAGCATAAATTGTGTGGTTAGGTGAGTAATATAGGGGAGCAAAGTAAAGAGAATAGGTAGTTGATAAATATCCTAAGAAACTGAGTATGTTAAGACAATCACTTCAGTTACATAAACAACCTTGTAACAAACTTTATTACTTGGCAAGGAAATAACAGTTAGAAAGTAATAAAAAGTATAAAGTATTTCACAAATCCTTTGTGAAACCTTCACTAAAAATTTCTACCTAAACTGATATTATGATTTATAAAAAACTGGATAGTAGGTAAGTCATCATTAGATCCTCTTAATGATTTCTCACTCATACTATACTAGCTGCTGTAATTTATCATTTAAAAGATTAAAACAGGCTTGACAAGGGAGACAACAACTAGAAAGTAAAAACATGTATAAAGTATCTCACAAATCCTTTGTGAAACCTTCACTAACAAGTTCTACTTGAACATATATTATAATTTACATAAAACTGGATAGTAGATAAGTCATCATCATATCCTCTTAATGATTCTCACTCATACTATACTAGCTACTACAAATTTATAATTCATAAAATTGGAACAAGGAAATAGACAAACCACACATTAGATATAACTTGAATCACAAAATCCTCGAGCATGAAGTGTAGAAAAAGTTATTTTTTTAAGTTGAGTCTTCAGGTGAACCAAAATCCAACCTTGAAATGATATTTACAAAAGATATATATAGATAGAGAGGCACCAACTCCAACTCTCCTAAATTGGTGGTTCCATTATTTCCTTGTTACATAGGTGTCTTTTAGATATTAAAAACATCTCCCATTGGATTGCAACAGAAAGTACAGGTGTAGATGAGAAGAAGAGGAAAAATGACACTTTGCTGCTGGAAAAACTGACTGGCTGCCCCTTTTGCTGCTGATTTTTCTCTTTATGGTCTTGACTATTAAATGACCATATAGCTTCATTAAATACAACCTTCAACAACCTCATAACTATCTCATATCCATCATCTTCCTTATCCATATTGTTATGGGTTATTGTCTTTCCAAAACTGGCTTGGAGGTTTCTGCTGACAACTATATATTTATGTTAAAACAGGTGCTACCAGAAATTCCGGTAGCGCATTACGCGGAACAGAAAGAATGGTCGTCGGAATTTAAACATATGGTTAAGACTGATGTTGCAGACACATTTTAACTTTGGAAACACGGGTTTATTTAAGATCAGTGGGGTAAGCAATGGCTGGCTATGGCTATGACTGACACCTAGCTAATACGATCAACCAAATCGATTAACCACTACCACTTGACTTGACTTAAAGTTTGTGACCTATCCAATCACAAAATCTCATGATTTGGATTAAATATTTCGCCATTATGACACGTGGACAATCGAAAACGGTTGTGTTTTCAGATTTATTTTTTGAAACGAGAGACGCTACCGGAAATTTTGGTAGCATCGGAAAATTAAAAAAAAATAGGAAATAAAATAGGAACGAAAATACTGTCTGAAAAACAGGGGAGACTATCTGAACGAGAAAATCGGGCACTACCGGAAATTCCTGTAGCATTTTAAATGTAGGAATTTACAGGGTAAGTTCCTTAGACATAACACCAAAGGACACCACTCACAAATAGATGACAGATCAATACACCAGTATTGTTGACGTGGTTAAAACCCTCAAATAGGGAAACAGTCCACGGCCTGAGCCAACGCTGCGACTTCAGGCAATATATTAATAAAAGAATGAAACTTTAAATAAGATTCTCTCATGAACGGTTACCCTACAAATGACCCTCCATGCTCTTTAAATAGAGATCATGGACCAATCGGGTGTTAAGCCATGGATCAAGTGTCGGTAATACCGAGGAGCGAATGAACTGTCAGATTATAAGTTACAAAAGTACATAGTAAAGAAACACACTTTACCTAACTCTACACTAGACCAAGTTATACTTAACTATTTACTATGTGTCGGAATATCCTAACATCCCCCCTTAAGAACAACTTGGGATAGGATTGAAGGATGTACAAATATGACACAATAGGAGAAGGAAGGAGGCATTAGAGCCTATCCCCTGTTAGTGACAACTTCCTGAACTCCAACCATAAATCGAAGTTTAGTAAACTTCGCCTCTGTGAGAGCCTTTGTAAAGATGTTTGCAACTTGATCATCTATTGAACAATATTTCACTTCAAGAACATGGTCATGAATGAGCTTTCTGATGAAGTGCATGTGTAGTTCATTGTGTTTGCTACACTGATGTTGGACTAGATCTTTGCATAGTTGAATGACACTTTGATTATCACACCGTAGTGTAATCGGATGCTACTACTGAAAGCCAAACTCTGATAGGATTTGACAAAGCCACAGGGCTTCCTTACTAGCTTCTATGGCACCACGATTCTCTGCTTCTGCTGAAGAAAGAGAAATGACACTTTGTTTCTTGCAAGCCCATGTAATAGGTCCTGAACCAAGAGTGAACACATAACCTGCTATAGACTTCCGAGCATCAGGGTCACTAGCCCAACCGGAATCAGTGAAACCATCCAATAGAGGAGATGATTCAGCACTGTAATGAATCCCAAACTGAACTATACCTCGAACATAACGAAGTATTGTTTTAGCTGCTTTACAATGACTTTAATGTGGGTTTTTCATAAACCGAGCAATAAGGCCAACAACAAAGGAAAGGTCAGGACGAGTATGGGTCAGATACAAAAGTTTTCCTACAGGTTGACGATATAAGGTAGCATCAACTTCAGGTGAAGTACAAGTGACTGAAAGTTTGGCTCCAGACTGAAAGGGAGAAAAGGATGGCTTACAGTCTTCCTTGTGAAAATGGCGTAGAAGAGCACAGGCATACTTGGTCTGGGAAAGGGAAATACCTTCCTTGGATTGCAAGACTTGAAGACCAAGAAAATAATGCAAGTGTCCTAAGTCTGTCATTTCAAACTTCTTTTTAAGGCTAGACTTCACATGGTTTATAAGGTTGGGATCACTACTAGTAAGGATAAGATCATCAACATAAAGAACAAGAATGATAAGGGACTTTCCCATTTTCTTGGTGTAGACAGTATTGTCAGAATGACACCTAGAAAAGCCAGTTTCTAAAAGAAATCTATCCATTTTGTCATACCAAGCTCGAGGGGCTTACTTGAGACTATAAAGGGATTTCTTAAGCCAACATACAAGGCTGGAGTCTGTTTGTATAAAGCCAGTAGGTTGTTCCATATAGATTTCTTCATGCAAGTCCCCATACAAGAAGGCAGATTTAACATCCATCTGATGGACTTCCCATTTGAAAAAGGTAGCAAGGGAAAGAATAAGGTAGATAGAGTTCATTTTGGCAACAGGGGAGAAGGTTTTAGTATAGTCAATGCCTTCTTCTTGTGAAAAGCCCTTAGCAACAAGATGAGCTTTATGTTTATCAACTTTTCCATCTGGTCCATACTTGGTTCTGTAAACCCATTTGCATCTAACAAGTTTTCGTCCCTTTGGTAGAGGAACAAGATCCCATGTATCCTTTGCCAATAATGAACAATTTTCTTCATTCATAGCTACGTCCCAATCTGGATGGCCTGAAACCTTTGCAAAGGTGTCAGGATCATAATTAGCTAAAGCTTGAGCCAGTAAAGAAGAGGCTCTATCGAACTAAGAATGTGTACGTCGCTGATCTGTAGGATCACCGGCAAGAGCACCTGCTGCATCCCGAGTAGCACAAACCCATTTTGGAAGATGAGGAGTTGAAGGAGGATCCTGAGAAGGTGGGGGAGGATTGTCATCCTCGCTGTCATCATCTGAAGAAGAAATATTTTCAAAAGTAGAAGGGATAGAGAGAGGTGGCACATCCGCAGAACTAGGCTCGAAGGCCGATATATTTTCAGAAAACTTTACATCTCTTCTAATGATAACATTTTTGGACTTAAGTGGAATAAGTTTGTATCCTTTGACATCTTCAGAATATCCAACAAAAATACATTTTTCACTCTTAGGTTCTAAAATGTTAAAACTGTGGATTCTCCGGTCAATGATTCGAAAGATTCAAGCCACAGTTCTCTGAAATCCATAATCTTATCCCAGTACGGAGGGGATACTTGGAGTGATATCCTTTTCGAAAAATCGAGAGTGAGGACAGTAAGAAGAGCAGCAGATTTATTCTTTGTTGCTCTTCTGTCATCATCATTCTCATATCCTGATGATGGATCCCATTTGGGATTTGAAACGTTGGTACAAAAATGTTAAAACTGTGGATTCTCCGGTCAATGATTCTAAATCTTTATGTTTCTCATCCGGAATATGGGCCCATGCTTCACTTCTAAAAACACAAAAGTGACTTACATCTGGTTTAATTGAGCTCCATGCTTCTTCTAGAGTGATATTCTTTAAAACCTTCATAGGAGTGCAATTTATTATGTAATTTGCACAGTTAATTGCGTCTGCCCAAAAATTAAGACTAAGTCCTTTAGATTGAAGCATACAATTAGCCATTTCCTTTAAGGTGCGATTCTTCCTTTTAGCTACACCATTTTCTTGTGGAGTATATGGAACAATATGTTGCATTTGAATTCCATTCTCAGTGCAAAAGTTGATGAATTTGTTGTTAACATATTCTTCGCCATTATCAAATCTTAGCTTAAGAATTTGATGTCCAAATTGTTTTTCAACAAAGGCCTTAAAGGCCAAGAACATGTTAAATTCTTCACTCTTGAGTTTTAAGAAGTATACCCAAGTGCATCTGGAGAAATCATCAATGAAAGTTAAGAAATACTTGTAGCTAGAGAATGAAACAACTAGAAGTGGACCACATAAATCACTATGCACAAGCTGTAAATGAGCTGAGGCGTGCCAAGAGGCACGTTTTTCAAAACTCTCCTGATGATGTTTTTTGAGTACACATCTGGAAAAAACACCATCTCTGCAAGATACCATTGGAAGACCTGTCACAATATTTTCTTTACATAGATTCTGAAGGGAGCGATAGTTTAAGTGACCAAATCGCTCATGCCAAAGCTTGCTCACTTCATCATTATGAGCAACAAATACCGAGGGAAGATTTGATGACCCAAAGCTGTTAAACTTATACAACCTTGTAGAATCATCAGCAATGCCAGTAGCTAAAATCTGTCTAGGATCTCTTAGGTCCTTAATTACAACATCGTGAGGTCAAAATTCAATGATTTTTCCTTCACCTGAATGAGTTATCTGATATACAGATAGAAGGTTGTAGGATAAGGTTGGAACACATAATATATCATTAAATTGACCATTGTCTATATGAACAGTTCTAGTCCCTATAACACTAAGAGATCTATCATCACCAACATATATATTTTTGGTGTTACAATCATTTTAAGAGGAAAACATGGCTTTGTTTTTGGCCATGTGATAAGAAGCTCCAGAATCAATGAGCCACTCATGAGAATTAGAAGAAGAAGATACATTTAGTGCAAATCTAGACCGAGATGTTTGACAACCAGATGCAGAAGGTGCTATTCCTGAAGATGAAGTTGAAGTTGAAGAGTGCTCCAAATGGATGTTATGCTTCTTCATTACTACTTCCAAGGCTTCCATCTTCTTAAATCATTTGGATTCTAAGTGGCCATCTCGATTACAAAAGTGGAAATGTCTATCAGTCTTCTTCCCTTTGTTTTATTTGCCTTATCATTTTGTTGAAATGATTTTTCATTTTGAGGCTGAAATTGCTTAGGACCCTTGTTTGGTTTAGGACCATTCTTTTTAGGATACGACTTCTTAGGATTCTTTGAATTTGGTTGCTGCTGGGCGGCTAAGGCTTTCTTAGAAGAGTTTCCAAGATTAAGAAGACCAAGGTGTAAGAGTTTTTCTTATTCTCTTATTAAAGAATCACAAAAGGAATCAAAGGAAGGGGACTTTTAGTCTTGTCCTTGAGAAGTGAAGGCTTCTCTTGTAGAATGGAAGGTGGAAACAAACACAGAGTAGGCTGGTCCCAACTTAATAAGAATGGAATAGATAAGGTTACCATCTTCTTTCTTAACCTTAACACCCTCCAAGAGAAGTCCAAGGGTCTTGAACTTGGACAAAAAATCTTCGATGGAAGAAAAATTATTGGGGTCCAATGTAAGCAACTCATTTTCGAGTTGATGGGCTCTAAGTTCATTTTTAATTCCAAAAACTTTAGTTATCTGTTTCATTGCTTCATTGGGAGTATCAAGTTCTGCGATGTGGAATCTAAGGTCTGGAGAAATAGACATCTCTATCAACCCATGTGCTTGATCTTGCCTATTTTCCCATTTGGATGCCTTATCTTCATCTTTCGGTTTGGTTTCTTGGCCTGAGGCTATTCTGTAAAGACCTTTACTTCTAAGTAAATCCACAATGTAGGACCACCATTGGAAGTAGTTGGTGCTGTCAAGAATAACTTGAAATGGACTTTCCATTTTAACAAAAACTGAAGCTATAGATGTTGAAACTAAGTGTTTCAATGGAAATATCTTGAGAAATTAGGCTGATTAAAAAAAACGACTTTGAAAACGACTTCTGGATGAAGAAGTTATGGCTTTTTGAAGAAAAGTTGTTGAAGATGCCGACAAAGTGCAGGAATGTGCGAAAATGAATGATAATGTTATATTTTAAAAAAAATCTACCCCCTTTCCAAACTTAATCTAATTAGCTCAACAAAGATAAAGACTTGAACTCAAGACCTCTATTCTCATAAAGTAACTTTGGACCAAGTGAGCTAGTTTAAAAGGTTAGTAATTTTTGGAAAAGAGGAAGGGGCTTATTTTTATTTTTTTTGTCACCGAAGCTTTGGGGTGCGTGCTTACTTGAGAAAGCTCTTTTTTTGCCTGCAAAACAAAAACCATAGAACCCAAAACGGACAAACAATTTTAGCTTTACCCGGAAACTAACAATTTTCCTCAATGTTTCTGATTTTCCTATATCACACTAAGGCGCGATAGAAAGGAGCATACGCATGAGAAAAAAAACTTCCTTTCTATTTCTGATTTGCCCAGATCACACAGAGTCACGGGGAAAAGAGCATACGCAGAAATGAAAGGTGTAGATCAGGTAACAAAAAACAAATAGATAAATAAACCGAAATAAACACAGAGAAAATAACTAGAAACTGCAAATAAACACTGTATACCTCCAGATCTTAAAAATGACATAGCTAGGGCTATCGAAAACCTTTTCGTGTGAAACGAAAGGGGTTCCTCACTGGAACATATGCTCCTAACACAATAGAGCAGTCCTCTCAGCCCGAAAGCATTCAAAAATAGTAGATCTAGGAAATTGCAGTCGGATGCAATTCTACTGGCTTCAGATTTGGATCACCAACGGATGCGGCCCATAAATAGCTCTGATACCATATAGGAATTTACAGGGTAAGTTCCTTAGACAGAACACCAAATGACACTGCTCACAAACAGATCACAAATCAATACACTGGTATTGTTGACGTGGTTAAAACCCTCAATGAGGGAAACAATCCATAGCCTGAGCCAACGCGGCCACTTCAAGCAATTTATTAATAAAAGAATGAAAATTTACATAAGCTTCTCTCATGAAAGGTTATCCTACAAATGACCCTCCATGCTCTTTAAATAGAGATCATGGACCAATCGGGTGTTAAGCCATGAATTATGTGTTAGTAATATCGAGGAGAGAATGAACCGTCGGATCACTACATATCGTGACCGTCAGATTGTAAGTTACAAAAGTACATAGTAAAGAAACACACTTTACCTAACCCTACACTAGACCAAGTTATACTTAACTATTTCCTGTGTGTCGGAATATCCTAACATTAATTTTTTTTGAAATTTACAACATTAATCCTAAAAAATAAAAATTTTAAAACCTACTCATGACTTAGCCTAGAACTGTGCTAACAGAGTCGAATGTTATAATGTCTAAATTGTAAAAAGATGGCCCTAAGATGCATCGATTAATCAACCCGATGTCATGAATGAGAAGGAAATTTGTCCACATAAGGTTGCAAAATATTTTTGATGTCATGGAAGGCATAATTCATTGCCCTCTGAAATGTAGCCCTAAGATTCTTTAATCCAAAATGGAGTTTTTGTATACTTAAATGTGCCATGGAGACAAATGAATGTAGTTTTATGTTGATCTGCTGGGATGATTTTTATTTGATTATAGCCAAAAAATCCATCCATAAATGAAAATATCTCACAACTGACATAATAATCAATGATCTAGTCGATGAACGAGGTGGGATAGTTGTCCTTCAGACAAACATAATTGATGTCTCGATAATAGAAACACACATAGATTCTTCCTTGTTTCTTCATGAAAGGAACAATGTTAGACACCTAGTCAGTTAAAGCTATGGGATAGCTGAAACCAGTGCATAGAAGTTTTTCAACTTCGACTTTAATAGCAGTAGCCTTCTTTGGATGAATGGCGTGAAGGCATTGTCGAAGTGGTTTAGCATCTAAATACATTTTAATTTCTTTCAAAATAGTCAATACCAGGCATTTCTTCATAAGACTAGGAAAAAATATCTTTGAATTCTTGGAATAGGGGTTTATAAGTCTTGACCTCATCAGGAGAGAAAAACTCACCAATATGTATATTTTTGACAACGCTGGGTTTAATTAAAATGTCAAGAGGAATAGTCTCTTCAATGTTTGACAAGTTCTTATTAGAATCGACATCATAGATGGATGAAAAATTCATAGATAACTCAACGATATTAGGTCGATAAAGTTCATTAAGGTTTTCCTCAAAGGAATATGGTAAGGAGGAATGAAGTGTAGGTTTTAACCTCATATAGAAATTACCTGCATACGAATTCTAAAAACACAAAAAATAAACAATGCAAGAGCATAACACATAAAACACATATACACAGAGATTTTCCCCTGGATCCAAAAACCGAGACTACCAGCTTGATTTTTCATTATGTTTCTTTCAATGTTAAAATACATATTTATACATACCAAAGCATCCAATACCATGGATAGAAAACCATCGCATCCAAAACCATGGACCGAAAACCATAGCATCCAAAACCATGTGCAAAAACCATGCACAAAACCATAGGTAGGTCTGCCCAACCTAATATAGGGTCCAAATTTTTTTCCCCAAGGCGCTGCCCCGGACCCCGTAGAGGGGGGTTACCCGCCCCCCTCAAACCCCCTAGACAGGGGGGCTACCACCCCCCCTGTGACCCCCTTGTTACGCAATCGGCGCAATGAAGGGGGGGCTCTGCCCCCCCTCTAACCCCCCAGTTAACTACGGTTGGCTAGTCGTGGAAAGAATATAACACAACCCAACATGATGATGATGATCATCCCATGGTGCATCATCTGGCATCATGATCTCCATGATGCTCTCATCGGTGGAAAATGTATGAGAGAAAGGATTAGACGATAAACCATAATCGAAAGGACGATCAACCAAATTGATCAAGGAGGAAGGATCAGAATAAGTCGCACAAGCTGAATAGATGGCTTCATAGTCAAGCTCAATGGGGATGAGAGGCATACAATCACCAAAACTGTCGATATTAGATTGATTTGGTACTACCCATGGAGTCGTACAAGAAGATATGATATTAATATAGGCAATTGAGGTAGATTTTTCAGGCAGTGAGGGAGGAGGAAGTGAAAAAGTTCCCATGAGAGAGGAATCCTTAAGCAATCCAACCCCAACATGTTGATATGGGTGAGGGGTTTCCCCCATGAGAGGGAAACTTCCAGTAATTGAAGAATCAATGGAAAATAAAGTGAGTTGATCGATGGCTATGATATCGCCTTTATGAGGAAAAGCGATCATTCTAAAATATGTGGAAACAACTGTAACCATGGCATAAACCCACATACAAGCCAGTAGAAGATTGTAATCTAGAGGTCTGTCAATAATTTCAATTTCTATTATTATAGTCTTGAAACCTAATTTTACCTGTAGATAATTCAAAATCCCACACGGTTTATAAGTTCTTCCATCAAAATATTTCAGAGTGGTTGGTGACTAGCTTAATTGGGGAGAACCAATAGCCTTCTAGCAAGACATGGACATAATACAAGTTGAGGCTCCTTCATCCACAATGGAATGATGGATATTATTACTACGATCAACAACCTAGATCAGAAAGCTAATTGAGTTGCAAGTTGAGGTGTATAGTTCTCATGGTTAAAAACTACTAGGTTGGAATTTGAAGGACCAATACATCCAATTGCCGAAAGCAAAGCCTTCTTTTTCGCAAGGCAACTTTGCAAAACCTCAAGAGTTGACAGAGCTCATGGTGCCTAAGCCAAATCCTCAACTATGTTATAATTTTGAGTATCTCTTGCACGAGGGTTGAATGTCGATTTATGGATAATGCCCTTGGGAGGCTTAATCGTTAATTTAGTAGGTACGATATTTGGAGAAGGATCCGATGGAGATACGGTCGAATTGGTAGGTTGATTAGTAGCCTGACCATTCAAAGGATTCATATTACTATAGTCCATACTTCGGGTAGCCAACATAACATCATTTTTGGGCTTAGTAGAGGAAAGCATCCAAACTGAGTTAGAGAAAGTGGAGTCCTGGGAAACCTTATTGGTCTCTTGATTTGAAAATGGGTCTGTCAACACAATGAGCGTAGGTTGATGATTTAAGGAATTTATTTACCTCCACCTAACGTGGACATTCACGAGTGAAATTATCCTCATTATAGATTAGACACGAGTAACAAGGCTTATGCTTTTCTTTAGGAGATTGATTCTTTTGTTTATCATGTGGAGCATTGTCTTTCTTCTTCTTACTTTTTCCTTTCTTCTTACTTCTTGGTTGTGGCAATTTGCCTTTAGATGTTTGAACACCATTGATCTTGGAAGTAGAATAAACAGGAGTGGAAGGAGGGCTTTGAATAGTGAAAACCAAAGTTGAACCAAATGGTTTACTCGTTGATTGCTAGCTGGTAGAAACAATCACGTCATCAACATCATGTTATTATGTACCAGGAGTTTGAGAAAGAATATCGGTAGGTTGCAGAGCATTTGGTATCTTTTCATAAAGGGTGCTAGATTGGGTATAGATGAGATCCAAGTAGTAGGCATGATCAATCACCTACTCTTAGGTTACGACTTCGCCTTTGGCTATGTCTTCTGTGATAGATGGCAATAGAGACTTAATGAACCATTCAACTAACAATTGGTTAGGAACAAAGGTTTTAACCAAATGACGATGACATCGGCACTCATGAATATGATCATAGATGTGAGCAGAATTATTTTGTTTCAAATTCGTTAAGATTTTTGTTCCAGTTTCATATTGGATCGATAACTGGAAATGTGTTAGGAATGTATTATCCAAGGAGTTAAAGTTATCAAATGAAGCTTGAGGTAATTCAATATACCACTTAGCTTCTGTACCAGTGAGTGTATGCTGGAAAAGACACAAAAGAAAAAAATCATCATTAAGAGAGTTTGAAGAACACCACAAATGATAATTAATCACATGCGTGGATGGGTCTTCTCTAGCATTTTCATTGAATTTAGGAATATCAAAAGGAAACTTAATAGGAATAACAAACCACTAAGGATAATGAGAAATGGGATCATTGGAGATCCTGGTAAAATATGACAATTCGAGAGTTGCTACGAATTGCAACTTCCTTCTGAGGTCTGGTGGAGGATTTCTTGGATAATATGGGATAGCCTGAGCAATAGGTAAATGTGTCTCGGGATAGGGAGGATTTTGATAACCAGTATACACATAACCTTGTTTTCTAGTTCTAGGATAACCTTGTTGTTGACAATGCTGGACTCGCCAACATTCAAGGGGATCTCCTAGGTAAGAAGTCTCAACTAGATCTCAAATAGTTTGGATTAGGAGTCCCAACAGTGGGTGGTAATGTAGTGCCTTGACTGCAGTAGTGCGCAGAGATAAGTATGATGACTTTGGTTAGAAGCAACTGTGTGTCCTTGCAGTGAGTCAAGTGAGATGCATGGGGGTTCTAACACATGGAGGAGAAAAGGAAGTGTGTCCCTTAGAAGCTTGTAATAGTACACAACTTGAAAGGAACACACGAGCAAAATGACATCACAAGATGAAATGTGGAATAGTCCACAAAACAAAGTGACAGGTTAATCCAACAACACGCCTTCAACCAGATTCATACAATTACATACAAAAGATTTCATAAGAAAATGTGTAAGTTAAAAAACATACAATGTTAAAAAAACTAGAATAATCCAACTACAATAACAACATATGCATGAAAACGTGCTGGCCCAACTATATTATTATAAGTGAAATTTCCATCCATACATACACTAGCCCTAATAGTGGAACATTACAATCAAGAACACCTGCGCCTCCAAAGAAGTATACTCGCTCTATGCTAAAGAGAATCCAAGGCTCATCACAATACTCCTAATCCTTCTTTAAGACTAAGCCTAGCCAAAAGCTTGGCTCCCAAAATCCCTCTCTATGATTTTTGAGTTTCTATTTATAACAAAGGGTGGGGTGACCCTTGACATTCCCCTTGTGACTCTTTGACTACCCTCATGACTCTTCAACTTACTTTACAAATAACTCATTACATTACATAGTGACTGTTCACATTCCACTAATGACACTTGGAATTTCACTTACAACATATTTAGAAATAATATACATTTTCCACATGTACCCATGTGAGACAAAATAGGCTAGAGATAGCCTAACAAGAGAAAACACTATGACTCAGAATTTTGGGGAAATATCAACTTAGCAACATCCACTTGATGATTCTCGATGACTTACTGATACCAAGCTTGGCACTGTGCTATGGTGTCCCCATACTGCTTGATAGTGTCTTTCTGATAGCAGACTCTTGCCTCCATAACTTCTAGGTATATGGTCTTGGAACCATTTTCCAACTCATCCTGAAGCATGCACAACATGGTCTTGACTACAGCAGGACCACCAATGTACTTATGCATGTTCTATGCACTCAGCTCCAAGTCATTGCTGGTGGCCTCTCACCTTAACTTCTCCATGTACCTGTCGATCTCTAGTCGAACTTGGTTCTTCTCCTAAGCTTCGGTGAGGGAACCGATTGATGGGATTCTGTGTGTTCTCACCATGACATGCAAACTCTTATATGACCATGCATATGAATCTTGTATGCTACTGATGAACGGGGCGAGCTGCTCATAGTTTTGGATCTACATTCGGATCTTTGCTTTTTCTAGCTCTACCTGCAATTGCATCATCTTGGGAAAGTGAAGCAGGGTTCCTTTGTAGCTCATTGTCCATTCTTGCAGATGTTCGATAGTAGTGTGTATGTCTTTGAGAGTTTGGAGAATATTTCTTCTCCACCACTGGAAACCATATAGATGGACAACCTCCTTATGCACGGTGACAAATCCGTCATAGAGTTTTTGAATGGTGGCCTCAAGAGTTGATACTTTAGAAAGTATCACTTTCCTCATCTCTACCATTGCGGATCCTGTGGATTGTTCTACCTTCTGCCTGGTTGCTTGCAAGTTCTTTTCCATTTGTTCATTCTCTGCTAACAAGAACTTGACATTTGAGCTCGTGGCTCCTGCATAAGCCATAGTGGCATCGGCCATGGAAACTGGATGCTTTCTAACATCTGACACTATCACCCTTTCCTTCATAAATGCAGGTGACACGTGATCATCCAGGAAATTCTTTCTTTGCACTTGTACAATCTTCTGTTGCAACTCATCAAATGATAGATTGTACACATCCATCACTGGATCATCATTAAGGAGAACAACCTCTCCTTGCTCGCTCGAGACTGGTTCTAATTCTGGAGGGGGTGGAGACTGAGGGGCTGCTTCAGATGCTCTTGGCATGAGGTCTGTATCTTGGTCCTATGGTTCTCGTCCCAAATCCATGTCCATTGCTTCAACCATTTTCTCAATCTACTGAGAAATCTCCCGATCCTGCATCTGCTAACCCTCTTCTTCATTTCTTGGTTGTTCTGACTCCTCAACCTGTATGGGCACAATTTGCTTTATCATCGTGCCTTTCCCTTCTTCTTGTTCCTGTTTTTGCTTCTCTTCCCTCTCTCTCCTTCTTAGCTCCTATTCCTCTTTCAACTTCTTCTTTGTTTCCTGCAACTTCCTTTCTTCTTCCTCCAACCTTTATTTTTCTCTCTTCCTTCGCTCTGCTAACTTTAGCCACTACTCCCTCTTTTCCTCCATTTCCAAAGATGCTTTCTCAGTGATAGGATCTCGTTTGAACTTGTATCTTTGCTTAGCCTTTGGGTTCTCAACAATCTTCCTCTTACCCTTGTCCTACACCCGTTTGCTGCTTATTTCTGTTGTTATTGTTGCTTCTTGTGGTGCTGCTGCTTGTAGAGCATATTTCCATGATGTGGATATACTGATTGGTTCACTGAGCTTGGAGTAGTTGTAACAATACCTCCAAGGGTCCTCCTCTTCCCAATGACATGTCCTGTGGATCCATGGATAGTACACCTTCGCACAATGGTTCTTGCAAATACCATGGGGATCATACAGATTGAAGTCTTTGGTGTTGAACTCAAACTTCTCTATCTCCTTAGCTTTGACATCTGCATCTTTCAAGCTCTTAATCTTGTATAATCTGATCTTCAGAGGAGCAGGTCATGGTTCCTTCTTCCTCCTATGCATCCCTACTGATAACCATGTGGAGATGTGATATGAGACCTCTTGCATGACCAACTTGTCCATGGCATACCTTGGTAGAACATGCATAGGCTTCTCTCCACCAAACATCCTGATGAAGGTGCCACCAGGTGAGGCATACCAATCTGCAATGTTAAGTATTGCCTCCATCACTTCTTGGCGCATGCAAGGTTGATCCTCCTCAAAGATCAACTTGTACACCGGGATAATGAAATGGTTAGCTAGGCTCGCCATAATTTCTCGGTAGTTGCACTTGGAAAGAAACTTGCAATAAATATTGATGACATTCTCTTGTGGTTTCCATGTATAACCCATGCTAGGAAACTTCTGATGGACACAGATTGAATAAAGTAAATACGCGGACATGTAGAATCTCACTTGCTCATCCTTGGGCAGATTCTAGGCATTAGTCACATGGACTTTCAATTGAAGATCCAATAGATCTGACCAGTTGAATGGCCTTCCATCATTCACCAACTAGTCTAACAAAACCACCTAATTCTTCGGGAAGGTCTCTATGCTCTCTTGACCATTATATAATTGACATGCAAAGATGATGAAGATTTGGTAGGCCTTTCTAAGTGACTTGGTCTTGTAAACATGATTGGGTGTTGATCTAAACTTTGATGGCTCTTTCACCTAATGCTTTATAATATCCATAGTGTTTACAAAGCTATGGGCAGCATAGAAAAGTGTATCCATGTGGTTTACCAACTAAGGTAAGTGATACAATTGATGATATTCCTCCATCCTGAAGGTAGCAAGTTGTGTCCCATTGGCACTGCTTAATATCATAGTCTTAGGATATGTGTGTGAGACAATCCAATGGATGATGTCCATACATGGGAAGGCGGGGTACCTGCATGCAACCTTATGTAAGCCTAATCAGTGGATATTGACATACACCTACCAATCCTTTAAATATTCCTTGAAGTCCCCTGCAAAGATATCCTTGATTTCTTGCCATGTTAACTTCATTCCCTTCTCAATGAACAACTGAGTGTCTGCATAAACTGGCAAATTCATTGACACCTACTCAATTACTTCCCCTATGATACTCTCGATAGTATCCTTTGATGCATCCTTCTTGGAAGCCATGTTACCTATAACTGTTGGGAGAGTTTCTCAAGTACTATACCTAGAGACAGAGAGAAGACTCATGGCCTAAAAATATTAGCTTGAAACCAAAAGAACTTCAAGAATAGATCAAACAAAAAACTGGGCAACTGTTAAAGAATTGCGCAATCTTGGCTTTTAGAGGTGACTGACTACCAGTTGGTTATGTGCATTTCACAGTCCCAACTGCCAATGGGGAGGTCTTGTTGACTGATGCTGCGCAAATTTCATTTCAGTCAGGCTTAGGCCATATGAGATTGCACATTGTGCAATCCCAATGGCCATGGCTCAGGACTGGCTATTGGAGCTACCTGTGCGCAGTTGGAGCTAGGCCTTGGAAACCTGTGCGCAATTCCTGGAGCCAAGGAAAAGCCTTGAGATCCAGAAATGCATAGTGCATGCCCGGGAGGAGCAAGATCCGTGTCAAGGAAGCCCAAATTTTCCCAATGTGATCATGGAAACAAGCAGATCTGAAGGTGGAAGTGATGGTGGGTGCATATATGAGTGAATGATGATGCATGCAACTAAAATAAGTGCAATAATCAATCAAAATGAAGAACAAATAAGTAAGTGGAGAGAGTCGCTGCAATGAATTTCGTTAGTGCAAAAACTGGGTCATGCATGCGACAAATAAGAAAAACAATGCAAAAATTAAAACAACACTTCTACAAGATAAAACAAATCAAAATGTCAGTGGCCGTTCAATAAAATGGGTAAAACAACACTCTCACAAGCCAAGCAAACAAAAGCAACAAAAAATCAGTAAAAGCCTAGAAAAGAAAGACTTACCTGGAAATGTTGCGATGACTGTGTCGAAGGTTCCTAGATTCATTCGGGAATGTCAGAGCTCCAAGATCAAATGTGAAAATGAGCTCTAGTGGTGTCCACTAAATAGATTTGGTCAATTTAGGGTTTATGACACGAAGGCCAAAAAATCTAAGAAAAAGTGACACTTGGCGGAAGTTTCCAAAAATAACTCAAGTGCGAACTCTGACTACTAAAAATAGATCCCTATTTTTTAGGGATTCTTTTTTTCTTTTACGGGAAAATATTCCATTCATTTCCTAGAGAAATTATGCAGTTCCAGGGAGAATTCGGCAACTCACTGGCTCATGCATCAGGCACCTGCTGAGGGAAAGCTTTTGCGTAATTTTTGGGTTGAGTGGCTTAGGCTGCCTCTCATGCTTTACGTAGTTTCCTAGATGAAGGTTGGCTGTCAGTTGGCTCTATGTAATTTTGGAGCTGAAGGCTCATTGCTAGCTTGAACTGTGCAATTCCCAAGCTAAAGGCTGGTTTCCCTCAAGGATTGCACAGTTCACTAAGGCAAGCCTGGAACCAGGTCGAAACCAAGTCAAGAGATCAGCTTGTGGGTTAGACTGTAAAGCATGTAATAAAACACAAGCCACAATGCAAAAGATAAATCTAAATCAAAGCACAAGTACCAGGGTCAGTGAAGATAAGCTATTGTGAATTTAGGAGGGAGGCTCCAAAACGAAGCATAAGAAAAATTGTAGAGGGTGGTTGTAGCCGCTACAACATTGACAACACACTAGTAGAACTCCAACTCTTTGTATAGACCTTGTCTCGAGTAAAGCAATTCTAACTCTTCCGGAAGCATTGTTCGATTCTTTGATCGTCATGGCTTCTTCACTAGCTTGAGTTAAATATGTAGTCCCTACCATTCTCTTTATCAGAAGCACACATACCAAGCCAAGTAAACTGAGTTGTTTCAATTGGGGATGAGGGGTATATTGATGCACAAGTAATATAAAGTGTGAGAATTGTAGTTTCATCTCTGGTGTTGCTCTGCTGCTAGTAGGCATGGACAGTAACCTGACGGAGTCACTTCAGGAACACAAGCATTGCTCTGTTGCCAGCGAGCCTCGACAGTACCCCGATGGAGTTACTTGCTTCACCTTTCTGTGCAAGAAGCCTTTCTCTTCTTTCACCTTTATTTTATTTTTCATTCCATTTTTTTATTTTTCAAAGAACTATGCATAGGAACTTATTTATTTCATGAAGATGAAGAGGGATCCAAACTTATTGAGAGCAAAAGAGGTTGTCCCTTAGGAGAAGGATGTTTATATATACCTCTAACATACTTTTTAAGGTTTCCCCCCTTCACCTTAGCTACTTGACTGAGTCAAAAAGGGTTAACCAAATATAGAAAACTGATTAGAGTAGATGATACTAGTTAAAAGTGCAAGCATTGTGATTTCACCAAGACTCACACTAAAAGGAATGTATTTTCCATCAAGGTATCATCGACTGAAAGAAACGCAATATCTTCATAAGGAGAGGGAATATACAGATAAGAAAATGTTGATAGTTGTACAAATCCTCTTGTATTTCACCTTGTCTGTCTCAAGAATCCAAACATGGTTTCATGTGGAAACTAATCCTAAGGGTGCATAAAACAAAAAAACAAGCAAAGGAAAGAAGAAAAATAGAATAAGAAAACAAAACAGAAAGAAAACACTACTCCTACTCCTAAGCTAAGTAGAGCATGGGCCAACTCACGTGAAGTGATATTTCCAATGCATCCACTGGCGCATTGGTTGACCCATGTAAGTGATGGCGTGACTCACAAGAAATATATTCAAGAAAACCAATAAACAAGAAAGATAAAACAATGCAAACCAAAATGTTTGAAGTTTGAATGCATCTACAGAAAAGAAAAGATTGAAAGAACATGAAAGGAACCTTGTAGACGTATCATGGTGTTGTGTCACATTGTGCGTGGACAACAAGGATGTACACTCTTTTGAACATGACAAATGAGAAAACGTGATGAAAGAAGAAAATTTTCATTTCGCAATAGTGTTCGCTATGTATGACTCCTCCAATGCATGAGTGATATGATCATGTGATTCTAGTGGAGGATGTGAAAATGTAAATTAGATTGATTTTCAATGCGAACAAGAGAGAGATGAGGATCATGGGGAGATTCAACAAATTTCTGATTGGAAGTGGAGCTGACCTCAAGGCTACGATAACTGGACATAACCATTAGCTCGGGCTGAAGTGCCTCAACAGCGTCAAGGGTTCCCACTTCATCAAAAGATGGATCATCAAAGACCAATGGCTTAGAAAGATCACAGTAGGTGAATCAGAATCGTGATAAAATTAATGAGTGAAAATATCACGATAGCCACGATTAGAAAATTAAATATGGACATCGGCATCCTCATGATATGACGAATCGTAAAGAGCGGTTGATGAGAAACAACAATTTTCACCCTTTAAATTTCTAGAAATGAAAGATGAGAGGTCAAGTGAATTCGGGAAGAATAATTTGTCCTCTCCGTAATCAAATGACAGACTAACATTCTGTACATTTTGTGAATGATCGAAAATGGAAACATCCAGGGATAAATTTTCACAAGAAATATTAGAAACAACAGAATCACAGAAGATGTCAGAATAAAGCAGATAAGGTATGGACAGAAGGAGGTCATCCTTCACCACAACTTCTTGTTCAAATTCCCACACATACTCATAAAAAATGATAGCGCAGGTTGAATTCCCAGCATCAACTCTGTCCATAACTTGATCCTCGTGAACATTGCATGTGGAGTTTTGAGTAGATGAACACAACACACCAAAATCTGGAGGACCAAAGGAACTAGTGGATGGAGTTCGAGGGGATGAGACCATGTGAAAACCATCAGGCTTGCAGTCCAAATCTGCACAGAATTCCAGAGCAGATGGGGTGGGAGGAGGTGACAATTCAAAAGGTAGGTTCAAAACTTCTCCCACCTCGTCCTGCAAAGCTAGAGATGTTTGATGAGAAGAGGACGGAGGGCCACTTCGGACAACAACCTCATCCATCTTAGATTTAGAAGCTCTAACACTGAGGTATGCTGGGAGGGGTTCGAAAGATTCTAACTCATTTGGATTCTTCGATATGTGAATAAGACACTGAAATATTTCGGTCATAAATTTTCATTCAACTTCATCTTTTGGAAATTCAAAATAGTAATGGTAGAAGCATTCATAAAAGTGCGCAATAGATTCGTCAGGTGATTTTCGCAATATTAAATTTTTTTGATTAAGTGCTTTATGGTCATAAAAGAAAAAAAAATGACCTAACTCTCTGAAGATATGGTTGAAAGAGTGAATAGAGGTTGTGGGAAATGTGAGACAACATTGCTTAATGCGCCCTTCCAACATGTAAGTGAACAACCCACATGTAATGTCGTTCAAGGGGAGTTCATTCCTGTCATAGAAACCCAAAAATGAAATTTCGTGAGTTAACAGGGATGTTCCTTTTTCACCATCGTATTTAAAATGTGACAAGTCATCTATAACATTTACCGACACATTAAAATCATGAGCATGAGAAAAACATGTCGGGGTTGAGATTGTGATGTAAGTCATGAGTGATGTGAAGAGATTTAAAACAAATTTTGAGGGCTCAACTTGTCATCTGGCCCTCCTTCTAGCACTAGAAATGTTGATGGTGTTGGACCCACCAACATTTAAGGGGATCTCCCCGGTAAGAAGTCCCAAGTAGACCTCATATTGTTTGGAGTAGGAGTCCCAGCGGTGGGTGGTAATATAGTGCCTTGACTGCGATAGTGCGCAAAGTTAAGTATGATGACTTTGGTTGGAAGAAAGTGTGTGTCCTTGCATAGAGTCAAGTGATATGCATGGGGGTTCTAACACACGGAGGCGAAAAGGAAGTGTGTCCCTTAGAAGCCTGTAATAGTACGCAGCCTGAAAGGAACACATAAGCAGAATGACATCATATGTTGAAATGTAGAATAGTCCACAAAACAAAGTGTCGGGTTAATCCAACAACATGCCTTCAACCAGATTCATGCAATTGCATACAAAATAGTTCATAATAAAATGCATAAGTTAAACAACATATATTGCTAAAGAAACCAAAATATTCCAACTACAATAACAACATATGCATGAAAACATGCTGGCTCAGTTATATCATTATAAGTGAAATTTCCATCCATACATACACCATTGATAGCCACTAGCCCCAATAGTGGAACATTACAGTCAAGAACACCTACTCATCCAAAAAAGTATACTCACTCTACGCCGTTGAGAAGTTAAGGCTCATCACAATAATCCTAAGCCTTTTCTAAGCCTAAGCCTAGCCAAAAGCTCTCTCTATGATTTATGAGGTTCTATTTATAACAAAGGGTGGGGTGACACTTGAAATTTCCCTTGTGACTCTTTGAATACCCTCACGACTCTTCAACTTCCTGATGAGCACCAGTATTGCAGCAAGAATGTTGCAACTCCTGGAGCTACCAACTTTATTTTATCAACCCCGAGTTTGTACAAACTTGGAGGTAATAGTGTTGTATACAAAAGTAAAAGTGATGGTTCTGCCTTACTATCAGTGTTCAGCTTGCGAGAGACCCTAGGGTTTTCAAGCCAGACTTCTATGGATTCAGAAGAAGCTTGATTACTGATGAGAGAGAGAAATCTACTCTAGGATAAATCTTGTCTATTGCAATAAGGAAAATGACTGAAATCCTATGCTAAAAACACACCATTCCCTAACTAACTACTAATATACTATGCTTTACAAGAATGCCAAGCTAACGTGTATGAAATGCTATTGTCTAAAGCATGGAAGTTCAAAACATCAAACGTCACTACTGTGCATGTAAAGGACTGAAACAAATCTGTTTTGTTCTTTTTATTCTTTTTATGGAAAATTAAGTGTAAACCCTAATCTCTTTTGGTGATGTGGCAGGTGGCTTAGGGATGTTGGTGGATGGTTGGGAGATTTGGGAGATCCTCAGGTACCCTTGTGTGGCTTCCTAGAGGTTTTCCCTCAATTCGGCCTCAAAACAGGCCACTACAGGAAAACCTACAATATGTCCTAAAAACCTACAAGATTCCCTGAATTTCTACAGGATACAGCCGAGAGAAAAACGATGGGTGCTAGAGGTGATGGAATACTTAGGGAAGGTGTTTGATATGTGGAATGGAGTGAGAAAATTTCTAGGGTCACTCAGAACTCAAAACCAAGTTAGTAGATGGTTGGATTTCCTCAACATGCTTGGAGGAGTTTCTATGTAAAATGATGAAATTGGTGAAGGTCTTGGTGAAAGAAAGGAATGATTATGGATGGATTAAGTTGGAAGGTGTTTGCTTGCTATGGAATCTCTCTCTACTTCTGAAACACTTGCTTTTCATCAAACATTGATATTTGCCAAAAAATCATGTAAACAAGAAGAATTCTAATAAGCTAGAAAAACAAAGTTTAATGAGCTAGTTGTTTACTTCATGCATGAGGAAAATTGCATAATAAAATGGAATAATTGATGAGATCTACTGTAAGAATAAAGATGGAAGAGATTGTAATTAAATCCTACACTTGCAAACTGATCAAATGCTGGTTCAAGTACAGTAAACTCTAAATTCTACGAGAAAATAGAAATCTATCTTTTTGAGGATGCATAGGGGTCCTTTCCTTAGGTCATGATCCTTGAAGGAAGAGGTGAGGCCAAGACACCTACTGATAGATTTTAGATTCTTTTTCCTTTATAACCCATTGTTGAAGTAAAGCACAAATGGAAGCAAACTAATAAACAAACTAATCAAATCTACATTGCCTGCAATGAAATACTTCTAAGGACAATTTAATCATGAATCTATGAAACTAATCTAAGCATATAGATACAAGAAGAGGAGCCTTTACTGCTAGGGTTGGGCCCTAACCCAAGAGCTTCAGCCCTATGATTTAACTCAGTACTGGATCATGAAATAGCTCATTCTCATTATCAAAACAGAAAATTACATAGCAATGTCTTCCACAAGTCTGGAGCTCAAAAATAGCTAGTGCTTTTACAACAAAAATTCGAATCCTAGTGAGGCTCTAGGCCTCTTTCTTTATAAAATTGAAGTCCCCAGTGCCTTCCTCAAATCTAGGGAGGCTTAGCTCCCAAACTCGAGATGAACTAATTCTTTGACTAATCACTTTCTCGGCTGCCTTTTGATCTTCTTGACTTGGCTATTGTACTTCGAGCTGGTGTGATTAATGGAGGAGTATTCAAATGAGGGAGGAGTAAATGAAGAGGATTTACCTCCTAGAATCTCTCTCCCTTGTTCCATTCGAGTTTCAAACCTTAATCTTTTCAAAATTCCTCGATTTTCTCTTTCAAACCCGCATCCAATGCATATTAGTCCACTAGGCATAATATCTCACTTTAACTCATCTCATTAAACAAAATATAATAAAAACATGTAATAAATTGTGAGAAGAGTTGATTTGACTAAGCTAGGAAGTGACTTAAGGTCCATATAGTTACCTAATGAGGAGGCTCATCATCACCCCCCTACTAAAAGTGTTTCTCATCCTTTGAGCAACTCAATCAATATCCATGTCTTTCATAGCTCTAGTGGCCTCCTTGACATCCCATGCTTCTGCTGTGGTTTCCTCTTCCTGTGCATAGAATCCTGCCTTCCTTTCTACCTCCTCCCATTGATTTCTTTCTTCCTCTTCCTTTCTTCCTTCTAACATCCCCAAGAGCAATGGTGGACTGAGTCTCAAGCCAATCCAAATGACTTTGAGCCTTTAGATGGTTTGTTTGTGTAGGGACCAACCCTAATTTTTTTTTTTAATAAAATACTAAAATACAACCATAAGAAAATAGCATTGGGAACTCAAAAATATTGAGCAGTATATAAAACTTTTTTGAATTTCACTTCATTGAACATATCATCAAATTTACATATTATTAACTAAAACCATAATGAAGTCATACAAAAGAGTATTATAACAACATAGGTACCATTCACCAGGAGACGAGATTCAAACTTGACTTGCCGCTATTTTCCCTCCTTTGTTGTCAGTCGCCTCCAAGTGTGAATGTCGACATGCTTAATCCAAATGCAATGACCCACCAGTTGACCTCCCAGCCTACTCCTTGGGTACTCTCCTTCCTTGTGGACCCCCGAGCTGCAATGGGGTTGTACAACGACGGAATGTATAAGCTGGTAGAGGAGAGCACTCCTTGGCTCAAGAGTCCCCTCTCTATAGTCCTCTACCACACCAAACTCACTATAGCTCATAGTCACTACTCTGACATAGTCTCATCCATCCAATAGTAGGGTAAAAAAAAGTCCCTTCTCCCATGGCTTGCCCCTTCTTTTATAGGAGTCCTCATAGGTGACACTTGGCCTTTCATGCATAATTAATTATTTTTGATAATCCAATAGTTTTATTATTCACCTACCCATGTGTCACTCTCTCATCAAGGATCTCCAAAATTATTTACTTAAATGTTAATTTAAAAATAATATTTTTCCTCACCTCAACAAGATTCCTATTTCTTCTCCTAGTTGTCTCTTGATTCCCCTTTTTTACTCAATTTGTTTTCATTATTAAAGTCAATTGATAAGTCAAGATTTGATCCCCTATCTACTCCGTAATTTAACTCAAGTTATCTCTTAGAGGGATATTCTTATGTTGGTTGTTGCTACATGGAGGTTCTCTATATTTCTCTAAAGTTTAATTTATTAACTTATTTTAATTCACCATCCTCTTCTCTTAATTAGGTTTAACTATTTTAGGATTAATATTTATCCTTACATTTATGTCCCTCTTTCCCCTTTTTACCTAATTAAACTACATTATCTACCTAATATTTTCCAACATGGGAAGGGTAGAGTTTTTAAGGTAAAATATTTTATTTCTTCCTATGATCCTCTTAACCCAAGTTTTATTCTCGATTTAATTACCTCGGTTTCTAACATCATTTACCCTTGATGTGAATTTACTTGGTTTTCATATCTTGATTATATTTATTAATTTATTTATCTTTAATGATTTCAAGGGTGACAAGTTTGGTCGTGCCCTTCAAGAAATTCCCTTGAAGTTCCAAGGGTGCCATGCCTAACAGTTTATTTGTGATGCCAAGGGTGCCAAGTTGGTCGTGCCCTTTAAGAAATTTCCTTGAAGTTCCAAGGGTGCCACGCCACTTTCCCTTCAAGCATTCAGTGGCTACGAGGGGAAGTATAGGTTCAACGATAGAGACCACTATCATATCTTATGTTGTCTGCTATAGTGAGACTGATAGTGTCGGGGATCAAGGAATCCGCATTGATGCATGGCCCTTGGTAAAATCCTCATGCGCGACCCAACTTTGGCTACTTCCCTCATGAAATTGTGATCTTCAAGGCGAAGGTGTTTAAACCTTTCCAACCCAAGTCACGACGGGAGTGCTAGTGGGTGAGATCAGGGACACTGCCCCACCCCTCCCATACAGTTCCATCCAATTGTACAACCCCATCACCCATATGTGAGTCATTCGGCCAAGCAACAAATCTGTTCCTACAACCACTAACGTATCATTAGAATACAGATAAACATATATAATAGGTTTCAAAATTGACTTAGAATTTCAAAGATAAAATAATATAATTTTTTCATCAAACCAGGTGTCGTCAACTTGTCATATGTGAGTTCCTATGGTGGTTTCCTGCCATACTCAATAATCATCAATAACAAGATTTCTTGGTATTAGTCATTATCATAATAGCATCATCAACATCACCTAGTCATTCGCATCATTATTCATTGTGAACCAGAACTAATGCAAGTAGGTAACATAGGGGACACATCATCATGGCTATCATCATCATAACATCAATGGAAACATACATATCCATCAAAGCTATCATCATCATGATATCAATAGAGAGCATACATATCCTTTACTGTCATCATCATCATAAATTCAATAGAAACTAAACATAACCATTTATGCTACAATCATCATAATATCAATAGGGAACATGCATAACCATTAATGCTACAATCATCATAATATCAATGGAGAACATGCATAAACATCACAACCACTAATATTGCAACCACTAATAATAGAGTCATGTGTTTGGATCCTCAACCTGAGGTCCTCAAGAATAATGTGTGGGCCTTAGGGCTATATAAATGTTAATGTCATATCACTGTCAGTCAACTAGAGTGCGGCACTAGAGTGTACATGGGTGTCCTGTTCAGTGCTTCTCTCATCCTTTGAGGAGAATGGTACACTCTGATTTTCAAACTATATGGAAAAGTATTCCATCTCCTTTGGAAAGCTTGCATGATGTCATCCCCTAACGGTCTAAACATATCCTCAAAATGTGGAGTTGCTTGCTCTTGGGCAGCAAGATACCTGGGTGAAAGTTGAGGATCATTTGCAATTAAATTATGTGTGCTAATGACAACCATTAGATTGGAATGCTCAAATATTATAATGAGAGGCTCAGTTTGTTCCCTTGCTAATATCTTCTTCATTTCTGTAGCCCTTTCTTCCTTATGGTTCATCCATGATGCCAAAGCCATTAACTGTAAATCCCCTAGCTTTGCATTCGAGTCCCATACATTCATATCTATCAAAGCCATGTTACACAAGTAGAAGTTAGAAATCTTAGCCCTATCCTCTAATGTACTTTCATCACAAAGATTAATGAACTATCTATAATCCTGGAATGGAATAGTGCCTCTTTGTGCTAGGGTCTTGATTTGGAACTGTAGCCACTGTTACTTAAGGTATAATGCATAGGACTTAGCTGGAATCCTGCACTAGATTGCTTCCAAAGATAGACTAGCCATGGATGCCAATTGATTCTCTCTTTCTTGCAGCTGTCCTTTCAGCCATGCATTTTCTGCCTCCAACTGAGCCTTCATTATGGCCTCTTTGTCCCTCAAGCTACTTAGTTCTCTGCCCATCTCTTTGAGCTTTTCCTCCATGTGACCAACGTCCTCCACTCCCTTGGACTTGGAAATTTGCATCCATATATGTGTTCATGCTCTTTCTTTCTCAAGCTCAAAGAATAATGGAATGGAAAATTTTTGTGGAATGACGCTGCCCCCTTTAATAAATCTGTAGCAGGAGTCAAGGTTAGGTTGAGGACTAGTTTTCCTTAGCTCTGGGTCCTCTCTCTTTTTTTCTGGTTGCATACTTCCTTCCTTTTCCAATTTTTGAGCTTCCTGTAGGTTTAGCAGAGTTTCCTATAGGATTGCCTCTGCTTCCTGTACGTCCTACTGTGTATCTTGTAGGATGTCTTTTCATTTGGATGAGGTGGATCTGGTTATATGCCTTCTCACATAGGTGATAGAAGACTTAGGGGATGTTTGTGCTAAGGATCCTTCTTCTTGAGTTTTTATCAGAGGAGCCATCTTCTCCTATTGTTTAGGTGAGTCCTCGATAACAATGGGAAGCTTGGTTGGAGTTTAGGGTTTTCCTTGCCTTATCTTTGTACTTTTTCTTGCTCTGAAGTATAAGGGGGTTTGCCTCTGTCTTTTGCCTTTTTGTTTGATAGGGGTGCTAAGGGCAGTGAGGGCAGTTGCTGCCTCTTTCTTAGTGGGTTCTGGAGACACCCTGGGTGACTCCTCCTTGTCTTCCACCTCTTCTTTTCCAGTTCCCTTTTCATCTTTGTATTTCCCCTCTTCTTATCCCTCTAGATCCTCATCTTGTTTATCAGTGTCCTCCTTGACATCTTCCTCTATTTCTTCATCACCTTCTTCCTCTTTCTCTTCCTCTTCATCTCTCCCTGCTTCTTCTCCATCTGTTTCAGTCTCTTCTTCATCCTTTTCACTGACAGTAGGGCTAATATCATATGTGAGGGCTTTGATATCCTCATCTGTCTACATGTATCTGAAAATTTCCCATTAGATAGGAATTCTGAGGTTTTGGAGGGCATCTTCTATGATGGTTCTAATTAACCCATGGTGGCCTAATTGTTGGTAGTTTCCTTCCTGCACCTTTATGCTTATATCTATCAGTGATTGCAAAAGGAAGTATGTTATGCTGAGCTCGTAGTGAGAAGGTGTTTCTGCTCCAATCCTCAATTCTTCAAGAAGCCTAAAGTGATATCCATAAACCACACTATACCTTCCTTCACATGATATGTATTTTATAAGGTGGTAACTTACCTCATTCCAAGGGTATGGTATGCTTGATATCCTTACCCCATTCTTGTCTTCAATGGGTTCCTCTCCCTCTAAAAAGAATTTTTTTTTGGCAGTTTGGCTATCCTCCTTGTCTTCCTTTCTCCAAGGCACTCCTAAGGGAAGTGTGGTAATTTTGCTAATGAGTTCAGGGGTGAGATCTATGGATAGGCCTCTCACCACAACAGTGGAATGGGTTCTTATCAGTGGAATGAGGGAGAGAGAAAAATATCGGGCTACTTCATCATCATACCCCCTTAATTTATAAAAATACCCCATCCAATTATGCCTTGTGAAGATTTCTAGCATAGGAGGGTGTTGGTGAATCCTCACAGTGTTGATGGGCTCCCTTCTATTAAACCCCCCTGTCATTTTGTCTAGTGAATTTTGAGGAGCAGAGATGTATGATACAAATTTTAATGGAGGAAATGGGACTAAAATACTTTGTGGAACTATTCCCTTACACAGCTATCAAATTCAATCAACTTAGGAGATTTTTCAGTTCTTTTCACTTGGAAAAATGGAAGGAAATGTAGAGCCTACCTCCTCATGGTGCTTGTTGTAGCCAACCCCTGTGTTTCCTTCTCTGAAACTTCTCTTTTCCAATCCTGTAGACTGCTTGACTGTATCTTGTAGGATTCCTGTGTGATCATGCAGGATTTCCTGTGTGATCCTACAGGATTTACTGTGTGATCCTATAGGAAGTCCTGCACAGGAGAAAGATGAATTTTCTCTTCTGTAGGTTGCTTGGGTATGAGAGCGAATTTGCTAGAGTGAGCCTCGAGAAGATGAATGTATGAGTGCATGGGGATCAACATTTATTTCCTCTTATGGTCGAGTTGAGTGAGGTGGTGTGCTGGCAGCTAAGGTACGATTTTCTATTTTTGAACCATTGGTCCCCACTACCACATGATCATTCCCCTCTCCTCGTAATCAACTCCCACTTTGGGAATCCGTAGTCTCAACTGCTTCTAACCTCATTCTCTTTTTCTTTGACTTGACTACTATCACATGTGTGGGGACTAACTGTTTTGTCCTCATTGATTGAACAAAGGTGGCCAAGTTAACTGACCACCTTTCGCTTATAAACCAACTCGTCCACAATCTTTACATCTTTTGATTACATTATGCAAATGAGAGAGTGAAGTGAGATACTTACCTGTGGTGATAATAGCTTGTTATAGTTTGTTGAGGACATGAGGTGCTTGCTGTGTGTTGGCTGCATGTTATTTCTCCCTCCTTTCTTATATATATCTTGCCCTTTTGATGATTGTCTTGATATGCAGGTACCTGGTGTTGAGGATGATCGTGTTGTTGCTACTCTGGAGCTTCTTCTACCCCTGGATCTCCATGCTAGAAGCTCGTTGCAACTCATGATTTTTATTCTGTGGGATAGGATGCTACAGGATGTCCTGTAGCTGCTTCTCCCTCATAATTTTTAATCATTTCCATTGCTAGGACTTGAGGATGATGACATGGATAGAGAGGATGTCTAGGAGTGTGAATAATGAGAAATACATTCAGGTGTTGTTCCCCTCTTCTCTCTATTTCATCCTTTTTTTGTGTTTCTCTTGAAGAATGTGATTTTTTTTTTGAAAACTGATTTTTTTTAATGATGGATGCAGGGGTGATCAAGGTGGAGAGAGGTATGGTAATGGAATTGTGATGTAGGGTTTTTATATTTTTTTGACATGGGCAAGTCATTTCCTTGCCCTAGGGTTTCTCACCTTAGGATTCTGAAGCCATTGTAATTCCTACAGGATCATCCTGTAGGTTTTCAGGGGATCCTGTAGGTTTACAAGGAATCCTGTAGAAAACACAGTACCCTTGCAAATTGAGGCAAATGAGTGAAGAAATGAAAGGAATGGTGGAATGATGAAGGATAATGAATGGAGAAATAAAAATATGAGTGGAATAGGTCCCTTTTGATTCTCCTTTGCTCTCTAATTGTCCTCCTGCTAACTTGTAAACAATTTTCATGATTTTTCTTTTCTCTTTTATTATTATTATTTTTTTTTTTTTGAAAACAACTAACCTGCCTCCAAGAGGTTTTCATTCTAGCTTCTTGTCTAGGGCGCATCAAGAGAGTTTTTCCCCTAGAGAAATTTTTATTTCTCTTTTTTCTTTTTTGACACCATTGGGATTGCCCCAAGAGGTTTTCAACCCAATAGTGGGACTCAGGTGCCTCGTGGAGGTTTTCACCTGAGTCCTTATTTTTTCTTTTTTCTTTTCTAAGTTACTTGATGAGGTAGGAGCTAAAAATTGCTCCACCACCATCACTGTTTTATTGATACCATCAATGAACTCTTGCTTTGACAATGGACTTTTGTAAATTTTCAATTTGTGCCCATTAACAAGTAAAGGAATGGTCTCTGCATCTATGTTTCTAATTTGCACTGAACCATTATCATGACATCTCTCTATAACATAAGGCCTTAACCATCATGTCCTTAGCTTGCCCTTAAAGTCTTTATATCTGGAATCATATAACAAGGCCTAATCACCTTCTTGAAATTGCTTATTGTTGATGTTCTTATCATGCTAGATCTTCCTTTGAATTTGAGTTACCTCTATGTGTAGGAGGGCTTGCATTCTGAACTCATCTAAACCATTCAACTCGAGCAATCTCTATTTTGATGCGTTGTTGAGATCTAGATCTAGTTGGGCTTCCATCCTCAATGTATTATACTCAAATTCAATGGAAAACAAGGCCTTAGACCAACTCATAAGGTGTGAATCCAATGGTTTCCTTCCAGGTGGTATTATAGGCCCAGGTGGCCTCAACTAGTCTATCTGCCCAATCGTTCCTGCCGCTGCTAACCACTTTGGTTAGGATGACCTCCAACGCTCTGTTGGTCACCTCCACTTGCCCATTAGCTTGTGGGTGATAGGGAGTGGAGGTTCTATGTTTGATCTTATGCTGGCTTAATAAGTCTTCAATCATGTTGGAGGTAAACTAGTTGTCTTAATCAGTGACTAGTTCTCTAGGGTACCCAAATTTCTAAAATACATTCTCCCTTAAGAACTCAGCCACCTTCTCCTCTGTTGCTGCCTTAATTTCCTTGGTTTCAGCCCATTTAGTTAGATAATCAGTGCACACAATGATATACTGCTTTTTCTTGGAAGGAGGGTCAATAGGTCTAATGAAGTCCATACCCCACTTGTCAAATGGCTCAAAAATCACTTGAGGTTGTAGAGGAATTTCATCTCTTGGAGTAGGCTTTCCCATCCTTTGGCACCGATCACACTGACTAGTATATCTTTTCACATATTGATGAAGAGTGGGCCAATAATACCTAGCTTGTAACACTTTAAATGCTTTCCTTTTTGCTGCAAAGTGACCTCCACAAGGCCCATCGTGATAGGTCAGAAGGATGTCAAAGACTTCCTCCTCCTTGACACACCTTCTTAGAATTTGATCCAGGCCTAGTTTGAAGAGGTTGTCCCCAATCCAAGTGAAGGAGGCGCTCTTCCTCACAATGTTTCTTTTCTCTTTGGAGGACAAATTCATTGGGAACTGTGCAGATACCAAATAGTTTGCTATGTTAGCAAACCATGGAGAGAGAACTAAAATGGCGAATAAGTGATCATCCGGTAACTGATCATCAACCATTCCCTCCTCATCTGCAGGCAAAGTTAACTCGGAGGTGATTTAGCCAAACAAATCCCGAAACTATCGGCCCTTTCGGCAAGAGTCCGATGTGTGCGGACTGAGGTCTCACCCGAGGTACTATGGGAGGGCACTGGAACCAGGTTTCCGCACCCTAAGGATGTCTTGATGTTTTTTGGGAGGTTCGCGGTTCGACCCTTCGCACATGCTACTTCGTACAGCTATCTGACCCTTACAACCGTGAAGCTGCCTTCGTGAAACTCTGTTTATAGTGTGAAGAAAGTATTACCCTGATTCCTTATACTTACTGCATTATTATTATAGTAATTAACTTATCTGTGTGAGCCCAATATTATTATTTATCATTCAACATTCATATAAGTGTGCGATATGACCGAACAGTGTAAATGGATAAAAATAAGAGGAAACCTAGATACACAGTATTTAGAATCAACCTTGTCTTTATTAATCTTCAATTCCGATTACAGACTCGACACCGCCTTGTGCACTCAGCTGCAGGGGTCTGCGCACTTAGCTCCGGACTCTACTAGGCCTTTGCGCATCAGCTGTAGAGCTCCTTCCTACTACTATGACTCTTCTCCTATGCTTGAACCATTCCTATTCTTCTCATTAATTCCGTTTTTACACTTAGAGCCTCGCTCTATTTATACACTCCCATGGTCCATGGACCATAGGTAGGCCGACATGACTTTACATTATATTACAATATTTTAGGGCGGACAACCCTATGACTCATCTTATACTTCGCGCTTCGCGCTCGCAATTCACAGAGTCTTACAAAACCTTTGACCAAAACTTGGTCTTTGAGCCCCAAAACAAGCTGTGGGGGGATTCCATGCCCAACAAGCCCCCAACACAATCATCGTGACTCGTCCCGAGTCACTCTGCTGGTGCGGTGATCTTGGCACGAATCCCCTCCAACTGTTCCCTACTGCCCGGAGGTCCGTGGCGCACTGTTCTGTGGTTTTTTGGACCTGCTGCATGCATGATTCCGAATCATCCGCGTCTGAATCGTGTCCTTTCTTTGGTACTAGTTTTTGGTGTGTGTGTTTATAGTCCCGCGCCTTTTGTCTGGTTCCTTGGGTCACAAAGACTATGCTTTGGCCGGTTAGTTAGATAGTCAGCCCACTAGTGTAGGGCTTCAGGTGATTACCATTTACTTTTCCTGGGAAGGGTTCTCCATTAAGTTTGACTAGCTGGACCACTCCTTCGTCCGTGACCTCCTTTACCACGTATGGTCCTCGCTAGTGCATTCTAAATTTTCTCGATTTTTTTTCAAACTTACTGTCATACAGTAGCACTAAGTCATTTACCTTGAAGGTGCGCAACTTGATATGGTGGTCGTGCCAGGCCTTTTCACGCTGCTTTTGTACCTGTTGATGAAACCTAGCCAAAATTTGTTCTTCCTCGAGTTCTTCTAATTGTGTGAGCCTTTCTTTGAGAGCTTCACAGTTCGTCATGCCTATGAGCGCTACTATTCATAAACTAGGTACGATGTATTCCATCAACATGACAACTTCCATACCATAGACCAACCGAAAGGGCGTTTGTCCCATCAATTTCTTGCACATTGTCCTATACACCCATAACACAGTAGGTACGCATAGGTCCCAGTCATTCCTCTGCATGTTACAGACTTTGGTCAGTGCAGTCTCCAGTATTTTATTGAATGCCTCTACTGTGCCATTGGCCTGTGGGTGGTATTGTGTACTTTTCTGATGATACACCTGGAACTCTTCTGTGAGCACGTTGATGGTTTCATTCAAGAAATGTGTTCTGCGATCGCTCATTAAGATTTTTGGACATCCAAATCGTGTCAACATGTTTTCAAACAATAACTTTGCAGTCATGGTGGTTGTGCAGTCCTTGACCGGTTGTGCTTCTACCCATCGTGTCAAGTACTCCATCATGGTGATGATGTAGCGTGCCCCTGTCTTTCCCTGAGGTTTGATCGGGCCCACAAAGTGGATTGCCCATTTCTCAAATGGCTGTAGTGTCATTTGGGGATTTAGTGGCATCTCATCCCTTTGTGATGCTTTCCCCATTCTTTGACATGTATCACAAGCCTTATAGTGAGCTTTCAAACCCTGGTGCAGGGTCAGCCACCATAACCCTGCACGAAGAATCCTTTGTGCAGTCGCGCATCCTGCATAATTTCCTCCTGCAGCGCCCCCATGTGCTTCTGCGAGGATCTGATTGCATTCAAATTTAGGTACGTATCTTCACGATATCTCATCGTTGCCCATCTTGTAAAGGTGCCCTACGGTGATAGAAAAGTCCACTACACACACCACAAATTCCTTCTTTTTTTGGATTGAGTACTCCTTCGGTGCAGTCCTTGTTGTTAGAAAATGGATTATATCTTCGAAGTGTCCGTCCGCAACGCGCACCGCAAAGAGTTGTGCATTGTGTAGTCCCTCCTCCCAATTGGTTGGTTCCTCGCCCGTCTCAATTTGTGACAAGTGGTCTAGTCCTGCGTTTAAGCATCCCAGCTTGACTATGGCCTCAAAATTATACTCTTGAAACAATAAAATCCATCTGCATATTCGCCCCCCCAACACAGGTTTTTTCACCAAGTATTTCAACGCGGAATGGTCGGTATACATCTTGAAATGTCCGCCAAGTAAATAGTGTCAATATTTTTGGAGTGCGTACACCATTGCCAACCCCTCACGCTCAGTGGTAGAGTAGTTCTTTTCCGCTTTGGACAATCTTCAGCTCACAAATGCGATCGGGTGATCTACGCCCTCCGTGCCTTCCTGTGTGAGTATGACTCCCAACACGATACACGACACATCAACATGTACATGAAATTCCACATCCCATTTCGGGAAGACCAGGATTGGTGCGGAGGCCAGTTTCCCCTTCAGGATATCCAAACTCTTCATGCAATCATCATTCCAACAATATGTAACATCTTTTCTTAATATCTTTTCCATTGGCACGGTTATTTGGGCATAACTTTTGATGAACTTCCTATAGTATCCAGTGTGTCCCAAGGTAGTGCGCAGTTGTTTAACACTTCGCAGTGCTTCCAAATTTAGGATAACGATGATCTTTGCAGGGTCCACCATCAGTCCTTGTTTGTAGACCACATGTCCTAGCAGGTTTCCAAAGGGAACAAGGAATGTGCACTTCTTCAGGTTCAACGCAATCTGGTGCTGGCGACAAGTATCCAACATCAAATGTAAGCTTGCTACATGGTGCTTAACTAATCCAAAAATAGTCCAGTCATCTAGATAGACCTCCAAAAACTTGTGGATGTATTCCTTGAATGCGGCTACCATGATGTGTGAAAATATAGGTGGCGCATTCTTCAGTCCAAACGACATCACTGTGTATTGAAAGCAGCCCCATTCTGTTGTGAAGGTCGTCTTACTCCTATCTTCTGGCGTGATCTTGATCTGGTGGTACCCTGAGAACCCATCCGTGAACGAGTATGCTTCCTGACCACCAACATTCTCTAGTACTTCATCTATAAATGGTGTTGGGAATGGATCATGTACATAAGCATCATTCAACTTCCTGAGGTCCACTCATATTCTTATTTCGCCCTTATGTTTTTTCTCCTGTACTACCATAGGACTCACCCAGTCGGATTCTTCCACTAGTTCAATAATTCCGACTGCGAGCATTTTGTCTAATTCATCGCAGACCTTTTCTTTGTATTTCGGGTTCAAGTGGTACGGCCGCTACTTAACTGGCTTCGTGTCGGGTTTCAGGGTGATCTTCATTATCCCTAGATCGCCCACAATCCCTTTTAAGTCTGTAATTTTAGTTGGGAACAAGTCTTGGTACTCGCGAAGTAGCTCAGTGACTTTATCGACCGTGGCATCATCCCAATAGTCCCCCAGCATTGCATACTTCGGCTTTGCCTCCGTTCCAAAGTTGACCTGCTTTGTCTTTAACGACGTGGAGATGTCGGGGTCTTCAAGTGATGGTCCGCGAATCATGTGAGAGCCTTTCGTTTCTGGAATGTTAATGTTCCGTGGGTCCTCATCATCCTCTTTGACATTTACTTTATAACACTCGAATGCGCCGCTTAACTGTGTCACCCAGTCTGGCTGAAGTACTCCCATTTGATCCTATGGTATTTTGAAGATAGCGGCTTTTACTGCTTGTAGCACATTGTCAACAATATCCGATCAACGATCTTTAAATGTGAACATTAACAAGAATCCCTCGCGCAAGACATCCCATTCGCTTGTACCATGGCATAGCTTTGTCTCAATATACCAATTCATGGGTATGACATCTAGGGTATGGTAGAATAAATGCACCCATTTAGGCTGTGGCTCTTCCCCGTAGACCTTGGTCCATTTTGCGAGGTGTGTGCCTAGATCATCCCATCTGTCATATTTGTCTATTAGTCATAATTGGGGTTTTCCAAAATGCAGGTGCATCATCCTTCTACATCCATGCCAGTCCTCGAAATTTCCTTGGTGCGTACCCCACCATCGTGTGGGTGTTGCATGCAGTTCCCATTTTAGTGCATCAAACCACTGTTGTTTTAGTATTACACTTTCAAATTTGCTCAGAAATTCATCCACCACTAACAATCCATCATATGTCAGTAGCTCCCTTACCTCTGTTGTTACGCACCGTAGTGACCTGATCATCATGTTGCAGTTTAGTTTTGTTACTTCGTGCAGCCGATTCTGCCATCACTTTATCTCTTCGTCTGAATCTAAAGCGCAGGAGCTTTTGCGCTCCCACAAAATCCTTCCATTTGTAGTCAGATTCACCCAATCCTCTCCTTGTACAGTTATCTTGTAGATATAGTTGAGATCGTCATCACTATCGTCGTCGCGCACCAGTTCAGTGTATCGCGCTCCTTCGGTTGGATCCAGTGGTACTACTACACGTAGTGACTTTTTCTCGAAGATCATTTTATGCTTCTTTAGATTTATGACTCCATTCATATCGGTGGCCCAGTCTATTCCTAGCAACATGGGATAGGGATTGCTGTCATCGACAATCTCTATCACTTCAAAATCCGCCTACGCGCTCATGCCTTCAATATCGACTATCACCCCTTGCAATCTTCCCATGGGTAAAATCTTCTGTTGGTTCGCCATTCGCAGCTGAATAGGGGACCAGTGTAACGTAAGTCTAGCCATGTGTTCCCATGTTTTCTTTGGTAGTACATTCACGTTCGAACCCAGATCTAGGATTACCTGATCCATTTCATACTCGCCTATTTGCGTAGTCAACCTCATCTCCCTTCATGTGCGCAATGCATGCTTTCCAAGTTTTCAGACCACGAGCAGTTTTTCTGCCCCCATACAACTAGTGATAAGTTCCTATAGCCCTTTCACTGCCTTGCTGTCACGCAGCAGTTTCATGCATGTCTCCAGAAAGGTAGTTAGCATTGGAGGGTCCATCCCTAGTTCTAGTTGATACAAGTAAAGTAAAGTATACAATAGAGCTTCTCCCTCAAGAGTCCAACCATCAAAATGAGGATGAGAAGGCATCATATAGATGATCTAACTCCTTTCCCCACCTCTAGAGGTCGAGCTCAGCTTCCTAGGAGCAGTTTGAACTAATTCTAAACTAAGAACTAGATAATAGGCAGTCAAAACAACTTGCCTCTAAAACTTAGGTAACCCATCCATGCATTTAATATTCACTATTTACATCAAGGAAAATTATAGAAGGGTTAAAGGAGAGTAAATGTATCCATGTGCCATGAAAATTACCCAACAATCCATCATTTACATGCATTAAGAGTCAACCAAAGTAAAAACTGAGTTTTGTAGGCCGAAATGGTCAAACTGGTGAAATTTCCCTGAGTGGTCGCGCCCCTCCCTTGGAGTGGTCACGCGAATTGGCAGCTGTGTTTGAGGGCCTTCCGGGTGTCAAAATCAGGTGCAAGATAGCTCATTGGAAAGGTCTGTGAGTCTACTTTCCAACCCAACTGGAATTTCTAAATTTGGAGTTGATTTGACCCCTCAAAAGTCATTTCTCCCAAGACAGCTTTCTGCAACTCAAAAAGTGGGCAGAAAGTCAAAATTTGCATGTATTTTGAGCTTTTGGAGGCCCAAATCTCCATAAAAATTTGAACCCATGCATAGGAAAGTGTATTTTTGCATGAAAATTCCAAAAATGCAAAGTTTTTCTCATTCTGAGCTGTCCCCATGAGTGGTCGCGCGCGGGGTGAGACCACTCCAACGGCCAAAACCTGTAAAATTGCACAAAAAATTCACAAATGACAAAATTTTCTCCAAATTTCTTGAAATTTGGGCTGGAAGTCCCCAATCAAGTACCATGCTCAGTCAAAGAGGCTTTGGCCAAAATTTGGAGTGGATCGGGCGTTTTCCTTCGTTTTTGTGCTTTGGCCAACCGTCCTTGGAGCACCTTCGTTCTCGCCGGTATTTTTGACTTTTCTCTCAAACCATGACACCTGTGTAAAAAGTGAAAGAGGTTTTTCTTCCTTGGCATGTTGTGGACAGAAACCTCTCTCAGTTTTGTAAAATTCATCTTTGATTGCTCGGAAAAAGGTTTTGAGTGAAACTTGTCCCGATGTGTGAAACAAGGGATTTTGTCGAAATGGAGCGAAATGAAGGGGATAGAGGGCTTCTAAATTCTTGGGGAAATTTTTGGGAGTGGGGAGGGATGTTAGGAAGCAGGGGAAAGTGAAATCTCAGAGATTGAGTGAGGGGAAGGGGTCGAAAAGGACAAAACACAGGCCAAACCTAGAAAATTGCCAGGTTGTAGCTAGAAACTAGGGTTTGTGCAAAAATGAGGAATTTGGTGGATCTAAGGGATGGGAAGTGTTTGATAAGGTACTTTAAGGATAGGGGAAGGTGTATGAACATCAGGAAACAAGTTTTGCCGGTGATTTGTCCGCCCAAGAGAAACTGCCTTCAAAACCCTAAGAGAGGGAAATGACCTTGCCTGGGCGCAACTGAAGCATGAACAAGGTATCAAATGACCCATTAGACACTGACATGATAATGAAAACCCTATGAATGATGATAGACTCAGCTGGATAGTGACATAGACTGACATTTGGGCAAACCCTAGACCTAATGACTAGTGACCAAATTTTGCTTGAAGACTCACTGAAATGACAAAATTTGACCTTGACACTTCAAAATCACTATGTAAGAGCACATTTGATCACTGGAGGAAGGCTGTAAAGAATGACACTAACAGCACCAACATGATATCCTAGTTAGGTTCGCACAATCACAGGCATAATGCCTTGTCCCTCCACAATTGTAACAAATTATCTATCAGCAACCCCTTCCTAGTCCCATTCCACCTCAACCCCGATTGCGCCCCTGAAACCTAGTGCATGCCATCCCTAAATTTGGGTCGAGGGCTCACATTTCGATTTGCACCCTATAGGTAGGAGTCCGATCCATCATTAGTTCATAGCTTCGACAAGTGCATTCGTCATGGCCTACCGACCTGCAGAAATTACAAAATAATTGTTGGGACATCTGCATATACTTCTACAATAGATGACAATTATCTGTGGTATGTTTACCTCCTATTTGGCAGATCGCGCACCATAATGTAGATGCTGTGCTCGGCCCCACCTGTGCCTCCGGTCTTAATGGAATTGGCCCTCCCCCTACCAAGTAGTTCACGAACATTGGACAATGGTCCTCACGCACCTCTAACCAAGTTGTTCTATCCTGTTTCAAACTTTGCATCTCTAGACACATATTCTGCAGTTGTGCGTGGACTTTTTGGACTCCCAACCCAGGGTCTTGTATAGGGGTCTCATGCAACCTCATTTCCATCTCCAACGCTTCAGCCTAGGTGGAAAGTTTTTGCTGTGACAACATTGTCCTTAAGTGTGGTGTAAGTGAGGCCACAAACCATGTGTGATGTTGTGCATCTGTTAACGTCATATTGGCTTCACGGATCTTACTCTTCAGCCTTTAGTCCAGATCCCAGGGGGTTTCACCCGAGAGCATCGCAATCTCCTTAAACCCGATGATTGATTGTGTCTCTGATTTTGGTTTGCTAAATTCCCGGTTCACTCGGTCTGGATCTCTACAATTCCTGCATTTAGGTGGTCATTAGAATGCTTGATATACCATGTTAATGTGCAATCCTACAACATGCTCACCAGCGTAGCCTTTTTAATATTATCATCCACGATGCCCTGTGTTTCCCATACTGCTCTTACCATGAACCAAAATTGGCATGGATCTTCATTTCCTACTCCTCTGAACACCGGCAGTTTGATTGCACTTGCCATATTGAGCTGCAGTGGTGGCGGAGGTGGAGTGGGTGGAGATGGAGGTGAGGAGGGTGAAACGGGTGGCGATGTGGGTGGGGGTGGTAAACGTGGAATTCTCTGTCTTATCAAACTGACCGTGCTTCTCGGAGAGACTTTCACGAGCTCCTCCTCGCTTTCATGTGAGGATGAAATTAAGGGACTATTTTCCAACTCCTCACTACTTCTGCTTTTGTAGATCTTTTCACTTCGTGTAGTCCCAAACATTAATTTATTCGCATAACCCACTTTTCACACAACAACATCTTAATCCAAGTGTTCAAAGATTTAATATACTTACCTCACAGTCCCTTGAGAAAACATTGCTCTGCCTCACTGTAATTGACGGTCGTGTCTACTGCAAACTCAGTGATAAATCCTCCTACTATTCTGTTGAGCTAGTTGTCCACAGCTCACGTTATCTTATCTTCTTAGGCTTTTAGTCTGCGCGCTAGTTCTGGAGTCGACACTATTGGTTTATTGAGCCTACACCTTCCCTGGCTATCTGCTAGCTTTGCGATCCACTCATACAGCTCAGATGGGAAATATGCAAAGAAAATTTCATGGATTTCAGTGTACAAGTAGCGATCCAACCATTGTTCCTTAAATACTCGCAGATTTCTGTATTCTTGTGCCACGAACTTGTGAATCTTCTTGTCCAACCACTCTTAAATTTATTTCTTTGTAGGATTCTAGTGGCACGACATCAGACATCCCTTATGTAGATCCCGGTCTCGGTAATGGAACCATTTGTTGGCTTGTATGGGCCTAACCCAGGTTCAGAGGTGATTTAGCCAAACAAATCCCAGTACTTCTAGCCCTTTCGGCAACATTCCACGGAGCATGGACTGAGGTCTCACCCGAAGTAGTATGGGAGGGTGCTAGAATCAGGTTTCTGCACCCTAGGGATGTCTTGATGATTTTTGGGAGGTTCGCGATTCGACCCTTTGCACATGCTGCTCCGCGCAACTATCTATCCCTTGCAACCGTGAAGCTGCCTTCGCACAACTCTGTTCGCAGTGCAAGGAGAGTATCACCCTGATTCCTTATACTTACTGCAGTATTATTATAGTACTAAACTTATCTGTGTGATCCCAATATTCTTTATTTATCATTCAACATTCATATAAATGCACACAATCATCAAAACAGTATAAATGCATAAAAGTAAGACGAAACCAAAATACACAGTATTTAGAATCAACCTTATATTTATTAAGTCTTCCTTCAATTACAACCTCAACTCCACCCTGTGCACTCAGCTGCAGGGGTCCACACACTCAGTTGCGGACTCTACCAGGCCTCTACATACTCAGCTACAGAGCCTCTTCCTACTACTATGACCCAATACACTTCAAATCTGACTCTAAGCTCGAACCACTCCTATTCTTCTCTCTCTAATTCACTCTCTTTACACTTAGAGCCTCGCTCTATTTATACACTCCCATGGTTTGCGGACCATGGGTAGGCCGACATGACTTTAAATTACATTACAATATTTTAGGTTAGACAACCCTATGACTGATCCTATACTTCGTGCTCCACGCCCGCAATTCGCGAAGTGTTACAAAACCTTTGACCAAAACTTGGGATTTGAGCCCCAAAACCTGCTGTGGGGGGATTCCATGCCCAACAGGCCCCCAACACAGTCATCGTGACTCATCTCAAGTCACTTTGCTGGTGCGGCAATCTTGGCACGGAGCCCCTCCAACTATTCCTGTACTGCCCAAAGGTCCGCGACACACTGTTCTGCTATTTGTTGGACCTGCTGCATATGCTCTTCTATTACTTCTTTGTGAGGCTTCACTATCTATCTTAGCGCATAGAGTCCGTGCATCTGTGCGAGCTTGCCATCAATCTCGACTGTAATGGTGAAGGCCTCATCAATCTAAGGTTGGACGCGTGCTTTGAGAAGGGCCTCTTTCTGTCTTGCAGCATCCACCTGCTCCTTTGGTGCCCTTGCCTGTTGCATCTTAGCCAGCCGTTGGGTGAGGGCGACTGTCTGCACTGTTCCGCTAACATTGTCATGTTTTATGTTGGGGTCCTCTTGTAAGGATGCAAGGACGCTGAATGCTTGGTCCAGCATACCAATGCAATCCTGAACCACTCTTCTAATTTCTTCCAATCCTATTTGAATCATGCTAACGTGCTATTCTTTCATGTCCGGAGGAGTGGAAGGTTGTGCCTTCATCTATAGCTCAGCAATATTGAGGTTCAACTCTAGTGGTACTCGTGTTGTTTCCTCGCGTGCACTTTAAACTCCACTTTCCAGACAATGGATCCGCATCTCGATTGGTAGGTTTGCGGTGATGGATAACTCTGGAAGGCGCTAGCACGCTACATCCACTATTTGTGCGATCTGCCGATTCTGTGACACTAGCTCATCACGCTGTAGGCTGAGTTGTTCGATGTTGATCTTTTTCTCACTCAATACTTGGATCGCGCGGCCTTCCCGTGCATGTAGCTCTGTTGTTATGCTGTCTTGCAACTGGTACAATGTGTCTTGCAAAAGGGCAACCAAATTTAGGCCAAGTCCCTTGATCTGGCCCACCGTGGCTCTGTCCCCCTTGCTCTTTGTTGTTAGCACTCCTTCCAGTAGCACTATGGTGTTGGCCATTTTTGCGCGTAGCAGTTGCTCTACTACTGATGTACCTACGGCGCCATAGGCAGCTACTGTTCCTTCCTATGGGGCTCGCACCTAAATTTCCTACAGTTGTGCCCTTAGGGCCCCTAATACATTCTATTGCTCTGTCATAGCTTCCTAGAGCACTTCCCGGGTGACCTTGCGAACTATGTCGCCGATGTCATAGAGGTCACCCTCTGTCAGTGTAATTGGCTCGATGTATAGTTTGGAAGCCTTGGCCTTCTTCCGTGGGCCTGATCTTTCCAAAACGCATAGCAGTTTCCACTGTGTAGATGTTGTGCTCAGGTCTGCACCTTCTGCTATGTCCTCTACTCCTTGTCCTATGGATAAGTTCAGGCCTTCTTTCCCCTGCATCGTGGTGGCCCCTGTTGCCTGTACAGCTGCTACTTTGTCAGAGGCCTTGGCTTGCTCTATGGCTGCCTTCGTTGCCTCACGGGCAGCTCTTACCTCCATGGCCAACTGTTCGTTGCGCTTTTGTTGGGCCAACTAGTTGATATGCAGCTTGGTGGCATCCTTCTGCTTTTGTGTTGCTATTCTATCCTGCTCCACCAGATTTGGGGCGCGCCACTCGAGAGGCCATGATTCAAGCACGACGAAGATGGCATCATCAATTGCATTGAAAGGAAGCTTGGTCCAGTTCTGCGCCGGATCCTTATGCGGCTTGATATACACATTGTGCATATCCACCTTGAAGTCTACAAAGCTCCGCAGACTGTTGTACACTATGGGGGATAGGCGCATCCTCTTGTTAATCCACATCCAGACACTCGCCTCCATGAGCACCTAGAAGATCTTAGTTTCGTATATCCACGTGGTGTCCTTCATAGCCCAAAGCGATGCATATTTTGTTGCCTCTGGCAAGTCCTGTTCAATATGAGGGAATTGATTGTCCTCAGGCAGTTCCCCTATCACCAATAAAATAGACAAGAGAAACCACGTGTAGTGGAAGGTCTTGCCCTACTCCTGAGCTTCCTTGTAGTTGGTTAGGAATTTTTCGTAGAAGAATTCGGCCCAGTTGAATTGGACCCCCTCTATGCATTATTCTACCAGCGCAACGACTGGTGCTGGTACCTCATCTTTGCAACATTTTCTCATCAACTTCCTGGCCAGCAGTTGGGTGGCTACACGCACCCCTTTATCTTTAATGTTAATGATTGTGTAGCCTCTCTTCTTCTTTTCCAATTTGTACTTCTTCTTCTTAGCCTTTGCTATCTCCGCTTTTGCCAGCTATCTCCGCGGGGTCCTTTCCCTTACAGGGAAGCCAAGAAATCATGTGGATAAGCTTCGTTGTGATGGGAATAGGCTCCTCCAGCCATAGGTATCCATCGTGCACCAGGAAAAGTAGTTGTCTGATAACGAAGATTGTGATAGGTGCATGGTGAAAGTGTGGAATCCATAGTAGGTGGAGTAGGCCGGCCTTCTCCACACCGCGCAGCCATTTCTGTGGCTCTGGCATTGTAACTGACCCCTCCTTGCTTTATTTCATAAGGTTCTTAGTCTCTAAATGTGGGAACTTCTCACTATCTACGAGGTCCCAGTCTTCAAATTTCATTGCAGGCACACTACCTAGGGCCAAGCCCTCAAACATAATTCCATCTAGGAGGAGTGGGGTTTGGAGTGCGCTCTTAGTGGCATCCAAATCCTTGGGTACCTTCACTTTCCCTTTCCATGAAGGAACATACTCGGGTAACCTTGTGGTAGCGCACATCAGCTAGATGTCCTTTACCATTTCTTCATCCGCCTCTATCTCATCTATGAGAGCCTATAGGTCCTCCTCCTCATCATCTATCTCAATGGTGACAACCTTGCCCTTTTCTTCCATGGAAAGTTTACCAAACCTCAGATTTCGCGGGGACATGCGGACTGGTCCCACTACCTGTTTATCCTTCTTGGGCCTCGGCGTTCGAGGTGATTTTTGAATTTCCGGCGCATCCCCCACCTGCACCGTAGTTCTCTACGCGGCTTCCTTGGTGGTACTCTCTACAAAACCCACACCTCTCCTGGTAATTGTCCTCTTCGTAATAGCTCAAATCTCAAACGAACAAGTGTTGTCTCATGGCTAGCCTTAGGAGTTTTATAGTGTCTTTTGAATTTGAATTTGACCCACCCCCCCCCCACTTCTGAGTCATGAATGCATTCTTGGCGATAGATCGTCTCAAATCTAGCTCTTAATTAGTGTCTTAATTGCCCGCTGCCCGCTCCCTTTTGCCTTAAATTAGACATCTCGTCATGAATATTGATGCCAACAGTTACTTCCTAGTTTACCCGCCCCGCAGCGCAATCCCCCGTGTGTGGGCGTGAACCTTGTGCCATGCTGATTCTGCACGCACCTCCCTCATTACACAGTTCCCAAACAGGCTCTTTTAGAGACCCGTGCTCTCTTTCAACTCTCTGGAGCGCTAAGACTGTGCTCCCTACGGCTAGTTAGGTGGTCGCACCACCTGTGTGAGACTTCAACTCGCCTTCCAGCATAGCCTGTGGACACTCCTCACTTTCCCTCACAATAGTTGGCACTGTGTGTTCTACCTTATGTGGTGCACTCCCCTTGTTACTGCGTTTGGTAAGGTGCGGTCTCAGCCATGGTAGCAGAGTCATAAATTCTCAGTGACAATTTTCTAATGCAGTGGTATGACCATCCGTATCTTTCCTTGTCATCCTTGGTTTATCGACGGGACATGCTTGCGTGACCTCTTTTTCCAGTCTTTTGATCTCACCCTCCATCAACATGCTTCTTTTCCTCAATCGTACCCAATCTTCTTTGAGTTCATGAAGTCTAAGGTTCCCTCGTTGAATGGCTTCCTGAATCCTTATATGGTTTTCCTTGCGTAGCTGTGTGATTCCTTCATCCTGGTCTTCATGTACTATCCCAATTGTGGGAGCTATTATGTGTGGATTCCTTTCTTCTGAAATTATGGTTTCGACTCTGTTCTGCATCTTTGGAATCATCTTCGGACTCAAGTTTTTGCACATGGTCCTATAGGCCCATCGAACCATTGGCATGTGCAGGTCCCAATCAGTTCATCTCACCCAGTGAACCTTGTTCAGGACTCCGCACACCCTATTGAATGCCTCCAATTGGAAAATTTGTAGTGCGCATCGCCTTTCCTGCTGCTGCGATTTGCTCCGACTTTCTATTCCGGGGTTGGGGTGCGCTTGTGCAGACTGTACAACATATGTTTGTACCCATCGGAAAAGGTGGGTGCACAAGTTGTTCCACCCTTGCTGACCGACTTTCATTCGAAGTTGGGGTTTTCCAAATTGTAGGTGCATCATCCTTCTGCATCCGTGCCAGTCCTTAAAATTTCCTTGATGCGTACCCCACCATCGTGCGGGTGTTGCATGCAGTGCCCACTTCAGCGCATCGAACCGCTACTGTTCTGGTACTACACTTTCAAATTTTCTCAGAAATTCATCCACCGCTGACAATCCATCATATGTCAGCAGCTCCCTTGCCTTTGTTGTTACACAACACAATGACCTGATCATCATGTTGCAGTTTAGTGTTGTTACTTCATGTATCCGATTCTGCCATCGCTCTATCTCTTCGTCTGAATCTGAAGTGCAGGAGCTTTCGCACTCCCACTAAATCCTTCCATCTGCAGTTGGATTCACACAATCTTCTCCTTGCATAATTATCTTGTTAATACAGTCGAGATCATCATCACTATCGTCATCGCGCACCGGTTCAGTGTATCGCACTCCTTCGGCTGGATCTAGTGGTACTGCTACGCATAACAAATTTTTCTCAAAGATCATTTTGCGCTTCTTTAGATTTATGACCCCGTTCATATCGGTAGCCCCGTCTATTCCTAGTAGCGTGGGATAGGGATTGTTGTCATCAACAATCTCTATCACTTCAAAATTCGCCTGTGCACTCGCACCCTCAATATCTACTGTCACCCCTTGTAATCTTCCCATGGACAAAATCTTCTATTGGTTCACCATTCGTAACTGGACAGGGGACCATTCTAATGCGGGTTTGCCCATGTGTTCCCATGTTTGCTTTGGTAGTACATTCGCATCTGAACCCAAATCCAGGATTACCTGATCCATTTCATACTCGCCTATTTGCGCAGTGAACCTCATCTCCCTTCCTGTGTGCAATGCATGCTTTCCAAGTTTTTGTACCATGCACGGTTCTCTTGACCTCGTGCACCTAGTGATAAGTTCTTGTAGCCCTTTTACTGCCCTATTGTCGTGCAACAGTTTCATGCATGTCTCCAGAAAGGTAGTGAGCATTGAAGGATCCATCCCTGGTTCTAGTTGATCCTTACTACCTGAAGTGGAGGCCTCCGTGAAGCTCTTCTTGGCTTCCATGAATGTCTCCTTTGCACTTTCTAGGTTAAACTTGGGTTCCTTTGTAGGAGCCTTGCAAACCCACGTGTTGTCTTTTGGCTACTTCCCTTTATCATCTCCAGTGGCCATACCACTCCTCAGCATCATGTTTACATTTGGGTCTTCTTCATGCATCTTCGCTATCAGCGAAAGGAAATATTCTGCCTCATGATCAAATTGACTACAGTACCAAGATGATATCCTAGTTGGGTTCGTACTATCGTGGGAAAAATTCCCTGGCCCTTCACAATTGTAACAAATTATCTGTGTGCGACCCCTTCCTGGTCCCATTCCACCTTGACCCCGACCACGCCCCTGAAACCCAGTGCACGCCATCCCTGCATTTGGGTTGAGGGATCACGTTTCAGTGTACACCCTGTAGGCAAGAGTTTGATCCATCATTAGTTCATAGCTTCGGCATGTGCGTTCGTCATGGCCTACCGACCTACAGGAATTACAAAATAATTTGCTGGAACGTCTGTGTATACTTCTGCAACAGATGACAATTATCCGTGGTATGTTTTCCTCCTATCTGGCAAATCACACACCATAATGCAGATGCCGTGCTCGGCCTTGCCTGTGCCTCTATTCTTAATGGCATTGGCCCTCCCCCTACCAAGTAGTTCGCGAACACTAGACAATGGTCCTTGTCATGCCCTTTGCCTTTGCATTTTATGCGCCATACTTCCTCGCGCACCTCCAGCTGAGTTGTCCTGTTGGTTGTCCTGTTTCAAAATTTGCATCTCTAGACACAGATTCTACAGTTGTGCATGGATTTGATGGACTCCCAACCCAGGGTCTTGTACAGGGGTCTTATGCAACCTCATTTCCATCTCCAATGGTTCGGCCTCAGTGGAAAGTTTTTGTTGTGACAACGCCATCCTTAAGTGTGGCGTAAGTGAGGCCACAAACCATGCGCAATGTTGTGCATCTGTTAATGTCATATTGGCTTCGTGGATTGTGCTCTTCAACCTTTGGTCCAGATCCCAGTGGGTTTCGCTCGGGAGCATCGAGATCTCCTTAAACCCGATGATAGATTGTGTCTCTGATTTTGGCCTGCTAAATTCCCTGTTCAACATGGTTTGGATCTCTGCAATTCCTGCATTCGGGTGGTCATTATAATTCTTGATATACCACGTTAATGCACGATCCTGCAGCGCGCTCATCAATGTAGACTTTTTAATATTATCATCCACGACACTCTGTGCTTCCCATACTACTCTTACCATGAACTAGAATTGGTCTGAATCTTCATTTCCTACTCCTCTGAACACCGGCAGTTTGATCGCACTTGCCATACTGAATTGCAGTGGTGGCAGAGGTGGAGTGGGTGGAGATGGAGGTGAGGAGGGTGAAACGGGTGGCGGTGTGGGTGGAGGTGGTAAACGCAAAATTCTCTATCTTATTAAACTGACCGCGATTCTTGGAGAAACTTTCGCGATCTCCTACTCGCTTTCCCATGAGGGTGAAATTAAGGGACTATTTTCCAACTCCTCACTGCTTCCGCTTCGCGTAGTCCCAAACATTGATTTATTCGCGTAACCCGCTTTTCACACAATAGCATCTTAATCCAAGTGTTCAAAGGTTTAATATACTTACCTCGCGGTCTCATGAGAAAACTTCGCTCTATCTTGCTATAGCTGACGATTGTGTCTACCACAAACTCAGTAATAAATCCTCCTATTATTCGGTCAAGCCAGTGGTCCACAGTTCGCGCTATCTTATCTTTTGAGGCTTCTAGTTTTGTGCACTAGTTCCGGAGTCATGGTTTGTTGAGCCTACACCTTCCCTAGATGTTTGCTAGCTTTGCGATCCACTCATACAGCTCAGACGGGAAAGATGAAAAGAAAATTTTGTGGATTTCAGTGTACAAGTAGCGATCTAACCACTATTCCTTAGATACTCACGGATTTCTGTTTTCCTGCACCGTGAACTCATGAATCTTCTTGTCCAAATACTCTTCAATTTCTTTCTTTATAGGATTCTAGTGGCACAACATCAGACATATCTTATGCAGATCCTGGTCCTAGCAACAGAACCATTTGTTGGCTTGTATGGGCCTGACCCAGGTTCAGAGGTGATTTAGCCAAACAAATCCTGGTACTACTAGCCCTTTTGGCAATAGTCCGCAGAGCGTGAACTGAGGTCTCACCCAAAGTAGTATGGGAGGGTGCTAGAACTAGGTTTCCGCACCCTAGGGATGTCTTGATGATTTTTGGGAGGTTCATGATTCGACCCTTTGGACATGCTGCTCTGTGCAGCTATCTATCCCTTGCAACCGTGAAGATGCCTTTGCGCAGCTCTGTTTGCAGCGCGATGAGAGTATTACCCTGATTCCTTATACTTACTACAATATTATTATAGTACTTAACTTATCTGTGTGAGTCCAATATTATTTATTTATCATTCAACATTCATATAAGTGTGCGCAATCATCAAAATAGTATAAATGCATAAAAGTAAGAGGAAACCCAGATACACAGTGTTTAGAATTAGCCTTATCTTTATTAAGTCTTCCTTCAATTACAACCTCAACTCCGCCTTGCGCACTTAGCTACAGGGGTCCGCGCACTCAGCTGTGGACTCTACTAGGCCTATGTGCACTCAGCTGCAGAGCCTCTTCCTACTACTACAACCCAATACACTTCGAATTCGACTCTAAGCTTGAACAATTCCTATTCTTCTCTCTCTAATTCACTATCTTAAACTTAGAGCCTCACTCTATTTATACACTCCCATGGTCCACAGACCATGGGTAGGCTGACATGACTTTACATTACAGTACAGTATTTTAGGGTGAACAACCTTATGAATCATCCTATACTTCGCGCGCTGCACCCGAAATTCGCGGAGTCTTACAAAACCTCTGACCAAAACATGGGCTTTGAGCCCCAAAACCTGCTATGGGGGGATTCCATGCCCAACAACTTTAAATGTGGTCCTCTTTGCTACAAAGTGACCTCCACAAGGCCCATCATGACAGGTTAGAAGGATGTCAAAGAATTCCTCCTCCTTGACACACCTTCTCAGAATTTGATTCGGGCCTAGTTTGAATAGGTTGCCCCCAATCCAAGTGAAGGGGGTGCTCTTCCTCACAATCTTGCTTTTCTCTTTGGAGGACAAATTCGGTGGGAACTGTGCAGATACCAAATAGTTTTCTATGTCAGCAAACCATGGAGAGAGAACTGAAATGGCGAATAAGTGCTCATCCGGTAACTGATCATCAACCATTCCCTCCTCATCTATAGGCAAAGTTAATTTTGACAAAAAATCTCCAACAACATTTTCCTTGCTAGGCTTATCAACAATAGTTAAATCACATTGTTATAGTAAAATAACCATCTAATTATCCAGGCATTCACATCAGGTTTATTCATTAAATATTTGATTGTAGCATGGTTAGTATGTACAAATGTTCTATATCCTATAATATAATTCCTAAATGTGATCAATGAATGCACAATATCTAGGAGCTCCTTTTCTATCACCCTTGTAGTTTAGTTCGACTTTTGATAGATTCTTACTGATAAAGTAAATGGCATAAGGAAATTTTTCATCTATCTGGCATAGGGCTACTCCTATGGCTTTGTGTGAGGCATCGACATAAATATGAAAAGGAAGGGCCCAATTTGGGCCTCGGAGAGTTGGTGCAGTGGTTAACTTGTCCTTCAGGGTGTCTAGGGCCTCTTGATAGCTTTTTGACCATACAAACTCAGAGTCTTTGGCCAAAAACCCAAATAAAGGAGAAGCTAACTTGCTAAAGTCTTTTATAAACCTTTGTTAGTATCTAGCTAACCCTAGGAAACTTCTGACATCTCTCTGCTTTTGTGGAGGTGGGACCCTTTGGATGATAACTATTTTTTTTGGGTCCACCTGCAATCCTTGTTGAGATATTGAATGACCTAGCACAGTCCCTGCAATCATCAAGAATTCAAATTTTTTGGGACTGAGAGACAAGTTCATTTCAATGCATTTGTGCATCACCTTACCCAAGTTGGACAGAGCTTCCTGGAAATCACCTCCATAAGGTGTAAAATCATCCACATAAATTTCTATCGCATCATGGACTAACTCGGAAAAGATACTTAGGACTACTCTATGAAAAGTGGCAGGAGCATTTCATAGGCCAAAAGGAAGGACCCTATAGGCGAAAGTACCCCAAAGAAAAATGAAGGTGTTTTTATCCCGGTCTTCTGTGATGATCTAGATTTGATTGTACCTACTGAATCCATCTAGGAAAGAGAAAAACATTTTCCCTGCCAGGCCATCTAGCACTTGGTCAATGAAAGGTAGAGGGAAATGGTCCTTCTTTGTGGCTTTGTTTAACTCCCTGTAATCGACACAAATCCTCCACTTACCATTTTTCTTTGGAACCAACACCAAAGGAGAGACCCACTCACTATCTGAGATAGGGTAAATGAATCCTGCATCTAGCAGCTTTTGCAGTTCTTCTTTGACTATATCTTTAAGAGTTGGATTCATCCTCCTTTGGGGTTGCCGGACTGGCTTGCAACCTTCTTTGATATAAATGTGGTGAGTACACACTGAGGGGTGCACTCCCTTCATTTCTTTGTAACTCCAAGCAAAGGAATCTAGATGTTCCTTTAGCATGTTGCACAACTTTTCTTCTTGGAGAACAGAAAGATATGGATTGATTTTCAAAGCTCTCTCGGGGCCAAATTCTATGGTTTTGACACGGAGAGGGTTGGAATTGGCTAAGCATAGATCAAATTGATGGTTGTTCTGGGTTTCCTTTCCTACTTCTTCTAAGGAAAATGTACTAGAAGTTTGACTTTGGAGTATGTGTTCAATCAAATCATCTTCATCTTGCTGCCCCCCTCCCATGGTTGTTTCTAAAGTATATAGTTGGGAAGAATAAACTTCATATTCTTCCTCCTGTCAAGCGGAAAGAGTCGATAGTGCGGACACAACCAACCTCCCTAGAAGCTTAAGGCTTTCTAGTGACAAACAAGACAATTAAGAGCAATCCTTCTCTAAATATGCATTTATCATACAAGAAATCAAGTGTTTAGATCCTACCTGTAACCCAACGCTGTTGTAGTAGTCCAGCCTCGTCGATCTGGATGAGCTCCTCCTTCTCGTTGAAACCTGCATTCACTAACAATCAAATGATTAAATAGCACCTGAATATCTCATAAAACAAAACATATTTAACATACAGACCAAGGAGTATATGAAACAACTCATAAATAACAAATTGTTGAGAAGAATGGACTTATTTGTATTAATAGGAAACAAAAGAAACCATTACAACCTAAGCCTTGGTGTTGTGCAGGTCCCTCCCAGGGTCCAGCAAGAGTTTTCCTTTACTTTGATAAGCTCACCCACTTCCAAATGAAACAAGAAAGGATGGGAATCTCTCCTCACAAGCTTCTACAAGGAAGTCCTAATTCCAGCAGCATCTACCCTTAGGAATGTTCAGCTTTCAACCTCCCCTCCTTCTGGCCCAATGCCTGTATTTATAGTGCTCTAGAGGAAGTTATTCAGGTCCACCATCAATGGGATAAGCCCCTCTTTGGATGGGATAGCTCCCCTCTTGATGGGATAAGTTCCTCTTTGGTAGGGATACATGAACCATCTGGAGGCGCTTCATACACGTCAAACAAGCTTCTAGAATGCTCTAGAAATGACCACAAGTAACGTTTTGAAGTGAAACTTGCGCCTTTTGACCTTTATAGGAGTACGCACCCATTGCTTTATAGACAGAGCGTACAAGTACGCAGGTATTGTGAACTTGGGGTGCGTACATGCAGGTAAGGCTAAGAGAAACTGCGTACCCAGAGATATATAGATTTTTAATGACTTTCTCTCTTTTTTGGAGTTTGACATGGAGAGCAGAGGTATGAGGCTTGCCAAGGAGGATAGTATGACAGTTGATGGAGCCATACTAACTGCAAATAGCCATGGTGACATTTTTTAGTGTAACAGATTGCCCCCTAAAGTGCGAAGCCTGTAGTAGATTAGGGTTTTATATCATCTAGGAAGGGTGAAGTACTTTATCATTTCAAGGATTATCTTGTGGAGAGCCCAGTCAGAACCTGCAAGTATTCAAGACAAAATACATATATAAGATGATATCATCGCTGAGGTAGGCATTCCCATACTCAGATTGAAAACTTTAACTAATTTACTAACTACTGCTCTGATACAGGAATGATTTTGCAGTACATCATAATCATAGACTTTTGTAGACACAGTATGGACACAGCCATCTGTTTATGATTAGTCTACTGTATAATGAATACAAAACTCCTCGCAGCTTGGATGGTGGAAACTAGATCCAGGGTCTTCATTTCTACTTCCCGAATTGGTACGATTCTATCCATGCGAATAAATAAGTTGATGTCGAACATGGTAGAAACCACTCGATTACTAGTCAATGATGTAAACTGTTAACAAGCGTGAGAGAGACCACCAGTGATGTCAATGGTTCTCAAAGTACCCAGTACAATCCATGAGATGCGAATGAATGGGTTGATGTCAAACATGTCACGGAATCCTTCGATCAAAAGTCAATGATGTAAACTGTCGTCAAAGGCGAGAAACCTGCCATTGATGCATGCAGACTTCAAGGTACTGACGATTTCTAAGTCATCTTTCTAGATAATGTGCTGATGTCGATAGAAAGCGACCCGTTGCAGGCAAGCCCACAACACGAAATCATAGTTCAAGTTGAAGAAATGTTGCTGTAAGGACTGACTCAAGGATGGTCAAAATGGATGACAAGTATTTTGCATATGAATGGTTTATTTGCAGAGACCTCTTGAACACATAACGACACGACAGATGGCTTGGCGACGATTGACCCAAAGTTAATACCCAGAAACGGTTGAAGACTTCCAAAGTGGTTTAATCAACTTTAAGACAAAGGATTTCCCAACCCAGGTGAATGAAAAGTGTCGTGTTCAAGAGTGGTAATAAGGTTTTTCTGTGACAAAGGATAACAAATAGGCTCATTCTTCTCTCTTTTCCCCCACCATTTCTGGCAAGTACCTCTTTATTTTTTACAAGCTTGAGGAGGATAACATATGCTTGATTATAAGCTCATCCTTCGGATGAGTCCAACTTAGTTTTGATTCGAACCCTAAGAAGGAGTGGTCCGTTCCTGTTTGTAATCGAACAGGTCCTTTACTGTGAAATTTTAACGAGTCCAGTATAGGAGAAACTCGGCGTTTTTCAATTTTAGAGAGTCTGAAAAAACTAAAGAAGACTCCAAGTTGAACTTTTTCGTAAATTTGTGTCTCCCAAGCCCGAAAAAGTATAAAATAATACTTGAGAGAACCGCTTGATCTTGCGACCAAGGAGTACTTTCATGATTAGTGCCTTTGACCTGAAAAGTAAAAAGCGATCAAGGACACGTCGTTTTATTTCCAGTATCGAGTTTGAAATGACAAAAACCCGGCGATCTTTTCCTGTTTTTTACGGTCAGAAAAGGGCTATAAGGGGACCGTCTTTTAATTCCGTTTTAACGAGTGTAAAAGAAACACTCGGCAATCTTTTCATGTTTTAGGAGTCATAAAAGGGCTTAAAACATGACTCTGATGTTTTGGTTCGTGAAAAATGATAATTTACCCTAAAGTCCTTTTGTCCTGCACAAAAACAACACATTACTCATACCTGGTTAAGATAGGCAAAAATACATTGAAAAATATCCTTTCACGGTGAAAAATAAACAAACTTAGCATTCATTTATCCAAAAAACCTATAAAAAGACTTTTTACCATGTCATTTTTACCATTTTACTGTTGAGGGAGAGAAAAGGGCTTTTGACAAGAAACTTCCCGTGGACTTTGCGGAGAATCTGACCGTCGGAATCGAGCGCCGTCTCTTTCAGGTATTTCACAACATCCTCCTCTTTGTTTTCATCCGTTTAGAATTTCATTTTAAGCTCTAGTTTGATTTTTTGGGGGCTTTGGGGTTTCAAGATGCGCTTTTCGGGGTATGCAGGTGCCCCATGGGTGACCTGCGTACCTCGACATTTTCTCCATTGGGAAAATGGTCGGGGTACGCAGCCCACCTTCAGAACAACTGCGTACCCACGCTCTGTTTTCTGAACGCGGGGTGCGTACTCCACGTAAAGCAATTTTCAAAACCCCAAACTCAAAACCTAACCACTAATTCTTGATTTAATGAATTCTAATGAATGTTTTCTGGTGTGTAGATTGCCCACCATGCTTGATTGGCGCGAAAGAGAACACGAAGATGTCGATTTGGCTGCAATAGATCATCCACCTTCCATTGATGCTTTGAAGGCATGCGATCTCTACAAATACTGGGCCATACCTGGCATGAGGGCCCATGTGCGATTCTTAGAATGGCTGGTTGAAAGGTGGAACGTTCAGGATCAATGTTTTTACATCGGAGGGCACCAGCTCGAGATAGAGCCCTCAGACATATATTTTCTCACTGGTTTGCCTAACAGGGGCGAGCAACTGACTCTGTCCGGGACTAGGCCGGGTGGCCAATCCCTTGCTAGTCTCCGGCTAGAGTGGTGCAATAATCAGCACCAGGAGAAAGGGATAGAAATCAAATACATATCCCTGCCTGAACTCATGGTAATTGCCTTTACAGTTACCAGACTCTGCGGCGCAGCCGCTTTGCATATTGCCACTGGGTCCCAAATGCGGATGGCGATTGATTGCTACCGAGGCACCATTTTCAACTGGTGCGACGCTGTGTTGGCCAATATGAAGGGCCAACTGACTAGGGCAAAGAATAGGCAATTAAAGACCTTTGGGTATGGGCCTCTAGTTGTAAGCTTTGCCCTAGAGAGGGTTCCGATGTTGATCCCATAGCATCTCACTGTTGCAGTTGGGCCTCCTCGGGAGCCAAAGTTGATGCGATGGGTTGCGGTGATGTCCCTGCACCCTGATGAGGGAGCGGGAGTTGTCCGATTTCCTGCGGGTTATTTTCACTAGTTGGAGGACCAGGTCTTTGCGATCCAGGATTTTCCTTATGCCGGAGTGGATTTTCGCGGTGATCCGGACATGGTTCTTCCACAGGGAGAACAATGGGACAACAGAGGTACTTCATTTTTCACAAGTTTTTAAATTATCTATATTTTTTTTTTGTTTTTCATATCGTCTCAAAACTGACAGTGACAATTTTGAAAATGCAGATGTAGGTCCACAGCGTCCGACCAATCTCCGGCCATTCGAGAGAAGAGTACCAGTTGCACCAGCACCGGCCCCACAGGATGCGGCCGCAGAGACCTTAGCCGAGCTGGAACAGGACCTAGAGCGTCTTACGGCGGACATACCAGAGACGACTATAGACGATATTCCTATCCGACTTCAGCGCTATGTGGTCGCAGTCCCAGGACCTTTCAGGAGGTTTCTGTGTAGGGTAGCGCGGGCAGTGGTCTCGTATAGAGAGCACCACCAGTGATTGGCTAGTCACTTTTTGTAGACACATGTGACATTTTGGTTTTTTGTACTTATCATTTTTGCCGATCATAAGGTGTTTTTCAACCTATGATCGAAGACGATGTATATTTTGACACACTCCTATCTATATATATCATTATTACCGGCTTATCTTGTTAAACATGTATGATGAAATGTTTTTAAATTTACATGTATGATTATCGCAAATGTCTGTCTAACATTCGAGAAGCAATTGCATCTGCTAATGTATTTAATGACCTTGGAATATGCTGATATTCAATGTAATCAAATTCACGTTCCAAGAGGCGCACTCTAAAAAATAACCTTAATAACACTGGATTTCTAATGGCATATACTCTATTAAGCTGTAATACAACGAGTTCAGAATCTAACCTCACTATCAAACTCCGAATCCCAAACGAAATAGATTCAGATAATAACTCAATCACTGCACTGTATTCTGCAATGTTGTTTGTTGTTTGACCGAGGCTCACCCCATGCATAGAAACTAACTCGTCAGAGGGCGAATAGATAACCCAAGCTGCGGAAGAGATATTCCATGTACTACGACAAGCACCATCAGCGAATCCAATGTACGTTTGGAGAGGAGTCGACATCTGCAATATCAAGAGTAAAACCAAGATAAGCCAGAATAACGACGAAAACACACTTTCTAAGCTAAGCACACTGTCTAAACTAGCAAACACCACCAGCTAGAAAGAAAAATTAACCTAACTAACCTAACTAAAATCTCCACACCCATCATTTAAGCATAATACCTCTTTAGGTAAAGTCCATTTCTGGGCTTACCCAAAGAGTCCCCATCAAAATCTACCAGCTCATAGGCCCCTTTTGCTAGCTTTCGCTTGACAATGTAGGGCCCATGCCACATAGGAATGAATTTGCCAGCACCTAATTTATCGTTAGCTTGATCATATAATAGCACTAGGTCTCCTTCCGAAAAATTACGAGGGGTCACGTTGCGATCATATTGAGCTTTCATTCTTTTTGCATGAGTCTCGATTGCCAAAGCAGCTTCACGTCGAGTCTCATCTAATTGAGCTAAGTATAACAAACGCTTCTCTTCGGAAGTAGCTGGAAGTAATTCGACAGCCATTTGAAGTGATGGGATTTCGCATTCAATAGGCAGCACAACTTCCAAACCATAAACTAGTTGGAAAGGAGTGAACCCTGTTGATGTTTTTACTAAGGTTCGGTACGCTCAAAGTGCTGAAAATAACATGTTGTGCCAATTCGACCGATGAATACCAATGATTCGTCGGATCATGATAACTAGAACTTTGTTGATGGCTTCAACCAGACCGTTTGCTTGGGGATAATAAGGAGTAGAACTATCATGATGTAAACCAAGCTGGCCTGTAAGTTCTGTCATCATAATGTTTCGAAAATGGCGCCCATGGTCAGTGATTATCGCTTGCGGGACACCAAACCTAGCAATAATGTGATTGAATACGAAAATTGCTGCTGTCTTGCCATCTGCCTCGAATGTAGGCATCGCCTCGGCCCACTTAGTAAAATAATTAACAACAAGGATGATATACGCATGCCCCCCGGCCGAGTGAGGGTTACATGTAATAAAGTCGATACCCCATTTGGAAAAAGGACCAACGGAAATTATAGGGTGGAGAGGAGCAGGTGGTGCGCGCATCTTGCGATCAAACACTTGACAGTTGTGGCATTTTCGGACCGCAATGATACAATCTTTAAACATGGACGACCAGAAGTAGCCAACACGCAACACCTTCTGAGCTGTGGCATACCCAGACATATGACTGCCACACGCTCCGGAATGACAGTCATTCATAACCCTTTCTGCCTCTTCGTGAGTTAAGCAACGACGAAAAACCAAGTCCGCCCCACGACGATAAAGAGTATCTCCAATAATTTTGTACTGTTGGGACTGAAATCGAATTTTCCGACGTTCCGACTTGGAAGCTTCGGGCTGAAAGGATTGGGTTTGGAGATAGATGATTATATCCCCATACCACGGATCTAAAGTGCTGATGAGAAACAAAGATTCGTCCGCAATGGGTTCCTCTGCCACAGTTTCCGTGTCAGCATGCGGGAAGTCACACATCAACTCTGCAAAAACTAAAGACTTCTTAGACTTAGATTTTTCAAACTCTAAGTCGAACTCTTGCAGGATAACGATCCATTTAGAGTACTTGCCCCCTAGCAATTGTTTAGTCAAAATGTAGAGCATAGGGTTGCAATCCGAAATGACTGTAGTTTTACGGAGAACAATGTAATGACGAAAACGTTGGACAGCCTGAACGGCTGCCAGGGCCAATTTCTCCACATGCGAATATTTTAGCTCAGTGGGATTCAACGTCCTACTAAGATAATATATCAAATGTTCCGTTCCGACTTCATCTTCCTGAACTAACACCATTCCAATAGTGGAATGAGAGGCGGCGAGGTACAAAAAGTAATCTTGGTTGCAGTTGGGAGGATGCAACAATGGTGCATGGGTCAACGCGTGTTTAAGTGCATCGAAAGATTGCTGAGCTATCTCATCCCAAGAGAATTGAGCGTTCTGTTTCAACAACCGCGTAAAACCTTTTGTGACCTCGGCGTAGTTAGGAATGAATCGGCGTAAAAAGTTTGCTTTCCCCTGCAAACTTTGGAGTTGGCGAAGACTCGAAGGAGGAGGCAATTTGATGATAGCTTCTACCTTCGAGGGATCAACGCGAATGCCGGCTTTTGAAACTACAAATCCCAGCAATCGTCCCACTTCTATACAGAAGACACATTTGTGTGGATTCAAACGTATACGATAATGCCTACACCTCATGAAGATTGCTCGTAAATGGACAAGGTGATCAGCTTGATGTAAAGAATGAGCAGGCAAATCATCGAGATACGGTTGCACAATGTGTTTGATGTCATGAAACGCATAAGACATTGCCCTTTGAAAAGTGGCTCCGGCATTCTTAAGTCCAAAAGGTAGTTTGCAATAAGCAAATGTCCCCCATGGACAAATGAAAGCCGTTTTTGGTTGATCGGCAGGTAGAATATTGATTTGATTGTAACCGGAAAAACCGTCCATAAAGGAAAATATTTCACTGCCGGCACAATCATCAATTATTTGATTGATATAGGGCGTGGGATAGTTGTCTTTTGGACAAGCACGATTAATATCCCTATAGTCGATGCATATTCTTATTGTTCCTTGTTTCTTGTTAACCGGAACAATATTCGATACCCAATCCGTTAACGAGATCGGATAAATGAAACCTGCTTTCAACAGCTTCTCAACTTCTGCTTTAATCGCAGCCGCTTTCCGAGGGTGTATCTGACGCAGACGTTGCCGAACGGGTTTAGCGTCCGGGTAAGTCTTGATCTCATGAACAACAATGGAGGGATCAATTCCCGGCATTTCCTCATAGGACCAGGCAAACACGTCACGGAATTCTTGAAATAGGGCCTTGTAGGTTTGAATTTCGTCATCTGTACACGAGGCGCCTATATGAATGTTCTCAACAATTCCAGATTTGACTGAAATGTCAATGGCAATAGTTTGAGAAATGTTTCCCAAATTCAACTCTGAATCAGGATGTTTCATGGGATTCTGAGCGTCCTTGACATATTCAGCTGTAAAGATTGATGAAAAATCATTTTCAAAGTCATCACCCTCAGGTAAAAATGAAGATCTATGATGGAGATCTTCCCATGGTAGATCGTCTACACTTAGGATTTCGCGAAGTTGCTCGTCAAATGACACGACTTCGGGAAACGCTATCTGTTCTGAGGTTGATGTGAAAAGTGATTCCTCACCGACCACATTCATTTGGTCGATGTGGGTTGAACGAGGGTCGGTAAAAGACTGCACGACTTCATAAGCAATTTCATATGGACTCAAAGGCATAGCATCACCGAATGAGTCTATCTCAGATTCATATGGGACAATCCAAGGATCATCGTAAATAATAGTATCTGACGTAATCATATGAATGAATGCGAATGAAGGGTCTGCGTTGATTGGAGGAAAAGGAAAAGTTCCCAGTAAACCGGAATCTTTAACTAATCCTACGCCAACATCCTTATAAGGGATAGTCGTTTTACCAACATGCTGGATACTCTCTGAAGAGGCTGGGTCGGATGAAAAGAAAGCCAGCTGGTCTATTGTCACGATCTTGCCATTATGTGGAAACTTTATAACTCTGAAGACTGATGAGACGACTGCTGTCATAGCGTAAGACCAACTTCGACCCAAGAGAAGGTTGTAGTCTAGAGGGGCATCAACCACCTCCACATCCAGACTAACGGTTTTTCCTTCAACCCCTATAGGCAAATCCTGTAAAATGCCAAACGGATGGAACCCACGGCCATCAAAGGCCTTAAGAATTGTCGGGGATTGGTTCAGTGAAGGAGAACCAAGCGATCTCCAACACTGAATCGACATAATACACGTGGAAGCTCCCTCATTAATTACAGTCCGATGAATAGGCCTGTTTTTGACTATCACTGGAATCTGGAAAGCCATTTGATGAGGGAGACGTGGTGTACTATTTTCTAGATCAAATATTATCAGGTTCGGGTCCTGAACATCAACAGCTCCTATAGCCGACAAAAGTAATTTTCGTTGTGCTGGGCATGATTGCAGCACTTCTAAAGCCGACATTGCTGAGGGTGAAACAGCTAAATCCTCAACAATGTTGTAATTCTGGGCCGCTCTCGCATGTGGATTGAAAGCAGACCTTCGAAGTACACCCTTGGCGGGCGGTTTGATTACTAAGTCAGGGTTAGGTTTCTCGATCTGTAGTGGATCGGAACTGGGAGCTGAGGTTGATGGATTGGATTGAGAAGATTCTGCTTCTTTCGATCCATCAACAGGACTTTTACTACCATAATCGTGTGATCGAGTCGCAATCCGTACATGAGACATCATCAATATGGGTTCTTCACTGGCACTCGAGGAAGAACCTATCATCTTACTCTCCTGCTTTGGAAATGGATCTTTCAAAACAGCAGGAGTTGGGGAACCCTTGACGATTTTCACAACCTCGGCCCGATGAGGGCAATCTCTGGTAAAATGATCCTCTTCACAAATAAGACAAGGATATCGAGGTTTGCGCTTTTCGTCATTGGTTTCCGACTTTTCTTTTTTCTCCTTTGGAGCCTTGTCTGCTTTATCCTTCTTCTTGCCTTTCCTTTTCCCACCGTTTTTTGATTTAGCCGTAGATGACTCTATAGCGTGAATATCAGCGGAAATTTCAGGAGAAGATTCTCCTGTCGGGGAGTCTGGTAAGGTTATAATGGGCGAAGAATTCTTTGAAGACTTCTTCTTGCTTTTAGTATTTACCATACCAATCATGCCATCAGCAGCATGAGACCCCGAAGGAGCAGCAGCAATTTGATTTGACTTTGGAAGATCTGGGATCTTTTCGTGTAACGTACCCGACTGAGTATAAACTAAGTCAAGGTACTGCGCTTGAGCAATTACTTGCTCTTCAGTAACTACTCTGGCCTTAGCTACGTCTTCAGTAATCTTCGATAATAATGATTTAACAAACCATTCAGCTAAGATTTGGTCCGGGATAAAAACTTTCACTAATCGCCTTCGACATCTCCATTCATGAATATGATCGGAAATATAAGTGGACGTCGACTGTTTTAATGAAGTTAATAACTCGGTGCCATTATCATACCTGACCGGCAACTGAAAATGTGTTAAGAACGAGGTAGCTAACTGACTAAAATTATAAAAAGAGGCTCGTGGTAACTCAATGTACCACTTGGCCGCGAGACCAATGAGTGTACACTGAAAAAGACGTAAACGGATCGAATCATCCGAGATAGAATTTGAAGCACACCAGAGGTGGTAAGTCATCACGTGATTTGATGGATCCTCTCCAGACTTACCTTCGAACTTGGGTATGTCATTGGGCAACTTATTTGGCATTGGTGGCCAGAACGGAAGATAATTTATTGGATCGTTCGTTAGGTGCGTCAAGTCTGGTAAATCCAAAGTTGCGATAAACGGCAATTGCCGATTAGGATCCCTAAAACTCTGGGTCACAAGACCAGTCCCAGGAGGAGGATATCCAGGATAACTTGGAACAGGAATCGCATTAGGGATATTGTATCCTCCCGGAAAACCAGGATTAACCGGACCGTACTGGGGTTGCTGTGGTTGCTGATAAGTGTACCCAGGATACGGTTGATACTGGTAAACCGATTGTTGGACGGCAAGCCCGTATTGGTACTGTCCCTGGTACGGTTGATAAACAAATTGTGGTTGACTAGTGACAACCGTACTTAAACCAGGCTGCCCCACAGGCATCTGAACCGTAGTTTGAATCGTGGATCCAGACAATGGTAAAGATGTCTGCGGAGTAGTGGCAGAGACAGTAGAAACCGGAGCTGTCGATACTCCATAAGTAAGTGTGGTGGAAGAAACAGATGTTGCGGTAGTTGCAACAATCGTTTGAGATGGAGTACTAGGTGCAATTGGCGACTGAGTAACTACCGAAGGTACAGAAGTTTGAACATTAGACTGGACTGGTTGCTGGGGTGGACCAGAAACCACAGGTTGTCCAGTTTGAGATGACAACTGTATGCTTGGCTGCAACACTTGTTGAACTTGCGATGGATCCCACACTATGTTCATTCCGGGGTATTGACCCATGACAGGTTGAGGATATTGAGATCCATAACCGGATTGAGGGTAGGATTGATAACTGAAAGGCACAGCTCCCGTACCTTGAACATATGATTGACCTTGAGGTGGTTGATAACCTTGACTCGAGTATTGACCTTGAGGTTGATACCCTTGAGGTAAATACTGATACTGGGGTTGACCTTGACCTTGAGGTTGATACCCTTGAGGTAAATATTGATACTGAGGTTGACCCTGGGGTACATATTGAGGCTAGGGTTGGCCTTGAGGAATATACTGTACCATAGGTACATATTGTCCTTGAGGCTGCCCCCTAGACGCAAGTTGTGTACCTTGAGGTTGCCCCGCAGGCGGTAATTGAGGCTGCCCCCCAGGCGGTAATTGGCCACCTTGAGGTTGAGAACCGGGAACTGAACCTGGCATCATATAAATGTCTCCTACACCCAACGGTCTATTACCATTGTTTCCAGCTAATAACCCATGTTCAATGGGTTGAGGAGATGCTCCCGCAAAAGTACCAGAAAGTGACTGATACCCAGAGGGAACAGAAGGACCACCATATAAAAAAGATTCAGGAGATTGAGTGAACACGGACGACTGACCAGACATATTTACAGGAGTATAAATACCTCCAGGTGGAAAAGGAGTACGAGGTGGAGAAAAACTTATCCCTGAGTTGTCTAAATAATTGGTTAACGAAAGGTACCAAGTAGTACTTCTAGGAGGACTGTAAAAGATGGATTCATGCTCCCTTAGATCAATAGTAGGTTGGTCTTCAAGGGTAGAAACGCCAAATTCTTCCTCTGGAGCAAGTTCTTCAATAGTTATCAAACCAGTAGGAAGATTTTCGGTGGTAACTCTTTCTACCCTAGGTGAATCAGATGCACTAGAAGTTGGAGTAACAGGTTCAGATACTTCAAGTTCTTCGCCTATATCACTAGTAGATGAAAAACTACCAGCAAGCTCGGAAACTGCAACTGCTTCGGGATTATAACCTGTTTCTAGACCTTGGTAATCTAGATGGACTACCAACGACGATTCTCCTTCTTCAGGTGAACCTACTTTACTGCCACTAGGAGGAGTTACAAGGACTTTCAAACCTTTGTAATGACTCGAGACGTCTTCAGGAGGTTTGCCCCGCAATCTACGGGACTTCCTCAACAAATCGTCCACGGTAACAATCTCAGGAGACTTGCCCCGAAGTCTACAGGACTGTCTCGGTAATTCCGCCACAGTTAAAACTTTTAACTACTGCACACGCAAACAAAGTAAAATCTCAAAGCAAACCACCTAAAGTCTCTAAAGAACCAAACAAATTTGAATCATACGCCTAAAGAATCTAGGGCGTCAAACCATACACAAACAATAGCCTTCCGGATCGAAAACACTAGTTGGTGATGAAGCCCAACATTGCCGAATTCAGTACAGAAGTGGAGGGTGGAACAGTTACCCCGGCAACCTGCTTAATGAATAGACTGGCACAAGTTCCTCCACTTTAACCGTCTCGAGTGAAGTGAACCCCCCGGAAAATCCAAGTGAGTCTAGCCGACGTCTGCTCCAGGTACAGTGGGATCTTCCCTCCACCGTCACCTCGGGTAGAATCCTAAAGATAATGGTCACTAATGTTACCAACATCAACAAATACACCTGGGGGAACAGTCTACACTCCGACAGCACGCAAGGGTAGAGTATCAAGCTCAATCCCCTTGCCGACTCCTTGACAATAATCCAAGGTTTACCGACAAGTGACCCCTGGCTCCTCGACAATGGTTAATCCGAGGTTTACCGTTTGTAATACGTGCGTGTCTGGCGTCGTTCCCAACGAGGGAGGATTGATCCCCTCACTGGTTCGGACACGAGCTCGTGCTTCTCCTTTAAGAGGAGCTTTCCCAGAGTATAAATGCAACAGTTGGATTTATCCTACCACAAGATAAGCTACTTGTTTGGTTTTGCTGTCTTGGAGAGTTAATTACTCTCCTACTCCAAGACACTAGCCTGATCTATATTGGTGTTTCAGAGCCCTAGTAAATAAAAATTTACTACGTTGATTTTACTTTAAGCGTTAATTTTTATGGCTTTTCTTTAAGACAAAAGGCAGCGGAGATGAAACTGATGGTGTGTAGACTCGACTCAAATCCACTAAAAAGATGCACTTAGGATGAATTATACTAATTTTTCTTTTTCAATGAATTCCCTAGATAAGAGAGTTGGAGAATGCAAAATTTATAAAAGACAATTTTCTTGGCAAAGACAATCAAAGAAACAATCTCTTTATCTTTTCCAAAACATACAACACATGACCACTAATTATTCTACGAAAATTCCTTTTCCTTTCAAAGACTCAAATGCTACCAAAGCAAACTTTCCTTCAAAAGATATTTTTGTATTTTTCCTAATTAATAAAGCCTGTAAAACTTACTTTAACAAAAATCAAAGTTAAAAAAGCTATGGCAATCAAAGCAACTCAATTTCACTCAAAAGCAAATCTAGAGAGATGCACCTAAAAACTAAATCAAACGAGGCAAAAGCCTACTAAAGATGATTCCTGGATGTTTTACTCAGTCAAAATGCAACTAAGGACTAGTTAATGCAGAACCAAAAACCAGTCAAAAACAAAAACCAAAATCTTTTGTTCTTTTTCTCAAGAATAAAATTCAAAGTTCAATCAACAAACTTTTTCGAGATTTGCAAAGAGAAGACACAAAGGTAGGTCTCTCACAAGGATGAATTCTATAACAGGTCCGACTCCTAAGAGGGTTGAACAAAACCAGGGAGATTCAAAGTTTGACAACCTCTAACGCCAAAGTCACTACAGGACCAGTTTAAAAAACAAACCCTAAGGCAAAATCTCTATGAATTTCACTAAAACTCTTGACACTGACGAAACAAGCTTAGGTGAAGATTTATGGTAGAAAAACAGTGGATCTGGGCAGAAAAAACAAATTAAAAACAAAATATAAAAGGCAAAAAGAAGAAAATTGAAATTTTCTTAATTTTGACAGGGTACGCAGGCGACCTGTTTGCACAGGTGCGGGTACGCTCTGTGCACAAAGCTACAGTGCGTACAGGTACGCACTGTGCTCAACTCAGAGGTTGCGTACCTCTAGCAAAACAAAGAAAAACTAAAATCTAATTTAACCCTAAGCTAGCCCACCCAAAAACACAGTCAGACAGCTAAAAACCATAAAACAAACGACTTTTCTCAGACCAAAGTTTCATACAAAGGAAAAATCATTCACATCAATGGAGTTCCCCAGCGGAGTCGCCATTTTGTCAAGCGGAAAGAGTCGATAGTGCGGACACAACCAACCTCCCTAGAAGCTTAAGGCTTTCTAGTGACAAACAAGACAATTAAGAGCAATCCTTCTCTAAATATGCATTTATCATACAAGAAATCAAGTGTTTAAATCCTACCTGTAACCCAACGCTGTTGTAGTAGTCCAGCCTCGTCGATCCGGATGAGCTCCTCCTTCTCGTCGAAACCTGCATTCACTAACAATCAAATGATTAAATAGCACCTGAATATCTCATATAACAAAACATATTTAACATACAGACCAAGGAGTATATGAAACAACTCATAAATAACAAATTGTTGAGAAGAATGGACTTATTTGTATTAATAGGAAACAAAAGAAACCATTACAACCTGAGCCTTGGTGTTGTGCAGGTCCCTCCCAGGGTCTAGCAAGAGTTTTCCTTTACTTTGATAAGCTCACCCACTTCCAAATGAAACAAGAAAGGATGAGAATCTCTCCTCACAAGCTTCTACAAGGAAGTCCTAATTCCAGCAGCATCTACCCTTAGGAATGTTCAGCTTTCAACCTCCCCTCCTTCTGGCCCAATGCCTGTATTTATAGTGCTCTAGAGGAAGTTATTCAGGTCCACCATCAATGGGATAAGCCCCTCTTTGGATGGGATAGCTCCCCTCTTGATGGGATAAGTTGCTCTTTGGTAGGGATACATGAACCATCTGAAGGCGCTTCATACACGTCAAACAAGCTTCTAGAATGCTCTAGAAATGACCACAAGTAACTTTTTGAAGTGAAACTTGCGCCTTTTGACCTTTACAGGAGTACGCACCCATTGCTTTACAGACAGAGTGTACAAGTACGCAGGTATTGTGAACTTGGGGTGCGTACACGCAGGTAAGGCTAAGAGAAACTGCGTACCCAGAGATATATAGATTTTTAATGACTTTCTCTCTTTTTTGGAGTTTGACATGGAGAGCAGAGGTATGAGGCTTGCCAAGGAGGATAGTATGACAGTTGATGGAGCCATACTAACTGCAAATAGCCATGGTGACATTTTTTAGTGTAACACCTCCTCTTCCGGCCATAAAGGTAAGTCATGTTCTAGAGATGGCTGAGCAGGAGGGTATAGGACTAACTGATTGGACATATTCCCATTCTTGATGGTCATATTTATAGCTCTACAGCTAATATAAGCATTGACAATGGCTAACCAGGGCATACCAAGGATGAGAGAGTAACTAGTAAGCTTAGCCTTCAGCTGGAGAACTAGGAAATCTACAGGGTATTCCCAGGAGTCAATGGAGACCATCACATCCTCCACAATCCCCTCAGGGGTCACTATGGAGCAATCTGCAAGTTGCAGAACTGTTGTGGTCTTTCTCAATGAACCTTGGAGGTTGAGCTTGAGCATGGTGTCCTTGGTCATCACATTAATGGCAGCCCCAAGATCGATCAAAGTGTGTGGGACAATGGAGCCATTGATGTCCACATCTACTACAGGGCTTCCAGGGTCCAAATACTTTGGACAGATTACCTACCCCAACATTAAGTCAGATAGTGGTCTAATGGAATTAATGGTAGGGGAATCTCTTCTTCGCCTCCCTGAATGCTTGAAGCACTTCTCCTTAATCAACTTATTGTAAATAGGTACATCTTTAATAGCTTGGAGAAGTGGAATTTTGACACATAGGTTTTTCAGCTCTCCCAGAAGTTTAGTCTCTTCGGAGGTAGGCTGGAGAGGTTGGGTTAATCTCTTAGGAAAGGGTGGTGGATTTACTTTAAGCATGCTTTCCTCTCTCTATTCCTCAACCTCACTAGGTGGAGGTAGAGGTTGGTTTTCTGGAAGCACTCTCCTAGATCTCAGTTTGATTTCCTAAATTTCCACAGTATAAGCAAGATAGGATGTCTCTCCACTATATATTTGTTTTTCCTGTCTGTTGGTCGGGTTTGGATTTGGTAGGGTAGGCATCTAGGGTTGTTTAGGTGGAGCAGAGTGTAAAATATATGGTTGAGCAGATGGTGAAGGCAATAAATCTGGAACATTGTTGTATGGTGGCCTCCACCCCTGGGGCAGTGCATTCCACTGAGGTTGTGGCGGAGCATATGGTTGAAATGACTGGTTAGCTAGCTGGGAATGATACTGAGGTGCAAAGGACCAAGGAGGAGGTGTAGACTAGGAAGGATGAGCACAGGGTCCCCAAGAAGGTATGGATGTGGTCTAGTTGGGGTTGTAATATGCATGGGACGATCCTTGCATGCCTTGCTGGTATGGCCTAGGTCCATGAGGTCTCCTTTGGTTTATGTAGTAGAGCTACTCAGTGACCCCTTCAACTCCTTGATATACAAATTTTAGTCTAGGTAGAGAATGACACTTGTCTATGGAGTGGTTTTCTTCACAGACTAAGTAGATTTCAATAGAATTCAATGGACATTCATTCCTAGGGTGCCTCTAGGTGCATCTAGGACAAAAAATGGCTAAGGCTCTCTCTTCTTCCTCCTGCTTTCTCTTAATGTGCATAGTGTCCATCTATAGGGCAAGGGTTTGCAACATATCACTCTTGAAATTCTCCAACATATTTCCAATTTCACCCTTGATGGATGAATTGGAAGAGGATGGACTGACCATAGGTTGACTACCCCTATCCTTTTTCCTAGCTGCCCTAGAATGGTTTCTAAAGACAGTCTTGATATCCTCATAGGGTAATTGGTAGATATCCCCTCCTACTAACAAGTGTAGGGTATCCAGAAGATCTTCCCTTACTCCTATAAGCAAGACCAACTTTTTTGATTCAAGGTCAAGTGTGCACCTGGCTCTTTTGTAGCTAAGCTGGAATCTTTCTTCATAATCGTCTAGGGATTCATCATTGCCTAAGGTCATCCTAATAATTTCCTCTTTAGTGTCTTTATACCTATAGTAGTCTCGATATTTTTTGTTGAAGGATTGCTGCATCTTAGCCCAAGTTGTGATGCTATCTCTAGGTAAACCATTGAACCAGCGCAAATTTGCATCCTTGAGAGTGGACGGAAATAGTTTCAACTTTTGTTCATCATTTGTATAGTCATAGGTTTGGTATATGACATCAAACTCAAATAAGAAAGTATTTGGGTCTTCTGTGGTCAGACCATGGAAATGGGGAAGGGCAGAGGCGCTTATATTTTTCATCTTAGTATCCCCATTGGTTTCCCTGATGGGAAAGCAACCCTTAACTATTTCTCTATTTCCTCCATCATTTCTATTTTCAGCCATTGGTTCAATAGGAATGGGTTCTTCTTCTTCTTCTTCCCCTATAGTTTCTTCAAATATATCTGGTTTCTCACCTAAGGGTTCCTCCAGTTCACAACCATCGAAGAAGAGGGAAGGTTGGCTATTTGAAGCAGTGGGGGTATTTGGAAAAAATTTCCCTAAGTTATCCCTATTCCTACGAGGCATGAAAAAATGTTTTTGTTTTGTTTTGTGTTTTTTTTTCACACTTTGAAAGTAGTTGCGGAATTGAAATTGCAGACTGAATGAAAACTACTGGCTAAATGAAAAATTAACTACTTGATTGAAATCTTACTTGCAGAATGGAAATGAAAGAAAATAATGCAGCATGGAAAAGGAAGCAATCTAAATTAATTTTGCAGAAATGAAACTAATAGCAGAATATCAGAAAAAAAGAAATGGAAGAAAGAAAGCAGTAATCACATATTACTCAGACACCTCCCTAGCAACGATGCCAAAAAGTGATGAGCACCAGTATTGCAACAAGAATGCTGCAACTCATGGAAATACTAGCTTTACTTTATCAACCCGGGGTTTGTACAAACTTGGAGGTGACAGTGTTGTATACACAAGTGAAAGTGATGGTTCTACCTTGTTGTCGCTATTCAGCTAGCGAGAGACCCTAGGGTTTTCAAGCCAGACTTCTATGGATTCAGAAGAAGCTTGATTACTGATGAGAGAAAGAGAAATATACTCTAGGAGAAAGCTTGTCTACTGCGATAAGGAAAATGACTGAAATCCTATGCTAAAAACACACCATTTCCTAACTAACTACTAAGAGACTATGCTTTACAATAATGCCAAGCTAACATGTATGAAATTCTACTGTCTAAAGCATGGAAGTTCAAAACATCAAACATCACTCTGTGCATGTAAAGGACTAAAATAAATCTGTTTTGTTCTTTTTATGGAAAATCAAGTGTAAACCCTAATCTCTTTTGGTGATGTGGTAGGTGGCTTAGGGATGCTGGTGGATGGTTGGGAGGTTTGGGATACCCTCAAGTACCCTTGTGTGGCTTCCTAGAGCTTTTCCCTCAATTCGGCCTCAAAACAGGCCACTACAGGAAAACCTACAAGATGTCCAAAAAACCTACAAGATTCCTTGAATTTCTACAGGATACAACCGAGAGCAAAACAATGGGTGATAGAGGTGATGGAAGGCTTAGGGAATTTGGTTGATAGGTGGAATGGAGTGAGAAAATGCCTAGGGTCACTTAGAACTCAAAACCAAGGTTAGGAGATGGTTGGATTTTCTCAACGTGCTTGGAGGAGTTTCTATATAAAATGATGAAATTGGTAAAGGTCTTGGTGAAAGCAAGGAATGATTATGGATGGATGAAGTTGGAAGTTGGTTTCTTGCTATGGAATCTCTCTTTAATTTTGAAAAACCTTCTCTTCATCAAACATTGATATTTGCCAAAAAATCATGTAAACAAGAAGAATTCTAATAAGATAGAAAAACAAAGTTTAATGAGCTAGCTGTCTACTTCACGCATAAGGAAAATTGCAAAATAAAATAGAATCATTGATGAGATCTACTGTAAGATTGAATATGGAAGAGATGGTAATTAAATCCTACACTTGAAAACTGATCAAATGATGGTTCAAGTACAGTAAACTCTAAATTCTATGAGAAAATAGAAATATGTCCTTTTGGGGCTGCATAGGGGTCCTTTCCTCAAGTCATGATCCCTAAAGGAAGAGGTGAGGCCAAGACACCTACTGATAGCTTTGTGATGCTTTTTCCTTTCTAAACTGTTGCTGAATTAAAGCACAAATGGAAGCAAACTAATAAACAAACTAATCAAATCTACATTGCCTGTAATGAAATACTTCTAAGGACAATTTAATCATGAATCTATGAAACTAATCTAAGCATATAGATACAAGAAGAGGAGCCTTTGCTACTAGGGTTGGGCCCTAACCTAAGAGCTTCATCCCTCTAAGTTAACTCAGTACTGGATCATGAAAAAGCTCATTCTCATTATCAAAACAGAAAATTACATAGCAATGTCTTCCACAAGTCTGGAGCTAAAAAATAACTAGTGTTTTTACAACAAAAATTTGAATCCTAATGAGGCTCTAGGCCTCTTTATTTATACAACTGAATTCCCCAATGACTTCCTTAAATATAGGGAGGCTCGGCTCCCAAACTCGAGATGAACTAACTCTTTGACTATCACTTTCTCGGCTGCCTTTTGATCTTCATGACTTGGCTACTTGTACTTTGAGCTGATGTGATTAATGGAGGAATATTCGAATGAGGGAGGAGTAAATGAGGAGGATTTACCTCCTACAATATCTCTCCCTTGTCCCATTCGAGTTTCAAACCTTAATCTTGCCAAAATTCCTCAATTTTTTCTTTCAAACTTACATTCAATGCATATTAGTCCACTAGGCATAATATCTCACTTTAACTCATCTCATTAAACAAAATATAATCAAAACATGTAATAAATTGTGAGAAGAGTTGATTTGACTAAGCTAGGAAGTGACTTAAGGTCCATATAGTTACCCAATGTTGAGGCTCATCACTTCCTTTACAAATAACTCATTACATTACATAGTGAATGTTCACATTCCACTAATGACACTTGTAATTTCACTTACAACATATTTACAAATAATATACATTTTCCACATGTACCCACGTGAGACAAAATACACTAGAGACAACCTAACAAGTCAAAACAATATGACTCAAAAGTTTGGGGAAAGACCAACTCGACAACATCCACTTGGTGACTCTCGGTGACGTACTGATACCAAGCTTGGTATTATGCTATGGTGTCCCCATACTGCTTGATAGTGTCTATATGATAGCAGACTCTTACCTCCATAGCTTGTGGATATATGGTCTTGGAACCCTTGTCCAACTCATCCTGAAGCATGCGCACCATGGTCTTTACTACGACAGGACCACCAATGTACTTCTGCATGTTATCTGCACTCAACTCCAAATCATCGTTGGTGGCCTCTCACCTTAACTACTCCATGTACCTGTCAATCTCTAGTCAAACTTGGTTCTTCTTTGATTTGATCTTGGAATATTATATTTCTATGCTAATTTCCTCATCAGAATACAAAAATGTGCTTGAGATTTGTGCTCCAAAATAGAAAGTAAAAACATGAGTTTTATGTGCATTTTCTTAAGTTAGTTTCATGAAAATATTTAAACATGAAATCAAAACACTGAATGGAAGCATGAATCAATAAATAATACACCAGCCATTGTTAAAGGAGTTCACCCCTCCTGGGCTACATCTCCTTGGATTAGCTCTAAATGCATGGCCCCTACTCATTATGCTCAATGTCTAGAAAACAAGAGTACATAAATTGCTGAAATGGAATGGCTAGTTTCTCCTTCAAAGAAACAACTTATGCAAGAGTTCTCACTCCATACACATTTTAACCTACAGTCCAACATGTAAACCTTCAATAAACATAGGCATATTACACGAGGACCCCATACTCCAACTTCAAAGAGCATAAACAATACCACAATCCACTTGAAGAACATAAACAAGTCTCTTCTCCAAACCAAATATAGAGGAAAGAGGAAATGAAGCTACAACAATGATGTAAAAGTTGTTGCAGAAAGCACATGGAGGTTGGAATAACCTTTCAAGGTCATATCTATCTTCAAACTCCTCCATAAACTAAATCAACACTTTGGTTGACCATGAAACCCATAGGCTTCAATTTACAAAAAAACTATCTAGAATTGCTCCTTTGATCCCAAGACCTACTCCAATGAGTCCAGAACGTCCAAAAATGGCTATCTAGCCTCTTTTTGCACCCAATTTGGTCGAAAACTAGAGAAGTTATGACCTCTCCTAGTTAGGCCACTATTCACTTCAAAAATTACTGAAAAATCGACACCATTCCTACAATTTCGCCCCAAAAAGCACTAACTAGGCGAATTTTTTTTCACGTGGTGGGTGAAATTGTAGGACCATTAAAAATTCCTATAACCCCCGTGTGGTCATAAAAAAATCCAAGTCCACCCTGGTCACATGTGGCGGTTAGGAGGTGGTGGTCCTCTGGGTGGTCACATAAAATGTAATTGCTGGCTGATGATTATGATGGTTACATGCTTCTTGTTTGATGGTCAGTGTGGCAGTTGCGATTATCATAGCTATGGTAGCAAATGAATAGGTGATCACATGGCACAGTTTGGACTGACAGTCATGGTGGCGGTTACCGTGGCGGTGGCGTCACATAACCATTTGTGGTAGCGATAAAGTGGTCACATGGACTGGTTATGGTGTTCTGTTATCAGTGGTGGTTAAGTTTTGGGGCCGTGGTTAGCCCCTAACCATGGTTCGTGGACCGGGGTCGGGGGTTAACCACGGTCCCCATCCCCCAAACGATTACCACATAACCTTAAATTGACGTGGCTCCCGTTATGGTTAAGAACTAACAGTAGGCAGTATGGTAAGGCTTGGCATTGTGTGTTGAGAGGTGCTAGTTTCAATTCCTGTGGCCTCTGGTTTGGTCACTAAACCAATTTTTTGTGGCCTCCTGGGCTGTCATGTGGTGGCCTCCGATTGGGCCACGTGGCAGCGTATGGTTGGCCATCAACCCACCAATAGAACACTGCCATTGTACACCAGTCATGGAGTGACACTTGCCACCTTCTCATTTGTCAGAGAAAATCCACTACCTAGTCAACATGCCATGTCATCTGCCCAATCAACGCCACATCAGCAATATAGACTGTTGACTGGGCTGTCCCCTTTTTTTTTTAAATTCACTTGTTTGGAAAAATGATCAAAACACGATATCTTGAGCATATGATATCAGTTTTCTGAGAAACGAGTTGTGTCGAAATGAGGACGACAAGATCTATGTAGGCGTTCAGGTTCCACATCATTCTAAAAACTTTGAATTTTTGGAAAATTTTGAGCTCCTGATCATTCTCCTTAAGCTCCAGTGAGGGAATCGATTAACAAGATCCCGTGTGTTCTCACCATGAAATCTAAACTCTTAAACAACTATGCATATGAATCCTATATGCTACCGATGAATGGGGTGAGATTCTCATAGTTTTGGATCTATATCCAAATCTTTGCTTTGTCTAGCTCTACTCGCGGCTTCATCATCTTGGGCAAGTGAAGCAGTGCTCCTTTGTACCTCATTGTCCATTCTTGCACATGGGTGATAACAGCATGTATGTCTCTGAGAGTTTGGACAATATTTCTGCTCCGCTACTGGAAACCATACAGATGGACAACCACCTTATGAACAATGAGAAATTCGTCATAGAGTTTCTGCATGGTGGCCTTAAGAGTTGATACTTCAACAAGTATCACTTTCCTCACCTCTGCCATTGTGGATCCTACAGATCCTGAAGAGTTGATACTTCAACAAGTATCACTTTCCTCATCTCTGCTATTGCTGATCCCATGGATTGTTTTGCCTTCTTCCTGGCCGCTTGCAAGTTATTTGCCATCTATTCATTCTCTGCTAACAAGAACTTGAAATTTGATCTTGTGGCTCCTGCATAATCCATAGTGGCATCAACCATGGTGAGTAGGTACTTTTTGACATTTGAAACTATCACCCTTTCCTTCATAAATGCAGGTGATACGTGATCATCCGAGAAATTATTTCTTTGCACATGTACAATCTTCTATTTCACCTCATCAAATGATAGATTGTACACATCCATCATTGGATCATCATCAAGGATAATAGCCTCTCCTTGCTCACTCAGGACTGGTTTCGATATTGGAGGGAGTGTAGATTGAGCGGAGACTGCGAATGCTCTCGGCATGAGATCGGTACATTGGTCTTGTGGCTCTTATCCCAAATCCATGTCCATTGCTTCAACCATTTGATGAATCTATTGAGCAATCTCCCGATCTTGCATCTTCTCACCCTCTTCTTCATCTATTGGATGTTGTGACCCCTCAACCTGTATGGGTGCAGTTTGCTTTGTCATCGTGCCTTTCCCTTCTTATTGTTCCTATTTTTTCTTCTCTTCCCTCTCTCTCCTTCTTATCTCTTGTTCCTCTTTCAACTTCTTCTTCGTTTCTTACAACCTCCTTTCTTCTTCTTCCAATATTTTCTTTTATCTCTTCCTTTGCTCTACTATCTTTAGACAATACTCCCTCTTTTCCTCCGCTACCAAAGCTGTTTTCTCAATGATAGGATCTTCTTTGAACTTGTAGCTTTGCTTAGCCTCTAGGCTCTCAGCAAGCTTCCTCTTACCCTTGTCTTGCATCATTTTTCTACTTATTTCTAATGTTGTTGTTTCTTCCTATGGTGTTGTTTCTTGTAGAGAAAATTTCCATGTTGTGGCCATACTGACTAGTTTAATGATCTTGGAGTAGTTGTAACAATACCTCCAAGGGTCCTCCTCTTCCTAATGACATGTCCCATGGATCCATGGATAATACACCTTCGCACAGTGGTTCTTGCAAATACCGTGGCTCACTGTTGTCTTGGACAGCGCAATTCCCGAACTGAAGGCTGGTTTCCCTCAAGGATTGCGCAGTTCACTAAGGCAAGCCTAGAATCGGGTTGAAACCAAGTCAAGAGATTGGCTTGTGTGTTAGATGGTAAAGCAAGTAAGAAAACACAAGCCACAATGCAAAATATAAAGCTCAATCAAAGCACAAGTACTTGGGTCAGTGTAAGATAAGTTGATGTGAATTTTGGAGGGAGGCCCCAAAACAAAGCATAGGAAAAATTTTAGAGGGTGGTTGTAACCACTACAACATAGCTTGCAAAGGTTGAAACGGTTGAGTTTGGACTTGTTGACTGTAAGAAATTTGACAGATACCTTGATATGGTTGATATTGTTTCCATGTGGGATTTTGCATCATCCGAGGTTGTTCCTGTGCCATACCATACACACTCCGACCCATTTGAATTTGAGGAATGGCCTTCCCAAACTGTTGTGATTATAATTTAACTTGAAGGGGTTGGGTATACATGGCTTGGAATGCACCAGATACCGACATAATAGGTTGAGGTAAAGGTACAACCTGTAAAGGTTGGCTCACATTCATTTGAGTTTGAACATGTTGAGATATGGTTTGTTGAACATAAATCCAAGGGGTAGGTGGAATAGGTTGAGAGGCTAAAGATAAAGCCACAAATGAACATGGTTGAATAGGGATATTAGGTTTCCAAACATTAGCAACCATTCCTAAATATGGAGGACTCATTTGGGGATGAGCACTAACTTGAGGAGATGGAAATGAACCTACAACAGGTTACTCCCTGCTAAAATAGGAGGATAATACGGAATTAACTACCCCCTAAGAGGAGGGTTCCCAATAGGATATGGATTGGGTTGTTGTAGATAACCATGTACACTAACATAAGGGCTAGTTTGTTGTTGAACCGTAGGTGTAAATAGAGGAAGAGGAGAAGATTGTGTAGCACTCATTAAAGAAGTGTTAGATGAAATTCTAGATGTAGATGTCATGGGACAGGTCCATGGAATGAATGTTGCACCAAAGAAGGTACCAGAAAAGTATTGGTAACTAAGAGGGATGGACGAGCCACCACAAAAATGTGCCTCTGGTGTCGTTACAAACATGGATGAAGTTGCAAATTGGTTTGTCTCATCCATGGTAGTAGATATAGGTTGGGAAACAATAACAAACTCAGTCATGGTTATCTATCCCAAAGAAGAATTCCAAGGGAAACTCAAAGGTGAGTTGAGAGAAAAAGAATCAGGCAAAAGAGGATGAGATAGAGTATGAGGAGAAGTAAAATGATGGGTCTGATAAAAGTGAGCCCCTGCTCAAATAGGAGAGGAGGGTTGAGGCTCTTCCTATGGAATATCTTCAATAATCACAAGACCAAGTAGAAGGGGTTCATCATTGGGTCCAAGTTATACAATTTAAGGTTGTGTTTGAGATGGAGGAAGAGAATGAAAAGGTCTTGAAGTAATAGGTGTAAATGGTTGAGGTACTTTAGGTTGTATAACCATAGGTTGAGTTGTCTCTGATTCAGTAAAATCAAGTTCAATAACCTTAGGCAATGAGATTTCAGGTGCTTCAGTTTTGACTATGTCAGATTCTTTAGCCAATGGAGAGGTAATCTCGGGCTTTGTACTCAAAGGAAAAGATGATTCTAGTGGATCTATCTCAGATGGAGGACTAGAAGTAATAGATTATGAAGTACTAGATTCGGTAATTTGCGCTTTCTTATGCTTCTAACGACGGACCATTAGGGGATTTTTGAGGTCTACAATGGTCCTCCTAAGAAAAATGTACAACCGAAATAAAATTTATAAGGGCTAATAGGATTCAAGATGATGATGTCAACCATGGGGGATGATTCACCATTTTTGGAGTAAAAATGTAAAAAGTTAAAAAAATAATAAAATAATAAAACTACTTTTTCAACTTGTATTTTCAACTTATCTCCCTAAGGTTTTAATCAAATTTCGAGTGGGAGTACTCGTTGGATGAAAAATTTGATTCCTCATCCAAGAAGTACCCATGTTGCATACTTTCAATGGAGCCTGCAACATGAAAAATGAGAAAAACGTGAAAAAATGTGATTGCAATCACATTTTTCATGTAATAAGGTTCATCGAAAGTATGAAACATGGGTACTCCTTGGATGAGGAATCAAATTATGCATCCAAAGCGTGTTGTTGCTCGAAAATTGAGTAAACCCATAGGGAGATAAGTTGAAAATAAGAGTTGAAAAATTAGTTTTTTCTTTTTTTCCTCTAAAATTTGATGATTTAATATAATCTTATTTTATTATTTCCACTATTATTTTATAATTTCCTTAGGCAGTCCATTTTAGACCTCTGAATTTCCCTAATGCAGGAGTTGCCTCTGGTGGAAGAGGAGGCTTATTTTTCATTCTATGTGAAAACTGGGTACATGGTTTTTTTCTTCCATGTTGGATTAATAAATTTTAACAATTAACACAAAAAATAAATCAAAGAGGGTAAACTAGTCATAAAGGTTTACCAAGCAACTGTGAACTACAATATACAACCTTAAAGAGCCAAAGGTTTACGTACGGGCAGAAAATCTCCCCGAATGTTGTCTTCAATGTATCATAGTGTACAAGGCGACCGACTCAGTTACCTATGGCGAGGATAGCAACCTATGGTGGACTTCCAAAATATACTCAACGGTATGTGGAAGTGTAGTCCATGTTATTGTTGTCTAATGCGTAACCGTATGATGAGAGCGTTCCCATAATTTTCATGCATGTAGCGCCATCTAATATATCTGGAGGTACGTGGAGAAAAATTTGATACACTTATGTATGTGGAACGAGATATCACCCGTGGAATGCAATAGAAAGAAATGACAGCTCCTATGTTTATAGACACTGAAACATGTCTCTAGCCTACACCTCTAGATGGTTGTGTTAAAGTTACAAATGCTCCTTAGGTTGATTCAATAACTTTTAAAGTTTATCTTGAGTTAAGTTTCGGTTTTGAAGGCTCACTGTGAATTTCACTTGAATATCCTAAAATGCAATCTAACATGATAAAATGAAACTTTTCTTTTCAATGAAAATCTAGATATGGGAGGGAAGAGAACAAAGAATATTCAACATACAAGATGCAACAAATAAGATTGTTAAGAAATTACCCTAATGCAACTATTTATAATTACAATTTCACACAAAACCCTAGATGCAATGTATGTTGCATAATATTTTTATTTTCAATTCCACTTAATTTTCAGATGAAAACTAAGATATTCGCCTAATCACTGATAAAAACACTTTTCAAAACAATGATTGAAACACCAATTCCTTCAAGCAACCCAATGATCAAGAAATTAGTTTTTGAATTACCTAATGCGAAAAACAAATCAAAATACAAACAAATTCTTATCAAAGGCACTCAAAACCAAAAGAAAACAAGATGAAGGATTCTGAGAGAGCTAAATACACTCAGGGACACAAAGAGGACCAACTAGAACTAAGTTAATCAGAGAGAAAAGCACAAAAATGATTTTTTTTGCATGAAACAAGGGTCAGTGTAGGTGAAAAGAGGCTATGAGTGCTCTACAATGGAGGTACAAAGAAGGCTAGGGTTCTCTGCAACTCTCTGTCAGCAGACCAGGGGGTGCGCTAATTAAGGAAAATGGAGTTTCTGACACAAAAAATCAATTGCAACTCAATGAAAGGTCTTCCTAAGGTCAATTTAGACTGAGTGAGGCACTGGAGGTTTGTTCAAGAGGTGTAACAAGGGATAAAGTCAAGGAAACCATTAAGGGAATGAATCGATCCCCAGTATGGTCACCAATTTGTTATATAGAATCTACAATTGCGGATAGAAGTATCTTCCCTAGACCTAGTGGCCTGGTCTAGAACAACAGAAATCAAAGGCTATAAAGTTCTCCTTAGAGAAATTGGAGAATGGAAATATGCTTACTTGTGATCCATTGCAAGCTCTTCTCTCCTCTTAGCTTGTAAGCTCCAACTGTAAGAACCTACACAAACAATCAACACAAGACAAAGATCTACGACATCTTTGTAGCATTATCCAATCACTATATTTAATGGATCAACATAACATTGGAATATATGAATGTAAACATAACATAACACATATAGGAAAATGACATACTATTTGTATTGATATGAAAGGCAGAGAGTTTACAACAAAATATGGAAGTTTATCTTGTAGACCTAATGCATGGGAATTATAACTCTCCTATGATCAAAGCAACATCATAAAGGTTTGATTAGTCTCCAAATGACAACCTCTAGCTTGTGGATGGAAGTAAATATATAAGAGAGGATGGTAGTTTAGGAATTCTTATCCATTTACCAATCTAGGCTCTAGATCCACTCTTGATGGGAGGATGATCTCAAGGGATAAGAGGTGAAATATCAAAGGTAGGATCAGATAGGATTTGAAGTTCTTATCCAAGGTAAATGGTTGTAACAACTCCTAGAAGCTTATGGAAGAGGAAGCTTCGAGTTTCTTTTATTTTTCCCAAATTTCTAGAATCAGTGCACCCCCAACAAGGAACAACCTTCTCTAATCATAGCAGGTACATAACTAAGCAACTTGTTTCTGAACGCAGGTCCCTAAAGGGCTAGGGCGCGCTAGGCCTTAAAAGAAATAGAATGGAGCAGTCAAGGTTAGAAACTCAGGCATTTTGGAGAGTCATGCTTAGGGATTTGTGTAAGGATGATGACAAGGTGTTCATGGATGTTGATTGGTCCAGTTTGTAGGCCTATTGACCAGATGTGACCAATTTGTAATACAAAATCTACGACTGTGGATAGAAGTATCTTCCCTAAACCTAGTGGCATGGTCTAGAACAACAAAAAGCAAAGAATATAAATTCTCCTTAGAGAAATTGTAGAATGGAAATATGCTTACTTGTGATTTGTTGCAAGCTTTTCTCTCTTATCTTGTAAGCTCCAACTGTAGCTTTGATTACTATAAATAGATACTGCACAAACAATAAACACACGCCAAATATATATGACATCTATGTAGCATTATCTAATCACTCTATTCAATTGATCAACATAACATTGAGATATATGAATGCAAATATAACATAACACATATAGGAAAATAGTATACTCTTTGTATTAATATGAAAGGGAGAGAGTTTACAACCAAAAGTGGAAGTTGATCTTGTAGATATCTCCCCAAGTTGACTTGTCCTTCCTTGCCACAATGTACACCTCAAGGTCACCCTAATGCATGGGAATGATAAATCTCCTATGATCAAATCAACAACATAAGGGTATGATTAGTCTCTAAAACCAAACCTCTAGCTTCTGGATGGCAGTAAATATAGGAGAGGATAGTAGTTTGGAATTATTATCCATTTACTAATCTAGGCTTGAGACCCACTCTTGATGGGAGGATGAGATCAAGGGATAAGAGGTGAAATATCTGTTTGGTCAATTTAGTGTGTCCTAAATTGCTATTTAAAATGTCAATCCGAGAGTCGTAAACTGCTGAAGTGAAGTGCACTGTATATGCAAGATAACCGATTTCTTATTTCTTTGTCATTTTTGAGTTTTTGGTTTGTTTTTGGGTTTATCTTCTGTTGATTCCCTAATGTGAGATGGCAGAATTGAAAGTCAAGTATGGATGGCAATGGTGACTTCTACAATGATTTTCCAAACTTTAAAGTTCTCAAAAAGGTTTCAAAACTTGCTGTGATGAAATCAATTCCTAAGAGAAAATAAAAATGTACCAAAACAGTGAGCTAGTGACAATGAAGCCCAGTATCCTTGCTGCTGTATAAAAAGAGGAAAAAAAACTGAACTCAAAGCAATTCAAAGACTGTAAGCAAAGTAAACTAAATCATACTACTTCAACTCATATTCTGACCCCTCACCATTCGACTCGCTCTGGCTATAGGAGGTAATCATAAACAAATTGAGTAATCTGATATCTAAATTGCATAAAATGAAACTAAGATTAAACTATGCATTCATACTTCAATCCCTGAAAATGACATGAGTAATCTAATCACTAACTTGCAGAAAAGTAAACTAAATCATACTACATCAACTCATATTCTGATTCCTCACTATTTGAGTCGCTCTGGCTATAGGAGGTAATCATAAACAAAATGGAGTAATATGATATCTAAATTGCATGAAAGTAAATGAGAAAAACAGAACTGAAAGAAATGACAATGCTGGAATTAAAACTTAGAAAATAAATCAGCAGAAGGACAAGATGATTTCATGTCATTAGTCATTAAAAACTATGTAAATTTCCCGGGCTGTCTACAAGAACCTGAAAGAAAAACACTGATTAGTTAACAATCATGAGAAAGCATAAAAGAAAATATGGACAACAGTTAACATGAATATCAGAACAGTGTAATATATACAAGCAAACGATTATGGAAGCAGTAACATAATGAAAGAAAGCAAGAAACTATACAGTAGTTACAGAGCCTTGGTGTACAGGGGCCCTCTGCAACCTCGGCCAATGAACAATCAGTCACAAACTGAACTTTAAGAACACTGTCTTCTCATATATTAGAATGCAGTCAAAACATGAAGATAGAGCACGGCACAGTGGGCTCGTAAAACAGTCAAGATTACATATAAAAAGCTAACTATCAAGCGTATGATAACGCGTTATTTATAACTGAGGATGCTACAACTAATTCCTAAATTCTGCGCTGCCAAACAGACACGTGAATAACCACGTCCTGAGATCTAGCAGTATGGTAGTCGTGACAATTAAATCTAAGGAGTGGTGGCTGTTCGATTTGGTTCACGGAGCGGTCCATAGGTGTTAGCACACCTCCGGAGATTAAGGAATTTTCCACACAGGTCTTCACGTGGTGAAAAACAGAGTCGTGCCACTGCAAAACTCTTAGGTTGACCACTGCTTTGACTGCCCTTGACCATGGCTGTTTGTGAGTGATTCGGCTGAACCAAGGGGACACGCTCCATGTACACATCATTTGCAGCTTGCCCATGTGGCCGGATTCTCCAGTAGACACCTGTAACATAGACTTCAACAAAATGGTTGCGGAAACTTGAGCTGGCTGCGGAAAGTGACAAGTTTCCGCAGCTGATTGAACAAAAATCTAGATCAAACAGCAGTCACAAGACATAGTTAGGAAACCATTTTATAAGCTCTTTTTAAACTAATATGCAATGATTTGACAGCTTGGTGGGTCAAGTAACTGGAAAAGAAGGCTAAAAAGGTGTATAGGGAAGATGCAAGTTTGGGACTCAACATACCCCCACTGTGAAGGTGTTGCATGTCCTCATGCAACCAAAATTTTAGTCATTCCCCTTTAATCCATATGTCTTGAAGCCTCTGCTAGTACATCCAGTCCTCTTCTCTTCTTTCTTGGTGCTACCACCATCCTGGGTTTCCTTATTAAACATCTGAATTTGAGATTGATCAATTCCCTGCTCAACTTTCTGCACTTTTTCTTTAGTTTCTTGTTCTTCTTTTGCCATAGTCCCAAATGAAGCATAGTATTATCATGAATAATTTTGTCCACTTTGCTCTGCTCCTTAAGTGCTTCATTTTCTTGCTTAATATGCATGTTTAGAACCTCTAATTCAAACACTTCTTGCTTTAAGGATTGGACTTGTGCATCTTGTGTCATGTGGGGCAAAGTGGTTGATGTACTCAGGCCTGCAGCTGTCTTTTCTAAAGATTCGAGGTAATCATACACCTCTTGTTGACTTGGATCTATTTCGGGTGTTTTTCTTGGACTAACTTCAAAGTCTTGTTGAGGAGGAGGATTGCTTTCTAGCTCTAGCCGAGAAGGGCTTTCATCAACATGTGGAGGACTAGTTTCAATACTTGGCTGAGGACGAGGTGGACTACGGCCAGCTGGAGGTTTCTCGGGTGTTTCCCCACCCAAGTCGATGAAGTGGGGTCCTTTTACTTGTGTTTTCCTCTCCCTTCCTTTAAGCCTGGTGCTTCTTCTTAAATACTGTGGGCTAGTACTCCCTTCTTCTATGCTCTGTTTTCCTTTTTCCTTCTTCTTTGCTGTAGCAGCTTGTTTTTGAAGATGCACTAGTCTCTCAGACAATGTTTGATAGTCTTCCTCTATAGATGGCTCTGGTGATTGGTAGACTTCTTCTATGTTCCTTTTTCCTTTCAGTTTCCTCTGTTTTCTGTCCTTAGTTCCTTTCTCCTTTTCTTTTTGACCAACTTCTTGAGTTTTGGTAATAGGAGAGTCTTGGATTATGGCACTCTTTTCTTTTCTCCTACTCTTTCTTGGTGTCTTAGGTGTACTGCTTTCAGGTGCCTCAGATGGCTCTTGAAAGTAATTTCTTACTAAGAACCGTTCCCAGGTATCTTTGTTTTTCTTCAGTTGGTCTTCAATGAGAATCCTTACAAGTCCATGATGATATAAGTGAGGTTCTATATTTCCTATGTTCTTTTGGACTGTGGTACTCATCTTTTTCAAACTCAACAGTAAGAAATAAGGCAGATTAAGAGTTTGACTCTCTAAGAAGTTCATCAATAACCTAGCATGATACATGTACATTGCTCCAAAGCGTCCTTCGCAAGTGATAAACTTTTGGATGATTAACAGTAAGCTGGCCCATTCTTCTTTCAATGCATGAACAAGAATTCCTTTTGTAAATACAGTAACATCCATACCTGGGTTACGTAACATGATTCTCCATGCCTGCTCGTCCACACTTTTGTTTTTAAACCAACGCTCACCTTCCTGGGGCAAGTTTGTGGCAGCTGCTACTGAGGCTTCAGTGACCGTGAGCTTTAAGTCTCCAATTTCCACCATTTGGCCATTGAAAGACCGTGCAAAGGCTTTCGTTACCTCCTTGTTATGGCCCTTAAATTTTTGAATGAAGCGTAGCCATTTTTATTTCTTCAACAAATCTTTTACTTGGGGGTAACCTTCTAAATATTTAGGTCCTTCCGGTTCTGCCCTTAGTAATCGTCCCATCCCTTCCTCTATTTTGAAATTCAACTAAAAATTCAATTGCGTGTGAGGGTTTAGCAGAGGTAAGGTGGCTCGGTTGAAGGGTTTATGGCAAAAATACAGTGGCTGCAATTGGAGGATAACAGGTAACGAGAGTGTTCCAGAACTGCAAGCGGAAACAGAGGATGAGCAGCCGAGGTGAGTTCACAAAATGAAGTGCAGATGTATGTGAAGAAGATGGTCTTAACAGAATGGTAAGGAAATGGAGTGAAGTCGGGATTTTGAATTGAACAGCTGCGTGCGAAATGTTACACGTTTAATGAATGGCTGTGAAAAATGTGGTGGAGAGGAGCCGTAATGGAATAGGTCACATCTCATGATTACAAGTGGAGTATGAAAGTGCAGTCGACTATGAGTTAAATCCGAAAATCAATCATGAGACCATTAAGGAGTAAATGCATGGTTTATGGAATAATGTCGTGGGATGGTAATGGGTAATGGAGCTATCGTGATAATCATTGCACATAGTAGAGCTTTTATGGTTTGACAACTATGCAAAATTGTGCCTTTAATTGCTATTTGAAAGAAATTTTTGCTCATACCTTTGGAATCCTTGTCATTTGTTGTCCATTAGCCTTTAATCAACTGCTCTTTATTGATGTCTGGAGATGCTCCATGTCTTCATAGCATATGCTCAGTCACACCTGCATTTTTATGATTATTGCACTAACATTTTGACTGTAAATTTGAAAAACAGAGTGGTGGCTGCGGAAACTGCTTCTGGCTGCGGAAACTGCTTCCAGCTGCGGAAACTGACACAACACCCACTTGGCTGAACAAATATAGTTAGATAATAACTAACTGAGTGGAAATGGTCCTGAAAGAGACATTTATTGATGAAATGGAATGAAATGAATGAGATGGAGTGAGATGAAGTGGAGTGAAGTGAAATGAAAATGAAATGGAGATGGAGTGGGATGGCAAATGAAGTGGAGTGAAAATGAGAAAGAAGGAGAGAAATTTTTTTTTTTTGGAAAATATAGAGTGTCAGGTGTCCCTAATTTTCACTCTACATTTTCTATATAAGACTGCCAATCAGTGATTGGTTTTCAGGCTTATACAATTTTTTTTTTTTAAAGAACAAAGGCTAGGCTAGTGGGGAAGAAAGATTCTTCTTCACCAGCCTTATTGCAGAATTCTCTTGGAACATTTTGACAAATTCTTCTTTTGAGAGTGGCTTATGATAAATTTTTAATCTGTGGCCATTCACAATAAGAGGAGTTTGAAATTCATCAATGGTCTTGATTCTTACCGCTCCATTGCTAAAGACTTTGTCAATCTCATATGGCCCAAGCCAATGGGTCTGAAATTTACCTTTGAAGTCTTTAAACTTGGAATCAAACAGTAGTGCCCAATCTCCCTCTTGAAACTTTTTCTCTTTGATGTATCTGTCATGCCACTTAGCTCTTTGATATTGAACTAGATCAGTTCTTAGGATTGCTTCTTGTTTGATCTCATCTAGCTCATTCAGCTACTCCATTCTGTGCTTTTGAGCTTCTGATAGATCCATCCCCAACTGAACTGCCATCTTGAAAGTTTTGACTTGAAACTCAATGGGGAGCAGGACTTCTTTCCCATAAACGAGTTCATAGGGAGAATGTCCTGTTGTATTCCTCCATGTAGTTCTGTAGGCCCACAAGGCTTCAGGAAGCCTTTCTGCCCAATCTCTTCTGTGTAGATGAACAGTTTTGGTGATGATGCTTTCAATAACTTTGTTTGTAGACTCCACTTGACCATTTGCTTGCGGATGGTAAGGAGTAGATTTTCTATGCTTTATTTTGTATTCTTCCATCAGCTTTTCCATCATGTTGGATGTAAATTGGCTTCCCTGATCTGTCACAATTTCTCTTGGGACACCAAAATGAGTAAAAATATCCTCATAAAGAAAATTAACGACTAAATTTTCAGTAGCAGAAAGTAATGCTTTGGCTTCTACCCATTTAGTGACATAATCAGTGCATACCAATATATACTTCTTCTATTTAGATGGTGGATTAATGGGTCCAATGAAATCTAAAGCCCATTTTTCAAAGGGTTCGATGAGTACCTATTGTTGTAATGGCATTTCATTTGAAAGAGTCAGTTGCCCTACTCTTTGGCAGCTGTCACACCTTCTGACATATTGTTTTGTATCTTTGAAGAGGGAAGGCCAATAATATCCTAAAGAAAGGATTTTATAGGTCGTCCTTTTGTCAGCAAAGTGTCCACCACATGGTTCATCATGACATGCCTTGAGGATGTCAGGCATTTCATCTTCCCGAACACATCTTCTGATCACACAATCTAGCCCTGTTTTAAACAATTCGTTAGAAATCCATGAACAATTTGAACTCTCCTGAATAATTCTTCTTTTTCACTAGGAAATAAATGTGGAGGTAGCTTCCCTGTAACCAAATAGTTAACAATATCTGCATACCAAGGAGTCTTAGTAGTTACTGCAAATAAATATTCATCTGGAAACTTATCCTCTACAGGAGAATCTTCGTTAGTATTTTGGATCCTAGACAAGAAATCAGCTACTGTATTTTGTTTCCCTGGTCTATCCAACACAGTAATATTGAATTCTTGTAAAAGTAAGAGCCATCTTGTAACTCTGCCATTAGTAACAGGTTTGTTCATTAGATATCTAATTGTAGAATGATCAGTATGGACAAAAGTTTCATAGCCTGTTATATAATGTCTAAACTTATTGATTGCATGAACAACAGCTAAGAACTCTTTTTCAGTCACAGTATAGTTCAACTCAGTGGGAGTCAAATTTTTACTGGTATAGTAAATGGCATAAGGAACTGAATCCTTTTGACCCAACACAGCTCCTAGAGCTGTATCTGAAGCATCTGTAGAAATATGGAAAGGAAGTTTCCAATTTGGTCCTCTCAAAATGGGTGCTTCATATATTCTTGTTTTCAAAGTTTCAAATGCTGATTGACAATCAGGATCCCATTTGAATTCACAGTCTTTTGTAAGTAATTTGAAGAGGGGAGATGCTATTTTGGTAAAGTTTTCTATAAATCTTCTATAGTACCCAGTAAATCCCAGAAAACTTCTAACATCTTTTTGACAATTTGGAATAGGCAACTTGGAGATGACTTCAACTTTTGATCTATCAACTTTAATCCCATCCCCTGAAATATGATGTCCCAAAACAATACCTTCAGTAAACATCATAAAGCATTTTTCATGACTCAATGAAAGGTTTGTTTCTTTACATCTTATAAGGACTTTTTCTAAATTCTCTAATGCCTCTTCAAATGAATCACCATAAACCGTAAAATCATCCATATAAACCTCTACACAATCATGGATTAGATCAGAAAAGATTCCTAGTACTGCCCTTTGAAATGTTGCGGGTGCATTACATAATCCAAAAAGAAGCACTCGGTAGGCAAAAGTTCCCCATGGACAGGTAAATGTGGTCTTATCTTGATCTTCAGGTGCTACCTGAATCTAATTATAGCCACTAAAACCATCCAAAAATGAAAAGTACTTTTTGCCTGCTAGAGTATCTAATACCTGATCGATAAAGGGTAAAGGAAAGTGATCCTTCAAAGTTGCTTTGTTCAATTCCCTGTAATCAATGCATACCTTCTATTTACCATTCTTTTTAGGTACTATAACCAAAGGAGAAACCCATCGGCTATCTGAAATTGGATAAATGAAGTTTACATTGAGTAGTTTTTGGAGCTCTTCTTTCACTATCTCCCTAAGGTTTGAATTCATCCTTCTCTGAGGTTGTCTGATTGGTCTACTATTTTCCTCAATGTAGATGTGATGAATGCAAGTCTTAGGGTCAATACCTTTCATATCAGTATACTCCCATGCAAATGCAGTAGAATGTTTTTTCAAGATTTTGGTTAGCTCTCCCTGTTGTGATTTTTCCAAGTTTTTGTTGATATTCAATGTTTTACCTGGAAAGATCTCAATGGCGGAACTACCAAACTCTTCCATAGAGTAAAGAGACATTTGTCTAGATGATAGATACTCAATGTCAGAATCTAACTGAAATTGTGTGTGGTCATATTCTGAAGATGTTTCGAAGTTTTCTAATGTGTTCAGAATTTGACTATCTTCACTGATTTCAGAAATGGTAAAGACAGGTTGTATAGTGTCCTCATCATCAACCCATTCATTATCTCCTACTTCTGTAATTGCTTTTGCTGGAGGATACAAATTGAATTTCTTTGTCGAATTACCATCAGAAATATACATATCCCCAGATCTACAACTGATAAAAGCATCAGCTGTGGTTAGCCAAGGTCTTCCTAAGATGAGTGGGTGCCCCCCTAGATTACTCTTGGGAGTTAAAATCATGAAATATACTGGATATTCCCAAGAATCTAAGGAGACCGAAATGTCTTCTAATACACCATCTGGTTTGATAATTGATCGATCTGCAAGTTGCAGTAAAGTAGGTGTAAAAAGAAGATTAGGAAGTTTTAGCTGTTCCATAGTCTGTCTACTCATAATGTTGATAGCAGCCCCTAAATCAATCAAAGTATTTGGAATTTCTATCCCATTGATATGTGTTTTGAAAATTGGACTACCGGGATCTACATACTTCTGCATGGTAATTTTTCCCATCATGATATCTGCAATTTTTCCTACCAGGTGGATTCTTCTTGTATCTCTTGGTTTCCTTCCTGGTATTTTGAGACTCAACTCCTTTATTGTTTTTGCTAGAATAGGAATCTCTCTAATGGCTTGTAACAAGGGAATCTTGATACAGACATTCTTTAATTCATCTAGAAAATCATAATCAGGCAACAAGATTTGTTTTTCCACCCCTTTGTCAATTTGTAATCTTTTAGGAAAAGGAGGTGTAGATGAAGATGCAGGTTGCTCAACTATAGGAGTTGTGGGGGTTGACTCTTTTTTTCTTTTGTTTTTGAGTGCGTGGGTTTTGAAGAGGTGCTTCAGAACCTTTATTGGCTTCAAGAGAATCTTCCTCAGAAATGCTTTGCTTTTGAACATCTATAGAAGGCTTGTCTAAAACTCTACCAGATCTGAGTTGTACATCATTGAGAGGAACAATCATATAGGTAGGAAATTGTTGTCCTTCTACCATGTAAGCATTTTGAGGGTTTTTATTATTGGGATTTGGAAATGGCTGGGAAGGTAGTTGATTTGTCTTCTGTTGGAATGGAAGCAAGAGTTGGGAATTTGGATTTTGTTGAGAAGGTTGTTGTTGTTGTGGAAATGGTAATGAAAGTTGTGGATTTTGATTTGGAAGTTGTGGAGCTTGTTGGTTTTGAAAAGATGGAGGATATTGATAAAATTGAGCAAATCTCCCATAAGGATTTTGCATACCTTGTACCCATGATTGAAATGGATTTTGAGGTTGGGACCAAGGTTGTTGCCAAGGATTCCAATTTGGTGGGGGTTGAAAGTTCATAGGGTTGTTAAACCCTTGATTTTGTTGCCCCTGCCAAGGTCTCCTTGAAACAAAACAGAGAGACTCAATTGAATTTGGATCTTCTTGAAAGACAGCTTTGAGCCCAGGAATTGAAGGACAATCCTTGGTCTCATGGTTTTCTGAACAAATCACACATGTTTCTACAACTTTTGCATCCAAGGGACATTCCCTTAGAGCATGTTTCTTTCTACATTTCGGACAAAATATGGCCAAAGCTTCAGCTTCAGCTTTCTGCTTGTTTTGTATCTCCTTTTCCCATCATGTTCAAAATATCTATCCATTCATCTCTAATGGCTTTTAATAGAAGGGCTTTCAAGGTTTCCTCATCTAAGTTATTCATTTTTGCTCTTTTCAGATTGTATTGAAATCTTTCAAGTAAATCCTCCAAGTTTTCATCTTCTTTTTGCACCATTTTGAATACCTCATCCTTGTGATTGGTGGGCATACAATAGTCCAGGTATCTATCCAAAAATGTTTGTTTCATATCATTCCAAGTCCTAATGGATTGAGTGACTAATCCCATGAACCATTTTAAAGCAGCTCCCTTCAATGTTGAAGGAAACAATTTGAGTTTTTGAGAGTCTTCCATATAATCATAAGTTCGACACACAACTTCAAACTCAAATAGAAATGTTTCAGGATCCTCACTTCGCAACCCATGAAAGTTTGGGAGGACAGAAGGTGAGATGTTTTTCATTGTTGTTCGAGATTCCTCATCAACTATGGGAAATCCAAATGAGTTATCTCCATCCCTATTTCCCCCATTGTTACCTCTACCTCCTCCATTGTTTCCTCCTCCTCCTCTACCTCTACCTCTACCTCCTCCAAACCCGTTTACTACTTCCTCTGCCATGATAGTTTCCTCAGAGACTTCAGAATCCTCTGGTTCTTCTACTAATGGTGAATGAGGAGGAATTTCTCCTTCTTCTTCTTCAGGTGATTCTACTTCCTCAATTACAATGTGTTTTCCTGTAGAAGTAAAGAAAGGGTCTTTTCCTAACTCAGATTCAGTGGATAGTGTGGGAGAGTCTCCTAATTCAGCTACTGCCTCTTGAATTCTAGGAATCCTAAGGCTAGGAGTGTGAGTTGGAGATGACGGAGGTGTTTCTTGTCTGTTCCTTGAAGTAGATGGAGTTGTAAAAATCGAACTCTTGGCCCTAGCTAAAAACCTTCCCCTAGAATCTCTTGCTCTATGCATGTCAATTTTTTATTTTTTCTTCAAATCGGGCTAATAATTCTCTTTCTGATCTTCCAGGTCACTCTAGGTGCAAGAAGAGAGCATACTCAAGAAATTATTAAACCAATAACTCTCTTTTCTGATCCTCCAGATCACACTAGGTGCAAGAGGAGAGCATACTTTGAGAAGTTATCAATTTTTACCTTCCTTGAAATTTTCTTGTTTTTTTTTTAAGAAATTGGCTACCTAGTTTCACTTCCCCGGCAACGGCACCAAAATGTTTGGTCAATTTAGTGTGTCCTAAATTGCTATTTAAAGTGTCAATCCGAGAGTCGTAAGCTGCCGAAGTGAAGTGCACTGTATATGCGAGATAACTGATTTCTTATTTCTTTGTCGTTTTTGAGTTTTTGGTTTGTTTTTGGGTTTATCTTCTGTTGATTCCCTAATGTGAGATGGCAGAATTGAAAGTCAAGTATGGATGGCAATGGTGACTTCTACAATGATTTTCCAAACTTTAAAGTTCTCAAAAAGGTTTCAAAACTTGCTGTGATGAAATCAATTCCTAAGAGAAAATAAAAATGTACCAAAACAGTGAGCTAGTGACAATGAAGCCCAGTATCCTTGCTGCTGTATAAAAAGAGGAAAAAAAATTGAACTCAAAGAAATTCAAAGACTGTAAGCAAAGCAAACTAAATCATACTAATTCAACTCATATTCTGACCCCTCACCATTTGACTTGCTCTGGCTATAGGAGGTAATCATAAACAAATTGAGTAATCTAATATCTAAATTGCATGAAATGAAATTGCATAAAATGAAACTAAGATTAAACTACGCATTCATACTTCAATCCCTGAAAATGACATGAGTAATCTAATCACTAACTTGCAGAAAAGTAAACTAAATCATACTACATCAACTCATATTCTGATTCCTCACTATTTGAGTCGCTCTGGCTATAGGAGGTAATCATAAACAAAATGGAGTAATATGATATCTAAATTGCATGAAAGTAAATGAGCAAAACAGAACTGAAAGAAATGACAATGCTGGAATTAAAACTCAGAAAATAAATCAGCAGAAGGACAAGATGATTTCATGTCATTAGTCATTAAAAACTATGTAAATTGCCCGGGCTGTCTACAAGAACCTGAAAGAAAAACACTGATCAGTTAACAATCATGAGAAAGCATAAAAGAAAATATGGACAGCAGTTAACATGAATATCAGAACAGTGTAATATATACAAGAAAACGATTATGGAAGCAGTAACATAATGAAAGAAAGCATTAAACTATACAGTAGTTACAGAGCCTTGGTGTAGAGGGGCCCTCTGCAACCTCGGACAATGAACAATCAGTCACAAACTGAACTTTAAGAACATTGTCTTCTCATATATTAGAATGCAGTCAAAACATGAAGATAGATCATGGCACAGTGGGCTCGTAAAACAGTCAAGATTACATATAAAAAGCTAACTATCAAGCGTATGATAACGCGTTATTTATAACTGAGGATGCTACAACTAATTCCTAAATTCTGCGCTGCCAAAAAAACACGTGAATAACCATGTCCTGAGATCTAGCAGTATGGTAGTCGTGACAATCTAAGGAGTGGTGGCTGTTCGATTTGGTTCACGGAGTGGTCCACAGGTGTTAGCACACCTTCGGAGATTAAGGAATTTGCCATGCAGGTCTTCACGTGGTGAAAAACAGAGTCATGCCACCGCAAAACTCTTAGGTTGACCACTTCTTTCACTGCCCTTGACCATGGCTGTTTGTGAGTGATTCGGCTGAACCAAGGGGACACGCTCCATGTACACATTATTTGCAGCTTGCCCATGTGGCTGGATTCTCCAGTAGGCACCTGTAACATAGACTTCAACAAAATGGCTGCGGAAAGTTGAGCTGGCTGCGGAAAGTGACAAGTTTCCGCAGCTGATTGAACAAAAATCTAGATCAAACAGCAGTCACAAGACATAGTTAGGAAACCATTTTATAAGCTCTTTTTAAACTAATATGCAATGATTTGACAGCTTGGTGGGTCAAGTAACTGGAAAAGAAGGCTAAAAAGGTGTATAGGGAAGATGCAAGTTTGGGACTCAACAATATCCAAGGTAGGATCAGATATGATTCGAAGTTCTTATCCAAGGTAAATGGTTGTAAAAAATCTTGGAAGCTTCTGGAAGAGGAGGCTTCGAGATTATTTTTTATTTTCCCGAATTTATAGAATCAATGCACCTCCAACAAGGGACAACTTGCTCTGATCATAGAAGGTGTAGAACTGAGAAACCTGTTGTTGAACATTGGTCGCTAAAGGGCCAGGGTGCACTGGGCCTTAAAAGCACTAGAATGAAACAATCAAGGTTAGAAACTCAGGGATTTGGGAGGGTCATTTTTAGGGATTTGTATAGGTATTATTGACAAGGTGTTCATGGATATTGATTGATCTAGTTTGTAGGCCTATTGACCAGATGTGACAAAATGACCTATAAAATGGTGTTTGGATTTGTTGAGAGGATTTTAGTACTAATTTTTACCAAGTTGGTGCTTGAATTTGTTCAAGGTTTGAGGCTTAAAGAAGTTGAAAATTTTGTTATACAGGTTGGAGTCTTAATTTTTGTGAAAGAGGATTGGAGTCCTCACTATTTTTTTTAATACAATTATTTTCTTATTCTAGTTACTTTTCTTATTTAAATTGTGATAAAATATTAACTATAATAACGTAAAAATTGGAAGAAACACTAATTCACCCCCTCTCTCAATATTTCCAACAATTGGTATCAAAGCTAACTTCTTCAAGATCATCCTCATAGCAAGAAGAAGGATTTTTCAATCACAATGGCTAGTAAATATGCTAAGGTCCCCAATTTAATGGAAGAAATTTTACCTTCTGGAAGTTCATAATGAATTACTGCTTAACTTCTCTTGGATTCAGAGTTTAGAAGTTTTTTACAGATGAATACAAGGTCCCACCTCCTCTTCCAATAGACCTGAATGGAAAGAACACATATGTGGAAAACAAAAAGGCTTTTAATTCTATAATAAGTGTTCCATAAGATTAAAAATTCACCAAAGTTATGGGTATTAAAGAAGCCAAAGACGTGTGGGACAAGCTCATCCATATTTATGAAGGGGATGGAAAAATTAAAAAGGCAAAGCTTCAAACCTATAGAAGGAAGTTTGAAAGTCTTAAGATGCATGATGAAGAAGATATCGCTGATTATTTTCTCTGAGTAGATGAGGTAGTCAACTGTCTCAAAGACCTAGGTGAAGATGTCAAGGAAAAGATGATTGTCTAAAAGGTCTTGAGATCTCTTTGAGATAATTTTGATGCAAAGGTTTGTGCCATAGAAGAAATAAAATACTTGGACTCACTATCAATGGATTAAATTCATGGAATTTTCATGGCATATGAGATAAGGTCAAGAAAATTATCTCATAATTAAGTTGCATTCAAGGCATCCAAGAAATCAAAGGAAAGAATTTTGATTGCAAGAACGATGATTTCAATATTGAAATGGCACAATTTGTCAATAAGCTAAAGAAAGGATCCAATCTCAAAGGTAAGTTACCTCTCATTTTCTTTAGTTGTGGTAAAATATGACATTATGAAGCAAAGTTCCCTTTTAAAGATGATAGTGATGATGAAGATGAACTTAAGAGAAGAACCTTCAAGAGGAAAGGATAAAACATAAAAAAAAATCTTCTCCAAAAAAGACACTGATAACTAGGATGAAGAAGAATAATATGGTGGAAGCAATGAAGTATTGTTCATGGCCTTCACAAATGAAATAGATAGTCAAAAAGAAGAAGAAGGTCTAGAAGAAGTAGAAGAAATGTGAATGAACTATTGAGTATTTCCATAGAAGAAAATGAGAGACTTAGAAAGAAGAATTAAAAGTTATCTCAAGAAATAAACTCTATCAAAACCAAGAAGGAAGAAGCTAAAATAATAGAAGTGTTGAGCAATAAATTGAAGGAAAAGGAAGAAATCTGCAAAAAATTGGAAGCTAAAGTTGTATTTCTAAAAGGAGAGTTGGAAAAATCCAACAAGACTTTGAAGAGTTCCCATACCTTGGATGTAATTATTAGCTCTCAAAGGCCAATACATGACAAATATGGACTTGGCTATATACGTGAATCTTCCAATTCAAAGGAAGAAACCAATGTTCATCATGAGGGAAAACCTAGAAGTTTTGTTGATATCCTTAAAGGATCTTATCATTCTAACCTTGTAGGAAATAAAGTTCATCCAAGGAATGAGAAACAACCCCTTCCTAAAAGGAATATCTCATAAAGATGAACTTATCTTAACATGTATCAAACTATTTTCCTTGGTCACCATTTCTTTTGTAAACATTTTGGTCATTGGGAAAAAAATGGCAAGGGTTATGGGGCTAATCATTAGAATAAGATTGTTGAACCAAAGAGGCAAGGACAAATCAAGACTTACAAATCCTTTTCTCCTCTTTCAAAGTGTAGTCTAGAATCAAAAGATACTTACCACAGATCTCTTAAATCTGGATTCTCCGGTAACTGAATCAAAAGATACTTACCACAGATCTCTTAAATCCTGTAGTCTAGAATGTTATAAATGTAATAATATAGGCCATATAGCACAAAATTTTCCTCTAGAGAAAAGAGAGAAGGTTTGGAGAAAGAAAATTGAAGAATATACCTCTAAGAATTGCATTATATCTTTATGTGCTCAAACCAAGGAAAATCAATGGTTTGTAAATAGTGGATGTTCTAGGCACATGAAAGGTGACCGAAAATAGTTCATCTCTATAAGCCTAAAAAATGATGGAAATGTGACCTTTGGAGACAATGGATCTACTAAAATTGTTAGGAAAGTCATACCGAGTCTCGTAAATGGTAAGGGGCAAGAAAAAAAATGATCTATACGTTGAAGGGCTCAAGAATAATCTTCTAATTTTTAGAAAAATATGTGATTAGGGACATAATATCATCTTTCATTCCAAGGAACAATGTTATAAGGAGATCATCTTTAGGAAAACTGGTAGGAAGAGGAGTAAGAACAACAAACAATGTATGCATTCTCATTAAAATTCAAGAAGAAATATGTTACATGAGTTAAGAAAATGAAATATAGTTTTGGCACAAAGTGTTTGGGACACCTAAGCTTTGATAACTTGGTGAATATTAGCAAAACTCAAGCAGTAAGAGACATCCCCATAATCTCAAAACCATCAAATTCTATTTGTGCCCCTTGTCGACATGGAAATCAAATCAGGACCAAATTCAAATCAAAGTAATGCTTGACATCAAAGCCTCTAGAAATCATTCATGCAAATCTATGCGGCCCAACTAGAAATCAACCTCTACAAGGAGAAAGGTAATTTATTTTATTTATAGATGATTATACTTGAATGATGTGGGTATTTTTCATAAGATATAGGTCAGAATCACTAGATTATTTTAAAACTTTCAGAGCAATGGGTGAAAATGAAAGTGAGTTGAAGATCAAATGCTTAAGAATAGATAGAGGTGGGGAATTTACCTCAGGATAATTCAATGTATTATCTGAAAAATACGGAATCAAAAGGAAAATTTCTATTTATAGGACTCCACAAAAAAATGGAGTAGTAGAAAGAAAGAAAATATATGTATAAGAGACTACAAGAATAATGTTGTTGGAAGTTGATTTACAGGCAAAATTTTGGAGGGAGGAAGTTGGGGCGACAGTCTATATCATGAAAAAATCTCAACTACAAGTAAAAAGTGATAAAACTCCATATGAACTATGGAAAGGAAAGCCAAAATTTGTGAAACACTTCAGAAAATTTGGAAGCAAATGCTTTATGAATATTAATGATTATTCACTAGGAAAATTTGATTCATGTGTTGATGAAGGAATTTTCCTTGCATACTCTTTAAGAAGCAAGGCTTACAAAGTCTACAAAACGTTTGTGGAAGATAGTTGAAAGCATTAATGTAATGATAAATGAGGCTCTTCCTAAAAAGGAAGTAGTTCAAACCAATGAAGAAGGTTGTATCCTTGTAGATATGGAGGGAGGTGTCACAAAATAAGAGGAGGAGCTAAAAATAAAAAGGAGGAACCATCTCAAACACTGTCAAAGTTAAAGTTTGTAAAAAAAAATTCATTTGAGAGAACAAATCGTTGGAGATGTGGATGGAGGAATACAAGCTTAAAGAAAAATGACAAACACACCAAAAAGGAATGATATTTCTTTACTATCCATAATAGAACTAGAGAATTTGACTCAAGGAAGGATCCTCACTAGATAAAAGTTATGGAAGAAGAGATGAACCAAATTGAAAGAAATGGAACATGGGAACTAGTACCTTGTCCTAAGAATAAAAATGTAATAGGAACAAAGTGGGTGTTTAAGAAAAAAATGAATGAAGAACGACAAATCATCAGAAACAAAACAAGATTCATGTGCAATGGATATACTCAAATTGAAGGAATTGACTTTGAAGAAACCTTCACTCCAGTTGACAAACTAGAAACTATAAGGATGTTTCTTGCATTTGCTTGTTCAAAAGGCTTCAAAGTCTATTAAATGGATGTGAAGTCAACCTTTATAAATGGATATCTAAAATAAGAAGTATACATGGAACAACAAGAAGGGTTTGACTTATCTGAAAATAAAGACTTTGTATGCAAATTAAAGAAGGTCTTGTATGGATTAAAGCAAGCTCCAAGAGCTTGGTATGCTAGACTTGATCACTATATTCAACAACAAGGATTCAAGCAAGGATTCGTAGAAAGAAACCTTTAAATGAATATGGAAAAAGACATTTTTTAATCACACTAGTATACATGGATGATCTGATTTTTGGGAGCAAAAATGATGAAATGAGTCACAAATTTTCCCAAGATATGTCAAAAGAATTTGAAATGTCGATGATTAGAGATTTGTCTTAATTTCTTGGACTTCAAGTAACTCAAACCAAACTAGGAATGCTCATATCACAAGAAAAATATCTCAAAGATATGCTCAAGTAATTTGGGATGGAATAATGTGCTATTATGAGCACATTTATGACTACAAGTTGCAAGCTAAGTAATAATGGAAAAATGTCCTATGGTGGATGCAACTCTTTACAAATAGATAATTGGAGGTCTCTTATATTTGACAACTTTTCAACCAAACATCATGCAAGTAGTAGGAATGGTAGCAAGATTCCAATCAGCTCCTAAAGAATCTCACATGCTAGCTATAAAAAGAATACTCATATACCTAAAAGGCACTCTTGATTTTGGACTATGGTACCCTAAGAGAAAAAATATTACCTTAAAAACATATATTGATTCACATTTGGTAGGAAGCATTGATGATCAAAATATTACCATTGGGAATGCATTCTTCTTAGGAGATTGTCGTGTATCCTATTTAAATAAGAAATAATCATCTATATCTCTCTTTGTGACTAAAGCCGAGTACATAACAACACCAGATTATCGTACACAAATATTATGGATGACGGAATCCTTGAAGGATGTGTTGATGGTTCTGGAGACCACCAACATACATGGGGTATCCCCGATGTGAAGTCCCAATTATACCTCACACCATTTGGAGAAGGACCCCCATCTAGAGTATCAACTTGACCACCATAACTTAAGGTTTGCCTCAATGTCAATGGATAGCATAAGAAATTAAACACATATCCTTTGAAATCAACAAGTAAGTTGACGTTGTGAAACACCAATTGCAATGTGTAAAAGCAAGCCTTCACGAGAGGGAGATAAGAGTGAGTCTCTAGAAGGAAAGTAATAGTACTATCCTAAAATAGGCACACAAGAGCATGGAAAGACTCATTGATTAACCTACAATTTAGCTCACAAGATAAAAATGATTCATGATAGCAAGTACAACACACATTCAACAAGATAAGAACCAAATCCACCGAAATAGTTCAATTTATTTATTACATAAGAATGCCAACATACACCACAAATATCCAAAGAACAATCTTGAAAAATTCATGATACATGCATGAAAGTGTGTTTCCTCAATGAGATCCAATTATTAGGTGAAAGATCCAAGTACACAGTTAGAATGGTGAGGCATTAGTTCCAATAGTGGAACATTAAGTCACTTCTCGCTTCTTCAACATATGATTTTCTCTCCCATGCCAAGTGGAAGAAGCCAAGGCTAGCTCTCCAAGGTCTAAGCCTCCAAAATCCATTTGCTTGAGTTATGAGGTTGTATTTATAATAAGAGGAATGAACTTTCATACCCCCATGACTCTTGAACTACCCTCATGACTCTTGCACTTATAAATGACCTTTTAACTTCTAATTGACTCATTTTTCCATATGTGACTTTTCATATTCCACATGTAACTCCGAGACTTCCACACATTACATTTTGTCATTTTCCTTTTGATAATTACATCATTACATTCCACATGATGATGTGGAAGGACACATGGACACATATGACATGGTGATGACACTTGTACAATTCACATCTTGGCAATGATGACATGGACTCTTCATGATGATGTGGCAATGCCAAGTTGCTCTTCTTGCTGCTATGTCTTGTACTCTTGATGATGGATCTAATATGTACTTAATATCCATGAAGGATCTACTTTTCTTTTCATCTTCACCCTCCAAAGGGTCTTGGATCAACATAGGGACTCACTGAGTTATCATGCGATATCTTCATTTTGTCATAGTCCATGATCTTCTCATGTCTTCATGGTGGTTCTTATTTGTGCTTCTTCTTTGCAAGTGATTCTTTATCTCTTCTCCTTGACATCTTCCTTGAGCGTCACCTTGTCATGTTGAGAAGGTACACCTACCAATGAAGGTCACTCAAGAAAATGCAAAATCAATGTTGAAATCATTTATCCTAGCTTTACCTTGCTCATGGAAGAAGCTCCTTGTGAAGGCCTATGAAAGGAATTGAGAGGGAAGAGCTTGATGAGGAGAGTGCAATTGAGCTTATCAGTGGCTCAGGAAGGAACCATTTTTTACTAAGAGTGCTCCATGCGTTATGAGGAGGAGTTATTGAAGATCTAACGTAGTAGGCAAGTGCAAGGGACAATGTGATGAGCTTGTTGACTAAAACTATGCCATGCGCTAGGCTCAAAAGAGTAAGAGACAATGAAAGTGTAGTTAAGCTAGAAAATGAGCAATGGATGACCCCGCTATTTAATAATAGTGCACCATGCACTCAGGGAGAGAGTGAGACTACTCGGGTGGAGGAGGCAGTCACAAGGGACAAGGAGGGGCACATTGTTTCTTAAGAGTGCACAATGTGCTAGAGAGGATCAGTGAGGGAACAGGGCATAGTGACAGTAAACAAGGATGCCCAGTTGTTGCCTGAGAGTGTGTTGTGTGCTCTGAAAGGGACAGAGGGTCCTTGTTTTCCTAAAGTGCGCTCAAAGGGTCCTTGTTTTCTCGAAGTGCACCTAGAAGGCCATTGTTTTCCTAAAGTGTCTCAAAGGGTCCTTGTTTTCCCTAAGTGAGCTCCAAGGATCCTTGTTTACTCGAAGTGCATTCAAAGGTTCCTTATTTTCCCGAAGAGCACTCAAAGGGTCCTTGTTCTCCCATTGTGCACTTTGAAAGGGATATCATTTTGTTGGGTGTGGTTTTTTTCAACAGTATCTTATTGTTCACTAAAGATCTAAATTGCACTTAGGAGGGCTCACTGGAAGAAGAGATTGTAGAGTTGGCTAAGGAAAACAACAAAATGGAGGTCACTTTGCCTCGGGAGAGGCTTCATGCACTATGAGAAGGAAGAGACCTTGTATGGAACATTATGATTTTTCATAGGGCCACTAGAAGTGTTGGCATTATGATTCAAGTGTTGTCCTTGATGGCAACTCACTCAGAGGTTGGTACAGTTGCTCAGAGGTTGGTACAGGTGATGGCACTTAATCAGAAGACAGATCTTAGTACAGCAGGCCAAGAAAGTTCATACACGTAGGTTCATTAAGCCCAAGTCACGTGTACACGCAGGTTGGCTTCAGTAAAAGCGCGTGTATGTGAAAACGTACCTTTGGTCCATGGCGGTTAGTCCTTGGAAGTTGTGCCTATGGTTTTGGACCATGGCGTCTCGACGGACGTGTTGATCCCTAGTTTTGAAGTTGATGGTATTGTGTTACTATGGTTTTGGACCGTGGTATTGTAAAGGGCCTAAGGCTATATAAGGAGAAGATCATTAGGCAAATGGATGTAAGCAAGGTACAAGAGTGTGTGAGTGATGAAGATCTGAGGAAGTGTGAGATCCAAGTGTTGGTTATGGGTTGGTGATCTGAACCAAGGTTTCACTCATGTGGAGGATGATGAATGATGGAACGAGATCTCAAGGCTTGGAATGATTATCTTCATATGGTTTGACTGTGGATAGATCAGATCTACTGACGCTTATGATCTGGGTATGTTTTATATAGCTGCAGAGTTATAAGTTAGAATTTGCAGATCTGTACGCGGGTTGGCTTTGGTAAAAGAGCGTATACACGCAGGTTGGGTTCATCCAAGTAGCGTATACAATGTGAAGTATGATATTTGAAGATGAAATTGGATCTGGTTGTTGTTATGTTGTCTGGTTGTTGTTGACAGGGTTACAGTGATTCAGAATTGGGTGTTTCAGTGATTGATGATGCAGGTTGTTCTACAATGGTGATTGTTTCATGGATCCAGTATGAAAATGTATGAAACGTGGTCCCGGGAAGATCGTAGGCCGGCACCTACGTACTGGTAAACATATCAGCCAGTACAAGAGCCAAGGGGGTTGTTGCTCCCTTCCAGGAGCAGCTGGAAAACGAGTGAAGGTTGTAGCCTTCTGTAGGGTTGGCACCTACGTACTAGTAAATGGATCAGCTAGTACAAGAGCTATGAGGGTTGTAGCCCTCTGCAGGTTGCAGCCTGCGTGCTGGTAAATGACTGCATCAGTGCATTGTAAAAGAAGTTTCTTATTAAAGAAGAAAGAGACGAATTGCAGCAGGTGGTTTTCACCCACATTGGGTTTCCACCTTATATCATGGTGTTCATGTGTGTGGCTCTTGTGTGATGTTCTGTTCTGTTATTCTGCACCTGTTTACTGTTAATATGCTTAATAATGATCTGATGCATTTACTGAAGATTAAGATAACTGAATTATAAGATCTCTGGATATACGCGAGTTTCATTAGACACACGCGGGTTCACTTAATTGAAGTAGCGTATATGTTTCTGAGTATGAAATTGAAAAAGTTTGATTGATCTGATAATACTGATTCACCCCCCCTCTCAGTATTATTTCCAACAATTGGTATCAGAGCCAGGTCCTTCAGAGAAGCTTGATCGCTTGAAGGAGATTCGTAGAACAATGGGGAAGAAAGCACGTCAGAAGAAGAAGACAGCTCAAAGGAACAATGACAACCTGCCGTTGAATTCAGATCCTGAATCACCTCAGAATGAAGATGGACAAACAAATGAAGCATCAGATCAAACCATAGATCAGCAAGATCTACCTAGCAAAAAGGAGAATGCCCTCAAAGAAGAAATCATCAAATTAGAAGATCTGTTGGAATGTGCCTCCAGAACTCGACAAATGCTGCTAGCACTGAATAAAGAGCAAGAAAACGAGATCCTCAAACTAAGGCATCAGTTGGATGAAGGAAGGAAAGCTGAAGAGACCTTGAAGAAGCAATGTCTAGACAAAGAAGAGCAACATCAAGTTGAGGTAAATATCTTGAAAAGTAAATTAGAAGAAAAGGATAAACTATTACGATTTCAAGATAGTACTAAGATCTTGGATGATATTCTTAGTAATCAAAGGTCCCCTGCTATCAAAACTGGTCTTGGTTTTCATGAGTCTATTGAAGGTGAATCTGGTTCACAAAGTAAGACAAGAATCTCTCATGCAAAATCTGAAAGGCTCTACAAGGAGATGAAAGGTCAACCTCATCAACAATCAAGGAAAGAGACTCCTCAAAGAAAATCTTTTACTCCTCCCATGAATAATGTTGAATGTTATGTATGTCATAATCTTGGACATGTTGCAGCCATATGTAGAAGAAGAAGGTTTCAAGACCATCATGCAGAAAGATCATCACATTCAAGGTACTTTAATGGATATTGCTTTTCTTGCAATATGTTTGGCCACAAAGCTGCTGATTGCTATAGGAGGAATATGAAACATGTAAGATGCTATGCATGTAACAAGTTTGGACATAGAGCAAAGGATTGCAGGAACAAAGCTCATGATAAGAAGAAATCATCAACATGCTTGAAGATATGGAAGAAGAAGGAAGTTCAGCCAGAAAGATGTGGCACAGCACAGGGTACTCAGCACAGCACAGACATAACAGACTCAGGGGGAGCTGAAGGCATAGAACTTCAGTGTTCTAATTCTCATACGCAAGTTTCATGAAGCAAATCCGCGTATATACGCGAGTTTCACACTGCAAAGTCGCGTATATGTCAGTTTGTGAAAAAGCAGTGGGGACAGACTCAGAAAAGGGGTCTGATATGATCCAGTCCAGTATATGTTCTATTGGTTAACAGTTACAGTCTGCTGAGGATGTCTGGAAATGTCTTGATACTTATGGCACAGGCTCAGGGGGAGCATATACTTCAAATAATGCATTGTTGGCATTATGGTTAGAAGTTGTTGATAAAGTCTATGATACATCTTGCTGTTTGATCAAAGGAATGGTATTGCAGGCTGATGCTTATGGTACAGATCATGATGCTGCTGGTGGCCTTCATAAGTCCTGGTCTAGATATTTCATCTCTATGTCATGTATCTCTTTTATGATGTCAAGGTCATGTAACGGCCTATGTTGGTTTCCCCACTATGCCTGGGATGAATGATGTAATGTTCATGTCTTATCATGAGTAAACTCTTAATGTATCTCCACATGGTTAGGTAGATGAGTCAATATTGGTATATCCCCACTAGGTTGGGTGATGAATGTATGTATTGAGTCTTTTGGTGATAGGAAGGTCTTCTATGATGTATAAGTCCTTGTTCTTCTTGAAGAACATCTTTTGCAGATCTTGCCTACAGTCAAGGGGAGCATGAACAGCACAATTCAGCAAGAGCAGGATGGATAGATTGGTACACTTTGGCATACACAAAGGGGGAGCACATTTGGAGATTGCAGCAGGTACTCAGGGGGAGTATGGACAGCAGAAGGTATACCAAAGAAGAGGATATCTTGGTTCGCCCTTTGCCCTTGATGTCAAAGGGGGAGAGTGACTTGGTGTGGTGGTTGCCATCAAGTCCAAAGGGGGAGATTGTTGGCATTATGATTCAAGTGTTGTCCTTGATGGCAACTCACTCAGAGGTTGGTACAGTTGCTCAGAGGTTGGTACAGGTGATGGCACTTAATCAGAAGATAGATCTTAGTACAGCAGGCCAAGAAAGTTCATACACGCAGGTTCATTAAGCCCAAGTCGCGTGTACACGCAGGTTGGCTTCAGTAAAAGCGCGTGTATGTGAAAACGTACCTTTGGTCCATGGCGGTTAGTCCTTGGAAGTTGTGCCTATGGTTTTGGACCATGGCGTCTCGACGGACGTGTTGATCCCTAGTTTTGAAGTTGATGGTATTGTGTTACTATGGTTTTGGACCGTGGTATTGTAAAGGGCCTAAGGCTATATAAGGAGAAGATCATTAGGCAAATGGATGTAAGCAAGGTGCAAGAGTGTGTGAGTGATGAAGATCTGAGGAAGTGTGAGATCCAAGTGCTAGTTATGGGTTGGTGATCTGAACCAAGGTTTCACTCATGTGGAGGATGATGAATGATGGAACGAGATCTCAAGGCTTGGAATGATTATCTTCATATGGTTTGACTGTGGATAGATCAGATCTACTGACGCTTATGATCTGGGTATGTTTTATATAGCTGCAGAGTTATAAGTTAGAATTTGCAGATCTGTACGCGGGTTGGCTTTGGTAAAAGAGCGTATACACGCAGGTTGGGTTCATCCAAGTAGCGTATACAATGTGAAGTATGATATTTGAAGATGAAATTGGATCTGGTTGTTGTTATGTTGTCTGGTTGTTGTTGACAGGGTTACAGTGATTCAGAATTGGGTGTTTCAGTGATTGATGATGCGGGTTGTTCTACAATGGTGATTGTTTCATGGATCCAGTATGAAAATGTATGAAACGTGGTCCCGGGAAGATCGTAGGCCGGCACCTACGTACTGGTAAACATATCAACCAGTACAAGAGCCAAGGGGGTTGTAAAGGGACTAAGGCTATATAAGGAGAAGATCATTAGGCAAATGGATGTAAGCAAGGTGCAAGAGTGTGTGAGTGATGAAGATCTGAGGAAGTGTGAGATCCAAGTGCTGGTTATGGGTTGGTGATCTGAACCAAGGTTTCACTCATGTGGAGGATGATGAATGATGGAACGAGATCTCAAGGCTTGGAATGATTATCTTCATATGGTTTGACTGTGGATAGATCAGATCTACTGACGCTTATGATCTGGGTATGTTTTATATAGCTGCAGAGTTATAAGTTAGAATTTGCAGATCTGTACGCGGGTTGGCTTTGGTAAAAGAGCGTATACACGCAGGTTGGGTTCATCCAAGTAGCGTATACAATGTGAAGTATGATATTTGAAGATGAAATTGGATCTGGTTGTTGTTATGTTGTCTGGTTGTTGTTGACAGGGTTACAGTGATTCAGAATTGGGTGTTTCAGTGATTGATGATGCAGGTTGTTCTACAATGGTGATTGTTTCATGGATCCAGTATGAAAATGTATGAAACGTGGTCCCGGGAAGATCGTAGGCCGGCACCTACGTACTGGTAAACATATCAGCCAGTACAAGAGCCAAGGGGGTTGTTGCTCCCTTCCAGGAGCAGCTGGAAAACGAGTGAAGGTTGTAGCCTTCTGTAGGGTTGGCACCTACGTACTAGTAAATGGATCGACTAGTACAAGAGCTATGAGGGTTGTAGCCCTCTGCAGGTTGCAGCCTGCGTGCTGGTAAATGACTGCACCAGTGCATTGTAAAAGAAGTTTCTTATTAAAGAAGAAAGAGACGAATTGCAGCAGGTGGTTTTCACCCACATTGGGTTTCCACCTTATATCATGGTGTTCATGTGTGTGGCTCTTGTGTGATGTTCTGTTCTGTTATTCTGCACCTGTTTACTGTTAATATGCTTAATAATGATCTGATGCATTTACTGAAGATTAAGATAACTGAATTATAAGATCTCTGGATATACGCGAGTTTCATTAGACACACGCGGGTTCACTTAATTGAAGTAGCGTATATGTTTCTGAGTATGAAATTGAAAAAGTTTGATTGATCTGATAATGCTGATTCACCCCCCCTCTCAGTATTATTTCCAACAAGAAGTGGTTCATGCACTATACAAGGTAGAATTTCTCAAAACTCAGTGTAGTGAGTCAGTACAATCAATAAGGGTTAGGTGACTATGATTTGAAGGTTTTGAATGTGCAGCCATAGGAGATGATCTTAGGAGAAACTCAATGCACAATTATAGGAGGGAAATATTTGATCAATGAGTCTTAAGAATATGTTTTTCTCATCACCTAGTGAATGATTGAAGCTTTCATAACTTGCATTGGGCAGTAGGAACAAGAGGAGCTCCAAAATGTCTAAGTGTGAGACCAATAGATTAAGAGAGGGAAAAACATCCGAAAAAAGACTCAAACATATATCACACACATGGAAGCCATCAATACAAGCCAGAATATCCACAAGTATCATGAACAACAAGCACACCTTAAAATGACAACAAAATGACACTTATTTCTAATTGCGATAGTTAAAATGACACATTGTGTCACTTAGAATACAAGTTGTGACTGAAGTGTCCATTGCAACCAAAAAATGTGCTAAGTTGTAGGAATGTGTGTAGTGCATATTCTTATAATATATAAGACCTTATAATGCAGAAGAGTGTGCTAGAAATGACTCTAGTGATGTGAAAAGGTATGGAACATATGAGAGTTGAAACAGTTAGAGGTGACACGTGAGACTATAAGAAAAAGTGAAAATGGCACTTGTAAAAGTGAGAGAAAGCAAAAACAATGGCCATGAATGTGAAAAAAACACTTGTGAAAGTAAAGGTTCACGAAAGCACAAACTAAGAAAACTCATTGAAATAGAAGTACAATTGCAACCAAAGTGAGGGAGTTTGTCAATAGTAAGTGCACACTGACTGCCGACATAGGTTGAACATTGCACAAGCATTGTCTTGATGGACTATGCTATGCGTATTCAATCTTTCATAAAGGAAGTGCACTCATGAATTCATCAAGGACTAAGCATGTGTGAGCAAGTGACTTATTTAGAACCCAAGAAGAAGACTTAAACACTTTGCACAACATTGATTGACAATGAAGTGGCTATAGAATGACGTATTGTAAGATCCTTAGTAGGCTCCAAAATTCAAGTGTAGGAAACATTTTGGAGGCTATTGACCGCAGCATCAATAAGATGTCAATACATAAAAAGAATCCTATCATCATCTACTATGAAAATACTAGTGCAATTAGGCTCTCAAAGAATCCATTCATACATTAAAAAAAACATGTCCCAATCAAGTATGACTTTCTCGAAGAAAAAGTTGAAGAGAAAAACATCAAAATGGAGCATGTCAACAATAAAGAAAAGATTGCAAACATCTTCAAAAACTTCTCTAACTCAAGGACCATTTTAATATCTTCATCAAAAGATGGGGGTCATCTCTCTTGCATCCCATTAGAGCATCCATTTTCTATTGATGTCAAAGGGGGATAATATGACAGGAAGAGCAGCGTCATGACAAGGGTAGTAGCACGATGACAGGTGGAGCATCACAATGATAGGGAGAGTAGCATATGAGGAGATTGTTTCCATCAATAACAAAGGGGGATATTGTTGGAAGAATAATTTTTTATTGATGTCAAAGTATGACTTCATGAAGATAGGAATGCCATAAAATCAAAGAGCGTATTAAATTCTTTCCAATGATCTATAGCTTGCCTCCTCACTCCTCTCTAATAAGGATAAATGGTTTTTTAAAATAAAGAAACCAATTTTTGTTCCCCTCTTTAAGTCGGCCTACGTTGAGATCATGTCAACCCTCCTATAGACATGACGGTTCAAGTGTGGCTCGACTAGTCTAAATAAATAACATGTTTCCTCCATTTTCTCATCCAACTCAGCCATGGAAGATGAGATCAAAGAGATTAGACCTGAGGTAGAAAGATAAGGTTCATATCTCATGAACTAAGAAGAAAATTAAGGGAAATTGTTTGTGTTTTTATATCTGTTTTTTGGATCAAGGTTTATTGGCACATATTAAAATCTTCTTGGAGCAACAAACTTGGACACTATAAAGCATAGAACTTGGTCTTCTTGTGGATAAATTTTGGCCTTCCTTGGAGTATACCTTAGCCTACATTAGAGTATATTTCATCCTATATTAGAAAACCTCAGCCTGATCTTACAATTCTTAGTCTCCTGCAACCTTTGACCCCCTACAATTCTCAACCTCTCGCAACCCTTGGACTGTGGCTCAGACTATGCACCCTCAGACTACGGATTGACTATAACATGACTAAAACTCATATTGTGGCTTCCTTGTAGTATTTCATATCTAAGTTCTGATCTTGTTTTCATAGTAGAATTGGAACACATTTTTTTATCAATCTATAAGCTAAATTTGGAGCAAAGTTTAAACCAATTTGAGAGTATACTTGGAACAATTTTTGTATCAAAGTTTAAAAGTGGTTTGGAGCCTCTCTCTTGTGGAGAAACTTGATATTCTTTGAGAATCTTTTGAATATTTTTGTAGTAGCATATTTGGAGCAGTATGTGAAGAAATTTATTGTAGAAGAATTGAAGTTATTTGGATAATATTCTAAAGTAGTGTTTGGAAGCCTTTGTTGAAGTAGCCATTGGAAGCCTGTGTGGCATTGGAAGCCATATTGAAATATAATTGAAGCAAGCTTGAGAAAACCTTGTAGACCTAGTTTGAAGTATAATAGGAATTTATTTTTGAGACATATTGTAAAAGTTTATTTTGAAGTCTATTTAGAAAGGTTGGAGCCTAGGAGTATTAGAGTCCTCATTTTGACCAATTTGGTGTTTATATTTTTTCAAGTTTTGAGCCTTGAAGAAGTTGAAATTATGTTGTATAGGTTGGAGCCTAAATTTTTGTGAAAGAGGATTGGAGTCCTCACTATTTTTATTAATAAAATTATTTTCTTAACTTCTTGTGTTTATGGTTTAAATTGTGATAAAATATTAAATGCCCTAATATAACAATTGAAAGAATTATTGATTCACCTTGTCTTAGTATTTCTGATATCTCTGTAAAAGGGATGCAAAGATCCCAGGAAATCATGAAAATAAGGAGAAGAATAGTTTCAAGACTCAATCACATATGGAGAGTATTTTATCATGATTATAGAGCAAGAATATTGAATCATAGATCCATAATCACGTATTTTCAATCCAAGATCCACATCATTAAGGCTTCAAATAAACACTAAGGAACTGCCACATTCCAAATATCAATATGAGGAAGTTTTATGGTAACGATCCTATTGTCGTTCTATATTTTTGAGATTGAGGGAGTAAACACATAGGACAACATCAAAACCACTTTTGAAGCTAGGGTCTAGCCCTACCAGCTTCAGAGAGGAATCTCTCTGTAAACTTTAGCTATGTTTGATGTGAATTTTAGGCTAGTTATGACTGTAATGATTGTTTTTTATTGGATTACTTGGTTGATTAAATTGTTATTATTCCATTGGGATATGGAGTCTAAAGATTAACTGGATCTACATCAACTTTTGAAAGAGTTTCATAGGGCAAGCTAGGTTTCACTAGTTGGATCTTTCATTAATTTAAATGGATTATGAAACAAAAGAAATGTAAGATTCAGTAGAAACTAAGGAGCAATGAAGAATTTCTTAATTTGACTTAAGCAGAAAACATATAAATTACTAATAGCCAGAATAGGGTGTTCTATATAACGTATCCTATTCATCACAATTTCTGTTATGTAATTAAGCTTTTCAGAAATGATAGAGAAAGAAGACAATGATTAAACACATGAACAGAAGAAAAACATCACCAATTCATACACCACATGAATCCTGTGAAAACGTCCCTGTATTATTGATGCTTCCAACAACTTTGAAAAACTACAATTTGCAGAGGAAATTATATTCAACAATAAACATCTCTTACTTCAAACTATGAAGTATTTATAAAAATTCTAAACTAAAATATCTTGAAAAAATATCAAGATTTGTTACAAATATCTCAAACTGTATTACACAAATAGAACTGAAATGAAGGAAATTCAAAACTAATGAATCTACTTGGCACTATATTTATGTATTTCTGGTGACAAATAAGAGAAATTTGAATATGATAGCAACTCTTATTTGATGAGGTGGCATCCAAGTCACTAACTGTCTTTGAACCTTTTCCTCCCGAAATTATGAAACATAGGGTCCTATAATACCTTTTTATATCCCAAACCATAATATATGTTAGAAAAATGCGAGAGGTTTTTGTAAATAATGATGTTAGAAACAAAAATTTCTTTCAGTTCTTGAAAATTCATTTCCACCTGCTCGGAAACCGCATTTGAAAACACTGACTCAAAACAAGAAAAATCGGGAAAATATACCTGCAAAGATTCATCTGAATCTCCCAAACAATAACAGTTGTTACAAAATTGAGAGAGGTTGTTGTGCATAAGGATGTTAGAAACAAAAATCTCTTTCATATTTTGAAAATTAGTTCTCAGTTGTTTGTAAACCATGTTTGAAATTACTATGCTATATATGGGGAAAAACATAATTTAACTGACCATGAAACAAATATATGATGTGGAGGTGGGAGGTGACATGGAGGTGGGGGATCATGTGGAGGAACATGGTTGGCGGAAAGGAAGTGGGGTCTGCAAGGGTGATTTGGAGAAATTTCATGGAGGTAGGGAATGGCAGTTGAGTGGAAGTGGGGGGTGATGTAACCGGAAAGACGGTTTGCAGCAAGGAGTGGATATGTAAGGGTGGGACCGATAGTGAGGAAACCATTTTTCAGACACCCCCCCCCCCCCCCCCCCCCCTCCCACCAATTAAGGTAGGATGGCAAGGGATGGCAAGGGGGCCCCGAAAAACCTTTTTGACCATTTATCTGATGGAGTGACGATTAGGTGGCTGGATGGTGCATGGGACTTAACCACAAGGGACAAACTCCTTTGGTCATTTTTGGCCCTTATGACATGAGAGAAAAACTTTGGTTATAATACATAATGCCTCCGAACTTTGGATAGAGACATAATGAACTCAAATATTAGGATTGCATGTAAAATTAACCACATTTTATCTTTTTGACCACCTTCTTGGAAATAATTTGGAGGATGAAATATTATTTACAACATTTCAAATATAATAATCATCAGCTATAATCAAGTGACCTTATAAAAATTATAGGACCCTAACAGTGGCTCCAGCTGGGGATGGTAGTCTCCTTGGAGGTGCCAAGAACACCGTAGACTAGTAGCCTGATCCATTGGGCTGATCCCAAATCTGCAACCTTCTCTATCATAAAAATCACTGCGACTGATAATCTTCAAGCTATAATCAAAACGATTTTGCACACTGAAAACTAAAATACACACTTGAACTAAAATCTAAAATTGCAATCTGAAACTGAAACTAGAAAGAATGCTTGAAAAAGATGCTCAGAGTGCTGAGCTTATTTGCACACTGCTACCTACTCTACACTGCTAAAAATTATGCTGAATCAAATAATAAAAAAATGTCAATGAAGCCAGTCAAGTAGCTACTGAAACAAGTGGGCCACTTGACTATTTGTTAGCACAATCAAAAGTACGGCTTGACTTTTTGTCCATAAAATCAAAGATGTATAGTGCAATGGCAACTACTGTTGGATGTGGTCATGAAAACACGATTGAACACTTGAGCTGAAAAGAACCTCCATGTAGTTTGCTATAGGATTATTAAAGGCACGATTAATTAGTTTACCTTGCAGGCCTTCATTGACTAATTGAGCATGGAATATTTCATCAATTGTATTCTCAAGGTTAAACCCGGATTCCCACTGTTTAGTTTCAGTCTTGTACTTGTAAACATAATTGTCAGCAATCTGCAAATCAAAAGGCAATACAATCTCCTCTTGTTTTGGAGAAGGAAGATTTTCTGAGAATTGTTTAGGATCTCAGAAATTATAGGACAGAATTAGATAATCCAAAAGTTCAATATCCTTCTCGACTCTGTCAACAACTAACTTAAGAAAAAAACTTTACATTCAGGATAAAATTTTCTTAATTTCAAAAAACAAAACACGACCATTAAAAAATATTCATCAATTTGAAAATCGGCTAATTCATCCCTGGCGTCTTTTAAAAATTCACAAGACAGAGGATTTTCCACATAACCTGTCATCTTGTATAGCAAGAAATATGATCAACTTGTAGTGGAGTCGCCATGAGTTTTCTTCAAATCTGGATTCTTTGACAGTGGAGTCACACTAAAATATTTGAAGCTCTGGATACTGTGAACGTGGAGTTGCCAGGTGAATGATACAACCTTCTTGTGTCTAATCACTATCCACCGTCAGTAATCAGATCTGAAACTTGATACACTTTTCTATGGAATCTGAAAGATTAGGTCCCTAGTATGGTCGCTACTATGTTGTTGTTATGTATTTTTGAGGTTGAGGGAGTAAATACATAGGACATCATCAAAACCACTTTGGAAGCTAGGATCTAGCCCTGCCAGCTTTAGAGAGGGATCTCTCTGTAAAATTTAGCTATGTTTAATGTGAATTTTAGGCTAGTTATGATTGCACTGATTGTTTTTTATTGGATTACTTGGTTGATTAAATTGTTATAATTCCATTGGGCTATGTAGTCTAAAGATTAATTGGTTTTGCATCAAATTTTGAAAGAGTTTCACAGGGAAAGCTAGGTTGCCTTAGTTGGATCTTTCATAAATTTAAATGGATTATGAAACAAAAGAAATGTAAGATTCAGTAGAAACTAAGGAGAAATGAAGAATTCCTTAATTTGACTTTAGTAGAAAACATATAAATTACTAACAACCATAATAGGGTGTTCTGTATAACATATCCTATTCATCACAGTTTCTGTTATGAAATTAATCTTTTCAGAAATGACAAAGAAAGAAAACAATGATTAAACGCATGAACAAAAGAAAAACATCACCAATTCATACACCACATGAATCCTGTGAAAATGTCCCTGTATTATTGATGCTTCCAGCAACTTTGAAAAGTTATAATTTGTAGAGGAAATTATATTCAACAATCAACATCTCTTACTTCAAACTATGAAGTATTTATAAAAATTCTAAACTAAAATATCTTGAAAAAATATCAAGATTTGTTACAAATATCTCAAACTGTATTACACAAATAGAACTGAAATAAAGGACATTCAAAACTAATGAATCTACTTGGCAGTATCTTTATGGATTTTTGGTGACAAACAAGAGCAATTCGAATTTGATAACAACATTTATTTGATGAGGTGGCATCCAAGTCACTAACTGCCTTTGAACTTTTTCCTCTTGAAATTTTGAAACATAGGGTCCTGTAATACCCTTTTATATCCCAAACCATAATATTTGTTAGAAAACTGAAAGAGGTTTTTGTAAATAATGATGTTCGCAATAAAAACCTCTTTCAGGTTTTGAAAATTCATTTTCACCTGCTTCGAAACCGCATTTGAAAACACTGGATGAAAAAAGGAAAATTTGGGAAAATATTCCTGCAAAGATTCATCCGAATCTCCCAAACGAAAACAACTGTTACAAAAATGAGAGATATTTTGTGAATAATGATGTTAGCAACAAAAACCTCTTTCCAATATTGAAAATTCATTCTCAGTTGTTTTTAACCATGTTTTAAGTTATTGTGATGTATAGGGAAAAAAAAAAACATAATTTAATTGACCATGAAATGGATGTATGATGTGGAGGCGGGAGGTGAAATGGAGGTGGGGGATGATGTGGAGGCACATGGTTGGTGGAAATAAAGTGGGGTCCAAAAGGGTGATGTGGAGAAATGACGTTGAGGTAGGGAATGGAAGTTGAGTGGAAGTGGGGGGTTAAGTAACTGGGAAGGTAGTTTGTAGCAAGGAGCTGATATGTAAGGGTGGGGCCGATGGTGAGGAAACCATTTTTCAGACCCCCCCCCCCCCCACCAATAAAGGTAGGATGGAAAGGGGGTGGGGCAAAAAACCCTATTGACCATTGATCTGATGGAGTGATGATCAAGTGGCTGGATGGTGCACGGGACTTAACCACAAGCGACAAACTCCTTTTGTCATTTTCGACCCTTATGACATGAGCGGAAAACTTTGGTTATAATACATAATGCCTCCAAACTTTGGATAGAGACATAATGAACTCAAATATTAGGATTGCATGTAAAATTAACCACATTTTATCTTTTTGACCACCTTCTTGGAAATAATTTGGAGGATGAAATATTATTTACAACATTTCAAATATAATAATCATCAGCTATAATCAAGTGACCCTATAAAAATTATAGGACCCTAACAGATCCTATAACATGGATATTCTATATGGATAAATACTTTTATCTACACCAACTGACATCCTTACAAAATGTAAATATTAGATCCATGTTTTTAGAACAAGACCAACATGCATGGTATTAATGTCTTTGTGAAATAAAAAAAATATTATATTATATCTTGGTCTATTTTTATAGATGAATTGATAACACATTATGGGGATATTAGGAGAAATACATTCTTTATTCAATTTCTAAATATTTGACAAAAAATCCAGTTACAGAGCACATTCAATAATTCAAAAATTGGAGTCCGAGGGTAACAAACATTTCATAGAATAATTTATTGGATCTCTTTATGGGAATTTTAAAGGAAAAAATCCAACATGAGGTGCATCTCTTTGAACCTAAATCTGCACAACATCCATTTAGTGTAGAGAGGAATGTTAAAATAAAAAAATATGGCTACTAGAATATTGGTCACCAACAACTACAAATAACATCGTGCTCCCTCTCCCAACCTCACTCAACAACAAGTTTGAAACCTTAGCAAATGAACGTGTGGTGAGAATATATTATTCTACATAGACTCTAAAGAGGAAGAAGATCAAGAATTAGAACTGTCACAATATTTGGAGCTAGAATAGACTACTCAAAAAAATCCTATCTTGCATTGGTCAATGCCAGTACTCCACAAACCCTCAAGCTAGAAGGACACATCAAAAAAGAAAAGGTAGCATTGTTGATTGATGATGACACTACACATAACTTCATAATTACAAATTAATGAAACCTTTCAATTGTTTCATATATCTATCACCATAGTTTCAAGTAATGATTATAGATGGAGATACCATAAATTGTTTAGGGAAGTTCCATATTATCAAGCTCAATATGGGGGAATATTTATTGGATAGCCCAAAGATTGCAATACAAAGGGTTATGGTTACAATAATTGGGAACAATGACCTTTAATTTGTAAGATATCTTCATAATATTTACCTCTGAAGGTAAGGAAATTGAGCTTAGAGGATCCAAGGGAAATCATATAAAGTGATAATCTCCAATGGAATGAAAAAACTACTCAAAAAGGGGTAGTAAAGCGTAATTGCACAATTGTGTTTAGTAAATGCTCAAATGTCAATATAATATATGTTAGGGGATCTCCATAAAGTTATCAACAATAAATCCAAGGCATTTGGAGTAATACCTAAGGGTCTTCCACCTGCTCAAGATCATGACTATGCTATTCATTTGCAACTTGGAAGTGTATTAGATACAATTGAAGAAGGGAAAATCATACTAGAAGTAGAAATAATCCTTGAAAGATGGATTAAGTAACCAAGTAATCCAACAATTATGGAGTAACTCATCAAATACAAGAACACTGGAGGAGGTGACATGGGAAAATGACTTATTCACGTAGAATCAATAATAGTTGGTTAAGTGTCAAGGACAAGACTTTTGAAGTGGAGGGGCATGTTAAGCCCTATATAAGCCCCATGTTAACCATAAAACCTAATTATTAAGCCCTATTTATTGAGTGATTACATTTTATTTTTATTATTTTATCTAGGATAAAACTTTTCATGGTCCCATTTTATTAAAATTGTATCATTTGTCTCCTATATATACATACTAAAGATACCTGATTGTAGGACAATGAAATATTATCTTGTACAATATATGCATTGTAAAATGAAGTTTCTGCCTTAAACAGGACTATAATTATTGGTTTCTTATCATTTTTGACGCAAAAGGTTCATAACACTTATTTTTTTTAAATACACCCTGTCATATCTACATTGGTGCTTTATAAATAACCATTACGTAAGTATTATGACAAGAAAAAGAGAAATGAGATTTATTTCATTAACAAGAATGGTCATTATCATGTTTTTATATATAGTGACCATTATTCCATTTTTGTATTTAATAAAGAAACTAATCATTAAGAGTAGACTAGATAGATGGTTATTAATATTGCATGAATTTGACATCATTGTTATGCTTGATAAGCCAAGAAGATAGATTTTCATTGCTGAATTACTTTCTAGACTTATCAATGAAAAGGATGCTACTCCTATTGAAGATGCTTTTTTGATAAATATTTGTTTTCATTATCTATTCACACATTGTGGTTTGTGCATATTGCTACCTATTTGACTACAAGGAAGATTTTGGCACACATTTCACCAAAATAAAGATAAATTATTATCAAATAGAGTGTCATGTACTCTTGGGTTTAAGATTACTTCTTCTACATAGCTATGGATCTAATAATCTGGCGTTGTCTTCAAGAGGATGTGATTTATGGCATCCAAAAATCTTGTCATGATGGGCCCTATGGTGGACACTTTATTGATTTGTTGTAATTCCCTCTTCCATGAATTTTACATCATACATGGCTTCTGGATTATTTTCCTTCGCTTTGCTGGATGCAAAACAATATAATATTTTTCTAAGGAGGAGGCATATATAATGTTTTTGAAATATTACTAATTATATTTTGCATATTTATCTGACTATAATTATGTACATGAATGTGTTGATGAATCATATGTTGAGAAGAAATGATGCGGTATGTTGACTTGTGTTTCTTTTTGTTATGTTTTCAAATTTGATCATAGTCAAGTTATAACTTTAAATAAATTATTGTTGCCACAAACCAATGACCCTTTGTAGGAAGATTTAGTACTAATAAAATATATGCATGACTAGTGGGAGGAAGTGTATGTCAAATTGATGCATTAATGAATTTTTATGTGAGTGGTTGTGCATGTGTGAGCTAGCAGGTGAGGCCTTTGCTAACTCACCAACATATTGATGTGGACTCAAACCCACATATTGATTAATCTTGAGTGGGTATGATTTATTAAATGGTAAAAAATTAAGAAAGGTACTTATGTCATGGAGACAAGGATGTGGAGTAGAGAGAAGTATGTGGAATCAATATTTCCTAATAAATATTAGAAGTTTGTATAGTAAGGGTATGCAATCATTATTCCCTAATATAAGTTTATATGATAAGGATGTGAAAGTCTTACTCCACAATAGTTAGCATATTCAAATCAAAATATGTAATTATATTGCAGACACTTAGTGAATTAAGTATGGTGGTTGACTACCCACTTAGGAGTGGCACCATGATATAGTTGATTTAGTTATATTATAACAATATATAAATATGACTATGTAATGTATTAAGCTAATATATAAAGAATAAATAGAATGAATTTTTATAATTCATAAATAGTAGAAGATATTTGCCTGACAACTCATAGCCATGCAAAATTAAAATCTATGACTTAGAAAATTGAAAAAAAAATATCCCATTAGAGGGTGAGTTGTGAGTTAGTAAATTCTTACAAGTACAAGGGGAAAATAGTGAAATGAGGAGGGAGAAGGAGATAGGATGGGGAAATCCATAGGAATTTGAACACAAACTATAAGTTTCCAAAACCAGGGAAATGGGGGTATCCTGAATTGTGGGGGTTTATAAGTATATAGTTATTACCAAATTCTAAAATGGGTGTCCATAAAATTATGAGAAAATTGATCATAAATGAAAGTTGTTATTCTACAATATGATATTTTTTCTTGAAATTTATTAGGCATGGACAAAGATAATTTATTGCGCACTTGAAATAAAATTATTTGAGTGGCTAAGTTGACCATATATATGTTTAGTATGTTGTCTTTTTAAAATCTACTACATGATTGGCTATATATAGTATTGCACTTATTCTAAATTAATTCAACTATAAGTTTATTTTGTTAATTAAAAAGAGTTAATGGCTCATTTATCTGGTTTTAGAAGGAAATGAAACAATTTTGTGAGAAAATCGGATTTATGTAGTGAAGCTTAGTCCCTACCACTCAAGTTTCAAATCTTGCTATAAAAAACATTACATATTGGATATTTTAGCATCGTTTCCTATAACTAATTGACCACTCGAGACCAAAGATAAAGAAAGATGACATGCTCTCTTATTTTTTATATGGTTGTTTACTTGTTTGAGAATGGGCAATACTAGACATGATTTTCCATTTACTTATGGAAGGAGTTTCTCCAAGAAAACTTGAGAATGATTTTATTTGCTGAGATGAAATAAGCCAAATTAGTAATGGCTTCCAATCAAAATACACACAACACAACATCAACATGTATTTCATCAAATAATTATCTTGAGAGACATTAATGGGATAAACCATATTGCTAAGAATGGTTTAAAACTAGAAGATATATCAATGTTCTTCCAAGGAAAACATTCTCAACCAACAATTCAATAGTTCAATAGTTGTAAAATCCTTCATCAAAGCATGCATTTATGCATTGCAATGTAAATATTTTAGTAACATTACTCAATACAATAAAAAAAATAATAGATATTAAGAAGAAATAATAAAGTGCTACAAAACATTATAGGATGACATGACAACAAAATTTAAATTGATTAAATGTTGATTTGCTTGTAGAGATGATAAGCTCCTATGCAATATGGTTGAGGCTATCCATTGGCTAGGGATTAGCCTTTGCTCCCTACATTTGCATATTATTAAATTCATGTTATTAGTCTCCTCGTGGAATGATTGAGTGGTTAACGCATTGGAATGTTATCCCCTCCCAACGTTTCAAATTCCATGGGGCCCATCTTTGGCTTGTTGTGATGAGGCTTATTAAAGGAGTAGGATCTTGCACCTTTGTGGAGTATAGGTGTTTTTTAGATGTTGGATATACTCTTTGTGTATAGTTGTAGGTGCTAGGTTTGACATTGGGCCTTGCCAAAATTACTCCAATGCAATTCCATGGTACAACTTAAAAAAGGAAAATCTAAACAACTCACTCTATATTATAAATCAATCAACCCTAGCAATTAATAACCAGGATAAGCTACATATATATGAATATTAAGCAAGATATTGAATTGAATTAAATTGGTACTTATAAATTGCATAAAAAAAATCGCAGGGGATATTTTTGTCAATCTCTTCCTCAATTGATATTCTCTGGTCACAGACTTGGGACTTTTTTGGAATCATTTGCAAATATTGAAAGGCTTTGAGAGCAAACTCAAGCTCCATTTCATCCAACATATGACTCATCAAAGATGATTTTTTAATATTGATTTCCATGCTTGTGGCTCTTCTGAATAAGGAAAAATATTGTTGTAGAAAATATAGTGTTCTTCTCAAGCCATCATAGAAAACTAAGATGTTGTCAACAAATAGTAAATGAGTGATTACCAGATTCCTACCCACCACAATGGCCCGAAACAATCCTCTTTTCTTTGCATATGATAGTAGATGATAGAGACCTTCATCCACAAGGATCAAAAATAAGGGAGAAAGGGAGAATCCTTGGCACAACCTTCTTTGAGCATGAAATAAAGGGGAAACAAACCCATTGATCAAAACAACAAAAAAATTAGAAGAGAGACAACTCATGACCTTGGCAATGAAAGGCACCTCAAAACGTATGTGTGTTAAAAGGAGGTAGAGATAGATGCATATGAAATGATCATACACTTTTGAAAGGTAAATCTTCATAATGATGCCTTTAAGCTTCTTCATTTTAAGACCATGAAGGCATTCCTGTGCCACCCCAGTTGCCTCACGAATTTGACAACCCTAAAAAAAAAACAAAATGGTTCCCTAGAAATTACTCTCGAGAAAATAGGTCTTATTTGTTGAGAAATGACTTTTGCAATGATCTTATAAATGAAATTGTAGAGAGAGAGAGATAGGCTTGAAGTCATTAAAAGAGTTGGGTTTATCCTCCTTTGAAATTAGTACAATAAAAGTAGTATTAAAAGGGGAGATCACCCTCCATGCCTGTGTCGATTCCTCCACTACCTTCAGGAGGTCATTCCCTAAGAGATCATAGAGGCCCATGAAGAACTCTATGAACCACCCATCTAGACCTGGGCTCTTGTCCCTTTGGAAACTATGGAGAACCAATTGTAAATTTTCCATAAGAAACTTCCTCCATTAAACTTTGATTGTCCTATTCCTCAACAAATCTAGGGAATAATTGGACCAACCTGATCACCTTAGCAATGGATTCTCTCTCATCATCGTTGAAGATATTTGTGAAGTGTTTCTTACCTAGATTTTCTAGCTCCTCAAAGGCGAGGGAAAAACCACCTTCTTGATTATCTAATTTCCAAATGGTGCTAGTCATTTACTCCCTTTTGCATAGGACTAGAATAATTTTGTGTTTATTTCCCCCACATCCAACCATATGGCTATACTCTTGAACCTCTAGGAAACTTCATATTCCTCCAATAATTTACTTCTCCCAACTCCAAGAAGAAGCAATGTAGCCTTCAAATCATCACTCAGGCACCCCATTCTTAGATTTTCCCAAGTCTTCTAATTCCTTCTCAATATCCTTAAGTTCTTGATAGTCCCATATTCTCTTGAGAATAACCTAGTTAATTAGGTCTTTTTAACCTGGGAAATGTTCTTAGAAAATTGAACTCCCTTAGAGATCCCAACCTCAGGATCAAAAGGAAATTGGGTATATTTCACCAGGTCTATGTATTCTTCTTCTTTAGGCCATGTGGCATTAAATTAGAAGGGGCTTGCCAATTATTTCCCTATCCCTATGATTTCCAATAATATAGGGTAATGATAATATTCACCCCATGTTCCACCCATTTTTGCATCAAAGACATCCTTTCCAACAAATATTCAGACAGAAGAACACGATTAAGTCTTTTGGTCACTCTAGCATCCCCTATTCAGTGCTTTCTCCAAGTTGGACACAATTGTTTCATTTCCACATATATAATCTTTTTATCAATAAAAACATGCTCCAAAAATTATGTAAGGGGGTAAGGTCTTGCATGGGGGCCCTAGAATTCAACCACCCTGAGGGAGAAGTTGAGATCCCCTCCCAAAAGCAAGTTCTTAGAGGAGAGGAGATGTTTCTAGAAAAGGGATTCCTAGAAAGGAGGTTGCTCCAAGATTGACCCATATATGTTGACCACCCTAAATTCCATATATAGTTCCAAATCAATAAATTCCATACCCAACGCTAACTCCATCCCCCATTGGTTAAAACTTTGATTTTCCAAGGGTTCCATCCAATGGCTAGACCACCTGATTTCCTAGGGTGTCTGAATAGAAAAAACTCCATCCTACTAAAAGTTCCTCCAACACTTTTGTAACGAAGTCCCAGTCCCCCAAGGTTTCGTGAAGTAAAATAATGTCAGGGGAGAATAAATCCTCAACCCTTTGCAAGGTTATTTTTTAAGAGAGGTTGGCTAGTCCCCTACATTTGAAGGATTAGATAATCATAGGGGTACTTCACCCATGGCCTTCACTGCTCTAAGCACCACAATGAAGGATTTTTTCTTCCCAAAAATCACATCTAGATGAGCTTGGACTTGGGATTTTTCCAAGTGATATTCTCTAACCATCCTTTTCCCCTCCAATACTGGAAAATATTTTCCAATTCTAGGGGAGGGAGGGTTAATTAAGCTCTATTCTAGCCTTAGATGAAGAAAATATCTAGAAGACAAGTTATAGGAAACATAATTATGGCTCTCTATGATTGAAACAACAATCGATGAGGTAGTCAATGAGGTTCAGGAGCAGGTAAATGGGGAAGAGGAGGAAAAGGGAATGTATCAAGAAGAAGAAATGTTAGTGTCACAACAAGTTGAGTACTCCCATCCTTTTCCCAAATCATCAAATGAATCAAATGAAGATGAAAATGGAGTTGAAATAGGAAAATTACTCAACACATATGCTTCCAACAGAGTAGGTGTCATCGAAATGGGGGTGGAGGGGGTAGCTCATAGCTCTTTTCCTCCTTGTTGTGACCTATCACTTTATCATGAACAATGGAACTTGTAAGCGGGAAAACTCTCTCCTCCTTCTAACTAGTAGACTTGACTTTTTCTAATGCAATTGAATCCTTCTAAGGGAGACTTATTTTTTTGGAGAGAGGTTCATCCCCAATACCTTTGTGCCCATGGAAAGGAAGGGAGTAATCCTTTATGATGTGTCTTATGGAACCATCTACAATGAAAAGGTATCCCCACATAATATAAAATATGAAGGTGAGAATAATTTGGCCTCACTATTTCCATTTCTTCCACCAATCCTTCCCTTGTGTCAATGCTAACCGATATACGAGAGACTGTCATAACCCATGTCGAATGGAATGACATCTATGCATCACGAAATTCGCCCAAGTAATAACTAATTTCTCTAAAACCCTCCCAAGGCTAGAATTTCATGGAAAATGATGGCAAACAAACCTAGATGGGTGATTTGTCCAAGATTTCTTTCTTTACGTCAAAGAGTGGTGACCACCTCTTAAATGGATCTAGGGTTGAGTGCATTTCCTACTTTTTTTTATAGGAACCAAGTTGCATGCTCCTTGGAAAATAACCTTAAAAAACACCCCCTTTCTAAATATGATACTAAAGGCATCAAGTCAATTTGTTGTCCCCATGTTTGCTTTTCCTAGGTCTTGAGAGAAGAAATGTTGAAACGACAACCCCTAGCTTGAACCACCACATCCATCTCAGAATTCGATTCAACCTCATGCATTTGAATATCACCTCCCAACACCATTTTGTGGCCTCCCTTTTTTTTCAAATGGCACACCCAGATTTCTTCTTTCTATGCTGGGTTCCTAGGGTTTGATTTTCTATACCCCTTATTCTTTGTTCTTGGGAGTGGCGATGACTCCACAAAATCCCTAATTCCTAGTTGTAGCACTATATCTATCACATCTCTGAGCCCTAGAAAAGAGCTATTGAAGGCACCTGAAAATGGTTTTAGTACATGTTACAAATTCTTCCAAGATAGAAACTGGAGGGGCATGGATTAAACCCCCATCTGTTAAGAGCATGTATTACACAAATGCCGATGTGTTTTCTAGGAAATACTCCACTGCAAAATCCTCCAACTGAGAAACTATAGAGAGGGAAAACCTTTAGGAGTATGGTTCTGAAGCGAGGCCATCAAAGGAACAAGCCACCTCTGAACCTAAAGAATGAACCACCAGCAAGCTATGAGAAGGAAGATTTAGGAAGCGATCTATGTATGAGCCATCGACCAGGACAAAAATCTCAATCTTCAATTGATACACTCAGGATTGCTCTACAGTTTTCCTCGACCCTAATCTGAGCCATCTCTACCAGTCACTAGAGACTTGACACCTAGCTCCAACTAAATTTGGCTACCTTCCATAGGGTTAGTGGAAACAAAGGGTGAAGATACTAGATGGGAAATATGGAGTTTGGGTCCCTTAGATGTAATAACTGCCTAAAGATTCCATGAAGGAGAGAAATCCTTTTGGGAGGATTCCAATGCAGGCTCAGGGGATGTGGAGGATGACAACGTTATTAATATTTTCATTATCATCTTATTGACTAGGGAGTCCCTTCCACGTGGCATGGAGAGACCACGTGAAACCTCATGCTAAAGTGCATAGATTCACTGTCATTCATATGGATCATTAGAAAAGTCGACTAGTTTGTCTTGCATTTAAACCTTTGCATATGACTATGGGTTTAAAAGGGGGAGGGGGACTTACCTTGGCAGGCTCCTTAGCACAGAAAAAGGAAACCCTAAGTCATCATGTGGTTTGTAGAACCTTCAGAAGCAACACAATCCTCCACATGTTTTTGTCATCTTGACAGTGACATATTAAGCTCTTAACAAGAATATATATGTTTCACCCAATTAAAAAGGGTTAGGTCTGGGTTGAATATATCTATATCTATATCTATATCTATATCTATATCTATATCTATCTATCTATCTATCTATCGATATATATATATATATATATATATATATATATATATATAGAGATATATATATATATATATATATATATATATATATATATATATATATATATATCTATATCTATATATATATAGATATATATATATATCTATATATATATATATATATATATATCTCTATATATATATATATATATATATATATATATATATATATATATATATATATATATATATATATATATATATGGATTAACTAATTAAAAAGAGAAAGCCTTAGGTCGAGTCTACTTTGGATACATCGATTTATATATATTACGGTCATGGCATAGGCCTATGTTGAATCCAATACATGTGTATCACAATTAAAATGAATATATCTATGTTGAATTCACCACACTAATACCACACAGTTTGATATGTTTTACACAATTAAATGATGAGGTCCAATCTCATTTGATATATGCTATGCAATTTAAGAAAATGAAAAAAATATGGCTTGGACTGAGATCAATATGCATAATTGCATTGGTTTGTCATGTATTACACAATTAAAATGATAAATCTCTCATTGGTTTTAACACATATTTCACAACTGACAAGAAAATAAGGCACGGGCCAAGTTTACAATAAGTATTAAGCTACTCATTCAAATCACAAATTGCAGGTATAGTTATTTGTGGTAGGACAGTCATGAGACACTTCCTACTTATACCATATCAAATTATGTAAATTTAAATACGGAAACTAGGAATAGGGGAATACAGTTCTATGTTCAGACCAATTCCATCTCCAAGTTTTTTTCATAAGGTTATTGTAACTTAACATTATAATTTTGAAAACAAGAATTGGACTACTTATCTGATAAGGTTGGTGATTAGAGAAGATGAGACATGCTAACCTCCCAACTATAGGTAGTCAGGAAACTTTGCCTATAACTTTCCACCCCCATGCTAGGTCTGGAGTTTAAGAGCTTGAGTTTCTAAATAAAAATTCACTAGATGAGTTGTAGGAGTGTTGTCACTTGTAGGTGATTTATCATCTAAAGACATTGACAGTGGTTTATCGGTCGTAGCTCGCACTGTGGTTTATCAGTACCAAAAAGCACCCGTGAGCTTTTGTGTACATGGTTTCTTGGCAAGGACAAGCATGGTTGTTTATCAATTATAGAAAGCACCATGGTTTATCAGTCCTAACAAACACTTGTACATTTAATCACTCTTTGTTCATGCTTAGGCTTGGCTATATATGGGAAAGAAAAATTGATGGAATAGTTGCTATTGAGTACAATCCCTTTGTGTGTTGTTGTTGCACAAACTTAGTTCCTAAGAACTTTCTTTGAGACAAATTACTATTTTCTTGAATTCAATTTTTACTTTCAAAACTTGAAAATAAGCCATAGAGAATTACTATTCTTCAAAATATTTGTAGAAAAAATAAATACCGACATTGTGTCTAGATCAATATTAGTTTTTGGATGAAGATATCAATCCTGCGAGCTAATTCATGGGTCAATATTATGTTAATAAGAAAGGTTATCTCGTTAATATTGGTCATGCTAACTACAACAAGCCCATGGAATCTAAGGTTGTTGAAATTAGTTCACATGGTGTAACCACGTCAATTAGTGATTTAATACAACATCTCACACTTATTTATACAATGTATATATCTATGATCACTTCACAACAGTTTGTCATATAAGATATCATTTTGGGATTCAACTGTGTTAAGTAAGTCATTGATGTATGACCATTTCCATGAGAGGCAGTCATAGCTGACTAATTTCTCATGATTTTTGAATATTTCACTTAGCACTCATTGCATCGGGTGATGCTCACAGGGGTGAAGAAGTGGGATTGAAACTAGTGAAATGAATCACATAGTGTCAATGATATAATAGACGTCAATCATAGTGTCAATCATAGTTTGTCATATAATAGACCAATTGAATATTATTTCCATTTAGCAAGAATAATGTACAAACATTGAATCCATATCACGCATATAAATAAACGTATGACAAAGTATAAATATATAACCAAGAGTCTTATATCAACCAATGTAGATGGCACACATATATAACATGTGACAAAATATAACTTATATAGCAAAAATTCTTAATGCCCCTTCATATATCAACCATTATCTTCGAGGACATATATTACATGTTAAAATATAATGATATTACAAAAGCCTTGCACACGGAACAATGTATTATATATTATATGTGTCCTCACAATATAACAAAAGGAATTGCCTTGCCAACGAAAAGTGGTCGGAATCTGGGCAACAAATTTCATTCTTTTTTGTAGTAGCAGTGTTTGAATCATATTTTTGATGGTGGAAATGGATTCAGCACCATCAAAAACCTCTAAGACACCCAAAATATTGAAGTTTGACAGCTATAACTTGGATTTAAAAGAATTCCTACCAGATTTTATCAAAATATGACTGGAATTTCCATGATTTTTAGGGCGAAAAAGCAATTTGGTTAGACTAAGACTATAACAAAAAACCTCTCAATATTACTCACACAATAGTGTATTATATATATTATATGCACCCAATGTATCTATATACCAAAGAAAAACTCTCAATAATGCGCACACTGTGCACACTTCAATGTACACATTATATATGCACCCAATATATCGATATAACAACTTAAAAAAAAAAATCTCTCAACACTATGCAGTTGTATTATAGAGATTACGCCAAATTTATTACATGAATCAGAGTGGTATTTTAGATACAAATTTGGCATTATGAAAATACAGTGAAATAGTGATCTCATGTGCATTATTCTTAACTCTGGCAAACTGAAATTAAGAATGTGAATCAATCCCAACATTCAAATGCATTCAATAGCTTTGATTGACAGTCACCATCTATCTTCCAAACGTTATTCAAATGAAATATCATGATGTGAATTGAAAAAGTCAGTATATGTATCACGGTCTTTGGCATATATACATATATAACACTAATGGAGCATATATATATATATATATATATACTCAAAAAAAAATAACGTAATTTTATTTCATTAAGAAAATGATACAAAATTACATTTTGTCAACGCATTCCCCCAATGCATTCTATAAGTGAGGATTGAGTTTTGTGTTTTGTGTACCTAAGGTGTTTTAAGCACATCCTATAGTTAAATAATCATGTTGACAAAATAAAAGAAAAATTCAACCTTAGGGAAGTGATACATACATAAATATAAGACCTCAAAGGCCTTTAATAGTGTATGACAAAAGACAAAATGATATATCAAAACTGCTAATTGTGAAAAATGTCTATGAAAGGATGATGGTAAAATTTAGAGACTTCATCTTCCTTTGTATTGTTTATTAACCATTGCCCAAAATCCTTCCTAAAGCCTTCTTTAGAAAGTTGATATGCAATTTGGTTTTGCTCCCTCTAGACATGCCTGAAAGAGATATCATCAAAGTAGCTTTAATACGTTGGAACTCCTCAACTAATGGAAGAAGAAGTTGGTTATGGCACCTTTGGACTCCAAAAAAATAATTAATTGCAAGCATGGAGTCCTTGAAAACTTGAAGAGATATACATTCTCTTTTTTTGCAAAGAGGTAAGAGGTTAAGAGCCATAAGTTTTGCAAAATTATTTGAACCATGTCCTAGACCCATATCCATTGAGAAATAATGAGACTCAAAAAAGTAGAGGACAACCCCTCCTCCACAGATTATATCCTCTCCTTGAGATGCACTGTCGAAAAAATCCCAAGGGATATTTTTGTTAATCTCTTTCTCAATGATTATTCTCGAGTCACAAACCTAGGATTTGTTTGGAAGTTTTGCAATTATTACAAGTCTTTGGGAAGTAGTAAAGTCTAGACAAGAAGGAAAGTTCAAAAAAAATTCTTTATTCCTTGTAAGCCAAATTCCCCAATACAAAATCAGAGGCACTACTTTTTAATTTCTAGGTACACTATTACTTGACCATGATCTCTAGGCCTCCAACATATTACTTCGAGACTAGGAGGACAAAAATAGAATTTGTGTTCTTCACATATCCCAAACTTGCTTTGTGAAAGGATATTCAATGAAAATATGCTTCAATAGACATTTTCGAAATCTGCTTCAATATCCAATTGCTTAGCTGATTTCCATCCCTGTGCCCAGATGGTAGTAGTTCCCTGATCAGTAGCAAGATTCAGAGTAAAAGTGCCACCGAGTTTTAGGAATTCGATAAGATTTTGTGATAGACTGAATTTTTCACCACCATAATTTGACCATGGATCAATACCCGCCCTCAACTTCTTCCCATTCCCAACACACCATGCAATTCGTTCTTCTATCAGGGGGAAGGAAGCAATCACTGTTTTCCAGATAGCTGACATGTTTTTTTGGCCATTGGATGGGAGTATCATCCACTATTAAATGAAATACATATGTAGATATTTAGAGTGAACCACATAATCCATAGGTTTTGAATAGTCAGTAAACGCCACCCAACCTTTGCTGCTAAGGATTTTACAAACAAAGGTAAATTTTCGAGGCCCCATCCACCCCATGCTTTAAGAACTATTATTTTATCCCACTTTAACCAAGGCATAACAAAATGATCCTTATACCCCACCCAAAGGAATGTTACACCTTTCACATCTTCCCCAAAATTCCCTTTGGGACCCACGTGAGGGCCATCCAATAGACAAGGATTTCCTCTAAGATTAAATTAATGAGCCCCAATCTCCCTGTTAGAGATAACCATCTCACACTCCAATGTTTCAATAGCTTTTCAAGTTTTGTTAATAACCAAAATTGGTTTGCTTTCCTGTAATCATTAGGTTTCAAATGGAAACCCAAGTACTTTAAACTGTTATCAAAAGGATTGGAATTAAAATTCAACAAGTTTTGAGTGAACTGGAGCTCCATATCATATGACTCATTAAAGATTATTTCTCAATAATTATTTCCATGCTTTTTGCTCTTTTGAAGAAGGAAAAATCTTGTTGTAGCACATCCAGTGCTCTTCTTGAGCCATCAAATAAAACCAGGATGTTACTGACAAACAATAAATGAGTGATTATGATTTTTTGCCACCACAATGCCCCAAAACAACCCTATCTACCTAGAATTAATAGTGGTCGATTGAGACTTTTGGCCATGAGGAGAAACAACAAGGGAGAAAAGGGGCATCCTTGGTGCAACCATATTTGAGTGTGAAAGAAAGGGGAAGCAAAGCCATTAATTAGAAGACCAAAAGAAGTAGAAGAGAGACAACTCATGACCCAAGTGATGAAAGGAACCTCAAAACCTATGTGTGTTAAAAGGAGTCAAAGATATATCTAGCTGACATAATCATAAACTTTTGAAAGGTCAATCTTAAAAATGATAACTTTAGGCTTCTTCATTTTAAGACTATGAATGCCTTCCTATGCCACCCCGATTGCCTCTTGAATTTGATGACCTTCCAAAAGACCAAATTGTTCCCTAGAAATGACTCTTGAGAAAATAGGTTTTATTTGTCGAGCAATGATTTTTGCAATGATCTTATAAATGCAATTGAAGAGAGAGATGTGCATGAAGTCATTAAAGGAGTTGGGTTTATCCTCCTCTATAATTAGTGCAATAAATGTTGGCATTGTAGCATTGTTGTTGATTTCAACCAGTGCTTAGCATTGTAATCATGTTTTCTATGCCTTGTATTGGTCCAATGTATGATCTTCTATGAGTGTTTCAAGTCTTAAGAGTGTATGTTCATGTCTTTAAGCTTAGCTACAATTTTGGTGGTAGGAGGATATAGATTGATTGTGTTGAGGTGATGTATTGATTGTGGTTGAGTTGTGTCGTAGATTTTTCTTTGTAGATAAGTTGTTGTGTTGTAGATTGCATTCATTTGTATGAGAATAGAGGATATTGTGAGTCCAATATGAAAATGGACGAAATGTGGCTCACAAGTGTTTGATTGTAGGGAGTGTGGATCCAATATGAAACATTATGAAATGTGATCCACAAAGGAGATTGAAGGTTGGGGATTTTAGTGAGGCAAGTAGTGGCTTGTTATGACAAAGTGTAGCGACATATTTCAGGGAGTGGCCACAAAACTTGGGAGTCGTGGCTAGATAATCCAGTGGTGTCTTGGCGAGACTTACTGGGAATGGTGGCTTCCAATAGGTGGTGCCATCCAAAGTTAAGGGAGTCATGGCTTCCTGTAGGTGGTGGCCTGCAAAGTTCATATAGGTAGTGTATTGGAGTGAGTAGTGGTTCACATGATTGGAAAATCGTGGCTTTCACACTAGTGCTGGCCAATGATTATATATAAAATGATATTTTAAGAATAATAAGAAAGATGAAGATAAAGACTATCAACCGATGATGGATTTTACCCTTTGGGTTTCCACCTTATATCTTGTGCCCTCATGTGATGATGTGATTTGTTATGTTATTGATCATGGTTATTTGTTTATGTGTTATTTGCTTCATGCCTTGATCTTGTTATTTTTTAGATCTATTGATAGATATACATTGTGATGTGATACTAATAAGTGAACGATTCAGGATTTGTAAAAAAAGGAAAAAAATGATAAAAAGTTATCATAGGGCACAATACTAATTCACCCCCCCTCTAAGTAATGTTCAAGGGTTCTAAAAAGTGGTATTAGAGTGGGGCTATTGGTTGCAACTTAATCACTAGAGAGTAGATCTGGAGAGCTTTTGCAGAAATTTGCAATTTTTTTTTTTTTTTTCAAAATGAATCCTCTAGGAGTATTTGTCCTCACTATTACAAATTTCAAGGTGTTGCGTGAGAATGTTAACTCTCAATTATTATCTTTTGGATCTAACATTTGTAGATTGGTATCTGAAGGATGTGGCGAGGATACACTTTCACCTAAATTAATGCAAACAAATACTCAAATGAGATGCATCATTTATGAGAATCTCCATAATGTAGACTTGAAGAAAATAGGAGATCTAGAATATGCTAAGGAGATTTGGGACATATTGCAAATTTTGTTTGGAGGTGATAACAATAGTATTATAAAGGCTTAGAAGAAGAGTAAGAAGAAGAAAAAGAAGATGACTTCTCAAAAGAAATAATCTCAGCATGAGAAGATCAGTCTTCCTAGTATGGATGATGTAGCTGATAATTCAAAAAATGAGGCTTCAACAGAACTGGGTGTGCTCCCACATAGCAAATATGAAGGTATAACTATAGATGAATTTATTTAAAGTTATATTTTAGACAAATTTGATGCTATTCTTGACAATTTAGACATTCATGTTGATGAATGTGACAAACTAATGCTTCTTCAAGCAGAATATGAGTAAGCTTTAATGGTCATTGAAAAATTATATATTGAAATTAGTAGACTAACAACTATATGCAAATATCAAGAAAATAATTTATAGATTTGTGATAAAAAAGAGAAGGAGCTCAAGGAGGAGATTATCAATTTGAGGACTGAGTTGGAAGAATCTAAAGGAGTTGAACAGGTTATAAGTAACCAACAAAAATAGAAAGAGGGATGAGTTGAACAACATGAAAGTGAAGTTATCACGTTTAGGAAGAAACTAGAAGAAAAATACAAGAAACTAAATCAAGAAGATAATATGAAGGCCTTAGACAGTTTGCTTGAAAACCAAGGATCTCCATTGAATAGATCTAGTCTTGGTTTTAAAAAGGGACAGTCCAACTTGCATGTAGGTAAGAACAACAATGTAGAACCAAACATGCTTGTATCAAACAATAGCAACAACAGGAGTGGTAACTAAGGAAACAAGCACTTGATCCTACAAAAATAGAGAAGTAGGCCTCAAGGAGCACCTACAATTAGAATATCATTCACTCCAAGAGAGGATTGTGGTAGATAAATTAAATTTCAAAGGAATCAAAGCCCCTTTGATCCTTTGATGGATGAGGTAGAGTGTTACAATGACCACAATTTTGGATATGTTACATCCAATTGCAGGGGCAGAGTGTAGAGATATAATCAATATAGATTGCAACAATATGAGTAGCCAAGGAGATCAACCATTAGGTATAATTATGTATTTAATGGATTTTGTTTCTCATGTAACCTGTTTGGCCACAAGGCAGTTGATTGTAGATATAACCCTTGGAGGAGAGGCACATTTATATGAGGCATATGTTGGGTAATTTAATTGTTAGTTAAATTACTTCATTAAATTGTCAAACTCAAGGTTCATGTACTTGCGAAGTGTATGTGCATAGTTTATGCTAGGAGCTCTATTTTTTATCAAGAGATTGAATTCAGATGTAAATTATAATTCTAATCTATGCAAATTGTAAATCTAAACTACTCAAGACTAATTCTCATCAAGTGTATGCACATGCTCTTTCTATCAGACTTGTTAAAGTCAAAATGAATTAAAAACTATTTCAAAAGTGGAAATATTATTCTATTGAGTAGAATGAAAAGCTTATGTTATTGAACTGAATTAAAAGACTATTCTAATCAACAGAATTGAAAACTAATTCTAGTAAACAAAATTGAAAGTCTATGCTAATTGACTTGAAATAAATATATTCTACTTTAACTGAGAATAAAACAATTCTAAGTGCTTTTAAATCAATCTTATTCTAAGAGTGAAATAAGGAAATGCAACTAAAAAGAATAATTGAAAATGACTTGAAAAACAATGATTAAGCCTAAATTACAAGTCTTGCAGATTACTAATGTGTGCATTTGTGATTAGAACCAATCTGAACCATTACTTAAATCTGAGACTAAGCGAGAAATTAAAAGAAACAAATTAATTAAAGAAATGTTTTTGGTGTTTTGATTTTAATTGTGAGCACTCATCTTGTGACAATTAAGGCAATAATGAGTAACTTGAATGTAAAAACAAAGAATTTATCAATCATGAAATATCTAACTAATTGAAAATCAAATCAAGACAACTTCTAAGAAAGAAATGAAATTTAAATGACTATGTTGGCTTACGACTCTTCAGGGGGGGCTCCTGTTGAGCACAAGGAAGTGTAGACTCAGATCAAATTATTCACCAACACATTTGTAATTCAAGTGTGGAACATATTTATTGTATTTACTAAAAACAGAGTCTTGGATCACAACAATTATAGACTTAAATCTCTCAATAATCATCTTCGTCTTCTAGATCGAGGAAATATTTATAATTTCTCTAATATTTAACAACTAAAGAAATAAACTCCAAAAGGATAGTTTATTGGTTGATAACTAAGTATTTGAATTGGAATAGGACATCGAATTCTCATGGTTTTCTATGAGAAGAGAAAATCATGAGAATGATATTTATCAACACATCGACCATTTCAAATTAGATTCTCTCTCCATTGATTCCACACTCATGTGGTGATGAAATTGTTTGCCCTCAAATTATACATAATGATAGACTATCATAACCAGAGTTGACTTCTAGTTTGACCATCAAAATTCTCAATCTCTGTGATTTTCCAAGTAGGTGCGATAGGTGGATATTTATATGATCGAAATTTGGCATCCATCCATATATTTTGTTCTCCTTCAAGCTCACAAGAACCTATTTAACCATGGGATAAGCTACAAAAATATTGATTAGCTACAAAATTTGTACATTGCGATAGCCATAAAGATGTTTTAATTAAATTTCACAAAGAAACTATAGATTATAAGCTATGAATGAATTGTACCTTTAATTACGTCTGAGCATGCCCTATATGACCTTATAGTTTGGAAATGTAGCAAAACTATATATGAAAAATATGAAGGTGATGGTAAATGGGATGTCAAAAAGAGGACAATTCAGGACCTCAATATTCACCCAACTTGAGGATGTTGCATGTCCTCATGCACCAAAACTTCAAAACCTGAGAGATGCCCTGTCACTGAACTATTTTTGATGCTTGGATTAAAACATCCAAGTTCTTTTGTGTTGCCTTAGTTTGTAATTTGAGTGACCATCTTGGCTTCCTCATCAAAATTATTACTTGCAATCCTTTAACTTTCTACCTGAGACCTTTGTTATTTGCCTTAAGTTTTTGGTTATTTTTACATAAGTGGCACATTCTTAAAATCACAGTGTCATTTTAAGCTTTCAACACTTCATTATGTGACCTTACTACTTCATTTTCATCTTTGATATGCCTATTCAATACTTATAACTCATATATTTACTATTTTAGAGTATTGATAATGTCTCACTCTAATTGACAAGTAGTATTAATCTCTGGACTAGTCTTAGGAACATCATTATGTAAAGAGTGCTCAAAGAATTTAGTTTATATAGAAGGATTTAACTTTTTCTATTCCCTTTGTTCTATGGTCTTCAAGTAATCATAAATTTGTTATTGAGCAGGATCAATTTCAAGAGTCTTTCTTGTTGTATTTGGACTTGGAGGCTGTGCCACTATTTCTGTATCAACATGGTCTTCCTCATCTGAATTAACAATATCTAGAGGTTTTTGTTGTGTCTACTCACTTCAGTGCTTGGAAATTCGTTTTCTCCTTCTTAATTTTTGTTCTTGCTCCACCACTTCTTGTATAATCCTCCTTGTGTTGCCTCATTTCTACATTTTTCCTTGTTTCTTGTTTTTAGTTTTTGTCTCCCTTAATGTTTCTAGTTTCTTAGTGTTTTGATTGGATTTCTTTCTTCTAACATTTTATTTAACATTTCTCTATTTAAAATTTTATATAAATTGGATAAATGGAGCATCATACTCTGTTTCATCTGGTGGAATTTCCATCTCTACTGGTTCATTGACGATTAAACCATCTTCTTCAATGCTAGGTTGAGGGTTAAGGTTTTGAACTACTCTACATCAAATCCGCTTGGTATATTTCGCTTATTTCTCTTCTTGTATCTTTATGAAATCATTTCTAACTAGAAAAATTTTCCAATCATCTCCAATGGTTCTTAGGTACAAGAAGTTTCAATAACCCATGGTGGTATAGAGCCTTGTCAATATCCCCTGAGTCTCTTTGTATACTAACAACCATTTTTCTAAGGCTACACATCAGATAATATGGAAAACTTAATTCATTTCCTTCAATGAAATGCATCAAGATCTGAGTATGGTAAAAGAACATTGTGCCATATCGACCTTTACAAGTCAAAAATTTCTTAATAACTAGCAAAATATTTCTCCATTTGGATTTAAGTGCAGTTACTGGTATTCCTTCCTTGAAGATTGAAGTATCCATACTTGGATTATGGAGGAAGATCTTCTATCCCTTGTGTTTGATCCTTTGATTTTTTAACCAACTTTTGCAATTACTGGGTAAGAATGTCGCCTCTTCCATTAAAGACTATAATTATCAACTTTATGTCCCCAATCTCGACTTCTACACCATTAAAAGCATGGAAAAATGCCTTGATGGCTTCAACCTTGTACCCATAAAAGTTTTCAAATAAATTAAGCCACCCTTCCTTTTGAAATTGATCTTGGACTTGAGGGTAAGCTTGAAGAAAGTTAACCCCATTAGGCTGATAAGGAACAATGAAATCCATGGAAAAAATGAAGTTTTTCTCCTAAACAGCCTCTTTTGACAGGGGTAGATGGAGAAATGGAGGATGGAATGGAATGGTTCGACGGTGATTGGGCTAGTGACGAGCCTCATAAATGGGTAATTATATGGGCTCATTTTACCTCCTAACCTAGTCAAATCAACCATTCTCTTATCTTATTGTATGATTTTCTTATTATATTTATGCTTACAGAGTGAGTTGAGTTAGTTATGATACCATGTGGTCTAACATGTGTTTAATGCAGATTATTAATGATTTTTGAGGTCAAAGTCAAGGATCCAGTGGACAAGTGGAAGTAATAACTTGAAGTGGACAAAGGAGAGGACTTATAGGAGGAAATCCCCCTCATTTATTACTCCTCACTTCGAATTCCCCTTCATTGAGCTCAGAGTACAAGCAGCCAAGTCATGCACTAGAAGGCAGCCGAGCAAGTGGAGGATGACTGATGATTATCTCGAGTTTTGGGAGCCAAGCCTCCCTAATTTTAAGGAAGCTATTGGTAGCTTCATTTGTATAAGTAGAGAGGCCTAGGGCCTCACTAGGGTTGGATTTTTGTTGGATTTTCATTGTGATTTTGCTTATGTAAACTCTACTCAACTTCGAGCTTATTATTTTTGTGACAATTTCATGTAATCTTGTTATTGTTTTGAAATAAAGATGGAATCCTTTTTGAGTTAGCATTGAGTTACCTCAGAGGGCTGAAGCTCTTGGGTTAGGGCCCAATCCAAGCAGCCAAGCTCCTCTTTACTTGTATTTGTATGTTTTATTTCAGTTTGTAGATTAGGTTGTTGTTAGATGAATTTCTTTTATGGTCAAGAATAGGTTGCTTTTGATGATTCAATAGTTTGCTTCCATTTGTGATTTCTATAGCAGGTTAAGCAGTGATAAAGAAAATATCCAAAAGGCTAGCAACAATGCCTTGGCCTCTCTTCCTCCCTCTGGGACCATGATTTGAGGCAAAGACCCTCTTGTTGCCCCAAAAACACAGATTTTCCTCATTCATAGGACTTCTAGTGTTTACAGCTTTTTAGTTGGTTAATAGTCTAGTTTTATTTGCTTCAGAACTTCTTCATCATGATCACTTATTTATTTACCATAGTCTTCTTCCATGCTTTCCTTTCTTGCAGAAGTTATCAACTTTTCCTTTCATAGATCACAGTTTAGATTAGTTTGATGTAAAACTTTGTTTTTCTAGATGCACTTATTTCATTGATTGCTTAATCTCATTAGTTGACTGTCAGTTGTTTATGTAGAAAATATCTTCTAGTAGCAGGCTAGCCTATCAGCCATCCCATCCTCCATCTGATCCATGTCCTACAGGTCACCCAAGTCTCCCCTCAATTTTGCCTTAGTTTCCTGCATTTTCCATAGAATTTCTTCCTCTCTCCTTGAGCAAATCCAATCATATTTCTCTCTCCTAATGATTCTTGGTAGACCCTATGTGCCCTAACACTTCATTCCAACCTTCATACACATTTTCCACCCACTCTCACACCCTCAAAATAGCCAAAAATTCTCTCGGCCTCCTCTTGTAGGCCTGCTGTAGAACGTTGTTTTTCCTCCTGTAGATTTCCTGTGTCCTCCTATAGATTTTCCTGTGGGCTTTATTTTGAGGGCCGAGTGTGGGAAAAGCCTCCAGAAGGCCACCTAAGACCTCTTAGGACCCAACCACACCATCCTGCATCCTCTAAAGTCCCAAAACCACCCTTCAACACCACCTATTCGCTGCCACATTCACAAACAATAAGTCACATGCATGTAAAATTCACCTAAAAATACATAAATCCAAAAATATGTTTTTTGCTCATTTACTTCCAGAAATAGCTTAGTTAGATGTTGTTTACTTCCTTGAGTAGGTAATGGCATTCTTTTCATGGTTTTCATAGTGCTTTCTGCAAAAGTAGGATTCATTGGTTAATTAGGATTTACTTGGTTTGCTTTACATTTCAATATTTCTCTTTTCTGCAGTTAGAGTAGCATTTGTAGGGTAGTATTTCTCTCCTTTCATCACATATAGAGCTTCTTCTAGAATCCATAGAAGTTGTCTTGAGCTCCTAGTGATCTTGTGCTGACTGACCAAGTGACAACCTGTAGTAAGAACTAGTACTTGTGCATACAACACCGTCGCTTCCAAGTTTGTTACGAACTACCGGGTTGATAAGAGTAAAGTAGGTAGCCCAGGAGTTGTAGCATTATTGCTGCAATACTAGCGCTCACCATACTTTTTGGTGCCATTGCTGGGGAAGCATCAGAGTATTCTATGATTACTGCTTTCTTCTATTTTCTATTGCAACATTATGCTAATAGTTTATTTCAGCAAAAGTAGACTAGTCCTTTCTTTTCCTTCAAGTTCTACATTTCTTTGCTTTCCTTTTCAATTCTGCAAATTTCATTTTAGCAAGAGTAGACTAGTCATTCTTTTCTTTCAAGTTCTGCATTTCCTTGCTTTCCTCTTCAATTCTACAAATTTCCATTCAACAAGTTTATTTCAGCTAGTTGCAATTTGTTTTGTTCAATCAATTTCAGTTTTGCAGGTACTATCAGTGTGGGGAAAAAGAAACAAAAACCAACCAAAAAGATTTCCTTTCATGCCTCGTAGGAATAGAGATAACTCAAGAAAATTCTTGCCCAACACCTCCACTGCTTCACACAGCCAACCTTCTTTGTTCTTCAGTGGCTGTGATCAAGAAGAACCCTTAGGTGAATAGACAGAAATATTTGAAGAACCTATAGGGGAAGAAGAAGAAGAAAACATTCCTTTGAAACCAATGGCTGAACACACAAATGCTAGGGGGAATGGAGAGAGAATAGAGGGTACCTTTCCTATTTGGGAGACCATTGGGGACACCAATATGAAGAATATAAGCCCTTCCATCCTACCTCATTTCCACAGTCTGACTACAGAAGATCTTGACACCTTTTTGTTTGAGTTTTCTGTTATCTGTCGAACCTATGACTATGTAGAAGATGAGCAAAAGTTGAAACTATTCCCTTCTACTCTCAAGGATGCAGCATTGCACTAGTTCATGGGATTACCTAGCAATATCATCACAACTTGGGCTCAGACGTAGCAAGACTTTAACAACAAGTATTGAGACTATTGTACGTCAAAAGATACTAAAGAAGAAATTTTCTGAATGACTATAGGAAGTGATGAGTCCCTGGAAGACTATGAGGAGAGGTTCCAGCTTAGTTACAAAAGGGTCGGGTGTACACTTGACCCTGAGTCTCTAAAGCTAGTTCTGCTCAGGGGAATTCGGGAAGATATTTTAGACACCCTCCATCTACTAGCCAGGGGAGACATCTACCAACTATCCTATGAGGACATAAAGACTATTTTCAGGAACCATTCTAGAGCAGCCAGAAAGAAAGGTAGGGGGAGTCAACCCATAGCCAGTACCTCTTCCCTTAACTCATCCATTAAAGGAGAAATTGCAAACATGCTGGAAGACTGCAAGAGTGAGATGCTGCAGACTCTTGCCATGCAAATGGATACCTTGCATATCAAAAGGAAACAAGAGGAAGCATAGAGGGATTTGGCCATTTTTTATCCTAGATGCACCAGGAGGCATCCTCGGAATGAATGCCCATTGAACTCTATAGAGGTTTGTTCAGTCTGTGAAGAAAATCATTCTACATACAAGTGCCCTTCCTTACCTGGACTTAAATCTATATATCAAGGGGCTAAGGGAGTCACTGAACAACTCTATTACATAAACCAAAGGAGGCCGCATGGACCTAGACCATATTAGCAGGGGATGCAAGGGACATCTCAGGCATACTACAACCCCAACCAAGTCACTTCCATACCTTCTTGGGGCTCCCCTACTCATCCTTCCTAGTCCACACCTCCTCTTTGGTCCTTCACATCTCCATATCATGCCCAACCAGCCACCTATTCATTTCAATCCTATGCTCAGTCGCAACCTTAGTGGAATGCATCTCATTAGGGGTGGAGGCCCCAATACAACTCTCCTCCTTGTCTTTTGCCTCCACCACCTGCCCAACCACAACTGTTACCTCCTGTTCCACCAAAACAACCCCAAATGCCTACCCAGCCAAATCCAAACCCAAACAACAGACAGGCTCAGCAAGTGTATAGTGGCGAACCATCATGCCCGACTTATGCTGTGGAGATTCAAGAAATTAACTTGCGATCTGGGAAAGTTCTCCCAGATAGCTAGCCTTCACCCAAGGAGGTTGAGGAAGATAAAGAGAAAAGTGAACCTAAAGCAAATCCACCCTTTCCTGAGAGACTATCCGCAACAGTCCAGCCTACCCCAGAAGAAACTGAGCTCCTGGGAGAATTGAAACATTTATGTGTGAAGATACCACTTCTCCAAGCCATAAAAGATGTGCCTATCTATAATAGGTTGATCAAAGAGAAGTGCTTTATGCATCTAGGAAGGCGTAAGAGGGATGCCCTAACCATCAATGTCATAGGGCAACTATCCGACCTGATGTTGGAGCAGGTAATCTGTCCAAAATATCTGGACCCTGGAAGCCTAGTAGTCAATGTCCACATCAATAGCACCATGATCCCACACACCTTGATTTATCTAGGAGCTGCCATTAATGTGATGATAAAAGACACAATGCTCAAACTCAACCTCCAGGGCTCCTTGAGGAAGACCACGACCGTGCTACAGCTTGCAGACTGCTCCACCGTGACCCTTGAGGGGATTGTGGAAGATGTGATGGTCTCCATTGATTCTTGGGAGTACCCTGCTGATTTCTTAGTTCTCCAGCCAAAGGAAAAGCTCACTGTGTATCCTCTCATTCTGGGAAGACCCTGGTTGGCTATCGTCAATGCCTACATCGGTTGTCGAGCTGGGAAAATGACCATAAAGAATGGGCATATGTCCAAGCAGTTAATCCTATATCCTCTTGCCCAACCCTTGCTAGAAAATGATCTACCTCTCTGGCTGGAGGAGGAAGATGAGGATGAATTCCATTTTTCATGGCTTTGTGCATTAGAAATCGCCATGGGGGGGAAACTGCATTATGAGGATGATATGATTGAAAATCTGATTTAGAATCCACCACCTAGTGTATCACCATTAGAGGACATAGTAAGAGAAACCCAAAACAACCCCTCAACTGATCTCTGTGCAACCGACTCCACTCCTCTCTGTGTTAAGAATATAGAGTTTGGCCTAGAAAGAACCTTGAAAATCAATCCATCCCTATCCATTTCCCAGGAGAAGGAACTGTGTAACTTGCTGAGAAAACACCTAGATGCCTTCGCCTAGAGTTATAAGGAGATGAAGGGAGTGCACCCTTCAGTATGTACTCATCATATATACATCAAGGAGGATTGCAAGCCAGTCAGGCAGCCTCAAAGGAGGATGAATCCAACACTTAAAGATATTGTTAAGGAAGAATTACAAAAATTGCTTGATGCAGGATTCATCTATCCCATCTCTGACACTGAATGGGTCTCTCCTTTGGTGCTAGTGCCAAAGAAAAATGGTAAGTGGAGAATCTATGTCGACTATCGGAAATTGAACAAAGCCACTGAAAAGGACCATTTCCCTTTACCTTTCATAGATCAAGTGTTAGACGGTCTAGCAGGGAAAAAGTTTTTCTCTTTCCTAGATGGGTTTAGCGAGTACAATCAAATTCAAATTAGCTCGGAAGACCAAGATAAGACCATTGTCACTTGTCCTTGGGGTACCTTTGCATACCAGGTCCTTCCTATTGGTTAGTGTAATGCTCTCGCCACTTTCCAAAGAGCGATATTGAGTATATTATCTGAATTAGTTCATGATGCAGTAGAGATATACATGGATGACTTTACTCCTTATGGCTTTGACTTTCATGAAGCTTTATCTAACCTAGGAAAAGTTCTAGACAAGTGTATTGAGATGAACCTGTCCCTTAGTCTGGAAAAATGTGAATTTATGTTGACTGAAGGGACTATGCTAGGTCATGCAATATCTCAACAAGGACTGCAGGTGGACCCCAACAAAATTTCCATCATCCAAAGGGTCCCACCTCTTCAAAAGGTGAGAGCTGTCAGAGGTTTCCTAGGCTTAGCTGGGTATTACCGGAGATTCATTAAAGATTTCAGCAAGCTAGCCTCTCCTTTGTTTGGCCTCTTAGGTAAAGATGTCGAGTTCATATGGTCAGAAAACTGTTAAGAGGCCCTAGATACCTTGAAGAGCAAGCTCGTGACTGCTCCAATTCTGAGAGGCCCAAACTAGGCCCTACCTTTCCACATTCACACAGATGCCTCGAACAAGGCAATAGGAGTAGCCTTGGGACAAATTGATGAAAAGTTACCTTATGCCATATACTTTATAAGAAAAAAATTATCAAAGGTAGAGTTAAACTATACGGTGATTGAGAAGGAACTCCTAGCTGTCGTGCATTCCTTAAACAAATTCAGACATTATATCACAGGCTATCAAATTTTTGCGCACACTAATCATGCTGCAATTAGATATTTAATGAACAAAACGGATGTAAATGATCACATTATTAGATGGTTGCTTTTACTGCAGTAGTTTGAATTGACCATTATTAATAATCCTGGTAAAGAAAATGTTGTCACTGACTTTTAGTCTAGAGTAAATTTGCCTACAGGTGAAGAAGGAATGGTGGATGACCAAATGCCAGATGAACATTTGTTTGCTATCTCAATACTTTATCCATGGTTTGCTAATATAGCAAACTAATTGGTTTCAACACAGTTTCCACCACACCTGGCATCAAAAAGAGAAGAGCAATATAGTAAGGAAAAGTGCCCCTTTCACTTGGATTGGGGGCAATCTCTTCAAACTTGGCCCAGATCAGATCTTGAGAAGATGTATCAGGGAGGAGGAAGTCTTTGACATCCTCCTGACCTGTCATGATGGGCCTTGTGGAGGTCATTTTGCAGCAAAAAGAACTGCCTTCAAGATACTGCAAGCAGGCTACTACTGGCCCACTCTTCATCAGGATGTGAGGAGATATACCAGCCAGTGTGATCGGTGTCAGAGGATGGGGAAACCTACTCCAAAGGATGAAATTCCCATGCAACCTCAAGTGACCTTTGAGCCATTTGAGAAGTGGGGCATGGACTTTGTGGGGCCTATCAGCCCTCCTTCAAAGCAGAAGCAATACATCATTGTGTGCATCGATTACCTGACAAAGTGGGCAAAGACAAAAGCAATCAAAGCAGCGACAGAGGAAAAAGTAGCTGAATTTTTGAGAGAGAACATATTCTACAAGTTCGGGTATCCAAGAGAATTGGTCACAGATCAAGGTAGTCAGTTTACTTCCAATTTGATTGAAGACCTGCTCACACATCATAGAATCAAGCACAGGACTTCAACCCCTTACCATCCACAAGCCAATGGGCAGGTGGAGGTCACTAACAAAGCATTGGAAGGGATCCTAACAAAGGTAGTGAGCAGTAGTAGAAAAGATTGGGCGGATAGATTAGTTGAGGCCACTTGGGCCTACAACACAACATGGAAGACCACTACAGGGTTCAAACCCTATGAGCTGGTCTATGGGAAGAAGGCTTTGATGTCAATATAATTTGAATTCAATACCCTATGGATGGCAGCTCAGCTGGACCTAGATCTCAGCCATGCACAGAAAGAAAGATTACTTTAGCTCAATGGTTTGGATGAACACAGAATGCAGGCCCTTCTCCATACATAGGTAGTTCAGCTTCAGAGAAAGATATGGCATGACAAAAATATCAAGGAGAAGCAATTCAAAGAGGGAGATTGGGCACTACTCTATGATTCAAGATATAAAGATTTTAAGGGCAAGCTAAGGACAAGATGGCTGGGACCCTACACTGCGAATAAATGCAATGATAATGGTTCAATTCTGATCAGAACCATTGATGATGAAGCCATCCCCATGCTTGTCAATGGACATCAATTGAAATTCTACAAGAAACCCCTCTCCAAGCGAGATTTCATTGAAGATTTGAATAAGACTGTGATGGTAGTGGAGCATTTATTAGCCTCCACTTCACCCACTCATTGAAGAAAAAGAAAAAATAAAAAATAAGGACTCAAGTGAAAACCTCCATGAGGCGCTTGAGTCCCATCATTGGGTTGAAAACCTCTTCTGAGGCAGCCCAGTGATGTAAAAAAGAAGAAGAGAGAAAAATAAGATCCCTGGGTGAAAACCTCCCTTGGAGGTGCCTAGGGCAGGGAATTAAGGTAAAAACCTCCCTGAAGTGCCCTAGTTGTTTTCAAAAAAAAAAAAAGAGAAAAAGAAAAATGAATTTCCAGTTGCATTGTAGGTTTGCAGGAGGAATACAGGAAGCAGCAGAAGGTTCCAAGGGAGCCCTGAAACCAACACCAGCAACTATCCTACCTTCCCACACCTTTCTCCATCATTCTTGGCATTTTTTTCACCTCATTGTGCTTATCTTTCAAAAACTGTGTTTTATACAGGAGGCTTTGTGTTTTCTACAAGAGGCTCCTATAGGAATTACAGCGAGCCAGAAATGGATATAAAATATAGTTTGAGGGATAGGGAAGCTTCATAAAAAATCTATAAATCCCCCTACAGTCTTCAAACCTCCTTGCCATCATGTCCAAGCCTGCATCACACCCCAAGCATCATTCTTCTTCCTGTCTAAGAAAAACACAGAAAAAATAGTTCTAAAGGAAAAGAAAAAATAAGAAAGGGAACAACACCATCAACCTCACCTGAAGCCTACCTATTACCTCTCCATCTCTATCTACATCCCTGGCATCATCCTCACAGCTCCAAGCATAGAAAGAAGCTGAATTTTAAAAGGGAGAAGCAGCTACAGGAGCTCCTGTAGGAATTACTGTAGCAGTTGATCCCATTAAAATCCAGCATCAGCAGCAACAGGATGCAAATATGAAGGTTGAAGAAGACACCTGAAGCTCAAATCCAGCCAAATAAGAACTTGCACAAGTAACAACCACACATCAACAACTAGATAGCATGCATCAAAAGAAACAAGGGCATGCAGCAGAGAGAAAGAACCACAGCACCTCACAGGTAAATACATTCGGATCTTCGATAAGTAACTAACCCACTCCTCTGTTTGCATTTGTGTAAGTAGAAGGCATGCAAAAGTAATGAGATGCTTGAGGTTGAACAAGGGAAAGGTGGCTAGTTAACTTGGCCACCTTCATCTAGTTGACTCTACTCATCCGAAGATGTCACCCACACGTGCGCACAGTCAACTCAAGAAAGATGTCAAGGATAAGTAGTGGAGGAAGTGTGAACTCCGATGAAATCATGAGGGATGATTATGAGGAAAGGGCCATGATGACAAGGAAGGTGGGGACCAATGGTCTAAATATGGCCAATGTACACTTTGCCAGCTCACCCTCCATCACCGGAAATATCCATAAAAAGTAATAAGTACTCCTTCTCGAGCACTCTCACCACCTTTTCCTTCATTCTCTCCTCGAAACTTTGCTCCTGCGATCTCCTTGTGCCCCCACAGCCTCGTAACCATCGTTCTCCATTAATCTCTCCCATATTCCTGCTCTCAGTGTTTTCTACAGGAGCACATACAGGTTCTACAAGAGCACCTACAGGGATTCTATAGGAGGGACAGCAGTGTTCTACAGGAGGGCCAGTGAGTTGTTTCGAAGGGAGAAAACACGGGTTTTAGCACGATTCTCGGGCTGAGGAGGTAGATTCCATGCATACCCCCATTGAATATCAAAATATGCAAGAAGAGGTTTAAATTCGAGGGTGAAATCAAGCCTTTAGGTGGAGGAAATACATAAAAAATAAAAAAAATAAAAAAATAAAAAAATAAAAAATAAAAAAAAATCTACTTATTTCTAAAAAAAAAAACACAGTCTCTCTATTTCTCTATTTTTCTTCAAAAATTGTTGTCTCCTTCTCCATATTTGGTTTCCCAAAGAAGCATAAACAAAATGATAGGAGGTTTTATGAGGAAGGAGCACACCAAATCCTCCAGGCTCCATGCACATCCCCAAGTAGTGGACATATTCACAAGAGCAAATTGGATGAACTTTTTTGAGAAATTTCGAGGTTTTGATGAGGAAATTGCTCAAGAATTTGCCCACTCTCTGGTCCCTCATACCAGAACACATGCCACTGTCACCTTTAGAGGTCTTTCCATGGAGATAACCCCTGAATGTATTAGTAGGGTCACTACCCTTCCTCTTGGATTTCCTTGGAGTAAGGATGAGAAACCAATTGGCCAGGCTGTTAAGAAAAACTTCTTCCAAAACAATGAAACTCCTGTAGAGGATAAAAATGGCATTAGAAGGGCTAGCATACCATATCTTTGGGATGAGGTTAGCTACCGAATAATCAAATATATTTCCTGTGAGGGGAGGTACAACATTGTCTATGGTTAACATTTTAGAATCCTTCATGAATTAAGATATGGCATGGACACATCAGCCTCTCAGAAGCTCAACATCCCCTACTTCCTCCTACAGTCTCTCATTGACTCCAACACTAAAGTTCAAGGAGGGAATTCAGAGTAGCTCGCTCACCATGGGTTAATCAAAATTTTAGTGGAAGAAGTGCTCCATACATTCACATTCCCTATAGCATGGGAAATCTTCCGAAACATGACAACAGGGGATGACATAAAAGCCCTAACCTATGATATTAGTCCTACTAGCAGTGAGGAGGAAGAGCAGCAAGGGGAGAAGGTGAAGCAACTGGTGACTTAGTAGAACAAGAAGGGAAGGAGGAAGAAACCAAGATAGAGGAGGAGAAATCTGAAGAAATAGAGCGGGAAGAAATAGAGCAAACAGAGACAGAAAGAGAAACAGAAGGAGGAGAAAAAGGGGCAAAAAATACAGAACAAGAAGAAGTGTCCCCTGAGACTCTGGAAAGAGAGGCAACAACTACTCTCACTACCCTTAGTACACCCATCAAGCCAAAATAGAAGAGGAAAAGGCAGGCCTCCATGTATTTCAGGGCTAGGAAGAGCACAAGAATCAAAAAAGGGAAACCCCAACCTTCTTCAAAAGTGCCAATTATAATTGAAGATTCACCCTTTGCCCAAGGAAAATAATCCCCTCCTAAGTCACCTATCCCATATGAAAGGGGGACTCCTAGATCTCCCACATGGAAAGAAAAGGTAGAACTACAGAACCAAAAAACAGTCCTACAGGAGGCACAAACAGTTCTATAGGAGACACTGTCAAAACTACAGGAGACCAAAAAGATTGAGAAAAGGATAGAAGGATAGCCAAAGGGAAAGGAGGAAGAAATAGAGCAACAAGAACCTGATCCCCAGCCTAGTCTTGGCTCCTACTATAGTCTTCTTGAGGGGGGGAGAATAATTCCACAAAAATTTGAAATTCCACTGTTCTTTGAATTAGAGAAAGAGAGGATAATAACACATAGGTGGATGCAAATAGCCAAATCCAAAGGAGTTGAGGATATTGGCCATATGGAGAACAAAATTAGAGAAATGGGCAGAGAGTTAAGTGATATCAGACATAGGGAAGCAATTACAAGAAGCCAACTTGAAACAGAAAATGAATTGCTAAGGAGGCAGCTGCAAGAGAAAGAGACCCAACTGGCATGCATGGCCAGCTGGTCCATGGAGGCATTGCAATGTAGAACACCAGAAAAATCCTATGGCCTGTATCTCAAGGACCAATGGTTGCAATTTTAGATAAAGACTTTGGCACAAAGAGGCACAATGCCTTTCCAAGATTACAAGCAGTTTATGGACCTGTGTGACCAAAGCACATCAGAAGATAAGGCAAAGATGGCAAAATTCTACCTACATAACATGGCCCTCACAGACATGAATGTGTGGGACCCCAATGCCAGGCTAGGGGACCTGCAACTAATGGCCATGGCCTCATGGATGAACCATGAAGAGTTAAGGGCAACAGAAATAAGAAGGTTGATGGTAAAGGAGCAGAATGAGCCATTAATGATCAGAGTTGAGCCATCAGACCCCATGGCACTCATCAGTACACATAACCTGCTTGCCAATAATCCTTAGATTGCCCCTAGATATATAAGTGATCAGGCACAAGCCATTACACACTTTGAGGATATGGAAAGGCTACTTGGGGATGACTGTGTGCATGCATGTATGAGGAGATGGAACACTTTACCACACAATCTGTGTTAGGGCCTAAATCTACCTCAGGCTGAGAAAGGCAGGATCTAGGGTAACATCAAACCATGCTTAACCTGGTAGCTAGCCCTACCAGGTCAGGAGAGGGCTCTCTCCTTGTCAATATTAGAAGAATATGACCAATATAGCTTGAGATGACTATTGTAAAGACTAATTTTAGGCTAGGTATATGCTCTAAGGATTTTGATTGAATTTAATTTTGTTTTGCTGGCTCAAATGTGAAAGGCAGATTTGGGTCTGGGGAATGGACACAGTCTTGCAGAGATCTCTATGGGGCGAGGTAGGAAAATGGTTTAGTACTTCAAATTGAGTGAGATGGAGAACTTTTAGATTGGTGAGGAGTTTGAGAGGGCATGAAAGTCTCAGGGATCCTCTTCAAACAACTAAAAACATAAGTAACTAAACAAACCCTAGGTAGAGCACTGTAACATCAATGAATTCTACCTTTATCCTTGTTTCATTTAGTTAAGATGAATAGAGAGTAATGATGGCATACATAAACACATGTAAACTAGCAATTACAGAAGGAAAAACTATAACAAATCAAGTTGCCACAAGAATCCCACAAAGTGCTGCAAACCCTGGTCTATTCCTTTGCCAAACTGCAAAATGAATGTACAATAATGCTCAAAGCATTCACAAGAGTCCAACCTTTACCAATGACTGAAAAAATACTAGATATAGGCAAAAAAAAACTCATGCTAGGCTTTAGGGGTCGAATTCATGAGTTTAGGAGCTGTTTCAACAAGATCTAAACTAAGAACTGAAAAGTAGGCAGTGGAACAACTTGCCTCTAAAACCTAGGAAACTAATTCATTCAGTTGCAAACTACCTTTCCATGATGTATCTACCTCTATGAGTGAAATTTTAGAATATTTACATCATAATCCATCAAGTTACATCAAATTACATCATGAGTTTGACTATTAGAGAGAGAAAAGTCAAACTAAGAAAAAACTAGGCGAAAAACAGAGTTTTTTGGCCAAAATGAAAAAATTTCATCCTGTGCGCCGTGCTCTTGTCCCTGTGCGCCACGCTACTTTACAGCTGATTTTGGAGGCCTTCCCCTACATGAAATTTTCTCCACGTGGGCTTGTTGGAAAGTTCTACCTGTGTACTTTCCAGAACAAGTGGAATTTCTGAATTTGGTGTCCACTTGCCCCTCCAAAATGAGTTCTCCCAACACTGCTTCCTATGTGGCCAAAAAGGGGCAGAAATGGCATTTTTTAGGTGTGTTTGACCCTTTTGGAAGCTCAAAACTTGACAAAATTTCTTGGCCATGTGTGAGCATTCATATTTTTTCCTGAGGGATCCAAAAATGCTGAGTTTTCCTCCAAAATAGGTCCCTAGAAAAAGTGTGCACCAGGTGGCGCGGCGCACTAGGCAGAAAAACCTGGTTTTTGCTCCAAAAATTCAAAATTTGCAAAAATTATCCCAAATTTCTTGAAATTTGGGCTGAGTGTTCTGCATCAAGTGCTGTGTTGAGCTAAGGAAGCCTCAACCAAGATTTGGAGTTTGTTTTTCTCTTTTCTCTTCCTCAATGCTTTCCTTAACTTGGCCTTCAAAATCCTAATTCTTGCTTTGCACACCTTGTTTCTCGCCAAGTAGTGGTAGGTCATGTGCCTCAACATCTTTTTCTCTTTGTTGGCCTTCTCCAACATCTTTTCCAGGTGCATGTTTGTCCTCTCAAGGCAAGATTCACAATCAGCTTCAATTTCTTGTTCAAGTGGTGTCAACTTGACTTTCCTCCTCTTGGCAGCTTGCCATGTTTCTCTTATGTTTAGTAGCTCCATGATGGTTTTCTGGTCCTCTAACTGTTTTTTTCTCTGCTCAAGATAGTTAATTATCCACTTGGCCCTTTCCAAGTTGAGAGACAAGAGATGAATGTCATCTTGCTACTCCTGAATGATCTTCTTGAGCTTTGAGCTCAAATCAGTTTCCTCATCCTGAATGAGAATGAAATCTACCTCTTGACCTTTTGAAGGTCCCTCATCATGCAATGGCTGCTTACCCTTGTCATGTACCTACTCTACTATTGGAGGAAACAAGACGCCTTCCACCCCGAGTGGAGATAATACTCATTTTGCTGCTGCAAACAATCTCCTTGTGCCCTTTTGGTAAGTGAAAAACATTGGCACACTGGTGGTTTGTGTTTCATGCACCTCTTGCTGATGTGAAGACTCTCCTGCCTCATGAAAAACTGATGGGGGCACTTGAGGACCTGTAAAGACCTCATGTGAAATGAAATCCTCGCATGAAACATTCAGTAAACTAAGCTGATGCAAAACCACAATCTTGATTAGTGCAAAGTGATAGATGTTGTTATACTGTTGCTGAGGAGGTTTCCTTTGCACCAATGTGGTCATTTTCTCAATATTATAGCAAATGAAATAGGGGAGGTTCAGCATCCTCACCCTAGTAAAATGCATCAACAATCTGATATGATAGGTTTATAAGCGAGAAAACCTACCTTCACAGCTGAAATATTTGATTATGAGTTTCATAAGGGGAGCATATGTGTCCTGTAGGTACCTGAAAGGGAAGACCCTACTGACATGCCTCTAAAAACCAACCTTGATATAAGGCTCATAATGATCTTTGTCCACCAGTTGTCCCTTATTCCACTGCTCACCTACATTCGGAATACCGGTTGCTTGAGATATAGTCTCAGGTGTCAAGGTGAATGTCACACCTGTCAAATTGACCTGGCCATTGTGAAGATGGAGCACAAACAATACAACAAGTTCATGGTGGTATTTGACTCTTTCCACCATCTCACAAAATTGATAACAAGATTGATGTTGGAAGCATGTGACAGCAAGAGGGCAAGCCAAGAGCTCAGTAAGTGAAGTAGGTTCCTCTCGGTTATGTTTTCCACTCTTGTGAGGTCTCCTTGGTGCATGACTTTCTTTGGAGGAGTCACTGACTGTTTCCTCATTTCTGTCATAAGAAGAATCTGACTCCATGTTTGTCAATGCTTGAGTTTTCTTAGATGAGTATGAAGAGATTTTTGAGTGACAATAGGTATTTGTTGCTAAAATATAGGGATTGATGGTGAGGGGACAGTGAAGGGTCTGTGAATGGGGGTTTGGGAATGTTGCTTGTAGGGTTAGTGGAGATGGAAGGGTTTGGGGAATGATATTTAGGGTTTAGAGTTGTTAATTAGGGTTTGGGATAAGTGAAGGTAGGGATTAGGGTTATTAGTTTTAGGGATAAGGGGAATAGGTAAGTGTAAATGGAAAATGGCAGGATAAAAGAGGTGAATGAAATGTAGTGAGGGAGTGAAAATGGTAGGGGTGGGATTTAGATAGCAAAAACAATGATTTGTAAACCCTAGGCAGCTTTTTCAACAAACTGTGCAAGGAACTAGGGTTTAAATTTTTCCCTATTGAATCACCATAAATACTGATGAAAACTCATACATTGGCAGTATGGGGGTGTCAACTTACTTATGAAATGAAAAATTTGTGATTTGAGAGCATCAGAGGAAGATTTAGATGAAGTTCAGGCCTTGAAGACTAGTGCACCACGCCCACTGATAGGTGCGCCATGCCTCTCTGGTGTGTCATGCCAGTTAAAAATTTGAATGTAAACTGTGCTCTGTGTGTGCCGTGTGGGCCAGGTGCACCGCGCCTTGACCCAGGTGCGTCGCGCCTGCAAATTTTTGTTGGCATTATGTTCTCTGGTATGGCTATATGTTACAGATGTTGTACTTGATGGCAACTCCCATGACAAGGCTCTCAATTTATTGAAAAATTAAGAAGGACGCAGGAAATCAGTTCAGAAGGTGCGTACCCGTAGGTACACCATGCAGTATCCGCGTCCAGAGACGCAGGCCAGCCGTTCAGGAGGTGCGTCCACCCAGTGCACACTTTTCAAGGTCACGTGGGGGTTTCTTGTGTTTTACTCTTGGTATCTAGCCGATGGTATTGTGTTATTATGGTGTCGGCTCGTGGTATTGTTCCATGATTTGAGGAGGAGCTTGCCTATATAAAGCAAAGGAGATCATTTGGTTTGGCATGTCTTTGGTTGAATATCTTATGAGGTTAGATCTGATCTAGATCTAAAAAGGCGAATCTTCTGAAAGACTGAGATCTCTTTGGCGCATGATCAGATGTGTAGATCTGACTGTTTGGGTTACTCTTAAAGTCTTGAAATCATTCATACCCGAAGGTACGCAGGTTCAGTGAAAGGCAAGTGCGCTGGGACGCAGTACAGTAAGAAGAGACCTGCGTGGGGACGCAGGGCAGAGCAAGATTCAGGTGCGTTCGGGACGCAGTACAGTAACAGGCGCACTGCGTGGGGACGCGAAGCATAATAAGGATCAGGTGCGTCTCTGAACAAAAAGACGCGGCGCGATAGTATTTCTGGGTGCGTCCCTGCAGCAAAAGAACGCGGCGCGACAGTGTTTCTGGGTGCGTCCCTGCAGCAACAGGACGCAATGCAGTTGAAGGAACAGTGCGCGGGCACGCAGCGCAGCAGAAGGATCTCTGCGTGTGGACGCAGGGGAGAAGAAGGTTAGCTGCGTCTGGTCGCAGGCCACAGAAGGGAAAACTGCGTCTCTGTCTTAAGATGTTCTGTTGATTGAATTTCTCTGTTGATAAGGTGTTCTGGGTTAGTTCTGTTATTACTGATCTGATAACTGTAGTGGACTGTAACTGTTATGTACTTGATGATCATTTGATGCTTTATGAAAAGAAGTAGGGGGTTGTAGCTCCCTTCCAGGAGAAGACTGGAAAACGAGAGAGAGAGTTGTAGCTCTCTGCAGGTTGCAGCCTGCGTACTAGTAAAGGACTGCACCAGTACAAAATCATTGTAAAAGGAGTTTCTAATTTGAAAGAAGATAGAGACATATTGCAGCAGGTGGTTTTCACCCACATTGGGTTTCCACCTTACATCTTGTGTTCTTTGGTGTGACTATCTGTTTTCTTTGTTCATGCTCATTATTTTATGGTACTGACATGCAAAAATAATTCAAAGATCAAATAAGGAAGATTTATTAAATTGCTAGATAATACTGATTCACCCCCCCTCTCAGTATTATTTCCAACAATTGGTATCAGAGCAGGTCCTTCAGAGAAGCTTGATCGCTTGAAGGTAGATCGTTCATCATGAGCAACTACGAGAGAGAAGCATCAATCAGGCCACCGGTTTTTGATGGGACAAACTTCAATTATTGGAAGGTAAGAGTTACTGCATATCTTCAATCTCTTGGTACAGAAGTTTGGGACATTGTAGAAACAGGCTACGCTTTTCCTTCAGCTACTCCTACAGATCTAGCAGAGAAAAAGAAGTATGAAACAAATGCAAAAGCAGTCAGTACTCTGTTAGGATGTATATCCCAAACGGAATTCATGAAGGTAATGCACTACAAATCCGCAAAAGATATATGGGACAAAATTGTCACAAGCTATGAAGGAGATGAACAGGTAAAGCGTGCTAAACTTCAAACTCTCAGGATTCAGTATGAGACTCTCAAGATGTATAATGATGAAAGTGTGGCTAACTATTTTCTTCGGGTAGATGAGATTGTTAATTGTATGAAAAATTTGGGTGAAGAAATAAGAGAGGCTATAGTGGTTGAAAAGGTTCTAAGATCATTGTCCCCCAAGTTTGAATCTAAAGTATCTGCTATAGAAGAAAAGGAAAATCTACGAATTCTCACTATGTCTCAGCTACATGGAATTCTAACTGCTTATGAAATGAGAAAGGGAGGTCCATCAGACAGAAGAGAAGCTGCTTTCAAGGCATCAGGTAAAGAAGATTATTATGGAGCAAGCCATGTCCCAGAAGAGGAAGAAGAATCAAATTTTGTCAGAAATCTTCAAAGAGGTTCTGGAAGGTTCAGAGGTAAGTTACCTTTTAAATGCTTTGCTTGTGGAAGAGTAGGTCATTATGCTGCAAAATGTCCTTATAAGGATAAAGGAAAGGAACCTGCTAGATGGAACAAGAAACAAAGTGCAAATAAGAAAAGCTACTACACCCATGAAGATAGTGATGATCTATCAAACAGTGATGAAGATGAACGAGGTAATGAATATAAGTTGTTAATGGCATTTGAAGATGATGATTATATGGATGTTGTAGATGTGGATAACCTTTATGATGAAATTACTAGACTTAAGAGATGTATAGAAGAAAAGAACATGATCATTGATACTCTACAATTTCAAATTGATGAAAAGGAAAAACATCTTGAAAAATTAGAAGGTGAAATTGTTGGTCTTAGAAAAGAGATTGAGAAAACAAAAGCTATTAATCTCAAGTTTGTCAAAGGATCTGAAACTTTGGATGAGATTATCAATGTGCAGCGATCTCCTCTAAACAAGACAGGTCTGGGCTATAATGGAGAAACTTCTCAAGCATCCACCTCAAAAAGTTATCTTGATGCAGCAAGAAGAAAAGAGCAAAAGCAAAATGAAGATCATCAGGTAAAGTAGGGACGAATTACAAACAGAAACTATCAGGGGCAATCCATCTTAAGGGAGAACAAAAGCTACAACCAGCCACAGGTAAAATCTTCTCAATTTGGTTCAAGAATGGATGACAATAGAAGTTACAATCATTTGGCGGTAGATTTGATAACCGCAGAAGTTTCTTCAATGGACAATGCTTTTCTTGCCATAACTTTGGTCACAAAGCAGCTCAATGTGTTGCATATAAAACAATCATGACTAGGGAAGCTCAAAAACAAAGAAGTATGACAGGGATTACAAAAAGGACCTATAACAACTTTTCGGTTCTTGAAAATGAAGTTGAATGTTCTACTTGCAATAACTTTGGTCATGAAGACTCTGAATGCAGGAGCAGGTTCCAGCAGAAAAAGGAACAAGCCTCAAGCACCAAAACATGGAGAATAAAGGAACCTCAAACAGAAAGATGTGGGATAGCATTTTATGCAGAGGGACAGGAAAATCTATGGTACATTGACAGTGGATGTTCGAAGCATATGACAGGTGATAAAGAAAAACTTGAATCTTATTCTGCTCTAGAAAAGGGAAAGAAAGTCTCTTTTGGAAATGATACTCCTGCAACTATAAAAGGAAAAGGCATTGCTCAGTTAAAAGAAAAGGTCAAGGCTGGAAATGTTTTGTATGTTGATGGATTGAAGCATAATCTTCTAAGTGTCAGCCAGATGTGTGATCAAAGAACCGAGGTTATATTCAGATCGAATGGATGTCTTGTTCGTGATCTTGATACAGGTAAAACAGTGCTCAAAGGCAAAAGAACTCCAAATAATCTGTACATATTTGAAGAAGGACAACAACAATGCTATCTGAGCAAGGATGAAGAGCACTGGTTATGGCATCGAAGGTTGGGACATCTAAGCTTCTCACAAATAAGGAAAGCATGCAAATATCAGGCAGTTCGCGATCTTCCAGATATCAAAATTCCTGACAACACCATATGCAAATCATGTCAGTTTGGAAAACAAACCAGAACTAACTTTCCAGAGAAAGAAGGATCAGCTAGCATGCCTCTTGAGCTAGTACATACAGATACATGTGGTCCATTCAGGAAAAGAACACCTAGAGGAGAGGAATACTTGATATTATTTATTGACGATTTCTCCAGGTTTGTCTGGTTAGGACTTATGAAGCACAAAGATGAAGCATTCGAAAAATTCAAATCCTTCAAAGCCTTGGTTGAAAATGAATCAGGTCACAAAATTAAGTGCCTCAGATCCGACAGAGGTGGGGAATTTACTTCAAATGAATTTTTCGATTTCTGTGATGAACATGGGATAAGGAGAGAATTCTCTACAGCTAGAACTCCTCAGCAAAATGGAGTTGTTGAAAGAATGAACAGAACAATCCAACAAATGGCTCGTGCTATGCTTGATGAATCAGGAACTCCCGCAACTTTCTGGGGTGAAGCTGCACATGCTGCGGTTGTTATTCTCAACAAAACAAATGTCCGGGTGAACAGCACTCAAACTCCTCATGAGCTTTGGAGTGGCAGGACTCCTTCGGTAAAGCACTTCAAAATCTTTGGGAGAAAATGCTATATCAAGAATACTGATGAGCAGCTTGGCAAACTTGAACCTAGGGCAGATGAAGGCATTCTTCTTGGTTACTCTCCATATAGCAAAGCATACAAGTGCTACAATAAAAGACTTGGCAGAATTGTTGACGGCATTGATGTAGTGGTTGATGAGAAGGGATACATTCCTAGGCAAGTCCATCATGAAGACATCGAAGAAGATGAAGGCTACCCTCAAAGACAGAATGATGAAGAAGAAGAACCTCAAGAAGAGCCAGAGGAGCAAACAAGAATAGAAGAAAAGACTCCATCCAGATATGTTCAGAAGAATCATCCAGAATCTCAGATTGTGGGGCAGAAAGAAGCAGGTGTACAAACAAGAAGAACAGTTGCAGAAGCCTCAAGCTATTTGGCATTACTCTCCTCTACTGAACCACAAAATGTGAAAGAAGCATGCAAAGATGAATGTTGGGTGAAAGCAATGGATGAAGAACTTGAGCAAATCGAAAAGAACAACACTTGGGAGCTGGTTCCTAGACCAAAGGATAAGAATGTTATCGGAACAAAATGGGTCTTCAAAAATAAATTGAATGAAAATGGAGAAGTAATTAGAAACAAAGCCAGACTTGTTTGTAAAGGGTATGCGCAGCAAGAAGGAATAGACTTTGAAGAAACCTTTGCTCCTGTTGCAAGACTTGAGGCCATCCGAATGTTCCTTGCTCTCTCAAGTTTTCAAAACTTCAAAGTATTTCAAATGGACGTGAAATCAGCCTTTCTGAATGGAGACTTGGAAGAAGAAGTGTACATTGAACAACCAGATGGGTTCATTCTTGGAAATGATCCAAATCTTGTATGTAGATTGAAAAAGGCTCTCTATGGTCTCAAACAAGCTCCAAGGGCTTGGTACTACTGTTTGGACAAATATCTTCATCAACAAGGTTTTTCAAAAGGTTCAGCAGATAGCAATCTTTATATAAAAGCTGAAAATGACAAATTGCTAATACTTGTTGTGTATGTAGATGACATTATTTTTGGCAGCAATGAAGAAGCTATGAGTCAAAGCTTTGCCTCGGTCATGCAGAAAGAATTTGAAATGTCCTTGCTAGGAGAACTGACATATTTCCTTGGTTTACAAATCCAACAAAAAGAAGGAGGAATCTTCTTATCTCAAACCAAGTATCTCAAACAGATTTTGAAGAAATATGGCATGGAAGATGCAAAACCAGTATGTACACCCATGGTCACAGGATGTAGTCTCAGTGCAAATGATGAATCTGCAGCAGTACATCAACCAACCTACAGATCTATGATTGGAAGTTTATTATATTTGACAGGTACCCGACCGGACATCATGCATGCAGTTGGAATAGTTGGAAGATTTCAGGCAAATCCGAAGGAGACTCATCTTCAGGCAGTGAAGAGAATTTTCAAATATCTTCAAGGGACTCAAAATTATGGCTTATGGTATCCTAGAGATACGGATCTTACACTTCATGCTTATACAGATGCAGATTGGGCTGGAAGCGTGGATGACAGGAAAAGCACAAGTGGTGGTGCGTTCTTTATGGGTTCCAGACTGGTATCTTGGTTCAGCAAGAAACAGAGTTCGATTGCCTTGTCTACAGCTGAAGCGGAATATGTTGCTGCTGCATCTTGTTGCACTCAACTTCTTTGGATGATGCAGACTTTGCAGGATTTTCAAATCACTTGTACACCACCTATCCCCATCTTATGTGATAACACAAGTGCAATCAGCATCTCAAAGAATCCGGTTATGCATTCAAAAACCAAGCACATACCAATCAAGTATCATTTTCTCCGGGAACAAGTGCTTGAACAGAAGGTCAAGTTGGAGTATGTTCCTTCTAAGGAACAAGTTGCTGATATTCTCACCAAACCATTGCCCAGGGACACTTTTGAATACCTCAGGCAAAAGCTGGGGGTTGTTGATGCATCATCTTATTGCTGAATCTTTTCTGATTGATGGTACAGGTTCAGGGGGAGCATATAATGCATTGTTGGCATTATGGAGGATGGTCAGAAGGAGATCTTGGAAATAGCTGCAATATGTCTCTATCTCTTTCATGGTGGATTATGGTTCTTTGTTACAGATCTGGTTCTTTTTCAGGGGGAGCATGATCTTAGGGGGAGCATACCCCTTTGCCCTTGATGTCAAAGGGGGAGAATGAAACTGAAGATTGTAAGGTTGCCATCAAGTCCAAAGGGGGAGATTGTTGGCATTATGTTCTCTGGTATGGCTATATGTTACAGATGTTGTACTTGATGGCAACTCCCATGACAAGGCTCTCAATTTATTGAAAAATTAAGAAGGACGCAGGAAATCAGTTCAGAAGGTGCGTACCCGCAGGTACACCATGCAGTAGCCGCGTCCAGAGACGCATGCCAGCCGTTCAGGAGGTGCGTCCACCCAGTGCACACTTTTCAAGGTCACGTGGGGGTTTCTTGTGTTTTACTCTTGGTATCTAGCCGACGGTATTGTGTTATTATGGTGTCAGCTCGTGGTATTGTTCCATGATTTGAGGAGGAGCTTGCCTATATAAAGCAAAGGAGATCATTTGGTTTGGCATGTCTTTGGTTGAATATCTTATGAGGTTAGATCTGGTCTAGATCTAAAAAGGCGAATCTTCTGAAAGACTGAGATCTCTTTGGCGCATGATCAAATCTGTAGATCTGACTGTTTGGGTTACTCTTAAAGTCTTGAAATCATTCATACCCAAAGGTACGCAGGTTCAGTGAAAGGCAAGTGCGCCGGGACGCAGTACAGTAAGAAGAGACCTGCGTGGGGACGCAGGGCAGAGCAAGATTCAGGTGCGTTCGGGACGCAGTACAGTAACAGGCGCACTGCGTGGGGACGCGAAGCATAATAAGGATCAGGTGCGTCTCTGAGCAAAAAGACGCGGTGCGATATTATTTCTGGGTGCGTCCCTGCAGCAAAAGAACGCGGCACGACAGTGTTTCTGGGTGCGTCCCTGCAGCAACAGGACGCAGTGCAGTTGAAGGAACAGTGCGCGGGCACGCAGCGCAGCAGAAGGATCTCTGCGTGTGGACGCAGGGGAGAAGAAGGTTAGCTGCGTCTGGTCGTAGGCCACAGAAGGGAAAACTGCGTCTCTGTCTTAAGATGTTCTGTTGATTGAATTTCTCTGTTGATAAGGTGTTCTGGGTTAGTTCTGTTATTACTGATCTGATAACTGTAGTGGACTGTAACTATTATGTACTTGATGATCATTTGATGCTTTATGAAAAGAAGTAGGGGGTTGTAGCTCCCTTCCAGGAGAAGACTGGAAAACGAGAGAGAGAGTTGTAGCTCTCTGCAGGTTGCAGCCTGCGTACTGGTAAAGGACTGCACCAGTACAAAATCATTGTAAAAGGAGTTTCTAATTTGAAAGAAGATAGAGACATATTGCAGCAGGTGGTTTTCACCCACATTGGGTTTCCACCTTACATCTTGTGTTCTTTGGTGTGACTATCTGTTTTCTTTGTTCATGCTCATTATTTTATGGTACTGACATGCAAAAATAATTCAAAGATCAAATAAGGAAGATTTATTAAATTGCTAGATAATACTGATTCACCCCCCCTCTCAGTATTATTTCCAACAATTTTCACTGTATGGATGCAAAATCACTCCCTTGGCTCAAAAACACGATTTGTGCTTGCTCTCCTCTCCTTTGGCATACAAATGAGCCTCCTTTGATATTTTTTTTCTTTTGCAGGAACTGGAGTGCGGAGGCTTGGCAAGGTGACCAGGGCTGCCTCTTGAAATTATTACATATAAAAAAAATGAAATTACATGAGATTTTGTACATAAAACATAAAAAACTTTGTTTTTCCTCAAAACAGGGTTTTGAGGAAAAATCAATCACTGAGCATGTGATTATTGAAATTTTTGTTGTTGAGACTTTATTTGACCTCCTCATGTGCCTACTGACCATTATTGAGCATTTTCAAGACCTTATTGACAAAACCCTAGACCTAATGAGACCTAAAACCCTAAAAATAACTTTTGTAGATGTAAAGGCAAAAATGACTGCAAATAACCTAAATGTATGAAACTAGGCCAGCAAGTAAAGAACATGAGGGAAAATTTATAATATTCTCCTACCATCAGATGATCCATGACCCTAATGAAATGCATCTGATCGGATGAGACACCTAACATGCAATGCAACAAGAGAATTTGATCACTGATGGAGGGATAAAGATACTGACACTAATAGTCTGCAGATCAGGGAATATCATTCCCCAATGAGGATGAAGGAGGCATTAAGGAGAGTGCCAATGTATAAGCGCTCCATGCAAAGGTTGAAGGTCAATTGGATTGGCCTCAAATTGAGTCCCCCACTACTGCTGGGCATGTTGGAAGGCAGAAGAGAAGAAGAAGAGTAGGAGCAATGGGAAGAGATATACAGGAAGGCAAGATTCTATGACAAGGAAGAGGAGTCCACATCAGAAGCATGGGATGCTAGGGAGGCCACCAGGGCCATAAAAGATGAGGAGATGGACTGAGTTGCTCAGAGGATGAGCAACACTTTTAGTAGGGGGTGATGATGACCCTCATAAATGGGTAATTATATGGGCTCATTTTACCTCCTAACCTAGTCAAATCAACCATTCTCTTAGCTTATTGTATGATTTTCTGATTATATTTATGCTTACAGAGTGAGTTGAGTTAGTTATGTTTCCATGTGGTCTAACATGTGTTTAATGCATATTATTGATGATTTTTGAGGTCAAAGTCAAGGATCCAGTGGAAAAGTGGAAACAATAACTCGAAGTGGACAAAGGAGAGGACTTATAGGAGGGAATCCCCCTCATTTATTACTCCTCACTTCGAATTCCCCTTCATTGAGCTCGGAGTACAAGCAGCCAAGTCATGCACTAGAAGGCAGCTGAGCAAGTGGAGGATGACTAATGATTATCTTGAGTTTTGGGAGCCAAGCCTCCCTGATTTTAAGGAAGATGTTGGTAGCTTCATTTATATAAGTAGAGAGGCCTAGGCCTCACTAGGGTTGGACTTTTGTTGGATTTTCGTTGTACTTTTGCTTATGTAAACTTTGCTCAACTTCGAGCTTATTATTTTTTTGACAGTTCATGTAATCTTGTTATTGTTTGAAATAAAGATGGAACCCTTTTTGAGTTAGCACTGAGTTACCTCAGAGGGCTGAAGCTCTTGGGTTAGGGCCAAATCCAAGTAGCCAAGCTCCTCTTTACTTGTATTTGTATGTTTTATATCAGTTTTTAGATTAGGTAGCTGTTAGATGAATTTCTTTTATGGTCAAGGATAGGTTGCTTTTGATGATTCAATAGTTTGCTTCCATTTGTGATTTCTATAGTAGGTTGAGTAGTGATAAAGAAAAGATCCAAAAGGATAGCAATAGTGCCTTGGCCTCTCTTCCTCCCTCTGGGACCATGATTAGAGGCAAAGACCCTCTTGCTGCCCCAGAAACACAGATTTTCCTCATTCATAGGACTTCTAGTGTTTCCAGCTTTTTAGTTGGTTAATAGTCTAGTTTTCTTTTCTTCAGAACTTCTTCATCATGCTCACTTCTTTATTTACCATAGTCTTCTTCCATGCTTTCCTTTCTTGTAGCCGTTATCAACATTTCCTTTCATAGATCACAGTTTAGATTAGTTTGATGTAAAACTTTGTTTTTCTAGATGCACTTATTTCATTGCTTACTTAATCTCATTGGTTGACTGTCAGTTGTTTATGCAGTAGATATCTTCTAGCAATAGGCCAGCCTATCAACCATCCCATCCTCCATCTGATCCATGCCCTACAGGTCGCCCAAGTCTCCCCTCAATTTTGCCTTAGTTTCCTGCAATTTCCATAGAAATTCTTCCTCTCTCCTTGAGAAAATCCAATTATGTTTCTCTCTTCTAATGATTCTTGGTAGACCCTAGGTGCCCTAACACTTCATTCCAACCTTCATCCACCTTTTCCACCCACTCTCACACCCTCAAAACAGCCAAAACTGCTCTCGGCCTCCTCCTGTAGGCCTCCTGTAGAACATTGTTTTTCCTCCTGTAGATTTCCTGTGTCCTCCTATAGATTTTCCTGTAGGCTTTATTTTGAAGGCTGAGTGTGGGAAAAGCCTCTAGAAGGCCACCTAAGACCTCCTAGGACCCAACCACACCATCCTACATCCTCTCAAGTCCCAAAACCACCCTTCAACACCACCTATTCGCTGCCACATTCACAAACAATAAATTACATGCATGTCAAATTCACCTAAAAATACATAACATCCAAAAAGATGTTTTTTGTTCATTTACTTCCAGAAATAGATTAGTTAGATGTTGTTTAGTTCCCTGAGTAGGTAATGGAATTCTTTTCATGGTTTTCATAGTGCTTTCTACAAAAGTAGGATTCATTGGTTAATTAGGATTTACTTGGTTTGCTTTACATTTCAGTCTTTCTCCTTTCTGCAGTTAGAGTAGTATCTGTAGAGTAGTCTTTCTCTCCTTTCATCACATATAGAGCTTCTTCTGGAATCCATAGAAGTTTGCTTGATCTCCTAGTGATCTTGCGCCGGCTGACCAAGTGACAAGTTACAGTAAGAACTAGTACTTGTGCATACAACACCGTCGCTTCCAAGTTTGTTACGAACTACCGGGTTGATAAGAGTAAAGTAGGTAGCCCAAGAGTTGTAGCATTATTGCTACAATACTAGAACTCACCAGCTAGATTGAAATATTTTGTCAAGTTAGTGGACAATTTTCAATAAAACCTTGCCTCTTATATTGTTGCTTTTCCATGATTTCAAAGATCTAATTTTATAGGACTATTAGAATCTAGGTGATTTTAAATAATTCATATGTGATGGAAAGGATTTTGATGTGATGGATAAGGTTATGAATATGAGTGATGGAATATGATTGTAATGAGGTCATAATTTTTCTCATTATTACAAAGGGTGTATCATAAACATTCGATAGGCTTATAAATCTATTGCTTCTTAAATGAAAATTAATCTAACACCCTATATGCATACCTTATAGTACATACCTTTTGGTGCTAATGTCCTTCTTTTCTGAAGATATGAAAAACTTTAGTAGATTTGGAGTGTTCATAAGTTTAAAATACTTGCAAGTTCACTATTTGCTGCAGAATTCGAAATGAGCTACACAATGTTGCAGATTCAACAACTATTTCTTCAATCTTACTTATTTGCTTGAAAACTTGTTGATGATGTGGTTTTTATTGATGTTGAATACTTTTGATTTGTATTGATGCTCATGAATGCTGATGATGTTGCTTGTTGTAGATTTCTCTTTAAAATAAAAATAAAGTCTTCCAACTCGCAAATTTATTTCAAAGAAAAACAGGATAAAAGAAAATGGGAGAAATAAAGAAGGGAAATGTGAAAATCTAAGATGCCAAGGACCCATTGGTTTTTAGCTAAGATTTTTGGAATATAAATGCCAACAATGTTGGTTTTCATACCTATGCTTTTATTTTTATTTTCTATTTTTTGTATTTATTTTTTGTTTTTTCAAAGAAAAAGAAATTACAATTCTTTTAATGATAAGGGAGAAATATCTCCCCTTCTCACTATCTTTAGATCAAAATTCTCTTGCAAATATTTGACAAATTCTTCTCTTGTCAAGGGCTTATGATATAACTTTAACCTATGCCCATTAACAAGGAAGGTAACCTTTTCTTCATCAATAGTCCTAATTTTAACTGCTCCATTATAAAAAACAACATCTATTTCATAGGAACCAAGCCAATGTGTTTTAAATTTTCCTTGAAAATTCTTAAACTTAGAATAAAAAGCAAGATCCTAGTCACCTAGCTTGAAGTTCTCGACTTTGATGAATTTTTCATGCCACCTCGTTCTTTGTTGCTAGATTATCTTTGTTCTTTGTATGACATCTTGTGGGATCTATCTCATTCAATTGTGCCAATATTTGTTTTTGAGCTTTAGATAGATCAAGCCCCAAATTTGTTGTTGTTCTAAAAGTTTCCACTAGTAATTTAATTGGAAGCAAGACTTACTTCCCATAGATAAGCTCATAAGGAGTATGTCCAATAGTGTTTGTCCATGTGGTGCGGTTTGCCCAAAGTGCTTCTGGATTTTTTTTTATGCAGTCTCTTCTGTGAAAGTATACGGTCTTGGTTAGTATTACTTCAAGTACCTTGTTGGTAGACTCCACTTGCCCATTATCCTCTAGGTGATATGGAGTGGATTTTTGATGTTTGATATTGTATTGCTCCATAATTTTCTGCACCCACTTGGATGTGAATTGATCACCTTGATCTGTCACAATTTCCCTTGGGACACCAAAACGAGTGAAAATATCCTTAAAAATAAATCTAACTACAACATTTTAGTAGAAAAAGAAAGTGGCTTATCTTCTACCCATTTTTAACATAATTTGTTAAAACAAGAATATACCTCTTTTATTTAGATGGAGGGTTGATTGGACCAACAAAATTTAGGGCCCATATTTCAAAAGGCTCTATGAGAACCTGAAGCTGTAGAGGCATTTCATCTTATGGAATGGGTTTTCCCATTCTTTGAAAACTATCACATCTTTTGACATATTCCTTGGCATGTCTAAAAATATAAGGCCAGTGATACCCCCAAAGAAGAACTTTGTATGCAATTATTTTATTAGCAAAGTGTCCTCGACATGGTTCATTATGGAAAACTTTTAATATCTTCGGTAAGTTCATCCTCTCGAACACATCTTAGGATAATCAAATCACATTGGCTTTTGTGTACACTTCTCCCTCTATCCATGAGTAGGGTGCACTAGTCTTAATAAATTTATGTCTTTCTTTGGCTGATAGTTGTGGAGGAAACTTTCCTGTAGCCAAATAGTTAGCAATATCTACAAACCAAGGAGTTTTAGTAGATACTGCAAAAATATATTCATTAAGAAAATTATCCTTTACATGGGTATCAATATTATCATTCTGCATCCTAGAAAGGAAATCAACAACTGTGTTTTCCTTTTTTGGCCTATCCAGGATGGTAATATTGAATTCCTATAATAAAAATAACAATTTAGTAATGCTAGTAATCTTGCTATTAGTAATTGGTTTATTCATTAAATATCTAATATAATTATGGTCTGTATGAATGAAAGTTTCATAAGCAGTAATGTAATTTCAAAACTTATTCATGGCATGAACAACAACTAAAAACTTCTTTTTTGTTACTGTATAATTTAATTCTTTAGGAGTCATATTTTTACTTGTATAGTAAATAGCATGAGTTAAGTCTTCATGTAAAAATACAACTCCTAAAGTTGTATCTGAAGCATCAGTTGAAATATGTAATGGGAGAGACTAGTTAGGCCCTCTTAAGATTGGTGCTTCATAAAAAGAAAATTTCAATGGTTCAAATGACTTATAACACCTGCATCCCACATCTACCCAGGTAATCGGCCAATCGGGGTAAATATGCGATGAGAGGTCACTATAATGGGATTCAACCTCCTAGGTGACCTTAAGGAAGTGGAATCGATGGAAACCCACAACACATACCTTCTATATCTGCTACAGGACTCCTAGAAGCCTTCCTAGTCATCCCCATGGGCAGTCACTCGGTCCCACTATGTTTTTAGATCATTAAACCCCTGGATGCTCCCTTGATATGGACAAGGGTGCGTCTGGGAGGCTCAAGTCACTCCCACAACAAGGCATGGATGCGTTTGGGGAATTTTCTCCTCAGTCTTGTGCCCGTGACTGCAGGATTTATGACACTTTTTTCAGGTCCAAAGCTGAGGTCACTGCCCAAAACGCCATGACACTTTTAGAACCGAAGGATAACAGTAAAATAATGATACAAATGCAATTACTTGAATAATGACTTGACTGGACCCCTACTAGCAATGACATGAATTTTGTCAAACACGTCACAAACATGTAATCTATAGGTCTAAACAACAGATCTGAGCATAGGGGTCTCATAGTTATCTGAGAATCGCTAAGAACCATTGTTCCCTTATATCATTAATTGAATTATCATATATTAGGTCATCAATACATTGTTCATTCATTTAGAAATCAAAACATGAGAAGAGCCAAACATCATCACTGTCATAATACATCCTTATAACTAACATAATAAAAATATACATATTAAGAATACATCAGCCATAGAATCCAAATATAAACCAGTACATTTACACATAAGATACCAAGTAAAGAACCTCTTATTAATGCATGCAAAATCCAACCCTGTATGGGACTGTCACGTTCCACTCGACCATAGATTGGCTGAGCCAAATCTCTCTTCAACCAATCACCCCCACTCCATATTCCAAGCATGAATGTGGGACTCAAACTAAAAGAACCAACCAGGGCATCCCAAGGCTAAACCACCTCACCCTCATCAATAGAAACCAAACTTTACCGCAATCCACACCGGATCACTAGGCCAAAACAATAAACATGTAATAATAGGATTTACCATGATCTCCACTAGATCACTAGGACAAAACAAGCATGGATGCCACTGGATTCTCCACCTACATCGTGCAGAATTTTCCTGTCTCCTAGTCTCTAGGCTTTATCGCAATCCACATAGGATCACTAGGCCCTAACTGAGACTCCACTATTTAGGCTTTGTCATATATCCCATCCCGCGATTACTAGGCCTAATGGAGAGCACCCACCTCTAGGCTTTACCATATATCCCTACATTCACTGGTCGAGGATTCCTAGGGCCACCATGGAAACACAAAATCTGTCTTTACTGCAACCCATAGTCTGACTCAGGGGTTACTAGGCCATGTGTTCTTGTATTTAGAGATCCACCTCACTCAGTTTCGAATCCATTCAACTATCCAGCTTAATCAAAACATGAGAACCCCATCACACCATGGCTATCCGGAAATGGCAAGGCTAGGTTGAAAAACACTATCACACCTGGAAAAACCCATGCTAATGATGGAAAGAGAACTAAAAATACACATGCAACACCATGAATGCCAAATATATCAAGAAAGCCACACATGCAAATTGATACCTGCAAATAATATTGTTGTAGTTTCTTGATCATGCTCTTCCTTGCTTGATCTCTACTTTCTCTTTGCCTCTTTGCTTTTCTTGATCCAATGCTGAAATGCTCCAAGAAAACTCTAGGTGTCCTAGAGTGAGAGAGAGAGAGAGGGAGAGAGAAAATAATGAGATAGATCGAAAAATAAACTAACAAAAGGTTCCAACTGATCTTTAGAAGCCTTTTTATTAATGAGGCCTCTATTTTATTCATTTTCATTTATTTTCCCTCATTTTCCTCCTCAAATGAAACCTATGACCTTTCACCTTCCTTTTCTCCTAATTTCCATTATTTTCATAAATAAAATTCCAATTAATGCCACTTTTCCTTTCCAAATGCCTTAGCCATTGCCTTTTCCAATTTCCTAATCCATAGTAAACCAAATGAACACCCACACTAGGATGTTTTGTGCAACATTCAACTTGGAATACATGTCCCATGACCATGGTCTTATATATATTTTTACATGAATTTTTTAATCAGGGTTGTTATAGAGCCCTCCCCCTTGGGGGACACCATCCTCGGTGTTCAACCAAACCTATGCCTCAACAAAACCGTTGAAAAGCAAACATACTGCCCATGGAGCTTTATAACATAACTCGATGCAGTATTTATAATGATCACTCTGCTGAGAAGCAAACCAACATGACAACATAACAGCATCACAACTATAATTACATGACACCCATACTACTTACTGGAGCTTTATAACATAGCTTATGGTGGTATTTACATCCATATATATATGCACATATACCTAAACATCACACCAAAACATCATACAAGAATAGCGTTGCCTCAACTAACAACCAATGAAGAATATATAGCCCGCATTTGATCCACCATCTCCCATGTAGCTTCATCGGGCCCAAAGTGTTTCCACTGCACTTTAATTTGCTTGATTGCTCAATTTCGAAGCATGAGCACCTTTCTCTGTAATATACACTGAGGTTTCGATTGGAATTCTCCATCTGGTTCCACCTACAATACAGACCAGTCAATCACATGATCAACATATTTAACATACTTCTTAAGAAATGAAACATGGAAAACATCATGGAATTTTAATATCGAAGGTAATGAAAATTGATAGGATACTAGCCCAATCCTCTTAATAATCTTGAAAGGTCCACAAAACTAAGGTGCCAACTTGTCACATGATCCAATACACAAGGAGATCTTCTTTGGTTTTATGCACAAGTACACATGTTCCCCAACCTGAAACTCAAACAACATGTTTTGATCTACATAACTTTTTTTCCTATCTTGTGTTGCTTTCAGATTCTTCTTGATTACTTGCATTTCCTATTCCATTTTTGCCAACATGTCTGATCCAATCAACACCCTGTTAACCAGATCACTCCGACTGATGGGAGTATTGCAACTCCACCCATACAATGCCTCAAATGGACTAATCTTCAAAGATTCCTGATACCCATTCTTTTAATAGAACTCTACTAGTGGAAGATACTATTCCCACTTTTGCTGCTAATGCATCACGTACATCGTCAACATGTCCTCCAATATCCTTTTGACCCTCTCAGTCTGTCCATCTGTCCGCGGATGATAATTTGTACTGAAGGACAACTTTGTACCCAAACATGCAAACAAATCCTTCCAAAACTTGGAAGTGAACTTTGCATCCCTGTCTGACACAATATTCTTTAGAACACCATGCAATCTGACCACATCTCTAATGAACACCTGTTCCACATCACTAGTTGAATACATAGTCTTCACTAGAATGAAGTGTGCAACCTTTTTCAACCTGTCCACAACAACCATGATGGAATCATGTTGTCTAGATGTATTGGGAAAACCTGTGATGAAATCCATGGAAATTACCTCCCATTTCCACTCTGGAATTGCAATTGGCTGCAACAGTCCACTTGGATGCTTACAATTTTCTTTTACTTGCTGACAATCCAAACATATAGCCACAAACTCTACCACATCCTTCTTCAGGATTGGCCAATAATAAAACTTCTTAACTGCAGTCAATGTTTTTGGATAGCTTGGGTGACTGGAGTATGGTTTCACATGAAACTCCCTCAAGATTACCTTCTTGAGCTCAACGTTTTATGGAACATATATCCTATCTCTAAACCTGACCAATCCATCTCTTGTAAGACAATAGTCCACATCCTATACACCTGTACCTATACCTGTACTTGTACCGCTACCTGTACCCATACCTATACTATGTTGTAACATATGCATAAGCTCCATGTAGCTAACATACTACTGACCTACCTACAAGATCCTATCCTATAGATATGTCCCATAGGAACTCATAGCTACTATATGATTTACTTGTATCCACATGCTAAGAGCATATGTGACCCTGTTCTCCTTTCCTTTGATGTATATGATCTCAAAATAAAACTCACTGATTGTTTCCATCCATCTATCTTGCATGGTGCTTAGATTCAGTTGGTTGAATATATACCTCAGTCCACTATGATTACTCATAAATACAAACCTCCCACCAAGAAGATAGTGCCTCCACATCTTCAACACATGCATGATCACTGCTAGCTCAAGATCATGTGTCAGATAGTTCTACTTGTGCTCATCCAGTTTTCGTGACTCATAGCATACTACCTACCCTTCCTGCATAAGGACTCCACTAATTCCTCTCTTACAAGCATATGTACATACCACAAACTCTTTTTCTAGGTCCGTGATCTTTAACACTGGAACATGTGTCAACAACTGCTTAAGTTGCTCAAAACTGGCAACACATTCCTCTGTCCATTCAAACTCCTTACCTTTCCTTTTCAATGATGTAATAGGATAAGCAATCTGTAAGAAGTTCTTGATGAACCTCCTATAATAAACTACCAACCCCGTGAAGAATCTCACCTCATCCAAATTTTTAGGAGCTTCCCACTCCATGATAGCTCTTACCTTTTCTAGATCCATTGTTATGCCATCCTTGGAGAAAACATGTCCCAAGTAATGTACTTCAATCTAAAATAAACTGCACTTGTTGAGCTTAGCATAGAAATGGTGCTCTCTCAACAACCTATACACTACTGCCAAATGCTCAACATGCTCTTTCTCAGTTTTAGAATATACCAATATGTCATCAATGAACACAATAACAAACTTATCCAAATAGGGATGCAACACACTATTCATCAAACACATAAAAGTAGTTGGAGCATTAGTAAAGTTTAATGGAACTACAACAAACTCATAATGCCCATACCTAGTCCGAAAAGTTGTATTATAAATGTTATCCTCTTTAATGTGTATGCGTTGATCTCCAAATCTCAAATCAATCTTTGAGAACACTACTACTCTCTTTATCTAATCAAACAAGTCATCAATCCTCTGCAGCAAATACCTATTCTTGATGGTCACATTGTTCAACTGAATGTAGTCAATGCATAGCCTGAGAGTACCATCCTTCTTCTTCACAAACAATACTGGTGCGCCCCAAGGTGATACACTTGGCCTAATATATCCCTTGTCAAGCATTTCCTTTAACTGCAACTTCAACTCTACCAAATCTGGAGTGATAATCATGTATGGTTCTTTTGATGTTGGTGTTGCCCTTGGTACCAACTCAATAGAAAATTATACTTCCTTGTGAGGTGGAAACTCTGAAATATCTACATAATTGGGTACCTGCTCAAAACATCTGCATCCTCAACTTCCTTAACTTTTTCACTAGAAATGTGCACTGCAAATAACACACACCCTTTTTATGACTGTGTTTTACCTGGATAATTGTCACCATCCTAACTGATGTTGTTGCTTTCCTCTTACCCTGTAATATTCTCAACTCCCCATTGTCATCCAAGCACTCAATGGATTTGTCATAAAAATCCACCTTGTTTCTACGAAGATATAACAAATCCATACCCAAGGGCATAATGTACGATCCCAATGACAATACATTCAGATGTGTTGATGTAGACATTCCATTCAACTCAAATGCACAAAATCTTACATAATGATGAACTATTTTCTTTGTACCTGTAGCCAATTGCACTAACCAAGACTCTGCATGCATTTCTTTATTCAAACCACACTTATCCACCAAGTCAGGACTAACATAAATACAATTAGATCTAGGGTCAATCAAAATAGAAACAACTTGATCACAAATCTTATTGTCCATTTCAATGATAGATGCCTGATGGTGTGTTTGCCTATTATCTAGTGCTACATAGATATGAGGAACACTCTGACCAACATCCCCAACAGTCTGTGCCTCCTGTGCACTATATATATGAGGCCTACCACCCTGATTCTGCGGACAATATCTCTTAAGGTGTTCCTTACCACATGTCCAACACTCCAACCATCCAATACCATCACCTCTATGTTGTTGTTGTGATCCATGTCCCTGTCTAGCTGCATTGAACTTATTTTGTGGTGCCACATTTTCTTTCTCTTCTGCATTCTGAGGCCTTGTTCTTTTTGGCTTCCATTTACCTTTACCTTTATCTTTCCCTTTCCATCCTTGTTGAGATTCATTCTTATGCTTTGACTGCTCATAGAAATGCTTCAATTTCCCAATAACTTCCTCAAGTGACCGAGGCTCATCATACTCAATCCGATCTCTAAATGCTAATGGAAAACCACTGAAAAATCATTGAACTTTAGCCTTCTCATCTTTAAGATACGATACATACCTCAATAGCTCCAGGAACTTAGTCATGTACTCTTCATCTATCATTGATCCCATCTTTAGCTCATATAATTCTTTGGCCTTACTGTCATAGTACCTTTATGACAAGTACTTATTCCTAAAAAGCCTCTTGAACTCATGCCAACTCAAGTCCTATATCCTAATGTCTCTGATCCACTTCACATCTTCCCACCAAATATATTATTTACCACTCAGGCTAAAGGTAGCTACTTTGGCCTTCATATTATCTATGTAATTATCCAACTCGAAGAACTTCTTCATCCTAGGTATCCAAGACTATGCATATTTCAGCTTCTTAAAATATTCATCAAAAGTATGTGGATTTGCTTTCTTAAATTCATTTGGAAAGTATCCCCTATCACTCCTCTTGTAAGGATGATAATGATGATGATCATAATGCCTATCAAAACCATAACTAGAGTAGTACATATGTCCATCACCTCTCCTATCTGGAGTATCCAACAACCTTCCATCTCTCACTGTGTCATCTCTACCGGACTTGTAACCACCATGAGACCTACTACCATATTCCCCATTAATTATGTCCTCCTTCACATGGCTGATCCGAAGTGACCCCTGTCACTGCAATTATGACAAACTTTGAAGGAGTATTGCATTAACCTCTGCTTGTTTCTCTTGTGCCTACATGATTTTGTCATTGTCCACCTTACAACTCCTTATTTCTTCCTTCAATATTCTCAATGTGTCTACTAAATTAGAAGAGTGCCCAACACCACATTTTTCATCTGATTCATAGGGAGAATCTTTGTAGTCTACCATCTTGCTAGTCATTTTGATCTCTTTCCAAAAAGGCATACTATTTCAGCTAAACCAAATCACAATAAACCAATGTACCTTAGCATAATTTGGGGAGGATATCTCATTTGCAAGATCAACCAAATCAATGTAATACATGTACAAACATAATCATAACCACATAATAAATAGGTGTATCAACACATAAACATCATTCTAACTAGAGTCCAGTCATCAATGCATGACCATATCAACCACACACCATGACCTCATGCATGACAACAACAACCATACCAATGTACAGTGAAAATACACAAGCATAAACACCATGTAACCAATCATACAATCATGATGATACATTCCATGACAACACCCTCACTTTCACATAACAACATCACTACAATCGTGACTATCACCATACATATGCAACAAGAATATATACCACAAGGATGAGCAACACATGTGCAATCAACATGAATGCATAACTAACACACACTGCCCATCCAGTCCAATGGGTGAACAACGCTCTGATACCACTCTGTGGTATCAAATATAACCCAAAAATAATAGAAACTAGATACCACCCAAAGAGAACGGACCCCACTCTCATACTACTCTGTGATATCATATATGACCCAAAGAGAGCGCGACCCACTTTGATACCACTATGTAACACCCTCATCGCAAATCTGCCCAAGTAATCGGCCAAATGGGATAAATATGCAACAAGAGACCACTATAATGGTATTCAACCTCCTAGGTGACCTTAAGGAAGTGGAATGGATGGAAACCCACAACACAGAACTTATATACCTTCTACAGGACTCCTAGAAGCCTTCCTAGTCATACCCATGACTAGTCCCTAGGTCCCACTGAGGTTTTAGACCATTCAACCCCTGGAAAATCCCTTGATATGGACAAGGGTGAGTCTGGGAGGCTCCAGTATCTCCCACAATAAGGCATGGGTGTGTCTAGGAACTTTCTCCTTAGTTCTTTGCCTGCGACTCTAGAATTTGTGACACTTTTTCAGGCCTAGAACCCAGGTCACTACCTAAAACTCCTTAACACTTTCAAAAATGAAAGATAACAACAAAATATTGATATAAATGTAACTACTTGAACAAGGACTTGACTAGACCCCTACTAGCCATGATAGGCATTTTGTCAAACATGTCACAAATATGTAATCTACAGGTTTAAACAAGATATCAGAGCATAGGGGTCTCATACTTATCTGAAAATCGCTAAGAAGCATTGTTCCCTTATATCATTAGCTACATTATCATCTATTAGGTCATATATATATATATATATATATAGTTCATTCATTTACAAATCAAACCATGAGGAGAGCCATACATCGTCATTGTCATAATACATGCTTATAACCAACATAATAACAACATAAATATCAACGATACATCAACCATAGAATCCACATATAAACCAGTACATTTACACATAAGATACCAAGGAAAAAAACTCTTATTAATGAATGAAAATGCCTACACGGTATGGTACTACCACGTTCCACCTAACCATAGATTGGATGAGAATAATCTCTCTACATCCAATCACCCCCATGCCATATTCCAAGCATGAATGTGGGACTCAAACCAAAAGAACCAACCAGGGCATCCCGAGGCTAAACCACCTTACCCTCATCAATAAAAACTGAGCTTTATTGTAATCCACACCGGATCACTAGGCCAAAACAATAAACATGTAATAACAAGACTTACCATGATCTCCACCAGATCACTAGGAAAAAACAAGCATGGATGCCATTGGATTTCTCTGCCTACACTGTGAAGAATTTTCCTATCTCCTAGTCTCTAAACTTTACTGCAATCCACACCGTATCACTAGGCCCTAATCGAGACTCCACTCTCCAGGCTTTACCATATATCCCATATTGGGATTACTAGGCCTGATGGAGGGACCCACCTCTAGGCTTTACCATATATCCTACCATTCACTGGTCAAGGATTACTAGGCCCAGCGAGGTAACATAAAATCACCTTTACTGCAACCCACAATCTAGTTCAGGGGTTACTAGGCCATGTTTTCTTTTATTTAGAGATCCACCTCACTTCGCTTTGAATCCATGTGACAATCCAGCTCAACCAAAGCATGAGAACCCCATCACACCATGGCTATCTGGAAATGGCAAGGCTAAGTTGAAAAAAACACTGTCACACCTGGAAAAAACCATGCCAATGACATAAAGAGAACCAATAACACACATGCAACACTATGCATGTCAAATATAGCAAGGAAACCACACATGCAAATCGATACCTACAAAGAGTCATGTTGTAGCTTCTTGATCTTGCTCTTCCTTTCTTGATCTTTGCTTCCTCTTTGCCTCCTTTCCTTTCTTGATCCAATGTTGAAATGCTCCAAGAAAACTCTAAGTGTCCAAGGGTGAGAGAGGGAGAGAGAGAATAATGAGAGAGCTCCAAAACTGAAATGACAAAATGTTCCAACTAATATGTTGTAGTGTTTTATTCTCAATGATGTACGAAAAGGACCCACTTAATATTGTGGATGACTAACAATATCAACAATATAAATGGATGCTAAACATTGTAGATCTATAGCTACTGATAGAAACAAAACTTGCCAAAATTCTGATCTATGTCACAATCATAGTTAAACAACAAAAGAAAGAGTAATAACTCCAATCATCCAATGGAAAACAGATATGTAAAGAATAATTTTATAATAACACCTATGAAGAGAATAGATAAATGTTACCAGTCCCCCTTTATGGGATGGGTTCTTGGCTATTCTCAAACGTCTTCAGCTTCTGTAGAGTCTCTCTCCTCTATAATGCATAAACCCAACAAAAATATGGTGTGGAACAATGAAAATAATCAGAGTTACAACAATGAGTGGAACAATGAAAATAATCAAAAGTGAATAATGAATGGAAAACCCTTCTATTTATAACAAAATATTGAGTTATCCTCGAATAATGAGCAATAATAAAATATTATTGATCCCATTCTTGGAATAACCACTTGGAATATTTTATTATATTTGTTTAGGAGGGAAAAAGTATTTAAACTTTTATTTAGAAATAATAAACAAATAAATGATTTATTTTTCATCTCAATGAATTAGTTAAGGAATAATAAACAAATAAGGATTTATTTAATTATTCCTAAGGGATTTAGTCGAATTCAACAAAGAATAATAATTAATTAGTGATTAATTAATTATTCTTAGATAAAAATAAGATAAATAATGATTTATCTGTTTATTTTTCATGATTGGGTCAAATTTGACAAGGAATAATAATAAAACAGTGGTTAAATTAATTATTCCTAGAAGAAAATCAAATAAATAATGATTTATTTAATTATTCTTCATGGATTTAACTATAAATTACTTAATAAAGGTGGCTTATTAAGTAATTTCTCATAGTGAAAGCAATTTTGCTACGGTAAAATTGGCTTTACATGATGTACTTCGATCCATCTAGTAAAATAGGCTAGATGATCAATTTTTTGGTGATAACAGATTTCCCCCCAACATACGAGTGTTAGGAGAAAAATGTATGATTGAAGTACGTTGTAAAGACACAATCACTTAGAAAGCACAGGGGATTCAAGGAGAGAGAGAGAGACACCATTGAAAGAGGATACAGATAGAGGGGGCGAGACTAATTCAAGTCTCCCTTTATGTTGTGGTACCAGATCTCAATGAGGCAGAGTAGGCATACCCATACCCGCCAAGATAACTTAGTACATGGTTCGCCCAGAAATATAAAACTGAGCAATGGAGTACATACTAAATGGTACATGACATGCTGGCATAACAGAGCCATAAAATAATACAATGTGTCCCATATACATAATGCACTTGGTAAAAACATGAGCTAGGACTGAATACAATAATATCTAAGTACATGAGATACAAAGCCCCTTCCCTCAAAAATGGGTGGGAGGGAGGGTAGAACAACCGGAGAAGCCCTGCTGAACAAGGAAGGGCTCTGCAAAACTGAATGGATCATCTGAAGGAGATGTGCATGCTATGGACACTGTGATCAGTAGGAACCGAACCCATCAACTCTGTGGAACTGCATTTGAGGTTGTAGCATAATAGGTATGCATCCAAGCATGTGGGGGCTACCTGAAGGGCCACCCCCTCATGAGTTCTAAAACATCTCACACACCTGGGAATCACTGGTACAATCTATTACATCACAGGACCATCAAGTGTATGGATCACAAGCATGAAACAACCAAGTCAAAGGGAAATAATGAGACCCTCTGCTCGATCCAAGGCACTGAACAAGAATGGAAGTTGGAACTGAGATACACTGCCCTCTAGGTCGTTCTTCTAGAATAAATGAGATGATGTCAACAGAATAGGGCCTGTGATAGATGAGGCAATGAGGATCCTTGACTAAACCATGAGGGAAAATAGCAATGTGAATAATGGACTAACACGAGGGATAATGGGGAAATGGGACTGCGAGACAAATAGATGACTACGCTTGTCAGAGCATAAAGTGCATGGTTGACCTAACAACAACTGACTCAACTCCAGAAGGGATGGGGACAATATGATGGGAGGCCAAAATGGGCAACACAAGATGAATGGTATGCAAATATGGATGGAATACTGTGACATGAGATGACGGGACATGAATTAGACTCCAAGAATGCAAGGGTGACTCATCAAGAATGCTCTGAACAAGGGTGACTCGATAACGCTACCACACAGACTAGGCCCAGTGGGGACCATGAAAAAATGAGTAAATGATGGTTACTCATGATGAAAATCGACATATCGTATGACAAGTATTAAGAGGAGGTGGACCTCAAAATACAAGTGTCGCTTTATGACAAAAGTCAATTTTGAGGGGTGATGAAGTGACCTTTCTTGGAAAAATGGTTTCCTGGTGAAGTGTCAAATCATCAAAAACTAAGGAAGACCCATTTTAGAGCTCGGTGAGAGATTTCCAACGGTGCTAACAGTTCATCAAACTGAGATACGGTCTAGTCGCAATGGGCAATAGAAAAAATAGGTATTTTTCTATGAAAGGACGTTTTCCCTCCCATTTGAGGGGAGGAGAAGGTCATAAATCTTGTGGATATCGTAGCGGAAAAATTGACCATCAGAATTGGGATCTATGAATTTCAGGCAAGTGGCCTTACTTGTCTAAAGATGGCCTTAATTCTTCTTGGAATGATGGTTCCTGGTGAAGCATTAAGGGAAAAGGAAAACGAGAATGAACTACTGGAGGCGGTCTAGAATCATCCTCGCCCACTAAGTCAAACATGGGGACTAGGTGGTATAGAGTAGATGTTTGAAGATATGGTATCAAACTTCTATGATATGCGATGTGAATATGGCTCGCCGGAGAGGCCGGTAGGAAAAATTATCCAAGGAATGGGGGGATAATTGACCATACCTAGATTTGGTGGGATCTAAGCCGAGACTTAATTGAGAAGATGGCTAAGAGAAAACCATCATGCCCCCAAGCATGGGATACTGCTCGCAAGCATCTATGATGGAAGGGACTAATATGGTATGCAAAGGTGGGAATGATGCCCCCTAGAAGGAGGAGTTTGTGGAGTGCCATTGTGTTCTGAGTGCTTGAAAAAAGGATTCAAGCATCTCGACCCAACTTGGCACGAGATCCTCCAAAGGAGATGTAGGGGCCTATGTGCCCCCTAGTATGCTAGGGGCATACTGGATGTATTTAGAGTTAAGGGCTCCAAACACTTTTATGATACATAATATGATTATGAATTTTATATGATAATGATGGTTTTCCATTTGTTTTGTTTATGGTTGTCTTCTGTGGTATACATGTGATAAATGCCAATCTAGAATGTTGTTTGCAATGGTATCTACATAGTGATTTTGGGCTCTAGTTACATGAATGAAAGTAATGGTTTCAAATTCACATACCAATAACTTCACTCATAGATATTTACTAAATAGGACTTGGTTATGCACATGATACACACCATTCAATTGCATGACAAGTAGCAAGGAATCTAAATGAACATGAAGATGAAGGATGCGATGAACAAGGGCATCAACTAACAAACCTATCACTCCATCATATTCAACCTGATTATTGGTGGCAGATCCAATACACATGCTATTTCAAAGGACTAACATATGCAAGGGGGTAAAAATGGCCCAAGCTGTCGAGGCTAGATTTCAGGAGAAGCAACTTGCATCGTCAACATGACCGATATATGGTGTGGGTGATGGATCCATATGAAAGGTGAAAAAGACAACAGATGATGTAGTCTACCTAACTTCATGGTAGAAATAAAGACACACAAATCAAAGGGATGTGCTATGAGTGAAATTCCTTAAGGTAGAGTGCATTGAGAGAATTAGGAAGGAAATGGCCTTCAAAATCCTCTAAAGAAATGGCCCATTACTTAAGGGTAGGGGTAATCAAGGGTAGACATAGCTTCCATCGTGTCCCCATTAGGCTGGGAGATGGGCAGACGAGAGGAAGACTGACAACATGACGATGCGGTATTACCTAGTGCGTCAACCTGAGAGAGAAGGTTCACATATGCATCGTCTTGAATGGTAGACGACGGACTGGTAGATGGAGGGTCTATTGATGTTGAGACCTGGGATTTTGTCGAAAGAGGGTTGATAGAAACATGCACAACAACCTCAGGAAGGTTTTCCAGCGAGGAACTCAAGGATGATGACAGGTAAAGCATGGGGCATGTGGTGTCTGTCATCTTAACATCGAGGGGAGGGATCAAAATAGGAGGGCTAGAGTTTCCCTATTCTAGATGACTGGTGGTACTAGAATCCACAGGTAGAGGAGTAGAGGCTCTGCTACGAGTGGCCTCGTATTCATGGATTGCCCCAAGGAAATCGAAAAATTCATCGAGACGAGGGAAATAATGGGAATAATGACCATGAAGATCACAGAGGGCACAAGGGTGGTTTGTGAGAAGTGTTTTTATTTTCTTAGGTGGGACCGATATGTTAACATGGACTTCAAGAATATTTGACTCAGGGAACACTTCATGAACCAACATTTAAGTTGAGCAAGTTCAAGACAATTTTTGGTGGCATGCCCAACAACCTCCCATAAAGCATATGGGGGTGTTGGCTTTGGGGCCTTAGGGGCTGGAGGAAGTTGGGGATCCTTGTCCTTCAAATCTTTCCTTTTGGCTTTTCCCCCCTAGCCAGATGCTTTCACAACAAGAGCTGGTTCCTGTTGAGGTTGTGATGGAACTGAAGCAGCGACAGGGGTCATGGGGACTGGTTGAACCAGGGTCAAAGCATGATAAGGTCTTGGCTGACTGAGCAGAATGTTTGCAGGGGGTCAATGTACCATACTGGGATCCCGAGAGTCATGTTAGGAAGGACCAGCAAAGCCATGATAGGTACATAAAAAATTCTCGGAGGGGGGAATAAGAAAGGTATCTGTCCATTAGCATAATGTCCTGGTGGAATAGCTCCTGGATGGTTAAGACCTAGAGGAATGATTCCTGGAGGGAACATAGGAGAGTCACCCACGAATGGAGGAGGTCCTAGGGGAGTGGGTCCAAAGGGTTTAGCTAGAAGAGCAATAGCCAGATGTTGAGGAGCTGGTTGTTGATCAGGTGTAGCAGACTTCTTAAGGGTAGCCCATGATGCTTGTAACATGCAAACACTCAAGGAATTAGATTCAAAAATGGGAGGGGGAGGACTAGGTAAGGCACCCAACAATGAGGAATCCTTATAAACTTCGGGTGAGACACTGGTGTAAGGAGTTGAAGACTAGTTGTCGGACATCGACGAGATGATGGACTCAGGGGAGGTCATGGATGCCGGTTTGTAGTAAGTCAACTGATCAATGGTAACAATATTCCCTTCATGGGGGAAGCACATATTTCGGAACACCACAGATGCGACAACTGACATGGCATATGTGTAACTATGACCTAAGAGGGTTGTAATCCAAAGGGGAATCAATGACTTCAATACTGACATGGATAGTCTTGCCTGTAAGGGTCACTAGACAATTACAGTACATGCCAAGGGGATGGGAGGAGTGTCCATCCCACGCACACAAAGTGATGGTGGAGGGGGAGAACTTGGGTGACTTGAGTTGTTTCCAAACAATAGAGGACACCACATAGGTGGATGCACCTTTGTCAATAATGAATCTAGAGATGATGGAATTACAGAATCTAAATAGTATATAGAAAGCAACAGATGAAGGCAATGGGGGGTGCTCTGATGTATCAATGGGAATACAATCAAACATTTGGCAGAAGGATCCATTTCACCCAAGGCAGTTAGTAGAGCCTTCTTTTGGGAAGGGCATGACTGGAGGACTCCCAATGTTGACATGGCGGTAGGTGATTGCGCCAAGTCGTCTATTATACTATATGTATGGGCAGCTCTGTTAGAAGCCACATTATGGCATAATGGTCCCTTTGGGATCTTGGGAATGGCCTCAAATTTGGGTTGATGGATCTGTAAAGGACCATTTGCTGTCATAAGAGGCTTAGCAAACACTTTGGTTTTGGACTCGATAGCTGACGGAGTGGAGGGCTTGTGTTAGGTCCCTATAATACTAGTGATTACTCCATTACTATTGTAGTGGTATCCCTTATTAATATTGTTGTGCCCCTATTGTGCCCATTTGTTATTACTGTGCCCTATAGAATCCCTCTATTGTTATTTTGTGGCTTTATATTATTATTGTTAGGTCGGCTGGGTTATATTATGACTCCTTAGACTCCTATATATAGAAATGAGGTTTTTTCATTTGAATCATCCAAGAATTGTTCATTTATGTAATGTAAAGGAGGTTGCCCCATTGAAGAGGCTGAATTCTAAGGCGTTGATCTATCTTTTCTATCTTTTTGTGAGCTGGTTTCATAACATTTGGCATCAGAGCTTTAGATTCTAGGGTTTTGCTGCTCCAAATAGGTCATCGTGGCATTTTTTCTATAACTTTTTTCTACGACGTTTTAGAAGCTAAAATAAAAACCCATTTGAGACAAAGTTGCAATGAACCTTGGGTCCAAATTTCAGATCTTTTCGCACTATATTTGCGGAGATATGATATGAGGAAGTTGGTATTTTTGCAGACTCCTGAATTACATTCCAAACAGGTGACTTAGGGAAAATCGTCATAACTTTCTCTCTAAGCATCGGATTGAAATTTCATAAGAAGCTAAAGAAAGAAGATGGAATGCAGTTTATTGTATATATTTTCAGAGCCAAAGGTTGAAACAGTGACTTGTGGCACATTGTACAAATTCTCTCTACTGAACTAGTCTATAATCAGGTCACTGTGGGAGATTTAGCATAACTCTACCCTGGAGAATCCAATTTGGATTAGACTAGTGAAATTGGAAAGAGGACACAGAGGGCTACTTCAGGTCACAATTTCAGAACTAGATGATTCAAAATTACAGAAATAAATCAGATTCAATATCAAGCTCCTACAAAGTGGAAAAAGGTGTGTAGTTTTTTTTTAATTTTTGCATAAGCTTGGTTTGAAAAATTAGTTTGAAGGAATTCAAAGGGCATAGTAAAGCATTATTATTGATAATTGATGCCCCAAGGAAAGAAAATGAAAACACCTAGTAAAGCAACCTGAAAGCTCTAGCATGACTCATGAAGAAGAGGAAGAAATGCAACATGATATATCAAAATTACGAGACCAAGTGCAATAAGTGTCACTTGCACAAAAAGTAACAGAATCTAAGATGGATAGTTTAAAGAAAGGTGTAGAAGCTAAGATCGATTGTTTAAAGAAAGGCGTAGAAGCTAAGATGAATGACGTGGAAGCTAATTTGAAGACAGGCATGGAATATTTGAAGACATGCATGGAAGATTTGAAGATATATTTGAAAACAGATTTGACAAAGTTTCTAGAAGAAATGCTTACTAATCGTGAAAGGATAATAAGGGAAACTCATGATGAGAACAAAAGAAATGTTAATCATGATTTCATAGACTCTAATGTTGGACTGAAGACCCAACATATTCTAAAAATCAATATGAGGAAGTTTGATGGCAAGGATCCCGCAACATGGATATTACAGATGGAGCAATTTTTTGATCTCAATAATGTGCAAAACACACAAAAGGTACGTATTGCAACTTTATATTTGGAACCAAATCAGTTTGTATGGTATCAATGGCTTTATTCTCATAAACAAATTATCGCTTGGGCAATTTTTACAGAAGAATTGAAAGCACATTATGAGGATACAAAAAGCAACACTTTTTTTAGCCAATTGATAAGTCTCAAACAAAAGGGTTCAATAATGGAGCACATTGAGGAGTTCCAAAAATTGAACATAAGGGTAAAAAATATTCCAGAGGAACATAGGATTGATGTGTTCATAGGGACTTTAAAGGATAATATCCAACATGATGTTTGCCTTTGGGAACCTGATTCATTAGAGAAGGCATTCAGGTTAGCAAGAAAAATGGAAAGCAAAATTATGGAAACCATGAAGAATACCACTCACAACTATAAAGATGGAAGTGTTGTTGCCCCTAGTCTTCCACAACCTATAAGGTTGACACCACAACAATTGGAAGAAAAAAGAGCAAAAGGGCTTTGTTACAGTTGTGATAGCAAATACACTAAAGGTCATAAGTGTGCTGAGAAGAAATTATTCTACATAGATTGTGAAGAGGAAGAAGAAAAGGAGCAATAAAGGTCAAAAGAAGAGGATTTACTCCAGGAACAATGCCTAGATAAAGAAGAAATGAATCTGACCATATCTTGTAATGCATTGGCTGGAATTACCACTCCTCAAACCATCAAGATAGAAGGATAAATCAAGAAGAAAAAGGTAATAGTGTTGATTGATTCAGGAAGTACCCACAATTTTATTCATTGTAAGATAGCAAAAGAATTGAATTTCTTCCTATATCCAGCACCAGAGTGTCAAGTGATGATTGCAAATGGAGGAACGATAAATTGCTTTGGAAAGCGTGATAATATCAAGATATCCATGGGAGAATATGTATTGACTAGCCCAATGCTTTCCATTCCAATGGGAGGTGTTGATGTTGTACTAGGAGTCCAATGGCTATAATCTTGGGTACAATGGCTTTTAATTTTCAAGAACTTTTCATGAAATTTTCTACGGAAGGAAAGGAATTTGAATTAAGGGGTATTGCAGGGAAACCAGGAAAGATAATCAGCTCTAACGGTATGACAAAGCTTCTAAAAAAGGAACAAAGAGGTGTAATTGCACAATTATGTTTGCTAGATGTTTCCATATTGGAATCATCTATCTCTCCAGATCTCCAAAAATTCTTGGACAATCATTCCAAGGTATTTGAGACTCCCAAAGGTCTCCCACCTATTCGTGATCATGATCATGCTATTCATCTGATTCCAGGAAGTGTTCCTCCAAACATCAGGCCGTACAAATATCCCTATGCCCAGAAGAGTGAAATTGAATGTATGGTTGCAGAAATGCTAGAGGCTGGTATAATTCAACCTAGTCAAAGTTGTTTCTCTGCTCTAGTAGTATTGGTGCACAAAAAGGATGGATCATGGCGCATGTGTCCAGATTATAGGGAGCTCAACAAGCTCACTATTAAAGATAACTTTCCCATTCCGGTCATTGATGAATTACTGGATGAATTGCATGGATCAATTTACTTCACCAAGTTGGATCTTCGTTCAGGATATCATCAAATCAGAATGAACACTGAAGACATTCCGAAAACATCATTTAGAACTCATGAGGGTCATTATGAATTTTTGGTCATGCCTTTTGGCCTTACTAATGCACCTTCTACATTTCAAGGTTTGATGAATTCCATTTTCAACCCCTTCATTAGAAAATTTGTGTTAGTATTTTTTGATGATATACTAATCTACAACAAGTCTTGGAAGGATCATGTTGAACATGTTGACAGGGTACTACAACAATTGGAGGAGAAACAATTATATGCAAAAAGATCCAAATGTTTCTTTGGAGTACAAGAGGTGGAATATTTGGGTCATTTTGTATCTCATGGAGGAGTTAAGGTAGACCATAGCAAAATTAAAGCCATTAAGGAATGGAAAATACCCACATCCATAAAGCATCTGCGAGGATTTCTCAGGTTGACAGTGTATTATCGCAAGTTTGTTAAGAATTATGGGAGAATAGCAGCACCTCTAACAACATTATTGAAGAAAGATGCATTTTCATGGACTCTAGAAGCAACAAAGGCCTTTGAACATCCTAAAGAGGCAATGTGCCAAGCACCGGTCTTAGCTACACCAGACTTCACAAAAACCTTTATTGTGGAATGTGATGCTTCAGGAAATGGAATTGGTGCTGTTTTAATGCAAGATGAAAGACCCATTGCTTTTGAAAGTCATCCAATCAAGGGAAGGTTTTTACACAAAGCTATTTATGAGAAGGAAATGTTGGCAATACTACATGCACTTAAGAAATGGCAACCCTACCTAATGGGAAGACACTTCAAGGTAAAAACGGATCATGATAGCCTTAAATACTTTATAGAAAAAAGATTATCCTCTGAATAGCAACAAAAGTGGGTCACAAACATGTTGGGTTATGACTTTGAAATCATCTACAAAAAAGGGAAGCAAAATGTGGTGGCAGATGCACTCTCAAGAAAGGATGAGGATGTGGAAGCATTGTTGTGCGCCATTTCTATTATCCAACCAGATTGGATAAACGAAGCAAGGGAGGAATGGAAGAATGATGAGGAAGTGTGGGCACTTATTCGAAAGTTACAACAAGATTCCAGTACATATGATACATTTAGCTCGCAAAATGATTTGTTATGGTACAAAGATCGCTTATACCTCTGTAAGAATTCCCAACTCAAACAAAAGATTCTTATGGAATTGCACACTTCTCCCTTAGGAGGGCACTCAGGATTTTTAAAAACTTACCATAGGGTTAAGAAGGAATTTTTTTGGGATGGCCTTAAATTGGATATTCAAAAGTTTGTGGCAGAATGTTTGGTTTGCCAACAAAACAAAGTTGAAACAATTAAGACCCCGGGTCTATTACAACCTTTATCCATTCCAAGCCAACGTTGGGAGGAGGTTTCAATGGATTTTATCATAGGTTTACCCAAGTCTGAGGGAAAGAGTGTCATCATGGTGGTAGTTGACAGACTTACCAAGCATGCACACTTTTGTGCATTATCACATCTATTTAAAGCCAGTATAGTTTCTACTGCATTTATGGAAACAATTCAAAAGCTACATGGAAACCCAAAGATTATTGTAAGTGACAGAGATCCCATTTTCACTGGAAATTTTTTGGACATAATTATTTTCTTGTCTTGGTACTCAGTTAGCTCATAGCTCATCTTATCATCCTCAATCTGATGGGCAAACTGAGATAGTAAACAAATGTTTGGAAGGATATCTTCGTTGCTTTGTATCTGATAAATAGACACAATGGGTCAAATGGTTGCCTTTGGCTAAATGGTGGTATAACACTTCCTTCCATACAACAACAAAAATGACCCCATTTAAGGCACTTTATGGATATCAGCCACCATCCATAACATCATATTTAAGAGAAAATTCTAAGGTTCAAGCAGTGGAATATCACATCGAAAATCAACAACAAGTCCTCCAACTCTTAAAGGATAACCTCGTGTTGGCATAGAATCGAATGAAACAACGGGTAGATCAACATTGCAGTGAAAGGAGTTTTGATGTAGGTGATTGGGTATTCCTACAGCTACAACCATATAAACAAATGTCCCTCAAGCAAGCTAAGAAGGATAATAAATTATCACCAAAGTATTATGGTCCGTACAAGGTGTTGCAAAAGATTGGTACTATGGCATACAAATTGGAGCTTCCTACAACCTCTCGAGTGCACCCAGTTTTCCATGTTTCATGTTTAAAGAAGGTTATAGGCGACAAGCTCCCAGTTCAAACAATATTGCCAGAACTTGACGAGGAAGGAAAAATTATATTGGAACCGGAAGTAGTCATAGAAACAAGAACTCGACAGGTACGAAATTGATCAATTTCGAAGTATCTCATCAAGTGAAAGAACTTATCCGCTGAAGATTCCACATGAGAGGATGAGAATTTTATACAGAAGAATCTAGAACTACTCAAGTGTTGAGGACAACACTTTTTTGAAGGAGAGGGGCATGTTAGGTCCCTATAATACTAGTGATTACCCCATTACTATTGTAGTTGTATCCCTTATTAATATTGTTGTGCCCCTATTGTGCCCATATTTTTATTACTATGCCCCATAGAATCCCTCTATTGTTATTTTTGTGGCTTTATATTATTATTGTTAGGTCGGCTAGGTTATATTGTGACTCCTTAGACTCCTATATATAGAAAGGAGGTTTTTTCATTTGAATCATCCAAGAATTTTTCATTTATGTAATGTAAAGGAGGTTTCCCCCTCGAAGAGGCTAAATTCTAAGGTGTTGATCTATCTTTTCTATCTTTTTGTGAGCTGGTTTCATAACAGCTTGTCATATTCACGCGACCAGGTTTGTAGGTTAATATTGAAGGGGTTAACCTCATCAGAGTTCATCATCATGATCTGGTAGTCACCGGGACCAGAAGGTTGGTGGAGGTGGGTTGCTTGACCTAGTTGTGGTTGAGCAGCAACAAATCCTTGTTGAGGGAAAGGATTTGTGAGCACGACTGGTTGAGGTGGCGCATGATTTTGAGGTGATTGTTGACCTCAACAAACTGCTTTAGCTTCCCACAATTGGCGCATATGGGGTAAAAGAAGACACTCATGTGTATAGTGGTCATGTACACCACAACATGCACAAGTATTGTTCATACGGATAACCTTGTTTTGCTTGGGCTGGTTGCCCTGTTGTTGGTCTTTGGTGTTAGGCTGGTTCCCCTGAGGTTCACTAGGTTGTTTACCTTAGTTACATATTTTACCCTTCCCCTTATTCTTTTTCTTTGAATTCTACGAATTGGTATCACTCTGTTGTGCAAACACCTGGCCCTGATGGGGCAGTGGCTATTGGGGCCGAGGATGCATGGGATGTTGTGGTGCTAATGCTTGAGGGGATGGAGCGTCAAGCTGTGCATAAGAAGGAGCAATAGTTTGGTAGACAAGTTGGGGCCCTAGAAACATGTTTCTAGCAGGAGGGGCATAAATGTTGGAGCAACTAGTGCCCCCCTGCTAATAGCCATAAATCTAGTGAGTGTATGGCGAAAAGTGTGAAAGAGATCCAATGATACTGTTGGCAGCGTGAGATGCCCCCGGTGCATTGGCACTTCCAGGACAAGGGAGGTCTGGAATGACGATATAGACATAACTAGATTGAGCATAAATCAGATCATATCTCAAAGCGGTCTGGAGAGCTTCTTCCTTGGTCTGAGGAAAATGGGATGTGACGTCTTTCCCAATGGGAGATAAAAGGCTCTTGAGGAACCAATCTAGATAAACATGGTCTTCGAAAGACAGGGCACGGCATGTGCTCCTCCTTCGATGCCACTCTTGGACATGGTTAGAAATGCAAGTGGCGGAGGACTGATGGAATGTGGTCAATAGCTCCATACCAGTGTTGCATTGGAGAGGTAACTGAAAATATGATAAGAATTCTTTAGCAAGCGTTGCGAAAATGGAATGAGAGGCGGAGGGCTGGTCTACATACCATTTTGCAACATCTCCAATGAGCGTGCGTTAGAAGAGCTGAAGACGAATGGAGTCATCGGTTATGGAGTTGGACGAACACCACATGTGGAAGAATCAAACATGGTTGGTAGGATCCTCTCCAGCAATACCCTCGAACTTTGGGATGTCTGGGGGAAGCTTAGTCGGCATAGAGAGCCAACCAACATCATGGTGTATGGGGTCGTTTATCAACTAGTTAAGATCCGGTAGACTTAACCCAACCATAAAGGGGAGCATGGGGGCCGCCGGGATGGTTCCTGAGACTGTTTCGCCTGATGTGACCACCGGTATAGCATTGGAACCACCACCAGTTTTGGTTCCTGTACCAGCTGTGGGTCTAGACATGGTGACGATATTCGTTGAGGGAGGCTCAGAATTAAATGAGGAATCATAAGGACCAGGAGAAGAGTTAGGATGGGGAATCGGAGGGCTATGAACTTGAACTTGACGGGGAGGAGTAATATGCCCAAGCAGAAACTGGGGTGAAGGCCTAATAGTCTCTGCGACTCACGCCTTGGTGGCGCAATGATGGAAGGACACACGGAACATGGAAATGGTGAAGGGAGATCAACAATATATCCTTTGTCTCTGATGCGGTGAGATAAATTTATTATGTTAAGTCTTGGCTTGGCGGTGTAAACCAAGTGCCCTTCACTTAAGGTGTGCTTGTGTGTGCAAGTGTATTAATTGATTAAGCCTAGATCGTGTTTGTAAAAAAGAAAAAATCTTGCTACAAATAAACTGAAATAAATAACAGAAAATAAACAACAAAACAATTAACTAAACCCCACCCAAACTGGGTTTGCAAACATTCTACTGCTTGGTGGCTAAATCGATAGGAAATACACTAAAATGGTCAAGAGATCTAAATATCATTGTGATTTGGATCTTTGACACTAAGCTACTAGAAAGTGGTGTAGCAATAACAAAAAACCAGAGGGGAAGATCACTGCAAAAAGATAGGGAGATGGGTGAAACACCTAGGGCAACTGATGGGACCCTAAGGGAATGACCAAACAAGTTTGAATGTGAAACTATGGATGGTAGCAACCTATCTTATCAGATCTAAAACAAAAGGTTACAAATCTGGAAAATGTGGCTGAAAGTGTTGCAGAAACTTAGACTTCTCACTCAGCTAAACTCCTCCTAGAAAGGTGGAAGTGTACTAGAAGCCCTAGGGGAGGCTAAATTTGACTTCGACGAGTAAAACATAATGGATCAAGGCCTAAGCAGGATGAGACAGAGGTCAGACACCCAATATACAACCCTCAACAAAACCTAGAAACATATCTGAGAAAAACCGTAAAACCCAGAAATCGCAGGTTCTGACCTATTTTTTGATGAAATCGCACTTTTTGGGCTGAAAGCTACGTTCTGAAGCCCATATCGCACCTTTTGGGTTGAAAACTACGATTTCTGTTTTGAGACTCCCGATTTGAAATATTTGGAAAAAAGTGTTACTTTTGTCGCGACTGGTTCTTGTGACCTGCGGAAACGACCCGAAAGCTTGCGAAAGTCAGAAATTTATCAGATCTAGGGTTAAAACACTTGGAAACATTAAGAGAATTGAAAAAATAAGAAACCCTAAGCTAAAAACCAAAGGTCACCCATGTTTCTAGATCTAAAGTATAAAACCCAGCGGAGTCGCTAATTTTGTTGTAGTGTTTTCTTCTTAATGATGTACGAAAAGAACCCACTTAAGATGGTGGATGACAAAAAATCTCAACAATATAAATGGTTGCTAAACATTATAGATCTACAGCTACTGATAAAAAAAAAACCTACCAAAATTCTGATGTATGCCATAATCATAGTTAAACAACAAAAGAAAGAGTAATAACTCCAATCATCCAATGGAAACCAGATATGTAAAGAATAATTTTATAATAAAATATGTGAAGAGAACAGATAAATGTTACCAGTCCCCCTCTATGGGATGGGTTCTTGGCTATCCTCAAATGTCTTCAGCTTCTGTAGAGTCTCTCTCCTCTATAATGCATAAACCCAACAAAAATATGGTGTGCGACAATGAAAATAATCAGAGTTACAACAGTGAGTGCAACAATGAAAATAATCAAAAGTGAATAATGAATGGAAAAACCTTCTATTTATAACAAAATATTGAGTTATCCTCGAATAATGAGCAATAATAAAATATTAATGATCCCATTCTTGGAGATGTTGAAAAATGGCAACAAGAAATTGCTAAAAATAGAAGTGCTAAAATAGCAGTTTGGGCATCAGTGTTGGATTGGGCAACAGGGAATGAAAAATGGAAGTGCTAAAAATAGAAGTTCTATTTTTAGTAGTTCAAGTTGGATTCCCGTTTTTAGACAGTCCCTGGTCTAAAATAGGAAGTAAAATTCGAATTTGGTCTTACCAGCAGTTTGAATATTAATTAATTAATTCTCCATGAGTTAATTAGTTAAGGAAAATCAAACTTGAAGTCTTTGTGAGAACATGCAATAATTTCTCCATTGATTGGGGAATGTGTCCTTGATTTGCTCCATTGATTGAGGAATTAAGGATGAGTTCTATATTGAGAGGATCAGTTGACTTATTTTAACTTAGTCAAGTTCAGTTAGATTAATTTAACAAGTTGTTAAATTAATGAGATACAGTTTGTTGATGCTTGCATGCATGTGACAACTGTTATTTTTAGATAACTGAGTATTCTCTCATGGATAACTGATGCATGGCAGTTCAGACAGAGACCCAGTTGAGATCAGAGAAGGGACAGTGTACTATCAGTTGGATGAATATTTTTCCTATAAAGGAAGCTCATCCATGATGAGGATTTATCTCCTTCAAGTTTGTGCAGTTAGATCAGAGGTTAGTGAGTGTGTGAAGAGGCTAATTCACACAGGTGGCAGCACTGGACCTTAAGGAAACTGCACAAGGAAATAGGAGGCTTGGAGGGCATAGGAGAAGGATTGTGAGAAGCCTTTGACTGTCTATGAGCAGCAGAGGGATTGTACTGAGAGCTGGATAGCTTTCGAGCTAAGGCTTTGTGTAATTCGGACAGATTTCCACTTGTATGATAATACAGAGATGGGGTTTTAGGCAGGTGCTTTCCCCGGGTAAATTCTTTTGTGTTATGTAAGATTGATTCCTTCTTATCAGTTATATGTGTTCTTACTGATGTTGCTCATGGTTGATTAAGCTTCCGCTAAATTGTTTGTAGAAGTAGATCAAGTGTTTTGCTTTAGTACATTGCATTACCAGGTTGATCTACAGGTGGGAAATTTCTACATGGTATCAGAGCTAGTTGATTTGTAGAAAAAGTTCTACATGGTATCAAAGCTAGCTGATTTGTAGGAAAAATTCTACAAAATTCTACAGGAGTAACCACTTTGAATATTTTATTATATTTGTTTAGGAGGGAAAAAGTATTTAAACTTTTATTTATAATTAATAAATAAATAAATAATTTATTTATCATCTCAACGAATTAGTTAAGGAATAATAAACAAATAAGCATTTAATTACTAAGGGATTTAGTCAAATTTAACAAAGAATAATAATTAATTAGTGATTAATTAATTATTCTTAGAGAAAAATAAGATAAATAATGAGTTATCTGTTTATTTTTCATGATTTGGTCAAATTTGACAAGGAATAATAATAAAACATTGGTTAAATTAATTATTCCTAGAAGAAAATCAAATAAATAATGATTTATTTAATTATTTTTCATGGGTTTAACTATAAATTACTTAACAGAGGTGGTTTATTAAGTAATTTCTCACAGTGAAAGCAATTTTACTATGGTAAATTGGCTTTACATGGTGTACTTCGATCCCATCTAGTAAATTAGGCTAGATGATCAATTTTTTGGTGATAACATAATCCTTAGAAGCCTTTTCATTAACGATGCCTCCATTTTCTTCATTTTCCATTATTTTCCTTCATTTTCCTCCTCACATGCGACCTATGACCTTTCACCTTCCTTTTCTCCTAATTTCCATTATTTTCATAAATAAAATGCCAATTAATGCTACTTTGACTTTTCAAATGCCTTAGTCACTGTCTTTTCCAATTTCCTTAGCCATAATAAACCAAATGAACACCCACACTAGGATGTTTTGCCCAACATTCAGCTTGGAATACGTGTCCCATGACCATGGTATTATATATATCTTTTACATGAATTTTTAACTAGGGATGTTACATGGCTTTTGGCAATCATAATTCCAAACAAAATCACAATCTTTTGTAAGAAATGTAAAGAGTGGAGAAGTTATTTTTGTGAAGTTTTCTATGAAGCTTCTATAATACCCTGTAAACTAAGAAAAATTCTAATATCTATTTGACAAGTAGGAACTAAAATTTTAGAGATCACATCTACCTTAGATGCATCCACCTTGATTATAGCACCTAAAATATGATGCCCCAAAACAAGTCCCTCATTAAATAAAAAACACTTTTCATGACTCAATGAAAGATTTGCTTCTTTGCATTTAATGAGATCTTTTTCTAATTTTTCAAGAGCTTCTTCAAAAGTGTTTCCATGGACAATGAAATTATCCGTGTAAAATTTTGCACAATCATGAATCAAGTCATAAAAGATACCTAAAAATTCTCTTTGAAATGCTGTAGGTGCATTACATAAACCAAAAGGAAGTACCCTATACACATGCGTACCTCATGGACATGTAAAGGATATTTTATCTTTATCTTCTAGTGCTATTTGAATTTGGTTATATCCATTGAAACCATCAAGAGATGGAAAATATTTCTTCCCTGCTAAAATATATAATACTTTATCAATAAAAGGTAGTGAAAGATGATCTTTTAAAGTAGCCTTATTTAGTTCTCTATAATCAATGCAAACCCTTCAATTTCCATTATTCTTGGGAACAATCACTAAAGGTGAGACCCATTGGTTATCTGATATCAGGTAAATGAAATTCACATTAAGCAATTTTTGTAACCCCTCAACAATTTCTCTCATATTGGGATTCATCCTTCTTTGAGGTTGTTTCACTAGTTTGGCATTTTATTGAATGTAAATGTGGTGCATAGATTTAGGGTAAATTCCCTTCATGTCAGTGTATTCCCATGCATATGCAAAGGAATGTTTTTGTAGCATCTTTATCAATTGTTTTTTTGAAATTATTCCAATTTATTATTAATGTTTATTGTTTTACCTAGAAAAAATTCTACTCAAGAATTTCCAAACTTTACCATAGAATGTAAGGCTACTTTATATAATCAAGATGATAAATATTGAATATTACATTGTACTTGAAATTTTGATCTTGTTAACAATATGAAGAAGAATCATTATTGTTCATCAAATTTATCAATTGATCTTCCTCATCAATTTGTGGAGTAAATACAGGTTGAATATTCTCAAAGTCTTCATTATTATCATTTGTTGGCTTATGGGGGCCTGACCCAAGTTTAGAGTTATTTATCCAAACAAATCCCTACACTACTAGCCCTTTTGGCATCAGCTCATGGAGCACGAACTAAAGTCACACCTAAAGCAGTATGGGGGGATGCTGGAACCAAGTTTCTGCACCCTTGAGATGTCTGTGATCTTGGTTTAGTCCAACTATGTCTGTCTCCGTGCAAGTCACTTTGCACATTGTTCCAACCTTCAATACCTTCACGATTTGTTACAATTGTCTTTTGCGTAGCCCTAACCAAGGGCTGAGATGCTTTCGCACTGCTATGGTAGCGAACTTCACTATTTCCCCAGACTACACCACATATCTTACTTATCTTTTTAACAAATTTTAGTTAACTTTGTGTAAATAGATATTCTATCTTGAATTCACTTAATCAATACAATTACAAACATTCGCGCATCATATAAGTATTATAAGTGAATTTCATACCCAAGATAACAGATGCATAAAATAGTAAATAAATACACAGAAATGATAGGAAACTTCTCTTTATTAATACTTCCAACTGCATAGACTCGACTCGCCCTGCACACTCAGCTGCAGGGGTCTGTGCACTCAGCTGCAGACTACTAGGCTTCTGCACACTCAGCTGCGGAGCCTTCTCCTACTCTACGACCCAAAACTAGACTTTACACTTCAGATCTATCTCGCACACATCATAAATTCTTCATTTTCATTATGCTTATTGTTATCAAACTACTTAGAGCCTCTCTCTATTTATACAATCACATGGTTCGTGGAACATGGGTAGATCTCTACAGTCGACATCACAATAACAAATTAAGGGCGGACAACCCTATTTAACAAACTACACACTCTGCGCCCAAAAAATGCGGAGTCTTTACATTAGAATTACAATTTTTGACCAAAATCTAGACTCTAAGCCCCAAAACTTCCCTTTGGGGATCTCGCACAAAACAGGCCCCCAACACAAACATTGTGACTCGCCCTTGAGTCACTCTATTAGTGCGGAGATCTTTGTACAAAGACCTCCCAACTTTGACTAGTACCAATCCTCAAATTTCAGGATGGGCACTCGCCCCAAGTGCGCTCCTTCAAAAATAATGTCATCTGGGAGCAGCGGAGTTTGCAGAGAACTCTTGCTCTCATCTATATCTTTGGGAACCTTTGCTTTACCCTTCCATGGAGGAACATATGCAAGTATTTTGGTGAGAGTGTTTGCACCCTGGGTTTCGACCTCCATCTCTACATCCTCCTCCTCAACCAGGATTTCTTCAAACTCTTCTTCCTCCTCGGCCTCCAAATTGATAGACTTGCCCTTTTCTTCCATGGTGAGCTTTGTCCTCAGCAGATTTCTAGGTGACACCTGCACTGGTACCATGGCCTACTTGTCTTTCTTCTGTCTTAGCGTACGTAGTGATTTAGGGATCTCAGCAACTATCCCGGCACTCTCTAGGGCTTCCACTTCCGTAATTGCCTGCGTAGCTTCCTTAGCGGTCATTGCTTCGGTATCCATGTCTTCTTTAGGTGCTACCATAGTGTGATTCCACAATTCTTTCAACGTCTCAGGTGGTTTCTCAAGCAACGAATTCGCCTTCAGAAGATCGAACAAGTCTAGGTTCATGAATGTCTGTGCGCGCAACAACTCAGTTCTCAAATTGCCAAGTGTTGTTTGCTGGACAACCCTTTGTAATTTATAGCACCTTTTGAATTTGAATTCGACTGTTCCCCCCACATTCGGTCCATTAATGCTCGATTGGTGGCATATTTTCAAGAATCTAGCCCATAAAGTTCGCCTTAAATGCCTGCCGCCCGCTCCATTTGGTCTCAAACCAAGCATCACATCGTGAATAGTGACTGTAATGGTCACTTTCTAGCCAACCCGCATGGCAGCGTAGCTACCCTCACACTGTCACAAACCTTGTGACACTTTGCTACTGTGCGCATTCCTGACATTGCGCAGCTACCCTCGCGTTGTCATGGACCCTGTGAAACTTCACTACTGTGCGCAGTCCTAACATTGCGCAGCTCTCGGGAAGAGAAGTTTATAGTCCCATGCCTCCTTTTAGCTGCCTAGAGCACTAAGACTATGCTTTCGCTGGCTAGTTAGGTAGGCCAGCCACCTGTGTATGGCTTCAAACGACTGCCATTCACTTTTCCTAGGAAGGGCTCTCCATTTAACTTGACCAATTGTACCGTGCCTCCATCTGTAATCTCCTTAATAACATATGGCCCTAACCAATGCATTCTGAATTTCCCTGGGAATTTATCAAACTTACTATCATACAACAACACCAAATCGTTTACCTTGAATGTGCGCAGCTTAATATGTCGATCGTGCCAAGCCTTTTCGCGCTGCTTTTGGACCTGCTGGTGGAATCCAGCAAAAAATCGTTCTTCTTTGAGCTCTTCCAACTGCGCAAGCCTCTCCTCTAGGGCTCCGCAATCCGTCATACCTGTGAGCATTGTTATGCACGGACTAGGCACAATGTATTCCATAGGCATTATGGCTTCCACTCCATAGACAAGCCTAAAAGGCATCTGTCCCATCAGCTTCTTGCATGTCGTTTGATAAGCCCATAACACTGCATGTATGCATAGGTTCCAATAACTTCGTTGTGCGTTGCATACCTTGGTCAACGCATTTTCCAGTACTTTGTTGAATGCTTCTACTGTCCCGTTAACCTGTGGGCGATACAATGTGCTCTTCTGATGATACACTTGAAACTCTTCCATCAGCGCGTTGATTATTTCATTCAGGAAGTGTGTATCCTAATCGCTTATCCAGATCTTCGGACATCCAAATCGTGTCAGTACGTGTTCAAATAAAAATTTCATGGAAGTTGCGCCCGTGTAATCCTTCACGGGTTGCGCTTCTATCCAATGAGTCAGATACTCTGTCGCAGTGATAATACACCTTGCACCTATCTTTCCTTGAGGTTTAATAGGTCATAAAAAATCTATTGCCCACTTTTCGAAAGGTTGCAACGTCATTTGTGGATTCAAAGGCATTCATCCCTCTGCGATGGCCTTCCTATCCACTAACATACATCACATTCCTTGCAATATGCTTTTGAATCTTGATGAAGGGTTGGCTACCACAACCTAACACGTAGAATATTTTGCGCGGTTGCTCTCCCTGCATAATGTCCTCCTGCGGTGCCCCCATGAGCATTCACGAGGATGTTGCTTCATTCAAATTCAAGTACATACCTTCATAGTATTTCATCATTCCCCATCTTGTATAGATGCCCAACAATGACAAAGAAATCTATCGTGCACACCACTAATTGCTTCTTCTGCTGGATAGAGTATTCTTTCAAAACATTTCCAGTTGTTAGAAAGTGAATTATATCTTCAAAATGTCCATCCACTACATGCATAGCAAAGAGCTACACGTCGGGTAATCCTTCCTCCAAAGTAGGTTCCTCCCCAGTCTCAATGAGCGATAGGTGATCTGGTCCCACGTTCAATCATCCAGGCTTCACAAAAACTTTGAAATCATATTCTTGGAATAATAAAAGCCATCTGCAAATGCGCCCCCCAAACATAGGCTCATTGACCAGGTACTTTGACACAGATTGATCTGTATACATCTTACAGTGGTCTCCTAGAAAGTAGTGTCGATACTTATGGAGCTCATATACCATAGTTAGTCCCTCGCGCTCAGTGGTGGAATAGTTCTTCTTAGCTTTGGATAATCTGCGACTTGCGAATGTGATAGGGTGATCCAAGCCTTCTCCACCATCCTACGTCAGTACTGCCCACAACATGTCAACATGTACATGGAACTCTTTCTTCCAGTTAGGGAAGACTAGAATCGGTGTAGTAACCATCTTTTCTTTCAATATATCCAGGCTTTTCTTACAGTCATCATTCCAGCAGAATGTAACATCCTTCTTTAACAATTTTTCTATCGGCGCGGTGATCCGAGCATAGCCTTTGATAAATTTTCTATAATATCCCATATGTCCCAAAGTGGTGCGCAGCTATTTCACACTTCTCAGCGCTTCCAAGTTCAGAATCATCGCGATCTTCGCGAGGTCTACCATTAGCCCTTGTTTACAAACCACATGTCCCAACAGCTTCCCAAAAGGAACAAGGAATAGACACTTCTTGAGGTTAAGCGTGATTTGGTATCTTTGGCAGGTATCCAGCATCAAGTGCAAGTTCACTACATGGCACCTAACTAGCCCAAATACAATCCAGTAATCAAAATAGACCTCTAATAACTTATGAATATATTCCCTGAATGCTACAACAACCATGCGCGAAAAGATAGCAGGGGCATTCTTCAATCCAAACGACATGATAGTGTATTGAAAGCAACCCCACTCAATCACGAAGGTTGTCTTGCTCCTATCCTCCGACGCGATTTTGATTTGGTGGTACTCTGAGAACCCATCAGTGAAAGAATATGCTTCCTGACCTCCTACATTGTCCAACACTTCATCCGTGAAAGGAGTTGGGAATGGGTCATGCACACAAGCATCATTCAATTTCCTTAGATCCACACATATCTTTATCTCATCCTTCTGCTTCTTCTCTTGTACTACCATGGGGCTTACCCAATCAGATTCTTCCACAGGCTCAATGATGCCTGTTGCAATCATTTTGTCTAATTCTACGCAGACCTTCTCCTTGTATTTCGGATTTAAGTGGTAAGGCCTCTGCTTAACTGGCTTCACGTTGGGCTTTAACGTGATCTTCATTACTCCTAAATCTCCGACTATTCCTTTCAAATCTGTAAAATTGGTCGGGAATAAGCCTTGATATTTGCAGAGTAATTCAACGACCTTATTCTCCATCGTGTCATCTCAGTAGTCTCCGATCTTTGTGAATTTAGGTTCTGTCTCCACACCAATGTTTACCTGCTTATTTTTCACCGGCGCGGTTATATCGGGGTTCTCAATCTGTGATCCATGAACCTTGCAGTAGACTTTTGTTTCTGGAATGTTAATATTCCGTGGATCCTCATCCTCCTCTTCAACAGTTACATTATAGAATTCCATCGTGCGACTCAGCTAAGTAGCCCATTAAGGCTGAATAAATTCTACCGGCTCTTGTGGTATCCTAAAGATGGCTTCTTTTACCTCTTGTGGTGCTTCATCAATACTGTCCCACCCATCCTCAAAATTGAAAGTCATCATGAACCCTTCATGCAGGATATCCCATTCACTTGTCCCATGGTTAAGCTCTATTTCTATATACCAGTTCATTGGTATAACATCTAGGGTATGGTAGAACAAGTGCACCCACTCAGGTTGTGGCTTTTCTCCATAGGCCTGTGTCCACTTGGCCAGATGCACAGGCGGATCATCCTGCCCATCATACTTGTCTGTTAGTCACACCCTAGGCTTTCCAAATCGTGTGCACATCATTCTCCTACATTTGCGCCAATCATCAAAGCTTCCTTTATGTGTACCCCACCATCTCACAAGCATATCATGCAATATCCAGTCCAAGGCTTGGAAGGGTTGCTTTTCTGGCACCTCTCTTTCAAATGCATCCAAGAAGGTATCTAACTCATTTAGACCATCATAAGTAGGCAGATCTCTTACTTCTATCGACACACAGTGCAACGACCTTGTCATCATATTACAGTTCAGCGTAGTTACTTCGTGTAACCAATTCTGCCATCGTTCTACTTCTTCGTTGGAATCCAAAGTGTAAGAACTCTCGCGCTCCCATGTAATCTTCCCATCCGCAGTGGGATTCACCCAGTCTTGGTCTCACGCTATTATCTTGTAGATGTAGTCCAGATCATCATCACTTTCATAGTCACAAACCGGCTCTGTAGAGCACGATCCTTCAATAGGGTCCAAGGGTATAATTACGTGTGGTGACTTTTTTTCAAAGATCATTTTTCTCCTTTTCAAATTAATTACCCCATTCATGTCAATGGCCTAGTCAATTCCTAGAAGCACGAGGTAGGGATTGTTGTCATCAAGAATCTCTATCACTTTGAAATCATCCACCGTGCTCGCTCCCTCAATATCCACAGTTATTCCTTGCAACCGCCCCATGGGTATTATTTTCTGTTGGTTCACCATCCTTAGCTAAATTGGAGACCACTGCAGCACAGGTCTTCCCATTCATTCCCATGTCTGTTTCGGCAGAACATTCGCATCCGATCCCAAATCCAAGATGACTTGATCCATCTCATATTCTCTGATCTACGCGGTTAGCCTCATTTCTTGTCCCGTCCTTGTCTTATGCTTTCCAATCTTCTATACTACGCGCAGTTCTCCTGACGCAGTACCAACACATCTGTTGATGAGTTCCTGTAACCCTTTCATATCCTTACTGTCGTGCAATAACTTCATATAGGTTTCTAGGAGCGTTGTGAGCATAAATGGGTCCATTTTTTACTCCGGTTTATCTTTGCTTCCTGAATTGGAGGCATCAGTGAAGCTCTTCTTAGCTTCCATGAAGGTTTCCCGAGTGCGCTCCAAATCAAACTCCTCTTATTTCGTCGGAGCTTTGCAAACCAAAGTACTATCTTCTGGTTGTTTGCCTTTAAATCTCCTGTCATGATTCCACTTTAGATCATAATGTTCACATTCGGATCTTCCTCGTGCAGCTCAGACCTCATCATCTATAGGTTCTGAGTCAGGGGAGGCAGTAGCGCTCCTTTGTCCTGTATCCTAGCTATCAGCATAGGACAATATTTTGTCTCATGATCAAACAACATGCAATACAAACATGATGGGAACATTGGATTTTTGCAGTCAAGGGCATAATGTCCTGGCCCTCTGCAATTGTAGCAAATCAATTGTCTGCGACCTCTTCTAGGTCCTCCTCCACCTCGGCCTCGTCCGCGCCCCTAAAATCTTGTTCGTGCCATTCCTGGATTCTGGTCGAGGGGCCGCGTTTCGACCTGAAATTGGTAGGTGGGAGGTGTATCCATCATCAACTCATAGCTTTTGCAAGTGCACTCATCATGTCCCACCAACCTAAAAAATCTACAGAACAACTGTTGCGAATTTTGCATATACTTCTGTAACAAGTGACAATTTTCTGTGGTATGTTTTCTAGCTATTTGACAAATCCTACACCACAAAGCAGGCACCGCGCTAGGTCCTACTTGAGCCTCCAGCCTTAAAGGCATCGGTCCTCCTCCTATGAGGTAATTTGTAAAAACCGGGCAGTGGTCTTTGTCATGACCCTGACTCTTGCATTTCACACACCATACTTCTTCACACACTTCTGGTCGAACCGTCCTGTCTTGTTTCAGACTCTGCATCTCAAGGCACAGATTCTTCAGCTGCGTGTGGATCTGCTGAACTCCTAGGTTAGGATCTTGCATCGGGGTCTCATGTAGCCTCATAGCAATCTCTAAGGCCTCTGCTTGAGTCGTTATCTTCTGCTGCAATAGCGCACTCCTTAAATGTGGTAGTAGCGAAGCTACAAACCACTCGCGATGCTGTCCATCCATCAGATTCATATTGGCTTTGCGAATCATACATTTCAGCCTCTAATCTAGCTCCCAAGGAGTCTCACCTAATAGCATCGTAATCTCTTTAAATCCAATGATCGACTGTGCTTCAAATTTAGGACTGGTAAATTCTCTATTTAGCGTCACTTGGATATATGTGACTCTCGTATTCAGGTTATCATTGGAGTACTTAATATATCAGGTCAGCGCGCGATCCTGCAGGGTACTAACCAGCATCACCTTATTTATATGGTCATCTGTAACACCTTGCGCTTCCCATACAACCCTTACAATGAACTAGAATTGGTCTGGATCCTCATTTCCCAAACCTTTGAACACAGGCAACTTCACTGTGCTTGCCATATTGAATCACGGTGGTGGTGGAGTTGGTACGGGTGAAGATGGAGGTGATGGTGGTGAAGCCGATGGTGGTGTGGGTGGAGGTGGTATTCGTAGAATTCTTTGCCTTATCAGATGAATGGCATTTCACAGAGAGACCTTCGCGAGCTCTTCCTCGTCTCCTCGCGAAGGTGAAATAAAGGAGCTATTTTCTGGACCCTCATTTCCTTTGTTCCTGTAAACCTTTCCACTTCATGTAGCCTCGAACATCAAGGTAACTGCATAACCCTCTTTTCGCACAATAACATTTTAATCCAAGTATTCAAAGACTTTACGTACTTACCTCGCGGTCCTTTGAGAAAGCATCGCTCTACCTTGCTATAGCTAACTAAGGTATCAATCGTGAACTCAGTAATGAATCCTCCTATAATCTGATTGAGCTAATGATCAACAACGTGCCCGATCTTATCCTTCGATGCTTCCAATCTTCGCACTAGCTCTGGGGTCCACACAATAGGACCGTCAAGTTTCCACCTTCCTTGGTTGTCTGCTAGCTTCACAATCCACTCGTATATCTCAGTAGGGAAGGACGCAAAAAATATTTCATGGATCTCTATATACAGGTAGTTGTCTAGCCACTCCTCTTTTATTAGTCGTGGGTTTCTGTTCTCCTACGTCACAAATTTGTGAATTCTTCTATCCAACTAGCCTTCACTTTATTTCTTAGTTGGATTCCAATGATACGACATCAGACATCTCTATGCATATTCTGGTCCCGACAACAGAACCATTTGTTGGCTTATGGGGGCCTGACCTAGTTTCAGAGTTATTTAGCCAAACAATTCCCTACACTACTGGCCCTTTCGGCATCAGCTTGCGGAGCACGAACTGAAGTCTCACCCGAAGTAGTATGGGGGGATGCTACAACCAAGTTTTCGCACCCTTGAGATGTCTGTGATGTCGGTTTAGTCCAACTATGCCTGTCTCCACGCAGGCCGGTTCGTGCACTATTCCAACCTTTAGTACCTTCGTGATCTATTACAATTGTCTTTTGCGCGGCCCCAACCAAGGGCTGAAATGCTTTTGCACTACTATGGCAGCGAACTTCACTATTTCCCCAGACTACACCGCATATCTTACTTATCTTTTTAACAGATCTTAGTTAACTTCGCGTAAATAGATATTTTATCTTGCATTCACTTAATCAATACAATTACACACATTCATGCATCATATAAGTATTAGAAGTGAATTTCATACCCAAGATAATAGATGCATAAAATAATAAATAAATACACATAAATGATAGGAAACTTCTCTTTATTAATACTTCCAACTGTACAGACTCGACTCGCCCTGTGCACTCAGCTGCAAGGGTTCGTGCACTCAGTTTCAGACTACTAGGCCTCTGTGCACTTAGCTGCAGAGCCTTCTCCTACTCTACAACCCAAAACTAGACTTTACACTTTAGATCTATCTTGCACACATCATAAGTTCTTCATTTTCATTATGCTTATTGCTATCAAACTACTTAGAGCCTTGCTCTATTTATACAATCACATGGTCCATGGACCATGGGTAGATCTCTACAGCCGACATTACAATAAAAAAATTAAGGGCGGACAACCATATGAATTTTTAACAAACTACATGATCCATGCCCACAAAATGTGGAGTATTTACATTGGAATTACAATTTTTGACCAAAATCTGGGCTCTAAGCCCCAAAACTTCCCTTGGGGGACCCCGTGCACAACATCATCAATCCAAACTTCACTTTCTATTTCAGTTATTTTTTTTGCAGGTGGATATAATGTGAATATCTTAGTAGAGTTGCCATAAGAAATGTACATATCACCAGATCTACAACTTATAAACACATCAGTGGTAGCTATCCAAGGTCTACCAAGGATCAATGGATGCCCTCCTAAATTATTTGGGGGAGTCAAAGTCATAAAGTCAATAATATATTCCCATGAATCTAAAGATACAGATACATATTCCAATATACCATCAAGTTTAATAACATATCTATCTTCTAGTTGCAATAAATTTGGGGTATACTAAAGATTAGGAAGATTTAGTTGATCCATAGTTGTTTACTTATTGTTGGATAGTTGGCATTATCTATCTGGCTAGTGGCATTAATTGTGTTGGCATTGATGTAAACATTCATGCTGGGAGATAAAGTTGGCTAGTTGGCATTTCCTGATAGTTAGCAAGTGTGTTGGCATTGATGTCAACCAAATCAGCATGGATGTATATGCTGGCATGATATTAGGCAAGACAACATTGATGTCCACTAGACTAGCTATGATAGTAGCAAATGCTAGCATTGATGTGTTTGGTGCATCAAGCTTAGGGGGAGTCCCATGGTTGCTACAGTGCTCTATAGAGAATTATCACAGTAGCAAGCTTATTGGAGAAGCCATAAAATGATGTCTATGATGGTTGGGAGTTCCAGACTTTGGAGGAGATCCCGCCTAAAGAGATCAACTCAGATACTCTTGGAGTTAGCATAGTTGGTTAGTGCTCAGAAAAAAAAATAAATTCTAACAGTATGTGGAATTCCATGAATGTATCTTGGGATCAAAAGTTGTTGATAGTTGAAGTAAGGATCTTGAAGTCCTTAGAAGCAGGTTGAATTTTGAAACCCTGAATTTCAAAGGGTTGGAGGGTCAGGATGTCAGAAGGGTAGAATCTTGAAAGGATGAAATATCGGAAGGTCGAAATATCATAGGGTCAAAATTTTGGGACCTCAAAGGGTCGAAAATTCGGAAGGCCGAAATATCCAAAGGTCAAAATATTAGAGGGTAATAATTTTGGGACGTTGGAAGGTTGGAATATAATAGGAGGCCAAATATTGGAAGAAGGACGAATATCAAAGCAAGTTGAATATCAGAAGTAGGCTGAATTTCAGACCCTTCATAACTTTGGAATTTCAGGATTTCATAACTTATAAATTTAATTCTTTTGAAAACGCCAATGGTTGTGGGGAGCAGGGAATTACAAAGAAATTGTCTGCAAAACCAAGGACCAAGGGACCCTTTCTCTCTCCTTGGATAGGACACATGGCAACCATTTATTGACCATCAGGTGCCGATGGTGGGAGATGACATCAACATGAAGTGGTTGTGCAGAGGACACATGGCAATCTGATTTAGCATTATTGAGTGGCCTAATGGGGAAAATCCTAGTGACACGTGTCACCACTAAGGAGATGCCACGTGGATATGATGACATGAGAATGATGTCATCCTAGAAGTTTATATCGAAGGTTGGAGATTTTGTAACTCCATTGTGATTTATTTTTGAGAAATATCTTATACATGGAGCTTCCGAGCTTGATTGGCACTTTGTCATGGAGCCCAAAGAACTAAGGGCGTAGAGAAAGTATTAGCACCTAAGTTCTATGGAAATGCCACATAAGTGTTTCACAGGTTGAAATTTTGTAACTCCTCTATACTTGTAATTTGAAGAAAGTTCTCATACCAGGGAGCTCTACTGTTGATTGGCACTTGGTCATGGAGCCCAAAGAACCAAGGGCATAGTGAAGATCTTAGCACCTAAGTGTTATGGTGACACCATGTGGGAAGTATTTTAGAGGTTGTAATTTTGTAACTCCTCTATAATTGTAATTTGAATAAAGTTCTGATACCAAGGAGATCTGATCTGCCGTTGTGGAGCCGAAAATAACTAAGGGAGTAGAGAAAAGAACACAAGGAGATAGTCCCCTGGTAGGATCCTGAAGGGATTAGCACCCAAGTTCTATGTCACTAGTCATAGCACTCGGTCCTATGGTGTAAAACAATAAGGGGCAAAGAAAAGGGGCTAAAGGCCAATCATAATCTCATGATTTCGTAACATCACCTTAATAAAGTTACAAGATGTTGGCCTCTGAAATTGTGGCACATAGGTGTATGAAAAGATAAATGAGTCGATAGCTAAGAGATTTAAAGAGTAGTTGGTCGCTGGAATAATGGAAACTAGAGAAACCCTTGGCTCGAAGAACAGATAGGACCACGGTTGCATAGGATGAAATAATGGAGTCTGTCATGAGCTGAGACAAGCCATCCATGATCTTACATGCATGATACAATGGCTTGAAGAAAAGAGACTGAGGACAAAATATTTGATTAGATGAAGGAGAGCCATGCCTGAGGTACGTGTTAGTCTTTAGAAGGAAACTCAGAAGTATGTCCTGAGTGGTAAAGAGCCATATTGTTGGTACAAGTTGAATTTAATGGAATATATCCTTAAGTCTATAGCATGACTGAGATTTATTTCTCAGTAGGTTGAATGACACTCAGGTGGAAATTCCTTGCATCAATTAATTTGAAACTTTGGTTGTTGAGTAGTTGAGTAGGAGAAAATGCTCAGAAGCCCATGCTCTGCATTTAATATGATCACAGTAACCATGTATAAGACGCAATAACAGGAAGGAGTGCCAAGTGTAGGAGTACACTCAGGCAACATGAGTGGTGAAATGATGGGTGACAGAGACAACATTGATCGCGATGTAATAATAAAACAAAACCCAAGATCGCAACAGACCAATTTGGGGGAATGAGCATTGTAGCCAATGAGCTGTGTGGAGAACTTAGTGGGTGTGTGTGTGTGCTGTTGAGGAGAGGCCAAGTGCGCCAGTGCTATAGAGAGAGGTTGAGTGTGCCTATGCAGAGGAAAGAGTCCCAGAGTATGCTAGGGATGTTGTGAGAGGCTGAGAAAGCCTGTAAAATAGAAGATGGCCGAGAGCAGAGTATATGCTATAGGGTGTGAGCTGTGTGGAGATATTTGTGCATGAGTGTGCTGATGTGTGAGTACAAGTGAGTTTGTAATGCAAAGAAGAGGCTGAGATTTCCTATGTAGAGGAATGAGGCCAAAAGTGCCAGACCAGAAGAAGAAGGTCAAGTGCTAAGTGTATGTTGTTGAGACAAGAGGATCGAGGATGGTATGATGTCATGGTGTGGACAAAGTGTTGAGGGATTTGTGTTAGTAAATGTTGTTGAGTGGAATAGCGTACTTTTGCAGAGTGTGCCAAGGAAATAATGTTGCATGGGCCAAGGGAAGAGAAAAGAAAAGAGCTGAAAATAGGTAGAGAGGCTGCCAATTACAGTGAACAGTAAGTTTTATTTTGCGCGTTGTTTGGAACTTGCATATAGGAAGTTGGTGCTTCGAGCTCTAGTGGGTGTCTAAGAAGGCTTGGGGGTTAGTGCCTCATACAAGTTGGTGCTTGCATAAATCCAAGGAGCTGCAAGTTGGTGCTTGCAACAAATCCATGAAGTTGGTGCTTCAGATGGTGCTTCTGGTAGGTTTTTAGGTGTCTACAAAAGGAGGGAGTTGGTGCTTCATGCTAGTGAGTGCTAGAAAACAATAAAATGGATTTGGCTCTTCTTGTGAGTGGTGGCTCACAAACATATTGATGTAATAAATTAGGTTCTCTCATTTTTTGTTATGTAATCAGCTCCAAAATATAAGAGAATATAGATCAACGACTTAAAAATCAGCCTCTTTGATGGGGCAACCTCCTTTACATTACACAAATGAACAATTCTTGGACGATACAAATGAAAAAACCTCCTTTCTATATATAGAAGTCTAAGGGGTCACAATATAATCAAAGCTGAAATAACAATAATAATGTATGGGCACAATAATAACGATAGTGGGCTTCTATGGGGCACAATAATAACAATATGGGGGAAATAGGGGCACAACAATAACAATAAGGGCTACAATGACAATAGAAATGGGGGAATCACTGGTATTATAGGGACCTAACATGCCCTTCAAAAAAGTGTTGTCCTCAATGCTTGAGTAGTTCTGGATACTTCTGTATAAAATTCTCAATCTCCCATGTGGATCTTCAGTGGTTATGTTCTTCCACTTGATGAGATACTCAGAAATTTATCGATTTCATAGTTGTTGATTTCTTGTTTCTGTGGCTGCTTCAGGTTCCAATATGATTTTTCCTTCCTCGTCAAGTTCTGGAAATATTGTTTGAACTGGGAGTTTTTCACCAATAACCTTCTTTAAGCATGAAACATGGAAAACTGGGGGCACTCAGGAAGTTGCAGGAAGCTCCAATTTGTATGCCATAGTACCAATCTTTTGCAACACCTTGTACGGACCATACTACTTTGGTGATAATTTATTATCCTTCTTAGATTGCTTGAGGGAAATTTGTTTATATGGTTGTAGCCGTAGGAATACCCAGTCACCTACATCAAAACTGCTTTCGATGCGATGTTGATATTCCTGTTGTTTCATTCTACTATGTTCCAAAGTGAGGTTATCCTTTAAGAGTTGGAGAACTTGTTGTTGATGCTGGATGTGATCTTCCACTGCTTGAACCTTACAATTTTCTCTTAAATATGATGTGATCGATAGTGGATGATATCCATAAAGTGCCATAAATGGGGTCATTTTTGCTGCAGTATGGAAGGAATTGTTGTACCACCATTCAACCAGAGGCAACCATTTGACCCATTGTGTATGTTTATTAGATACAAAGCAACGAAGATATCCTTGCAAAAATTTGTTTACTATCTCAGCTTTCCCATCAGATTGAGGATGATAAGATGAGATATGAGCTAATTGAGTACCAAGAGAAGAAAATAATTATGTCCAAAAATTTCCAGTGAAAATGGGATCTCTATCGCTTACAATAATCTTTTGGTTTCTATGTAGCTTTTGAATTGTTTCCATAAATGCAGTAGAAGCTGTATTGGCTTTAGATGGATGTGATAATGCACAAAAGCGTGCATACTTGGTAAGTCTGTCAACTACCACCATGATGACACTCTTTCCTTCAGACTTGGGTAAACTTGTGATAAAATCCATTGAAACCTCCTCTCAACATTAGCTTAGAATGGATAAAGGTTGTAATAGACATGGGGTCTTAATTGTTTCAACTTTATTTTGTTGGCAAACCAAACATTCTACCACAAAATTTTGAATATCCGATTTAAGGAAATCCCAAAAAAATACCTTCTTAACCCTGTGGTAAGTTTTAAAAAATCTTGAGTGCCCTCCTAAGAGAGAGGTGTGTAATTCTGTAAGAATATTTTGTTTGAGTTAGGAATTCTTACATAGGTATAAGCAATCTTTGTACCATAACGAATCATTTTTCCAGCTAAATGTGTCAGATGTACTCGGATCTTGTTGTAACTTTTGAATGAGTTCCCACACTTCTTCGTCATTATTCTATTCATCCCTTAATTCATTTATCCAATCTGATTGGATATTTGAAATGGCACAAAGCAATGCTTCCACATCTTCATCCTTTTTTGAGAGTGCATCTGCCATTTTGCTTCTTTTTTTTGTAGATGATTTCAAAGTCATAACCCAACATCTTTGTGACCCATTTTTGCTGCTCTTCTGAAGATAATATTTGTTATAAAAAGTATTTAAGGCTATCATGATCTGGTTTTACCTTGAAGTGTCTTCCCATTAGGTAGGGTCGTCATTTCTTAAGTGCATGTAGTATTGCCAACATTTCCTTCTCATAAATAGCTTTGTGTAAATACTTTCCTTTAATTGGATGACTTTCAAAAGCAATGGGTCTTTCTTCTTGCATTAAAACAACACCAATTCCATTTCCTGAAGCATCACATTCCACAATAAAGGTTTTTGTGAATTCTAGAGTAGCTAAGACCGATGCTTGGAACATTTCCTCTTTAAGATGTTCAAAGGCCTTCATTGCTTCTGGAGTCCATGAAAATATATCTTTCTTCAATAATGTTGTTAGAGGTGCTGCTATTCTCCCATAATTCTTAACAAACTTGCGATAATACCCTATCAGTTCAAGAAATCCTTGCAAATGCTTTATGGATGTAGAGATTTTCCATTCTTTGATGACTTTAATTTTTCTAGGGTCTACCTTAACACTTTCATAAGATACAATATGAACCAGATATTCCACCTCTTGTACTCCAAAGAAACATTTGGAGGTTTTCACATATAATTGTTTCTCCTCCAACAGTTTGAGCACCATGTCAACATGATGAACATGAACCTTCTAAGACTTGTTGTAGATTAGTATATCATCAAAAAATACTAACACAATTTGTTAAGGAAGGGTTTGAAAATGGAATTCATCAATCCTTGAAATGTAGAAGGTGCATTAGTAAGGCCAAAAGGCATGATTGAAAATTCATAATGACCCTCATGAATTATAAATGTTGTTATAGCGAAACACACCATTAAACATTTGGAAGAAGGAAGAGGATGATTTTCTTAGGGGGAGTAGATCCTTTATCTCTCTTTAGTAAAGGAAGATAATGGCCTCAAGGGAGGCCAAATAAGTCAGATGCAGGAAGCTAGAAGGAAAAAACAAAGAGGTGCATTTGATTGGTTGAAGGTATGGTCAAGTCCCCCTGCTGATTATAGTAATGTATTTGTTTATTTCAAATCTATTAGCATTGGAAGAGAGAGGAGGAGTGCAACCATCCATGTTTTAGGGGGAGTACAAAAAATAATCTTATGTTGTGGGAAGAAGAAGATGAGCTGCAACAAAAGTGTAGAATGACAAAAGGTCCACAGTCAAGTCAGGTCCCCAGGATATTTCCTCACGTAGATGCGAGGGATCAGATGTAGGATATATGAGAGCTTTGAACAATGTAAACTTTGAAACGGGAACTCATACTGTTGCCCGTTTTGTAGAGATAGCAGAAAAGTAACCTGATTTTGAAAAGGGGTGATGTAGAACACACGTGTTTTTTAGAGCATAGTTTTTGGCACTTTAAATTTTTTAATGTACATTGCGTTTTAGAATGGAAGTGTTTTTTATGCTGATTTAAAAACGTGGTAATTCTACACCAGGGCCTTTTTTTAAAAGGATTTTTTTATTTTTTATTTATTTTTTCTAATGTATGAAATGTAAAAAATTATTTTGTAAATTTAATAATTTTCGAAGTGGTCTTTTTCTTCATATTTTCTTGTTTTTATTTTAATTTTAATTTTTTTGTGGTGAAGTTTTTATTGTTTTGCATATTTAAAGAAGAAGGTCGATATTTTGAATTTTCGATATTCTACATATTTATACATCGTTAATTAATTTTTCAATCCACAAGAAATAATTGTTTCTAAAAAACAATATTTTTTAACAATGGACATAAAAATAGCCATTTTTAATATAAATATAACTAAAAAAACTACACGTTTTGATAATTTTCTGCTACAATTGACATGCGAAAATCACAATTTTTATACAAAATTTTTAACTAAAAATGGTTAAATAATAGCTTTTTTTATGAATTTCATGTCAAAAAAAATAATAATAATCACTTTTTTTTCAAAAAATAATGATTAACTTAAAAATTAATGCAAAAATCATATATTACAAATATTGAATGCATAACAACCTTAATTGAGTGTATATTCTTCTCATAAAATGTCGAAGTCAAAATATTACAAGTATAACTACTTAATAGTTACAAAAAATAAGCTTGATTTCCAAGCATAACATAAATTTAATCAACAATGTCACGTAATCCAAACTCTTCATCCTTTAGAGTTTTATCATTGTCTTCTTTCACAATATTTTCTTCTTCCTTTTGCTCATTTTCGTCTTCTAATGGATCTTTGATGTCTGCGAATCTCCCAATGTATGTCTTTCCAAACATCCCATGTAATGGTGGTTAGGGTTCCTTTGCCTTTTTTGCCACACGTGATTCACTAAATTCCCCTTTCTTCAACCCAATTTCTTGCATTGCATCTGGAAGAAATTGAAGAGCATTAATTCTTTGCTAAATGAAATTGCACTGTAATGGATCTTTTTCAATTGCAATGCAATTTCTTCCTTTTTGAAGGCAGCATGCTAGTGTTGTACCTAATTATCAAGCATAAAAGAAATAATGAAGTAAATTAGTACAATGACATACTAATTAAAAAATAACATATTGAAATTCAATTCCATATAATAAAACTTACCTGAGCCAGAAAATAAATCCAAAACCCAATCTCTTTCATTTGAACATATGTCTATAAGATAGTTAATCAATAATTGTGGTTTTTGATAAATGTTAAGTATCTCTCCTTTTGCTTCTTTGTCTTCATATGTTAGTTTTCTCACAATAGCATCATAAGTCAGTGTTTGGCTATGACTCTTTCCGTCTACCCGATTAAAAAATCATAGACATATAGCTATCATCTTTTGCCTAACTATCAATATGAATGAACTCACAATCATTTATAAATAGCTGATCTTCATGGTTAAGAAGATTTTACTTTTGCCTGTAACATGAAATAGTAAAGGTTCAATCAACTTGTACATAAATGAATTTTTCAACATTAATCAAATATACATTTTAAACATCTTACCATGTAAGTTGCATCCTTGAATTTGTTTTCCCCTTGAAGCTTGACAATATCATTGCCAATTGTGTGTTTGAATGAAATGTCACAAATCTCCATAATGGTGATGACGTGACTTCTACAAATCCCGCAACCACTTTACTAAGAGCTTGATAAGTATAAGGGTCACTATCATAGTCAATGTTTGGAATATTGAAACCATGGGGAATATCTGCAATAACTAGGGCATAATCCCTTTTAGGTATGAGTTTAGCAATGTCTTCACAGTCGCCTTGTATTACTTGATATTGAATAGTGTCTAGCCCATTCCAAATGAAATGAGTAAGAGTTGGATCAAGTTCAACATTCTTAATACGTTGCTTCCTCAGTCTTTCAATCTTTATTTTTTCAATAAAGGTTCTAAAGCTATCTGGTGCTCCATTATCATCCTTCTTCATCTTTTATAAAATAAACAAATATATGTGTAAGTTATAAATTAAAAATAGCACACATATGAATAAAAATGAATGTGTAAATCAAGATATCTTTTTAAATGCAAGATAAAAAGCTTTTAATGTTGATGTAGAACTTGAATCTGGATAGTTGCGTACAACATCATCCCAACTATCTTCATTCAACAATTTAACCATTTGTTCTTGAATTTTCATGTAAAATTTGTGACTGCATAGATAAAGTAACAAAAAGTTAATATAATGATATGTATAACAAATACTACCAAGAACAACATGTTTTATTTAAAAGAAAATTATAATCTAGAAATAAATAAAAATAATTCAACAAACTTACTTTTGAAATTCCTTAGACATTTCCTCCAATGATAATTCCCCTGACCTCACACGAGATAATATTGTTTTGACAATTTTTCATCTTTCACTCCTTGCATTGCTCTCCAAAGTGTGATAGTCATATCTTCTGGGAGCTGCTTCATTTCAGGAGTTGATTTACTACTGCTACATATCAATGGCTTAGACTTTTTGACCTTCTAGTTTTTAATGCCAATGTTTTCACATATGCTAAAAATCTCATCAATCAAATTCCAAACATCTCTAGTTCTAAATGCCAATTGGAAAATGTTATCAACACCTATGAATAAAACACTAACATTTTTGCTTTTTCCACCTTTTGAATTGTTTTTCTCTTCAATTTGATAGCCTATTTCCATACAACATTCCCTTTGGAAATCTGTAGTAACATTTTTCCTATCCCCACCACATTTTTCTTGAAATTCACTATGAATAAATCTAACCCTTTGGATGAAAGTCATAGACATCCTATATTCATTATCTGAATTATGATCCCATGCCACTAACTTTTCTTCTGTATCTGATAAACCAGCATAAATGATACATTTCATTGTTTCAAAACGTGGGTTATTGGGATATTCCTCCATCAATTGTCTTTGAGCTTCTACAGAATGGTTCCCCCCAAGCACATAATAATTGTATTCAAAACATTTTGACTTATCAAATGCTTCTTTTTTGTGAACTTGAACCGGATCAACAAGAAGCACATAATTAACCACATGAGTATATGGATTTTACCTCATTAATATCTTCAAGTTGTGAACATATAGATGGTGTGGCTTTCTGACTTGATATTGACATTGTCCTTCACTTTCCTTATAGGTTTGTCTGACATTAAGCTGAAATGTACGACCACCATCAATTAAGTTTCTCTTTGTCAAATTCTGTCGAATGGCATTTTGTTTTGTTTTGATAATGCCATCCTCTAAATCAGCTCTTGGTGTAATGATTTCTCTGCTTTCTTTTGAAGTTTCACTAGGTTCTTGACTGCTGGTAATGACTACTTCAAAATCTTCAACTTTACTTTTCTTCGTCATAACATTCTCAACAGATTTATTCTTGGGCATTGTTACTTTTGGTCTTTTACGATTCTTCTCAGTTCCAATGTCATTTTCAGTAACGGCAACATATGCTTCACTGTTAGTTTCAACTTCATCGTCCTCAAAAGTAACTTGTTTACCCTTGCTAGATTTATCCACTAGAGGCTTTTTTTTCTGATCCTTTGGATGTAGTTTTGTATCATCATCAATTACTACATTTTTCTTGTTTTCCATATCTTCTCCTGACACTGAGTAAAAACTGCTGACAACTTTCATGATATCATGCTCTATGAAATGAATGCTTCCCAACCTAATTGAACAACTTTCAACAAAATTCTGCCAAACAACATATCATATGTCAATAAAAACAAAGTTAAAAAAATATAGCAAGACACTTTCAAGAATGCAAAATACAAATATAAATAACAATACTTATGATGTTTTGTTTCATCTCATTTATGATTTGTTTACAGATACCTCTCGTGTCATACAATGAATATGATAGTCGATATTTAATCCTTTCATGTGACTTGGGAGCTTTTGTAAGTATGTAAACAACTTCAGTGTCCAATACTGAACACATATCTATGACTCTTCCCATCACCTCATAAATTCCATTATCATTCGGTATATCAATATATAGATATATATTCACATTTTGGCTTTCTCTTTCTTTCACATACCAGATTCTTGATGGAAATTTCACCTCTTTTGAATTCTTCCAGTATGAAATCATCTTCTTATCATTTGAGGCACTTGAAAGATTTGTAGCCATGAGCTCAGGTGGAGTTCGTTCACCAATGTTTTTTGAAGATGCACCTTTAAGAGTCTTTGGTCTAGAAAGATTCACAGAAATCTTCTTTGATGCCATTTTCCTAAAAAATAGAAACACATAAATCAGTAAATAACGAAAACATATTAACTTAAATCCACAACGAAAATATATCATAAATTTTTAATTTGTATAATCAGATAATTGAAATTAAAAAAATATTAACACTAAGAAATGGTAGAAGCCCACTGACACCACCCCATCCATCCATGGAGTGGAGAGCGATTCCGAGAATCGCGCAACCTCCGCGGGCAGATGGGCGGGCCACCATGGTGGCGCAGGATGGGGTTGCGACAGCTCCTCACCACACCACCCAGGTGGCCTGCCCACCCTTTCCACCACCACACCCCCTCCCAGCCTACCCAACCCCCCACCCTCACACAGCGCCTTCACCTGGCACATTCCCTCCCCCCACCCGGCCTAACCGCCCCCTCCCCCCACACTCCCCTCCCCACCCCCTCATGCACCTCCCATCCACCCTTCCCTCCACCCCCCACCCCTGCCACCCCCTCCCTCTACACTCCCCTCCCTCCCCCCCCAGCCACCCCTCCCCCCCACTCCATCCCCCATCCCACCCACCCCTCCCACCCACCCCCATGTGCCCACTCCCCCCACCCCCTTCGCGCCTACCCCTTTCCCACCCCACCACCCCCCTCCTGCCTGCCCCCTTACTACCCCCACACCCCACCGCACTCATCCCCTCCCCCTCACGCCCCTCCCGCCCGCCCCTTCCCCACTCCCCTTCCCCACCCACCCCCTCGCCCCACCCCACCCGCCTCCTCCCCCTCATGCCCCTCCCCACTCGCCTACCCACCCCCTCACGCCCCTCCCTCCCACCCGACCACCCCACCCGCCTCGTCCCACACCCCACCCACCCCCTCCCCCTCACACCCCTCCCCACCCACCTACCCACCCCCTCACGCCCCTCACGACTGCCCACCCACCCCACTCGGTGCCCCACCCGGCCACCCCATCCGCTCACCCGGCCACCTCACCCCACCCGGCCACCCCACCCACCGGCCCGACCACACCACCCCACCCAACACCCCACTCACCTGCCTAGCCACTTGACTCGCCCGCCCGGCCAACCCACCTGACACCCCACCCACCCCTCCTAGCCACCCCACCCGGGCCACCACCTGATGCCCCACCCATCCACCCGCCCACCCCACACCACCCCAGCGGCCCGCCCACCCGCCCAGGGTGGCTGGCCGATTCTTGGAATAGGACAGCCACCCTGGGCAGGCGGGCGGGCCATCGAGGTGGCACAGGGTGGGGCGTTGTCGCCCACCCCACGCCACCCCGGTGGCCCGCCCGCTTGCCCGAGGTGGCTGGCTGATTCTTGGAATCTGCCAGCCACCCCGGGTGAGCGGACGAGCCGCCGAGGTGGCACGGGGTGGGGCACCACTGCCTACCCCACGCCACTCCCCCCCCACACCCACCACCACCCACCCTCCCCGCGCCACCCCAGTGACCCACCCACCCGCCTAGGGTGGCTGGCCGATTCCGAGAATCAGCCACCCACCGAGGATGGGCGGGCCGCCGGGGTGGCATGGTGTGGGTAGCAGTGCCCCACCCCGCACCACCCCGGCGGCTCGCCCGCCCGCTCGGGGTGGCTGGCCGATTCACCCCGGGTGGGCGGACGGCGACACCCCAGTGGCGCGAGGTGGGGCGCCGCCGCCCGCCCGCCCGGGGTGGCTGGCCGATTTTGAGAATCGATCAGCCACCCTAGGCGGGCGGGTGAGCCGTTGGGGTGGTGCAGGGAGGGCAAGTGGTGGGGGGTGTGGGGAGGGGGCGGGTAGGGTGGCGGGGTGTGGGGAGGGGGCGGGTAAGGTGGAGGGTGGGGTCCAGGGTGGGGGAATGGGGCACGTGGGGTGAGGGGAAGGGGGGCGGGGGGTAGGGTGAGGGGAGGGGGTAGGTAGAGTGGGGGGGTGGGGAGGGGTGGGGGTGGTGGGGGAGTGTGAGGGGGAGGGGGCGCGTGGGGTGAGGGGTGGGGGGGAGGGGGCGAGTAGGGTAGGGGAGTGTGGGGAGCAGGTGGTTAGGGTGGCGGATGGGGGGAGGGAGCAGGTGGCCGGCTGATTGCCGGTTGGGTGACGGGGTGGAGGAGGGTGGTGTGGGGTGCGGGGGCGTGTGTTGGGGGGGAGATGTGGGCAGTGGGGCATGGGGAGGTGGGGAGTGAGGCGGTGGGGTGGGGTACCGAGTGGCATGGGCGGATGGTCGGGTCACTAGGGTGGTGTGGGGTGGAGCTACCTAGCTTTGCTGGGCCCACCATGCTCACAACGGAAGTATTGGTTAATTTGGCTAACAAAAAGTATTAATCTTAAAAAAAAAAAAAAAAATCTACTTCATTAAACTATTTTTATATGAAAATTTTCAAGGAAAAAAATTAACTGACCTTTCAATTGTGAGAATTCTTCGTTGAATATGTTGTTGATAGCAATGTAGCTACTCCACAAATTCACTCCAAGTCTTTCAACGAACCTCAGAAAACCTTGATGTAATGTGAGTAATAGTGATAATTGAATTTAGTATATAGATGAAATTACAAAGATGTTTTACCATACGGTGAATGCAAGATTAATTAGTTTTAAAAAAATTTAACATGTTAATTTTTTTATGGTGATGAAGGAAAATATGATAAAGCGAATATTATGGAGTTGTTTTACAATGGGGTGAATGTGGGATTAATTTGTTTCAGAATGTATTATTAAAATTAAAAAAAAAACATTCAATTGTTTAGTAAATATTATATACTTTAACTATTAAAATAATTTAGGTAGAAGTTGTAGTTTACAATTTTAACTTTAATGATTTATTTCATAAAAAAATTTAGTTTACATTTTTCATTAAATTGTAGAATAAAATAATGAAGAGAAATAAATCTCACAAACTTTTAGGAGGGAAATATTTTCGCGAAACTTTTTTTGGGGGGGGGGGGGGGGGGGGAATTTTTGGAGGGAAAATTTCATTCTCTAAGCTATATAATATCTTTAGGAGACTCTCCATTTGTATCATTCAACATCTTCTATTTGAAAGGGATGGATTGTCCTGATAGTGAAGTTTCGATTTATATAGCATCAACATCTTCATCGCGTAACAACTCTATTCATATGGATGAATATAGCGGGAATTCTTCCACTATGAATAGAAAGTCAATTCTTCCACTTAGTCCTAATCCTAAGGACTGTGAGAGTAGCAATGTTGAAAGAGGGGATGGAGAATTTCAAATAAATAAAGAGTCACAGATTCCACTTAGTCCGAATTCGAAGGACTATGAAAGCAGCAATGATGATGAGCTTGATGACAAATTTCAAAAGAATGGAGTGTCACGGTGTCCACTTAGTCCTAATTCTAAGGACTATGAGAGTAACAGTGATGAAGAGCATGATGGTGAAGTTCAAAAGAATGGAGTGTCACGGTGTCCACTTAGTCCTAATTCTAAGGACTATGAGAGAAACAGTGTTGAAGAGCATGATGATGAATTTCAAAAGAATGGAGTGTCACGGTGTCCACTTAGTCCTAATTCTAAGGACTATGAGAGCAGCAGTGATGAAGAGAATGATAACAAATTTCAAAAGAATGGAGTGTCAAAGTGTCCACTTAGTCCTAATTCTAAGGACTATGAGAGCAGCAATGATGAAGAGCATGATGATGAATTTCAAAAGTATAGAGTGTCACGGTGTCTAGTTAGTCCTAATTCTAAGGACTATGAGAGCAACAGTGATGAAGAGTGGGATGATGAATTTCAAAAGTATGGAGTGTCACGATGTCCAGCTAGTCCTAATTCTAAGGACTATGACAGCAGTAGTGATGAAGAGCGAGATGATGAATTTCAAAATAATGGAGTGTCACAATGTCCTCTTAGTCCTAATTCTAAGGACTATGAGAGTAGCAGTGATGAAGGACAAGATGATGCACTTAGTCCTAATTCTAATGAGTATAAAGGTAGCAGTGATGAAGGACGGGATGATGCACTTAGTCCTAATTCTATGGACTATGAGAGCAACACTAAAAATGCACATGATGAAGAATATCCAATAAACATCGAGTCAAATTTTCCATTGAGTCCGAATTCTAAGGACTATGACAGTAGCACTGAAGAAGGGGAAGGGGAATATGAAGAATATCCTCCAAGTCAGTATTTGAAAAGCATAGTTGATCATAGTGTGGATAACATTACTCTTAATGATGATGAGAATCCTTATACAAATGATGATCCAATGATGGAGATGTTGCCAAGAAATATTGTATCGAGGAGTAGGAGCAGACCTTTTCGTATCAATGCAAGATGTTCTAGTTATACAAGGGGTAGAGCAGAATATCTGATGAGAAGAAGTTCTATCAGCGCACTCATTTCAAGTGAATGTTGCCAAAAAGATTGCTTGAAACATATGGATTTCAAATTTGCATTAGAGAGCAGGAAGAGATATTTGTCAATGAATAAAAGCATGAAAAATTCATATTTAGTTGGGTGCATGCAATCTACATTGTCAAGTTATGATTATCATATTAGGAATTTATTTATCTATAGAAAATCTTTTAAAATGTTTCATTCGATTGGGAATTTTTGTCTCTCGAGAATTCAAGAAAATTTGGAAAAGGATCCCACATTTTATTCAGAAGTATGTCATAAAAGACAGTTTGGGCCATTATCAAATACTGCAATGTCATGGATGAAAGATTTCTTTTCAAAGCATGGAGAGTGTATGCCAAATAGAGAGACAATACATATTCCAAATAATTTTTCAAGACAAGAAATCAACAACTTATACAAAGAATATGCAGAAGGTGCTGAGGGACATGGCCAATTTATTACATATCAATATTTTGTGAAGGTATGGAAGAAAGAATTCAACAATGTCCATATTCCTAAGAAGACAAGGATGGGGATTTGTAGTACATGTGCTTCTCTTAAACCAAAAAGGGACAAATGTGAAGGGTCAGAAAGAGGTAAGAATTCATAACTTTAACTTTTAAAATTGTATATTCATCAAGTATGAAAACATATTTCTTAATGGTTTTCTTTTATGTTGTGTAGATTCAATTGTCAAAGAACTTCAAGAGCATCGCGAACAACAAACAAATTAAAGGAAAAAGTTGTACAAGCATCGAAAGAAGTGTTATGATAATCCGAATAAATATTTGGGTTTGACAATCGATGGTATGGACCAGAAGAAAACACTTTTACCACATTTTGTTCGCACACCCAAAAATTTATAGGAGGAAAATTTTATTTAGTATCACTTGGTCGATTGTATGGTCTTCAATGGGAAAATGTTGCCAAGGGTGTACTTCACAGCTCCAAATATTCATAATGATGCAAATATGACCATAACCATAATTCATGATGTGCTTTCTCATTGGTATGGTAATCTTCCTGAAGTTTTGTATCTACAATTGGACAACACTTGCTGTGAAAACAAAAATCAAGTTGTTTTTGGATATCTAAACATGCTTGTTGAATTGAGAATTTTTCAGAAGGTAAAGGTTGGTTTCCTTCTTGTTGGGAACACTCATGACCATATTGATTAGATGTTCAGTCGTTTTTCAGTCACATTGAGGAGGAAGGAACTTGGGAGCTTGCCATCATTAATTGAATGTATTAAGAAATCATACATGCCAAAGCCTACTTTTGATGTGTTGGAAGAAATTGTTGACATGTGAAGGTTTATTATGGGATCATATGGTGAGGGGAAATGCATTGAACAACTTAATGAAATTAGCTTCCAACATCAATTTCGTATCAAAAAAATTGATGGGAAAACACTAATATGGGGCAAGAAGTATTCAACTACTGCAAAATGGGCACCATCATTAGGTTTGCAATTTTTGAAGTTCATTCTAGATCATCCAATATTTGCATCAAAAATATTGTTATTACAATCAGTTGGTGAAGTTCATAATGCATGCAGACAAAATAGAGATATAAATTATTCTGATTGCCTAGAAGAAATTAAAAAATGTATTAGATATACATATGAGTACTTTGACATTGTTGATTCAGTTTGGTGGGAGTCATTTTTCAATAATCAAAGTGATATCATTTCAACAACAACAAATGAAGATATACCTTTGAAAAATCCATTTATTTGGCCACAAAATGTGTCGAATGCACATGAGGAAATAAACATTGTTGAACAACAACAATCTCAAGGTATTATTAATTCTTCATAGGCAGAGGAAAGAGAGATGTATATTGGTTCCAGAAGATCTCGTGCACAACGTGAAGCCATGGAAGACCTTTACAGGGGTTCAGTACAGGATATTAAGGAGGGTTGCATGATCGCAATGCTAGCAGATGGAGATCCCAATGGCTATCCATTCTGGGTTGCTAAAGTTATAAAGGTCTTTATAGAAAATGAGGATGTTACAAGTGTTGAAGTACATTGTTATGCCACAAATACACACCCATTCAATGGTGTGTATAAGCCAGAGATGGTAGTTGACAAAAAAAATGGTGGAAAGAGAAAAATAAAGGGTACGAATATAAATCGTCGTCGCACAGACATATTAAAATTGGAGGATGTTGACATACTTGTTTATGACTTCAATTTAACAAAGAGAGGAACTTTTCACTTCAAGATGATAAATATTTTGAAAAGGTTGTTACCAGAAGGAACAGTGTTGAGATGGGAGTCTGCTGAAACCAGTCATAGATCTAGAAGAATTTTGAAACCTGAAATGATGGGCATGCATGTGGACTCAAATGGGGCACTGGTTGATGAAAGAGAAGAATATGGAACATCTTCATCAGCATCTAGTCACTCATCTGAAGATGTGAATTTTGATGGTGTGTAAGAAAATATGAGTGATTTTGAATAATTGTTTAAGACAGTTTATCTAACTAATATATGCATCGTATCTTGAAATAAATTTTTGATTTCCATATGGTGTTAAATGAGAAGTTATGAGTCATTTTTATGTTGTTGGATTATATGTCTTAATTATGATAATTTTTATTGTTTAAAATATCTACAATGAAACATTAAATTAGAGATATAATGTATGTTTCATTCAATATACAAATAATGACTTTTGAATTCATTTAGTGATGTAATTTGTTCATAATGTCATGGTTTTTTTATTTTATGGTTGAAAAAATTTCAATTTCTTTTGTATCTAGCATGTTATGGTTGAGAACATGTTGAATTTATACTTAGGAAAGAAAAATGTTATTCTACCAAAAACATTAGTGTGTTTTTTTCCTCATAAACAACTTTGTTATCCACACTAAAAATTTGGTTTTACTAGCATTTTTTTAAAATTTTGAAGATTGACCCTAAAAAAAAATCATCGTTCCATTATCATCACTTTTTCATTTTCAAGCTGTATTTTGCATGAAAATTTTGTTTTCACTGCCATTTTTAAAACATGTTCAAAATTGTCCCTAAAAAAAAAACCATCGTTCCAGTATACACACTTTTCGTTTTTAGCACTGTTTTTTATGTTTTTTTGGCTTTTTTGGCCAAAGTTCCCATTTTGAGTTTATAGTTCCCGTTTCAAAGTTTACATTGTTTTTGGCTTGGGGGGAGCTACTTTGATAGTAGTAGCAGGAAACAATTGTCTGCCTCAGGAAGAAAGATTGCATAGGGAATGAAAGGTTTGCATCTTGGGTGAAATACCCTTATTTCATTTAAGTTGTCAGTTTGATTTTTCCTAGTAGACTTGTGTTCATGAAACACAATAGGTACAAGCCTTTAATGTCCCTTATTCTTTAGTTAGTATCACTATGTCGATTGATGATATGGGTTCGTATGGAGTAGCCTTTTTGTGTAAGTGGACATTTCTTTTTTAGAAAGAGCTATAAGAGGTTACCTAACATAACATCCAATTTCTATCAATTTCTTGGTGCAATTGGTATTATTTAAGCAACAATCCCTATTGTAGAAGTATGATCTCAAGGGGAGAAGTGTTTAAGATTCTTAGAAGAATTGATCGTAGAGGATGAAGTAGCAGCAATAGAAGCAATGAAGAGCAAGATCAATGGATCACTAATGAGTGTTATTTGCATTCAACAACAATACCATGAGAAATTTTAGTTGGTATCAATTTGTTTTTAAATTGGTACAAAAGATGCATTGGTAGAGAGAGTATTCAGTCGATAACCATAAGGTGTAAAAAATTGGAGGCGTTCAAATCAGAGGCAATATATGTTCAAGGGAATCATATCACATATTTCCAGTTTATAGAGTAGCAACAACTATTAGTCCTTGAAGAGAATTGTGCAGAGCATATTGCACATCAACAGCTAGATCCTCATCAGCGTTAGTCAATGATTGCATGGGGGAGAAGAAGCAGCATGTAGCCCTCTACCATTGATTTCAAAGCGGGAGATAAGATTATTGGAGAAAAAGTTGTGATGACCCAAGCAGAGGAAATAAATCCATTGGTTTCTCATGCAAGGAGATGTGTGAAAGAAGCATGATGATTGGCCATAAATATGGAGAAGTGAAGAGGTGTTTCCATCAATGTTAAAGGGGGATATTGTTGGAAATTTGGCATTATTTTTTTGGCTAGTGGAAGTAAGTGTGTTGGCATTGATGTCGACAGTCATGTTGGAAGATCATGTTGGGAAGTTGGCATTGCCTGACTGTTAACAAGTGTGTTGGCATTGATTTCAACTAGATTAGCATGGATGTATGTGCTAGCATGATATTAGGCAAGACAACATTGATGTCCACTAGGATAGTTCTGATAGCAGAAGATGCTAGCATTGATGTGTTTGGTGTATCAAGCTCATGGGGAGTCCCATGGTTTCCGTAGTGCTTTGTAGAGAATCAACATAGTAGTAGGAATATTGGAGAAGCCATAAAATTATGGCTATGATGGTTGGGAGTCCTAGACTTTGGAGGATATTCTGCTTCAAGAGATCAACTCAAATAGTCTTGGAGTTAGTACAATTGGTTAGTGCTCGGAAAGAGCTTTCCAATGGCATGTGGAAGTCCATGAATGGATCATGGGAGAAAAAGTTATTGATAGACAAAGTAAGGATCTTGAAATCCTTAGACATAGGCCTAATTTCGGAACTAGAGGAGCAGGTTGAATTTCGGAGGCTCGGAGGCTCGGGACATCAAAAGGGTGGACTCTTAGAAGGCCGAAATATTGGATGGTCGAAATATTAGAGGGTCATAATTTCATAGCCTCGGAGGGTTGGAATCTCAGAAGGTCAAAATATTGGAGGGTCAAAATTTCAGGACGTTGGAAGGTCGAAATATCGAAGCAAGATGAATATCAGAATGAGGTCGAATATCAAAGTAGGTTGAATAATAGAAACAAGCTGAATTTCAAACCCTTCAGAATTTCCTGATTTTGTAACTTCTTATAAATTGAATTCTTTTGAAAGTGCTAAGGGTTGCGGGGAGTAGGGAATTACAAAGAAATTGTTTGCAAAGCCAAGAACCAAGGGATCCTTTCTCTCTCCTCGGACAAGACACATGGCAGCCATTGATTGGACCTTAGGAGCTAAAGGTGGTAGATGACATCAACATGACGTGGTTGTATGGAGGACACGTGGCAGTCAGATTCAACATTATTGAGTGGCCTAATGGGGCAAATCTTGGTGACATGTGTCACCACTAAGGAGATTCCACATGGAGAGGATGACATGACCACGATGTCATCCTGTATGTTTATATCAAAGGTTGTAGATTCTGTAACTCCATTGTAATTGGTTTTTGAGAAGGCTCTGATACAAGGAGCTTTCGAGGTTGATTGGCACTTGGTCGTGGAGAACAAAGAGCCAAGGGCGTAGAGCAAGGCTTAGCACCTAAGTGTTATGGAGATGCCACGTAAGTATTTTGGAGGTCGAAATTTCGTAACTTCTCTATAATTGTAATTTGAAGAAATTTGTAATACTAGGGAGCTTTGATGTTGATTGGAACTTGGTCATGGAGCCCAAAGAACCAAGGACGTAGTGAAGAGCTTAACACCTAAGTGCTATGGTGATGCCATGTGGGAAGTATTTCGGAGGTCAGAATTTTGTAACTCCTCTATAATTTTAATTTGAAGAAAGTTCTGATACCAGGGAGACATGATGTGTTGGCATTTGGTCGTGGAGTAAAAAATAATCAAGGGTGTAGAGAAAATAACACAAGGATATAGGCCCCCAGTAGGTCCTATGGTGTAAAACAATAAGGGGCGAAGCAAAAGGGGCTAAAGGCCAATCATAATCTCATGATTTTGTAAGATCACCTTAATAAAGCTACATGATGTTGGGCTCTGAAAACGCAACACGGAGGTGTATGAAAATATGAATGAGTCAAAAGCTAAGAGAGTTAAAGAGTAGTTGGTCATTGGAATAATGGAAACTAGAGAAACTCTTGGCTTCTAAGAACATATTAGACCACGATTACACAGTATGAAATAATGGAGTCTGTCATGAGCTGAGACAATCCATTCTAGATCTTACGTGCATCCTACAGGGGATTAAATGAAGAAAAAAACCCTAGAACAAAATATTTGATTACATGAAGGAGATCCATGACTGAGGTACGTGTGACTCTCTGGAAGACAACTCAGAAGTATGTCCTGGGTGGTAAAGAGCCATATTGTCGGTATAAGATGAATTTAATGGAAGAGCTCCTTGAGTCTACAATGTGACTGATATTTATTTCTTGGTAGGTTGAAAGACACTCAGGTGGAAATTCCTTGCATCAATTAATTTGCAACTACAGTGGTTGAGTAGTTGAGCAGGTGAAAATGCTCAGAAGCCCATGCTCCACATTTAATATGATCACAATAGCAATGTATTTGATGAAACAATAGGAATGAGTGCCAAGTGCAGGAGTACACTTGGGCAGTGTGAATGGCTAAATGATGGGTGCTTAGGAAAATTATATAATTATAATTTGACAGACATAAATTATCGACCAGGGGTAGGTAAGTTTGTGAGATGCTGTGGAAAATATATGCAGGCTAATACTATAAATGTTGTTCTAAATAAAATCACACACACACACACAGCTTCAAGAACTATTTTCCTCATCAACACTTAGCAGCAAAGGCTATGGAGTAGATAATTCATCTCTCTACAACACCTAGAATTGTTGATGTAGATCAAGAAAAGATATAAACCCAAACAACAACAATTAACTCAATTCACACTTTGCATAACAAAAATGAAAATCTATTCAACAATTGCAAATAATTCATCAAATAAACTCACATTTAACCATCATTCACAAGTTGTTACAAATTAGAAAAGAGAACTACAAAATGTGTACTAATTTTATTGATGCATGAAAAGAATAAATGGAAATAAAACAAATCTGCAACTATAAGAGTTGTCAGTAAAGGGGGCCCTCCCTTACAAATTGTTCAACTACGAAAGGAGTTACTCAATGAAATTCAACAAAACATAAAGTATTATATTAATCTAGAAAATATATAGTAATACAAGGTCTGATATATTCAATCTGTCCTCCTTCTCTCCAAATCCTCTCTATCCCCCCCCCCTAATAAACATAAAGGTCTTTTATACAAAAACATGGTCATAATTTGCCTCAAATTAGAAAATCTAACATCCTACAACTGCTAGCTAACAATATTTGACAAAGATAGTAGAAATAAGAATGATGAGTTAGATCCATGACTAAAAGCATGGATCGAACAAATTTTTTGAAGTTGTTGGCACTACCTCTTAATACGACCATTTGAAAAAGGAATGAAGGTCTAGGTAGTTTCAATGGAAGTTTTGAGGTGACCAATAGGACAACATCCATATTAGTGACTTTCTCAACAAAACCCATGTCTTTGTTCTCCTCGAGGCTTATCGGAACATGCTCAACCATGGATACCACTGCAGGAAATAAGAGCAGTTATAGGAAATCTCCATGTCTACAGGAAATCGATGAACTTAGAGGAAATTGCAGAGTAGCTATAGAAATCTCAGAATCGCTTCAGAAAATGGTTGATCTGCGCAAGATGTGGTCAACTCCTTTGACATTGTAGGTGATTTGATTAGATAATGTTTTAACTTTGAAAATACTTAGGAATTAAAGTAAAATGATACATTTTAAAATAATTTTCATACCTTCAAGTTCACAACACCTTCTTGGTCAAAATACACAAAAGATGGTAAAAGAGGGTGTTCAAGGATTAAGAAAGGTTCAAAATAAAGGGGTTAAGACCTCAGAAACACCATCAGAAATGAGAAAAATTGGGACTCAACATCTCCCCCACACCTAGCTTCTTGCATGTCCCTTATGCAAGAAAAAATGTTCCTTCGGGAAGAAAATTCAGTCCTTGCTCTGGGCCACAGCTACTATAGCCAGATGGTCTAGGTGTGCCCTGTTAGATTCTGCTTTCTGTACCCTATTCCGTTACTCTTCATTCTTCTTTTGCAAATGATCAATCTGAACTTGATGTTTCTTCATAATACAACAAGTCTTTTGATGTTTTTCTTTCCATCCTTCCACCTCTTTTTGCAATCACAAACTATTCTCCTTCAAGGTCTTATTTTCTATCTAGAGCACCTATTCAGACACGGTGACTCTCCATCCTGTGAAATCTGGCATGCTCGTGCTACCAAATCCTCTGTCAACTTAAATTTCGCATTCCCCACTTGCGCCTTGTCACCATTTAAGTTTAAGGTGAGGGACTTTGTGACCTTTGAATTGTGGATGCTATATTTCATGAACATAGGTAGCCAACCTGCCTTACTCTATGGGTAGACGTTAAGTAGTGCGGGACCCTGCGGCTCATATCTCACAGAAGACCTCATTTTTACCATAGCTAGGAGCGGAATAGGGACCATAGTTCAATTTCGTTAATTGATAGGTTTCTAAGACTGGGCGGAAATCATTCAAACAAGATGAAAACAAAAAGGCTTAATTAGGAAAGACTGGGGAGCAATGGGAAACTTCGAGAGATGTAGAACATGATCATGATTGCCATCATGATCCATCCTATAGAATAAATATCGGGGAGATAACCATTGTACATGTCAAGATAATAATCGGGAATGGGGACTCATGTTATTACACAAACGGCTTGTAGATGCGTTATTCCACGAGGGTGGCCATGACTCTCACTTATGCAAATTCAAAATTTTCGTACCATTACCTTTTCTTACCTTAAGTATTATGATGTCAAAACATACCTTCGATCTTACCTTACAACGGTTAGTACTTTTGATGACACCTGTTCCTACCTTGAAATTATAAACCACTTCGAAATCATGTCAGAGGAAAGATCATGTAGCTACGTGGCCTCAAATAATAATGATGGTACTTTCCAGATTCTGTAGAATATGCTTTGCTTGAACTTGTTCGTTAGGAAATAATTTTTTTTACTGCAGAAAATGCAACTGCCGGAATTTTCTGCAGGAAATCCATTTACAGGAAACCATATTCTCCCATTCTTGTACAATTCACTACACACGAATAAATGTGTTGAGGTCGAATGTATAGTTGACTCACTGGATTACCAACAATTAAGCTCATTTATTAACCAACGTGAGGCCCATCACCAATGATGAGAGCAAGGACCAAGGTACATCTGATGCATCCTTTCAGGTGTGAATGTATGAGCTATTGTCGAACCTCTTGTAGGATCCAGCAGTGAAGGAGCCATAATGAATCCCCATTGCTATTGATGAGATAGCTTATCATTAAGGTATACAAGCTTCAAGGCATCACCAGTCTCTAATATTGAAACCCAGATAATTTTGTTATAGATCTGACCCAACAATATATGAGAATACAAATATACCCAGAAATAATAAGATAGAAATAGATAGAAATGCTTCTTTATTGATAAAAACCCTTAAGGTAGGGCAACACCATACAATCACTCCTTAAGGAAGGAGAACACTCCGCAATCCATATGCTTGTTCATACAATATTCCTTGACATCTCTCAATAGGGAGTCTCTAGCCTCTATATAGGCCTCATACATACAATACCATGGGTCATTACCATGGTCCATCCAATACCATCTATCTAATACAATGGGCTTATTACATTATTGCTAACTAGTTGTGGTCCCTTACATGATACAGGTTAACCACTTTATTTATTAGTATGGCCCATCCCATTATTACATTATTCCTTTGGGTACCTCCCTCTATACCCCATATTATACCCCTTAGGTATGCTACATTCCACCCCCCTTAAACATGTTTCGTCCCCGAAACATAAGAAGAACACAATAATAAGATATACTCAAAAGAGTAGTCCACTGGTACCATGCACGTGCATCTAGCCATCCTAGAGACAGGTGATTACTTGATCTAGCTAGTGCCTCACTCGGTTGAGATGGGAGTTGATCATCGCAGTGCCTCTGTGTTGATGTGCTGTGAGTGGATTGTCGCACTTCTTTATCTATCATGCAGGGTTTGTTATTCTTGTTGCTGATTCATTACCATCTTGTTGGTTGTTTTCTTGATGGGTGATGTGGGTGGTGATATGTTGAAGTTTTAACGAATGGTGTATCTTTCTTTAATTCACCACCTAATTGAGTTTGATTGGTAGCTGGTACATGTTGTGGTGCTTGCTGTTGTTTCTTATCTTCCAGTATTATTTCAACCATGGATTCCTCATCTGATGTGCCAGTCCCTAGAACATCTTCTAGTTCAGACTCCTTGGACTTGACATGTTTATTGATAGAAATATCCTGTAATGTAAATCTCTTCTTTTTATACTAGAGCTTCAGGAATTTCTTTTGTACATTAATATTGATAGTACCAACAGATTCCATCCAAGGGTATCCCAAAACAACATCCACATTAGCCATATCTGAAGCATAAAAATTAGAATGCAATACATACTTATCCATAGAAATCTTCAGATCTTTAAAAACTTGCACCTGCTCATTATTAACCTATGTGTGCTCCATTTGTTTAGCTGGAATTTGCAATCTTTTTGCCAAATTAACATTTATAAAATTTTGTTTGCAACTAGGATTTATAGACACAATGATCTTCTCCTTTTGAATACATCCATGAACCTGTAATAAGGAGATACCAGTAGAAAATAACCCCTTACATGTCTCATTCCCCTGTTTTCTAGCATGAGACCATTTGTCCACAAGGAGTTTTTCAAATTCTTCATCCGAAAGTTTGGACAACTGCTTGATGTCAAGTGAGTTCCACCATATGGCAACCTCTTCTTTTGCATTAAGCCATAAGAAACTTCTCCAATATTTCATATGGTTTTTCTTAAAATATTTTATGAATTCTTCAATAGTAGGACCATTATCTTTCCCTGTAAAAAATTTCTTGCTAGAAGCCATGAAGAGGGTTTTGAAAAAAAATCGCTTACTTGGCGAAAATTTAAAGTGGCCACAGTTCAGTCAATATTGCTCAGAATCTTTATTATGACCTGTTTTCAGAAATGGAAATACCATTTTGCAACTTCTCATGTGATAGAAATCCCGATCTAGGCAATGGAATTTCAGATTCACGCTACAACTGTCCCGTTGTCACAAAAATTTCTGAAAAAAGAGTTGATTTTAAATCAGCGATATCTCCCTCATCCGGACTCTGATTCAGCCAATTTTTTTTTGAACTTCGGTATTTTTTTGCAAAGAACCCAGATATGCAATTAGATTTTGAAAATTTTTCACCAGAATGTACAGATCTAATCTGCAAACTCATCGCCCTGAAAATTGTATGCAACACAGCTGATTTTTAAATCAATGATATCTCTCTCATCCAAACTCTGATTCTGCCGATTTATTTTTTCAAATTGGGTATATTTTTGCAAAAAACCTAGATCTGCAATTATATTCTGCAAATTTGGCACCAGAACTTACAAATCTAATCTGCAAATTCACCGCCCAAAAAATTCCAAAAAATAAAATAAAAAAATTTCTCCGCTTTGCCCAAGAAAGTGCTATGATACCACTTGTTATAGATCTATGCTACAAATATATGAGAATACAAACAAACCTAGAAATAACAAGATAGAAATAGATAGAAAATGCTTCTTTATTGATCAAACCCTTAAGGTAGGGCAACACCATACATTCACTCCTTAAGGAAGGAGAACACTCCACAATCCATATGCTTGTCCATACAATATTCCTTCACCTCTCAATGGGGAGTCACTAGCCTCTATATAGGCCTCATACATACAATACCATGGGTCATTACCATGGTTCCCTCAATACCATCTATCTAATACAATGAGCTTATTACATTATTGCTAACTACTTGTGGTCCCTTACATGATATGGGTTAACACTTTATTTATTACTATGGCTGATCTCATTATTACATTATTCCCTTGGGTACCTCCCTCTATAGCCCATATTATCCCCCCTAGGTATGCTACAAATTTGCTGATGTCGATGGGCCAAGATCGTTGGAAGGAGGGCCTTAAGAAATCCCACATCGATCCAACACGAGAAAACAAAAAATTGTCTTGAAAAATGAAATTTATTCTAAGGATCCAAAAGGATCTACTAACTTGTTATTTTAATGAGCCCAAGATAGTCCATTCTTGCAAGATTTCAATTTTAGAGAGTTTGAAATACTGAAAAAGAAGATTCCAAGGGGGCTCCTTTTCCATAATTAATCCATTGGACTTGGAAAAAGGAATAAACTTGTACCCAATAGATGTTCCTCTCATGGTTTAATGAGCACAAGAAGGAACAAAGCAAGTTTAGTTTATTGCAACAGAAGATCAAGAAGAGGTAGTGAAAGGAATGACCCCCTTTCCCACCATTTCCATCTCTTTCTTCTTCAAAATCACTTTGATTTTTTCCGAGTCAACTTTAATTCCTGCAACAGAAACATGATGATCCAAGAAAATGCCTTTAGTCATGATTATAAAACAATTTTCACTGCTTAATGAAATATTAGTCTCTCTGCATCTTTGCAAAACCTTCCTATGATTAAGTAAAGCCTCTTCAAAAATATCACCCACCAGCATAAAATCATCCATATAAACCTCTATGCAATCATATAAAAGATCAGAGAAGATACCAAGTATCATATTCGTATCTGCATATTCCCAAGAAAATGTGTCTGAAAAATCTTTCAATATCCGAGTTAATAAATTTTCTTGTTCATAAGTTAGGGAAGAATTGATAATTAAATTTTTTCTGGGAAAGAACTCAATTACCTTGCTTCCACCTTCAGTCGTTGATTCTGCAGGAAATACAGATAGGAGGGATGAATCTAATTTAGTTATTATACTATGGTCTTGGAAGTTATGCTTAGCAATGACATCTATCTCATGACTTGATTTCCCCTCTAAGTTCTGGGAAAAATCAGGGTTTGAAATAGAGCAATTAATTAAATTATCCCTAGTGTTTTCTTTAAGGCCCATAGCTTGGGTTATTGTCAAAACTGGTTGAATAATTTCTAAATTAAGTTCTTCCTCAGCCCAATGAATCTTTTCTGATTTCAAGAGGGGTTTAGCAAGGGGATATATATTTATGTGCTTAATTTCAGCCTCATGAGTGATGGTCATGTTCCCCGACCTATACCTAATGAAGGCATCCATTGTGGCCAACCAAGGTCTCCCTAAGATCAAAGGGTGCCTCCCTAAATTAGTCTTAGGCTGAAGAACATAAAAATCTGTAGGATATTCCCAAGAATCTAATGAAATGACAATGTCTTCCAATACACCCTCTGGCTTGACCTTAGATCTATCTGCTAATTCTAACACAGTAGGGGTAGGAAGCAAGTCAAAGGATCCTATATGGGACAGTGTTTCCATTGTCATTATATTAATGGTTGCACCTAAATCAATTAAATTATTTATTATTGGATATCCATTGATGAAGGTGGTAACCACAAGAATTCCAGGGTCTGTATATTTTTTTGTGGCAAATCGGTAGACATAAGGCTTGCAATTTTTCCACCTACTTGAATTGTAGAGGGTTCTTCATTTTGTCTCCCCAGCTTTTTAATACATATTTCCCTAAATATTTTAGCATAGATTGGGATATCCCTAATCGCTTGCAGTAAAGGAATCTTGATGCATAAATTTCTTAAATTGGATACTAGATCAAATTTGGGTTGTTTTGTCATTTCTTCCACCCTCAACCTCTCAGGAAAAGGAGGTTTGACAGTAAGAGATGACGCAGGTTCTTGTGAACTTATAATGTTTTTTTTTTCTGCTATTGCTTGTACATTTTCTATTTCAGGTGTATTATGGATTTCTTCTTCTATAATATCTTCAATATTTTCTGGTTGGGTCACCACTTTTCCTAACCTTAGTTTAATTTCCTGTAGAGACGCAGGAAACTCCTCCATAAAAGGTACAAAAATTTCCTACAGAGGCTGAGGTGCAATGTAATAGGTAGGATAAGTGGGATAAATGGCCATTCTAATATTGTGAGTAGATTGGATGGCTTTATTGTTGAGATTGGATACTGGATGGGTAGGAAATTGTTGTTGTACCATTTTTTGTAAATAAAAGTTTTGAGGGGAATAATTTGGTGCGGTAGGGTAAGGGATATTCTCCTGCTGAGTCCAGGGCTGCTAAGGCATTGGAATGTTCCACATCTGATTCTGGGCATAAGGAAATTTAAAATGTTGTTGTAACATACCCACAAGACATGTTTTCCATGGTCTTTGAGGTGCCATTGCAAATTCTAAATGAGCAACAACAGAGGATTTTCTGGCAGAAGAAGTTGTTGTGGGAGTATTAGTCTACTTAGGATCAACTATCAAACCCTGCTCAGAGTTGTAACCCCTTGTTGGATTCCTCTGTCTCCTTTGCCTTGTTCTTTTACGAACTTCCTCTTCCTTACCAGTTTATTAGTGAACGAAGTGGTGCTCACACCACCACTAAAAATATTTGAAAATATTGGACCCTATTCATATATTATGCAAAACATTTAAAAACTTCTACTTAACAAACAATCAGGACATGGCTTTGGAAAATTCTAATCTCCGCAGGTGCATAGGTCTTACCCCACATCTTACCAACTTTGACTCCCCCAATCCTGAAAAACTTAAACAAAATAAATCATACTAAAACACTTCCAATATCATCCCTTAGCACCTCCCTAGAAATGGCGCCAAAATGTTTGGGCAAATTATAGACTTATAATTTGATAGACATAAATTATCGACCAGGGGTAGGTAAGCTTGTGAGAGGCTGTGAAAAATATATGCAGGCTAATATTAAAAGTGTTTTTCTAAATAAAATCACACACGCGCAGCTTTAAGAACTCTTTTCCTCATCAACACTTAGCAGCAAAGTCTATGGAGTAGATAATTCATCTCTCTACAACACCTAGAATTGTTGATGCAGATCAAGAAAAGATACAAACCCAAACAACAACAATTAACTCAATTCACACTTTGCATAATAGAAATGAAAGCCTATTCAACAATTCCAAATCATTCATCAAATAAGCTCACATTTAACTATCATTCACAAGTTGTTACAAATTAGAAAATAGAACTGCAAACTATGTACCGATTCTATTGATGCATGACAAGAATAAATGGAAATAAAACAAATCTGCAGCTATACGAGTTGTGAGTAAAGGGGGCCCTCCCTTACTCAACACCCCTTCAACTATGAAAGGAGTTACTCAATGAAATTCAACAGAACATAAAGTATTATATTAATCTAGAAAATATACAATAATACAGGGTCTGATATATTCAGTCTGTCCTTCTTTCGTCCAAATCCTCTCTATCCCCCTCCTAATAAACATAAAGGTATTTTATACAAATACATGGCTATAATCTGCCTCAAATTAGAAAATATAACATCCTACAACTATTGGCTTACAATATCTGACAAATATAGTAGAAATAAGCATGATGAGTTCAATCCATGACTAAAAGCATGGATCGAACAGATTTTGTGAAGCTACTAGAATTGCCTCTTAATATGACTATCTAAAAAAGGAATGAAGGTCAGGGTGGTTTCAATGGAAGTTTTGAGGCAACCAATAGGAAAACATCCATATTGGTGACTTTCTCAACAAAACCCATGTCTTCATTCTCCTCGAGGCTGATTGGAACATGCTCAACCATGGATATCGTTGCAGGAAATCAGGGCGGTTATAGGAAATCTCTGTGCCTACAGGAAATCGGCGAACTTGTAGGAAATTGCGGAGTAGATGCAGGAATCTCAGAATTGCTTTAAAAAATGGTTGATCTACACAAGATATGGTCAGCTCCTTTGACATTGTAGGTGATTCAATTAGATAACGTTTTAACTTAAAAAATACTTAGAGTTTAAATTAAAATGTTAAATTTAAAATAATTTGCATATTTTCAAGTTCACAACACCTTCTTGGTAAAAATACACAAAATATGGTAAAATATGGTGTTCAAGGATTAATAAAGGTTCAAAATAAAGGGGTTAAGACCTCAGAAACACCATCAAAAATGAGCAAAATTGGGACTCAACAATGGGTGATAGAGACAACATTGAGCACATCGCAATAGTTAAACAAAACTCAAGATTGCAACAGATCAATTTGGGGGAAGTAGTATTGTAGCTAGTGGGTTGTGTGGAGAACTTAGTGGGTGTCTGTGTGCTGCTGAGGAGAGGCCAAGTGTGTCAGTGCTGTAGAGAGAGGCTGAGTGTGCTTATGTAGAGGAAATAGTCCCAGTGTGTGTCAGGGTTGTTGTGAGAGGCCGATAAAGCCTGTGGAATAGAAGAGGGCCAAGAGTAGAGTATATTCTATGGGGTGTGAGTTGTGTGGAGAGCTATGTTCGTGAGTGTGTTGCTGCATGAGGTCGAGTGAGCCTCTACCGCAAATAAGAGGCTGCGAGTGCCTATGCAGAGGAATGAGGTTGAAAGTGTTATAGCAAAAGAGGAAGGTTGAGTGTTGAATGTATGTTGTTGAGAGAAGGGGTCCGAGAATAGTATGATGTTTTATTGTGGATAGAGTTTTGAGGGATATGTGTTAGTGAATGTGTTTTACAAAAATAGCAGGCTATTGTAGAGTGTGTAGAGGATATAATTTTGCATGGGCCAAGGGAAAAGAAGAGAAAAGAGCTAAAAACAGGTAGAGAGGTTCCCAATTATAGTGAATAGTAATTTTTCTTTTGATTTTGGGTTGGAGCCTGCATAAACGAAGTAGGTTCTTCCATATTTAGTGGGTGTATAAGAAGGCTTGGGGGTTGGTTCCTCTTGCAAGTTGGTGCTTTCATAAATCCAAGGAGCTGCAAGTTGGTGCTTGTAACAAATCCATGAAGTTGGTGCTTCTGGTAGCTAATTAGGTGTCTGCAATTTGGTGCTTCCTTCTAATGGGTGCTAGCAAATAATCAAAGAGAGTTCTTGCTTCATGTGAGTGGTGGTTCGCAAACAGATTGATGTAATAGAGTCGGTGCTCACATATTTAAATCAATAACAATAACAATCTTAGGTGGTTTTTTCCCTGGAAGGGTTTACATGTTAAACCTCTGTGTCTCATGTGTTTGTTGCTCATGAAGTGTATGCTTGTACTGGTTGATATGGTTGTTTTTATGGTTTGTTAATGGTTTCTCTCATATAATGGATACCAAATTTGAATGAGTAAAGATAAATTGGCATAAAATTTAAAATTGGCCGTAATATTAATTCACCCCCCTCTTAGTCTTAACATTGTTTTCAACACTCATGATAGTATGGTTGCTCCTAAGTCAATTAAAGTGGTCGGGATCTCAATACCATTGATATAAATTTTTACAATAGGGCTATCTGGATCTAAGGATCTTGTAACTATTGGTTTCGCCATCATAGTATCAACAATATTTCCTAATAATTAAATCTTTTTAATGTCATTTCTTTTCCTTCCTAGTTTTTTTATGCACAAATCCTTTATTGTTTTTGGAAATATGGGTATTTCCTTTATAGCTTGAAGTAAAGGAATTTTGATGCAAATGTTTTTCAATTCATCTAGCATATGATATTTAGGTGAAATGATTTTTCATTTCTATTCCCTTATCAATTTGAATCCTTTCTAGAAAAGGAGGACTTTGTAAGGAAACAAAATGTTGTTCCACTAGAGGAATTGTAGGAGTCGATTTTATTTGGTTGTCACCTAATTGTGTATGAACATATTCCTTTGGAGTAGTTTTTTTTTATTATCAAGAGGTGCCTATTTTTTCAAGAAATTTATCCTCTTTATATTCTTGGATGACAACTAGTGGTGATTTATTTTGCAAGACCCTACCAGATCTAAGTGGACACATTAGTCCAAATGGGGTGAAAACCTCATCTATATTCGTCGTCTATTCAACTCATTGTCATCATCTATCCAACACATTAGAGTCATAATTTTCGTTAGTGGGATTGCTTCGAATAGTCGACCCTTTACTAAGCATAGTATATTCAATAGGATTGACGTCGAATATCCGATGGCCAAAAAAATGTTTAATCATCCAATGCTTTGTGTTCAGTTTTGCGATGCCAACAAGCATCAGATATGCAATGGGATTAATGTCAGATATCTACTTCCCAAGATGTGAAGAATGAGCTTCAACATCTGACACTTTGAAGTCAGATATTCAATGCCAACACCTTTGTTCGGTCAAATATTTAGCGTCGAATAATCAACGTCATATTGGTTTAGTGCAACGGGATCCAACAGTTTGTTCCATCGACATGGATTTGGATGTCTCACAGTTTAGCATTGGATAAGTGACATTATAATAGTTTAGTGGGATAGGAGTGTGATGGATCTAATGGTTTGTTCCATCAGTATAAAGTCAGATATCTGATGTTTTGTTCTATAGTTGTGGATTTAGATATTCAATGGTTGTGGCTGAATGTCGAATATCCGACGGGTACCCGAGCATTAAAAAAACAAATATAATTTAATCCGGGCCAGGCTCTAGCAAAATATTTGGTAAATAGGAAAATCCAAATAATCATAACTTAGCCCTTTCATGCCACATGTTTCTCACTTGGAAGATGTATATTAGTTGATGGCTAGAAAGACTTGCAAAAATCACTCCTTGATATCACAAACTTGGTAGGATACATCTATAAGGTACACAATCAAGAATGGGAGTGGTTTCTACAAGTTTAGTAGATAGATATTTTTCATGGTTTCACCAACCATGGCTTCCACTGCAAAGATAAAAGAAACACATTTTAATACTTTGGATTCCATTCGTTGTTGACCACTAACCATGCTAGTAAGCATCAAGTTTCCTTGACACATCAGCTAGGGAATGTAAAGTACAAAGAATGAGGATTAATGTGGAATATTATAATTTATCAATGAACCAATGCTTGTATTTTTAATTACATAGGTCCCTATTTGTTGATCAATGATTTCCAAGGAAGTGACCCATTGGTTTCTATTTCATTGACATTAATGGATGTTAATGAATTAAATAAATTAAACTATGATGACATCAACATTTCTGATATTGCAGGAACATTGTTCACCCATTAAGTTTTCCAGATGCATATTTATTTTACTCCAATTGTTCCACCACATTAGTGACCTACTTAGTGTAGTTTTAACATCACGAGGACACAATTATAGGTTTACAAGAAATATTCCAAGGAAATATAATTTGGTTGCTTCCCACTCAATGTTAACAATTGCACAAAGAGGCTATCAAAAGTTAGACATGTTCTTTGGAAAATATTTAGTAGATTAGAAAAGTCACATTACTACATCTTAGCTCTTTTAGGCCACATGCATTTCAGTTGTAGGGAATATATTAGTTGAATGACAAAAATACTTGCAACAAGAATTCATAAACATTACAGACTTTATCAGGGGACATCCATATGCTACATGGTCAAGGATGAGAGGGATCACATCAAGTTTAACAGTTAGGAATTTTCATGGTTCTCCCAATCATGGATTCAATAACAAAGACAAAAGAAACACATTTTAATACTTTAGGATCCATCAAATTAGTGAACACTGACTGTGCTAGCAAGCATCTATTTTCATTAACACATTAGTTGGAGAATATAAAATCCAAAAAAATAGGATTGATAAGATGGGAAAGCTCTACTAAAAGGTTAAACATCTAGAATATTCAATGGCACAACATCCTAAGAATATTCAATGGCACAACATCCTATTAGTTGTGCCTAATCATGTATCTCCTCTCTATATGCAGTAAGCTTTGATTCATTTTATCTTTTATTTTTCTAGTCTTTTTTCCCCTAAAAATGGTAAACATTGGTCAAAAGGAAGTGTGGGAACATCATACTTTTTGAAGTTCATTTTCCCTACTACATCCCTTTGTGTCCTCCAAGAAGGCGCCCCCCCTTGGAGTACGCACATCCTAGGAGAGTAGAGAGCACAACCCCTACCCTTGGTAATACATCCACATGTAACACTGATCTACGAAAAAAAAAAATGATGTTTTTGTTGATTTAGGAAGGACCACTACAAATATGCATAAAACATTTTAACACTAAAGATAAAGATTTAATATGAGTATAAATTTTTTGTGGATGGAAGAAGATAAAAAAGAAAAGGCAGTTCAAGGATTAAACTTTCAAGGAATAAGCACAAATCGTTTAATGAAAATGAAAGGAGATTTGAATGATCTATGGTAGTAATCTAAGAAAATGTGATCAGGAAAATATTGCATTGACATTGCAAAAAATAGGGTATTTTTGTTCCTCCTAAACAACCTTGCAATTTCAACCATAATATTTCGAATTTAAACTACTTCATTAGCTACCACAACCCACAACATATTCATTACAGATAAGCACAAAACTTGCAACATCAACAACAACAATATTCTATACTTTTCAACAAATAGCTTCAAATATTTTCCTATGAAAACTACAACATATCTTGCATCATGTTCAAAATGTGTAGTAGAAACAATCACATAATCATCTTCTCCAATGTATTATCTTCTTACAATAGAGTTGGGAAAAAACCTTTTGTTTAGTGATTGGTTCTTACATTATGCAAATCACATTGTAGTATAAACAATACAAAGTTCTGGTGTCACATGGAAGCCATAAACAAGTTTTGGAACACCTTTCAATATTAGTTGAAGGTGATGAGTCCCATCAATAGCTATATTTTGAAGATCACTATGCCATCCTCTAGCCTTAAAACTACCCTTTTCTCACATTAATTCACATTTTTTGTCATATTACGCTTAGTAAGAAGAGTAAAAGGCATTTGTCATAGTATGTGGCCTAATGTAGTTTAATTGCAGGAAAAAGAAGAATTTTTGAGGAAATTACTATGCAAGGGCTTGAAGGAGATAACCAAGAGAGAATTTATGGGGTTTTTCCACTTCCTTAACTCCCTAACTTAGCTTGGGATCACAACATCCTCTCTCACTAGTTCAAATTCATTGGTAGCCGAGTAACTCCTAGTACAAGTGAATCTCAAGAGGCACCAGATCCACCATTTTTGAGATCAAGGAGGGAATCACTCCTATTTTCAGGGTGTTGGCATTATGATGTATGTGTTGTACTTGATGGCAACCCACTTGTAGTAGAACAACTCTTGTGTATATGGTAACTAGATGAATCTACAGAAGAGATATCAAATGTGACAGAATGCATGATAGGAGTATTTACAAGTATGATGAAATGCAGGGCAGCTTCAAGGAATCAGTTCAGAAAGCAACTCACTTAGATGACAGATCATAGTACTACAGGTTAACAGCACAGAGCTACAGATCGGACTACATAGAATGAAGAAAGAGAGGTATACGCAGATTCACCATTGACCAAGCTGTGTATACACGCAGGTTCACTATATACAAGTCGCTTATACGTACACACACACTTTCACAAAAGGAAAAGCACGTATACCTTGGAAAAATAAATGTTTGGTTCGAAGTATGTGGGCCATGGTATTTTGATCCATGGTATTGGTCCAAGGTAATGGGTCTGAGGTATTGACCCCAGGTATTTGGTCCAAGGTATTGGTCCTAAGTGGTTTTGGTCCATGGTATTGAGAAAGGCCTAAAACTATAAAAGGAGGAGAAGATCATTAGGCCAAGGTGTGCAAGTATCGAATATCTGATATAGTGTGAGATCTAACATGTGTTGAAAATTGGCAACAAGAAATTGCTAAAAATAAAAATGCTAAAAATAGCATTGCTAAAAGTAGCAGTTTGGGCATCAGTGCTAGATTGGACAACAGGGAATGAAAAATGGAAGTGCTAAAAATAGAAGTTCTATTTTTAGCAGTTCAAGTTGGATTCCTATTTTTAGACAACCCTTGGTCTAAAATAGAAAGTAAAATTCAAATTTTGTCTTACCCACAGTTTGGAATATTAATTAATTAATTCTCCATGAGTTAATTAGTTAAGGAAAAGAAAACTTGAAGTCTTTGTGAGAACATGCAATAATTTCTCCACTAATTGGGGAATATGTCCTTGATTTACTCCACTGATTGAGGAATTAAGGATTACTTCTATATTGAGAGGATCAGTTGGCTTAGTTTAACTTAGTTAAGTTCCGTTAGATTAATTTAACAAGTTGTTAAATTGATGAGATATAGTTTGTTGATGCTTGCATGCATGTGACAACTATTATTTTCAGATAACTGTGTATTCACTCATGGATAATTGATGCATGTCAGTTCTGTCAGAGACCCAGTTGAGATCAGAGAAGGGACAGTGTACTATCAGTTGGATGAATATTTTTCCTATAAAGGAATCTCATCCATAATGAGGATTTATCTCCTTCAGGTTTGTGTAGTTATTTCAGAGGTCAATGTTGTGTGTGAGGTGAGAATCACACAAGTTGTAGCTAGAGGACATAGGAAAAACTGTGCATAGAAATAGGAGGCCTGGAGGGCAGAGGAGAAGGTTTGTGAAAAGCATTTGACTGTGTATGAGCAGCAGAGGGATTGTACTAAGAGCTAGATAGCTTCTAAGCTAAGGTTTTGTGTAATCCAGACTATATTTCCACTTGTATGATAATACAGAGATGGGGATTTAGGCAGGTTCTTTCCCCAGGTAAATTCTTCTATGTTATGTGTGATTGATTCCTTCTTATCAGTTATATGTGTTCTTATTGATGTGGCTCATGGTTGATTAAGCTTCTGCTAAATTGTTTGTAGAAGTAGATCAAGTGTTTTGCTTTAGTACATTGCATTACCAGGTGATCTACAGGTGGGAAATTTCTACATGGTATCAGAGCTAGTTGATCTGTAGAAAAAGTTCTACATGGTATCAGAGCTAGCTGATTTGTAGAAAAATTCTACAAAATTCTACATGGTATCAGAGCTAGCTGATTTGTATAAAAATTCTATGGAATTTCTACATGGTATCGGAGCACAGGTGATCAGGGAGAGAACAATATACTAAGAGGAGATTTCAAAGTTTTGAGTTTTGGGCCGAGAGTTTGCAGAGCAGATCTGAAAATTTATGTAAAAAAATTTCAGAAATAAATAGCAGATTTGGATTCCTTGTGGAAAAATACCCAAAATCAAAAAAAAAAAAATCGGTTGAATTAGAGTTCGGATGAGGGAGATATCGTTGATTTAAAATCAGCTCTTTTTCTAGAAAATTTCATGATGGCAGGAAAGTGGAAAAAGATTGGTGTGCTAGCCAAGAACCTGTATGCACTTGAGTTACAAGATGCATGCAAAGCCTTGAGGAGCAAGGCAAAGGTTAGAGACTTGGTGGTTGAGAGGGAGAGTATATTACATCTCAACATGCAGTGCCATAAGAAGTCTTAGACAACTGTGGAGGAGCCACAATTGGTGCAGCAGCTTCAGGAGGTTGTGGAGCAGCCAAAACAGGGGAAGCTGAGAGGAGATCGAGTAGAGACATCTACTCATGTAGAGACCTCTAGTAGGGGGAAACTTCGAGCCAGGTGGGTAGAGGGATCACATGTAGCCATACCTCCAGGTAGGAGGTGGGGCAATGTGGAGTGATCATCCCATGGAGGAGGGGCAGGATCCTTGAGGTACCCAACCTCTTGGATGAGACCTTGCTACGGGAGCCATAATGTGGAGTAGCAAGAACTGAGTAATTGGGTAGAGACAGATGCGGATGTAGCAGCAGAGAGAGCTACAGTGCAGGGAATCCTAGGATAGCGCAGAGCATGCAGGCTGTAGCAATGCGAGAGGCACAAGTGTGTTGCACTGTGCAGGGTAGCACAGAGAAGGGTGCAACGGTGCGAGATGCATGGAGATGTTGCAGTAGTGCAGAGGTCAAAGAGGGAGCACTTGTCAGTAGTAGGTAGAGCTTCAGCATCAGAGTATGTTTTTAGCCCAACAGAGTGGTCAATTGGGAGTTTTTTTTGTTCCGAGAGTAGTTGGAGCAACCACACTTGGTAGATGTGTTGCATGCAAAACATTCCAGAGGTACAGGATTGGGTTCGAGAGGAAGCCTTTCTTGTTGAGAGGGAGTGTTGAAAATTGGCAACAAGAAATTGCTAAAAATAGAAGTGCTAAAAATAGCAGTTTGGGCATCAGTGCTGGATTGGGCAACACGGAATGAAAAATGGAAGTGCTATTAAAATGGAAGTGCTAAAAATAGAAGTTCTATTTTTAGCAATTCAAGTTGGATTCCTATTTTTAGACAGTCCCTGGTCTAAAATAGAAAGTAAAATTCAAATTTGGTCTTACCAACAGTTTGGAATATTAATTAATTAATTCTCCATGAGTTAATTAGTTAAGGAAAAGCAAACTTGAAGTCTTTGTGAGAACATGCAATAATTTCTCCACTAGTTGGGGAATGTGTCCTTGATTTACTCCAATGATTGAGGAATTAAGGATGAGTTATATATTGAGAGGATCAGTTGACTTAGTTTAACTTAGTCGAGTTCAGTTAGATTAATTTAACAAGTTGTTAAATTAATGAGATATAGTTTGTTGATGCTTGCATGCATGTGACAACTATTATTTTTAGATAACTATGTATTCACTCATGGATAACTAATGCATGTCAGTTCTGTCAGAGACCCAGTTGAGATCAGAGAAGGGACAGTGTACAATCAGTTGGATGAATATTTTTCCTATAAAGGAAGCTCATCCAAGACGAGGATTTATCTCCTTCAGGTTTGTGTAGTTATTTCAGAGGTCAGTGTTGTGTGTGAGGTGAGAATCACACATGTTGCAGCTAGAGGACCCAAGAAAAACTGTGCATAGAAATAGGAGGCTTGGAGGGTAGAGGAGAAGGTTTTTGAAAAGCCTTTGACTGTCTATGAGAAGTAGAGGGATTGTATTGAGAGTTGGATAGCTTTCGAGCTAAGGCTTTATGTAATCTGGACTATATTTCCACTTGTATGATAATACAGAGATGGAGTTTTAGGCAGGTGCTTTCCCCAGGTGAATTTTTTTGTGTTATGTGTGATTGATTCCTTCTTATCAGTTATATGTGTTCTTATTGATGTTGCTTACAGTTGATTAAGCTTCTTCTAAATTGTTTGTAGAAAGTAGATCAAGTGTTTTGCTTTAGTACATTGCATTACTAGGTGATCTATAGGTGGGAAATTTCTACATGGTATCAGAGCTAGCTGATTTGTAGAAAAATTCTACAATATGCAGGTTATTGGCTTATGGTGTCGTGCTTGATCTGAACCAAAGAAGAACCTTAGCACTTGATGAAGGATAAGATCTAATGATGTTCACTTTAGAAAAGGAGCGTATACACGCTGGTTCTACATATCAAAATAGTGTATACACCATAAAATTTGATTTGCAAATCTGTACATTGGTTCGCTTTGAGGAAAGTGTGTATGCATGTAGGTTCGACACATGGAAGTAGCGTATAACTTATAAAATATGCTTTAGTTTCTTCTATTTGCTGTTGAAGTGTTCTGGGTTATTGCTTGGGTTCATTATTGTATTCTGGTGATAGCATTCTGAATGATCAGAGTGATTGATTGATTCGTTTGTGGTTGGTTCAAAAGGAGATTGGTTGATGCAGATATATTTGATGATTGAATGATGTTCTTGATGGATCCAGTCTGAAAATTTATGAAACGTGGTCCCTGGAAGAAAAGAGAAGGTTGTAGCCTTCTGTAGGCCGGCACCTATGTACTAGTAAACATATCAGCTAGTACAAGAGCTAGGGGTTGTAGCTCTCTTCCAGTAGAAGCTGGAGAATGAGAGAAGGTTGTAGCCTTCTGCAGGTACAAGCCTGTGTACTGGTATAAGACTGCACCAGTACAAAAATTGTAAACAAAATTCTCTTATTATTAGAAAGAAGATAGAGACGATTGCAGTAGGTGGTTTTCACCCACATTGGGTTTCCACCTTATATCTTGGTGTTCATCTGTGTTTCTTGTGTGTGATGATCTATTCTATTTTTACCGCACCTAGTTACTATTTATATGGTTCTAATGCACTGATTAAAGATCAATATATGATGAATTAACTGAATCATAATTTTTTTGGATATACGCTAGTTTCATTAAACACAGTTGCGTGTACATGCGAGTTCCCTTAACTAAAGTAGCGTATATGAATCTAGTTATGGAAATGAAAAAGTTATTGATTTGCTAATACTGATTCACCCCCCCTCTTAGTATTATTTCCAACAATTGGTATCAGAGCAGGTCCTTCAGAAGAAGCTTGATCGCTTAGAGGAAGATCCATCATCATGAGTAATGAAGAAAGTGAGGGATCCATCAGACTGCCAATCTTTGATGGGAGCAACTTTGTTTATTGGAAGGTAAGAACCACAACCTATCTTCAATCTCTTGGAACAGATGTCTAGGAAATCATGGAAGGAGGATATACATTTCCATCAGCAATTCCTACAGATGCAACAGGTCAACGTGTTGCTTACAAAACTATCAGGAACTTCTTTAATGGTCAATGTTTCTCATGTCATAATTTTGGACACAAAGCTGCTCAATGTGTTGCTTACAAAACTATCATGACTAGAGAAGCACAAAATCAAAGAAATGTGACAGGGATCAATAAAAGTTCCTATAATAGCTTTTCTCTTCTTGAAAATGAAATAGAATGCTGAATTTGTAACAACTTTTGCCATGAAGAATCTGAATGCAGGAGTAAATTTCGGCAAATAGCTCAAAAAGAGTAAACTCCATTAAATCCAAAAATATGGAGAAAGAAAGAACTGCAACAGAAAGATGTGGTATAGCCTTATATGCAGAAGGACAAGAAAACCAGTCGTACATCGACAGTGGATGCTCAAAACACATGATAAGTGACAGATAAAAACTACACTCATATAAATTTGCCTTAGAAAAGGAAAAGAGTGTCTCATTTGGAAACAACACTCCTGCTGTCATAAAAGGTAAAGGCTCTGTTTTCTTGAAAGAAAAAGTTGAAGCTGGGAATGTTATGTATGTTGATGGCTTAAAGCATAATCTGTTGAGTGTGAGTCAAATGTGTGATCAAGGAAATGTAGTGTTTTGATCAAATGGATGTGTTGTTCATGAGCTTGATACAGGAGAAACCATGATTAAAGGGACAAGAACTCCAAACAACCTATACATACTCAAGGGAGGACAAAAACAACGCTATCTAAGCAAAAATGATTAAAACTGGCTATGGCAGAGAAGATTGGGACATTTAAGCTTTTCTCAAATAAGAAAAGCATGCAGATTCCAGACTATTTGTGATCTTCCAAATATCAACATCCCTGAAAATAATATATGCAAATCATGTCAATTCGGTAAGCAAACCAGATCTCAATTCATCGAAAAGGAAGGGCCAGCTAGTAAGCCTCTTGAACTTGTTCATACTGATTTATGTGGTCCATCAAGGATAAAGTCACCTCATGGGGAAGAATACTTTATATTGTTCATTTATGATTTTTCTAGAATGTGTTGGATAGGTCTTCTAAAGCATAAAGATGAAGCATTGAAAAGTTCAAAGCCTTCAAAGCTTTGGTTGAAAATGAATCATATCGCAAAATCAAATGCCTCAAATCCGATTGAGGAGGGGAATTTACCTCAGATGAATTCTTTGACTTTTGTGAAAAACATGGAATAAAAAGGCGTTCTCCACCGCAAGGACTCCTCAACAAAATGGAGTGGTAGAAAGGATGAACATAACTATTCAACAAATGGCTCGTGCTGTGCTAGATGAATCTGGAACTCCTGCAACCTTCTGGGGTGAAGCTGCATTCACCGTTGTCACTATTCTCAATCAAGCAAATGTTCAGGTAAATAGCACTCAAACTCCACATGAACTTTGGTATGGTAAGACTCCTATTGTAAAATACTTCAAGGTTTTTAGAAGCAAATGTTACATCAAAAGGACTAATGAAAAACTTGGTAAGTTTGAACCCAAAGCAGATGAAGGTATTCTACTTGGCTACTCTTCCCAAAGTAAAGGATATAAATGTTACAATAAAAGACTTGGGAAAATTATTGAAAGTATTGATGTTGTGGTTGATGAAGCATGCAAAAATCCAAAACAGATAAAAATCGAAGATTATGAAGAAGATGAGGATCATTTTCCCACATCAAATCACACTAATTCTGAAGAAGAAACCAATGAAGCACCAAAAGAAGAGATAACGATAGAAGAAAAGACTCCATCCAGGTATGTTCAGAAAAATCATCCAGAAGCTCAAATTTTAGGAGAAAAAGGAGCAGGTGTGCAGACGAGAAGAACCATTGCCGAAGCTTCAAGCTATCTAGCATTACTATCTTCCATTGAACCTCAAAATGTAAATGAAGCATGCAGAGATGAATGTTGGGTCAAGGCCATGAATGAAGAACTTGAGCAAATTGAAAAGAATAATACTTGGGAATTAGTTCCTAGACCTCATGATAAGAATATCATAGGAACTAAATGAATATTCAAAAACAAGCTGAAAGAAAATGGAGAAGTTATTAGAAACAAGGCCAGACTTGTTTGTAAAGGATATGCTCAACAAGAAGGTATAGATTTTGAAGAAACTTTTGCACCTGTTGCTAGACTTGAAGCCATCAGAATGTTTCTTGCTCTTTCTAGTTTTCAGAAATTCAATGTATACCAAATGGATGTAAAATATGCCTTTCTTAATGGAGACTTAGAAGAAGAAGTCTATATTGAACAACCAAAAGGATTCATTCTTGGAAATGATGCAAAACTTGTATACAAACTCAGGAAATCTCTCTATGGTATTAAACAGGCTCCAAGGGCATGGTATTACCGTCTTGACAAATATCTCCACCAACAGGGTTTTTCAAAAGGGTCAGCAGATAACAATCTATATAAAAAGATGGACACTAATAAATTGTTAATAATTGTTGTGTATGTTGATGATATAATTTTTGGTAGCAATGAAGAATCCATGAGTCGGAATTTTTCTTCAGTAATGTAGCAAGAATTTGAAATGTCCTTTCTTGGTGAGCTTACCTACTTTCTTGGTCTACAAGTGCAGCAAAATAAAGATGGTATTTTTCTCTCACAAACCAAATATCTCAAACAGATCCTGAAAAAGTACAGCATGGAAGATTCTAAACCAGTATGTACTCCAATGGTAACAGGATGTAGTCTCAGCTCAAATGATGAATCAGCAGCGGTACGTCAACCAACTTATAGATCCATGATTGGCAGTCTTCTTTATCTAACAGGTACCTGATCAGACATCGTGCATGCAGTGGGAATAGTTAGAAGATTCCAAGAAAATCCAAAGGAATCACATCTTTAGGCAATCAAAAGAATTTTCAAATATCTTCAAGGAACATAGAACTTTGGCTTATGGTATCCTAGAGATACAGATCTTACACTTCATGCATATACAGATGTAGATTGGGTAGGAAGTGTTGATGACAGAAAAATCACTAGTGGTGGTGCATTCTATATGGGTTCCAGGTTGGTGTCTTGGTTTAGCAAGAAACAAAGTTCAATTCCATTATCTACAGCTGAATCAAAATATGTGGCTACTGCATCTTGCTGCACACAATTACTTTGGATGATGCAAACCTTTCAAGATATTCGGATCACATGTACTCCACCCATCTCCATTCCATGTGATAATACAAGTGCCATCAGTATTTCAAAAACTCCAGTCATGCACTCCAAGACGAACCACATACCCATCAAATATCATTTCTGACCTGAACAAGTGCTTGAACAGAAGGTCAAATTGGAGTATGTTCCCTCCAAAGAATAGGTTGTTGATATATTCACTAAACCACTGCCCAGAGAGACATTTGAATATCTCGGATAAAAGCTAGGAGTAGTTTCTGCATCATCGTACTGTTAAATCCTATTTTTCAGGGAAAGGTGGTTATACTTGAGTTTCTTGAAGTGTATTCGAGTACATACGTGAGTTTTTGTGGACATAGTCGCGTATATGTTGGTTTGAAGAAAAGCAGTGGGATAGACTCAAGAAAAAGGGCCTGATATGGTTCAAACAATTATTTTCTCTATTTAATGATGGTCACAATCTACTGATGATGTGTGGAAATGTGTTGGTACTCATAAGATGTTATTTAGAAGTGCTTTTGATCCTCACAAGTTAACTTGATGTATATCTGATTGATGATGATGCCTTGATACTTCTTGCTGATATATGCATGATCAAATATGATAGTGAACAGATGGAACAGGTTCAGGGGGAGCATATGCTTCGAATAATGCATTGTTGGCATTATGGTTAGAAGTCTTTGATGATGATGCTTATGTGGCTGGTCAAGAAAATGGTATTGCAGGTTACAGGTCTGGATGCTGTTGACAAATGCTGCCGATGACTATCATGGTCTTGTTTAAGACATTTGGTCTCTGTTATATATGTCATAGATATCTTTTAATGTATTGGTCATAAAAAGAACTAATTTGTAAACCCACTATGCATGGGATGAATGATGTAATGTTTCTTTTTGTTGACTTGTATAAACAATTGATATATCCCCACTTGGTTGGGTGGATGAGTCAAATTTGGTATATCCCCACTTGGTTGGGAGATGGATGCATGTATGAATCATTGGTGATAGGAAGGTCATTTTTGATGTATGTATAAAGTCATGTTCTTCTTTTAGAACATCTTTTTGCAGACCTTGCTTATGATTAGGTGGAGCATGGACTCGCTCATGGGAGCTCAATCAGCACTTCAGCATATCATAGAATTTAGCATGCACTTAGGGGGAGCATGACCCTTTGCCCTTGATGTCAAAGGGGGAGAGTGACTTGGTGTGGTTGTTGTGGTTGTTGCCATCAAGTCCAAAGGGGGAGATTGTTGGCATTATGATGTATGTGTTGTACTTGATGGCAACCCACTTATAGCATAACAACTCTCGTGTATATGGTAACTAGATGAATCTACATAAGAGATATTAGATGTGACAGAATGCATGACAGGAGTATTTACAAGTATGATGAAATGCAGGGCAGTTTCAAGGAATCAGTTCAGAAAGCAACTCACTCAGATGACAGATTATAGTACTACAGGTTAATAGCACAGAGCTATAGATCAGACTACAGAGAATGAAGAAAGAGAGGTATACATAGGTTCACCATTGACCAAGCCACGTATACACATGGGTTCACTGTATACAAGTCGCGTATACGTACACACGCACTTTCACAAAAGGAAAAGCACGTATAACTTGGAAAACTAAATGTTTGGTCTGAAGTATGTGGTCCATGGTATTTTGATCCATGGTATTGGTTCAAGGTAATGGGTCCGAGGTATTGACCCTAAGTATTTGGTCCAAGGTATTGGTCCTAAGTGGTTTTGGTCCATGGTATTGAGAAAGGCCTAAAACTATAAAAGGAGGAGAAGATCATTAGGCCAAGGTGTGCAAGTATCGAATATCTGATATAGTGTGAGATCTAATATGCAAGTTATTGGCTTATGGTATCGTGCTTGATCTGAACCAAAGAAGAACCTTAGCACTTGATGAAGCATAAGATCTAATGATGTTCACTTCAGAAAAGTAGCATATACACGCTGGTTCTGCATATCAAAACAGCGTATACACTATAAAATTTGATTTGCAGATCTATACATTGGTTTGCTTTGAGGAAAGTGCATATGCACGCAGGTTCGACACATGGAAGTAGCGTATACCTTATAAAATATGCTTTAGTTGCTTCTATTTGCTGTTGTAGTGTTCTAGTTTATTACTTGGGTTCTCGTTACTGTATTCTGGTGACAACATTCTGAATGATCAGAGTGATTGATTGATTCGGTTGTGGTTGGTTCAAAAGGAGATTGGTTGATGCAGATATATTTAATGATTGAATGATGTTCTTGATGGATCCAGTTTGAAAATTTATGAAACGTGGTCCCTGGAAGAAAAGAGAAGGTTGTAGCCTTCTGCAGGTAGAAGCATGTGTAATGGTATAAGACTGCACCAATACTTAAACAAAATTCTCTTATTATTAAAAAGAAGACAAAGATGATTGCAGCAGGTGGTTTTCACCCACATTGGGTTTCCACCTTATATCTTGGTGTTCATGTGTGTTTCTTGTGTGTGATGATCTGTTCTGTTTTTATTACACTTGGTTATTGTTTAAATGGTTTTGATGCACTGATTCAAGATCAATATATGATGAATTAACTGAATCATAAGTTTGTTGGATATACACTAGTTTCATTAAACACAGTTGCGTGTACACGCGAGTTCCCTTAACTGAAGTAGCGTATATGAATCTGATTATGGAAATGAAAAAGTTATTGATTTTATAATACTGCTTCAGCCCCCCTCTCAATATTATTTCCAACATAGGGAAGCTGCTACCAGCTACCCTTTTGTATAAATAAAAAAGATGAAAATTTCATTAGGATTCAAAGTTTTGATTTAGCTAGGTGTAGATATTGAGCTCAAAACTTGACATTGTCATTTTGAAATTTTGTGTGATGTATGAAACTTCTACTTTATGATAATGAGAAGTTGGTTATCAAGATGCATCTGAGTTAGTTTTAGAGGGTTGAGACCCTTGGGTTTGGTCCCAACCCAGAGGCTTTTTTCCCTCTTTTGTACTTGTGTTTTTCTCTTGATTCCAAGCATTTCATAGCTTTATTTCATTTCAGAAGAGGTTAAGCTATAAAAACCTATCATTGCAAGCTTCTACATCACCTATCTTGTGGGAGAATGGTTGGAATGATTCACAATCCGAGTCCAAAAATATTGTGTTTGTGATTTCTTGAAAATATACGAATTTTAGTTGTTCTTATTCACATTTTATTTCTGTAGTTTAGAAGTCATTTTAGTGATTAGAGTGGTGTTATGGCATAAAATAGATGTTATTTAAATTCAACTCATCTTTTCCATCATAATTTATATCACTTTGTTAATGATCAATGGATGTATACATGTGGCTAGTTTCAGGGTTGTGTTGATCTACAAGGGAGTTCACCCCTTCCACCTCCATCTTCTCTCTCCATCCCTCAATTTTTTCCCAAAACGTCGTTTCCACAGTCACTCTACCTAGTAAACTTAGGACACTATGAGCATTAATCCTGGTGCAAGACATACCTATGAGAGTAATTGGGATTGGTTAGGGGGCTCAACCCAAATTTCCTTCACTCTTGCTAACCTCCATCCACCTCTTCATTCCCTCAAGACATCATTTTCACCCTCAAAATCCTCTCGGAACCCCTCCTGTAGCTACACTTGTAGTAGGCCAGTAGCACCACTTTTATTCACAAGATTTGATCCCCACTTCAACCTTAGCTTAGTAAAGATGAATAATGACCCAAATTTGTGATTTGATGATCAAGGGAAGCTCCTAGACCACTCCAACCATTCCTTTTCCTCACTGCAAAACAAAGTAGAACTAGTTTTTTTTCTATCACAAGTATGATGCAAGTTAGGTTTATGATTAGGTGACACATGCAATTATGTTGCTATTTTTATGAATTATATAAGATAGACTAGCTTTCTTTCTACAAGTATAATATCCCTTGTCCTTTCATGAAATGATTAATTAGCATCTACAAGTTGAGAAAATGGCATTTCCACTTTCATAACTAGAATTAGTTTTCAATTGTACTTTCATCAACAAGCTTTCACTATAGTTCAGTAGGAGGAATGGTCTCTGAGTGCTTTGATCTAATATCATGACTAAGGGTGGCATGAGTAGAATCCAACCTACTGTGCATATAGCATTGTTACCTCTAATTTTATATGAACCCTGGGTTGATAATTTGAGTTGACGACCCCTTGGGAGTCACAACATTCTTGGTGAAATACCAAGGCTCACCACTTTTTAGCGCCATTTTCGAGGAGATGTCTAAGTATATGTTGTTTCTTCTTAAGTATTATTTTCTATTTTGCATTCTTTTTTGAAAAAGTGAAAAATAAAAAAGAATTATTTCATGCCTCGTAGGTGATCTGGATCTTGGGGGGAGGCTCCCAAGATCTAAAAGATTGAAATGGATTTTGGGAGAGAGGCCCCCAAGATCTAAAAAAATTTAAATGGAAGAATAAAAAGAGAAGAATGCCCAATGAACAAGACCACAAAGATTTTTTTATTAAAATGGAGAATAACTGTAAAAGCTACATTGTGGCGAACAAACTATCCTTTTACAAAAAGCGACTTGTTACTTATAGTATTTTTCAGTTACAATACCATGGGCCAATTCCATGGGTGAATGAATATCATGGGTGGATTTCACAATACCACGGGTCAATTCCATGGGTGAATGTCAAAATACCATGGGTTAATTCCATGGGTGGATGTCACAATACCATGGGTCAATTCCATGGGTGAATGAATATCATGGGTGTATGTCACAATATCATGGGCAAATACCATGGGTGAATGAATACCATGGGTGGATGTCACTTACAATACCATGGGTGGATAAATACCATGAGTGGATGCCACTTACAATACCATGGGTAAATTCCATGGGTGGATGAATACCATGGGTTGATGCCATTTTCCATTTGGATCATTCCTCCCTCCTTAAGAAGCAATGGTCCCCATTACATGAAGTTCCCTCCTGCGAAGCCTTTGTTAAATATGAAGAGCCATTGAAGAGAAGCGTTTTATGTGGTTAACCCATAACCATGATAAACGAAGATCCGAGGATAGAGATGCCCTGTAATGCTTGTGACCAACTGTGATACTAACAGTGTGCGGCCTAGCAAATGGACTTCAATGAAGTGTGGGTTTGTGGATGACCCATAACCATGATGAACGAAGATCCGAGGATAGAGATACCCTGTAATGCTTGTGACCAACTGTGATATTGACAGTGTGCGGCCTAGCAAATGGACTTCGATGAAGTGTGGGTTTGTGGATGACCCATAACCATGACAAATGAAGATCTGAGGATAGAGATACCCTGTAATGTTTGTGACCAACTGTGATACTAACAGTGTGTAGCCTAGCAAATGGACTTCGATGACAAGGATTTTGTGTAGTTGACCCATAACCATGATGTTGGTTGTTGATGAAGTAGCAGGTACCTACATAGCCTGGGGCGGAAGGGCACATCTCCAAATAAGCCAAGCCAAATGCTGCTATGCTAAAATTGATGAATGTGAAGCAAGTGCCTACTAAAGTGGGGTGAGAGGACACGTCTCCAACAGGAACCCACTCTAAATGTTGCTCCAGAATTAAAATGGACATAACTCGGTCAATATAACTCAGAATATTTATTATAACCTGTTTTTGGAAACATAAGGACCATTTGGCATCTTCTCAAGTGTTGGAAATCCTTATCTGGACACCCTAGAATCTCTGATTCGCACTGCAATTTTTTCTGCCATCACAAAAGTTCTAAAAAAATAGTTGATTTTAAATCAGCGATATCTCCCACATCCGAACTCCGATTCGACCCATTGTTTTTTTAAATTGGGTGATTTTTCGAGGGGAAACCAGATATGCAATAATTGTTTTGAAATCCTTCACAAAAAGTAAATAAATAAATAAATAAAATAAATAAATAAATAAAAATAAAAAATAAAGGAGAGTCGTCGTCCACCAATTGTCATCAGAAAAAAAATCTACAACATAGCTGATTTTAAATCAGCGATATCTCCCTCATCTAGACTTTGATTCAGCCGATTTTTTTTTTAATTTTGGTATTTTTTTGCAAGGAATCTAGATCTAGTATTTTTTTTGGTAAATTTTGTACCAAATGTTTCAGATCTGATCTACAAACTCGCCTCCCAAAAACATTCCTGCAAAAAAATGAAAAAAAGAAAAATTCTTCCTACTTTTCCCAAGAAAATGCTCTATGGAGGACGTAGCACATGCTTGAAGTTTGTTGAATATTGCTACAGAATTTCAAACTAAAATATGCATCAAACCCTCATTCCCATGGAATCATAACTTGCTCCGATACCACTGATCCAGATCTTGGGGGGAGGCCCCCAAGATCTAAAAGATTGAAATGGATTTTGGGAGAGAGGCCCCCAAGATCTAAAAAAATTTAAATGCTAGAAGAAAACAAGAAGAATGCCCAATGAACAAGACCAAAGAATTTTTTCATTAAAATGGAGAATAATTGTAAAAGCTACATTATGGTGAACAAACAATCCTTTTACAAAATGCGACTTGTTACTTATAGTATTTTTTAGTTACAATACCATGGGCCAATTCCATGGGTGAATGAATACCATGGGTGGATGTCACAATACCACGGGTCAATTCCATGGGTGAATAAATACCATGGGTGGATATCACAATACCATGGGTTAATTCCATGGGTGGATGAATACCTTGGGTGGATGTCACAATACCATGGGTCAATTCCATGGGTGAATGAATTCCATGGGTGTATGTCACAATACTATGGGCAAATACCATGGGTGGATGTCACTTACAATACCATGAGTGGATGCCACTTACAATACCATGGGTAAATTCCATGGGTGGATGAATAACATGGGTGGATGAATACCATGGTTTGATGCCATTTTCCATTTGGAAAAACCTCGCTGTCCCTATTTTCAACCATAGTTTGGGTAGGTGAAATGGGTTCTTCTTCTTCCCTAATAGGTTCTTAAAAAATTTATAGTTTCTCACCTAGAGGGTCTCCTAACTCCATTGCATCCAGAGAGGGAAGTTCACAATCATTGAAGAGTGAAGGTTGACTACTTGAGGGTGTGGAGGTTTTCGGTAAGACTTTTCCTTGATTATCCCTACTCCTACTGATCCAAATGGAAAATGGCATCAAACCATGGTATTCATCCACCCATGTTATTCATCCACCCATGGAATTTACCCATGGTATTGTAAGTGGCATCCACTCATGGTATTTATCCACCCATGGTATTGTAAGTGACATCCACCCATGGTATTCATCCACACATGGAATTAACCCATGGTATTGTGACATCCACCTGTTAGCGCTTGGAATTCACCTAGGCTGAGATAGACAAACTCTCAAGGCTACATCAAACCATTTCACCTCGTAGCTAGCCCTACGAGGTATGAGAAGGCTCTCTCGGGTCAGATTTGATAGATCTTATAATATAATAAGCTGACCAATTAGGATCAAAGATATTAGGCTAGTAAATTGATAAGGGGGGTTGATTTAAAGATTTTTTGGGTTTTTGGTGGCAATTGGAGGGAGTGCAATTTAGGGTGCGGGGATTGAGCTCAGTTTTTGCAGGTGGGTCTTTGGGGCAAGGTAGGAGTCTATGCTGATGCCTTTAACTGAAAGAGATGATCAGGGAAGAAAGAAGAGAGGCTAAAGAGGGCAAACAATGAATTCGAATCCTCTCTAGACAGTGGAAAACATAAATTTTAAACAAAATTGAAAGCTGAGCATGGCATGCATGAATTCAAACTTTATCACTTCTTTTGTTTAAATAGCAGCAAGAGATCAAGAAATGGAACACATAAACACACTTACAATAACAGTAGGAGACACACCATCAACATAATAATCCACAAGAATCCACAATGAAGTCTGCAAAACCCTGGCCTTCCTTTTCCTCAAATTGCAGAAAATACAAGTCAAAAATACAATAGCACTTCTCCCTCTAGAGTCCAACCATCAAAATGAGAAAGAGAAGGCATAATATAGAAGGTCAAACCTCTTTCCCCACCTCTAGGGGTCGAGCTCAGCTTCCTAGGAGCTGTTGCAACTAATTCTAAATCAGTCACTAGATAATAGGCCAGCTCAACAACTTACCTCTAAAACTTAGGAAGCTTATCTATGCATTAAATATTCACTATTTACATCAAAGAAGCTTCTAGAAGTGGTAAAGAAGAGTAAAAGTATCTAATGCCATGAAATTTACACAATAATCCATCATTTACATGCCCAAATAGTCAACCAAAGTGAAAATAGTGCTTTTCTGGCCGAACTAGTCAAAAATTGGCAAATCTGGAGGTTTTGGTCGCGCCCCTGGAAGTTCTGGTCGCGCCCCTTTGCAGCTACTTTTGAGTGGGTTCCACTGATCCAAATCAGGTGCAAGATGGCTCATTGGAAAGCTTGGCCTGTCTACTTTCCATCCCAAGTGGAATTTCTGGATTTGGTGTTGATTTGACCCCTCAAAAACCATTTCTCCCAAGGTCACTTTCTGCAACTCAAAAAGTGGGCAGAAAGTCATTTTTAAGGTGTATTTTGAGCTTTTGGAGGCTCAAAACTCAAAATTAGGCTGCCCCCAAGTACTGGTAATTTTTCTTTTTGCATGCCCTTTCCAAAAATGCCAAGTTTGCAAAATTCCGAGCAGCCCTTCAAACCAAACCGTGGGCAAAACCTGTAATTTTACCAAAAATTTGCAAAATGCTCCAAAATTCTCAAAATTTTCAGATTTTGATGTTAGATCAAGGCTGATCAGTACCATGATGAGTGAGGGATGCCTCAGCCAAGATGCGGAGTGGATTTGTCCTTTTCTTCTTCTTCCGGGCCTCTGACAGCTCTCTTTGGAGAATTTTCATTCTCGCCTTGCAAACATGTAATCTTGCCCAGTAGTGTGTCTTCATGTTCCGGAGCAGCTCTTTGTCACGGTTTGCCTTCTCTAACAGTCCCTCCAAGCGCCAATTTGCTCGGATGAGCAATAACTCTCTATCCTTGGGCAATGGGTCCCCAGGCCTCCTGCGGTTGATGTCTCGGTCGAATCGAATCCTCCATAACTCATCCAACTCCTTCTCGGTCTCCAGCTGTTTGGTCCGCTGCTCTAAATAAGTGATAGTCCACTGAGCCATCTCAAGCTTCCGCTGCAACACAAGGTTCTCTTCCTTGAGCTCATAGAAATCTGAAGAAGGAGGAGAATGAGCATCACGACCAGTGAAATCATCATGTGCCTCGCCAACTGCCTCATCCTCAACCATGGGCTGCTTGCCCTCTCGTACTGCCTGTGCCGATGAAGAAAGCGAGGCCCCTTCCACCTGATGTGGAGATAACACTCGCTGCTCTGATGATGAAGACGAGACCCCTTCCACTGGCTGTAGAGAAAGTACTCGTCGGGCTGCTGCAAATAAGGTCCTGTGACCTCTCTGATATGTGACCCGAGGAGAAGAAGCCATGTGTCTCGGGATGCTGGTCTCGGGCTGATGTGATGGCCCTCCCTCCTCATGAACTGCCTCAGGCCCTGAATTTGGCTGTGTGAAAACATCTCGGGAGATGAAATCCGCCCAAGGGATGCCCTGCTGGCTCAGCTGATGGGAAACTACTAGCTGAATAAGACCATGATGGCATAGGCTCCGGAGCTGCTGTACTGGAGTCTGTCTCCGAAAGGTAGTGGCTATCCTCTGAATGTCATGAAATAAGTATGCCGAGATGTTCATCATCCTCACTCTGGTGAAGTGCATCATCATGCGGATATGACAAGAAAATACTCGTGAGAATCTCCCCTCGCATGTGAAGTAGTGCATAATGAGTCTCATGGTGTCTATATACTCTGCTCGGAGGAACTTGATAGGAAAGTTCCTTGTCAAGTGATGCACATAGGCAGGCCTAACATATGGCTCATAGTATACCAGGTCTACCCATTTGCGCTTTGGCCATACCTCACCCACATTGGGTATCCCGGTAGCATCTGTGATAGCCTCTGGAGAAAACACAAAATTTACCCCTGCAAGGGTGACCTGCCTGTCATGGAGATGGAGGACAAACAACCGGGCCAAGTCTCTGTGATGCTGGATGTGTGACAGCCTCTCACAAAACTGAAAACAAGCCATATGCTGAAAACAAGACACTGCCAATGGGCAAGCCTGCAACTCTGTCAATGATGTGGGCTCTTCCCTCCTGTGATGACCACCCTTGCCTCCCCTACGAGGCCTCTGCTGTGTATGAATCTCAGAAGATGATGATCGGTCATCACCTTGCTCATTAGTCTCAGTGGTTGACATGGTGTTATTGAGCAAGGTGGAAAAAACAAGTCAAATTGACCGCTGCCCTGCCTGCAAAATGCTGTGAAGTATGCTGTTTTCAAGGGGAAACATCATGAGGGATATGTTAGGGGAGGGAATTTACATATAGGAAAGGGAAAAAATATATATATAAGCAGGGAATTCTGAAGGAAAACATCACATAATGTTAAACATGCCATCTCATCTTTCATCATTTGCAAATCAATACTTTATTTAGGGAAACTGTGATTTTTAATCACCAAGGGAAAGGACAATATAGAATTTTCATCATGATGGAAGGAAGGATGTCATGGGCATAGGGGGATAAGGCAGCATCAAATATCAACATTTAACAGGCTGCTCATTTCATTTTGTCTTTGAATGTCTATTAAGAGCATACTCTGTTTTTTATAACTTTTAGAATGGCCATTCAATGCTTTTGGGAAACAGTGATTTTGTATGTTTGATCACCAAGGGAGGGAAGGGTTACGGTGATAGGTTTGCAATGGAAATAGAGTATGATGTCTTGTGAGTTAGGGAGATGAGGGGATATAGAGAAATAGGTTTAAGGAGACAATAAAACCCATCACCAAAATCTGCCAAACAATTTTCATAACAGCAGTCTTTCCATGGTGCTGGCAGTTTCCATCATGCTTTACCATAGGGAATTAGGGTTTCACTATGTGCTTTGATCATAGGGAGGGACATTCAATTGCATAAGGAGTTTTAATGAAGGGAAATGCAATTGAATTAGGGTTTTAATATAAGGAATGGATAGGGAAAAACAGAGTTTTATGGATAGAGAGATGATACCATGCTAATGAGAAACCCTAACACAATAAAACTGTTTCCTTTGACAATTACGCAGCTGTATTTTTGATGAATTTTGTGATGACTTTAACACAGCTTTGAATCTTTGACATATACACAGCAAGGTGACACTTTTCTTTATTTTTTATAAGGCTATGCAAATGACATTTTCACTGTTTTTACAATTTCTTATGTGCATGCCTTGTCATCACTTTTCTTTTTGTTTTTTTTTTTTACAATGTTTTCTTTTTTACTTTGCTGTGTATTAACGTATGCAAATTTGCTGTGTAGAGAGAGTAGGGTTTTAATCATATAACATGGGGAAAAGGTAGGGTTTGTAGGGTTTGAAAGGACTAGGGTTTGGACATGATTTAGGGGTAGGATTTGATAGGATTTAAGGGGCAGGTTTGGTATGACTAATTTGCAAATGAGATTAACAAATATAACATGTTAACATATGTAATTTAATTTTGGGAAATGAATGGAGGGATATAAGGAAAAAAAATTGCCTTGAAAAACAAACAAACTGTCATACATATTGCTTGCAAAACATCAAGTCATTTAGCTTATTCTCTATTGATTCCTTGCATAAAATCATGAGCATTACCTTCCTTTGCAACCACAAAACCATCACACAACACGTGGAAGAGACATACCTCAACAAAATCGAGCAAATTTGAGGGAGATTTGGCGTTTGGGTGAGTTTTTAGGGTGGGCAGACTTTTTGGTCGCGCAAGCTGCCAGTTTGGTCTCACCCCTCCGTTTGGTCGCGCCTGTGTAATTTAACACAGCGCGTTGGCCTTTTTTTGGTCGCGCCCACCCACGTGGTCGCGCAGCAGAATTACCCTTGTAATTTGCAGAATTTTGCCCGAGTTGCCTCCTCTTGCCTCTAACATGAATTTTTGACCTTCATATGCACAATAAGAGTAACTAAAGAGGGAAAATTGCTTTTATAGGTTCATTTCAAAAAAAATTTAACTTTAGAACCCACTTTCTAATGTTTCCACTTGGACATTCTTTTTTAACACTGTTTTGGAGTCATTTTGTCCTGAAATGAGCCTTTTGATGCGTTTGACTCCTTTCTTTTTGCAGGTTGACCGCCTGAGGGACTGTAGTGAAGGAACCAGGGTTATTGCCGGCACTTTTACAAATTTTTGAGAATTTCTTTATTTTTTCAAATTTCCACATGGCATTGGACTTAAAAACAGGGTTTTTAAACCCAAGGCATAAAATGAGCTATAGCTGAAGAAAATGATAATGAAACGTATGTACAAGACTCCTTCCGGCTTGCTGGGCACCTACTGACCATGACTCATGACCTTGAAATGATTTTGACTCAAAACCCTAGACCTAAGACCATGGGACCTTAAGACAAAAACAAGAACAAGCCTGACTCAATTACATTGTTGTATGACCTGATCCAGCAAAGCCAAGAAGACAAAGACCAGCTCCTCCATTCAGTGTTATGGCATGCCTAGCGGGATGCAAAACTGACACTGATGAGACACCTATAAATGCATATGCAAAGAGTTATTGATCACTGATGGAGGGCTCAAGACCGACACTAACATTGGCTCCAATGGGGATGGTAGCTCCTTGGAGGTGCCAAGAACCTCAGACCTCTTGGGAGAGCAGACCAGTGCTTTATTCATTGGGCAATGGAGTCAACTAATAGAAAAAATAACCAACTCAAAAAGACTTTATTTGACTTGACTATAAACTGAAAACTTTGAAAGGACTATGACTCAAACAAACTGACTTTTTGCAGAAAATAAACAAACTGAAATCCCACACCAACCAATCTTCATGCTTGGAATTATAGCCTTCACTTCGGGCCCCAAACCAAGAATGAAAGATCAGTTCACGCTTGCTGTAGTAAAGTAAAATGATATGTACAATGAAGATGATTTAGAGCAGCATTGTTCAAACATGATATCTCTTGAGAAGCCGGCCATTCACCGACCCACCGGGACATTCATCGCCATTCAACTCCTTAAGAAGGAAAGCATTAGGACCACGATATGCAGCAATCTTAAAAGGACCTTTCCACAGATTATCAAACTTACCGTGTTTACCTTTGTCCTCGTTTCGAGCATCCCATCTCAAAACAACATCTTCTAGTTGAAAATTTTCTGATTTTGCCTTCTTATCATAAATCTTCTTGATACGTTCTTGCAGCTTCAAAGAGTTTTGGAGGACTTCTTCCCTTGTCTACTGTAGGTGGACCATTTGACTGATTCTCCGTTGCATTGGATCCATGTCTTCTCCCGTTTCTTGGATTAACTTTGCGACTGGTACACTAAGTGATGTAGGAAAAACTGCATCAACCCCGTAAACAATCTCAAATGGCGACATTCCTATTGATCTCTTTTGGCTCACCCGATCAGCCCACAGTGCATTGACCAACTTCTTGTGCCAACTTTTCTTGTTGATCTCCAGCATCTTTTTGATAATGTTTATTAGTGATTTATTTGATGATTCGGCCAGCCCATTACCTTGCGGATGATAAGCGGTGGAGTGACCCAAACTGATATTGTACTTATAACAAAAATCCACCATCTTATTTGACTTGAAAGCAGCTGCATTATCTGTGATCAATTTGAATGGACAGCCAAAACGGGACAAGATATTAGTTTCAAGAAAGGAGATAATTACCGAGTCTGTGGCTTGTCGAGTAGGAACTGCTTCTATCCACTTGGTGAAGTAGTCGGTAGCAGTCAAAATCCATCTATGCTGGCCGGATGAAGCTGGGTGTATTTCACCAATGAAATCAAGGCCCCACTGCTGAAAAGGCGCACTAATTTCCACCGGCTTGAGTGGCAATGGCTGCAATCTTTGTTTCCCTTGAAATATTTGGCACTCATGGCAGCTCTTCACCGCTTTGTATACATCAGAAAAAAGGGATGGCCAATAGAAACCAGCTCTCAAAATCTTGTTGGCTGTAGTTTTCCAAAATAAATGACCTCCACAATCACCTTTATGGAAGTCTTCTACCGTTGTTTTCGCTTCTTCTTCAACCAAACAATTCAGTAGGATGCCTCCGGGATCTTTCCAATACAATGCTGATTTCATGATGCAAAACTTAGCGGCCTTCAATTTCAAAGTCCTTGCTTTGTTCTTTGACATTCCAGGAGGCGCGGACACATTCTGAAGTACATATACTATATCAGTATACCAAGGAGAATTAATGAAAATGTCTGATACCTGAACCGCTGAATTTTCTCCTTCACCATCGGACAAGGCTGCAATCAAGTTGATGTCAAGCGCATGTAGGTTTGTTTCAGCCATTAGTTTAGCAAGTCCTTGTCCTTTAACCAGCTTGGTTGGCTTGATTTCAACATCATACTCCAAGAGAGCAGCAATCCACTTGCCTCTCCTACCTTCCGGCTCTGTTTGTACCAAGACATCCTTTACCGCTGCACTAGGAACATAAGCTAAGACATGAGAATGAAGAATATAAACCCGGAAATCTTTCAATGCTTTAATCAGGGCCAGCGCTTGTTTCTCAATGATGTTATAGTTTAATGCCCCATCTCTAATGATCCGGCTGAAAAATGCAATTGGCCTTTCAACACCCTCTCTTTTTTGCATCAAAACTGCTGCTAGTGTATGCTCGGAAGCGAAAGAAAACAATATGAAATCCTGAGTATAATCAGGGCTGATTAAGGTCGGGGCTGAAGACAAGATTACCTTGATTAAGTTGAAGGATTTGACTGCCTCCTCAGTCCATTTGATCTCGCTGTCCTTCCGAAGCATGTTAGTCATTTCTCTTAAGTGCTCTGCAAGATTAGGAATGAAGCGACGCAGAAAATTCAATTTACCATTAAAAGATTGTATCTCCTTCTTGTTTCGGGGCTGTTCTAGCTGCTGAATTGCCTCCACTCTTGCGGGATCAATACGTATACCATCTTTGGAAATGATATGTCCCAACAATTTACCTTCACTCATGGCGAAGAGACTCTTTTTTGGATTTAAAGAGATGCCATATTTTCTGCATTTTTGAAAAACTTTCGTCAAATGAAAAAGATGCTCCTCATCGGATTTAGAAAATACCATTAAGTCATCAAGATAAACAACTAAAAATATGTCCTTTTCATTGGCAAAAGCCATGTCCATAGCTCGCTGAAATGTTGCACCTGCATTCTTTAAACCAAAAGGCATTTTAGCATAATGAAATGTTCCCCAAGGTGTAGTGAAGGCTGTCTTATCACGGTCATCCTCATGGACCAGGATCTGATTGTAGCCGGAGTATCCATCCAACAATGACATCTTGGAGGCACCTACTACTCGCTGCAATATGTGATCCATCTTTGGCAGCGGATAGTTATCTTTGAGAGATACCTTGTTCAAATTTCTAAAATCTATGCATAACCGAATCTCACCGGTTTTCTTCCTCACTGGCACTAGATTAGAAATCCAATCTGAAAAGCGAACGGGAACTATAATTCCGGATTGATAAAGTCTATTTACCTCTTTTTCAATCAAGGGCAGCAACTTGGGATTGATCCTCCGCAACTTCTGCCGAAAAGGTTTCTGATTTTGTTTGATTGGAATAGTGTGTTGAATTATGCTTGTATCATAAGTCTTTAGATCTGAATAATCCCAAGCGAATACATTAGTAAATGATGACAGCAATCTAATGTATTGATTCCTTACCTTGGGTGGCAGGGCCTTCGATAATTTCACCATCTTTGGATGTTCCACTGTCCCAAGGTTGACATCTTCCACACCTTCTTCGGTTGGCATCAAAGTTGGCTTGCGAGCCACATCGTCTTGATCAAAAAGCTCTTCTAAAGGAATCAGTCCCTTTGGAATATGATTGTCTTTCAGCTGCAAAACATCCATTTGATTTATTCCTTCAGGCTCCATGTCAATTGAGATTTCTTCAAACTTTCCTTCTCCATGCAAGAAGTCTTTGATTTCCTCATCATCCTGAAAGACTTGCCAATTCCTTTGGTTGTCCGGGATTGTGGGGCGGTGTTTTACATAGATTTCAAACTTGTTACTCGAATTCATTGGTATCTTTAAATTGCTTGCTGCCTTAGCCAAAGCATCGGCAACTCCATTTTGTATCCGGGGTATGCATGTTAAAGTATGCTCTGAAAACCGCTTCAAAATATCTAGAACAGCATTGCGATAAGCCCGCATACGAGGATGTTTAGCTTGAAATTCCCCCTTTACTTGTTTGATCACTAACTCGGAGTCGCCATAAATTGCTATCTTCTTTGCTTTTAATTTCCGGAGGATTTTCAAACCAGCTATAAGGGCTTCATATTCAGCTTCATTATTTGAACAATCAAAAGCCAATTTATAAGAGCAAACTTGTACCTTAATTGGAACTTGTTTAGAGACTGAAAATGGGCTGCGGATCCATACGCCAATGCCTGCTCCATCGCTGCCCACTGCCCCGTCGAAATCCATGGTCCAAAGACCATCTTCATCATCATCCAAGGGCTGTACTTGTGATGTTGTTTCAGTCATGACTTGCTGTCCATTTATCTCAGCAATTGACTTTATGACAGCAGCCTTTTCTTTGCTTTCCGTTCTCAATACTTCTCTAACATCTTCAGCAATGCCTGGGATATCTTCTATCTGAACTAATTGACTATTTACTTCATTAAAACTATCAGCAAATAAAACATAGGACTCTAGATCTGTCTGTACATAGTTTACAGGATGATTTACCGGTTTTTCCTTGCTTGTAATCATATACTTCATCTTTTGCTCTCGATAGACTTTCCTCATTTGTCCAAACACCGGAATAGTGGCATATGAAAAGTCCAGCTGTAAAGTGCCTTTGAGTTTTGATCCCCATGACCTTGAAAGAAGCATGCCAAACCTTGGCGGAATGTCCGCTACTACCACATCCATCAAGAGATTCTTTGCGGGAATTTGATCCAAGCTAACAACTAAATCTTTAATCAGACCGATGCATCTAACTCGGCTGGAATCAAATGAGTATAGATCATGGTAGTTACGAGTTATATCAAGTCCCAACTTCTCCATTATTGCCTTGGGCATTAAATTGTGTGATGCTCCCGAATCGAACATAGCATTATGAAGCACATAATCATGAATTCTCAAGCTGATATAGAATGGCGGGACATCGCTTTCCGGTGACTCACCATTGAGAGCTGGCCCAAAGATCAATTCCGGCTGATCATCCTCCACATTAACCGCATCTAACATTGGATCAGTATTGAACATCTTAGAAATTTGTGCTCTGTAAGTAGTGTTCTTCATGACTTCAGTAAGTGGAATGGACAATTTCAATTTTGAGACTTCATTCTCAATGCTGAACGCTTGACTTCTTTCACTTTCTTTGGCCGGATTATCTCTTTTTTCTGCTCTATCTTTAGGTACATTTGATGGCTGATCCATCTTGTTTGCTGGAGCTGTTGGGGCTGATGAAGAATCCATGATTTCTTTACCTTTTCTTTGCGGAACATCAGCACCATTCTTTGCCGCATTTTCTGCTTTCTTTTGAAGTGGATGTATAGGTACTGTTCGGTTTCTCAGTTGTCTCTCTTTGCCTTGTTGAGCTGATAAGGCATTTAGATAACCTCTTTGATATTCCTCAGACTCATCTTGAAGTGCCACATCATTAGATAGAATGTAATGCTCATCTCGAGGCGCATAAGCATTACTTACCAGCTCGTCTTCTTCCGTGATGTAAGTGGGCATGTCATCGGGAGTGAAAAAATGATTTTCTTCACCGGGACCTTCACCCTCATCTTCAGATTCTTGAGTGACATAGTTTTGCTGAAATGGGGGTTGGATCGGTTGCTGTACTGCTGCCTCTTGTCCTCGTGGCTCCCGCTGTTTTATCCTATATTGGGGCTGCTGTTGTTGGCCTCTAAAGTTCGGATTTCGAACTTGTGGTTCCGGTTTGCCAAGACTGAGATTTTGGAGTGCCTTTGACATCTCTTCCATTTTCCGAATAACTTGAGAAGTGGATGCTACCTCCTCTTTGATTGTGACCTTCTTTTCCGCCTTCATTCTTGCCCTTTTGTCATTCAAATTAGCCTCCACACTGACTGCAATTTTCTGCATTTCCTCCAAAGTAGGAGGATCTCGGTCCCGCAGTGAGTAGGCCATCTCCGGATCGAAACCATCCGGGAACTTGAGCAAGGCAGATTTTCGAGAAGGCTTAAGATCATCTGGTATAGCATTATACACTGCATTAAATCTTATGATGTAGTCTTGAACGGACTCACCCGGATTTCTCTTAAGGTTGTTATATTCGGCATTGATTTGCAGCGGATCCTTTCTGATTTCCCATCTGTCCAAGAATTGTGTTTGAAGTGCTTCCAAAGAAACAATACTATTTGCTCTCAACCCTCTGAACCATTTCCGGACCTCTCCTCCAAAAGTCTGAACGAACAACCTCATGGTAACATCTTCCTCATCCAATTCATACAGATCAAAAAAGGTAGTCATCCGGTCAACATGCTGCTGAGCTGAGACACTCTGTGGAGTGCCATCAAACATTGGTATCTTGCTCTGGTAGTCAGCTGGCATGTCATGAAGGTTTGCAGGGAGAACAAGGGGAGCAAATCGGGCAGCCATGACTCTAGGCGGGGGAGGTGGAGGAGTAGAAGTAGTATGATGAGGAGGAGGTGGAAGTATAATAACAGGGGTTGTGATAAGGGGAAGGGATGTTGGCGGAGATAAAGGTGATGATGGAGTTTGAGGTGTAGATGGAGGTGAACCAACAGGGGTATCGGGAAGTGTAACTATAGGCGAAACAGGTGAAATAGAGATGAAAGGAGGGAAAGAAGCTCGATGAGCCGTGAGGGAAGTTTGAAGATTTTCAGCTTGATCAATAGTAGACCCAATATGATCAGATATGTTTTCAATAAAATCAACAAGAGTTGAAGCATGTATACTACTTTGAAGATGCCGCAAAATATAAGATTCAACCACTTTGTTATGCCTTTCGAGGTCAATCACAGCTGCAAAGTCAGGATCAAGAACCAAAGTATCGAGTGCACTTTCAGATTTAGATTTAAACAATGACAATTCAAAATCCTCGTCGAAATCAAGATCTTCAAAATATTTAATTACAGCAGGCGATGAATTAGATCTAACAATCAATTTTGGATCAGAAGCCAGCTTGTAAATACAAATAAACGAGGAAAGGAAAAACCACTCAGCCAAATAGAAACTCTTAGCTTATCATCTGAAGCTTAGAGTCCATAATGATACTGGGATAAAGATGTCACTGAAGCGCTATGTTCACAAATCCCACGGAGATAGACTGAAGCAGCGTTTATCTACTAACGCTGATGTAAAACAAGAGCGTTTTCAAAGGCTTCTGGCGTAACTTCAGGCTCCGTCTAAGACTTATGAAACAACACACTCAATGAGCAAAGATTTAGATGTTCTTCCCCAGTATGGTCGCCAATATGTTAGCGCTTGGAATTCACCTAGGCTGAGATAGACAAACTCTCAAGGCTACATCAAACCATTTCACCTCGTAGCTAGCCCTACGAGGTATGAGAAGGCTCTCTCGGGTCAGATTTGATAGATCTTATAATATAATAAGCTGACCAATTAGGATCAAAGATATTAGGCTAGTAAATTGATAAGGGGGGTTGATTTAAAGATTTTTTGGGTTTTTGGTGGCAATTGGAGGGAGTGCAATTTAGGGTGCGGGGATTGAGCTCAGTTTTTGCAGGTGGGTCTTTGGGGCAAGGTAGGAGTCTATGCTGATGCCTTTAACTGAAAGAGATGATCAGGGAAGAAAGAAGAGAGGCTAAAGAGGGCAAACAATGAATTCGAATCCTCTCTAGACAGTGGAAAACATAAATTTTAAACAAAATTGAAAGCTGAGCATGGCATGCATGAATTCAAACTTTATCACTTCTTTTGTTTAAATAGCAGCAAGAGATCAAGAAATGGAACACATAAACACACTTACAATAACAGTAGGAGACACACCATCAACATAATAATCCACAAGAATCCACAATGAAGTCTGCAAAACCCTGGCCTTCCTTTTCCTCAAATTGCAGAAAATACAAGTCAAAAATACAATAGCACTTCTCCCTCTAGAGTCCAACCATCAAAATGAGAAAGAGAAGGCATAATATAGAAGGTCAAACCTCTTTCCCCACCTCTAGGGGTCGAGCTCAGCTTCCTAGGAGCTGTTGCAACTAATTCTAAATCAGTCACTAGATAATAGGCCAGCTCAACAACTTACCTCTAAAACTTAGGAAGCTTATCTATGCATTAAATATTCACTATTTACATCAAAGAAGCTTCTAGAAGTGGTAAAGAAGAGTAAAAGTATCTAATGCCATGAAATTTACACAATAATCCATCATTTACATGCCCAAATAGTCAACCAAAGTGAAAATAGTGCTTTTCTGGCCGAACTAGTCAAAAATTGGCAAATCTGGAGGTTTTGGTCGCGCCCCTGGAAGTTCTGGTCGCGCCCCTTTGCAGCTACTTTTGAGTGGGTTCCACTGATCCAAATCAGGTGCAAGATGGCTCATTGGAAAGCATGGCCTGTCTACTTTCCATCCCAAGTGGAATTTCTGGATTTGGTGTTGATTTGACCCCTCAAAAACCATTTCTCCCAAGGTCACTTTCTGCAACTCAAAAAGTGGGCAGAAAGTCATTTTTAAGGTGTATTTTGAGCTTTTGGAGGCTCAAAACTCAAAATTAGGCTGCCCCCAAGTACTGGTAATTTTTCTTTTTGCATGCCCTTTCCAAAAATGCCAAGTTTGCAAAATTCCGAGCAGCCCTTCAAAATGGTCTCACCCGGGGTGAGACCAAACCGTGGGCAAAACCTGTAATTTTACCAAAAATTTGCAAAATGCTCCAAAATTCTCAAAATTTTCAGATTTTGATGTTAGATCAAGGCTGATCAGTACCATGATGAGTGAGGGATGCCTCAGCCAAGATGCGGAGTGGATTTGTCCTTTTCTTCTTCTTCCGGGCCTCTGACAGCTCTCTTTGGAGAATTTTCATTCTCGCCTTGCAAACATGTAATCTTGCCCAGTAGTGTGTCTTCATGTTCCGGAGCAGCTCTTTGTCACGGTTTGCCTTCTCTAACAGTCCCTCCAAGCGCCAATTTGCTCGGATGAGCAATAACTCTCTATCCTTGGGCAATGGGTCCCCAGGCCTCCTGCGGTTGATGTCTCGGTCGAATCGAATCCTCCATAACTCATCCAACTCCTTCTCGGTCTCCAGCTGTTTGGTCCGCTGCTCTAAATAAGTGATAGTCCACTGAGCCATCTCAAGCTTCCGCTGCAACACAAGGTTCTCTTCCTTGAGCTCATAGAAATCTGAAGAAGGAGGAGAATGAGCATCACGACCAGTGAAATCATCATGTGCCTCGCCAACTGCCTCATCCTCAACCATGGGCTGCTTGCCCTCTCGTACTGCCTGTGCCGATGAAGAAAGCGAGGCCCCTTCCACCTGATGTGGAGATAACACTCGCTGCTCTGATGATGAAGACGAGACCCCTTCCACTGGCTGTAGAGAAAGTACTCGTCGGGCTGCTGCAAATAAGGTCCTGTGACCTCTCTGATATGTGACCCGAGGAGAAGAAGCCATGTGTCTCGGGATGCTGGTCTCGGGCTGATGTGATGGCCCTCCCTCCTCATGAACTGCCTCAGGCCCTGAATGTGGCTGTGTGAAAACATCTCGGGAGATGAAATCCGCCCAAGGGATGCCCTGCTGGCTCAGCTGATGGGAAACTACTAGCTGAATAAGACCATGATGGCATAGGCTCCGGAGCTGCTGTACTGGAGTCTGTCTCCGAAAGGTAGTGGCTATCCTCTGAATGTCATGAAATAAGTATGCCGAGATGTTCATCATCCTCACTCTGGTGAAGTGCATCATCATGCGGATATGACAAGAAAATACTCGTGAGAATCTCCCCTCGCATGTGAAGTAGTGCATAATGAGTCTCATGGTGTCTATATACTCTGCTCGGAGGAACTTGATAGGAAAGTTCCTTGTCAAGTGATGCACATAGGCAGGCCTAACATATGGCTCATAGTATACCAGGTCTACCCATTTGCGCTTTGGCCATACCTCACCCACATTGGGTATCCCGGTAGCATCTGTGATAGCCTCTGGAGAAAACACAAAATTTACCCCTGCAAGGGTGACCTGCCTGTCATGGAGATGGAGGACAAACAACCGGGCCAAGTCTCTGTGATGCTGGATGTGTGACAGCCTCTCACAAAACTGAAAACAAGCCATATGCTGAAAACAAGACACTGCCAATGGGCAAGCCTGCAACTCTGTCAATGATGTGGGCTCTTCCCTCCTGTGATGACCACCCTTGCCTCCCCTACGAGGCCTCTGCTGTGTATGAATCTCAGAAGATGATGATCGGTCATCACCTTGCTCATTAGTCTCAGTGGTTGACATGGTGTTATTGAGCAAGGTGGAAAAAACAAGTCAAATTGACCACTGCCCTGCCTGCAAAATGCTGTGAAGTATGCTGTTTTCAAGGGGAAACATCATGAGGGATATGTTAGGGGAGGGAATTTACATATAGGAAAGGGAAAAAATATATATATAAGCAGGGAATTCTGAAGGAAAACATCACATAATGTTAAACATGCCATCTCATCTTTCATCATTTGCAAATCAATACTTTATTTAGGGAAACTGTGATTTTTAATCACCAAGGGAAAGGACAATATAGAATTTTCATCATGATGGAAGGAAGGATGTCATGGGCATAGGGGGATAAGGCAGCATCAAATATCAACATTTAACAGGCTGCTCATTTCATTTTGTCTTTGAATGTCTATTAAGAGCATACTCTGTTTTTTATAACTTTTAGAATGGCCATTCAATGCTTTTGGGAAACAGTGATTTTGTATGTTTGATCACCAAGGGAGGGAAGGGTTACGGTGATAGGTTTGCAATGGAAATAGAGTATGATGTCTTGTGAGTTAGGGAGATGAGGGGATATAGAGAAATAGGTTTAAGGAGACAATAAAACCCATCACCAAAATCTGCCAAACAATTTTCATAACAGCAGTCTTTCCATGGTGCTGGCAGTTTCCATCATGCTTTACCATAGGGAATTAGGGTTTCACTATGTGCTTTGATCATAGGGAGGGACATTCAATTGCATAAGGAGTTTTAATGAAGGGAAATGCAATTGAATTAGGGTTTTAATATAAGGAATGGATAGGGAAAAACAGAGTTTTATGGATAGAGAGATGATACCATGCTAATGAGAAACCCTAACACAACAAAACTGTTTCCTTTGACAATTACGCAGCTGTATTTTTGATGAATTTTGTGATGACTTTAACACAGCTTTGAATCTTTGACATATACACAGCAAGGTGACACTTTTCTTTATTTTTTATAAGGCTATGCAAATGACATTTTCACTGTTTTTACAATTTCTTATGTGCATGCCTTGTCATCACTTTTCTTTTTGTTTTTTTTTTTTACAATGTTTTCTTTTTTACTTTGCTGTGTATTAACGTATGCAAGTTTGCTGTGTAGAGAGAGTAGGGTTTTAATCATATAACATGGGGAAAAGGTAGGGTTTGTAGGGTTTGAAAGGACTAGGGTTTGGACATGATTTAGGGGTAGGATTTGATAGGATTTAAGGGGCAGGTTTGGTATGACTAATTTGCAAATGAGATTAACAAATATAACATGTTAACATATGTAATTTAATTTTGGGAAATGAATGGAGGGATATAAGGAAAAAAAATTGCCTTGAAAAACAAACAAACTGTCATACATATTGCTTGCAAAACATCAAGTCATTTAGCTTATTCTCTATTGATTCCTTGCATAAAATCATGAGCATTACCTTCCTTTGCAACCACAAAACCATCACACAACACGTGGAAGAGACATACCTCAACAAAATCGAGCAAATTTGAGGGAGATTTGGCGTTTGGGTGAGTTTTTAGGGCGGGCAGACTTTTTGGTCGCGCAAGCTGCCAGTTTGGTCTCACCCCTCCGTTTGGTCGCGCCTGTGTAATTTAACACAGCGCGTTGGCCTTTTTTTGGTCGCGCCCACCCACGTGGTCGCACAGCAGAATTACCCTTGTAATTTGCAGAATTTTGCCCGAGTTGCCTCCTCTTGCCTCTAACATGAATTTTTGACCTTCATATGCACAATAAGAGTAACTAAAGAGGGAAAATTGCTTTTATAGGTTCATTTCAAAAAAAATTTAACTTTAGAACCCACTTTCTAATGTTTCCACTTGGACATTCTTTTTTAACATTGTTTTGGAGTCATTTTGTCCTGAAATGAGCCTTTTGATGCGTTTGACTCCTTTCTTTTTGCAGGTTGACCGCCTGAGGGACTGTAGTGAAGGAACCAGGGTTATTGCCGGCACTTTTACAAATTTTTGAGAATTTCTTTATTTTTTCAAATTTCCACATGGCCTTGGACTTAAAAACAGGGTTTTTAAACCCAAGGCATAAAATGAGCTATAGCTGAAGAAAATGATAATGAAACGTATGTACAAGACTCCTTCCGGCTTGCTGGGCACCTACTGACCATGACTCATGACCTTGAAATGATTTTGACTCAAAACCCTAGACCTAAGACCATGGGACCTTAAGACAAAAACAAGAACAAGCCTGACTCAATTACATTGTTGTATGACCTGATCCAGCAAAGCCAAGAAGACAAAGACCAGCTCCTCCATTCAGTGTTATGGCATGCCTAGCGGGATGCAAAACTGACACTGATGAGACACCTATAAATGCATATGCAAAGAGTTATTGATCACTGATGGAGGGCTCAAGACCGACACTAACACCACCAATGGTATTCATCCACACATGGAATTAACCCATGGTATTGTGACATCCACCCATGGAGATCTTGGGGGGAGGCCCCCAAGATCTAAAAGATTAAAATGGATTTTGGGAGAGAGGTCCACAAGATCTAAAAAAATTTAAATGCCAGAATGAAAAGAGAATAATGCCCAATGAACAAGACCACAATTTTTTTTTTTATTAAAATGGAGAATAACTGTAAAAGCTACGTTGTGGCAGACAAACTGTCCTTTTACAAAATGCGACTTGTTACTTATAGTATTTTTCAGTTACAATACCATGGTCCAATTCCATGGATGAATGAATACCATGGGTGGATGTCACAATACCACGGGTCAATTCCATGGGTGAATAAATACCATGGGTTAATTCCACGGGTGGATGAATACCATGGGTCAATTCCATGGGTGAATAAATACCATGGGTGTATGTCACAATACCATGGGTGAATGAATACCATGGGTGGATGTCACTTACAATACCATGCGTGGATAAATACCATGAGTGGATGCCACTTACAATATCATGGGTAAATTCCATGGGTGGATGACTACCATGGATTGATGCCATTTTCCACTTGGATAGGTAGGAGTAGGGATAATCAAGGAAACGTCTTACCGAAAACCTTCACGCTCTCAAGTAGTCAACCTTCACTCTTCTTCAATGATTGTGAACTTCCCTCTCTAGATGCAATGGAGTTAGGAGACTCTTGGTGAGAAACTATAAATTTTTTAAGAACCTATTGGGGAAGAAGAAGAACCCACTTCACCTACCCAAACTATGGCTGAATATTGGGTTTTGTTATATTCTTTCCACGACTAGCCCACGTAGTTAACCGGGGGGTTAGAGAGGGGGCGGAGCCCCCCTTCATTGCGCCAATTGTGTAGCGGAGGGGGGGGTCACAGGGGGTTTGAGGTGTACCTGTAACCCCACTTTAAAGTGGGGTTCGGGGCAGCGCCCCAGTAAATTTTGGTTTTGGACCCTATGTTAGGTTGGGCGGACCCACCTATGGTTTTGTGCATGATTTTCGCACATGTTTTTTGGATGCAATGGTTTTCGGTCCATGGTATTGGATGCTTCGGAATGTATAAATATGTATTATAACATTGAAAGGAACATAATGAAAAATCAAGATGGTAGTCCCGGTTTTGGGATCTAGGGGAAATCTCTGTGTCTATGTGTTTTATGTGTTATGCTCTCGCATTGTTTATTTTATGTGTTTTAGAATTCGTATGCAGGTAATTTCTGCACGGGGTTAAAACCTACACTGAAAATAGGAACAGTGAGGTTTTCCCCATCAGAGAAACAATGGAGAGGCTAGAATGAAGAGTATAGTCCCTACTTCCCTTCCACACTTCCATGGATTGACCTCTGAGGATCTTGACACCTTCATGTTTGAATTTTTGTGTTGTTTGTATGATCGATTACTATGCCTCTAATGATAAAAAATTGAAGTTATTCCCCTCTACCCTTAAAGATGCATCCTTGTGCTGGTTTATGGGTCTTCCTGGGGGTAGCATCACTACATAGGCTCAAATGAAACCTTCAACAAAATGTATAAGCATTATTGTAGATCCAAATAAACCAAGGAAGATATATTTAGGATGACTCTTGGACCTGATGAATCCATAGAGGAATATGAGGAGATATTTCAACTCAGTTATAAGAGGGCCAACTGTACCCTTAATCTTGAGTCACTCAAGTTAGTTCTTCTCCAAGGGATCGGGGAGGATATTTTGGAAACCATAAACAATTTTTTTGGAGGAGATATCTATTAATTATCTTATGATGACATCAAATCCGTATTCAAGAATCACTCTAAGGCTGTTATGATGAAGTGTAGGGCTAGTCAAGGCTTGGTTTGTTCCTCTCCCTCCCAAACATCCATCAGGAATGATATAGGGAACATTGATCTAGGAGGATTCCCTTGTTTCAGTTACACATTGATCAGTTTGGTTCCAGCATCATTTTCAGTATCACATGTGGTTGTCAAAGTTGGTAAAGATTCAGTTATGGTTGTATATGGTTGAATGGTGGTAAAAGAATGTGTATAAGGTTATTGAAAATGGACCTTAGCTTTAACATGCAAAAAACCTCAGCTAAAGAGAAAGTAAACCTATGCCTATCCTAAGTCCTATTACCTAAATTTCTATGACCTAACCTTGGTATTAACCCTCGGAATAGTTCTAACCATTACACAACATAAACCTAACATCAAAATACCCTTGGCCTATGTTAACATTACCAAACATTACAAATAAACCAATACACAGTCACCTCTAAACCGTGCGGTCAGCGCAAACTGCATCGAAGAAGGTTATGTGACCAGGTGTATGGTTAACTAGAATTGTAACCATCGGAGTTGGCAGTCAGTTAGTTGACCACGTCGGAAAAAGGCAGACATGTGACCAGTGTTAACTATCGGGTTGTAAACAATTAGAGTTAGCGCAGCCTAAACTGTCAACTAGAAACTGCGTTGAAACCATTAGAGGATAGGTAACATGTGAATAGGGTTTGGTTATATCATGGGATTAGCACCACAGAATGGAAACCGTCAGGTCATTGCAAACTACAACATGTCATGTGAATAACAAGGATTAACCGCTGGCGGGTTGGTCGTTGGAACCACCAGAGAAGACCACTAGGTGGCATCTGGTGGTTAGACCGCCAACACTCACATGCAACGGTTTCAACCTCCGCTTGGTTAAGCCTGACTGCCAATAGTTATACCCTATTATAATGTTTATTTTGGGTTTTTATTCAACATTGGTTAAAAAAACCTGTAATGTCACTAAGTGACACACCAAATCACACCTAAAACCCTAAACCGTACCCTCAAAGGCAGTTGATGCATTCCCAAGTTAGCAATAGTGGTTATGATGCATCTAACCATTGTATAAATGAGAATTTGTAGACTTGTGAAGAGTTAGTGAGTATTTTGAGTGCTTTTGGTACTTGTCATTCAGAGGCTGAGGCAGAGAGGTGGTCGGTGTTTTGATCATATCTTGGGCATTCGGAGGTAGATTTGGAAACCATAAGTGGCATTGGAAAGCTGGTTCAGAGGGATTTCTGGTTATAGAGGTCAAAGTTTCCTGTGTGCAACTTCAGTCTAACAAAATTTTTGTGTAATCAACTCCTTCTTTTCATTCCTAATAAAAACGGTTGCCCATCTTGAAAGCAGATCTGGAGATGTAGTCCATCAAGGATGAACTCCATCATCAATCTTGTTGTCTGGTATAACTGTGTTTTTACAATATATTTCTTCATTTCTTATGCATCTAATGATTTAAATTCCGTCGCATATCCTTCTTCATTACTTATGTCTTCTTGCTTAACGCACCTTTGGTTTCATTCAATTCACTAATTGGCGCTAATAACTTCTACTTAAGTTTTAATATATGATCAATTAGATCATATAATTTGGTATCAGAGCAGGTTACGATAGCAAAGTTAGCCAGTGAATGTTAACCAGGTCGAGGTCGCGACGTGGAGAAGGAACAGTTGAAGAAGGCGATCCTGAAGTGGGAAAGCGAAGGACCGTTCATAAATCAACCATGTCAGGACCTGATGCAGGTGAAAACACTGAAACTAAGATGAGTGAAGAATAGTTTCAGCAAGCATTCTTGACTATGCAGTAGATGTTGGGAGAATTGTACGAAGACAAGAAGGTGAGAGATGAAACTTCTTCTTCAAAGACATTGAAGAAGGACAAAGGTGAAGGCAAGGCTGATAAACCTCCTTCACCTCCATCATCTCCATCATCATCTTCTTCATCTTCTTCTTCCAGTTCAGAATCAAGTGAAGAAAATAAGCCTCATAAAACTTCTCTTTTAAAGCTTGACATAAAGTTTGAGTTGCCTGTTTATAATGGAGAAATGAGTCTTAAGAAATTGGATAATTGGATAAAGAAAATAGAAGTTTATTGTCGAATTCATAATATTATTGATGATAAAAATAAGATCCAATTAGCTACCCTTAGGATGGGAGGTACAAACCTAATTTGGTGGGAGAATCAAACCCATTCAGATTTAAAGCATAAGGGTAAAGTAATTTCTTCATGGACCAAGTTTCTAAAAGCCCTTAGAAAGTGATTTTATCCTTTAGGGTTTATGTAGCGAACTGTAATTGATTGGAAGCACTTGCGACAAGGGAAAGGACAAAGTGTTTAGGATTTCACTCAAGAATTCCAAAATAAATCACTTACACTTGGAATCTCAATGAAGTCAAGAGAAACTTTGTTAAAGTATATCGGTAGTCTACATTCTTATTTACAACATATGTTGTTAATGTTTAATCCTGATGACTTTGATCAAGTTTGTGTATAGAATATTCATGTTGAATCAGGAGGTAGACCTTTCAAGTTTACACCAAAAACTTCCAAGCAGTTGGAAAAAAAAAATTCAAAGGATAGTAAGAGGAAGGGTTTTAACAAAGGAATGAAATTGGAAATAGTTTAGAAAGACAGTGATCGACCTACATGCACACATTGTCAGAGAGTTGGCCATGACCAGGCTAGATGTTGGAAGCTTCATCTGGAACTCAGACCTCAAAAGTTTTAGAAGAAGAAGGGTGAGAAGAAAGCTATTACAGTTATCCAACATGATCTGGGTTCGGATTTAGGAGATAAATCAAAAGTAACTGCCATGGTGTTAGCAGGTAAAATTTCTGTTGTAGCCTCTAGTTCTAATGCTACTACTACCTCTTCAACATAAGTCCTCCAAATGAGGATAAAAGAGTTGAACTCTTCCATAGAAGGATTATCTCTAAACATAAAAAATTAGACACATTATTTGATAGCAAGTCACAAGCTAATCTAATATCTGCAAATCTAGTAAAGAAAATGGGTTTGGAAACTTATGATCATCTAACACCATACCCATTAGTATGGCTTACTAAGGACACACAGTTGAAAGTAACTAAGTAGTGTCACTTAAATTTTTCCATTGCAAACCATTTTATCGATGAAGTAGATCTAGATGTGATTCCAACTGATATATGTGGGGTTGTGCTAGGGAGTCCTTACCTTTATGACCGTGATGTAGAATTTTACCGAAAAGAGCATAAGTATATCTTAAAGAAGGATGGAATTGAATTTATTATTAGAGAACATAAAACTAAAACTCATATGGATTTAGTTACTGCAAATCAAATGAAGCGGTTGATTAGTTCCAGTAAGGAATATGTTCTCTTAATGATTAAAGAACAACCTAAGGATTTTAAAGATGCTTTTTCAAGTTGTGAAATTCCATTTAAAGATAGTTTGGTTGAAATAGTAGAATCTTTTTCAAATCTTTTTGAATATCCCAAACATCTTCCTCCTAAGAGAGAAATGTAACATGAGATTCAGTTATTGTCAGATGTTACTCTTCCGAATGTTGGAATGTATCGTATGTCAGTCATAGAAAATGAGGAAATCAAGAAGCAAATCCAAGACTTGTTAGAGAAAGGTTTTATCCAGCCAAGTTCTTCTCCATGTGGTTCACCCATAATCTTAGTGCCAAAGAAAGATGGTACATGGAGAATGTGTGTCGATTTTAGAGCCTTAAATAAAATTACCATCAAGAACAGGTATCCTCTTCCGAGAATAGATGATTTTCTTGATCAACTAAAACATGTTGTTTATTTCACTAAGTTAGATCTAAGAAGTGGATATCATCAGATCCGTATTGCAGAGAATGATATCTGGAAGACTGCATTTAAAACTAGACAAGGATTATTCAAATGGTTGGTAATGCCTTTTGGTTTGACTAATGCACCAACAACTTTTATGCGGGTAATGAATGATGTGCTCCATCCATATCTTGACAAATTTGTTATAATCTACTTAGATGAAATTCTCATATTCAGTAAAAGAAAAGAAGAACATGTTAGACATGTAAAGCAGGTATTAGAAGTGTTACAGAAGGAACAGTTGTATCTAAAACTTGCCAAATGTGAGTTTGGAAGGACTTCACTAAATTATCTTGGTTACATAGTTGGAGGAGGCAATCTAAAAGTAGATCTAGCTAAAATTGAAGCAATTGTTAAGTGGCCAAGACCACAAAATGTAACTGAAGTTCGAAGTTTCTTAGGTGCAGTTCAGTATTGGAGAAAATTTATTTCTCAATTTTCTTTAATTGCAGCACCACTACATGCTTTAACAGGGTCTAAAGTTACTTTTCAGTGGGGAGGAAAGCAACAAAAAGCTTTCGATAATCTTAAGCAAAAGCTAGTCACAGCTCCAATCTTAGCTTTGCCTAATTTACAACAGCCATTTGAGATAGAGACTGATGCTAGTGGTTATGCCATGGGTGCAGTTTTATTACAGAAAGGAAAACCTATTTGTTTTCATTCAGAGACTTTTTCCAAAGCAGTGATAAATTATCCAACTTATGACAAAGAATTGTTTGCATTGGTAGAAAGTGTTAAAAAATGGAAACATTACTTAATGGGAAAAGAAATTGTGATTCATACAGACCGTCAACCACTTCAGTACCTTTAGTCACAGACTAAATTGCAACAATCTCGCCATTATAGGTGGATGGGATTTCTTCAGTAGTTTCATTTAGTCATCAAGTAAAAGAAAGGAATAACGAATAAAGTAGCTGATATGTTATCAAGACCATCTTTGAATGCTTTAGTAGTACTTCAAAATAGTTCTTTAAAGAATGAAAGTTATTTAGAACAATATGCTACAGATGCTGATTTCAAAGATGGTTACGAATCACTGACTCAGGGTACTCAGATTGAAGAAATAAATTATCATGTTCATGACAGGTTGTTATATCAACTAGGTAAGTTGTGCATACCACAGACAGAAAGGGCGCATGTCATAAGGGAAGCTCATTCTTCGTGTATATCAGGACATTTTGGTGTAATTAAGACAATGGCACAAATACAAAGGTATTGTTACTGGCCCTGAATGTATGAAACAATTGTTAAATACATCAAGGGATGTATAATGTGTTCCACAAGCAAGCCAAGCAATCGAAAGATTGGATTGTATATGCCACTTCCGGTTCCTTTACGACCATGGGACAATATTTCCATGGATTTTGTAGGAGGATTACCAATGTCCAGGAGAGGACATGATTATATGTATGTTGTGGTGGATCGATTCAGCAAAATGTGCATTCTCATTCCATGCAAAAAGCAAGTCACTGCTGAGCAGACTGCACAGATGTTCTTTGAACAGGTATGGGTTCATTTTGGGTTACCTACTTCTATTATTTCTGACCGAGATACTCGTTTTGTAGGAGAATTTTGGTCTACTTTGTGGGGACTCATGGACACAAAACTGAAGAAGAGCACAACTTTTCATCCACAGACAGATGGACAAACAAAAGTGGTTAACAGAACCGTGATACAAATCCTTCAAGGTTATTGTAGCAAACATCCCAAGCTGTGGGATGAATCATTGTCTTATGTGCAACATGCTTATAATAGAGCCTTGCATTCTTCGACTAATAAGTCACCATTTGAGACATGTTTTGGGTATCTACCTAAATCACCAATGGATTTCATGTTCAGTGAAGATGAGGAAGTAGATGGACATAGAGAAGCCAACAGGGCGCTCAAGTTCATTGAACGGATACAAAAAATACATGAAGCAGTTCGAGAACAATTAGAGAAGAGTCAGGCCAAGTACAAACGTCACCATGACAAGCATCGAGTCGATCATCATTTTCAGATCGGAGATCAGGTATGGTTGTATATCAGCAAGGAAAGATTGAAAGGAGAAGGTAAAAAATTGAAACCCATCAGGTATGGACCTTTCAAGATTATTGAGAAGATTAGTAATAATGCTTTTCGACTAGATTTACCTTCTTATATGCGTATTTACTCAGTTGTTAATGTGGAAAATCTGAAGTTGTATGAACCTCCGATGATAATGGATCCAGAGGAGGATACTTAGTTTCCGACTATAGATGATCTAGCACCTGAGTATATGATAGAATTGCATGAAGATACTATCTTGGATAGAATAACTAGCTCGTCAAAGAGAGGCAATGTTGAGTACCTTTGAGTGGGACTCAAAGGTACAAATCCGAGCAAGGCAAAGTGGATTGAGATCGAGAGAGTGAGGGAGCTCTACCCTCACCTAGTCTCTATTAGAATCCAAATTTTACGGTCCAAAAGCTTACAAGTGGAGAGGAATGATCCAGGAGGATTCTATTGATTCAGTTACACATTGATTAGTTTAGTTCTAGCATCATCGTCAATATCAGATGTGGTCATCAAAGTTGGTAAAGGTTCAGTTATGGTTTTATATGGTTGAATGGTGGTAAAAGAATGTGTATAAGGTTATTGAAAATGGACCTTAGCTTTAACATGCTAAAAACCTAAGCTAAAGAGAAAGTAAACCTATACCTATCCTAAGTCCTATTACCTAAAGTTGAATGACCTAACCTTGGTATTAACCCTAAGAATAGTTCTAACCATTACACAACATAAACCTAACATCAAAATACCCTTGGCCTATGTTAACATTACCAAATATTACAAATAAACCAATACACAGTCACCTATAAACCGTGCGGTCAGTGCAAACCGCATCGGAGAAGGTTATGTGACCAAGTGTATGGTTAACCAGAACTGCAACCATCAGAGTTGGCAATCAATTAGTTGACCGCATCAGAAAAAGGCAGATATTTGACCAGTGTTAACCATTGGGTTGTAAACAATCAGAGTTAGCGTAACCTAAATTGTCAGTTTGAAACTGCGTCGGAACCGTCAGAGGACAAGTAACATGTGAATAGGGTTTGGTTATACTGCGGGGTTAGCACCGCAACATGGAAACCGTCAGGTCATCGTAAACTGCAATAGGTCATGTGAACAATGAGGATTAACTGTCAGTGGGTTGGTCGCTGGAACCGTCGGAGAAGACCGCTAGGTGGCATCTGGTGGTTAGATAGCCAGCACTCACATGTAATGGTTTCAGCCTCTGCCCGGTTAAGCCTGACCGCCAACGGTTATACCCTATTATAATTCTTATTTTGGGTTTTTATTCAACATTGGTTAAACAAACTTGTAATGTCACTAAGTGACAGACCAAATCACACCTAAAACCATAAATCGTACCCTCAAAGGTAGCTGATGCATTCCCAAGTTAGCAACAGTGGTTGTGATGCATCTAACCGCTGTATAAATGAGCATTTGCAGACTTGTGAAGAGTTAGTGAGGATTTTGAGTGTTTTTGGTCGTTGTCATTCAAAGGCTGAGACAGAGAGGCGTCGGTGTTTTGATCATATCTTGGGCATCCGAAGGCGGATTTGGAAACTGTAAGTGGTGTTGGAAAGCTGGTTCAGAGAGATTTCAAGTTACAGAGGTCATAATTTCCTGTGTGCAAGTTCAGTCTAATAGAATCGCTGTGTAATCAACTCCTTCTTTTCACTCCTAATAAAAATGGTCGCCCATCTTGAAATCAGACCTGGAGACATAGTCCATCAGGGATGAACTCCATCATCAATCTCGTTGTCTGGTATAACTGTGTTTTTATAGTATATTTCCTCATTTCTTATGCATCTAATGATTTAAGTTCTGTCGTATATCCTTCTTCATTGCTTATGTCTTCTCTCTTAATGCACCTTTGGTTTCATTCAATTCACTAATCGATGCTAATAACTTCTTCTTAAGTTTTAATATATGATCGATCAGATCAAACATGTTGGAGGATTTCGAGAGTTAAATTTTTCATACCTTTTCATTGCAAATGGATACCATGAAAATCAAAAGAAAGTAGGCGGAAGTAGAGAGGACATTAGTTATTTTCTACCCTAGATGCACCAAAAGACATCCTAGGAATGAATGCCCATTGAATGTCATAGAAGTCTACCTAGTATGTGAATAAAGTCATGCAATAGACAAATGTCCCACGTTTTCAAGCCTAAAAGCTATATACCAAGGGGCAGAAGGTGGGTCAGAGAAAATTTGCTTCATTAATCAAAGAAGGCCTCAAGGACCTCAGTCATATCAACATGGCATTCAAGGTGCACATTACTCTTATTACAATCCAAATCAGAGTGTACCTTTACAACTTTGATACTCTTCCAATCATCCATCATGGTCCACACATCCTTCTTGGTGGTATGCTCCTCCATATCCTCCTCAACTTGTTAACCATCCTTTTCATCTATATCCACCCCAATCTTCTCAATAGGGAAACCCATCACAAAGGTGGAGGACTCAAGTCAACCAACCTCCTACTTTACTTACTCCAGCCCAACCTCAACCATAGATCACTCATCCTACTCCACCTTAGAAACCTCAAATGCCTACTCAACCCAATCCAAAACCGAAAAACAAGCAAGCACAACATGTCTACAATGGAGAGACATCCTATCCTGCTTATGTTGTGGAAATTTAGGAGATCAACCTTCGATCTGGGAGATTTATCCTAGATAATCACCCACATTCTCCACCGAAAGATCTTTAAGAAGAGAAGGAAGAGAGTGCTCCTCAATTCAATCCACTTCCCTTTCCTGAGAGGTTGATCCACCCCAGCCAAAACACCCCATAAGAGATTTAACTTTTGGGAGAATTGAATAATTTGTGTGTTAAGATACCCCTTCTCCAGGACATTAAATATGTTCCCATATATAATAATCTTATCAAGGAAATATCTTTCAAAAATCTTGGGAGAAGAAAAAGAAACACCCCCACCATCAATGTTGTTGTGAAACTATCTGATATGATGCTTGGGAGGGTGATCTTCCCAAAATATCTAGACCTTGGAAGCTTAGTAGTGGATGTGCACATTGATGGAATTATAGTCACTAATTCCTTGCTTAATCTTGGGGCTGCAATAAATGTGATGACTAAGGAAACCATGCTAAAGCTAAATCTCGAAAGGGCTTTGAGGAAGACCACCATAATGCCGCAACTTGTAGACAGATCCATAATATCTTATGAGGGAATTGTTGATGATGTTATGGTCTGCATTGATTCTTGGGAGTATCCTAATGATTTCCTAGTTCTCCAACCCAAAATCAAGTTTAATGGCTATCCTCTCATCCTAGGAAGACTGTGGTTGGCCACTGCTAATGCCTACATTGTTTGTAGGGCTAGGAACATGACTGTTAAGAATGGACACTTATGAAAACAATTAGTGTTGTATCCTCTTGCTCAGCCTTCTATTGAAAATGACTTACCCTTGTGGTTAGAAGATGAGGAAGAGGATGAATTGTATCACACAACCCGCTACCTAATATGCACTCTAGATATTGTTATAGGAGGGGGTAAACCTGATCAATATGACCTCATTGACCATATCCTTTAGAACCAACCTCTCACTCCCATACTAATTGATGAGTTGATGAAAGAATATGGGAGTAGTCCTTGGTATGACTTATGCCCTATTGACTCAAGTCTAGAACATGTCAATATTATATAGTTTGTCCCATCCATAACTTTTAATATCGACCCCTCTATCTCAGCCAAACAGGAAGAACAATTGTGCAACATGATGAGGCAACACGTAGATGATTTTGCTTGGGATTATAAGGAAATAAAAGGTGTTCATCCATCATTTTATACTCACCATATTTACATCAAGGAGGGATGCAATCATGTGCACCAACCCCAAAGAAGGATGAACCCAATTATTCTCCTTCTTGGATGGATTTAGTGGATACAACCAAATCCATATCAGCCCTGAAGACCAAGATAAGACCACATTTACATGTCCTTGGGGTACCTTTGCCTATATATTTATTCCATTTGGTCTCTGCAATGTCCCTACTACCTTCCAGAGGTAGTTCTAAGTATTTTTGTTGAACTTGTTCATGACTCTATTGAAATATACATGGATGCTTTCACTCCTTATGGATGTGACTTCCATGTATCGCTCTCCAATCTATGCAAGGTCTTGAAGAAATGTATTGAAATGAATATCTCATTGATACCTCATAAATGTGAATTATTGATGAATGAAGGGACTATCCTTGGCCATTCCATACCCAAGGAAGGGATACAGGTTGACCCAAACAAGATTGCCATCATCAAAAGGATCCCTACCCCTCAAAAGAAAAGAGATGTTAGGATTTTCTTGGGATTAGCTAGGTATTATAGGAGATTAATCAAATACTTTAGTAAAGTGGCTTCCCATTTGTTTGGATTACTGGCCAAGGATTCAAATTTTTTTTGAATAAACAACTTTCAAGAGGCCCTTGAAGTGTTGAAAGAAAACTTGACCACTGCACCCATCCTTAGGGGTCCCAACTAGTCATTTCCTTTCCATATCCATATTTATGCATCGAATAAATTTGTGGGGATAGCCTTAGGACAAATAGAAGATAAATTGCCTTATGCTATCTATTTCATTAGTAAGAATTTGTATAAAGATGAGTTGAATTACATTATCACTGAAAAAGAACTCTTAGTTGTAGTACATTCTTTAAACAAATTAAGGCACTATATCACTAGGTATCAAAATTTTGTTCATACTGATCATGAAAGCATTAAATATTTAATGAATAAGCCTAATGTGGTTGTAGATTTCTTGTCTAGACTAACCTTTCCTACAAGTAATGAGGAGATGGTGGATGATCAACTTCCATATGAACACCTCTTTTCCATCTAGATGCTTTCTCCTTGGGTTGCTGACACAGCCAGCTACTTGGTTGCTGGGAGGTTCCCTTCTAATCTATCATCTGGAGACAAAAGAAAGATTGTAAGTAAAATCACTCCTTTCACTTGGAATGGGGGAAATATTTTTAGATTGGGACCAGATCAGATCTTAAGGAGATGTGTAAGAGAAGAAGAGGTCTTTGAAATCCTCTCAGGATGTCATGATGGACCTTGTGGGGGTAATTTTGTTGCTAAGAGGACAACCTTTAAAGTTTTACAGGTTGGTTACTATTGGCCACTTTACATCAAGATGTAAGGAGATACACCACTAGATGTGATTAGTGCCAAAGGATGGGAAAAACCACACCCAGAGATGAAATGGCCCAACAACCTCAAGTGACCTTAGATTCATTTAACAAGTGGGGCATGGATTTTATTGGGCTAATTGATCCACCATCAAGATAGAAGAGGTACACCATTATGTGCACTGATTGTTGTGGGCTGAGACAAATGAAGTCAAAGCAACAATTGAGAATAAAGTGGCTGAGTTTTTAAGAGAAAACATCTTCTATAAGTTTGGGTATATAAGGGAGGTAGTCACCGATCAAGGAGCACAATTCACATCAAATATGATTGAAGATCTCATGAGACAACACCATATCAATAACGAGACATCAACTACCTATCACCCTCAAGAAAATGGGCAAGTAGAGGTCACATATAGAGCCTGTGAGAGCATCCTCACCAAGGTCGTTAGTGGAAACAAGAAATATTGGGTAGAAATACTAGTAGAGGCCACTTGGGACTACAATACCACTTGGAAAACCACCACTAGTTTCACTCCATATGACTTGGTTTATGGGAAGAAGTCTTTTCTTTCTATTTAGTTTGAATATAACACTTTGAGGATGGAAGCTCAGTTGGACTTAGACTTCACTACAACACAACAAGAAAGGTTGCTCCAACTTAATGGCTTAGATGAGTTCAAGATGAAAGCTCTCCTACACATTGAAGTCATACAACTGCAAAGAAAGTTTTGATATGAAAATCATATCAGGTAAAAGAATTTTCAAGAAGGATGTTGGACCCTGTTATATGTTTCTAGGTTCAAAGATTTCGAAGGGAAGCTAATGACTAGATGGTTGACTCCATACCTAGTAGAAAAGTGTCATGGAAATGGATATGCCCATATCAGGACCATTTATGAGGAAGGTATTCCCTTACTTGTAAATGGTTATAGGTTGAATCTATATAGAAGACTTGTGTCCAAGGAAGAATTTATTAGTTCAATCAGCAGAGAATTAAATGTGATTGGGAGTTTCATAACTTCCATTCCACAACATTCCTAGAAATTTGAAAAAATAAAAAAATAATACTAAAAATGCCTATATGAAAACCTCTATGAGGCATCTGAGGCCAACTACAGGGTTGAAAACCTCTATGATGCAACCTAGGAGCAAAAAAAAAGAAGCAAAAAAATAAAGGTCCCTAAGTGAAAACTTCCTCTAAGGCACTTAGGACAGGCATGCAGGTTGAAAACCTCCATATAGGCATCCTTCTTGTCTCAAATAAAAAAAAGAGAAAATAGGAACACAAGGAAGAAGCTTAAACCATTCCCGCTAACCTTTCTCGTCTTTTGTAGGGATGCACATAGTTGGCAGGTTTTATTTCTATAGGAAAAAACCTACAATCTCTCATCCATTGTTCCATCCATACACCTAATCTCCATACTCTCCACTCATATAACCATCTCTCTCCACCATCCAATCAATAAGAAATTTGAATTTCACCTCCTTGCTCTGATGCTGCACAAAGGACCTGTATTGCTACAGGAGGTCCTGCAATGCTACTAAAGGAGCTTGTGAAGCTACATGAGGGGCATATAATGAGAAGAATGGCCCAAAAATCCATGATTCCTCTAGGAAATGATAAATAGGGTTCTTCAATGACTTACTCATCATGCATCCATAGCTAGCCACTCCCTTTCACAAAAAAATGCTCAAAATTTCCACTTTGTCCTACCTCTAAAAAACATAGAAGCCATTGTTTTCTATTTCTCCAATGTCTGCACTACTTCCTTATGACTCTAACCCTATCCTCATGGCTTTCCATCATCTCCCTCAACACCATCATGAAAACTAAAGACTTCAAGGGAGGATCAAAAGACTGCTACAAGAAGAAACTCTTCTCGTAGCAGCCTACGTAGTCATAACAGAAATCCCTAATATTTTTTTTTTCCACCCACATAAGGAATGATGGAGCCTTGTCTGCAGCTAGGAAGGGACACATCATCCTCAAGAAGGCATCCCACTAGGAGCAGCATCTTGGACATCATAGGGGCACCTGAACACACACAACAAAGTAATCAGTAAATGTATCATCAAGTTATGAAGATATGCACATGAAACAAGTAAATGAGTCAACTCCCTTGATCATGATGTTATATGGCCCAACTCTAGCATGCACCTATCACTAGAAATTCGATCCACAGGTAGGCTCAAGTATGGAAACCCTCACCTCTTCCCTATGGATAAAATAACTAAAATGTGTAATGGTCGAGAGAGGTGTTTTAATAGGCTGGAGGTGGCCAGTGAACTTGGCCACCCTTAGCTACACCTAATTGTATGTTAAGTCACCCATGCAATGTGGAGATGTCAACTCAAAGTGAGGCGGTGTCCTCGAAGAGTGGGGTGATAATAACGAGGAGAGAGAAATAATTACAAGGAGTGGGGACAACGATCCAAAAAAGTAAACTCATGTTAATGCCATGTCACTAGAGAAATAGTCCAATATTTTACCCCAAAGAGAATATTATGTATTGGGCTCGACTTCATTTGCACCATCGATCATTCCAAAAATAGGTAGAGGAAGGATGAGCTATTATATCAGACCACCTAGGATGCCATTGAGAAGTTTCAAACCCTGTCTACAAGTGCTACAGGAGGAATATATAAGCAGGCCTGAGATGCTACAAGAGGGTTGAGAAGGGGGTATAGGAGAATTGGAAGGTGAAAAAGGAGCTACAATGGCTCGAAACTGTCTAAAAACCATCATGCACACACATAATTGTTTTGGAAAGAAGTAAGTGCCACCCTCCTTCCTTATTTTTACATCCATTTCCATGAGAAGTATTCTTGAAATTGATAGCATGTAATAGTCAATTAAGTAGTAGGAGGTCTTGTTGGAAATTTCTATGGTTAGAAGAAGAGAAAAGTAGTTTGGTTGATTTCAACACTAAGATATATATATCTATATATATATATATATATATATATATATATATATATATATATATATATATATATATATTTATATATATTTTAATTCCGCACCTAAATAGCATCAAGGAGGAACAATAGAAGAAATGCAGGGGGGGATTTAATAGAAGATAACCCTTAGAAACTAAGAGAATTCACCAAAACCCTCCTGTAGTGGAGATATTCATAAGACACCAATGGTTGGGTTTCTTTGAGTTGTTAAAGGGGTATGATAATGATATTTCTCATGAATTTTCCATGGCATTACATTCTCAAGAGGAAGATAGTGCCACTACTCTTGTCATGGGGTCGACCATCTATATAAGTCCTGAAACCATAAGCAGAGTGACCACCTTACCCCTAGGAATTAGGTAGAGAAAAGAAGACAAGGCAGTGAGTGTCACAACTAGGAAAAACTTATTCATTTTGAAAGAGAAGGTTGTAGAAGATAAGAGTGGAGTAAGAAGATAAATCCTACCTTACCCTTGGGATGAGGTAGCTTACCATATCCTCAAGTATATATATTTTGAAGTGAGATTGAGTTTGGTTTATTCCTACCACTTCATGTTGCTCCATGAGCTGAGATTCAAGGCATAATTTCCTCTCCCTCAAAGACTTAGTGTTCCCCATTTCCTCCTACAGTCAATCATGGAGATGAGTAATAAGGTGAGGGAACGGAAGCACCAACACTTATCTCACCATGGCCTCATCAAGTTAATAGTGATGGATGCTTTGAGCCACTTGAGGATCCCTATCCTATTGACTAAATTTGTGGACATGGATAGGGATAATTTCATAGAAACGCAAGCCATCACACCTCTAGAAACACTAACCTCTAACATTGGAGGTAAAGAAGGAAAAAAAAAAGAGGGAGAAAAAACAGAGGGCTCAAGCAAAAAAAACAGAAGAAGAGGAGAGAGAAATAGAGGAAAAAGGGGCATTACAGACAGAGGAAGGAGAAGAAGAAATTAAACGAGAAGAGGGGGAGAAGCGAGTAGATAAAGAGTAAGCCCTAAGGAGACTTATAAAACCCAAGAAGCAGAGAAACAACCACATCAAACAAGTCTATCTCTAGGGGATACTAAACAAGAAGTAGCTGCAACATTAGCTACATTGGAAACTTCTGTCAAGCCCAAGAGGAGGAAATCAAGACAAGGTCCCTTATCTTACAGAACCAGGAAGAGCACTAGAATTAGATAGGGAAACCACAATCTCCCACAAAGGTCCCTATCATTATTGATGAATCACCAAGTAAAAAGGAAGAAGTAGGACCCAGTGAAGTAAATATTGAGGAGGTCACTCTTCCTAAAACAAAAACCAAATCACCTATAGCATTTATGGGTATGCCCACCACTAGGCCAGTGACCTTCAAGAAGCCAAGGACACAAGCTGCGTTTGAGAAACCAGAAGAAGAGAAACTACAAGAGAGACAAGGTTTTCTATAGGAGAGACATGGTTTTCTATAGGAGGGGAAGAGTCTGATATAGGATGAACAAGGGAAGCTACATGAGCATAAAAAAGAGCTACATAAGAAAGAAACCACCTCAAAATTAGTTGGAAAGGACCTACTAGAGCTCAAAGATCCTAATCCACAACCTAGATTGGGGTCCTACTATAAATTTATTGGAGGAAGGATTATCCCTCAAAATTTGCATTGCCACTCCTCTATGAACTGGAGATAGAGAGAGGTAGAACCCACAGGTGGATGCAAATTTCCAAATCCAAGAATGTGGAAGATGTGGGGCTCATGGAGGAGAAATTCATTGAAATAGGTAAGGAATTAAGTGATTTGAGACTAAGGGAGTCTATTATGAAGGAGCATCTTCATGGAAAAAACACAAGGTTGACAGAGATGTTGTAGGATAAATAAACACAACTTGCCACCATCGAAAGTCTCTCTATGGAAGCCCTGCAATGCAAGAATCCATCAAAATACTATGCTCTCTTCCTCAAAGAACAGTGGCTCTAGTTCCAAATAAAAACTATAGCACAATATGGATCTCTACCTAATGCAACAAAACTGCATCTTTATACAATTTGCGCATGAACCTATAGGTTATGGGCCCACGTATACATCAGAAACATTTTAATCAGTGGACTTCACAACAAAATGAAAACCGCAACCACGATATAACTTTACCAATCACCACTGGTCCCACTTTGACTTTTCCCTTTTTCAGGCACTTCAATCTACACCATTGATTTCGCTCTCCAGATCTCCATCGTCGATCAATCTTGCTTGATCCAATGGCTATCGTGCAATCTCGCGCAGATACCTGCATGACCAATATCAGGTTGAGAGCGCACAAGAAAAGTGGTTTTATCATGTTACGTGTTGCCCTCTAAGGTTAATCGCGTAAAATTTAGAAATACCTTTTCCATCCTTTAGGGTGCGCGAGATACTGCGTACTACTTATGAAGACTGCTTCGATCTGTTCTCGGATCTCTCGTTCGCTTATAGGTAGAATTCACATTTCAACACAAATCTATATCTACTGGTGAGCTCTAGTATTGCAACAATAATGCTACAACTCCTGGGCTACCTACTTTACTCTTATCAACCAGGTAGTTTGTAACAAACTTGGAAGCGACGGTGTTGTATGCACAAGTACTAGTTCTTACTGCAGGTTGTCACTTGGTCAACCGATGCAAGGTCACTAGGAGCTCAAGCCAACTTCTATGGATTCTAGAAGAAGCTCTATATGTGATGAAAGGAGATAAAGAATACTCTACAGATACTACTCTAACTACGGAAAGGAGAAAGACTGAAATGTAAAGCAAACCAAGTAAATCCTAATTAACCAATGAATCCTACTTTTGCAGAAAACACTATGAAAGCCATGAAAAGAATGCCATTACCTACTCAAGGAAGTAAACAACATCTAACTAAGCTATTTCTATAATTAAATGAGAAAAAACATCTTTTTGGACTTTTATGTATTTTTATGTGAATTTGACATGCATGTGATTTATTGTTTGTGAATGTGGCAGCGAATAGGTGGTGTTGAAGGGCAGTTTTGGGACTTGTGAGGATGTAGGATGGTGTGGTTGGGTCCTAGGAGGTCTCAGGTGGCCTTCTGGAGGCTTTTCCCATACTCAGTCTTCAAAAGAAAGCCTACAGGAAAATATATAGGAGGACACAGGAAATCTACAGGAGGAAAAACAGTGTTCTACAGGAGGCCTACAGGAGGAGGCTGAGAGTAGTTTTGGCTGTTTTGAGGGTGTGAGAGTGGGTGGAAAAGGTGGATGAAGGTTGGAATGAAGTGTTAGGGCACCTAGGGTCTACCAAGAATCATTAGGAGAGAGAAAGATGATTGGATTTTCTCAAGGAGAGAGGAAGAAATTCTATGGAAAATGCAGGAAACTAAGGCAAAATTGAGGGGAGACTTGGGCAACCTGTAGGGCATGGATCAGATGGAGGATGGGATGGCTGATAGGCTGGCTTGCTGCTAGAAGATATCTGTTACATAAACAACTGACAGTCAACCAATGAGATTAAGCAAGCAATGAAATAAGTGCATCTAGAAAAACAAAGTTTTGCATCAAACTAATCTAAATTGTGATCTATGAAAGGAAATGCTGATAACTGCTGCAAGAAAGGAAAGCATGGAAGAAGACTATGGTAAATAAAGAAGTGAGCATGATGAAGTAGTTTTGAAGCAAAGAAAACTAGATTATTAACCAACTAAAAAGCTGTAAACACTAGAAGTCCTATGAATGAGGAAAATCTGTGTTTTTGGGGCAACAGGAGGGTCTTTGCCTCAAATCATGGTCCCAGAGGGAGGAAGAGAGGCCAAGGCACTGTTGCTAGCATTTTGGATATTTTCTTTATCACTGGCTAACCTACTATAGAAAGCACAAATGGAAGCAAATTATTGAATCTTCAAAAGCAACCTATTCTTGACCATAAAAGAAATTCATTTAACAACAACCTAATCTACAAACTGAAATAAAACATACAAATACAAGTAAAGAGGAGCTTGGATGCTTGGATTGGGCCCTAACCCAAGAGCTTTAGCCCTCGAAGGTAACTCAGTGCTAGCTCAAAAAGGATTTCATCTTTATTTCAAAACATTAACAAGATTACATGAAACTGTCACAAAAATAATAAGGTTGAAGTTGAGCAGAGTTTACATAAGCAAAAGTACAAATAAATCCAACAAAAATCCGACCCTAGTGAGGCCCTATGCCTCTCTACTTATACAAATGAAGCTACCAACAACTTCCTTAAAATCAGGGAGGCTTGGCTCCCAAAACTTGAGATAATCATCAATCATCCTCCACTTGATCGGCTGCCTTCTAGTGCATGACTTGGCTGCTTGTACTCCGAGCTCAATGAAGGGGAATTCGAAGTGAGGAGTAATATATGAGGGGGATTCCCTCCTATAAGTCCTCTCCTTTGTCCACTTCAAATTATTGCTGCCATTTTTCCACTGGATCCTTGAATTTGACCTCAAAAATCATCAATAATCCGCATTAAACACATGTTAGACCACATGGCATCATAACTAACTCAACTCACTCTATAAGCATAAATATAATCAGAAAATCATACAATAAGCTAAGAGAATGGTTGATTTGACTAGATTAGGAGGTAAAATGAGCCCATATAATTACCCATTTATGAGGCTCATCATCACCCCCTACTAAAAGTGTTGCTCATCCTCTGAGCAACTTAGTCCATCTCCTCATTTTTTATGGCCCTGGCGGCCTCCCTAGCATCCCATGCTTCTAATGTGGTCTCCTCTTCCTTGTCATAGAATCCTACCTTCCTGTCTATCTCTTCCCACTACTCCTACTCTTCTTCTTCTCTTTTGCCTTCCAGCATGCCTAGCAGCAGTGGGGGACTCAATTTGAGGCCAATCCAATTGACCTTCAGCCTCTGCATGGAGCGCTTATACATTGGCACTCTCCTTAATGCCTCCTTCATCCTCATTGGGGAATGATATTCCCTGATCTGCAGACTGTGTGGTAAGGTGTTCCATCTCCTCATACATGCATGCACACAGTCATCCCCAAGTAGCCTTTCCATATCCTCAAAGTGTGCAATGGCTTGTGCCTGATCACTTATATATCTAGGGGAAATATGAGGATTATTGGCAAGTAGGTTATGTGTGCTGATGAGTGCCATGGGGTCTGATGGCTTAACTCTGATCATTAATGGCTCATTCTGCTCCTTTACCATCAACCTTCTTATTTCTACTGCCCTTAACTCTTCATGGTTCATCCATGAGGCCATGGCCATTAGTTTCAGGTCCCCTAGCCTGGCATTGGGGTCCCACACATTCATGTCTGTGAGGGCCATGTTATGTAGGTAGAATTCTGCCATCTTTGCCTTATCTTCTGATGTGCTTTGGTCACATAGGTTCATAAACTACCTGTAATCTTGGAAAGGCATTGTGCCTCTTTGTGCTAAAGCCTTTATCTGAAATTGCAACCATTGGTCCTTGGGATGCAGGCCAGAGGATTTTTTTGGTGTTCTACATTGCAATGCCTCCATAGACCAGCTAGCCATGCATGCCAGTTGGGTCTCTTTCTCTTGCAACTGCCTCCTTAACAATTCATTTTCTGTTTCAAGTTGGCTTCTTGTAATTGATTCCCTATGTCTAATGGCACTCAACTCTCTTTCCATTTCTCTGAGTTTGTTCTCCATATGGCCAATATCCTCAACTCCTTTGGATTTGGCTATTTGCATCCACCTATGTGTTCTTATCCTCTCTTTCTCTAATTCAAAGAACAGTGGAATTGCAAATTTTTGTGGAATTATTCTTCCCCCCTCAAGAAGACTATAGTAGGAGCCAAGAATAGGCTAGGGATCAAGTTCTGGTAGCTCTATTTCTTCCTCCTTTCCCTTTGGCTGTCCTTCTATCATTTTCTCAAGCTTTTGGGTCTCTTGTAGTTTTGACAGTGTCTCCTGTAGAACTGTTTGTGCCTCCTGTAGGACTGTTTTTGGGTCCTGTAATTCTACCTTTTCTTTCCATGTGGGAGATCTAGGAGTCCCCCTTTCATATGTGATAGATGCCTTAGGAGGGGATTATTTTCCTTGGGTGAAGGGTGAATCTTCAATTATAATTGGCACTTTTGAAGAAGGCTGGGGTTTCCCTGTTTTGATTCTTGTGCTCTTCCTAGCCCTGAAATACATGGAGGCTTGCCTTTTCCTCTTCTATTTTGGCTTGATGGGTGTACTGAGGGTAGTGAGAGTAGCTGCTGCCTCTCTTTCCAGAGTCTCAGGGGACACTTCCCCTTGTTCTGTCTTTTCTACCCCTTTTTCTCCTCCTTCTATTTCTCTTTCTGTCTCTGTTTGCTCAGTTTCTTCCTGCTCAGTTTCTTCAACTTTCTTCTCCTCTATCTTAGTTTCTTCCCCATTCCCTTCTTGTTCTGCTAAGTCACTATTTGCTTCACCTTCTCCCCCTTGCTGCTCTTCCTCCTCACTTCCAGTAGGACTGATATCATAGGTTATGGATTTTATGTCATCCTTTGCTGTCATGTTTCGAAAGATTTCCCATGCTATAGGGAGTGTAAATGTATGGAGGGATTCTTCCACTAAAATTTTGATTAACCCATGGTGAGCGAGCTACTCTGAATTCCCTGCTTGAACTTTAGTGCTAGAGTTAATGAGAGACTGCAAGAGGAAGTAGGGGATGCTGAGCTTCTGAGGGGCTGGAGTGTCCATGCCATATCTTAATTCATGAAGGATTCTAAAATTCTAACCATAGACAATGTTGTACCTCCCCTCATAGGAAATATATTTGATTATTTGGTAGCTAACCTCATCCCAAGGATATGGTATGCCAGCCCTTCTAATGCCATTTTGATCCTCTACAGGGGTCTCATTGTTTTGGAAGAATTTTTTCTTAGCAGCCTGGCCAATTGGTTTCTCATCCTTTCTCCAAGGTAATCCAAGAGGAAGGGTAGTGACCCTACTAATAAATTCAGGGGTTATCTCCATGGAAAGACCTCTAAAGGTGACAGTGTCATGTGTTCTGGTGTGAGGGACCAAAGAGTGGGCAAATTCTTGAGCAATTTCCTCATTAAACCCTTGGAATTTCTCAAAACAGTTCATCCAATTTTCTCTTGTGAATGTGTCCACTACTTGGGGATGTGCATGCAGCCTGGAGGAGTTGGTGGGATCCTTCCTCATAAAACATCCTATCATTTTGTTTATGCTTCTTTGGGAAACCAAATGTGGAGAAGGAGACAACAATTTTTGAAGAAAAACAGAGAAACAAAGAGACTGTGTTTTTTTTAGAAATAAGCAGATTTTTTTTTTATGTATTTCCTCCACCTAAAGGCTTGATTTCACCCTCAAATTTAAACCACTGCTTGCATATTTTGATATTCAATGGGGGTATGCATGGAACCTACCTCCTCAGCCTGAGAATCATGCTAAAACCCGTGTTTTCTCCCTTCAAAACAACTCACTGGCCCTCCTATAGAAGACTGTTGTCCCTCCTGTAGAATCCCTGTAGGTGCTCCTATAGAACTTGTAAGTGCTCCTGTAGAAAATGCTGAGAGTAGGAATATGGGAGAGATTAATGGAGAATGATGGTTACGAGGCTATGGGGGCACAAGGAGATTGCAGGAGTGGATTTTCGAGGAGAGAATGAAGGAAAAGGTGGTGAGAGTGCTCGGGGAGGAGTACTTATTACTTTCTATGGATATTTCCGGTGATGGAGGGTGAGTTGGAAAAGTGTACGTTGGCCATATTCGGACCGTTGGTCCCCACCTACGTTGTCATCATGGCCCTTTCCTCGTAATCATCCCTCATGATTGCATCAGAGTTCACACTTCCTCCACTACTTGTCCTTTACATTGTTCTTGAGTTGACTGTGCACACGAGTAGGTGACATTTTCGAATGAGTGGAATCAACTAGATGAAGGTGGCCAAGTTAACTGGCCACCTTTCCCTCGTTCAACCTCAACCATCTCGTTGCTTTTTCATGACTTCTAATTACACAAATGAAAACAGAGGAGCGATTTAGTTACTTACCTATGATTCGAATGTGGCTCTCTCTGCATCACTTTATTTTCCTTCATGCATGTTGTCTCTTCTTGCTAATGTGTGGTTGTTTGTTGTTGCAGGTTCTTCTTTTGCTGGTGCTGAGATGCATGTGTTGTCCCTTGCTGCTGGTGCTGGACTTCTATGGGATCAGCTGCTATAGGAATTCCTACAGGAGCTCTTGTTTTGTCCATATCTCCCAAACGGTAGACTGGATTGACCTGAAACTTTTTGAGCATGTTTCCATCATCATTATGCACCTCCCCATAGAAAAATTTTGGTCAATGGATGCACGGATCTCGAGAAAAACTAAAAATGGCTGAAGGTGATGGAGGCCGATTTCTTGGAAACCATGCACTGGAATTTTCTGAAATTGCTTGGGCATGTTACCATCATCCATATGCATCTCCCCATGAAACAATTTTTTAAATGGATGCATGGATATTGAGAAAATGCAAAAATGGTTGAAGGTGATGGAGGCCAATTTCTTGGTAACCGTGCATTGGAATTTGCTGAAATTGCTTGAGCATGTTACCATCATCCATATGCATCTCCCCATGAAACAATTTTTTAAATGGATGCACAGTTTTCAAGTTAGGGAAAAAACAAATTTCTGCTCTATGTATTTTTGTATCCTATAGTAAAACAAAGCATCCTGTAGTTTTTTTTAGGACAAGAAGGAAAATGAGTGATAGAAGCTCGAGAATGATGGGTGGATGGTGATAATAAATGATGGTGGTGGATTGGCATGGCCTTAGCCTTGTTGGAGCATTTGGGCAAAGTAGGAGAAAGTCAAAATTTGACTTCTTTTGACTAGGCTTGACCAATTTTCCTTTTGGTACCAACTTGTTCTTGTTTCTTGCAGATGTTGGAGAGTACATACATGCATGGAGCAAGGATTTTATTTTTTATTTTTTTATTTTTTCTAGGCCTACTAGTTGCCTCAATGAGGTTTTCAACTAGTAGTTCTACCTAGGCACCTCAAAGGAGGTTTTCACCTAGGATCTTTTTCTCTTTTTTTTGTTCTTTCCAACCCATTGACCGCCTCATGGAGGTTTTCAATCAATGAGCCAATATGAGGCGCCTCCAAGGAGGTTTTCACCTTAGATTTTTATTTATTTTCTTCTCTTATTTTTCATTTTTTTTTCCTACCGTACCCTACTTGAAAAGCAAAATCACTTTCAAGTTTAAGAATACTTCCAATGGAGCCATGTGCACATCAAGATGATAGACAAAATGATGTGGAAGCTTGAAATGTATGCTTTGACATGTACCTGGATTTCAGAGATCAAATTATTTGACTTTGAAAGGATCAAGCATAGTTGAGGAAGAGAGTGATGTTGCAACTTAGTGACTGTCTGGAACCATGTTTCAATATAGTTTTGATGTCCTTGGTCCTTTTGCTGATCTGGATAATTCTTCATGTATTCTTCTACCATGACCTTCACATCTTCCTCTTTTTGCTAATTTTTCTCTTGAATACATGGAGGATTTGATAGTAACCATGAGGGAGCTCTCTCGATCTCTGATTTTGATGCCTTCTCTTCATCAAGTGCAGCCCATGGTTCTTTGATCTTCTCTTTTGAATCTTCTTCTTCTAGATGTAGTCCTTCAATTATATCAATATGATCTCTTTTTTTCAATACTCTTCCTGAGCTATGGTGAATACCATTGAGCTCAAGAGGAGTTGTTTGGAAGTGTTGTACCTCAGCATTGTAAATGGGTTGAGCTACTTCAATGTGTGGGTTTGGAAATGGTGGTACAGGTAGTTGAGTGGGAGTGTATATTTGAGATGGATGTGGATGGGGTTGTGGTTGGGTAGGTGGTGGAGGCAGAAGAGTGGGAAGAGAGTTGTATTGGGGCCTCCACCCCTGATGAGATGCATTCCACTGAGGTTGCGGCTGAGCATAGGATTGAAATGAATGGGTGGTTGGTTGGGCATGATATTGAGATGTGAAGGGCCAAGGAGGAGGTGTGGATCAGGAAGGATGAGAAGGGGGGCCCCAAGAAGGTATGGAGGTGACTTGGTTGTGGTTGTAGTATGCCTGAGATGTCCCTTACATCCCCTACTGGTATGGTCTAGGTCCATGCGGACTCCTATGGTTTATGTCATAGATTTGTTTAGTGACTCCTCCGGCCCCTTGGTATACAGCTTTAAGTCTGGGAAAGGAAGAGCACTTATCTGTAGAATGGTCTTCTTCGCAGACTGAACAAACCCCTATAGAGTTCAATGGGCATTCATTCCTAGGATGTCTCCTAGTGCATCTAGGGCAAAAAATGGCCAAAGCCCTCTCTGCTTCCTCTTGTTTTCTTTTGATATGTAAGGTATCCATTTGCATGGCAAGAATCTGCAGCAACTCACTCTTGAAGTCTTCCAGCATGTTTCCAATTTCACCTTTAATGGATAAATTGGAAGAAGAGGTACTGCCCCCAGCATTTCTGTTTTTAGCCATTTTCTCTAGAGGAATGTTTTCTTCTTCTTCTTCCCCTATAGGTTCTTCAAATATGTCTAGCTGTTCACCTAAGGGTTCTTCTTGATCACAGCCACCAAAGAAGAGAGAAGGTTGGCTGTGTGAAGTAGTGGGGGTGTTGGGAAAAAAATTTCCTGAGTTATCTCTATTCCTATGAGGCATGAAAGGAAATATTTTTGGTTGGTTTTTGTTTCTTTTTTCCCCACACTGATAGTACCTGCAAAATTGAAATTGATTGAACAAAACAAATTGCAACTAACTGAAATGAACTTGCTGAAATGGAAATTTGCAGAATTGAAAAGGAAAGCAAGGAAATGCAAAACTTGAAAGGAAAAGAAATGACTAGTCTACTTTTGCTGAAATGAAATTTGCAGAATTGAAAAGGAAAGCAAGGAAATGTAGAACTGAAGGAAAAGAAAGGACTAGTCTACTTTTGTTGAAATAAACTATTAGCAGAATGTTGCAATAGGAAATAGAAGAAAGTAATAATCACATAATACTCTAACACTTACTCGGCAATAGCGCCAAAAAGTGTTTTGAGCACCAGTATTGCAGCAATAATGCTGCAACTCTTGGGCTACCTACTTTACTCTTATCAACCCGGTAGTTCATAACAAACTTGGAAGAGAAAGTGCTGTATGCACAAGTACTAGTTCTTATTGCAGGTTGTGACTTGGTCAGCTGACGCAAGATCACTAGGAGCTCAAGCCAACTTCTACAGATTCCAGAAGAATCTCTATATGTGATGAAAGGAGAGAAAGACTACTCTACAGATACTACTCTAACTGCAAAAAGGAGAAACACTGAAATGTAAAGCAAACCAAGTAAATCCTAATTAACCAATGAATCCTACTTTTGCAGAAAGCACTATGAAAGCCATGAAAAGAATGCTATTACCTACTCAAGGAAGTAAACAACATCTAACTAAGCTATTTTTGGAAGTAAATGAGAAAAAAACATCTTTTTGGATTTTTATGTATTTTTATGGGAATTTGACATGCATGTGATTTATTGTTTGTGAATGTGGCAGCAAATAGGTAGTGTTGAAGGGTGGTTTTGGGACTTGTGAGGATATAGGATGGTGTTCTTGGGTCCTAGGAGGTCTTAGGTGGCCTTCTGGAGGCTTTTCCCACACTCGGCCTTCAAAATAAATCCTACAAGAAAATCTACAGGAGAACACAAGAAATCTACAAGAGGAAAAACAACGTTCTATAAGAGGCCTACAGGACGAGGCCGAGAGTAGTTTTGGCTATTTTAAGTGTATGAGAATGGGTGGAAAAGGTCGATGAAGGTTCGAATGAAGTGTTATGGCACCTAGGGTCTACCAAGAATCATTAGGAGAGAGAAAGATGATTGGATTTGCTCAAGGAGAGAGGAAGAAATTCTATGGAAAATGCAGGAAACTAAGGCAGAATTGAGGGGAGACTTGGGTGACATGTAGGGCATGGATCAGATGGAGGATGGGATGGTTGATAGGCTGACCTATTGTTAAAATATATTTGTTGCATAAACAATTGACAGTCAACCATTGAGATTATGCAAGCAATGAAATAATTGCATCTAGAAAAACAGAGTTTTGCATCAAACTAATCTAAATTGTGATCTTATGAAAGGAAATGCTGATAATTACTGCAAGAAAGGAAAGCGTGGAAGAAGACTATGGTAAATAAAAAAGTGAGCATGATGGAGCAGTTCTGAAGCAAAGCAAACTAGATTATTAACCAACTAAAAAGTTGTAAACACTAGAAGTCTCTGTGTTTTTGGGGCAGAAAGAGGGTCTTTGCCTCAAATCATGGTCCCAGAGGGAGGAAGAGAGGCCAAGGCACTGTTGCTAGCCTTTCGGATCTTTTCTTTATCACTACTTAACCTGTGATAGAAAGCACAAATGGAAGCAAACTATTGAATCATCAAAAGCAACCTATTCTTGACCATAAAAGAAATTCATCTAACAACAACCTAATCTACAAACTGAAATAAAAGATACAAATACAAGTAAAGAGGAGCTTGGCTGCTTGGATTGGGCCCTAACCCACGAGCTCCAACCCTTTGAGGTAACTCAGTGCTAGCTCAAAAAGGGTTCCATCTTTATTTCAAAACAATAACAAGATTACATGAAACTGTCACAAAAATAATAAGCTCGAAGTTGAGCAGAGTTTACATAAGAAAAAGTACAACAAAAATCCAACCCTAGTGAAGCCCTAGGCCTCTCTACTTATACAAATGAAGCTACCAATAGCTTCCTTTAAATCAGGGAGGCTTGGCTCCCAAAACTCGAGATAATCATCAGTCATCCTCCACTTGCTTGGCTGCCTTCTAGTGCATGACTTGGCTACTTGTACTTTGAGCTCAATGAAGGGGAATTCGAAGTGAGGAGTAATAAATGAGGGGGATTTCCTCCTATAATTCCTCTCCTTTGTCCATTTCGAGTTATTGCTGCCATTTGTCCACTGGATCCTTGACTTTGACCTCAAAAATCATCAATAACCCTTTGAGGTAACTCAGTGCTAGCTCAAAAAGGATTCCATCTTTATTTCAAAACAATAACAAGATTACATGAAACTGTCCCAAAAATAATAAGCTCAAAGTTGAGCAGAGTTTACATAAGAAAAAGTACAACAAAAATCCAACAAAAATCCGAACCTAGTAAGGCCCTAGGCCTCTCTACTTATACAAATGAAGCTACCAACAACTTCCTTTAAATCAGGGAGGCTTGGCTCCCAAAACTCGAGATAATCATCAGTCATCCTCCACTTGCTCGGCTGCCTTCTAGTGCATGACACTCAATGAAGGGGAATTCGAAGTGAGGAGTAATAAATGAGGGGGATTCCCTCCCATAAGTCCTCTCCTTTGTCCACTTCGAGTTATTACTGCCATTAGTCCACTGGATCCTTGACTTTGACCTCAAAAATCATCAATAATCTGCATTAAACACATGTTAGACCACATGGCATCATAACTAACTCAACTCACTCTATAAGCATAAATATAATCATAAAATCATACAATAAACTAAAAGAATGGTTGAATTTACTAGGTTAGGAGGTAAAATTAGCCCATATAATTACCCATTTATGAGGCTCATCATCTACCATACTTTTTCTAAGGCGAAGTTCATAGGAACTCCATCCCTTACACTCGCACACGCATATTTATCAACTTATAGTAAAGAATGTATATGTAAACAATACACAGACACACAAAAACCAGATTTCGCGTGAATGCATAATAACATGCATGTTTCAATTATAAACAGAACTCGATTATAGGCTAAGGCCTCACGACCAAAATCACAAATTTCCCAGCAGCTACATTGCATACCCTATCTATATCCCTTTCACACAACATAGACTCTCTTATATAGGAAATTTCAAAGGGAGGAATCGTTTAAGATCCATGAGTTTCTCCCACAATCACTCAATCAAACCCCTAAATCTCTCTATTCGCATGTATGGAAGATAATTAAATTTAATCAAGCCTTCTAGAGACTTATCAATTCCATCAATTTACCTCTGTTTAAACAGAATTTGCCCCAGTTTACAATGATTGTCCACATTTCCCCTTTCACAACTTTGAATTTAAATTTTGATTAAGGGTGCTTTGATGCTCCTACATCAGACTCCCAAGGTACAAAACTTTTCTATGACCTCCTGGTCATATGCCTTCTTCATCCCTTAGCAATTCTACCCACATCCTCTGTGGAATTGCCTTTATGATCTTTCTGTGAGCTAGAACAAAACCTCTACAGTATCAAGTCCTCCTTGTTACACGATACCTCACCAAGCTTCTCTCCTCTGAGCTTACTCTTTCGGCATATCTCGAGTTCTCTCTTCTTTAGAACCATTTGAGCACTCCTGTCTCTAGGTTGTTGCAATATTCTCACTTTCTTTTGCCGCTACCCATACGAAAATATAAATACCACAAACTCACCAATCTTCAAAATAACTGTACCTCCTTCTTTTGCACTAAACTCTTTCTCACAGAAAGCCTTTCCCTGCTCTGATACCACTTTTATGCAGCAAAACTGCATCTTTATACAATTCGCGTATGGACCTGTAGGTTATGGGCCCACGTATACATCGGAAGCATTTTAATCAGCAGACTTCACAACAAAATGAAAACCTCAACCATGATATAACTTTACCAATCACCGGCGGTCCCACTTGGACTTTTCCCTTTGTCAGGCACTTTAATCTGTGCCGTTGATTTCGCTCTCCAGATCTCCATCGTCGATCAATCCCGCTCAATCCAACGGCTATCGCACAGATACTTGCACGACCGATATCAGGTCGAGAGCACGTGAGAAAAGTGGTTTTCTCATGCTATGTGTCACCCACTAAGGTTAATCACGTAAAATTTAGAAATACCATTTCCAAACTTTAGGGCACGCGATATACCACTTACTACTTACGAAGACTGCTCCGTCCTTCTGCTAACATGTGGTTTGATCTCCGCCATTCATCTTCCACTAATATCATTCATTGATCTGTTCTCGGATCTCTCGTTCTCTTATAGGTGGAATTCGCATTTCAACACAAATATATCTCTACCATACTTTGTCTAAGGCGAAGTTCATAGGAACTTCGTCCCTTACACTCGCACATGCATATTTATCAACTTACAACAAAGAATCTATATGTAAACAATACACAGACACAAAAAAATGAGATTTCTCCTAAATGTATAATAACACGCATATTTTAATTATAAACAGAACTCGATTATAGGCTAAGGCCTCACGGCTCGAATCACAAATTGCCCTGCGGCTACATTGCATACCCTATCTATATCCCTTTCACACAACATAGAATCTCTTATATAGGGAATTTCAAAGGGAGGAATTGTTTAAGATCCATGAGTTTCTCCCACAATCACTCAATCAAACCCCTAAATCTCTCTATTTTCATGTATGGTAGATAATTACATTTAATCAAACCTTCTAGAGACTTATCAATTCCATCAATTTAGCTCTGTTTAAAGACAATTTGCCCCGGTTTACAATGATTGTCCACATTTCCCCTTTCATAGCTTTGAATTTAAATTTTGATTAAGGGTGCTCTGATGTAATGCATCACTACTTTTTTAGGACTATGATCAGTTTATTGAGTATTGCAACCAAACTAGTATGGAAGACAGGGCAAAGTTAGATAAATTCTACATGCTTTGGGATCCCAATTCAATATTTGGAGACATGCAATAATGGCTTTAGCATCTTGGTTGACTCACAAGGAGACATGGGTTGAGGAGGTGAAAAAGGTAACGACAAAAGAGGTAAGAGCAGAGCTAGTGAGCCCTAATGTTGTCATCAACAATCATAATCTCATCTCCAATGCTGCTACTTTAGCAACCAAATACTTTGCACCCCAGGAGAAAGCCATTCTGCACTTTGAAGACACCTTTAGAATATTGGGAACAAAGAGTTTGTAAGCTTTCCGGAGAAGATGACATGCCTTACCCCATAATCTACAAGTCAGATAATATCACTTTCTTGAAAAGCTAAGGAATTCCTTGGAAAGAATGCCATTGTACAAGAAAATCATGAATAGGATGAAAATAAGATCGATAAGACGCAAACTCAGTCCACCCTTGCTGCTAGGCTTACAAGAATGAAGACATTGAACAAAAGAGTAGAAGTAGTGGACTGAGATATAAACAAATGTAGGTTTTTACCCACAAGAGGGCACACCATCTCAGGAGCCTTTGGATGTAAGAAAGGCAACCAAGGCCATGAAAGAGCTTCACATGGATAAATAAGTTTCTCAGAGGAAGAGCAACAAATTCAACATGGCGGTGATGATGATTCACATAAATAGGTATATTTTGAAGATCATCATGCCATCCTCTAGCCTTAAAACTATCCTTTTCTCACATTAATTCACATTTTTGGTTATGTTATGATTAGTAAGAAGAGTAAAAGGTGTTTGTAATACTATGTGGCCTAATGTGGTTTAATTGCAAGAAAAAGAAGAATTTTTTAGGCAATTACTATGCAGGGGATTGATGGAGACAAACAAGAGAGAATACAGGGGTTTTTTCCACCTCCTTAACTCCCTAACTTGGCTTGGGATCACAACATCCTCTCTCACTAGCTCAAATTCATTGGTAGCCGAGTAACTCCTAGTACAAGTGAATTTCAAGAGGGATTAGATCTATAGTTTACGAGATCAAGAAGGGAATCACTCCTATTTTCAAGGGAGCTGCTATCAGCTACCCTTTTATATAAATAAACAAGATGAAAATCTCATTAGGATTCAAAGTTTTGATTCAGCTAGGTGTAGATATTGAGCTCAAAACTTGACATTGTCATTTTGAACTTTTGTGTGATGTATGAGACTTCTACTTTCTGATCATGAGAAGTTGCCAGTTATTAAGATGCATCTAAGTAGTTTCAGAAGGTTGATACCCTTAGGCTTGGACCCAACCTAGAGGATTTGGTCCCTCTTTTGTACTTGTGTTTTTATCTTTATTCCAAGTATTTCATAGCTTTCTTTCATTTCAATAGAGGTTAATTTATAAGAACCTATGATTGCAAGCTTCTACATCACCTCTCTTGTGGGATAATGGTTGGAAGGATTCACAATATCAGTCCAAAAATATTTTATTTCATGGAAATAGATGAATATTATTTTTTCTTCTTCACATTTTCTTTGTGTAGCTTAGAACTCAGTTTAGTGATTAGAGTAGTGTTATGGCATCAAATAGATGTTATTTAAATTCAACTCATCTTTTCCATCATAATTTATATCACTTTGTTAATGATCAATGGATGTATGTATGTGGTTGGTTGCAGGGTTGTGTTGATCTGTAGGGGAGGGCACCCATTTCACCTCCATCTTGGACTCCTCCACTCAATTTTGTCCCAAAACTTTGTTTCCACGGTCACTTTACCTAGTAAACTTAGGACACCATGAGCATTCATCTTGGTGTAAGACATACCTTTGAGAGGTCTTGGGCTTAGCTAGGTGGCTCAACCCAACATTCCTTCACTCTCTCTAACCTCCATCCACCTCTTCATGCCCTCAAGACATCATTTTCACCCTAAAAAGCCTCTCAGAACCCCTCATATAGCATTATAGGCCCTCCTGTAGCATTATAAGACCTCATGTAGCAACACCTGTAGCAGGCCTGAAGCACCACTTTTCTTCACCAGTTTTGATCCCCAATTCAACCTTAGCTCAATCAAGATGAATAATGACCCCAATTTGTGATTTGATGATCAATGGAAACTCCTAGACCACTCCAACAATTCTTTTTCCTAACTACAAAACAAAGTATAATTATTTTTTGTCAATCACAAGTATGATGCAAGTTAGGTTTCTGATTTTCAAGCAAGTGTGAAATAGGTCGATGATACTTGCAATTATGTTTCTAGTTTGATGAATTATGAAAGATAGAGTATCTTTCCTTCTGCAATTAGATTATCAGTTATCCTTTCATGAAATGATTAATTAACATCTACAAGTTGATAAAATGGCATTTCCACTTTCATAGCTAGAATTAGTTTTCAATTGTACTTTCATCATAAAACTTTCACTATAGTTCAGTAGGAGGAATGGTCTTTGAGCACTTTGATCTGATCTCATGATTGAGGGTGGCATGATTAGAATCCAACCTACTATGCATATAGCATTGTCACCTCTAAGTTTGTACGGACCTCAGGTTGATAATTTGAGTTGAGGAGCCCTTGGGAGTTGCAACATTCTTGGTGAAATACCAAGGCTCACCAAAAGGTACTCTCCAAAGAATTGTTGGTACAATTCAACTATCGTAAAATATTATAATCAACATCTTGCTAAAGTGATACAAGATGAAAAATCAAGTGAAGGGTCTTTGACTTATATTTAATTTAACAATGTTGACAACTTTGGCCATAATTAGTTTTCCATTGGTTCAAACATATTGGTATCTCCTACACTAATTGGAGCATCTATAAGCCCTTTTTAATTTTCAAAGTTAGAAGTAATCAAGTGAAAAGTAGCTCTTCGCTCAAGATATGGGACTGCGCTACCTTATTGGTTTCCTTCCACACAAAAAAAACATATGGGCAGAAAGTCAAACCCTTATACAAATAAGAAATATAGTCTATTTTTTGCACATGAAAGAATTGAAGGACATCAAATTTAAGGGTATTAATCCTAAACCATATCCTTTTTAAGTTCATGATATTCAAAGACTACATCCATTATCTCACCTTAGTTGCTATGTTTTTTTAGAAATAAAGAGATTATATTTAGATTTAGATTTCTATTTAGAATTCCAAATCCCTTTAGGTTTGAAGGTGCTTCCCATGTTAAAAATGCGCATTTGGATGAATATCTTTATAAAAATGCCTTGGAATTAAACCCTTGGAGATGGAGGGTTTGAAATTTTAGGTTTATATGCATTTTTATTCAAAAAATTATATTATTGAAGGATGGTAGAAAGAGAGCATATATATTATTTTGCAGATATCAAATGCAAAACAATCTATGCCTTTTGGTGGAGGTCCAAGGCATTGTCCAGGATATGAACTCGCTAAGGTGGAGACTTCTTTCTTCATTCATCATCTAATCCTCAACTTTAGGTATATCAATAGTTTATTGTAAAATAGGTGATGTTTGTATTACTTTTTTTTGAAATTATTAAAACATCTAACTCATGATAATATTTAAAACTAATGGCAAGTGTAAATTTAAAGAGTGGGATGGTGCCCTAGTGTACCCATACATGGTGTTTTAGAAAGGATTACCCATTGTCATGGAGAGTTTGAATTTAAAACATCAAAATAAAATCCTTATTGGAAATATCGTGCACTTCTAATATGAGTTATTTTCCAAATATGTTGACATATTAACCCAAGGATATTGACCCCAAAGATTTCTTTTGAATTAGAAATGACATAGCACTAATATTTTGCATTATTTTCCAATCTTGGAAATGTGTAGAGTTTGAATGTGGATAGTTAGGGTCAATAATAAATGAAACAATGATATAGTACTAACTTGAGCCAAAGCATAAGGCAAAGAATAGTATCATCTTGCAACCTTTCTTTGTAGAACATAGTTCTCTCTATTGCAAGCACACGTTGTGTAGTTGAACACTTGTTAGGCCCTAATAATGTAACTAGTCCATAGAAGGCCCTTACAATAATAAAAATATCAATGATGTTGTCCCTAATATCATATATTTAGTTAATATCTTTCTTCATAGATTAGAATATGAGCCTTTACCATACAAAATAAAATAACCAAACATTTTTGTTGTTAGTCAATCAACAAAATGTTTTGAAAACTAATATTTCTTGCGTAGTTATATCTTAGGTACACATTGTTTTGTGCCAACCTTCCAAAAGATTGTTCCAATGAGCAGAGCATAGACAAATGTGAAGGTGAATCTAATAGTGTTATAATTAAGACTTCACCAGTAAGTCCACCCTTGCTTCCAAGAACACACATTGAACCATCCAAAGAATGATTGTGAGTATTGGGTTGAAAAGTAAAGGTATTTTACTTTTGGAGATGGAGTGTTGATCTCACCAATGCCTTGTTCTTCCTTTATTGCCAAAAAAGGGATGATTGTTAGAATGTGAGTTTGAAGATGATATATTTTATCTTGTAGACTTATTTTAATGCTAGCTATTATAAGCATAAGGATTCTAGTGGGAACATATTGATGTGTTTACTTATAAAATGGAAGAGTACTTGTAATGCTCTGCAAAATATATCCCCAAAATATGTTTAGCAACAACATAAGTAAATTCCAACATCCATCTATTTGGGTTTTATTTATCTTTGATCTTTGTCACCCTTGGAATAGTCCGTAGTTGTCATAATAAAGATATAAAAAATTGTCTTAGATCTATACTTTAAATTAGAGATGACCCATTCAAAATTGTTCCTTCTGTATTGACTATAAGAAGTTGTCGAGTTTTTACCTCAGAGTATTTAATAACCTTGTGATAATTTTGGCCTAAAAGAAAATGACTTTCCCTCCATTTTTCATCAATAATACTGTTACACAAAAATATCGTCACCATGATTATTTGCAATCAGTATGGGTCTATCATCACTTGTACTGTCCTCCTAAGCAAGTCTCAGACCTCAGCTCTTCAAATCAAGCTTTGGAAATGGGAGAAAGATATTAAAAAACAATGAAATTCTGGTTCTGCACTTTCTCTCACTGTCACCTGCGGTCCCGCACCTTCTGTGTACAAAAATTGTGGACCTGCCCGCTCTGTCCCTAACGGTGTAGGTGCAGACCCCTGTGAAAGTCAAAAGGCTCAAGTTTTATCTTAAAAAACTCACTTTGGGTTAATTCTAGAGGTTTCTAGAAGGAATTTTTGACGTGGATTGTTCGCTCTGAGGTGGTTCATGCATCCCAAAAGAGAAGGAGCTAATCCCTTGATGAGAGGAGCTATCCCTTTGAAGGAGGGCTTTATCCCTTTGAAGGAGGACCTAGTAACCTCCCTCCATTGCACTATAAATACAGGCATTTGGCTGGTTACTAGGGAGGTTAGAAGCTGAACATTTTTTAGGGTAAATGCTGGTGAAATCAAGACTTCCTAGTTGAGCTTAAGAGGAGAGATCACACATCTTTTTGGCTTCATTGGGGAGTGAGTGAAACTTGTCAAAGTAGAGGAGACTTCTTGCTGGACCCTGGGAGGAGCTTGTACAGCGTCAAGGCAAAGGTTGTAAAGTTCTTCTTCTTTTGAATTAATACAATCAAACTCATTTTTCTCAACAAGTATCTTATGTTATTTGTTTCATGGACTCCTTGACTTTCATGTTAAATATGTTTTATGCAATTGGCTTTTCAGGTGCTATTTAATTTGTTTGCCTTGTTTGTGTTTGCAGATTTGTGAAAAGGAGCTCATTTGGATCAAAGGAGCGAGGGCATCCACAAGCTTGCATTGGACCTAAGGTAGGCCCTAAAAACACTTGTTTGCTATTGTTTATCAAAGCATATTTAGAGAAAGATAGTGTCTGGTTGGTTTGCTTGTCATTAGGTCTTCTTTAGATTCTAGGAAGGTCTATCTTGTCCACAAGATCGACTTATTCCGTGTGACAAAATGGCGACCATACTGGGGACTTGATTGTTTTCCTTGTTTTTACTTTGACCTGAGAAACTCTATTTTAGTTTCTGTTTTTGGCTTGTTGTGTGTAAAATTGGGTAGAGTTTGTAGATTTAGGGTTATTTTTCGTTTTTCATAGCTTTGGGAGAGGACCACACCCTAGCCGTTTGACACAGTGCATACCTACCCACAGCTTGGCTTTTAGCACAGAGCGGGACCGCACCTGTGCCAACTGTGGACCTGCGGACCCTGTCAAAATTTTGAAAACCCTAAGATTTCCTCTGTTAGTCAGCTTAGTTTGTGTTTAGAAATTGTTATCCACTGCCCAGTCCTGCATATAACTTGTCAGAAGCTTTCCTTGGATTGATTTCGTTAGTGTTAGGGTTTTAGGTGAAATTCCTAGGAGTTTTGCTTGTTGGGTTTGTTTTTCATTTTGGTTGTGTAGTGGCTCTAAGCTTAGAAGTTGTAGGGACTTCAGATCACCTTAGTGTCTACCGGCCTTCTTATGAGTCTGACCATTTATGAAATCTACCCTTGTTTGAGGAATCCGCTTTGAGTTTTCTCTTTACAAAACTTCGAAAAGCTTGTGTTTGAAAGTTTGGATTTTCATTTTCAAAAAGAAAACAAAATTGGTTGTTCTTGACTTATTTGTGATTCTGCATAAATTGGTCCTTAGCTTACATCTAGCTAAGTAGAACATCCTTTAAAAAGACTTTTAGTAGGCTTTGACTTCAAATAGGTTTTTATAGTTTGTAGATCTCAAAGTTAGTCATTTTCAAAGTTTTGAGTGTTTTATTAAAAAAATATAAAAATCCCTTTTGGAAAAAGTTTGTTTTGTAGTGTTTGAGTGCTTTGAAACGAAAAAGGGAAATTTTTGTGAAATAACTAGTTGTCTCATTTTGAGTGCTTTGGAAAGGAAAAAGCTCTTCTTTTAATTTGTTTGATTGAGAAATATTTGTGTTTACAAAGTATTTGCATTCTCAAACTCTTTCTTCGTTTAGAAGTTCATCGAAGAGAAAAAGATTGTTTAGATCATCTTAGGTGCATTTTTAGTGATTTTGAGTCGAGTCTTCATACCACGAGTTTCATCTCCGCACCTTTGGACTTAAACAAAAACCACTAAAATTAACGCTTAAAGTAAAATTCACCTAGTAACATTTTTATTTCTAGGGCTCTGATACACCAACTTAGCTTAGGCTAGTGTCTTGGAGTAGGAAAGTAATTAACTCTCCAAGACAGTAAAAACAAACAAGTAGCTGTATCTTGTGGTAGGGAAGAAATCCAATTGTTGCATTTATGCTCTAGGAAAGCTCCTCTTAAAGGAGAAGCATGAGATCGTGTTCGAACCAGTGTGGGAATCAATCCTTCCTCATTGGGAACGACGCCAGATATTCACGTATTAAAAACGGTAAACCTCGGATTAACCATTGTTGAGGAGCCTGGGGTCACTTGTTGGTAAACCTTGGATTATGTCAAGGAGCCTTCAAGGGGATTGAGCTTGCTACTCTTCCCTTGCGTGTGTATCGGATCGTAGACTATTCCCCCAGGTGTATTTGTCTCAGTTGGTAACCTTAGTGGCCATATTCTTTAGGACTCTTCCTGAGGTGACAGTGGTGGGAAGATCCCACTGTACCTGGAGCAGACGTCGACTAGACTCACTTGGATTTTCTAGGGGGTTCTCTTCACTCGAGACGGTTAAGTGGAGGAACTTGTGCCAATCTATTCATTAAGCAGGTTGCCGGGGTAACTGTTCCAACCGCCATTTCTGTATTGAACTCTGCGACGTTGGATTTCATCACCAACTAGTGTTTTCGGTACGGAAAGTTACTATTTGTGTATGTTTGATCTCCTAGATTCTTTAGGCATGTGATTCAAATTTGTTTGGTTCTTTAGAGACTTTAGGTGCTTTTTATTGAGATTTTACTTTGTTTGCATGTGAAGTAGTTAAAAGTTTTCAACTGTGGCTGAATTACCAAGACAGTCCCGTAGATTTCGGGGCCAGTCTCCTAAGTTTGTAAACGTGGTTGAGTTACTGAGGAAGTCCCGTAGACTTCGGGACCAACCTCCTGAGGAAGTACCGAGCCAGCTCGAAGGCTTGAAAGTCCTTGTAACTCCTAGAGACAGTAGAGTTGGGTCACCTGAGGAAGGAGAAACTTCTTTGATATTACATCCTGATTTTCAACCGTTAGTAGCAGAGCATAATCCACAGTCAGTGTCTGTTTCCGAAATCTCTGGTAGCTTTTCATCTACTAGTGATATAGGTGAAGAACCTGAAATATCCGAGCCTGAAAGTGAATTTGTTGCTACTCCGACATCGGGGTTTGTTTCTCCAACTTCTAGTGGTCCTGGTTCACCTAGGGTAGAAAGAGTAATCACCCAAGATCTTCCTTCTGGACTTATTGCTATTGAAGAACTTGCTCTGGAAGAAGAAGTAGGCATCCCTATCCCTGAAAATCAACCTGTTATTGAACTAAGGGAGCGTGAATCAATTTTTTATAGTCCACCTAGGAGTAGTTCTTGGTATCTTTCTTTGACTAATTTTCTAGAAAACTCAGGGTTAAGTTTTTCACCACCTCGTGCTCCTTATCACCCAACACCTAGAGGTTTTTATACTCCCGTCAATATGGCAGGACAGTCATCCATGTTTACTCAATCGCCCGAATCTTTTTTGTACGGTGGTCCTTCTGTTCCCTCCGGGTATCAGTCACTTTCTGGTACTTTTTCGGGAGCATCTCCTCAACCCATTGAGCAAGGGTTATTAATTGGAAACAATGGTACTAAGCCGTTGAGTGTAGAAGACATTCTTATGATGTCAGGTTCTATTCCCAATCCTCAACCTCAAGGTGGCCAGTTACCGCCTGGGGGGCAGCCTCAATTAACGCCTGGGGGGCAACCTCAAGGTACACAATTTGCATCTGGGGGGCAACCTCAAGGATAGTACATACCTATGGGACAGTACGTTCCTCAAGGTCAACCCCAGACTCAATATGTACCCCAAGGTCAACCCCAGTATCAATTTATACCTCAAGGTAAACCCCAGTATCAGTATGTGCCTCAAGGGTATCAACCCCAAGGTCAATACTCGAACCAAGGTTTCCAACCACCCCAAGGTCAAACGTATATTCAAGGAACGGGAAATCTACCTTTCAATTATCAATCCTACCCTCAATCCGGTTATGGTCCTCAGTGTTCTCAACCAGTTATGGGTCAGTACCCCGGAATGAATATAGTGTGGGATCCATCGCAAACCCAACAGGTGTTGCAGCGAAGTGTACAGCTGTCATCTCAAACTGGACAACCCCTAGTTTCTGGTTCACCCCAGCAACCAGTCCAATCTAACATTCAAACTTCTGTACCTTCAGTAGTTTCTCAACCTGGGCCTAGTACGCCTCATACTCCGCCTCAAACGACTGCTACAACAACCGCAACATCTGTTCAATCTACCCCACCTACTTCTGGAGTATCGACAGCTCCGGTTTCTACTGTTCCTCTATCTACTCCTCAGACATCTTTACCACCGCCTGGATCTACGATTCAAACTTCGGTTCAGATGCCTGTAGGACAACCTGGTTTAAGTACGGTTGTCACAAGTCAACCACAATTCACCTATCAACCGTACCAGGGACAGTATCAATTCGGTCCTGTTGTGCAGTAGCCAGTTTATCAGTATCAACCGTACCCTGGGTACACTTATCAACAACCTCAACAACCCCAGTACAGTCCGGTTAATCCTGGTTTTCCGAGAGGATATAATATCCCAAACACGATTCCTATTCCTAGTTATCCTGGATATCCTCCTCCTGGAGCTGGTCTCATGTCCCAGAGTTTTAGGGATCCTAATCGGCAGTTACCGTTTATCGCAACTTTGGACTTACCTGACTTGTCGCGCCTAACGAACGATCCCATTAATTATCTTCCGTTTTGGCCGCCAATGCCGAATAAGTTGCCCAGTGACATTCCCAAGTTTGAAGGTAAATCAGGAGAGGACTCGTCGAACCATGTGATGACTTACCACCTCTGGTGTGCATCTAATTCCATCACAGATGATTCGATCCATCTTAGACTTTTCTAGCACACTCTAATTGGTCTCGCGGCCAAGTGGTACATTGAGCTACCACGAGGCACTTTTTATAATTTTAGTCAGTTAGCCACCTCGTTTTTAACTCATTTTCAGTTGCCAGTCCGATATGACAATGGCACTGAATTGTTAACTTCGCTAAAACAATCGACATCCACTTACATTTCAGATCATATTCATGAGTGGAGATGTCGACAACGTTTAGTGAAGGTATTTATTCCGGATCAGATCTTGGCTGAGTGGTTTGTAAAATCTTTGTTGCCAAAGATCATTGAAGATGTTGCTAAAGCCAGAGTTGTTACTGAGGAGCAAGTAATTGCTCAAGCATAGTACCTTGACTTGGTTTATACTTAGTCAGGTATGTTACACGAAAAAATCCCCGATCTTCCCAAGCAAAATCAAATTGTTGCAGCTCCTTCGGGATCTCATGTCGTCGATGGTATGATTGGTATGGTTAATACTAAAAGTAAGAAGAAGTCTTCCAAGAATTCTTCCCCTATCATAACCTTGCCTGATTCCCCAACAGGAGATTCTTCTGCAGAGATTTCCGCCGATATTCACGTTGTAGAGTCATCTACAGCCAAATCAAAATCCGGTGGGAAGAAGAAAGGAAAGAAGAAGAACAAAACGGACAAAAGTTCAAAGGAGAAACCTGAAAAGGCAGAATCCAATGATGAAAAGCGCAAACCTCATTATCCTTGTCTCATTTGTGACGATGAACATTTTACAAGAGACTACCCTCATCGTGCAGAGGTTGCGAAGATTGTCAAGGGTTCCCAAACTCCTGCTGTTTTGAAGGATCCTTTTCTGGCTCAAGACAGTAAGATGATAGGTTCATCCTCGAATGCCAATGAAGAACCCATACTGATGATGTCCCATGTTAGGATTGCAACTCGATTGCAAGATTATGGTAGTAAAAGTCCTGTTGATGGTAAAGAAGCAGAATCTTCTCATTCTAATCCATCAACCTCAGCTCCCGGTTCCGATCCACTATAGATCGAGAAACCTAATCCAGACTTGGTGATCAAACCGCCCGCCAAGGGTATACTTCGAAAGTCAGCTTTCAATCCACATGTGAGAGCGGCTCAGAATTATAACATTGTTGAGGATTTAGTTGTTTCACCCTCAGCATTGTCGGCTTTGGAAGTGCTGCAATCATGTCCAGGACAACGTAAATTACTTTTGTCGGCTATAGGATCTGTTGATGTTCAGGACCCGAACCTAATAATCTTCGATCTAGAAAATAGTACACCACGTTTGCCTCATCAAATGGCTTTCCAGATTCTAGTGATAGTAAAAAACAGGCCTATTCATCGGACTGTAATTGATGAGGGAGCCTCAACATGTATTATGTCGATACAGTGTTGGAGATCGCTTGGTTCCCCTTCGCTAAATCAATCCCCAACAATTCTAAAGGCCTTTGATGGCCGTGGGTTTTATCCTTTTGGCATTCTATAGGATTTGCCTATAGGGGTTAAAGGAAAAATCGTTAGTCTAGATGTGGAGGTGGTTGATGCCCCTCTAGATTACAACCTTCTCTTGGGTCGAAGTTGGTCTTACGCTATGATAGCGGTCGTTTCATTGGTCTTTCGAGTAATAAAGTTTCCACACAATGGAAAGATCGTAACAATAGACCAGCTGGCTTACTTTTCATCTGACCCAGCCTCTTCGGAGAGTATTCAGCATGTTGGTAAAACAACTATCCCATATAAGGATGTTGGAGTAGGATTAGTTAAAGATGCCGGTTTACTGGGAACTTTTCCTTTTCCTCCGATCAACGCATCGTCTTCATTTGCAACCATTCATATGATTACATCAGACAACATTGTTTATGATGATCCTTGGATCATTCCTTCTGAATCTGAGATAGACTCATTTGGTAATGCCATGCCTTTGAGTCCATATGAAATTGCCTATGAAGCCGTGCAGTCGTTTGTTGACCCATGTTCAACCAAAAATGAATTAATGAATGTGGTCTGTGAGGAATCACTTTTCACATCAACCTCGGATTTAACCACGTTTTCTGAACTTGTTCACTCTCATGAGCAAATTCATGAAATCCTATGTGTAGATGATTTACCATGGGAAGATCTCCATCACAGATCTTCGTTTTTACCTGAGGATGATCGTTTTGAAAATGATTTCTCATCAATTTTTACAACTGAATATGTGAAGGAACCTCAGAATCCAATGAAACATCCCGATTCAGAGTTAAATTTGGGAAACATCTCTCGAACTATTCCTATTGACATTTCGGTTAAGCCCGGAATTGTTGAGAACATTCATATAGGTGCCTCATGTACAGATGACGAAATTCAAATATATAAGGCCCTATTTCAAGAATTATGTGACGTTTTTACCTGGTCCTATGAGAAAATGCCAGGAATTGATCCCGCGATTGTTGTTCATGAGATCAAGACTTACCCGGACGCTAAACCCGTCCGGCAACGTTTGCGTCAGATTCACCCATGAAAAGCTGCTGCAATCAAAGCAGAAGTTGAAAATTATTGAAAGCAGGTTTCATTTATCCGATCCCATTAACGGATTGGGTATCGAATATTGTTCCGGTTAACAAAAAACAGGGAACAATAAGAATATGCATCGACTATAGGGATATTAATCGAGCCTGTCCAAAGGACAATTACCCAACTCCCTATATCGATCAAATCATTGATGATTGTGCCGGCAACGAAATATTTTCCTTTATGGACGGTTTTTCCGGATACAATCAAATCAATATTCTACCTGCCGATCAACCAAAAACGGCTTTCATTTGTCCATGGGGGACATTTTCTTATTGCAAATTACCTTTTGGGCTTAAGAATGTCGGAGCAACTTTTCAAAGGGCGATGTCTTATGCGTTTCATGACATCAAACACATTGTGCAACTGTATCTCGATGACTTGCCTGCTCATTCATTACATCGAGCTGATCACCTCGTCCATTTACGAGCAATCTTTATGAGGTGTAGGGATTATCGGATTCGGTTGAACCCACACAAATGTGTCTTCTGTATAGAAATGGGTCGATTGCTGGGGCTTGTAGTTTCGAAAGCCGGCATTCGCGTTGATCCCTCAAAGGTCGAAGCTATCATCAAATTGCCTCCTCCTTCGAGTCTTCGCCAACTCCAAAGTTTGCAAGGGAAAGCAAACTTTTTACGACGATTCATTCCTAACTACGCCGAGGTTACAAAGGGTTTTACCCGGTTGTTGAAGCAAAATACTCCATTCTATTGGGATGGGATAGCTCAGAAATCTTTTGATGCACTCAAACATGCGTTGACCGATGCACCATTGTTGCATCCTCCCAGTTACAACTAGGATTACTTCTTGTATCTCGCCGCCTCTCATTCCACCATTGGAATGGTCTTATTTCAAGAAGATGAATTCGGAACGGAACATGTGATATATTACCTTAGTCAAACTTTAAATCCAACTGAGCTAAAATACTCACATGTGGAGAAATTGGCATTGGCGGCTGTTCAAGCTGTCCAACGTTTTCGTCACTACATTTTACTACGTAAAACTACAGTAATTTCGGACTGCAACCCTATGATCTACATTTTGACCCAGCAATTGCTAGGGGGCAAGTACTCTAAATGGATCGTTATCCTGCAGGAGTTCGACTTGGAATTCGAGAAATCCAAGTCTAAGAAATCTTTAGTTTTTGCGGAGTTAATGTGTGACTTCCCGCGTGCTGACACGGAAACTGTGGCGGAGGAGCCCATTGCGGACGAATCCTTGTTTCTAATCAGCACTTTAGATCCGTGGTATGGGGATATCATCGTTTATCTCCAAACCCAATCCTTTCGGCCAGAAATTTCAAGGTCAGAACGTCGGAAAATTCGATTCCAGTCCCAACAATTCAGGATTATTGGAGATACTCTTTATCGCCGTGGGGCGGACTCTGTTTTCCGACGTTGCTTAACTCACGAGGAAGCTGAAAGGGTTCTAAATGACTGTCACTCTGGAGCGTGTGGCGGTCATATGTCTGGGTATGCCACAGCCCAAAAGATATTGCGCGCTGGCTACTTCTGGCCGTCTTTATTTAAAGATTGTATTACGGCGGTCCAAAAATGCCACAACTGCCAAATTTTTGATTGTAAGATGCACACTCCCCCTGCTCCTCTCCACCCTATAATTGCCGTTGGTCCTTTTTCCAAATGGGGTATCGATTTTATTACATGTAACCCTCACTCGGCCGGGGGGCATGCGTATATCATCCATGCGGTAGATTATTTTACTAAGTGGGCCGAGGCGATGCCTACATTTGAGGCAGACGACAAGACAACTGCAATTTTCATGTTCAATCATATAATTGCTAGGTTTGGTGTCCCGCAAGCGATAATCACTGATCATGGACGTCATTTTTGAAACGTTATGATGACCGAACTTACAGGCCAGCTTGGTTTACGTCACGATAGTTCAACCCCTTATTATCCACAAGCGAATGGTCTGGTTGAATCCATCAACAAAGTTTTAGTTATCATGATCCGACGAATCATTGGGATTCATCGGTCGAATTGGCACAACATGCTATTTTCAGCGCTTTGGGTGTACCGAACTTCAGTAAAAACATCAACAGGGTTCACTCCTTTCCAACTAGTCTATGGTTTGGAAGCTGTGTTACCCATTGAATGCGAAATCCCGTCACTGCAAATGGCCATCGAGTTACTTCCAGCCACTTCCGAAGAGGAAAATCATTTGTTATACTTGGCTCAATTAGATGAGAATCGACATGATGCTGCATTGGCGATCGAGACTCATGCAAAACGAATGAAAGCTCAGTATGATCGAAATGTGACCCCTCGAAATTTTTCGGAAGGAGATCTAGTCTTAGTTTATGATCAAGCTAATGATAAATTAGGCGCTGGAAAATTCGTTCCTATGTGGCATGGTCCCTATGTTGTCAAGCGAAAACTAGCCAAAGGGGCCTATGAATTGGTAGACTTTGACGGGGACTCTTTGGGTAAACCCAGAAATGGCCTTTACTTGAAGAGGTATTATGCTTAAAAGAATGGGTATGGAGATTTTTAGTTAGGATAGTTTTTCTTTCTAGCTGGTGTGTTTTAGTTTAAACAGTGTGCTTAGCTTAGAGAGTGTTTTTTTCGTCATTATTCCTGCTTATCTTGGTTTTACTCTTGATATTGCAGATGTCGATGCCTCTCCAAACATACATTGGTTTCGCTGATGGTGCTTGTCGTAATACACGGAACATCTCTTCCGCAGCTTGGGTTATCTATTCACCCTCTGACGAGTTAGTATCTATGCATGGGGTAAGCCTTGGTCAAACAACGAACAACATTGCCGAGTATAGTGCAGTGATTGAGTTATTATCTGAATCTATTTCATTTGGGATTCAGAGTTTGATAGTGAGGTTAGATTCTGAACTCGTTGTATTACAGTTTAATAGAGTGTATGCCATTAGAAATCCAATGTTATTAAGATTATTTTTGAGAGTGCATCTCTTGGAACGTGAATTTGATTATATTGAATATCAGCATATTCCAAGGTATTTAAATACATTAGCAGATGCAATTGCTTCTCGAATGTTAAATAGACATTTGCAATAATCATACATGTAAATTTAAAACCATTCCATAACATGATTTACAAGATAAGCCGGTAATAGTGATATATATATAGGAGTGTGTCAAAAAATACATCGTCCTCAATCATAGGTTGAAAAACCCCTTATGATCAGCAAAAATGATAAGTACAAAAAACAAAAATGTCACATGTGCCCACAATAGGCGATCATCCTATCACTAGTGATGATCTCTATAAGAAACCACTGCACGGGCCACCTTGCAAAGGAACCTCCTAAAAGGTCCCGGGATCCCAATCACATAGCGCTGAAGTCGACGAGGAATGTTGTCTATAGTGGTCTCAGGAATATCTCCTGTCAAGCGCTCGAGATGACCCTCCAACTCAGCCAAAACCTCTACTGATTCGTCCTGTGGGGCTGGTGCGGGTGCAACTGGTTGTTTGCTCTCGAAAGGCTAGAGAGCGGTTGGTCTCTGTGGACCCACATCTGCATTTGAAATTTTTACTATCAGTTTTGAAACGATGGAAAAATAAAAAAAATTAAAATAGAAAAAATGTTGAAAAGGATTTTACCTGACTCGTCCCACTGCTCTCCACGTGGAAGAACCATGTCTGGGTCACCACAAAAATCTATCCCAGCGTAAGGGAAGTCCTGAATAGAAAAGACCTGGTTTTCCAGCCATTGGAAATACTCAGGTTTGAATCGAGCAACCTCTGTCCTCTCGTCCGTGTGACAGGCCATGACTGCGACCCATCGCATCAGTTTGGGCTCTCGAGGAAGCCCAGCTCCAACAGTAAGGTGTTGTGGGATCAGCATAGGAACCCTCTCCAGGCCAAAACTCACAACCAAAGCCCCATAACCAAAGGTCTTTAGTCGTCCGTTCTTGGCCCTGGTCAGTTGGCCTTTCACATTGGCCAACACAGCATCGCACCAGTTGAAGATGGTGCCTCGAAAGCAATCAATTGCCATACGCATCTGGGATCCGGTGGCAATATGTAATGCGGCAGCTCCGCAAAGTCTGGTGACAGTGAACGCAATCACCATGAGCTCAGGACAGGATATGGTCTTTATGTCTATCCCTTTGTCTCTAGCCTGGCTATTGCAGTACTCTAGCCGGAGGCTATCGACAGATTGGCCACCTGGCCTAGTCCCGTGCAGAGTCAAGTCTTCGCCTCTCTTAGGCAAACCAGTCAAGAAATATATGTCCGCCAACTCGATTTCGAGCTGGTGGCCGCCGATGAAAAAGCACTGGTCTTGTACGCTCCATTTGTCAACCATCCACTGTAAGAAATCCACCTGAGCCCTCATGCCAGGAATGGCCCAGAATTTGTACAAGCCGCACGCCCTCAAAGCATCAAGTGAAGGCTAATGATTCCATGCGGCAGCATCCACGTCCTCATGCTCTCGTTCGCGCCAATCTAGCATGATGTACTCTCTGCATCAAGTATAAAGATAAATCAAATTGCTAGAAATTATTTTGATTGGTCCATTTTTGAGAATTTTTGGGTTAAAAACCCTTGCGGCGGGGACCGCACCCTCCGGGTTAGACATAGTGCGTGGGACCGCACTTTTTCTACACAGAAGGTGCGGACCCAGAGCTTTTTCCCAATGGAGAAAAAGTTGGGGTCCGCAGGCCCGCAATGGTAACCCTGCGGGCCCCCACGCGTGGGTTTTGTGCCTAAAAACCCTCCCAAAAATGAAATAAATGACTAAAACAAAAAATTAAACGGTTAAAAATGAAGAGTGGGATGATGTGGATTACCTGGAGAAGACGGTGCTCGATTCCGACGGTTGGATTTTCCGCAATCTTCACGGGAAGTTTTCTGAGCAAAAGCACTATTTTCTCACCCAAACTCAAACGGTAAAAATGAATTGACAAAGGCCCTTTTTATAAGTTTTTTGAGTAAATAAATTGCAAATTTGTTTATGTTTCACTTTAAAAAGGTATTTTGCGACATTTTTATCAATTTCAAACAGGTATGAGTAATGTTTGTGTTTTTGTGCAGAATAACGGATTATTCAGGTGAAATCTATCATTTTCGACAAAAAAACATGTAGAGTCACCTTTAAGCTCTTTTCTGACTCCTGAAACATGAAAAGATTGCCGAGTATTTCTTTTAAACTCGTTAAAATGGAATTAAAAGACGGTCCACTTACAACCCTTTTCCGACCGTAAAAACATGAAAAGATTGCCGGATTTTTATCGTTTCAAATTCGATATTGGTTATAAAACGACGTGTCATTGATCGCTTTTTTACTTTTTCGGGTCAAGGGCACTAATGACGAAAAGTACTCCTTGGTCGTAAAAGATCAAGCGGTTCTCTCAAGTATTATTTTATACTTTTTTGGGCTTGGGAGACACAAATTTACGAAAAAGGTCAACCTTGGAGTCTTCTTAAGTTTTTTCAGACTCTCTAAAATTGAAAAACGTCGAGTTTCTCCTATACTGGACTCGTTAAAATTTCACAGTAAAGGACCTGTTCAATTACAAACAGGAACGAACCACTCCTTCTTAGGGTTCGAATTTAAACTAAGTTGGACTCATCGAAAGGATGAGCTTATAATCAAGCAAATGTTATCCTCCTCAAGCTTGTCAAAAATAAAGAGGTACTTGCCAGAAATGGTGGGGGAAAAGAGAGAAAAATGAGCCTGTTTGTCATACTTTGTAACCGCTCTTGAACACGACACTTTCATTCACCTGGGTTTGGAAATCCTTTGCCTAACAGTTGATCAAACCACATTGAAAGTCTTCAGCCGGTTTCTGGGTATTAACTTTGGGTCAATTGTCACCAAGCCATCTATCGTGTCGTTATGTGTTCAAGAGGTCACTGCCAATAAGCCATTCATCTGAAAAATATCTTTCATCCATCTTGACCATCCCTGAGTCAGTCCTTGCAACTAAATTTCTTCAACTTGATCTATGATTTCGTGTTGTGGGCTTCCCTACGATGGATCGCTTTCTATCGACATCAGCTCATTATCTAGGAAGATGATCTAGAAATCATCAGTACCTTGAGATCTGCATGCCTCAATGGCAGGTTTCTCGCCTTTGACGACAATTTACATCATTGACTTTTGATCAAAGGATTCCGTGACATGTTCGACATCAACACATTTATTCGCATCTCATGGATTGTACTGGGTACTTTGAGAGCCATTGACATCACTGGTGGTTTCTCTCACACTTGTTAACAGTTTACATCATTGACTGGTAATCAAGTGGTTTCTACCATGTTCGACATCAACACATTCATTCGCATGGATAGAATCGTACTGTTTCGGGAAGTAAAAATGAAGACCCTGGATCTAGTTTCCACAATCCAGGCTGCGAGGAATTTTGTATTCATTATATAATGGACTATTCATAAATAGATGGCTGCGTCCATACTGTGTCCACATGAGTCTATACTTGTGATGTTTTACAAGATCATTCCTGTATCAGAGCAGTAGTTAGTTTTTCTAGTCAGTTTTGATCTGAGTATGGGAATGCCTACCTCAGCGATGATATGATCTCATATATATATATATCTTGCATTGAATGTTTTTACAGGTTCCAACCGGGCTCTCCACAAGATGATCCTCGAAATGATAAAGTACTTCACTCTTCCTAAATGATCAATGAAATCCTCATCTACTACAGACTTCGCACTTTAGGGGGCAATCTGTTACATAAAAATATCATCACCATGATTATTTTCAATCAGTATGGGTCTATCATCACTTGTACTGTCCTCCTAAGCAAGTCTTAGACCTCAGCTCTTCAAATCAAGCTTTGGAAATGGGAGAAAGATATTTAAAAACAATGAAACTCTGGTTCCGCACTTTCTCTCACTGTCACCTGCGGTCCCGCACCTTCTGTGTACAAAAATTGCGTACCTGCCCACTTTGTCCCTAACGGTATAGGTGCAGACCCCTGTGAAAGTCAAAAGGCGCAAGTTTTATCTTAAAAAACTCACTTTGGGTTAATTCTAGAGGTTTCTAGAAGGAATTTTGACGTGGATTGTTCGCTCTGAGGTGGTTCATGCATCCCAAAAGAGAAGGAGCTAATCCCTTGATGAGAGGAGCTATCCCTTTGAAGGAGGGCTTTATCCCTTTGAAGGAGGACCTAGTAACCTCCATCCATTGCACTATAAATACAAGCATTGGGCTGGTTTCTAGGGAGGTTAGAAGCTGAAAATTTTTGAGGGTAAATGCTGGTGAAATCAAGACTTCCTAGTTGAGCTTAAGAGAAGAGATCACACATCTTTTTGGCTTCATTGGGGAGTGAGTGAAACTTGTCAAAGTAGAGGAGACTTCTTGCTGGACCCTGGGAGGAGCTTGTACAACGTCAAGGCAAAGGTTGTAAAGTTCTTCTTCTTTTGAATTAATACAATCAAACTCATTTTTCTCAACAAGTATCTTATGTTATTTGTTTCATGGACTCCTTGACTTTCATGTTAAATATGTTTTATGCAATTGGCTTTTCAGGTGCTATTTAATTTGTTTGCCTTGTTTGTGTTTGCAGATTCGTGAAAAGGAGCTCATTTGGATCAAAGGAGCGAGGGCATCCACAAGCTTGCGTTGGACCTAAGGTAGGCCCTAAAAACACTTGTTTGCTATTGTTTATAAAAGCATATTTAGAGAAAGATAGTGTCTGGTTGGTTTGCTTGTCATTAGGTCTTCTTTAGATTCTAGGAAGGTCTATCTTGTCCGCAAGATCGACTTATTCCGTGTGACAAATACCAAAACACATCATGGTAAGATAGAAACTAATACCAATCTCTCAAACAAACTAAATTGGGTTATCTTATAATATAACCTTGGTTTACCTCATCAAAAGCTTTGAAGATATCAATGCTAGGATGATGAATGGTAGAGACAATAGTCCTTCCAATATATAATTTATTATAAAAGGTTGCATCACAATTGCGATTTCTCTATCATCCAAACCAAATGTTGGTTCATGCTTGAAAATTATAGAAGGATTTTCAACAAACTCCACAACTATTGTTAACCTTTTCCTTTTTTCATCAGACAATCCCATTATGCCAAGCAGGCCTATTAGTGCATCCCTTAAATTGTCTAATTCCATTAATTCTATGGCCTCATAAAAAAAGACATAAAAATTAAATTCATTTGCAAGTTAGTAACATAATAATTTGACGTTGGGTCAAAAGAAAACACTATTAGATGATAGAACAAACAAAATGATAGTTGTAGACTTTAAATTTTGGTTTATTATTAAACGTCATTTGGAAGTCAAACAAATGTTGAATATAACAAGGATTCCCATATAATAATCTATGGAGAATGTATATCATTCTATTCAGAGTAACTTGAAATGCAAGCAAATTTTTCTTGGTTTTTGGGAAATCCAGAGATTCAGATATTACCATCAATGTACCCTTAAGTATTTCTTCTAGATAAGACATCCAAGAGAGTTGTCTTACTAGTGCCACTAACCCCATCAATGTTGTAAGAACACTGGGCTTGAATTCCATAGTAACATCTTGGAGCAATTGAAGTCTACCTTCAGTCACTTCTTGTTCCCTTATTTCGTAAACAAATTGAGAACTTGTCAACAAAACCCTTCAAGCCACAGAAAACAAAAACAGTGGTTATGACTTCCCAATTAGAAAGGAAGTTAGGAATCACCTCTAGATTTGAGGGGGATTAAAGGAGTCTCCTTGAATAAGACCAAGGATATATTCTTAAGTTAAAAAGGAGAATAGGGATATCCTCTCTGGTTGAGAGGGAGTGAAGTTGGACATCACATGTGCATTCTCTGTTTCATATGTCAAGCAATTGACCCGGACTAACAACCGTAAGTCTAAGTGAATTCCTTGGAGAGAGAATTGTAGATGATTGGATAAGAATCTTTGGTTTCCTAGAGGATAGAACATCCAAGAAAGGAAAGGGACTAACACTCTTTCAGGATGTGACAAGTATCCAAGATAAGAGTGGGCGAAGAGAATCGATATTATTTGAGGATTTAGGGCCAAGAATCCAAGATAAGAATAGTCCTAAAAGGACATACTTTGTGGACATTTGTATGGGGTATGTGCCTTGTAGAGGTAGTGTGGTATCACACGTAAAGCCTCAAAGCATAATGGTCTCAAATGAAGTAGAGCTTGTCTAGTTATGCCTCAAAGACAGTGTTGGTTGATCATAATGTTGATGCTTATAGTTGACTTATCAATTCAACTCTTATTATGAGAAATTTTCAAAGGGAGTATTGTCCTTGTACCAGTTGGAAAATTATGAATACCTCCCTAGTTAAGAGAGAGTGTTGAAGAATTTAACTAGTTTTGGTCTTCATAATTGGCATTTGACTGATGTAATGATGTAAATCGTATTTGGAGAAAGAAAATGATGTAAATAATTAAAGAGAAAAATATTTTTGGAGCATGGATTTCATGCTCGAGTTATTTTTTCATTAGGTCAAGCATCCATTGAATTCTCCTAGGGTTTGTCGTGAGTCAAGAGTCATTTTCACTTTGTAAAATACCCTTGTGGGAACTTGTATCAAGAAAAAGATAATTTATTTTGTATTTGGTAGTGTCTAGAGGGCTCCCAAGAACAAGTCATCCAATGAGGTAAAGTCGGCCTAGAGTGGGATTAAAGAGCCACTTGGAAGGCTATATCTTGTGTTCATGTGATCTTCATTGTTTTTCTATTGGAATTGATTTGATCATAATAACATAAGCATAAACAAAAGAAGAATAATATACTGTCACAAATAATGTTAACAAGGAAAGGTGAATTAATATGTTTCCATAATGAATATTCCAACAAATCCAGGGCCTCCTTTATCTTTATCAAGTGATCCCTTGAGGGGGATATAAATTTGTTTTCTATACTTTTTTATTCATAATTTTTTAAAATTTAAATCTTAGCTATGTAATATAGTATATGATGGAATAGGTTCAAGCAAGTGCAATGAAAAAGTGAAAAAGGGACATATTTTCAATATTTGGTAATAAAACAAATGCCTAATAACAATAAAAAAAAATTGAATGTTAAATGTGATGTTACCATTTTGAGTTATTTTCTTCTGATAGTTATTCCACTTCAACATCTGAATTGATACTAGTTTTCCTACACATATTCATGAGACCAATGGGGCAAACTTAGATTAAATTTGACAAAATATAAAATTTAATTGCATGAATAAATAATAATTAAAAATATTTGAATGCATGTATACCTTAATGATCTCCCCTCGGTTTCGATAACAAATTATGGGAGTAGTTTAATCTTGGAGAAAACCTCCCTCCACTTGACGAAGTAACAACGAAGTCAACATTGAATCTGTTGTTTCTCTATTGGATCGAGGGTGGTTTTCTCCAATATTATCCAAATCCTAATTTATTCTCTACTGAATAGGGCCAACCACATTAAGGTTAAATCTCTTAAGGCCCCCCCCCACCCGCCCCCGCCCCCCCCACATCACTCTCAATCTCCTAGTACACAATCTATCTACTAGGAAATAGTTTAAAGCAAGACATTAAGATACATAAAAAAAAAATAGAAAACATTCATTCATCCATTCATTCGTAAATCCAAAAAATATTTCATCTCAATAAATTTTATCATAAGAAATATTTTTACATAATATGAAACAAGGTCGTGTACATAAAGAAAGATATAACATTCATTCATTAATCATAGACACAAAATACTTCATCCAAATAAAATTTATCATCCAAAATATGTTTTCATAATATGGTACATGATGTTTCTAAAGATATAGCTAGTACAATAATTTCTTTTTCTTTTTCTTTAATTTTGACAACCTTATTGTGTACTCATGACATGGTTGAGGCTGCTGCAAGAGGGGTGGATCATTAACTGTAACAAGAAAGAAATGCTAAATTGATAGTTTTTTAATTATTATTACAAGTATTTCATTAATAAAAAAAAACATTAGAGTTTTCTTTACCTCGTGCACTAACCGACATTTTTGGAATGTTGTGCTCCTCTTCTAGTACATGATCCTCATGTATGACATTCTCTGTCATTGAAAGTTGGCTCATGGTCGTTGTATGTTGTGGTGTGATCTCTGCCAAAAAATCCTATATAAGAAAGAAAATGTTTTTTTTATTAGATAATGTAGAAGTTAAAAAAAAGAAAACATTTGTAATTGAACTTATGACATTAAAAAAATCTCTTTAAAATATGGTTTTCACCTGATATCTCTGAAAATTTTGGTTAAACATGTTGATGCTATCTTTAATATTAGGAATTTTATTTCTAATGCGAATCAAACGAACAATTTCTTTGTTTTTTCTAACCACAAGCTTATTGATTATGATGACTAGGTAGGGAGAAATGAACAACTCATCATCATCAAACCAATGAGGATCATTGTGGTCATGTCCCATAGGGTACATATTTCAAAAAAACAAAAGTTGTTTTGATTATCTAAACAAATAATCAATATCACATTAAGTTATTTGAATTATTGAAACAAATAATATCCTACCTTATTTTCAAACCTTACCAGTATTACTGAAATATATCTTCAGCGAAAGAAAACATTTTATTTTCTTATTGTAAACATTCTTGGAAGTAGTGAAATAAAAAAACATTTTCTTTTCCTTTCATAAACATTCTTGGAAGTAACGAAATAAATAGATTGCAATAACCTACTTTGCACATAGTATATATAGAAAGGCAAGAAGTAAACAAGAGATAGAGATGAAGAGTTGTTGATTAATATCAAAAAAATTCTACCAAACAATGGCCATTAAACCTCTCTTTATGTAACTTTGATCCTCCTAAAGGATGCACCAGTCACATGCAATGTGCCTGCCTTGGCTTATGTTGAAGTGAAGTGAAGCTGAAACAGGTTGTTCCATCACTATAATACCAATGTATCCCCCTTATTGTTATTGTTAGTGTAGTCCCTATTGTTATTGTGCCCATGTATCCCCCATATTTTTATCATTGTTCCCCATAGAAGCCCACTATTGTTATTTTTGTGCCCTTACATTATTATTGTTATGTAGGCTCTGATTATATTGTGACCCCTTATACTCATATATATACCAAGGAGGTATTATCATTTGTATCATCTAAGAAATTTTCATTTATGTAATGTAAAGGAGGTTTCCCCCTCAAAGAGGATACTTTTTAAGTCGTTGATCTATATTTTCTTCTGTTTTTTGAGTTGGTTGCATAACATTTGGTATCAGAGCTTTGGATTCTAGGGTTCCGCTACTTCAAACAGGTCATCTTCGAATTTTTTGCTATAACATTTTTTCTACGAATCCTCTAAAGTTGAAATTTTGACCACGTGGAACCAAATTCTTGGTGAACTTCATGTAGAAATTTAAAATCTTCGTTCACTACATTTTATAAGATATGGTCCAAAGAAGTTCAGGTTTTTTGCATGCTCCAGAATTCAGTTTCAAATAGGTGACCTAGGGAAAATTATCATAACTTTCTCTATGATCATCAGATTTGAATTTTGTAAAAATTTAATGAAATTAAATGGACTATAGTTTTTCATGTATCATTTTTAGGGTTTCATTTTGAAAAAGTGACATGTGGAGTTCCATACAAGTTATATCTACTAAACTAGTCCATAACTAGGCCATTGTGGGAGATTGGGAAAAATTTTACCTTGAAGAATCCAATCTCAATCTAACTTATGGCATTAGAAAGAAAACTCAGAGGGATACAACAAGAAAAAAATTCAGACCTTGAAGAGCTGGAATTACATAGTTAAAACCATTTCAAAATAGAGCTCCTAAAAGCAAGAAAAATGTATGTATTTTTTAAAAATTGCATAACTTTTGTTTGAAAAAGCAGTTGAAGTGATTCCAAGGGCATATTTAAGCATATATATCATTATTTGGTTCTAAAATTTCTCCCAAACAAAATAATTCTACACCCATTAATCCTTCAAAAATCTCTACTATGACACATGAAGAGGAATATTTGTAACATGATATATCAAAATTACAGGACCAAGTGCAACAAATTTCTCTCTCACAAAGAGCAACCAAAGATGAACTAAAATGGGACATTTATGGTTTAAAAGTAGAAATAAAAGGTTTTAAGTACGATTTAAAAGTATACGTGGAAGCAATGATGAATGTCAAGATGGAAGGGTTGAAAGAAGGGTTGATAAAGTTGCTATGAGAAAGGCTTCCCAATGGTGACAAGGTAATCCATGAAAATCATGATCAAGACAAAATGAATATGAATTATTATTTTTGAGACTCCAATGTTGAGTTTAAGACCCACCACATTCCAAATATCAATATGAGGATGTTTGATGGCAAGGATCCGATAACATGGATACTACAGATGGAGCAATATTTTGATCTCGCTGATGTGCAACACGCACAAAATGTACACATTCAATCTTTATATTTAGAACCAAATAAGTTTGTATGGTATCGATGGATTTGTTCTCATAAACCACTTGTCACTTGGTCAATTTTTACGGAGGAAATGATAGCACATTATGAGGATACAAAGAGCAACACCTTCTTTAAACAATTGATAAATCTCCAACAAAAGGGTTCAATGGTAGAGCACATTGAGGACTTCCAAAAATTGAATATCAGGGTAAATTATATTCCATAGGAGCATAGGATTGATGCCTTCATAGGGTATTTAAAAGATAACATCCAACATGAGGTTCACATTTGGGAACTTGATTCATTAGAGAAGGCATTCAGGGTGGCAAGAAAATTTGAAAGCAAATTATGGGAACAAGGAAGTATACCACTCACAACTATAAATATGGAAGTGTTGTTGCTTTTAGACTTCCACAACCTACAAGGGTGACACCACAACAATTGGAGGAAAAAAGAGAAAACGAGCTTTGTTATAGTTGTGATAGAAAATATACTTAAGGTCATAAGTGTGCTGAGAGGAAATTATTTTACATAGATTGTGAAGAGGAGGAAGAAAAGGAACAAGAAACATCAAAAGAGGAGGATATGCACCGAGAACCAACCTCAGAGAAAGAAGAAATGAATCCGACTATATCTTGTAATGCATTGGCAGGAATTACCAATCCTAAAACTCTCAAGATATAAGGATATATCAAGAAGAAAAATGTAATAGTGCTAATTGATTCAGGTAGTACCCATAATTTTATTCATTGTAAGATATCCAAGGAATTGAATTGCTTCCTATATCCAACACTAGAGTGTCAAGTGATGGTTGCAAATGGAGGAACTATAAATTTCTCTGGAAAGTGCCATAATATCAAGCTAACCATGGGGAATATGTCTCGAATAGTCCAATTCTTTCGATTCCAAGGGGTGGTGTTGATGTTGTACTAGGACTCCAATGGTTACAATCTTTGGGGATGATAGATTTTAATTTTCAAGAGCTTTTCTTGAAAACATTTTGGGAAGGAAAGGAAGTTGAATTAATGGGTATTACAGGGAAACCAAGAAATATAATTAACTCTAATGGCATGACAAATATTCTAAAGAAATAACAATGATGCGTAATTACACAATTATGCTCATTAGAGGTTCAAACATCGACATCATCTATTTCTCCAGATATCCAAAAAGTCTTGTACAATCATTCCAAGGTATTTTATACTCTCAAAGGCCTCCCACATATTAGTGATCATGATCATGATCATGTTATTCATTTAATTTCAATAAGTATTCCTCTGAACATCAGGCCTTATAGATATCCCTATGCCCAAAAGAGTGAAATTGAACATATGGTTGTAGAAATGCTAAAGGCCAGTATAATTAAACCTAGTCAAAGTTATTTCTCTACTCCAGTAGTATTGGTGCACAAGAAGGATGGATCATGGTGTATGTGGCCAGATTAGAGGGAGCTCAACAAGCTCACTATTAAATATAAGTTTCCCATTATTGTCATTGATGAATTGTTGGATGAATTACATGGAGAAATTTACTTCGCCAAGTTGGATATTCATTCAGGATATCATAAAATTATAATGTAGACATAAGACATTTCGAAAATAACATTCAGAACTCATCAGGGTCATTATGAATTTTGGTCATGCCTTTTGGCCTTTCTAATTCACCTTACACATTTCAAGGTTTGATGAATTCCATTTCAAACCCTTCCTTAGAAAATTTGTGATAGTATTTTTTGATGATATACTGATCTACAACAAGTCTTGGAAGGATCATGTTCAACATGTTGATAGGGTGCTCAAACTATTGGAGGAGAAACAATTATATATAAAAACCTCCAAACGTTTCTTTGGAGTATAGGAGGTGGAATATTTGGGTCATATTGTATCTCATGAAGGTGTTAAGGTAGACCCTAACAAAATTAAAGCCATTAAGTAATGGAAAATCCCCACAACCATGAATCATATTCGAGGATTTCTCAGGTTAATAGGGTATTATCGCAAGATTGCTAAGAATTATGGGAGAATAGAAGCACCTCTAACAACATTACTGATGAAAGATGCATTTTATTGGACTCTGGAAGCAACTAAGGCCTTTTAACATCTTAAAGAGGAAACGTCCTAGTACCGGTCTTAGCTATGTCAGACTACACAAAAACATTTATTGTGGAATTCGATGCCTCGGGAAATGGAAGTGGTGTTTGTTTTAATGCAAGAAGGAAGACCCATTTCTTTTGAAAAGAGTCCAATCAAAGGAAATTATTTACACAAACCTATTTATGAGAAGGAAATGTTAGCAATACTACATGCACTAAAGAAATGACAACCTTACCTAATGGGAAGACACTCCAAGTTAAAAAAACATCATGATAGTATTAAATACTTTTTGGAACAAATATTATCTTTAGAAGAGCAGTAAAAATGAGTCAAAAAGATGTTGGGTTATAACTTTGAAATCATCTACAAAAAACGGAAGAAAAAGTTGTTGCAGATGCACTCTCAAGAAAGGATGAGGATGTGGAAGCATTTCTTTATTCCAATGCTATTATCCAACTTTATTGGATAATAGAAGCAAGGGATTATTGGAATAATGAAGAAGAGGTTTGGACACTCATTCAAAAGTTTCAGCAAGATCCCAATACATATGATACATTTAGCAAGAAAAATGATTCAATATGGTACAAAGACCACTTATATATTTGTAAGAATTCCCATCTCAAACAAAAGATTCTTTTGGAATTGCACACCTCCCCCTTAGGAGGGAATTCATGATTTTTAAAAACTTACTATAGGGTCGAGAAGGATTTTTTTTGGGATGGCCTTAAATATGATATTCAAAAGTTTGTGGCAAAATATTTGGTTTTCCAACAAAATAAAGTTGAGACAACTAAGACCCCAGGTTCGTTACAATCTTTAGCCATTCCAAGTTAGCATTGGGAGGAGGTATCAATGGATTTTATCACAGGTTTACCCAAGTAGGAAGGAAAGAGTGTCATCAGGGTGGTAGTTGATAGAATTACCAAGTATGCACACTTTTGTGCATTATATCATCCTTTTAAATCCAGTAAAGTTGCTACTACACTTATGGAAATAATTCAAAAGTTGCGTGGAAGCCCATATAATATTGTAAGTGACAGAGATCCCATTTTCACTGGAAATTTTTGGACGAAGTTATTTTCTTGTCTTGGTACTCAATTAGCTCATATCTTATCTTATCATTCTCAATCTAATGGGCAAACTGAGATAGTGAACAAAGGCTTGGAAGGTTATCTGTGTTGCTTTGTATATGATAAACAAACACAATGGGTAAAGTGGTTACCTCTAGTTGAATGGTTGTATAACACTTCCTTCCATACTGTAGCAAATATGAACCCTTTTATGGGACTTTATGGATATCATCCACCATCCATCACATCATATTTAAGAGAACATTCTAAGGTTCAAGCAGTGGAATATCACATCGAGCATCAACAATAAGTTCTCCAACTCTTAAAGGATATCCTCACTCTGGCACATAATTGAATGAAAAAATAGGCATATAAGCATCGCAGTGAAAGATTTTTTAATGTAGGTGACTGGGTATTTTTATGGCTACAACCATACAAACAAATGTCCCTCAAGCAGGCTAAGAAGGATAATAAATTATCACCCAAGTATTATGGTCCTTACAAGGCCTTGCAAAATATTGGTACTATGGCATACAAATTGGAGTTGCATGCATCTACCCAAGTACACCTAGTTTTCCATGTTTCATGCCAAAAGAAGGTTATCAAAGACAAGCTCCCAGTTCAAATAGTGTTTCCAAAACTTGACGAAGAAGGAAAAATCATATTTGACCCCGAAGAAATCACTAAAACAAGAACTGGATAGCGATGGAATCGATTAATTTCAGAGTATCTCATCAAGTGGAAAACCTTACTTGTTGAAAATTCCACATGGGAGGATGAGAGTTTTACACATAAGCATCGGGAACTACTAAAGTGTTGAGGGAAAAAAATTTTTGAAGGAGAGGGGCATGTTAGGTCCCTATAATACTAGTGTATCCCCCTTATTATAATTTTTAGTGTAGCCCCCTATTGTTATTGTTGTGCCCATGTATCCCCCATATGGTTATTTTTGTACCCCATAAAAGCCCATTATTGTTATTGTTATGCCCTTACATTATTATTTTTATGTAGGATTTGATTATATTGTGACCCCTTAGACTCGTATATATACCAAGGAGGTCTTATGACTTGTATCATCCAATAATTGTTCATTTACATAATGTAAAGGTGGTTTTCCCCTAGAAGAGGATAGTTTTTATGTCGTTGATCTATCTTTTCTTCTATTTTTTGAGTTGGTTTCATAACACATGTGAATTCTACTCTTCTTATGGTTGACAATACTTCTGCAATCAAGGTGGCCAAGAATTTCATATTACATGATAAAACTAAGCACATTAAGATAAAGTACCATATGACTCATTATCATGTATAGGGAAAGAATATTCATTTGAGACATTGTTCGACAAATGAGAAAATTGTTGACATCTTCACCAAATCACTCGGAAGAGAAAATTTTAAAAATTTTGAAATGATGCTCGAACTCAAAAATACCCATTCAAATTAGATGGGAAATGTTAGATACGTAATCCTTTGTATTTTTTGTTTTTGTACATAATTTGGAGCTACATGAAATAAACAGTCTTAAGGAAGAAGAATAGTCCCTTGTGGAATGTGAAGAAAGTAGCCATTTCCTTTTGTATATATGCATGCTTTGAGTTGCTAAATATCACAAAAATGTGGAGTTATTCCTCTTCCCATCTTAATTTTTGTAGAATCCATGGCACATACATTTCTATATGCCCTAGTGGTTGTAAGGCCTAATTGTCTCATCACTTTCAAAGGAATGACATCAGTTGTTTATCCTAAATCTAGCATATAGTTGTTTCTTCTCACAACTTGACTGCCTTGTCTTCTTGTTAATTTAATATCTTCACAAGATCAGAAGATTTCAATTCAATAAAAAGTGTCATTTCAATTCAGGTATTGTAAAACCTAGAATTAGTAGGTACTAGAAAGTACAAATTAAATTTTTTCCTAGCGTAAGCAAGTTCAAAAAGCTTCCAATGTCTAGGGTTTGGTCTTGGAAGTCTCCTTTGAAAATGATTCTATAAGAAGAGAGGTAATTCTGGGTTTTCCCTTCAGAGGGGTTTTTACCTTGGCTTGGAGCCTATACCTTATGTTCCATTTTGTATGACCGTGATATTTATTGTTTTGGAAATTATTTGATGATAAGAACACAAACATAATCAAGAACATGAATAAAATAATGTCACAAGTAAATGCCATGTAATGGAAAATGGAATTAAAAGTTTTCATAATCAATTTTCCAACATGGTATCAGAGATAAGGATGTAAACATTTCCAGCTAGAAGATCACTAAAATGTTTTATACATTGCTCCAAGAAACCAAGAAAAATATTGTCTGCATCAATTTTGAAGGATGAGACAACTATACTAAGATACAATCTAGAAGGGGTAATTTCTAGGCTACCTTTGTGTAAATTAAAATAAGATCAGACCTCTAAAATAAGGTTGCAACCCTAGGCTTGGAATATAAAATTTATGAGATAGTCATGTCACTATTTCAAGAGATTTGATAAACACATAAAGGTAGTAAGGAAGAAGAGTTAAGGCATAGCATTTTTGTGATTGTTTTGTGTATAAGATTGGAGATTTTTGGGACTATTTTGAGATCTCCATAGAATTTGAAGAAGAGTTGAGATAGATTAAATCAAATCTGGGCCATTGTTATACCAAATAAAATGAGTAGAAATCTTTGATCCAAGCCCTAATCCCTGTACAATAAATCCATGGATTCTAAGATTATTCAAAGAATGAAGGCCATTGATATGAAATAGATCGAGCAGTCCAAGAAGAAGTTTATCCTACGAAAAAAATGAATTTTGTAAACTCAATATTGGAAAGCCTACAATGGAATATGAATAACCCTATAGTCCTATGAAGAGAAGCAACTTGATAAGGAATATATACCAAAAGTTGGAATGGAGTTATAAGCCTAGACTCAAGGTCTTTGAAGTGACTGTAACAAGCCTTATCCAAAGGATCAAAAGTTGCAGATGTGGTAGCATAAGCTTCATTATAAATCTATCATCGAGGAGGGAAAAGGATTGACGTAGCAAAAGAAGCAACAATTGATCATCTTTAGAAGGAATCTTGACTTGACATTCTCTTGAAGTAGTATAGATAAAGAGATCATGACAATAGTGGAAGCGACAATGCCTTGAACTATAATATCAAGTTTTAAGAACTTAAGGAAGGTGTTGTAGCAACATCCTACAATTATGAAGGACAAAGGAATGTAATCCTTGTAAATAAGGATTTGTAGCAGCTTCCAATAATCATGGAAAACAAGGGTACATTAAACAATGTTTCATTGAATCTTTGAAAAAGAGGGAGGCATGAGGTATGCACAAATTTTCTTTTGTGCATTTCAAGTTATAAAGGGTTTGTTTAGTAATTATGGTTTTGTAAGACTAGAATCTAGGGTTTGAAAGTTTTTGGCATATAGGAATTGAAAATCCTAGAGGAGACTTGAATTAGAAAACCTTGTTAAGTAAGTAACCCTAACCACAATCTGGTTGTTCCCTCATAGAAACTCTAGTGACTAAATTTTAGGGTTTGTAGGGAAGATCTAGGGGCTTATGACAAAATCTAGCAAGGGTGGAATTAGATCAAGTTTAGGGTATGACACAAAAACCTTAGGGTTTACATTTCAAATGAGAAGTCAAGGAATGTATGGTTTGTGTCTAAGAACCCAATGAGTACAGTCTCTAATAAATCAATAAAACCCCTATATTTTCATCATGTCTTTGTCTTTGTATATCTTGCTTGGTTGCATTTAAAGTTACAAGTACATAAAGAAAGCAAGATAAGGATTAATAAAGGTCAAATCAAAACATGATGGAAGGGGGACCTGGAAGGACCTGGAAGGAATTAATGCTAATGGAGTAAGCATGCACCATTGTATTAAAATCTTGTTTTTGTATGGCATCATAGAAAGAAGCATGTGGTATATCTATAATTTACTTGATTGAGTTGCTTCATAAAAATCATCTAGTATTTCAAGAATAATAAGCCTTGAGGACCATCTTGCATAAGTGTTCATCCATATAGTGTCTAACATTATGTTAGAAGTAGTCATTTTGTGCCTAAAGTGGATCATCATGATCCTATAAGAGTCATCATTTTGGAAGACTCTTGGAAGAAGCATTATGACAATATTAGTATACATTCCATATAGTATGGAAATAATACTCTTGAAGGATGAAGGAATACAGTTAGTCAATTTGTAGGCTCATTTGATGTAGAATAGTTGGTCAAGGAGATATAGCTAGATGATTATATGAAAAATTGAATGCATGTTAACTAAAATTTGGATAGGATTCATATACACAGAATCTTGTAAGAAATGGTTGGTCTTGAATTATGCACGATCAATATTTCATTTGATTCCTAAAAGGATGAATTTGGCTTACTCTAGAATGGATAAAATGCTAAAAATTTCTCAAATCAACATCAAAAGCAAATGGTAACTTGGTAATCAAGTTCAATCCTTGGGCACTCTAATGCAAGAATGAAGATTCGAGTAGTTAATATATTGTTTCGCTACCTGGAAGAATGTTGCAAGAGTTCATGATGAGTTGAAATAAACTCAACTATATGGAAAATTTTGAGGGAATCTCAATCATAGGAAACTATGAATTCAATATGCATCCATCTTTGATAGAAATGTGAGAAGATAACCTAAAGGTCAAAGGAATCACTTTCTTGAGGAAAATTTGATTAGATGAAAGTTTGGGAAGGTTGGATTAATGTTGAGAAGATGAAATAGTTGAAAGCAAGACATTAAGATATATAAAGAAACAAGTAGAAAAAATTCATTCATTCATATATCTACAAAATATTCCATCTCAATAATTTTTATCACAAAAAATATGTTTACATAATATGAAACCAGGTCATTCTATTTTTTCCCAATGGAAAAATCACAACTTTTTATTAAGATAGTAAAAAGTTACATGTTCACATTCCATGAGGCATTCAGCCTACCAGTGAAAAATGTGGTACTCAAAAAACCGGGCTCTAAATAAACAAGTACAATAATTTATTATTCAGACTCTTTCTTTTTTTAGGTATTTCCGCAATGATGTCATCTTTCCCTTCATCTGTTATGGGCTTTGTATGCCTTGCTCCCGACCTAGTTGTATGTCTATGCTATTCCAAGGGGCTCGGAGCATCAACTGCAATAATAAATAAATGTTAAATTCATATTTATACTTATTATTAGTACAAGTGTTTTATTAATAAAAAGATTAGTATAGTTTTATTTACCTACTTTGGTAGTGGAGAGACGTAGACCACTTTCGAACGTGGCCATACGTTCCACCTCTTGTCTAGATTCATCATGTACATGCTCTAGAGTAGAAACAAGAAATGTTTTAAATAATACACCATTTTAATTTAAATATTTTTAATTGTAATCCATACTACAATTTTTTTACAACACATGAAATACCTCCACTACTGAGTTGAACATCAGTTTAAAGAGGTAGTCCACCATTACTAGGCTCATGTGTTGTATCTACATTGCTTGCTTGATTTTTACAATCAAACACATTAAATTATGGCCAAAATAATAACCATAATAGATTGTACAAGTAATAATTTATAAATTCTCTTTGTTGCTTTTATTTACTTGAGTGTCAAGTTGGGTGTTCAAAGGTTGTGTAGACCCCAAGCTTGTCCTACGTTCAACCATGACTTGATAGCCATGTTTGAGGTCTTCCTCCATGGGAGCCTCTTTGAATTATGACCCCTACAATTTTGCATGAGAACATGATTTTTTATTCTTTTATGATATTAAATTAAAATTGTTAAGAATTTTTAATTTGGATGCAAATTGTTTTTTATTATACTTATAATTTTTGCGGCCAGTTTTGAGTAACCACCTGGGCCAAGATGATGCTTCCCATGTTTAGCTATTCTAGCCTTTGTGGCTTTGGATGTATTTGTGAGCCTATATTGAAAATATTGAAAAACTTAATTAGATGTCATAATGATGATAAAGCATCATAATTACATTATTAAAATTGCCTCATACCTTCCTGGTTCAGGTGGTGTCATCCCTTCTTTTCAAAGCACCTTCTCAATTTCATATTCCACAAGGGATTTCCACATCCTATATGGAATCACTAGAAGTTGTTCATATGACATGTTATTTTCCAAATGAACCCTATGCTAGTCTTGCAGATGTTTTAAATGTAAGTCTACCTTCGAGGTAACTCCAGTTTTGTTGAAGGCACCCTCACCGAACATGCCAACCATCTTGTTCATAAGTTGATCCTTCAACTTGGAACTTTGGGATTTCCAGTTTGTGCGAATGGTGGGTCCAAAGAGTTCCAAGATTAGGTCATACAAGCGCCTATAGAATACATTGTTTCCCACAAAACGATATTATCATTAGTTTAAAATAATCACATACTATAAATAAATTTCAGTTAGATTGTACTTAATAATTAAGACACTTCTTAAATACCTGGAAGCTTCTCTAATTTCATGGAGACATGATTAGCATCTACCAAAAAAATAATTAGTAGTGTTCCCATGCTAGTAACACAGGAAGATCCAGGAAAGGTCGCGTCAAAATATGCAATGGGATCACACTTTGCATCCATAACATCATGTGCATATCCTAGCGTATGTTGTTCAGGGGGTGCAAATCCTGACATGTGTGGTTCAGTGGGTGTACTGGGCTCAATGACTGGTGTGTCACTCACAGGTGGAGGATCAACACTGCCACTAACACCAACCCCCATAGTCGCACCATGAGGATCGTACTCCCTAAAAAACTCTTGTAAAATAAAGAGTTTTTTAAATGATGGGGTAATTAAAATCATAAATAAATAAATGGGATAATTAATTGAGTTCATTACCCCATAGTGATAAATTTGGCCCACTAGGGTTTTGATTTGGCCTTTCATATCTTCTATATGTGGCTCAATCAGAATTAAAGAACCAAGTTTCTTGTTTACTTTTATTTGAAGCTTCCTTATTGTTTGGATCGGATTAGTGGAAAAAAATTGCTTCTTCACTAGGCACTTCCTTAGGAGCATCTATGAATTTCTTTGAGATTGGTGCCTTCCCCTTGTCACCTTGTTGATCAAATAGGTGTAATTTATAATTTTTTTCCACCACCCTCAACTATAGACATTCAAAGATTTGAATCTGATGAAACATTTTAGATTAATAAAAAAATGCATATTTTACATAAGAGGGGATGCTTAGCCAGTTAAATACTTACTCGTAAATATTATGATATCTTGAAAGTTCATTGTGACACATTAAAAAAAAATCAAGAAATTCATCCACAATTAATCATCATTATATTAATAAGAAAACTACTATTGACATATGTCTAAACTACTTGGTTGAGTTGCTTGAAATCATCTAGTCTTTTAAGAAGAAAAAGCTTGGGGACCATTTTGCATAAATATTCATCCATACATTGTCTAACATTATGTTAGAGGAACTCATTTTGCTAATATGGATCATCGTGATCCTGTAAGATTCATCATCTTGGAAGGCTCTTGGAAGAGAAATTATGACAGAATTAATATATATTCCATATTGTATAGAAGCAATACTTTGAAAAGGACGAAGGAATGAATTTGGTCAAGTTGCAAGCTCATTGTAGGATACAATAATTAGATGAATGTATGAAAGATTAAGAATACATGTTTAAAGTAACCTTTGGATAGGATTCATATAATCTTGTAAGGAAGGTTGGTCATATGCATAGTGAATCTTTCATTTAGTTATATGATGCCTGAAAAGATGAATTTGACATACTCTAGAAGGGATAAAATGCTAATACTTTCTTGCTAGAATAAATCTCATGGTTATATTATTTTATGTACAATTACATTGATGTTTACCTGCTGCAAGGTTGGTGCCCTTTGACCTTGATCAACTTGCCACAATATTATAACCATGACATATTAAAATGTTTCCTTAACTTACAGTGTGTGTGACAATATATTATAGTAAATGAAAATTATAACATATAATAGACATTGCTACAAGTTGGGTAAAATAGAATACATATTTCCCCCATAATAGCAACATTTGTATATTTTTTATTCAAATTGTAATCGATGAGCAACCCTGCCCCTGCAGCTATTGATTTTATGGCACATACGAATAGACAGTTTCCTTCACACCCCTAGAATATTCAATTGGGTTTCTTATTAGTGGTCATGGGTCATTTACTATTTATAACCCTACAATATTCCCTGCTGCATTTGGCCTTCCATCAATATACATAGTTGTGCCTTTACTTTAATAATTGTATTTTAGTTGTATTTAATTTGCGGCCATGCCATATCTTCACATACTTTTGGTATATTGGACTAGCCATACCCAATAATTGTAGATGTAATAGGGTCCGACATACTCCATCAATTCAGTTAATCCAACATAACATACCTTTACGACATCTATGGAAAAAAACCCTAAACCATGTAATGACGATGGGGAAATGCAGTATATCCTTTCATTGACAGAAAAATCAGTGTTTATTTTAAGAATATCCTTGGGTACCCATAGTTTCACTAGATGTTTGTACCTCAAGGGCACCTCGATGTCATCTATGCTCTCATTATCATAAGAACATGACCCCCCTTTAGCGAGAAAAAATTCCATGCGTCTATGAAATTTTCTTCTAATCTTTTCACCTCTAATTGATCTTCGCCTACTAGATGACGTAGCATATGTTTGGTCAATTTCTTCTATCCTACCTAAACTTCTATCACTCAACAAAGATAGATATGAAAAATACATGTTTGGTTGAAAGTCCTATAACACTCCATCAAATGAGAGAAACTATTAGTGAGTGTCATAAGGGATGTTGAGAAATGTCTTGACAAAACCACAAGAACATTATAATAGTACAAGTGAGTTACAAGGAAGTTCTTTGCATTTAAAATATTCAAGTAATATTTAAAAAATTGAGAACTTGAGAACCTATTCATCTTAACCAATGAACTCATTCGATAACTTGAGAACTTAACATAATCTGATAGCATTTAATCTTTTGTTACAAAAAAATACCCAGATACTTCGATATGTTGAAGAATGTAACTAGTTTTGGTATTCATAATTGTCATTTGACTCATGTCATGATGTAATTCTTATGTATCTATCAAAAGAAGAAAGAAAATGATTTTTGTAAAGCATGGCTTTCATGCTCAAGTCACATTGTCATTGGGTTAAGCATCCATTGAATTTTCCTAAGGTTTGTCATGAGTCAAGAGTCCTTGTCATATTGTAAAAGACCCTTTCGGGAATTTGTATCAAGGAAAGAAAAAATATTTTGAATTTAGAAATGTCTAAAAGTATCCCAATATCAAGTCAGTCTAGAGAGGGCTAATGGAGCCTCTTGGAAAGGCTATATAAATATGGATCTTAGACCTATTGAGATACACATCAAGCTTTCAGAAGTATGTAATTTTTCTTATATTGTTCATATGTGTGAATACCCTAGGGTTTATAGGGTTTCCTCAAGTGCAAAACTGCAGGAGGTGTTGTAGATTGCCTTGGTGAGCACGAAAAGATAGAAGAGCCCTCATCTTGAAGAGATCTTGTTTCATTTCCCTTGGATACATAGTTTTGCATTGAAGATGAAATATTCGCTGGTTTACTTGGTTCTTGGTGATGGGCCTAGTCTAGGTTTCGGTCTTGGAAGTCTCCTTTGAATTGATTCTATAAGAATATAATTTATTTTTGGGTTTTCCCCTTGGAGGGGTTTTATCTTGGCTTGGAGCCTATATCTTGTATTCATTTTTTTTTATGGTTGTTATCTTCATTGTTTTGGATTTTATTTGATGATAAGAACATAATAAAAAGAACATAATATCACAAATAGCTGTCAAGAAAGGAAAGTAAAAATAAAATGTTGCCCTAATTGATTTTCCAACATGGTATCAGAGCTCAAGACAAGAGTATAGGCAGTTGGAAGATCACTGGAATTGTTTTGCATTAATCAAAAAAGGAAAAAAGAAGGGATTGTCTGCATATATCTTAAAGGACAAAATGACAAAAATCTATCAAGAGAAGTTCATCCTTCTAATAGGACAAACCTCTAAAATTTGGTGAAAGTTTTGTTCAATATTGTAACAAGGGTTTTGTGGCAGCGTTCAGGTTTGATCCTGGGTCTCTCCTAGATTAGGCTAGACAGTTACCGATTCACCATGTGGTCAAAAAAAAATATTGTAACAAGGGTTTTGAGGAGGATGAAAACGTTCACCTTAGGAAGTTACTTCATCATTTCAGGAGATCCAAGAAGAAATTTAATAGCCCTATAATAGGTAGAGAACACTATAAGGAAATTCGAGACCTAAAGGAAAATTGACACTTCTCCTAGAATAAACCTTTAAGCCAGCGAAGATGCCTCATTAAAGAAAAGAAAGGACCACAATTTTTTGGAAGGTATTTTAGGCCCATTTGTGATGTCTTTTAGGTCATGGTTATCAGTGTGTTCCAAACTGAGCAAAAAAAACTCAAAATGGAAACATAATTGGTGTTGCTCATATAACTTAGTTGACTCAACATGCTCTTGTCACTATACGTGCTTAGCCAAAGATTTTAGTGCCAAGGATACAACCTTGAAAGAACGTATAAAATACTGACATTTTGTATCAGCTCAATTACGCACAATAAGAAAGAGTTAATGTCAACGCTCTGAGAAGATACTATGAACATGCTAGTGTAGAACTTGGATATGAAAGAGTAACTTAAGATGCCAAATTTGGTTGGTCCTTCATGTGAGAAGAATTTTTAAGAAAACAAAGCAAATTAGAATGGATTATTTTTTCAGATATCAATTGTTATATTTTACATAGAACTACATTCTATGTAAAATAAGATTAGTGAAGCTTGATTATGTATTTTGATTTTATTTTAATATATCATAGCTAACTACATATTAATAATAAAACAAATAGAGCACTACTACCGTCATTATTATTTGATAGTTTGTCATCTCTTAAGCTATATACCATCTAATATATATGGTCTAGATGAGTTAAAATGTTGTTAGTATTAAGTTAAACATAACTTCAAATTAGGGGTATGAAATTATAGGCGGGCAGGTTAATAAGGGTTATAAGGTTTGATTATTATACATGTTAAAGATTATATGTATTAGATGTTGTTGAGACTATGTGGGTTGTAAGGGTTGATCTTTATAAAGGTTCATGGTTAGAGATTATGCAATGTATAATTTAGATTCTAAAGATATTAATAGACATGGGTTACGAAGATTAAAGGAAAGGGTTTATTGGAATGAGGGGCTATGAAGAATAGGTGATATGGGATATAAAATATAAAGGTTATTAAGGGTGGGGTATTAGAGGTAATTATGAATATATTAGTTTCTTTTCTAATGATGAGAGATAATGTGGTTGAGATTTAGGATTAATGATTAGAGATAATGTGGTTGAGATTTAGGATATGCAATTATAGGTGATAGGGGTTATGAGGGATGTTTTAAGTTATTATTAGGGATTATAAGGGTTACATGTGTTTATAGTTATATAGTTTATTATTTAGGAATTATTTTGTTTAAGAACTATAATTTTTAATGGTGAGAGGTTACTGTGGTAAAAATTATATGAGTTATTGATATTAGAAGAAGAAAGGTTTTGATAGTTGTTATTTCAAATCGTTTAGGGTTATAAGTGTTACAAGGTATATGACTTGATATTTCGGGTTGTAAGGGATTTATGAGTTAGGTACTATGGTATAAATTTTTTATATGGACGAATTATAAAATTTAATGATAATAAGTGGCAAGGTATATGGGTGATTGGTTATATGTTTGATGGTAATACGTACAATTAGTGATTAGGTGCCATTAAGGTTTCAATAATAGGATTGCATGCTAAGGGGGTTGAATTTTTAGGGGTTATAATGAAAGAATGGTTAGGGATTAGGGTTATGATTGCTATGGAGTAGAGGTTAATAATTATAATTACTTGTAGTTAGTTGTTAGTGATTATATGTTTTAAATATTATATTAGATTTCATGGAGATTAGGAACTAGGAGCAATAAGAGTTAATGTGGTTAGGTGATAGTAAGAATATACGGATTAATAGTTAACATTGGTTAAAACAATCAAGATTTAAGTATTTTATTGGTTAGGAAATACAAGCATTAGTTTTTACAATAGCTAGGTGTTGTATAGGCTATTTTTTATAGGGGTTATAATGGTTGTAACTTACATGTTATACTTGGTAATCAATAAATATTAGAGGTTCTAGGAGATAGAGGCTACTTATTGGTTGTAATGCTGGTAGGATATAAGGGTTAGGGGTTAAAAGTTATACAAAGAGTTTTTTTAAGTTTAGAAATAAATGTTGGTATTTAGAGGCTTTCATTTACATGCATTATATAAGAATTATAGTGGTTAGGAATTAGGTTCATGTGGGAAGTGCAAAGATTATATGGTTTAGGGGTTATATATTCTATATGAAATATATAATTTATGGTATAAATATTATAAGGGTTGGGATTAAGTATTATAGGTTATAATGGGTTTGGGGGAAGGGGATATAAGGTGTAAAGGTTATACGAGTTATAAGGTTAGGTTTTAAGGGTTATAGGAGTTATATAATTATGTCCCATAGGTTATAAGAGTTAGCAATTTTAGTTTGTCTAGATATTCATATTATAAGGCTTAGGAGCTTGGTTTACAATGGGTATGTTTTATATTTTTTTAGTACATGAGTTAGGGATTATATTAGGCATTACATGGTTTAGGTGTCAGGTGTTATTGTTTATAATGGTTGAATAAATCAATGCTAAGTTTGGTAGGTGTAAATGGTGATAAGGATGAAGAGTTATAGGTTTTTATGGGTTCTAGTGGTAATTAATGTAAATAAGGTAATAAGTGTTGTGGGATATAAAACTTAACAGCTATGGATCAATATTTGTTAAAATGATTAAAATTTATAGGTATTGATAGTCAAATGGGTTAATGATTATAAGGATTAGCATATGGGTTATGAAAAAGGGTGTAAATGGTTAAGTGGTATAGATTATTAGTATCATTGGTTAAGAGTTATATGCTGTAAGATTTAGAGTGAAAGGTTAGGGATTATAAAAATCGATGGTTACATGGGTGGTAATTATAAGGATTATGATTTTTTGGGTGGGAAATGATAAGGATTAGGATTTTGTGGAAACAAGTGGGATGGTTTAAGGGCCAAATATTAACAATAATATAAGTAAACTGTTAGGTGTTATATGGGTCAAGTGCTAGCTATTTCACATTATAAGGGATACAAATTAAAGTTTAATGAGGTTATGTTTTATCGGTTATAAAGTTTATAGGTTATAATCTTATTACTAATTATGGGAAATATATTGATGGTCACATGGGTTAGGAATTATAAGGATTAAGGTTTTGTGGATATTTTTTTTACATGATAAGAGCCAAGTATTGTCAATTATGTAAGTGAAGTGTTAGTGGTTTGTTGTAGCGGCTACAACCACCCTCCAAAATTTTGGCTCACATGCAAATTTCAGAGCCTACCTTGGATCCTATGATTGATCATTCCTTGGTCACTTGTTGCTAAGATGATGATCTCAAGCTCCCCTCCTTGATCTTAATATTTTTTCATGTTCTCATCTCATGCAATATGTGTCATCTTTGGGCATAAGGATTATTGTTTGGCATGCAAAGGGGAAGTTGTTATACTATAAGGGGAATCTTTGTGTGTATGGTTGTTCTCATCACAGAGACATGTTTCACGCTCACTTCACACACTCTTTCCACGAAGGTTGTTGCAACAAGAAAAGTATGTTTTATGCATTCTGAGTGGTCTATGTTGTATCACTAAGTGTTCGTGTGTGATCATAGTCAAGTCCGATCACTGTTTACACCAATTTCACTAATCTCACACTTAGTCAATTTCCCGAGAAACCTAGCCTCATCCAGCTTTTCAGAAATACACACTTTACTTCTACAACCCTCAAGCTTTTCCCTTGCTTGTTGGAACTGTAGAATATGTAGAGACCCTAGCCTACCTTTGCATCCAAAACTGCGTAATGGTTTCCTCTAGTTTCCTTCCCAACCGGAACCCACTGACTTTAGAAACTACGCAGTGTTGTCCCTCAGTTTCCTAGCCAACAATTCTCTCCAGAAATGTGCAGAGCAATCAGACAACCAAAACTACTCTTCAAAAATGCACAGAGAAGTCAGGTAGCCAACACTTCTCTCCAGAAATGCACAGTGCAGTTCGGCTACCCTGCATTCAGAATTTGCGCAAATGTGTCCTCCTAGGACCCATCCCACAATAATGTCTTGCATCTCAAAACTGTGCAGTGTTGTCCTAGTTGTCCAACCTGACTTACACTTAGAAATTGTACAGAGCAGGCAGCCAACCTTGCTTTGGAAAACTGTGTGAAGTAGGCTAGCAACCTTGTTCCCAGAAATTACGCAGAGTAGATAACCCAACCTTTCTCTGGAAAACTGCGTAGATCATCTCGGTAGTAGTCACTATCCGTTGAAACTGCGTAGATCTATCTCTCAGTGACCACAAGGAAAGAAGACATGCTAGATGACTCTCAAGGAGTTGAGGAGAAAAACCAAGGAACCCAGTTATGATAAGAGATCAGGACCTCATGCAAACTCCATCAAGTGCATATCACCTCGAGGGTAAGTATGGTAAGTAAAGAATATCTTTCGAAGTACATCTCTTAGTGTATCTTGAAGGACTACTTGTCATTTTCATATTATTTTGTCTTCAATAACATGCTTGTTTGCAAGCAAAAAGTCATTTCATGTGTTTCCTCTACGTGTCTTACCTCCTTTCTGCTTTTTTGACCAACTCTTTTCTTTGGCATGTTGATTGCTATGTCATGCTTGCGAGTCTGTTCTGGTAATTTTGAAGTTTTGCCTTTATGTGCATGAGTTGTTTTCACTCTGTTGACATCGGTCGCACTCACACACAAAGTTACATGCACTGTCACGCAAGTGTCGTTAGGATCATTCAAAGACATATCTCAAGTGTTGCACTTGTTGCATGTAACCTTTGAGTCACCCTCACTAAGCACGTGATTGTATTGTTGGTTTGAGGTGTCTTGTCATTGAGTCATGCTAAGTGTGTGATCACAATGTCATGTATGCACAAGTACACTTGCTTTCACACTTAGTGATTTTCCTGAAAATCTTTCGACTAGAAAACCCTCCTTCAATCGGACCCCGATCTCAGTGACCTTGCATTGCTGTCTAGAACTGCGCAAGGCTTGAGGTTGTCCCCCAGACAGCCTGCACTGCGCAATTCTGTAAATGATCCAATTAACTAACTCCCAGAACTATGTAGAGGTTGTCCTAGAATCTGATCAAGTTTGCGCTTCTCACAATATCTCCCATCAAGCCTCCCGCTAATCAACCATAGAAATGACTTGAGTTGTGACCCAGGGCTCTGCTAGTCTCCAAAACTATTCAGAAATTGTCCAGCCTAACTACCTTGCACTGCCTTCAAAAACTGTGTAGACATGTGGGACAGGCATATGTTGCCTGTCACTGCACTGTCCCAGGAAATTGCACAGATCTTCTAGGTAAGATTCCTTGCTGGCCTCATCTGCATTCCGCCGTTGTTTGTCACCTTCCCTTATGCCCCGCTATGAAATCAACCCAGAAATTGTGCAATTGTGTCCAGGCCCGGATTGTCTCCCAGGTTTGCGCAATTTTGACCAGAAACTCCTGCAACCTGATCTTGTCCTCCTCTGGAAAAATGTGCAGTTTTTTTTGCCAGTGCCTCCTACTACCAGCACTGTCTTCTCTGAAGAAATTTCACAGATCCCAGTTGAATGACCTACCCAGTGCTCCCCTTGAAAATTGCGCAGACTGGCTAAGCAGTTCCCTGACACACTACCTGGCCTTTCTCCCGAAAACTATGCAATACTGCCTTCCAACTGGATTTTTCTTCGCAGCTTTCACCGTTGTTTCAGATTGCACAAAGTTGTCTCCCAGTGACATCTGCGTAGTTTTTCCTAACAGTGCTCTCTAGCCTCGCATCCCGGCCTGTGTTGCGCTCTGCATAGTTCCAGTTCCTTGTCCCTCTCTTGGTCACCTGCACCGAAACGGAAAACAATGCATCATGCTAGACTAGGAGATTTTTGGATTTGATTTCGTCTCGTCATGAGTGATTGCAGGAACATGTACATCGATGAAACATGGCACGACAATGAATGGGATGGAAAAGGAACGAATGCTATAAGACTTGATCACAGTCGAACGAATGCACGAAGCTCATCGAGTAGCGAGCGAAAGGGACACATATACATGAACCACCATGCAAAGACCAAGACCATCGAAGACCCCCTGCACTTTGCCATGCGGAGGTGAAGACATGCTACATCGAGAGCATAAAATCACTCAGTAGCACAACAACTCGACACGGGCACCATAGTCAGCAAGTACATGTCAACAGTGTCATGTCAACTTGTGTCATGAGTTGTTTCAGCCACATCACTACTATGGGCCATACTTGTTGTAATCAATGTAATGTAAAGTGGAAGTCCAAGAGATACACATATGAAGTTGAAGAGTTATGTAAAGTCGAAGAGTCATAGGAAGTCAAACAATCATGAGTGAAGTCAAAGAGTCACAAGGGTCAGTTACTCCCCTTGGCTATATACACCTCGTCATTATATGAGCAAAATACTTTTCACCTTGGCTCCTCCCACATAGCCTTGAGAGTTTGTAGTCTATTCTTTAAGGAGCGAGGAGTGGCTCCAATGTCCCACTACTGGGGCTAGTGATATATGGTGTACAGATGTGTCTTGGAACTTTTTCTTAATTCATAAGCCTGTCTCAAGCTAACACATTTTCATGCATGTTTTGTATCCATTTGTAAGACTATTCTTTAAACATTTGTAATGCATGTTTTCTTAACCTGTACTAAGATAGTTGAACTACTTCGGTTATTTTAGTACTTATATTGTTGAATATGTGTTGTATTGTTTATCACTGTTGTCCCATCCATGTGGACTAATCTGTTGGACATTAGACAGACCATACTTTTGTTTCCTTGGTTTTAATGACCGTCACCCCCGTGTGGACTATTCCACTGGATGGTGTATGTGTTTTCCCTTGAACTTTGGTTTTAACGACTGCCGCATCCATTGTGGACTATTCCGATGGATGCTGAACATACCCTTTTTGTTTTTGCGTGTGTTTCTTCTTAGGTTCGGACTACTCCCTCTCATCAAGAGGCTTACTTCACTCTCCTCTTTTACAGTAAGAGAACCTAAACACGAGTTACATTATGCCCTCACCAAGCACAGGTACCTTGTTGTTTTAAGATACCAGTGTAACACTCTCATGTGCTGACAGCTAGAGCCAAGGAAGATCTTTAAGATAATGGAAACCGAGCCATCGTTCCAGATGGGACTCCTACACCAAACGATGTGAGGTCTAGTTGGGACCTCATACTAATGAGATCCTCTTTGTTGGTGGGTCCATCACCGTAAACAAAATGGCGTTAGAAGGAGGGCTAGATAACAAGATGAGCCTGTCGCATCTAGTTTGAATATCTTATCTAAAATGGATCATACACCAATCATGCTCTCGGGGTGTTTCTCTAATTTTTCCCTTGATCAAATTTCACTCCCTGATGAGCTTCTCAATCACTTGTCCCAGTTAAAGTTTGATGGTGAGGACATAACATCCATATCCAAGCACATTTCTGATTTTCTTAAAATTTTCCAACCTTATGAAATCGATAATGAAGAGTCTTCTTGTGTGCTTTTATTCCTCACCCTTGAAGGTCGTGCTAATCAATGGTGTCATACCTTTCCACTTGCTTCCATCCATTCCCTTCTCCATTTCCTCAAGGAGCTCCATAAAGCCTTCGGTAAGTATAACTACAGAGATGTTTCTGGAAGAATCAACCTATTAAGAATGGAGCGTAATGAATTAGTTGAGAAATTTTCTTATCGATTTCTTCACCTTTGCTATGAAATTCCGAAAGAAGATTTGAACTGGGATTTCTTGAAACAAGAGTTCAAGATCTTGGTTCATGTCTCTTCATACAGTAAACCTGAACCTCCTTATTTTCTACTTCCCTAACTCTTGCGGATCATGAGGCACCTCATATTGTAGGGGAGGATCCCAACACCACGTTTGTTCCTTGTCCTTGTAGGTTTTAACCCCGTACAGAAATTACCTGCATACAAATTATAAGAACATAAAATAAACAATGCTAGAGAATAACACATAAAACACATATACACAAAGGCTTTCCCCTAGATCCCAAAACCAGGACTACCAACTTGATTTTTCATTATTTTCCTTTCAATGTTACAATACATATATATACATGCTGAAGCATCCAATACCATGGAATGAAAACCATTGCGCCCAAAACCATGTGTGAAAACCATGCACAAAACCATAGGTAGGTCTGCCCACCTAATATAGGAGCTAGTCATGGAAAGAATATAACACAACCCAACATTCTCCCACTTGTTGTTTTCTTTCCAAAGGGGGCCACAGGAGAGCTTAGTCATTTATCCAACCCTGCAATGCCCATTGTTTCTCTACACCAAGAGAACTTCTCAGAGCTCACAGATTTTGTCAATGCATCTGCAGTATTCTTCAAAGTGTCCACCTTTACCAGCAACACCTTTTTTTCCTCGATCATATCCCTCAAAAATTGATACTGAACATTAATGTGCTTTGTCTTTGAATGATAAGCAAGGTTCTTTTCCAAGAAAATTTCACTTTGGCTGTCAGATTCTATCCTTATAGCTCCCTGTACTAACCCCATACTTGAACAAAATCTCTACAACCAAACTGCTTCCTTGCCTGCATGAGTGGCTGCCATGTATTCTGCCTCTGTAGTTGATAGTGCCACTACAGATTGTTTCTTACTCACCCCACTGACTGCACCTCCAAATAGTTTAAACACATACCCACATGTAGATCTTATCTGATCCAAATCTCCAGCCTAGTCTACATCAACAAAGCCACGAATATCCAACTCTTTGTCTAATCCTAGTCGTCCTTGGTAGCACAAACCATAATCACTAGTGCCTTGCAAATACCTGAAAACCTGCTTCACTGTTGTCCAATGCTCCTTCCTTGGTTTTGACATAAACCTGCTCAATACTCCAACTACATGTGCAATGTCTAGTCTAGTACAGACCATTACATACATCGAACTACCATTTGTACTTGCATATGGAACACGGGACATGTCCTCTTCCTCTTCTTGTGTCTTGGGACAAAGTTCAGCAGATAACTTTGCAGCTACAGGAATAGGAACCTTAACCGGTTTACTATCCTACATATTAAACCTCTACAGTATTGTCTCGACATACTTCCTCTGGTTTAACCAAAGCTTCCACTTTTCCTAATCTCTTTTAATTTCCATGCCCAAAATATAGTTTGCAACACCAAGATCTTTCATGTCAAATTTGGACAACAATTTGGTCTTCAAATCCTGGATAATTTCTTTGTCATTTCCAACTAGCAACATATCATCCACATACAAGACCATATAAATAAAACAGTCACCAATTAATTTAAAATACACACAGTGATCTGTTTTGCTTCTTGTGAAGCCAAGTCCTCGTATAAATGTATTAAATTTTTGATACCACATCCTTAGTGACTGTTTTAACCCATACTGAGACTTTTTTAACTTTCATACCAGTTCTTTCTTACCATTCACCGCAAAGCCTTCAAGTTGCTTCATGTATATCTCCTCTTCCAGATCCTTGTGAAGAAATGATGTCTTCACATCCATCTATTATACCTCAAAATCAAAAGAAGCAACAATAGATAAAAGTAATCTAATAGAAGCTACCTTGGCAACAGGACAAAAAATATCACCAAAATTAATTCCTAGCACCTAGGAATAACCTTTTTCTACCAACCGAGCTTGTATTTCTCCACCTTTCCTTCTGCATTTGTCTTCTTCTTGAACACCTATTTGCTGCCAATGGGTTTCCTTCCATCCGGAAACTCCACTAGATCCCAAGCCTCATTTTTGTGCAAAGATGTCATTTCATCAACCATGGCCTCTTTCCAGAGTTTTCCATCCTTTGAATCTACTACTTCCTTCACAATTTTGGGATCATCATCAGTAATAGATAAGAAAAATTTGAACAAAAAGAATATGGACTATACATTTCTGGCTGCCTTCTTTCTCGAACTGATCTTCTCACAACCGGAGCTTGTGGATGTTCATATTCTGATTCCTCTTCTGCTGTAGATTCTAATTCTTCCTCCTTTATCTCAAACTCTATCTTCTCAGGTTCCTTTGGTTGGAATTCATGTTTAATAACATATTTCACCTCTCTAAACACCACATCTCAGCTGTATACAACCTTCCTTGTTACTGGGTTCCAAAGTTTATAACCCTTTAAACCATCCTTATATCCAATAAAGATGCACTTTTCAGATTTACTATCCAACTTTGTTCTTTTCTCCTTTGGAACATGTACATATGAATCACATCCAAATACCATCAAATGTTAAAGAGAGGGTTTCTTACCAGTCCATAGCTCTTGTGGAGACTTATCCTCCAACGCTGATGAAGGTGATCTGTTGACCAGGTAACATGTCGTCTCCACCACCTCTGCCCAGAATTCATGTCCTAACTCGATACCACTGAGCATGCTTCTTTCCCTTTCCATCAATGTCTTGTTCATTCTTTCTGCAACTCCATTTTTCTCAAGTGTGTATGGAGTAGTCTTCTTTCGTGCTATACCACACTTCTTACAGAATTCTTCAAATTCCTTCTTGCAAAACTCTCCACCATTATCTGTCCTTAGCACCTTTATCTTCTTCTCTGTCTGGTTTTCCACCAGAGCCTTAAATTCTTTAAACCTGTCAAAGACTTCATATTTCTTCCTAAGGAAATATATCCATGTATTCCTTGAGAATTCATATATAAATGATACATAGTATATAGACTTACCCAGTGATGGAACCTTCACAAGTCCAAACACATCACTGTGCACAAGGTCTAATATTTGTTTTTCCCTGTTACCACCAAAGGGAAAACTCACTCGATTTCGCTTCCCATATACACAATTTTCATAGAAATCAAAATCCAGAGAGCTATTAGTCATACCTTCTACCATACCTTTACCATGAAGTATTCGAAGACCCTTCTCTCTGATATGTCCAAGCCTTTGATGCCATAGCATGGTCTTTTCTCCGGAGACCACTAGATTTTCTGCTCCACTTTTAGGAACCTTAGAACTGTTGCACCCATCAACAATAGTGCTACCTTGTAGCTTGCAGAGTTACAATCCGAACTACCCGCATCAATACCAGTGCTCCCCAAACCATCTTGTAGGTATCCTTCTCGAACACTATTTTTACACCTGCATCATCCATCTTGCTTACAGAAGTCAAATTTCTGGCCAATGTAGGAATATGCAGAACACCCATAAGTGTTCTAATCCTTTCACCTTGCAAATTCAACTTAACTTTTCCGCGACCAATGATTTCAGCCTTCCTGTCATCCCCCAAGAAGACATCACAACCATCATATTCCTCATACTAGCAGAACCACTCTCTATGGGGAGTGAAGTGAAAGGATGCACCTGAGTCAATCAACCATGCCTCATGATTTACATGTGTACTTGAAGAATCCAAGTATACATCCCCACCTTCATCTGAGGTGGTTTTCACCTCTGTAGAAGGAGCATCATCAGATCCCTTTCCTTTGTCAGGAGCTTTAGATTTACAGTCCCTTTTGTAGTGCCCTTCCTTTCTGCATTTCCAGCACACCTTTACAGGTTTTCCTGGAGATTTAGATCTCCCTCTAGATTTAGATATCCCACTCGATGACTTATTTTTGTTTCTATTATGGGACCTTCCTCATACAGACAAGGCATCACCATTCTGGCTCTAAATATTTTTCCATCTCATCTCCTCCATCAGTAAGGATGAGACTATTTCATCAAATCGCAAGGCAATTGCATTGCTACCTATTGCAATAACTAGACTATCCCATGAATCTAGTAGAGAACACAACAAACTAATGCACTTATCTTCATCTAAAATTTTAATATCAACAGATAATAACTGACTTACCATAGTATTAAATGTGTTCAAATGCTCTGTCACCAAGTCTCCATTTTTCATCCTTAGGTTATACAGCTTCTTCCATAGGAACAATTCATTCACCAAAGACTTAGATTGGTACAAATTCCCTATCTTTTCCCACAAGGCCTTTGCCATAGCTTCCCCTGATACATTTAACAATACCGAATCTGAGACACATAATCGTATTGTGCTCTTTTCCTTTCGATCCAATTTCTTCCATTCTTCATTGGACACTCCCGTTGGTTTAGTACCCAGATCTACCGTGATCCACTAATATTTATCCACCAACAGATCCTCCATCTTGAGTTTCCACAACTAAAAACTTTGACCATTAAATTTCTCGATCTCTATCTTTCCACTGCTTGCCATCTTCTTTCACCACAAGAATCGATCCGGTAGATCTCCCACTGAACAGGGTCTACCAGAGGCCCGAGCGAAACCCCTCAGCAACAAAGGCATCCCCTTGAAGCCAAAACAACTCTGATTCCAAATGTAGGTTTTAACCCCGTATAGAAATTATTGGCATATGAATTCTAAGAATAGAAAATAAACAATGCGAGGGCATAACACATAAAACACATATACACAAAGATTTTCCCCTGGATCCCAAAACCAGGACTACCAGCTTGATTTGTCATTATGTTCCTTTCAATGTTACAATACATATATATACATGCCGAAGCATCCAATACCATGGAACGAAAACCATCGCGCACAATACCATGTGCGAAAACCATGCACAAAACCATAGGTAGGTCCACCCACCTAATATAGGGTCCAAAAAAAATTCTCCGGGGCACCCTGTAGAGGGGGATAACCACCCCCCTCAAACCCCCCATATAGGGGGGGTTGTCACCCCCCTTGTGACCCCCCCGCTACGCAGTCGACGCAACGAAGGGAGGCTCCGCTCCCCCTCTAACCCCCCCGTTAACTAGGGGAGCTAGTCATGGAAATAATATAACACAACTCAATAGTCCTCCTCTTTTTTCAGTCCCGATGTGGGAGCCCCCTTGCAGTGATTGTGAAGCTAGGAACCTGTGCAACATGTCCCCAACCCATCTTCTCATATGTCTCCTGCTTCCATGGAGGAAGTTCCAGAATGGCTCAAAGAGCCTATAGCCAAGACTCGCTGCTCCATTTCGCAAGAGGAAATGAAACTTTCACAAATCAAGTCTCAAAGTTGATCTGCCTCTCTACCATCCTCCATCCTCCATCATTCACAAACCATGAATCCTTGTACCATGACTCACTTGATCAATCTGTTTCACCAGCTATTCATGAAAATTCTCTTGATTCTCAAGCTATTGGCTCAAATTTCCATTAGGCACAAGGCAGCCACATTACACTGGCAAAGGGCAGAAAGGTGAGGACACTATCAATTCCCCCTCTCTGATTCAAAATTGTCCACATCAAAACAATGAGCTTCCATTCTCTAACAATTCTCAATCTACTAATCTCAGTGAAACATCTTGTACAATGAATCCTTTTGATCAACCCCCAATCTTGGGAAATCATCACTCCCATGCCTCCATATACTGTGACGAATGCCCAAGCACATCATGTGATCTTCCGTTTTATCATGAATACTCTAACTCGGATCTAGAATTTCCTCCGGTCATAGAAAAATTCATATCAAAACTTCCTCTTCACCTCACTCTTCCATGTGTCCTACCATTCACAATGCACCCACATGCATCAAAGATACTCTATGTTCTCTTAACTTTTCATTTGATGAGGTGTCTCCTCAATTGACACAAGGTAGTGAGGTTGTCCATGATGAAGTTAAAAATAGTTTAATCACAGAGTGTACTTCCCATTCCCCATCATCTCTTCTCTTGCATGAAGACAACTCTTCAAGTTAGCTTGCTAAAGATGAAAAATCTAGTGCAACATATAACAGACATGGTTGCCATCCTAAGAGAAACCTTGAAATCAGCAACAACAACCATCTTCAAGACATGCATGACCTGGTTCAAAATTCAAAATATCATTATGCAAATCTAGAAATTTCTAGGACATACCATGGAGTCGAGGCACTTCAACGTCTATTGATGGTTATGTCAGGACCTCATGACTTTGGTAAGCCTCCAGAACCTAATCAGATCCGGTTTATCATGCACAATCCGTTTATATGCATGATTGCACTCGATGTGAATTCACGTGTAAAAAATGTTTGGTATTTTGGATGTGATCTCTCAAATTTTCAATAATTCACTTATGGTTGAATTCACAATCTGTCACAGTGCATCCATCTTCATGCACATCTCTTGCATCAAACTCGGGGCAACAATGTTTGTCCCTCATGAAATCATGGAATAATGAAGTTGATAATCTCAAATATTGTCTTTGCTTGCGATCATACTTATCGGATTTTCCGTCTCATGATTAGCTCCTCAGTCTCCTTTGCAAACCTTGTACTTTAAATCTACTCACTCATCACACAAACAATCCCCCTATGTGATGATGAATGCACAAGCTATCATGTGAATCAAGTTCCTTTCATTTCACCATGCCCCAACTAGTTTCATGCATTCAAGATGTCAGTGTCCCTTTTACATTCCGGTGGTGATCATGATGCCTATGTAATTTTTCACCAGTTGTAGGGGGGGTGGTTTGTCATGTCTATCTCATAGTGAACTCGGTTCCATTTATCAGAGCATTCGCAAGATTGTTCAACTGAATTTGTCTTTGTTGATTTCACACTAGGAATTTGATATTTTAACAAACTCATCTGATCATTTGCCCATCTCGGGTGACTGTCATGCAGCTTATCATTTTTCAACAGTACATTCAATGACAATTACTTCGTGCTCTCTGATCTTCAATGTTTAGCATCTTTCTCCTCATATTTTTGTCAAGTGAGTGAGACACTTCAGCCTACGTTGATGGTTATGGAAGGTCCTCACTATCTTGGCATCACTAATGAAAATGATCAGATTAATTTTTTTGTACAAGATTTCCATCATGATCTTGCCTCTCCAATCATAAAGCCATCTTTTCACAAGTCGCGAGACCTTCGAAACAACCATTATGAATTTCAAGATCCAATCGCTCAATGGTTGGAAAAATATTACTTGGTGAGTCATGTTGTAGTGAAAAAGCTTCAATCCTTCCTCGCACTCACTAAGAAGCTCGTTGCAGAGAGGCTTCCGAGGTTTGTTGAATAATAGTATCCATCGAAAAGGTAAGCATGTGTATTGGGTGGTCGTGACACATTTTTTTCCCACATGAAAGACCTTCCTTTCCGTGTGCAATATTTTCAAGATTTTCTATTTTTTGTTGCACACTATTTGTTATCTATTTTAATTGCTTGTATCTTTGTGGTTGCAGGTCGGGAATGACTACGGTGGCTTCACTGGAAATTTCATGTCACATAATCCCAACTGTTTAGCATAGGAGTAGGAGTAGTGTTTGCTTCCTTGCTTTGCTTTGCTTTCTAGTTTGCATGTTTGTTTGCTTGCTTACTTGGTGTGTTTGCCTGCTTACTTGGTTTGGTTTGCTTGCTTGCTTTATTTGCTTACTTATTTTTCTTTCACTTTACTTCTTCTCTTTTCTTTATTTTTTTCTTTGCTTGTTTTTACCCATAGGTTAACCTCACACGAAACCATGTTTGGCTCTTGAGACAACCTTGGAAAATATAAGAGGACTTTTACAGCTATCAAAATTTGGTTATATGTTTTCCTCTCTCTTTATGAAGAGCTTGTTGTCTTCATTCGATGATAACATGATGGAAAATACGTTTTGTTCAGAGTGAGTCTTAGTGAAAACACAATGCTTGCACTTTAACTAGTACCACCTATTCTAATCAGTTCTTTTTGGTTAACCCTTGTCAGCTCAATCCAATAGAGTAAGGTGAGGGGAAAAACCTTAACAAGTGCGTCAGAGGTATATATAAATAATTCTCTAAAGGGACAACCTCTTCTTCTCTCAACAAGTCAGGATCCCTCTTTCGCCTCTGAAATAAATAAGTTCCTATACAAAGTTCTTTGAAAAATGAAAAAATAAACAAGGCGAAAGAAGAGAAAGGCTTCTTGTGTAAAGAGGTGATGCAAGTAACTCCGCCGGGGTACTGACCAGTCTCACTGACAGCAGAGCGATGCTTGTGTTCCTGTGCGATTGTCCAGGCCTGGTGGCAGTGGAGCAACACCAGAGATGAAACTAAGACTCTGAATTTTATATTACTTGTGCATTAGCATGCCTCTCATCCCAATCGAAACAACTTAGTTTATTTGTCTTGGAATGTGTGTTGACCGATCAAGATAATAGTAGGTACTATATATTTCACCCAATTGAGTGCTTAAGCCATGACGATCAAAGAATCAAACAATACTTCTGGAAGAGTTAGACTCGCTTTTCACGATACAAGGTCCATACAAAGAGATGGAGTTCTACTAGTGTGTCGCCAATGTTGCAGTGGCTACAACCACCTTGGATCCTGTGATCGATCGTTCTTTGGTCACTTGTTGGTAAGCTGATGATCTCAAGCTCCCCTCCTTGATCTTAAGATTTGTTCATGTTCTCATCTCATGCAGTATGTGTCATCTTTGGGCATAGGAATTATTGTTTGTCATGCAAAAGGGATGTTGTTCTGTTGTAAGAGGAATCTTTGTGTGTATGGTTGTTCTCATCACAGAGACATGTTTAACACTCACTTCACGTACTCTTTCTACGAAGGTTATTGCATCAAGAAAAGCATGTTTTACATATTCTGGATGGTCTATGTTATATCACTAAGTGTTCTTGTGTGATCATAGTCAAGTCCTATCACTGTTTACACTAGTTTCACTGATATCACACTTAGTCAGTTTCCCGAGCAACCTAGCCTCCTCCAGCTTTTCAGAACTGCACACTTTGCTTCTAAAACCCTCAAGATTTTCCCTTTCCTGTTGGAACTACGGAATGTGAAGAGAGCCTAGCCTCCCTTGGCATCCAAAATTGTGCAGTGGTTTCCTCTAGTGCCCTTCCCAGATGGAACCCACTGTCTTTAGAAAATGCGCAGTGTTGTCCCTTAGTTGCCCAGCCATCACTACTCTCCAGAAATGCATAGAGTAGTTAGGAAACCAACACTACTCTCCAGAATTGTGCAAAGAAGTAAGGAAACCAACACTGCTCTCCAAAAATGTGCAGTTCAGTCCGACTACCTTACATTCAGAAACTGCACAGAGATGTCCTCCTAGGACCCATCCTGCAACAGTGTCTTGCATCTCAAAACTGTCCAGTGTTGTCCTAGTTTCCCAACCTTCCTTTCACTCAAAAATTGCGTAGAGTAGGCAACCAACCTTGATCTGGAAAACTACGCAAAGCAGGCAAGCAACATTGCTCCCATAAATTACATAGAGCAGACAGCCTAGCCTTGCTTTAGAAAACTGCACAGATCATCCAGGCAGCAGTCACTGTTTGCTGAAACCGTGCAGATCTATCTCTTAGTGACCACAAGGAAAGATGACATGCCATATGACTCTCAAGGAGTTGAGGAGAAAAACCAAGGAACCAAGTTATGACAAGAGATCGGGACCTCATGCAAACTTTGTCGGGTGCATATCACCTCGAGGGTAACTATGGTAAGTAAAGAATATATTTTGAAGTACATCTCTTATTATAACTTGAAGGACTTCTTGTCATTTTCATATCATTCTATCTTCAATAACATGCATGTTTGCAAGCATAATGTCATGTATGCACAAGTACACTTTCTTTCACACTTAGTCATTTTCCTGAAAATCTGTCGACCAGACAACCCTCCTTCAATCGGACCTTGATCTCAGTGACCTTGCATTTCTGCCCAGAACTACATAGATATCGAGGTTGTCCTCCAGGAATCCTGCACTATGCAATTTTGGAAATGAGCCAATTGACTGACTCCTAGAATTGTGCAGAGGTTGTCCCAGAACCCGATCCAGTTTGCGCTTCCCACAATATCTCCCATCAAGCCTCTTGTTGGTCAACTAGAGAAATGACTTGAGTTTTGACCCGTGGATCTACTGATCTCCAAAAATATGTAGAATTTGTCCAACCTAACTACCTTGCACTACCTACAGAAACTGCGCAGACATGTGGGATAGGTATCTACTTCCTGTCACTGCACTGTCTCGGGAAATTGCACAGATATGCTAGGCAGGCTTCCCTACTAGCCTACTCTGCAATTAACCCAGAAATTGTGCAGAGATATTTTTCACTTTCTCTTCTTCCCCACTCTACAATCAGCCCATAAATTGTGCAATTGTGTCCAGGCTTGGACTGTCTCCTAGGATTACGCAATTTTGACCAATAGCTACTGCAGCTCGATCCTGTCCTCCTCTGGAAAACTATGCAGATTTTTCTACCAGTGCCTCATGCTGCCTGCATTATCTTCTCCATAGAAACTGCACAAATCCTAGTTGGATGACCTGCCCAGTTCTCCCCTTGAATTGTGCAGACTAGCCCAGTAGTTCCCTGACACCCTTCCTGGTCTTCCTCCCAGAAACTATGCAATTCTACCTCTCAGCTGAGTTTTCCGCTGCAGTTATCACTGTTGTCCCAGATTGTGCAAATTTGCCTCCCAGTGACATCTTCACAGTTTTTCCTGACAGCGCTCCGTAGCATCGCATCCCGACCTATGTTGTGCTTTGTGCAGTTTCATTGCTTTGTCCCTCTCTCGATCACCTACACCGAAACGGAAAACAAGGCATCATGTTAGACTAGGAGATTTTCTATTTGATGTCATCTTGTCATGAGTGGTTGTAGGACAAGGTACACCTATGAAACATGGTGCGACGATGAATGGGATGGAAAAGGAGTGCATGCTAGAAGACTTTCCTGTTGTCAAATGAATGCATGAAGCACATTGAGCAGCAAGCGAAAGGGACACATATACATGCACCATCAAGCAAATACCAAGACCATTGAAGACCCTACACACTTTGCCATGCAAAGGTGAAGACATGTTACATCGAGAGCATATCATCACTCAGCAGCACAACAACTCGACATGGACACCATAGTCAGCTAGTACATGTCAACAATGTCATGTCGAGTTGTGTCATGAGTTGTCTCAACCACATCACTACTATGGGCCATACTTGTTGTAATCAATGTAATGTAAAGTGGAAGTCCAAGAGACCCACATATGAAGTTGAAGAGTCATGTAAAGTTGAAAAGTCATAAGAATTCAAACAGTCATGAGGGAAGTCGAAGAGTCACAATGGTTAGTTACTCCCCTTGTCTATATATACCCCCTCATTGTATGAGAAAAATAATTTTCACCCTGGCTCCTCCCACATAGCCTTGAGAGTTTGTAATATGTTCTTTGAGGAGTGAGGAGTGGCTCCAATGTCCCACTACTGGGGCTAGTGATATATGGTGTATAAATGTGTCTTGGAATTTTTCTTAATTCATAAGCCTGTCTTAGGCCAGCACATTTTCACATATGTTTTGTATCCATTTGTAAGACTATTCTTTAAACATTTGTAATGAATGTTTTCTTAACCTGTACTAAGATAGTTGAACTACTTCGGTTATTTTAGTACTTACATTGTTGAAGATGTGTTGTATTGTTTATCACTGTTGTCCCATCCATGTGGACTACTCCGTCAGACATTAGACAAACCATCCTTGTGTTTTCTTGGTTTAAATGAGCGTTACCCTTGTGTGGAGTATTCCATTGGATGGTGTATGTATTTTCCGTTGAAATTTTGTTTTAACAATTACCGCATCTGCTGTGGACTATTCTGCTGGATGCCGGACAAACCCTTTTTGTTTTCGCGTGTGTTTCTTCTTGGGTTGGGACTACTCCCTCCCATCAAGAGGCTCACTTCACTCTCCCCTTTTACAGTAAGAGAACCTAGACACGAGTTACATTACGCACTCACCAGGAACACGTATCTTTCTGTTTGAAGATACCAACGTAACACTCTCATGTGTTGACATCTAGAGCCAAGGCATATCTTTAAGATAATGGCAATCAGACCATCATTTCGGATGGGAATCCTACACCAAACGGTGTGAGTCCTAGTTGGGATCTCATACCGGGGAAATCCCCTTTGTTGGAAGGTCCAACACCATCAACATGGTTATATGGGATAAGTGCTAGTTATTACACATTATAAGGGTTACAAAATTGAAGTTTAATAGAGTTATGTTTTATGGCTTACAAGGGTTAGAGGTTACAAGGTTATTACTAATTAAGGTATATAGTGATAATATATTTGATAGTGGTTATAAGGGTAATTGAGGTGACAAATGGGAGAATTATGGATATAGGGTTTAGTGTTTATTAGTTATCAATTGAATTAATTACAATTTATAAGGGTTATAGGTTATAAAGATAGGTATGGGGACTAGGATTTAGAATAGATTTGGGTTATATGAGTCAAGGATTGAGGAAAAAGGGAAGAATTAGGTTATAGGGGTTCAAGGGTATGAGTTTTATAATGATGAGGTTATAAATGGTATGAAACTTAAAATGTATAGCTTGATAGATATCTGGAGTAAAAGGATTTAGGGGTTATAAGAGTTATATTAGTTAAAATGGTAAGGTATTATCATTTATAAGGGTTATTAGTTACATGTGTTCTAGGAGTTTAGGGGTTAGGAGTGATGATGGTTATAATAGTTTGGTGTTGTGGGAAAAATGTTGATTCTAATAGAGGTTATAATGTAGGGAATATGGGACAGATATTACGCAATGAATAATTTCCTAGGGGATATTGGGTTTAGGATTATTATTTTAGGTGTTAAACGTGATTTAAGTTAAGAGTTATAAAATATACACATTGTAGAGTAAGAGTTATAAGGGGTAAAAAATTATAGGATAACGTGGTGATTGAGGTACTTGTTAGATGTGTAATTAGGTTATAAGGGTCTTAAGGGTTATAATGCTTGATGGTTAAAATTTATACTAATTGTGAGTTGAGTTATATAGGATATAATATAGGAGTGATAAGTGTAATAGGATTTAGTTGTTATAGAGCTAGGGTAAATAAAAATTGTAGTTGGAAAGGATATGAAGGTTATAGGCTAATGATGATTGTGATTGTAAAGGTTTAGATTGATAAAGGTGATAGGAATTATATAATTTAAAGGAATTTGGAATTATAAAAGCTAGGGGTTATGGATTATCAGTTATAACTTTTGGATATTATGTGAGATATACAATTATGAGTTATAGGGAATTTCATATATGACTTAGGGATTAAAGTAAAGTGTTTAGGGTTATAAAAGTTATAGTGACAAATGATTATAGGAGTACCCAATTATATTGAATAGGTTTATAAGAGTTACTGATCTAGGAGTTAGTGCTCATTACATTATAAGGGTTAAATGTTATTAATGTTATGTTATTGGTTATTTGTTTTAGGATTTAGGGCTATAAAGATTAATGTTAAAGTGTTATGTTTTATAATAATTAATCACTATAGTTGTTAATGGTTAATGATAGAGGTCATATGTGTTTTAGTTCAAGGGTTATAAGCATTGACTATTATAGATATTCAAGGCTATATTAATGTTTATAAATGTTAGATTTTATAAGCATTACATGTATAATGGTTAAGGGTTACTAGTGTTATGGGTTATGTAGCTTAGGATTTAGGGTGATAAGGATGTGGATTATAAGTGTTACGTTTTATAATAGTTAATGATTACCATGGTTCATGGTTAATGATAGAGCTCATAGATGTTTTAGTTTAAAGGCTATTAGAATTAAATGTTATAGAGTTTCATAAATCTATTAAAGCTTTTACAGGTTAGAGTTTATAGGGGTTACATGTAAAGGGTTAAATAGTTTGTTTTCGTTTGCTATTTTTTAAGTGACTTGAAGGATTATCCTTTCACTAAGAAACTATAACCTAGGGGAATATAAGATGTGAAACTAGAGATCACATTTGTCCTGGGTGAAACCAACTCTTAACATGGATGTATTTTTTGTACCCACAATGTTTTGAACTGACAACCTTCACACAGGGAGTTCCTTAGTAGAACACCTTGTTTTCGGTTGTTCTAAATCTCATGGGTTTAAAGGGTTAGAATATTTAAGGGTGAGGGTAAAATGAGTTATAATTTAAGGTATTATTTTTAATGGATATAAGCATTAAGGGTTTGGGATTATAATGTTTAAGTTTTCAAGTTTATAAGTTATAAGGATTATATAGAATTAGAGGGTATAATAGTTAAGCGTAATATTGGTTAAGGGTTATATGGGATAAGGTTAAAGGCATTATGGTGATGGGATATACTATTTAGAGATACTAGATATTTGGGGTTATATTCTGAATTATGTTTTCTAGGAATTATGTATAAGTATAGTTAGCCTAAGTTAAAAGATATGGATTAAAATTTTAAAAATTATATGTTTTTAGGGGGTAAGGGGTTATAAGAAGTGGATTTTTATTAGGTATAGTGATTATAAGTGTATGAGATTATGGGTTTACATGTGTTAAGAATGATACTTGGTCTATTATACTTAGAAGTTATAAACTTAAAGGTTATAAGTGTGAGTAGTTCTGGTTTACGAGGGTTAGAATTTAAGGATTACATGTATTAAGACTTATATGGTTCCTAATATTCAAGGGTTAAGGGTAATCATTTCGTAGGTGTTTGGATGGAAATTTATAGGGCCTAAGGTTAAAAGGTTAAAGGTTTGAGGGATTTATATGAGTCATTAAGATTATATGGTTTATTGATTATAAGGCTTTAGCTTCATTGGGGATTAGGTATTACAAACCATATTTATTAGCGTTCATATATATTTGTGATAATAATGGTTAAGAGTTATAAGGGTTTCATTCTAGGCATTATAGTGGTAGTAAATATTATTAGCCTTGGATTAGAGATAATATGTTGTCTTAAGGCATATAATAATTTGAGATTAATATTATTATAAGTTATTAGGGTTATAACGAGGATTTGGTAGCTACAAGAATTATAATATGGGCTATATGTGGGAGGAGTTATTTATGGGTTATAATAATAATGTGTTGGATATTATCCATGTTATAATCATTATGTTTTATACGTGTTCGTTGTTATAACATTTAATGATTGAAATATATTTAAATATTAAGGTGTATGTAGTGATAAAGGTTATTAATATCAATGTCCAAGAGTTACATGATATTTGTATTGAAGGTTTAAATATTAGTGGTTGTAAGCATTTAGTGATGAAGGAATTAAGTAGTGTAAGTGTTAGGAGATTAGGGACATGGAAAAATTTAGGGGCTATATTTTTCATATGAGATCATTTTTCCATGCTTTTTCAAAAAAGGTTCACCAATTTTCATTTTTTATAAAAATGCGTCACCCATATTTTATTGGATAAAATATTTTAAAATTGTCCATATTTATAGAGACTATATAAAGTAAATATATATTTGAATATTTTTACAAAAATATCAAACATTTCATAGTTTGTGAATTAGGAGCTAACACTATCGTTAACGTTTCTATATTAAAGATAAATTTATATAATTAAATTTTTCCTTGATTGGGGATAAACATGTTATAATCTAAGGGACATATTTTATGGAGTAAAAGATTACATGAAAGGGGCTATATGATTTAGATGTTAGGTGTAATGGTTTATAAGGGTCAAAGAAATTAGTGTTGATTCCAATAGTTGTCTATGGTCCTACAAATAATGAGTTATAGGTTTATACGGGTTCTAGTGGCAATTGAGGTAAATAGGGGGGGATATAGAATTTAAGGGTTATGAGAATTTAGAGTTAGAGGGATTGCAAAGTCATAATATTTATACGTTTTATGTGTTAGGGGTTATAGGGATTAGTATTTATTGGTCTTAAAGATAAGTGTTATGAGTAATATTATTGATAATTATTAAGGGTTGTGGAGGTATCAATGATAATCATTATAGGGGTTAGCATTTGTAAAAGGAAAGAGGTATATTTAGGGAGATATAAGATAAAGGTTGATATGAGTTATAAGTGTTATTTTTTATAATAGTTAATCATTACAATACGGATTTATGGGAAGAGGTTATATGTGCAAAGCATGGATTAGTGTTATAGGTGTTAATGGTTAATGGTTATGCACATTAATATTTAATGTTTACATGGGATAAGTTTCATGGGTTGTATCTGTAATGGGTTATAAAGACTATAAATAATAGAAAGTAAAGATTTACGGGTTACATGGATTATGATTAGGGTCATTAGTGGTGATACTACTTAATATACTTAGATAGTGGATTATGAAATTGAGATGTTATGGCTATAATATAATAAAGAGTAAAGAGTAAATTAAAGGTTTAGGGCTTGCATGAGTTATGATAAGGGTCCTTAGGGTGATATTGATTAAAGGACTTAGAAAATATACATGTACAAACTTATAGGGATTAAAATTGTAAACCGTTAGGTGATATAAGTGTAATGGGTTATCTCTATGATTGTTTAGGGTTAGAAGTAATAGGTGTAAGGGTTTTATTTTTTACGATTAACATTTACATAGATTTAGTGTTATAAGAGCTAAGGTAGAAAAAATGGGTAATATAAAAATGGCTAAAAGGAGTTAAGGTTTATTCCCTGATCAAGTTGGTGAACGAGGATGGACAGGACATTGGAGGGCGAGCCCACCACCCCACCGCCCTAGATAACATTTAAGAGACCATATCTAGACACATGCCAATACTCCTTAAAGTTATGAATATGGAAAAATTTCATTTCACACTCAACTCTAAATACAAAGCACTCCTTATGTGATTATATGGTGTAATTCAGTCCCTCTCTTGTTGTAGGTGGGATTTCCTTTGGGGTTTTAGGATGTTGAGGGGATTGTTCATGGGGATTCACTTACTCTCCAAAAGAATTTCCTTATGATTTTTCATGAATTGGGCCTCTCTTCTCCAAACAATGGAGTCATGGTGGTTTGGCTATGTTCACACTCTAAATTTTAAAATGATTATCGGTTTGCTAGGCACTCAAGGAGAGAGTGGGATGGCGATTTTATGGTCATTGTTGGTTGTGCCATTGGATTTTTGCATGAGACATTGGGGTTTCCTTCAGAGTTGGGTTTTCCTTCTCCCTTAGGCACAACACCATCTTTCATTCACCACCTTTCGAAGACTGGGTCATCATGGGTTATTTTCTTTGGGGTGTTGCTTGTGACTTCTATCTTTGCTCACTTCTCCTTTCGTTTTAAATTTGTCGGTTGCAACTTTGGTTGGTGGTCAATATTTGTTATATTTTTGCTTCATGACTTCTGATGTATGGACTATTGCATGAATTTTCACCCCATCTGAAGGCCTCTTCCTGCCCTCATACCTCCTTGTCTACTCTTTCTGTATAGGCCTCCGACCAATTCTCGTCCTAAGATTTTGCAAGGTATCCCCTCCCTTTGCTTCTCTTCCCCTAGAATTTTGATTTTCGGCCTATTCATTTGGCATTATATTTTTTTGAGCTCCATGCCTCCGTAGCACATGTGAAGCCACCGGGGGGGTGCTCCCATGGAACTTAGGGTAGAACCCATGCTTAGACAAGCACATGAGGATGTAATCATCTACCATTATGTTGTCCCTTGTGATATCTATGTTGAGATATATAATCTTAAGTCCCTTTTTGATGATGATCTTCAAGCTTTATCTGACACTTACATCCCTAAGGAGGTTTCTCGTTTGGTTCTTGACTCTAACCACATGAGGGGAAGATAAAAAAATACTTTAACTCTATTACCCTTCATTGGAAATTGAAAACCCTTCGAGGAAGAGTTCAAAAGGAGAAACAAGACGAGAAATGTGGCATTTTTTCTACCTTGAATAACATCAAGTGTGCCTAGTGGTTCTAGCGTTCATGCTTAGAGATTTTGGATGCCCAGATAACCCACTTGGAGAGCCATCTTTAATGCAATGTAAAGCCTCCATGTCCTCTAAGTTCTAGTGCCAAAGATCGTACTCCAGTGACTTCCTCAGGCTCTTGATTTTCTAATGTATTGTACAATGGAATTTCTATTTGTAGTTCTTTAACTATTAGGCTTGTTTACTTCCAGCAATTTTTTAATATTGCTATGTATTTCTTTTCCAAAGGTTGTCAATATATCTGGTTTTCCTTGTGGTAGATTGAGACTGCCAACTGTGAGCTCAAGAAAAACATGGAAATCTGACAGTTGTATCGTGATGTTTTCATATTTTCACGTAATACCAATTTAAATACAAAAAAAAAGGAGTTAATATTTATAGATAAAGGGTTAAGGTTGTAATTGTTAATGGTTAGGATTAGAGGCTATAAGAGTTAGAAATTATGGATTAATAGGCATAATAGTTAGTGGTATTAACGTTTAAGGGTGGTAATGGTCATTTAAGGTTTATAGGTTTGTATATAATGAGTTATAGGTATTATCTTATAGTCATTCACATAGATGTGTTATAAGAGTACGGAGGCTAAATGTGTCATATGGATTTAGACTTAGTGTTGATAAGTGTTTGGGGTAATGGGTTATAGGGGTTAGTGGTTATGAATTATAAGGTATAAATGTTACAGAAGTTATGGGTTATATAAAAGGTTATAGAGGATGGGTGTGATATATTTTATAATAATTAGGTGTTAAAGGTTACAACATATTAGAAATTATGGGCTATAAAGTGTTAGAAATTATAGGAGTTATATTAGAGTTTATGGGTGGTAACATTTATAAAAATTAATAGTTATTTTATTAGAAGTTATAGAATTATATGTTAAACAATATATATTTTAAGAGATAAAAGTTAAATTAATGAAAGAGTTTAGATTTTATATGAGTTAAAGAATAAAGGAGTTAGTAGTTATAAGTGGCATGACAAATATAGGTTGGGGTTTACAAGTGTTAAAGGATATAGTTGTTGTAAATCCTTTTAAAGTGGTAGTCTATAGTCTTTTTGGATACATGAGTTTCCTTAAATTTGATTATTCGGTTGCTTTTGAACTGCGGATATACACCACTAGTTGTTTTTAAAGTAGGGACAAATGGGTGATAGCAGAATACTTCAAAGGAATTTTCATGCATAAGAATAAGAACTACCAAACTAAATTATATATTTTGAAATTATTTTTTGCTACATAATTTTTTATTATACAAATAATTTATAATATAATGTTGTAATCTATTTATCTAAAAATATCATAATATTTTTGTTTTAATAATTTAGATTGAAATTTAAATAGGCATAACATTTAACTAAATTAAATTTAACAAATTTCATAAACAATAATAATTTAAATGAAAAAAAATCATAATAAACTTCCACTCATAATTATAAAATGTTATGTATTCATCTCATGGGTCTCCTTATAACTATCACTCTACACATTCACTCTTCTTTATGATTACATGTTATGGAAGATGCTTATATCTAGATGTTGTTCTCATGATACTAGTAGATCCCTCAATGGTGGCGTGACTTTCCTTGAATAACAATGATGATTCAACCTACATTTGTAGATAGTAACTAGTGATGGTGAGAGTTATAATATAAATAAATAAATAAATATAAAACATAATTTAAAGCAAATATTAAAAAAAAAAGTTTAAACATACTAAAATTATTTTAGAAAATACTAATATTTTAAAATGACAAGATGACAAAATATTTTAAGATATCAATTGAATGTTAATAATTAGATATTGTGTCAACCTCATCTTCTATTGTATATCTCAATATAATTTAAACCCTTGCAATTTCTACAAGAAATATGATTATCTACATTTTGTGAAAAAATATATTTTTAATATAACGACTTAGACATTTTTTTAAATTGTCAGCTTGAGGATTCCATCCAAACTCGACATTGATTTGACCAAAGCATAGGCTAATAGGATATGACAATTGAATGCATTGAATTAGTATAAAAGGTAAGCCTTGTTAAACGCTAAGGTAGTCCAATTGTAGAGAAAAGTCTCGCATGACAAATACATTAAGATCAGAGCTTTCCAAGAGGGTTAGTGGGATCTCTTCTATGACTCTAGGTTTAAGGATTTTAAGGGAAAACTCATGACTAGATGGATAGGTCCTTACTTGGTGGACAAGAAACTTTATGATAATGGATTTGGCAAAATCATGACTATAGATGGGAAACAAATACGACTCCTAGTGAATGGATATTGGTTAGAGATTTACAAGGAGCCCCTCTCTAGGGCTAATTTTAAGCATTCAATAAGAAAGTAACTGAATGTGATTGAGAGCATCCAAGCTCCCAATCCATTCAATCCATGAACAACAAATAAAATAAAATAAAGAAATAATAGAAAAAAAGGAGAGAGAAAAGAGAAATAACCTCAAGTGAAAACATCCTTTGAGGCACTTGAGGCAGACTTAGTAGTTGAAAACCTTTATGAGACAAATAGTAATTTTTGAGGAAAAAAGAAAAAATAATAATAAGAGCTGCAAGTGAAAACCTCTTCCAAGGCACATGAACCGGGCTCATTGGTTGAAAACTTCCATGAGGGAGCCAATAAGCCCAAAAAGAGAAAAAAGAAAAAAGAAAAGAAAAGAAAATAGGAGTGTTTTTTGTTTCACATTGATTTATGCACAGGAATTACAAGACACAATGAATGAGGACAAACATACCATCATGTATCATGGTCCAAGTCTTGACACAATCACTCTAAAGGGGCCAAGTTACATCCTTGCACAGTCTTCTATTTACCTTCATCACACACAACATCACCCATCAAAACCCATCTCATTTCCATTTTATACAACTTCCTTGAACTCCTACACTAAAGTGTTGTACTGCTACAAGACATACCAATTTAAAGAAAAAAGGATAGATCAATTTTTTTTTTAGCATATGGTTTGAGAAAGGACACCAGGGGAGTCCTAGCAACTATTTTTTCCATCATCATGCACCACAACTTGGTTTATCCTCTGTTGTTTTCTTCCTTTCACCATGTAGCAACCCACTTCTTCCATTTTTTCATCGTAGTCACACCAAAAACCCTTTCCACTTTAGAAGGATTATATCATTGAGCATCAAGGGCCTTTGTGCCTACTACAACACACTACATAGTCTTGTAGCAAACTGCATAAACCTTACAAGTCCAAGTTTCAGATCAACATAAATTTTTTGAAGAAGACCACGCCATCCAACAACTTAGCAGCTTCAAGAATTCACTCAAACTTTGATGAAAGGGTTACTAAGTAGCTACAAGATCCCTTGTAGGTTGCTACATGATTAACTGTCCACTGCACAAAATATTTTAAAGGCACTTGGAAACTGATAAAAAACAACCTCAAACACCCTGAAAGGTAACTGTAAGGTATGAAACCTATAACACTTGTTCTTTCAATTCATTCGAGCATAGGGAAAACTATATTTCATGCAAACGAAGGTTTAAATAGCCTAGCTTAACTAGCAACAACTTTAGCCAAGTCAACAGTTAAACTCACCTTTATTTAAAAATGTCTTCCCATGTGTGGGGAGCAAGTAAGAAAAACCACCAATCTTTTAAAAAGGTGGTTTTATCATTAATGATGGGCAACTGAGGTGGAACATATGAGTAAGTATCACATAGGAAGTTATGTGGGCAAGTGGGCTAGCTCAGTGTTGTGTGTTGAGCCATCCATCCCCACCACCCAAAATAATTATTTGGATCTCCACTTAGGTCAAGAGATAACTCAAGGTCACCATATGTCCTCCCATTAACGTTGTGCATGCAAAATGTCATAAAAAACCACCACAAAAGTGCATATTTCTATAGGAAGCAAAGCTATAGGTTGTCGAGCTACAATAAGGAGAGGCTATAGGTCACAAAAAGCTACAGGAAAAAATAGGGTTTGCAACAAGAACATAGTTTTCTACCAGAATCACTCACAGAGTCCCTTGCGCATGTTGGCTAGGTTGGTACTCTAATAAAACAACATTTGAATTCTTGCCATAACATTGTTTTGAGTTGGAATATAGATGTTACATATTTTTTTTTAAAGAACCAACCCATATTTTTCAAGGATTCTTGTGTCTAAGCTGTGAAATAAAGGAAATATGGAAACCCATTTGATTCTACCCTCCATAACTTTATGCTTGGTATGCTAGTAAAGAGATAGATAACGTTGTGTTACTTTTACATATTCAAAAAAATAGAGTACCCTATTGCCACAGGAAAATCTATATCCTATAGTAACATAGAGGCAATGCTCTTTTTTTTTTTTTTTTCCTACAGAGAAAAACTGATAATTCTAACTATATTTCTAAGAGAACCAATAAATCAAACCCCAAAACTAGTTGAAAGGACCTTTTTAGGTAAAATGGGGGGTGGTTTCAATAAAAGGTAACCTACTAATACTGACAGAATCCACCAAAATCTTGAGTTTGTCCCTATCCTGGAAAATTATCTATGGTTGGGATTCTTTGAAAGAATTACAGGGTTTGATGATGAGATAAATATGGAGTTTGCAATGAATTTACAAAATCTTGAAGGACAAGAACTTGTCACTGCAGTTAAGGGGTTGGTGATCTATATCAATGAGGATTCCATTAGCAAAGTTAAAACTTTCCCTAAGGGGTTGCATTGGAACAAGGAAGAAATAAAATAAGCCATTACTATTAAGAGAGGATTTTTCTTACCCAATGAGTAGCATGATGAAGATAAAAATTGGATAAGGAGAGAGAGTTTTCCTATCCCTTGGGATGAGGTAGCTTACCACATTGATAAGTATATTCGATGTGAATGCAGCCTAAGCATAGTATATGCCTATCAATTTAGATTTTTATATCAGTTGAGGTTTCAAGCCCACCTAATCAATGAGCTTCTAAATATTCCCTTCTTCCTCCTGCAATCCCTCAAGGAAATGAGTACCAAGGTAAAAGAGGGAAAAAGAAACTACCTGACCCATGATGGCTTGATTAAAATAATAGTCACTAATTCATTAGGGTACCTACAACATCCCAACCCTTGGGTTAATTTTGTAGACATGGATAGATAAGCATTTTTTAAGGCCCAAGCAAAACTTAGTAAACCATAGAAGGGCTAAACCAAGAAGAAGAAACAGAAAGTAGTGGCAAATCCTGCAAAGAAGAATATGATAGGCACCCTAGAAGAAGAGGAAAATGAGATTACAACAACATTGGCATACCTTAGCACTTATACCAAGCCCAAAGCAAGCATGCCTACCCAAAAAATTGCATATATAAGGAGAAAAAGCACCAGAATTAGGTTCAGTGGGAAACCAAAACCACCATCTCCTACCCCCATTATCATTGAAGAAACACCTAGTCCAAAAGGGGAGAAGCTACAAAAGGGAGAAACATAAGAATTACTGGAGCAAGAGGCACAATAAGGAAAAATATTAGTGCTACCTGAGGTTACAAAGAAATCAATCCAAATACAAGGGTAGACTCTTTAGATACAAGAGCAACATGTACAAATACGAAAATAATCTGCATAGATACAGGAGACATAAAAGGCTACAAAAAACTTGCCCCATGGAAGCCACCTTCCTTCTTCTCTTGGTCATTGAAGGTTGATCCCCCTGTTGCAGGAGCATAAGGGAGAATTCTCCCTACACACCTAGCGCCCTGTTTAATGTTTGAATTAGAAAATTCTAAGGTAGAGTCACACAAATGGAGAAGAATAACACAAAAGAAAGAAGTTTCTTAAATTTCCAAGATGGAGGCTAAAATGCAAAAAATGAGGGAAGATATGGCCTTCTTAAGGACAGATGAAGAAAATAGAAGAGAGAAGCTTGAAAAAGAAAAACTAGCAACTAAGGGGACAGTTTCAATAAGCACAAGAGTTGCTAAAGGAAAAAGATAAGATTTCATCATTGGAAGCATCCTTGGAGACTATGGCACACCTTTACTTGGAAGTTGTTAGTTGTAGGAAACCTTCAAGGGATTATTCACTATTCTTGAAGGAACAATGGTGCAGGTTCCAAATAAACTAGATATCATAAAGGGGGACAATCTAGTTGCAAGAGACTAAATAGTTCATTATTTTTGCTTAGAATGCAACGTAGAGGACAAATTTACGGTTGTTAAATTCTACACCCACAACCTTTTGCTTACCAACATGACATATGGGATTTAAATCCATATTTAAGGGATGCACAACTATTAGCGTTGGCATCCTCATTGAGACATGAGGATATTAGGGCAAAGGAGGTGAAGAAAACATTGGATGGGGGACTAAAATAACCATTATGGATCAAGTCGGAGCATCCAAAGCCCTCCATACTCCCAACAACTCATGTCATCCATATAGAGGACCCTAAGATAGTGTACATTTGGAAAAAGAGACAAGTGGAAGTCATCCTCTATTTAAAAGATGCTTTCAAGCTATTAGGGGAGGAAAACTCGTAGGCTTGACAAAGAATATGTCACGGATTTCCCAATAGCTTAAATATTAAAGAATACCACTCTCCTAATTGGTTGCAAATAACACTAGCAAGAAATCCTTTGTACAAAAGGATCATCCAAAGACTTGGAGTTCAATAGATAGGGCTCATGTTTAGTCCATCCTTACTACTGGGGTTCCAAGTACACTCAGATCAAGAAGAAGAATCTAGGGAATGGAAGTCTATAGAGTAAAATGCAAGATTCCGGAAAAGGGGTAACCACAACTAGCTCAACTTGGGATATTAAGCAGGTCATCAAGGAGATGAATGAAAAATAGAATAGAAAAGAAGAAGAGTGAGTTTCTCAAGGGTGAGAAACCATTCCAATTATTGGTTATGATGGGCCTCCAAAATAGGTAAATTATAAGGCCCATTAATCCACTCTCAAGCACATAATAACTATATTGAAACCATTTTTTGCACTTAATGATACATTTTCCTAGTTTAATGGATTCTTAGAAGAGTTTAATGAGATTTTCATATTTTATGTACCTTAACATGTTTGTTGTGTAGGATTTGAAAATATATTGAATATATAGCAAGATATCCAATACTAGAGATATTTTTAGGACTTTCCTGCTATAAGAGAGTCTCAACTTAGTTGGCTGAGGGAATTTAATGCCCCTTCCTATTGTTGTGAGGAAAACTAGGGGAAATATCCTCTTTTCTCATACTTTTGGAGGGAAATGCAGTTCTCCTCTCAAGGAGGTTGCTCCCAACTCACTGTATAAATAAGAGGCTCAAGTAGCCTAGTAGAGATATAGAGAAAAGTGAAGAATCAAAGGATAGGCTAGATGTGCATTTCCAAGTAAGTTTTGTAATTCTGTAATGTAAAAATACTTTCAGTTAATGAAAGAAATGTTTTATTTTAGCTCTTGATTTGTATTTCCTCTAAGGATTTTGAAAATCCTTGGGTTAGGCCAATCCCAGGAGCTCTAGAGCCTTCATGTACTTTTGTTAGTGTTATGCTTTTATTCATTTTTCCAGCATTTCTAAAGGTTACATTTTCAAATCTCTTTTGCATAGTTAATTAGAACATTTAATGAACAACTCTTTATTGTAGGTTATTTTTGCATTTTATGATAGGAGTAGCACTAGTTGATACCATTTTAGATCTTCATTTCACTTTATTCCTCTTGTTGTCACACATTTTACTGTTCACTAATTTATTTATTTTTGTAACCAGTATAACATCTACAAGAAACACACGAAGTTTTGTTTTACTAATATAAATTTGAACCAAGTTATCTTAAGCTTTAATCAGGTTGATGTTATTATTGTATAACATTTCCATAGCTTCCTTACCTCTCAAACCCGCATTCTATTGGTTTACATGCTTGCTAGACTGTCTCTTGTAGCAAAACAAAGACTCTTGCAACAACTTATAACCAACCCTCCATTCTCACCTGGCTTCAATAAATTCATGATTTGACTTGTTTAGCATAGTACAACACTCTTGGAACATTGATAATGAAACTTAAAAGTATAGAGACTTCATAGATGTTTTTTGTCAATTCGTTTCTAAAAACTATTTTTCCTGCAAATTATTGTTTTGATTCACAGTCTTTCCTTTCAATTGTGCTTTTCTATTCCTTTCAGATAGCATAGAAGTGTGAAAGTGTGTTTTCCATTCATTCTAGATAGTATAAAAGTGTGTAAGTGTGCTTTCATTCATTGCTATTATCATAAGTTTGCATGCCATTTCCTTTTTTGCAATTGTTTTTTTCTTGTAGCATATATTAGTTAGCTCGGTCTTTGTACATCTAACCTTCATTTTAATGCTTTTACCTACATAAAAATTAACAAGAAAAATAAATAGTGTATGTTTCACATACAATTCCTATCTGTCTTAAGTTTGTATGAACCTTGGGTTAATAATTAAAGGTGAGACCCTTAGGAATTGCAACATTGTTATTGTAATACTGAAGATCATAAAAAAATCCTCCAACCTTAACCAAGAGATAAAAAATCCCAATAAATCGAAATAACATGGAGTGATAAATTGATTTACCAAATGACACATGGTGTTCTTTATTATACTTCATATTTCATATGATAACTTCTAAAACCTTTTTGCTAGTCTTGACCATTTCAAGAAATTATATATATATATATATATATATATATATATTAATTAGCATTGGAGAAGATAAAAAAAGAGTGTAATAATTTTCCAAGTCGCTCTCTCTATCTCTCACAAAAATGCCATGCATAAACCATCACTGGAAACCATAAAGCCCTTATATCTACACATTATATCTTTCTTGTCAAATCTAACTTCATAATCGTTAACATAGAAACTCACCCAAAATTATTAAAGATTGGCATGATTTAGAATTTCCAATGAAGTTTCCGCTCACATAAATATTATTTGAAATTATTTCGACCAATAACCAGTAATAAAATTTGTACAACATATGACAACGATATTTAGAGGTTCTCAATAAGAGAGTCTTTCAAGGACTGGGGAGATGCTTGCTTTGTGGGTTGGACTCTAAAGATAGCACTCATTTCTTTCTAATCTACCCCTTTGTGGTGGCCATTTGGGAGGAAGTCTTAAGGTCTCTGAAGATTATTGCTCAGGTGAGTCGCTCGCATATCTTTTCTTGCCTAAACTCCTAGTCATCTAGTCAGGGAGCTTATAGAGATTTTCCTCTGTACATCATTTGGGGGATCTGGGGTAGTAGGAATGATTACATTTTTTAGGGAAAATGACCCGACATACAAAATTCTAGCCTCTCGATCATTTCATATTTCTTGGAGATTGGTCCTTGGTCTTCCTGGTCTCATTCCTAGACAGTGTCCTATATGGACTTGGAGGATAAGTTTCTGATCAGATATTTTTATGGGGCATCTTGTGAGGATCATTGTGGATGTGGTGTTCATATCCATATTAGCTCTTCTGAAGCGTATAGTTTTTGCTAGTATGGAGGGGTTGGTTCCAATTGCAGGGTAGAATTGGTGGCCCTCTGGGGGGTGTTATAGTGCGCCCTCTGGCTTGAAATCGACAAGATTCTAGTAGTTGGAGATGCATTGTCATTCATTCAATGGATTCAGGGGCACAATGCTCTCGAAGTCCCCTCCTTGGTTAACTAGATGGAGAACACTAGGTCACTTCTCACCTCCTTTGCTAAAATCACTTTCCAACATTTCTTTAGAGAGCAAAATAAGCAAGCAAATGCATTATCCAAGCATGGCATCCCCATCTTTCCTAGATTGATTCATTTTGAACATCTGGTTCACAACTCTATTCAAAGCGATGGTTTTTACGACGTGTAAGCATGCAGGATTACTTCAAGATCCACTTTTTTGGATGCATTGCAAAGGGGGTTCTTTTTTGTTTTTGTTCCCATCATATATGGTAGAATTTCTAGTTTTTGCTGCTTTTTGTCATTTTAGATCTTCTTGTTTGTATACTTTGTTAGGTTGCCTCTAGGGTAATTTTTGATCTTTTCATAAACCATTTGCTTCTTATGGCTCTATCGTTGAGCTATATGACTCATGTTTTTGTTGGATTTTCAAAGTGGTCAACGAGAAATGAACTATGTAAATGTAAACGCCTTAATTTTTAATGAAGGCGTTGTTGTATATTTTTCTTCTTAAAAAAAAGAGTTCTCTAATAATCTTTGTGTGACTACAAAAAAGCCCAATCTGGTGAAGAAAAATTGAATCTCAACCGCACAACTGACCATTGTCTATTTAGACAAATATGACTACAAATATCTAATTTAGTCCCTTTAGTTTTTGAAATTTGAAGTTTAAATTCATATACGTAAACAAATGTTTCATGAAGACATATGAAAATTACTTTAAAATTGAATTCAAATTTTCATTATATTATTTAATTGAATTTAGATGTTTAAACATAACTAGTAAATGAGAACTACTTAATGTCAATGTCATTGCTTTTGTTAAAAAGCTAGAAATTTAAGATCCACATAATACCAAGACTATATATATATATAACCAAAAAAAAATGAAATTTTTCCAACCCCAAAAGCAATTTGGGAGTGGAAAATTTCAAACAAAAGAACGCGTTTGTATTTAGATAGTCCTCCTATTTCTTCGAATGGGGTTATCAGTCAATACCTTATAAAATGCACTATCTATTTTTCCGAGGAGCCTACCATGACTATTGTGGAGTATCACGATCTTGAATTACATGGGAATGGATAACGAGAGAGTAAATCATTATTTTTATAGTAAAAGTACTTTTATTTGTTAATTTTTATTTTTTTTAATAAAGAGTTCGTTGATTTTACAAATAAAATTACTATTTTTTGTGAAGAGTTCCTTGATTCTATAACAGTACCAAAACTAAAACTTTTGGGCGATTTTCTCTTCTAAGATCATTAAAATTTATTAAGTGAGACCACGCAAAATTAATTTAAAAATATTCTGTGAAATTTAGGATTTCTTTCAAAGAGTTGTTGTCTATGGAAGCGAAGGAGTTGTTTGGACCGCTAAAAGTGGACGAAATCCTGCAAAAATATTTCAAAGAATTTTGTAGAATTTTGAATCATGTTTTTATGGTGGAAATAGATTCAGCACCATCAAAATCATCTAAAACACCTAAAATTATGAATCTTGATAGTTTTTACTTAGATTTACAAAATCTCTGCCAAAATTTTTCAAAATATAACCATAATTTTCATAAATTTCAGAGTAAAAAAGCATAATTTTTAAACTAAGGCTTTCTCTCACCAACCTCTACCTTTTAGTTTGACTGCGCCAACATTTTTGACCTGCCTCATACTTCTGTCGTGCTAGCTTATCTACAAGTGTCATTGGGACCGTTGATCTATCACGAACGGTTATGATGAAATCTCACTTAAATTTACAATTTCAAATTTTTTGAACTCTAACCATCTTTTTAAGTTCTCAAGCCCAGAACACATGTAATGAAATGAAATAATATTTTAATCAGCGAGTGTGAATGTAATGAATTGTTTATTCCAAGCAAATAAAACAGAAACACGATGGAGTTTTATCGCAAATACTTCCATTACCTTATTAAACATTTCATAAGAACCGGGGTTCCAAACCTTTCTTAATTATATCAAATAAAAACAATCGGTAAAAAATAATTTAAAACGTGTGACCTTAATCCAAAAATATATATATCCAAAGTATATTTTTAGCTTAAACCATTTGTTGAAAAAATAATTTAAACTTACACCAAGTGCTGACTTGACTGACTGAGTTTCAGAGGCCTTATGTGGGTAATAAATATGTTGGGTATATAGAGGAACTACAATAGATAATTGAGATGAAGCGGGTGACACAGAAGATGTGGCCATAGATCTGGGGGAGAGATGTCTAATGTTGTGTAGCGACCAGTAATTGATATATTACTGGTCCCACCAAACCTCCAGAAATTGAGATTTTTGCAACTAATATTTAAACAAAGATAAATAACATTAGGTGCAAATAAGTATTAATCTATGTCCAAAATTTCCCAAAACATTGATTGGGCCCACAACTGTCCATAAATAGTATCGTAATACTTAAGAGTGCAAACCATAGTGACCCAACTAGAAAACAGATAAAACCATAAATGCTTCCAAAATGGTCTATTCCAGAAGTACAAAGTAGCAACCACTTCAACCCCCACTCATCAACACTGAAGCTTTGTATCCCAAATAAATATCCATACCTGCACATAATAAAAGTGAATGTATGTCATCCATAACTGTTGTGTTGTTCAACATTTAAACCCCCATGTTCAATAAATAACACCCAACCCAATAACATTTAAACCCACTTTGTTCAATAAATGACACCCAACCCATAATATTTTTCATTAAAACAAATCAAAGCACATGGATCAACAAATAACAAATTCCCAACCATTAGATCACATCAAATTAAATCCAAATCAAACATTCAAAATGAAGCCATTTCAATCCATGTCCATCCTTACCACCAATTAAATTCAAGTGCCAAAAACTATAAAAGAAGTTCAACCATTGTTGAAATTGCATGTCATGCTTTCAAAATATTCACCAAATTGAAGACAAACATCACAGAATAGTTTCCAGTATATCCAGGTCAGTTATATCAATTACAACACATTTTTCTTACAGTTCTATTTTTATTTCTCACGGTTCTTACAGTTTCAGTTCTTACAGATTCAGTTTCAGTTACAGTTTCAGTTTCATGAAAATCAACACACAGCCTAGGGTATTCTCTCTTAGGTCCATAATGCTTATTTTAAGGGATGGATAAAGACTAACAGTATAGAAAGCTAATGGGACGATATTAATAGTATCAAGTTGGTAAATTAAAAAAAAAAAACTGGTAGATGAGACAAATTAATGAAGAAAATGACTCTAGTTAGTACATGAAGAGAAACAGGGTGTCGCTTGGTGCCTTTAGCACATCAAGAATCTCATGTTTAAATATAGAAGCAACATGCAACAATAAAAAGTTGAGTGAAAAGAGAGGAACATGTTGAATGGGGATTTGGACAAAGAAACCCTGAAGAACCACTTAGGTAACATAACACATTGAAGGGATTAAGACAAGATGGGAGTCTGACAAGGAATGATGTAGGGATTCAAACAAAATGTAGCAAAATGTAAGAAGTATGCCTGCAAAATATTCACCCACATTGACGTGAAGATGGAACTGCAATTCATGTACATGGATTTCAACTAAGCCCACCTTTGAAGTAAAGATATTCCACAAGATAGATGGTTGAAGATACATCCATATAGAGCTTGTTTTTCCTATTTTAAACCTTTAATGTCGTTGAGACGTTTGGACCCATTACCCAGGTAAAGGCTTCTCATTCATATTTGAACAATTTAGATATCCTATCCACAATGAACAAACAAACCTAGAGACAAAGTTTCAAATACATTTCTATCTCTACTGAATGTAAAAAATGCGTTTATAGGATACCACTCCAAATATCATAGTACATAACATAAATGAGGTTAGAAATGTCATGAATCTCTGTGAAATTAACATTCGAAATTTAACATTTTTTTATATGATTTATGAATTAACACACGAGACTAGATTATTCTGAGTTCTCTCTTAGGTCCATAATGCTTATGTTAAAGGATAGATAAATATTAAAGACTAACACTATAGAAAGCTAATGGGACTATATTAATAGTTTAAAGTTGGTAGATAAGAACAAAGAACTGGTAGATGAGACCCATTAATAAAATGAACAACTCTAGTCAGTAGATGAAGAGAAACAGGGTGACGCTTGATGCCTTGAGCACATCAAGAATCTTGTGTTTAAATTACAGAAGCAACATGCAACAATAAAAAGTTGAGTGAAAAAAGAGGAACATGTTAAATGGGGATTTGGACAAAGAAACCTTGAAGAACCACATAGGTAACATAACATATTGAAGGGATTAAGAAAAAATGAGAGTCTGACAAAGAATGATCATAGGGATTCAAACAAAACGCAGCAAAATCTAAGTATGCCAGCAAAATATTCACCGAAATCAATATGAAGATTGGACTCAGAGATATCATCCTTCCTAGAGTCAATGTAAGCACAAAATTGTACAAACTATCTACCGAAGGCGATCTGGTTTCGAGATCCTGCCTCTACAAATGATGTTGGTAGTAGCTCTTGCCTTACACGTGGGCTGAGAACAGCGCCATCGCCTCTCGTCGGTTCATTTGCACCATAATTCATCTGGCAAAGTGCTTTCTACAGTTTCCCTCGAGCTCTTGGGGAACATGCTTAATTTCTTTCCTATTTCACGAGATCTACTGTACCCAGGGCGATCTACCGAAGGCGATCTACCGAAGTCTGGTGTTGTCATTCAGTCTTTTCAGTTCCTGTTTCGCGAGATCTATCTACCAAAGGCGATCTACCGAAGTTTGGTGTTGTCATTCGGTCTTTGCAATTCCTGTTTCGCAAGATCTACTATACCTAGGGCGATCTGCCGAAGGCGATCTACCGAAGATTCCTGTTTCGGGAGATCTACGGTGATCTAACGAAGTCTGTAGTTTCTAATACCAATCGTTACCTTATCCCCCGATCAAGGGCGAACATTGGAAGAAACACTTTGACTCTGATTCCAGATGGCTCTCAGCTTCGCGAATATAGCTGCTGGCTCAACTCCGTCCACCTCTGGGGGGCAAGCTCTTGCCCATATCGTCAGTGAAGCCCCAACTCCCACTGTCCAGGTGGTCCAGGCCTCACTTGATGAGGCTTTGAAGTTTTCTGAAAGTGCCCTAACATGCCAGTTCAATGGTTTTTGGCCGCGGCTGACAGCTCTCCACAACTGGATCTCGGAGGTATGGAAGCCTATCATTTCTGATCAAATTAATATCTACCCTTGTGCTAGGGGTTTCTTCATAGTGGATTTTGAAGACCCTCAAAGCAAACAATGTATTCTAGATTCCAACCCTTGGTTTTGGGAAAACTCAGGCCTATCCCTGATGCCATGGAACCCATCATTCGATCCCTCAACAACAGTGATAACCTCAGCACCAGTTTGGGTGAGATTGCCAAACCTACCCTTGCATTTCTGGAATTTCTCCTCACTAAAAGCCATTGGAAATACAATTGGGAAATTTTACTGCAGGTGCCCAGAAACAGAGGAATATGCCAGAACCACCTATTCACGCATCTGTGTGGAAATGGATTTCAGCATCGGATTCCCAACTGAAATAAACCTAACAAGTAAAGACTATGTTTGGAACCAAAAACTTGATTATGAAAGTGTCCTCTTTAGATGTCGATCCTGCTTTGAGATAGGACATCTAGCAAAAAATTGCTCAAAAGCCTCCCAGAAAAATTATGCTAGAAAGAATCACCACAAATCTACATGGTGGGAAGGAGCACAAAAAGAACATTACACTGTCATCAAGGAAGAATACTCTCCAAAAAAATCTGAATCGTAAGAAATCGGGCAAGAAAGAAACAATTCCCAAGACAAGCATGGGGAAAGCCCTGCCCAACAGCAAAAAAGTGAACTCGACAACCCCTCAAGCATCAAAGTAGATCTCCCAGACCAAACTTCTTCTCCAACTATCTTCAAAAGGATGAACACAACAGATTGCGAAGCTAAGACACCAATGTCCCAAGAATCAGAGGAGATGAAGGAGATGCAAGATAAAGGAAGTTGGAAGACCGTAGAGAAAAAAAAGAAAGCTTCAACACCAATCTCGCCAAGAATGACGAGGAGCCAAACAATTAAGAACTAAGAAAATTATAGGTCCGATAGACCAATTTGGTCTCAGTGGACATTAACCACCACCATCATCATCATCATCATCACATGCAAGATCCATTAAGAAAAGATGAGCATGTGGTTCACCTCATTTACATATAGAGAGGAAGTTGAAAATCACCATAACTTGAAAAACCCCCAACTTTTAATGGTAGCACCTTAGGTATTGCAGTAAAAGTTTGGTTGCTTGGACATTTCTCTAGTGACATGAAGGCTAAAATAGCAACTTATCATAAGACAACATGCAAAAATATGTAGGAACATGATGATCAACTCAATTGAAATTTGTTTACCCATAATTTCACAAGGCAATTTCTTTCTGAGAATCATTTTTAACAAAAGCTTAATGAAATTTTATAATAAGAAACAAAAACTATGGCCCAATTGGAAGATAAGCATAGATTTATTGTCCTTGTGTTGGCTGTAAAATATTGTCCTTGTGTTGGCTGTAAAATAGATCAGAAGCTTCAGATGAGTTGCTTAATTAGTGGTCAACTATTGCAATACAACTTTGGGTGTTGGAACCGAAAACCTTGTATGAGGCCACCAATAAACATCATCAAGACTAATGGTAGCATAAACAAGACCTGCAAAATAAAGTGAAGAAAAAGTTGAAAGGAGAAAAGGAAAATGGGGTTTAGATATTCTTGAAATATGATCAGAAAGTAAACAAAACAATGTAAAAGGAAGAAAATAACATAAACAAATGAACAAGAATCAATGGAAGGGCCCTATTGGAAGGTTGTTGTACACAAGGGGAAACCTATCAAAATGAAGGACCATAAAGAAGGCACAACCAGCCTCAAACTATTGCAAATGTGGCAAACTGCACCCTCATTACTCCTATTCACTTTATCTAATTTGATATATGAGGTCAATAATTACTCAAAACTTTACAAATTGATAATATGCTTTCCTGATTTAAGACAAAGGCATGGCCTCTCTTATATATGTAGACAAGATACAAATAAGATTTTGTAGTCGAAATGAATGTTTACATAACTAGAAACTTCAATTGTAAGTGACATGAGGAAAAAATTTGTTATGGTGCCAAGTTGTGATCAAGAGTGCTTCAGGGGGTCTCAAGTTGGAGCCTTGGTCAAATTAAATACCATGCTTGGTTTGGCCAATGATAACTCCTTGATAGCCAGAGATCCACTTCTGGAGAAGTGCATCATTACAAAAAAAAAAAAAAACTAGATAATGAATGTTAAGAGGGATAGGTTGTAGTGGGAGGAACTAGAACTGAATTGAAATTAGAACTTAACTAGATGTTTAACTGAATGGGAGGCTGATCTGAAGACCTACAAAAGCAACACTCTAGTTCACTGAAGGTGACACATGCATGCACCCTCTACCAAACAGCAACCTATATTTCTATCCAACTGCACTGTCATTACTCCTATTCACTCTATCTAATTTGATTTATGAGGTCATAATTACTCAAAACTTTACAAATTGATAATATGCTTTCCTGATTTAAGAAAAAGGCATGGCCTCTCTTATATATTGAAGAAAACTAACAAACTAATAATAACACACTCACTCAAAAAATAAATATCAGACATATAGAAAAACCAGACATGGCGGAAAAGGCCTCAGCCTTACAACATTCCTCACATTCTCATTATTAATCAATCCAATGTACAAAGAATGATAATAGTACAAATAAATACATGAGGAAGTTGGTCTCAAGATAGTACGTCTATCTTGGACACTATGGTTGAGAAAATATCTCAACAACACACTAATCTAGGAGCCTAACTAGTTGGAGAGAATCTCTCAACCAACTAAGCCTAAACTGACTCCTAACCATGAGGAAAAAACTCAATCTAGAAAAGCAGGATTAAATCCTAACTTTCATGATTTTAATTAATTTAATTATTTGGACTTAGAATTATTTTTAATGTGAGAGTGAGGCTAACATTCCCCCCCTCAATGATAAGTTCAAATTAAGAACCAAGAATCATCTTACAAGTTCTCATGTTAAAATTGTTGATCCTCGAAAAACATTTTCCTGAAAAACCACCAAAGTTGGATGCTGAAGAAATTGCAATATGAAGAGACCATGAGTCAGCTGCATGTCTAATTCATCTCTGAATGTCGCTTGAAAACTCCATCATGTGCCAAGCTGCAAAAGGATCCATCTGTCCTTTGCTTTCAATCAGCATCCTTTGTCCACTAACAAAATGTTGATAATGCCCACTGGCTGATGACGTTGAAAAACAACTCACTGTTGCTTTTGTTGTGTTTGAAAATTACTCATGGCTGACTTTGTTGTCGATTGCCCACTGGCGAATGTTGTTAATGCTCACTTGCTGATGAAAATTCCCATTGGCTGCTTCGCTGATGTTGTCAAGACTTTCAGTCTGACAACCACTGTCAATTTCATTGACATTTCCCCCCTATGTTAGATGAAAGAAGATAAAATCTTTCACTGATGTACTCCCCCGTTCAACTGCATGAGAGTACCATCTTCGTTTTTACTATTGGTTGCATTATGTGTGAGTGAATTCGATTGTAAAACTTATACAATCTTCTGACTGTGGATGACCATTCCCAGGGATCAATCCATGAATAATCGATCTTCAATCTGCTTGATTGTTATTGTTAAATAATGAATCCATACAGGTGAGGAATTTTTTTTAGAGGAGGAATGACCTGTTATAGAGTTTTGTGAACCCAACGTTTCAGACTACTAAGTGAGTCCATCATCAGGGGATGCGTCAATAGATTTTAAGATGTTGGTGATGGATCCAAGAGCTGTATTTCAGAGTATAAATATAAGGTCTGAAAGGAATACTATAAGAAATTTAGTCGGCCCATATCTGATCAGTTTGTTAATATATATTTTATTTTATTATATATATATATTATTTTATTATTTATTTATTTAATTTTTTTTTTATTGTTATTGTTTGCTGCATTGTGTTGATAAATGATTTGACTTTCCACAATGGTGACAAGGATGGAGATCAAAACACTGATCTTCCAGATGACTGATTCTTTGACAATGAAGGCAGTTTGGTTTGACTGCAACTTTAGTTTGCACACATGTCTGTTTGTCTGCAACTTTATCATGGCTTGTTGATGTTATTTGATCAAGAAACCTTGCACTGATGAACTTGATTGGCTTAGAATAATCGGGGATATGCAAGTTGTTTTCATCTTTGTCATATCCTAATCCTCGTCGATTTTTGTTACTTTGAAGTTCTTCCCATGGCTTGATGATTGGTTTGGAAGAAAGTTGAACTGGATCAGGGACCACTTCGACACTTGAAGTTGGTTGGATCAGTGACTTGGAATCATCAGTTGTATTTGTATTGTTCAAAGGCTTGGAAGCATCACTCTTCTCTAGCAACTCAGTTCTTTGTAGTTGCAACTCTAGTTGAAGGAACTCAATCATTTCATGTGCATGTTGAAGATGCACTTGAATATCAGCAAGAGTTGTTTTGCAGATGTTCACCATGTCGCCAACTAATGATAAAATCAAATTGTTAAGAATTTGGGACAGTTGAATGTGTGTCGCCATGTTAGCTTGCTCACTTTGAATTCAGGCTCGCTTGTATGGTTGCTTATTGTTGATGCTTTAAACACTTGTTTGGTTGCTTGAACTCTTGATTTCATGCTCGCTTGATGACGATCACTTTGCTTGAATGCTTCACTGACACTTTGTGAATGCTTCAATCAACTTCACACTAGCTCGTTTATCATAGATGTCGTGCTTTGAACTTTCACACTTGATTTTGACACGCTCACTTGCTTGGTTGTTTGAATGACACGCTCGCTTACTTTGTTGTTTGAATGACACACTCGCTTGCTTTGATTGTTTGAATGACACGCTCACTTGATTTATTGCTTGTTGCTCACTTGAAGAATAAAATACTAGAATTCACACTCATTTGATGATGATTTCTTCCTAGATGGCTTGCTTGAACTTGCTTGATTGATCACTGACACTTTGTGCTTCCGTGAATGTACTCACTGAATGTGCTAATTTTTAAGAAAGGAAGGGTGTCGAACACTGTCAAAAATGTAGCCAAGAGACAAATGACAAGTTCAATCTTGATGACTCAGTTGAAGACTTACTTGACTTAATGTATTCACCTTAACAATTCAAATTGGGGTGTCAGTTACAACCGAGAATGTACCTGTACAATTCAGTGAAAAAATGTTTATCTGCAAGTGATACAAAAAGTGTTGATGATGTTGATGTTGTCTTGGCTTGAAATGCTTGATTTTGCAGTGTCCGTAACTTGATTTCTTTGATTACATGATGTGAAATGTGCTTTCTTGGAAGATCATCTTATCAATTTGATGATGTGACGCTTTGTGCTTGTGTACTTTAAGCTTGGTTACAGGAGCTTGATTAAGCGTTCTTATACTTAAGCTTGCTTATGTGCATGTAGTTGTTTAAGCATAATACAAAGAGATAATGTGAACACAAGTCATGAACATGCATTCATTACACACGGTGTACCTAAGATCCCCTTATTAAATTTCGGGCGGATCTAGGACACAAGCACCACAAAAACTATGATTTTATTAATTACTGGAGTACATCATTCTTCAATGTCACAACTTTGTCTTGGAAACTTCTCAAAGAGAATGTCACACTTGCAAACTGTCTTCAAAAACTGCCTGTAGTGACTCAATCGCTCTCAAAGTAAAAGATTACTTTGAATTACAACAATGAATTTATCTCAAACAAATTCACTTATCACTCCAAATACAAAAAATCATTTCAAAGAAATTCACACTTATACCTCAAAAAAAAATGCACCTTTTCACAAAAAGAATTTCACCTTATCACTCCAAAAACAAAAAAAATCACTTATGACTTCATTATTATAAGTGACACTTTCCATTATGGTTCCACTAAAGCCACACCCCTCACAATTTGTATAAAATTTATGTAGGTCACTTTAAAAAGCGTGTGAGATTAATAACTCAAGGTCTAAGAACAAGAATTCCATCAATGGTACAAAGCTTAGAGATGTAGTTCCGCGGAGACCTGAGGCTTAACGACAAAGGACATCCCGACTTCTATTGTAGTCACCACCAAGACTCCAGTACATCGAAGAGGCGAGCCTTCATTACTAGACATCTTGCAGTCTTCAATGGTGGTTTCCATTATCAACACATCAGCGCGATCGCACGGACTTCTATATTTTGTTGTGGGAAAACATAGGAACCATAACTTTCATCTTTCCTTAGAGAGAGTTTTATAGAGAATATAACCCCACAATCCAAGCAATGGTTGTAGGTTTGTCAGCATAAACAGATTTAAAGGTCAGAGACTCAGAGTCCTGCGATGGATTGAACACAGACTCCAAAATATTTGTGGGTCATTAAAATTGAAACTCTAAGAGTCCAAGGTGCCTTGCTTCCTTGCAAAAAACACATCTTAAGCAACTACTCGAGTTGCAGGATTTACTGATCAATTCAAAGAATCACTCTAGAAAACCCTCGGCATATCGGAAGAACTTGAAAAATCATTACACGCAGCTAGTTTGAGCATACCTTCATCGGTACATGCTACTACTATTCCATCCATCAGTAAATCTCCTTCAATGCAGATGTGCTTGCTCACAATAGGCACACCAAAGACAAAAAACTCAAAGGATAGAAGAAATGACCAAGTATAAAATATCTCTAGCCTTTCATGCATGGTTACCTTAACATAGCCTCAAACCATGATCTCTAGAACAGTTTTCATTTCTCTAGAACAATTTTCATTGCTGGAAGTTGCCAGGTTTCATAACCGCCATTGCTTCTTGTAATCATAATCCAATTTGAAATTCACACAAGTACAAATACACACTCACCTTTCTCTATATGAGTTGAAGAATGAACTCCTTTTGATGTAAACATTTTCCATATTTAAATTCATTCATGGATTCTTCAAATCCGTTTGAATTGATAAATGGATTTTATTCACAATTATTCTCCTTCAGTGCAAGTCCTCTCGGGCACGCTCATCAAGTCGAAGTCGAGTTGTCGCTTTGTGTTAAATGAACAGTCCAAGCATCTAGAAGCTCACGGAAATTTTACAATTCTGTTGAGCCACACAGTCCTTGGCTGCAAATTTGTATGCTCTTCTGTTAGTAAGGAAAGACTTGCAAATCTAGATTAGATCTTGCCAAGAAAGCCCATATTCAAGACCTCTCGACGAGAATTCAACAACGACTGGTGTGGGCATTCTCAATATTTATAGAATTAAGATGAAGATATCTTGGCATTGATAAAGATGATGTGGCATTTCTCAAATTTGAGCTCATTTGGGAGCCTGTGTGGTGTCTTTAACAACATTTCTCGCATATTCAATGAAGAGAAGCACTATCAGATGCATTTTTCCCATCTCAAAACCTCCTTCATCCTCTCCCATTTCCCTCTTCGTCTATTTTCCAATGAAAATCCACTTCTTCTAACACCAGATGTTATAAATATCATGGAAAAGAGAATGAGTGATATCGAGACACGCTATGCATATCTTCAGAAAGATATTTTTCTCTACACATAGGAGAGGATTCTCTAGCTCTGATACCACATGAAGAAAACTAACAAACTAATAATAACACACTCAGTCAAAAAATAAATATCAGACATATAGAAAAACCAGACATGGTGGAAAAGGCCTCAGCCTTACAACATTCCTCACATTCTCATTACTAATCAATCCAATGTACTGTTGTGGCCAACAACAACCCCCCTTCTTATTGAGTGTTATTCCTAATACTAAATAAGAGGGGACCCTTAGTTAAAAATCTAAAAAATCAAAATAGTGGTTAAATTTCCTTTTCAAATAAACTTACCATCATAAGCTTAGGAAACCCCCCTTCTTGGAAAATCCAAAAAAGCTAAGTTTTATGATAAGGTAAAATAAATTCTTTCCTTAGGAAATATCGCATCGCATAAGATAGCAGGATGCCACCTTACAAGCACAATTCCAACATTTGCGAGATCGCGATATGCGATAATAAACGAATATCGCATCGCATTCAGCATAACTTACATGAAACACTTTAAAATTTGCCGATATGCGATAATGCCGATCGCAAGATCGCATCTCGCAGGAAACAGGTTAACGAAGTTTGTCATACATAACATTCCTGCGATCTGCGATATTGCGATTTCGCGATGTCGCGATCAAGTGATAATGCGATGTCATAAGTGATCAACATTGCGATTTTGTGATGTTGCGATCTACAATGTTGCGAAGCAAATCGCAAAATTGCTCCATCGCAAAAGTATTTTCCCTAAGCTGACACCAAATTATGCACTTTAATGCTAATAAATGAGGTAGTTGCCAGTTATAATGGAATATGGGTGCGTGCTTTTCAATGCATTATTTCACGTAAGGTGGTATGCTTGGTATGTCTGCGGCGTTTAAGACTTTCCCATCACCCTTGTCATTCATTTTCGCTTCACTTGTGAATTGCAGGAATGGACAACAGAGGCCGATACAAAGCATTACGCAGGTTGAAATGGGAAATAAAGGAAAAGCCCCGAGCTCAGAAGAAAAGGAAATGGCGCCCTTATATACAGAAACGGCCTGTAACAGAGACGCGGGAATAGCTACGTGGGAAGGCATGTATAATCTGCTTGAAGAGGAAAATCCCAGAGTAATGGAAGTAGTTGCTACCGCGGACTCAAATGGTTCTTCAGGAGCATCCCTTTCAGAGTTAGCCTTGCTCATTCTTACACCGGATAGTAGCAAGGCCAAAAATCCCCCCATACACGGACATGGTTAAGTGGATATTGGATAGCGCAGAAATCAGAAACAAACAGTTTAAGACTCAAGGTCAAGAGTTCACAGAAGTATTATTTTTACAAATTTTGAACTTTATATCTATTGGAAGGAAAAAGCGCAAAAGGCGAAAAATGCATAAAGGAACCCTGGATCAAGAAACAGAGGCAGTTTTCGATGCGCGATTTCATCGCTGAGAAAAATTTCTAGAAAAGGAAAGCTGCTAGTTGCCCAGTCACCTGCAAGTCCTGAAAATCACAAGAAAGTAAAACTATAGGCAGATTGGAAACAGAGAGCTCAAGAAAAGGCACAAGCAATCCAAGGGTTAACCAGGTTGAACTGGGATTATTACTGGGCTTACTTAGTAAAGCCACATAGCCAATGGATGACTGTTAAGTGTATCATCAATTCGGCCGAAAAGATGGCGCCAGCTCTTGTCGATTCTGTTTTCTCAGCTCAGCTAAAAGCGGAAGTCAGCCAGCCGACTCTTCTCAAACAGATGCTGCATGCGTGCAATTTCAAGGACCAAATACAAAAGTAGTTTAATTTTAGATTCAATTTTAGTTTTATTTTGTTTTATTTTCCTGAAAAGAGGACGGTCATTTAAACCGCATCCTACATTTTTGTAATAATTTATTTTTAGAATTAGTTAGTAGTATTTAAACCCTTCTCATGCATTTAGAGAAGGGTCCTGAAATTTATCAAAAAATTATCCCGAGAACATGCACTTCTGTACCCTCTGAGGAGGTTTTGATGAATGAATGGAACAGGATTTATTAATGTTTGCATTTGATATCTGCTACTGATGTTGCACTTTTGTACTCTTAGTAGATATTTGATCAAGGAGAGATAAATCGTGATCACTTGAAGCTCATGAGTAGGACTAGTTATAAATGGTATTTCTATCTCTTAACTATTTCTGCCTTGTGTTAGAGTGATTTCCAGTTCAGTTATTTATATATTAATGTATGAATGCCTGAGTTATCATTTGGCACTTTTGTACGGTGATAGCTATTTATTTATGCTTAGTGTATGAATAGCTCATTATGCAATATGTTTTTCATAACTGTTTCGTCTAACTTTTTATATGAAGTGGTTCATCTTTATTGAATTCTTTTCTCATAATAGCTGAATGATCTTTATTACCATTTGTTGTTTGAAATCATTTTAGATCGCATAGAAGAAATATTACACCCCGGGTTAGTGTAGATTTACATATTTCTGTCATTAGAATAAAAATTTCCTTATTATTAGATTAGAATTAGAGTAGAAGTATTCCATTTAGAAACTGTTAGAAACAGAAATATCAATCTTTCTCACACACACACTGAAATTGGGAAACTGGTCCCATATCCCCAGTCAGACCCGCTATACCAAACGGAAAAGGAGCTGCCAACCAAGGTCCGGACCGGGCGGGTATCCCCCTTGTTGTAGACCCGATTTTTGGGGCTTCAAAATATTTGGCGCTAGAAGGAGGGCCATCGAATTGTGAATGGCAAGCAAATCCAAATCTAAATACCATTCTGAGAGTAAATCGCTCTCACCATCTCCTTCGACTTCTCCATTGCATTCAGAAACCTTAAATCTAGAGTTAGAATTCGCTGGAACAACAGCCACTGCTACAAACCCTGACATTTCAGAACAATCCACTATTGAACCTCTTGAAGTTGAATCTTTGATTCACAAACTTCAAACAATTTCTATATCTCCTTAGAAATATGATAAATATCAAGACAGCGTGACTTCGCAATACAACCCTGCTCATCCTCTCACCAAATTAAAGAGCGAAAATTTTGGTGTTCAGCCAACCGAATTACCTCTACCTTCTAGGAAGAGAGCAAGGAAGTCTCTTAAAGGATCCGATAGCGAGACTCTTTCATCATCATCATCCATCTCAACCTCTTCGCCGCGAAGTCAACCATCCACTCCTCCACTTCAGATCATCGTCCATCAGCCTATTGCAACTTCCTCAACTCCTTCTCAAACATCTGGAGTTATAATATCCTCATCTTCTCAACCACAGGGATCATCTTCTGCACTTTCCTCTGTCAGTAGTTCAGCAATGGTCCAATCTCCATGGAATAACCCAGGGGCAGTCTTAATGCCTGCACGCTTGAGTTAGATACCGGCCCATCCTGAAAAATGGCTGCCTAAGTTTAACCCTGAGGTAGGCATGTTAGCAGAAGAACATATAAATAACTTTATGTTGTCCATAAATCTCAATGGAGTTGTTAATGAGGATGATGTTGTTAGACTTGTTCCTTATACTTTGCAAGGAACAGCTGGATCATGGTATTTCTCGTTATCATCTGGATCTATTACTAGTTGGGACATCTTCCAAGAACAATTCTTGACCAAGTTTGGTGATGACAGGTCTACAGCGACACTGATCAATGACTTTAACCTTAGGGCCGAGTCAAGAGAACCGATCAAAGATTTCAATTTACGTTTCAATAAAATCCTAAACAAAATTCCTACTGCTTCTCAGCCTAGTGAAGAAGTGCAAAGTGAATGGCACATTACTGCTTTACCATCAAACTTAGCAATCTTTGTTGATAGGGCTAACAAAACAACCTTAGTTGAAAATATGAAAGAAGCAATAGCAGTAGAGAAACGTATTACGGCCCTAGAAAAGAAAAATGTGATGGAAGAACGAAAATATAAGAAGGTCTCTATCAAAGAAGATCCCAAGAAAAAACAACCCAAAGATCCATTCGATTTAGAAGGATTACAAAAAGTTTTGAAGACCGTGTCTAACGAAATGGTCGACATTAAGAAACAAGTGGCAAAAACTTCTTCTAAAAAGCCATACAGGCCTTTTAAAAGAAATCCTTCAACTAATTCCAAACCCCCTAACGCTATTTCAAATGCTGAATCAGAAGAAGAAGAAGAGGAAAACGCTACTGAAGAGCATACCGATGAAGAAGAAGTTGTAGAATTACAAGGTATGTGGGATTTCATCCTCCCAAATGAAGAAGATCAAGAGGTATTCCCGATTAGTACTCGTAGCAGAAATCAACTTGATCCTCCTCAGCCTACACCTAAGCCAAAGAGCGTAATCTCAATGATTAAGGATAAAGTCGCAGCCAAGAAAACATCACCTAAAGCGACTCAAACCAGCCCAGTCCAAACAGACACATCTACTCCATCTAAAACGCTAATCGTTTCGGATGAAATGGAGTATAATATTGTTGAAGACATGAAAAAGACTAGGGCCAATATTACTCTTTTTGAATTGAGCAAGTTAAAACACCAGCAGAAAGTACTTTTGAAAGAATTACATGCTATGCCAGTTGCGCCTTTACCAGCTGCTGTAATCTCTCAAGCTTCCCATGATATGGGAAGACCTCCAACTAATACAATAAATAAAATTGATCCAAACGATATCACATTAATTGGAGGAAGATCAAGATCGCATACTCCCCCATTTCTCCTTACTTATGAAATTTTCAATAAAAATGTGCATAATTGCTTAGTGGATTCTGGAGCTTCATCAAATATTTTGCCAAGATCAATTTGTGCAAAATTGAATGTTCAACCACAAAAATCCGCTGTGCGCATAGTTCAGCTAGATCAATCGCAAGTTGAAGTGATTGGCGAGTTAAATCAGGTTACCATAAGGCTGTCATCCAATCCAAAGGTATGTCAAGTTATCGACATTTTAGTTGCTGATATTCCTGAATTTTATGGCTTAATTCTTAGCAGAGATTGGTCAGAAAAACTTCATGGATACTTTGCAACTGACTAGTCACATATGTGGCTGCCTTATAATGGTAAACCAAACCAAATAAAAGTTGAACGCGAACGACATCAGAAATACATAGTAACAGAACTCGAGGGAGAAAATGAACCAGTAGCATATAATTCTAACATCATTGGAAACTATTCAGTAGATTCTTTCTTAGGAAATTTTAATTCTCATACATCACCTTACTTAGAACATTCTGTTTTATCTCAAGTAGAAATTTTTTCTCAAACAGATAGTTCTAAATGCATTAATTTTATAGATAGTCTTGTAAATAAATATTTGTTTTGGAAATTATTTTTTGATGGTTCTAAGTTTAACGAAGGAACAGGAGTAGGATGTGTGTTAGTAAGCCCAGAGGGAGATAAAACCATGTTAACTTGCAGACTCGAATTCGAGTGCACCAACAATACTGCAGAATACGAAGCTCTAGTCCAAGGCTTGTACAAGGCAATCGGATTAGGCATCAAATACCTGCAAGTTTTCGGAGATTCTGAAATAATAATCAGACAGGTATGCAATACTATACATTGTTTATCAGGTCATTTAAAGCATTACCAATCTTTAGTTCAAGATCTGACTGAACATTTTATAGCATTTAATATCTCGTCAATTCCCAGACTCCAGAATGCTAGCGCAGACCTCTTAGCCAACATAGCTTCCAAGCTCATTCCTTCAGAAGATTTTAGCCCTGACCGATTTTCAATTGAGTTAATTTTTAGACCATCTATCCCTGATAACATCACCAATTGGAGGATTTTCAATGACGATCCTGATATCGTGAGTTTTCTCACATCTGAAGGATCCTACACCAATCAAATAATTGACGAAGACCAACATGACCAACAATTGCAACAGGATAGTACTAACAATGCTATACCTAAATCAGTAGTCAAATTAGAGGACCTTTATGATTTGAAAGATCGATTTAAAATATCTACCAATCAAAAACTCCAAAGTTCAACTTTGAATTATGAATTGGTAAATCTAGGAACTGATGCCAAACCACAGAATATCAACCTAGGCCTTGGCCTAGCCCCTGAAGAGAAATTAGCATATATCCGTCTCTTGAAACAATATAAAAGTGTCTTTTCTTGGAATTACGATGAACTCAAAACATACGACACCTCCATCATCCAACATACTATCCCAATGATTGATAATGGAAAACCTGTCCAATAGAAGTTGAGAAAGATCCATCCAAATTTAGAAAATCAGATTAAAACTGAACTCAACAAGTTACTGAAAGCCAAGATAATCTTTCCCATTAGACATTCTAAATGGGTCTCCAATATGGCACCTGTTAGAAAGAAAAACAGAGATATCAGAATTTGCATTTACTTTCGAAACCTTAACAAGGCCTGCCAAAAGGATAATTTTCTTTACCTCCCATGGAACAAATACTGCAGGCAGTTGCGGGCTCAGAATTAATGTCATTCTTGGATGGGTTCTCAGGATACAACCAAGTGCTGGTACGTCCCGACAATCAATTGAAAACGGCATTCAGAACTAAATGGGGCACATACGGATATCAAAAGATGCCATTTGGTTTGATTAACGTGGGTGCCACATTTCAAAGAGCCATGGACATCGCATTCAAAGGGTTAGTTAATAATTCAGTGGTAATCTATTTGGATGATATTACTGTTTATTCCAAGAAACGAAACAACCATCTCAGGGATTTAAAACAAATCTTCCAACGTTGTTTAAGGTATGGAATTTCGCTTAACCCGAAAAAGTCCTTTTTTGCATTAAGTGAAGGAAAGCTTCTAGGATTCATAGTGTCAAAATCTGGAATTCACATTGATCCTAACAAAATCAAAGAAATTTCCACAGTTCCCCTACCTCACAATAAGAAAGCCATGCAATCTTTCCTTGGCCAGATCAACTTTGTAAAGAGATTCGTCCCAGATTTTTCAAGAATTGTGTCTCCTTTACAAGCCATGATTAAAAAGAACACAAACTTTAAATGGGGCCAAGATGAACATGAAGCATTCAATCTGATCAAACAAGCCATTATTAATGCTCCATCGTTAGCAACTCCAAATTTTTCCGATCCTTTTATTTTGTATACCTTTGCCTCATATAGATCATATGCTGCGATATTCACTCAAGCAAATCAAGAGAAGGCAGAAGCCCCAATTGCTTTTTTTAGTTCCAATTTACAAGGTACTGAATTGAATTATTCAGATGTGGAGAAACAAGCTTATGCTGTTTTTAAAGCAATTAAATACTTCAGACCTTTCTTACTCAAAACACATACCAAGATCATAGTACCGTTTCCAGCGGTAAGAAGCCTTTTAGTACAGAAGGATGTGGGTGAGAAAAGGGCAAATTGGGTTATTGCCTTACAAGAATACGACGTAGAAATCAAACCAGCAAATATTGTAAAAGGTCAAGGCTTTTGCAAATTGCTTGCAGGAGCATCACTAATGCCCGCAAATCCATCTGAAGAGGTACAAGTGTATGAGGTAAGCCTAAACGATGTTGAGTCATTATACGCTGATATTATTTATTATTTAAAGAATGGATATGCTCCTCCAAATCTTGATCACACCAAGAAAAGAGCCCCGAGGATAAAAGCCAAACAATATCAACTTGTAAATGACATTCTTTTCAGAATAAATTATGATTCTGTTCTACTTAGATATCTTGAGAAAACTGAAGCTGAAAAAGTTTTGCAGGAACTCCATGATGGGCCAGTAGGTGAACACTACGCTGGAGATGCAACTACTCATAAGATCTTACACGCAGGCTATTACTGGCCCACATTATTCAAGGACACACATAACTACGTAAGGAAATGTCAAGTCTGTCCAATTGCTGCCGGGAGACAAAAGAAACCATCCTTGCCATTGCAACCAGTTACCATCGAATAGCCTTTCGATTAGTGGGGATTGGACATAATAGGTGAGATCATTCCTCACTCTTCTAAACAACATAGATACATCCTCACAACGACAGATTACTTTACTAAATGGGTATAAGCAGTTACACTCAAGACTGCTAATGCTGAAAATATCATTGAATTCATAGATCAGTTCATAATCACTAGGTTTGGATTACCTTCCGCTTTAATGTTTGATAATGCATCATACTTTTCTAGATATGCAATGACTGAGTTTGCACTCAAAAGAGGTTTCAAACTTAAATACTCGGCCAATTATTATCCGCTTTGAATGGGTTAGCTGAATCCACAAATATGAACTTAATTAGAATCATTAAGCGAACCATTGACCAAAATCATAAAAATTGGCATAAGTCTTTAATATATGCTTTATGGGTAGACCGAATAACACAGAAAGCCTCTATCGGCACTTCTCCCTTTAATTTAGTTTATGGGAATGAAGTAGTTCTTCCAACACATCTGGCAATTCCCTCTTTAGCCTTGGTTCAATATATTGATGAACTACCAACTTCCTCTTTACAACTTAGGCAACTGGAATTAATTAAATTAGAAGAACAACGAGAACGGGATAAGGTTACTCATGCTCATCATCAAGCATTGGTAAAAGCCTCTTTTGATTCCAATATGGTATCCAGAAAAGATTTTCAGATAGGAGATTTAGTTTTAAAATGGGACAAGGCTCATGAGGAAAAGGGAAAACATACAAAATTTCAAAGAATGTGGCTTGGTCCTTTTCAAATTGTAGAAATCATAGGTCCATCGACCTTCATGTTACAAGATTTAGCAGGGAAAAGAGATTCTCTACCTGTTAATGGTCAAATTCTCAAGAAATATTTTCCATAGAAGAATATTCTTCTATTTTTGTAGAGTAGTTGTTTTTCTTTTCATAATAAAACCAGTTGTGAATGGTTACGATAGGCATTTATGAAAAAGATACCAATTCTCTCTCAAATTTTTATTTTTTCGCTTGTATAAATAGCAAATCTTTTGGAAAATTGATCTTTATTATTGAAAGATACAGTTAAAAGACTCTAGCCCAGATATGATACTAGTTTCAACTTCATTAAATTCGATGAAAACAACCTTTAGTGAGAAATTGTTTTATATAATTTTAATGAAAAGTATCAATAACAAAATAAAGATTCTCCGTAGAACAACTATTTCCAAAAACTCTACTATTGTCGTCCAAAGCTATCTTAAGGAAACAATGACTTCCTCCCTACTAAGGGAATCACAACTTTCAGAGGAACAATCCAAGGATACACTTTATCTTAAAGAGTGAGAGGTCTCATCACGAGCCGGCTTGTCATAATCACAGATATTATAACTTGCTGACTTTGCCAATACTGTATACCACAACAGGGCAAAGACTCAAGATTGTTGCAATCAAAAGGCAAGGGGTCTCATCACGAGCCAGCTTGTTCAGCAAAGTTATAAATCAGTGAATGACTGTGTCATAAATTGGCTATCAAACCAAGACATTTCTCTTTAAGAATAAAAAGAAAATGAAAGTAGAAAGTGTGGATATGGATTCTTCTTTGGGAATTGTGGGTTTCTTTAAGTAGGATACAGGATCATTCCTGGGTAACAGGTAAGCCTGTCGAGGCTATAAATGCCTGCTGGCAGTAGAGGCTCTACCTATGACAAATGAGCATATTTAAAACTGGTTTACAGAGAAGACTTTGTTTTATCTTTACAAGCCAAGTAATGACCGATGTAAATACAAGGACTAGCTTGAGGCAGCAAATAATCAAAGTCGAAAATGGTTGAAACAAAATGTCATTGACAGGTTAGAATATAATGTACTTTATCTTTCTATAATAAAGTTTAACTTTCTGGAAAATTTTCTGTTTTGGAAGTTTTGAAAATTCAAAAAGAAGCAGAGATAATTGGTTCTTCCAAGTGAATCGCCAATTGTTGTGGCCAGCAACAACCCCCCTTCTTATTGAGTGTTATTCCTAATACTAAATAAGAGGGGACCCTTAGTTAAAAATTAAAAAAATCAAAATAGTGGTTAAATTTCCTTTTCAAATAAACTTACCATCATAAGCTTAGGAAACGCCCCCTCTTGGAAAATACAAAAAAGCTAAGTTTCATAATAAGGTAAAATAAAATCTTTCCTTAGGAAATATCGCATCGCATAAGATAGCGGGATGCCACCTTACAAGCACAATTCCAACATTTGCGAGATCGCGATATGTGATAATAAACGAATATCGCATCACATTTAGCATAACTTACATGAAACACTTTAAAATTTGCCGATATGCGATAACGTCGATCGCAAGAGCGCATCTCGCAGGAAAAAGGTTAACGAAGTTTGTCATACATAACATTCCTGTGATCTGCGATATTGTGATTTCGTGATGTCGTGATCAAGTGATAATGCGATGTCATAAGTGATCAACATTGCGATTTTGCGATGTTGTGATCTGTGATGTTGCGAAGCAAATCGCAAAATTGCTCCATCGCAGATCTCTCGGGCGCGTTATTCAAGAAAAGTATTTTCCCTAAGTTGACACCTGGTTATGCGCTTTAATGCTAATAAATGAGGTAGTTTCCAGTTATAATGGAATATGGGTGCGTGCTTTTCAATGCATCATTTCACGTAAGGTGGTATGCTTGGTATGTCTGCGGCATTTAAGACTTTCCCATCACCCTTCCTTGTCATTCATTTTCGCTTCACTTGTGAATTGCAGGAACGGACAATAGAAGCCGATACAAAGCATTACGCAGGTTGAAATGGGAAAGAAAGGCAAAGCCCCAAGCTCAGAAGAAAAGGAAATGGCACCCTTATATACAAACACGGCCTGTAACAGAGACGCGGGAATAGCTACGTGGGAAGGCATGTATAATCTGCTCGAAGAGGAAAATCCCAGAGTAATGGAAGTAGTTGCTACCGCGGGCTCAAATGGTTCTTCAGAAGCATCCCTTTCAGAGTTAGCCTTGCTCATTCTTACACCGGATAACAGCAAGGCCAAAAATCCTCCCATACACGGACATGGTCAAATGGATATTGGACAACACAAAATTTAGAAACAAATAGTTTAAGACTCAAGGTCAAGAGTTCACAGAAGTATTATTTTTACAAATTTTGAACTTTATATTTGTTGGAAGGAAAAAGCGCAAAAGGCGAAAAACGCATCAAGGAACCTCGGATCAAGAAACGGAGGCAGTTTTCGATGTGCAATTGCATCACTGAGAAAAATTTCTAGTAAAGGAAAGCTGCTAGTTGCCCAGTCACCTGCAAGTCCCAAAAATCGTAAGAAATTAAAACTATAGGCAGATTGGAAACAGAGAGCTCAAGAAAAGGCACAAGCAATCCAAGGGTTAACTAGGTTGAACTGGGATTATTACTGGGCTTACTTAGTAAATCCACATAGCCAATGGATGATTGTTAAGTGTATCATCAATTCGGCCAAAAGGATGGCACCAGCTCTTGTTGATTCTGTTTTCTTAGCTCAGCTAAAAGCGGAAGTCAGCCAGTCGACTCTTCTCAAACAGATGATGCATGCGTGCGATTTCAAGGACCAAATACAGAAGTAGTTTAATTTTAGATTCAATTTTAGTTTTATTTTGTTTTATTTTCTTGAAAAGAGGACGGTAATTTAAACCGCATCCTACATTTTTGTAATAATTTATTTTTAGAATTAGTTAGTAGTATTTAAACCCTTCTCATGCATTTAGAGAAGGGTCCCGAAATTTATCAAAAACTTATCCCCAGAACATGCACTTCTGTACCCTCTGAGGAGGTTTTGATGAATGATGGAACAAGATTTATTAATGTTTGCATTTGATATCTGCTACTGATGTTGCACTTTTGTACTCTTAGTAGATATTTGATCAAGGAGAGATAAATCGTGATCACTTGAAGCTCATGAGTAGGACTAGTTATAAATGGTATTTCTATCTCTTAACTATTTCTGCCTTGTCTTAGAGTGATTTCCAATTCAGTTATTTATATATTAATGTATGAATGCCTGAGTTATCATTTGGAACTTTTGTACGGTGATAGCTATTCATTTATGCTCACTGTATGAATAGCTCATTATGCAATATGTTTTTCATAACTGTTTCGTCTAACTTTTTATACGAAGTGGTTCATCTTTATTGAATTCTTTTCTCATAACAGCTGAATGATCTTTATTACCAGTTGTTGTTTGAAATCATTTTAGATCGCATAGAAGAAAGATTACACCCTGGGTTAGTGTAGATTTACATATTTCTGTCATTAGAATAATAATTTCCTTATTATTAGATTAGAATTAGAGTAGAAGTATTCCATTTAGAAATTGTTAGAAACAAAAATATCAATCTTTCTCACACACACACTAAAATTGGGAAATTGGTCCCATATCCCCAGTCGGACCCGCTATACCAAACGGAAAAGGAGCTGCCAACCAAGGTCCGGACCGGGCGGGTATCCCCCTTGTTGTAGACCCGATTTTCGGGTCTTCAACATGTACAAAGAATGATAATAGTACAAATAAATACACGAGGAAGTTGGTCTCAAGATAGTACGTCTAACTTGGACACTATGGTTGAGAAAGTATCTCAACAACACACTAATCTAGGAGCCTAACTAGTTGGAGAAAATCTCTCAACCAACTAAGCCTAAACTAACTCCTAACCATGATGAACAAACTAAATCTAGATAGGTAGGATTAAATCCTAACTTTCATGATTTTAATTTAATTATTTGGACTTAGAATTGTTTTTAATGTGAGAGTGACGCTAACATATATGTAGACAAGATACAAATAAGAGTTGTAGTTGTTGAAATAGTGGCATGTAAAAAAGCTCAAATATTAGATCAAGGATCGCGTTTGGTTGCATTAGAGCACGAATTTGGAAAAAGGATCATGGCTAGGGTTTACAGCAGGGCCGCCGACAATGTGCGATGCGAGGAGGCGAAGTCATCGACAGAGACCTGGAGATTGAAGGCCGAAGTCCACGACCTGACTACGCCGTCCTGGATAGGGTACTGCGGAGGACTCGAGCTCAACCCCCAGGCAACAAATCACGCCTTGATTGGAGAAAGCTCGGCTTACAGGTCTTTCTGGTTTTCCCATTTACTGAATAAAGCTTATTTTCATGGTAAAACCCCTGCCCAGCTTGTAGCAGGTCACGGCCAGCATGATTTCGAATGCTTATGTTCAGATCTGCTTTCGACCGTTGGCCTATGGCCAGATCTGCTTTTGATGATACAGTCACGCCTCGATCTGCACCTTCTGAATGCGAATAACGGCAAGTATGGTACGCTGTGGCTGGAGGTCCGTCAATGTACAGATCCGCCCCTGGTAATACATTTTCACCCGCTCCCTCTGACCTCAAATAACGTCAAGTATGGATCAGTGTGGACGGAGAGGGCCGCGCTAGCAGGGGTCACACTGTACATCGAGCCCCCATATTCAGACGGAAAAAGAAAGAGCGACCCGGACCTGAAATCAGAGAGCCCTGGTACCTTATATCAGGCAGATCTGGCATATGAACCAGTGAATCAGGGGTTTTTCCACACCAGCACAGATCTGATCCAGATCTTTATAAAAACTATTGCAGGCAAACATTTTTGCATGCGACTAAGTAAGGGTTCGCCTGTACACGAATTAAAGAAGAGGATCCAGGGGCAGCTGGGAATCCCAGCTCATTATCAAAACCTTATCTATTCTGGCTACAGTTTACAGGACAGCCACACTCTTCAACAAAGCAGTATTACCAATGATTCAACCATCATTATTAATCTACGACTGTGTGGTGGTAGCAGTGGATCCAGCTCAAAAAACACCAGCTCATTTCGGGATGCAGTGAAAGGGAAAAAAATGGAACACAAAACAGCACCACCGTCAGAGCTGCCGGGTCCATACATTGTTGAACAAAAGCCAGAATCACCAACTCTACAAGTTACTGAGCCAGAGGTAAATTATTTACTCACCGATCTAGCCAACACTGCAATTATTTGTAGATTCAATGGCTTCTGGCCTAAATCAGATGCCCTAAATCAATGGATCTACTCAACATGGTCACCTAACTGTGAAGTTTATCTATGCCCTAAGGGTTTCTTCATAGTTAAATTTGACACAGAACAGGAAAGAGACAGCATTATCAACCAGGGCCCTTGGTTCTGGGGCAGTGCTGGTCTATTCACCACCCCCTGGTTCTCGGACTTTGATGCTACAACAATGAAAGTCTCAAAAATGCCTGTATGGGTAAGGATGCATGGACTCCCACTTCACTTCTGGCACCACAAAGTACTAATCGCTATTGGGAATTCTCTAGGGAAATTCCTAAAAATGGATGAAGAAAGAGCTATCAGGGCAATCTTCACATTTGCCAGAATATGCGTAGAAGTGGATCTGAGCGAAGGGCTACCCGACCACATCACGCTGAACTTTAATAATACTCAATGGATACAGCAGCTCGACTATGAAAACACAGCTTTCCGATGCAGGACCTGTTTACAGACAGGGCACCTTCAAAATAACTGCCCATTAGCCCGAAAAGACCCCAGGAAAACTAAGAAACAACCAAAAAAGCCCAAAGGCTGGCAGAACACAGACCCAATAGAAGAAGAAGACATAAATGAGGAAATCACAGAGAACCTGAAGGAACCAGACTCTCAAATGGAACAGGAACATGCTCAAGCAGCGAATCCACCATCCACCCAAGCGGGGCCAATCATCACAGATCTGCAACAGGAACCACAATTGGAAGCAAGCGGCATAAAGAGAACCCACAGCTCAGGGGGCTCGGAATCGGACAAAGAACCACCAGTGAACACTATGGAGAACCAGCTAGCTATCATTACACCCATCGCTGACTCAGGAGGATGGCGAAGGGTGGAAAAGAAGAAAGGAAGGAAAGCATAGGCTAGCTGGCATACACAATTTATTTTTTTTACTGTTACTCTGTTGTCTCCTGACTTTTCAGGATAGTTTCTCTGCTACCTAGTGTTATTGTTTTTTGACCGCTGCCTGTGATTAACAGGATCAGCCATTTGCATATGCCTTGGGCATCTACAAAATGTAATTTTATCAATTCTTGAATAAAATTACGACTTTTTCCTAGGGGAAAAAAAAAAAAAAAAAAAAAAAAGAGTTGTAGTTGAAATTAATGTTTACATGACTAGAAACTTCAACTGTAAGTGACATGAGGAAAAAATTTGTTATGGTGCCAAGTTGTGATCAAGAGTACTTCAAGGGGTCTCAAGTTGGAGCCTTGGTCAAATTAAATGCCATGCTTGGTTTGGCTAATGATAACTCCTTGATAGCCAGAGAGCCATTTCTGGAGAAGTGCATCCTTATAGAAAAAAAAATAAAAAAAATAGATAATGAATGTTAAGAGGGATAGGTTGTAGTGGGAGGAACTAGAACTGAATTGAACTTAGAACTTAACTAGATGTTTAACTGAATGGGAGGCTGATCTGAATACCTACAAAAGCAACACTCTAGTTCACTGAAGGTGACACATGCATGCACCCTTTACCAAACAACAGCCTATATTTCTATCTAGCTTCACCCTCATTACCGAAGAACAAACCTAGAACAAACCTAGAAGGCATTATGCAAGTCCAATTGGTGAGACAGCAGGGGCCGTGAATGAATTCAATTGTGATAAAAAACACAAGTCTAAAAAAATTAATTCAAACAACAGTAACTACTAGATCTTCTCATGGTATCTTAACTGTAAAGACGAGTTATCAAAACAACAAAACCATATTTTAAGTAGTCAAACCGAACAAGAGGATTGTTGGGAAATGCATAACAAAACCAATCAATATAGCCATGGTATTTTAAGTGCAAAGACAAGTTATCAAAACAACAATCACTAATAATTTTGAAGACATACAACAAAATGATTCTGTATATTTGATTTTTCAAGGATACTAACATACATGTTGATAATTTCTTGTAATAAAGTAGAAGTATTTTTGCCTTGTATGAAAGCATAATTTACAAATATTCTTATCTAAATGCATGCAATAATTTTACAGGTTGTTGCATCTATGGCAAAAGGTAGTTATGTTGCTCGTACAAGGAGAAATGGTAGGAGAGTGACAAGGGGTGCGCAACTGCGATGCACATCGTTTGATGAGGACAGGACATGTGATGCCAATGTCAACAATGCCCCAAGGAACATTGTTGAGGATGACCATGCGACTGAAGTTGATGTTATCACAACATCAGCCACAGAACCACCGTCAACAACAATCCAAGGGGCAAGTTCAACTAAAAAGATCAGTTCTATAAGAGGATGGAAAAAAGAAGAAATGTTAGTTGCAATTGACGACATACAGTTTAATGGATACTCAATTTAGGACATGGTATTCCTCCCTCATGAATACATTATTGGATAAATGGACTGACTCAGACAAAACGTAGAGGGCCTCTTACAGTTATGATTGAGGAGGAGGAGGCTGAGGTGGTTGAGTGGTGTAAAGAGATGACCCAATTGGGACATGGGCTAGAGTTGATACAACTCAAATCCACAGTTGCTCAAATCTGTTACGGAGGCCAAACGCATTCAAAGATGGGTTTCCTAGTAAATCATGGTGGTTTGGGTTTAAAAAAAGGAATCCAGAACTTGTATTGCGTACTGCTGAGGGCCTTGACAGAGACAGAGCATTAAATTTGTGCCCTGCAGTTGTGCAGAAGTTCTATGACACACTTTCTAGTGCTTGCGATAAACATTCTTATGGAGCAGACCATATATGGAACTATGATGAAACAAGTTTACAGGCAGGGAGGAATTGTGGCATGCGGGTAATTTCCAAGAGAGGGAGCCGAAATGTGCCAAATATTTTTCCTAAGAGTAGGGAGTGGATAACTATTTTATGTTGTGTCAATGCAATTGGTACTTCAATCCCAATATTTTATCTATTCAAAGGTAAAAATCAACTGAAAAACTATATACAGAACTGTGAACCAAGTGCATGCATGGTTGTACATCCCCATGCATGGATGACTAAAGAATTGTTTTTAAGTTGGCTTTTTCACTTTGCTGCATCGGTACCAGGTGGTGTCTCACCTAATAACAGACACATATTGATATTAGATGGCCATGGGAGCCACATGGTTGTATAAACAATTGAGGAAGCAAACAATTTAGGCATCGACCTTTTGACATTGCCCACTCATACCACTCACAGACTGCAGCCCCTTAATGTTAGTGTGTTTGGCCCTTTCAAGAATTATTTCAGGTCGGAGCATGTTGCATGGATGGTAAAGAATCCAAGGGTTGAGGTGAAAAGGTTCGAGCTAGCAGAGCTTGCAAGTAAAGCTTTTAAAAGGGCTCTGACACCATCAAATATCAAGGTTGGTTTTAGGAGGATAGGAATCTGGCCACTGAACTATGATGATCTTATGCATGATACTAGTTGTAGCCAGGCGTTTCATGTGTATGGTTAGGAAGAAGGGAATGACCAAACAAGTGTTGAAGTGCAAGAAGTAGATGACCAAGATGATGTGGTTGCAGCTGGTAATATGATTTCCCTCTCTCAAGGACACTTATATGATGAATATGATGAAACTGTATGTGAAACACAGTATAACCATGAACAAATTCGCAGTAACATGGAGATCGTTCCACCAACTCAAGAACATGAAACTCCTGTTGTTGATATTGTTAATGACATTGTTGAACATGCAGTTGAAAATGACCAATTAACATTGCCAAGCCAAGTAACCCCACCTTCATGACTAGCAGAAGCAATGATTAATATGAATGCACATAGTGTCTCAACAACCAATGAACAAAGCATGAACATGCCCTCACAACCAGTAGAATTGAACAATGAAATTATTCATTTTTTTGTGGACAATAGATCAATGGAAGAAGATGAAGCACATAATGAGGCATCAAATGAAGATAATGATATAGTTCAATCAGTTCCATCAGATAATGAAAGGGAAGTACCAAGCAATGACATGTAGGTGGGAGGGGTGGAGAAGATACTTGGTTGGTTCCTAAAGCTACCAGTAGAGAGAGTATCAATGAAAAAAAGCAAGGTACACTAGGTAGTCTTCGTTTGGGCTGAAGCTCACAGTTACTCACCTCAAAGGACTATATAAACCTGTTAGTTGAGTCTAAAAAAAGGAAATTTAAAATGCATGAATTAGAACAGAAAAAGAATAATATAATAAAGGAGAAGAAGGCAACAAGGATTGTTGCAGCGCAACATCGAGCAGATGAAAGGATTGAAAGAGATAAAGCAAGGTATTTAAGGACCAACAAAAACAAATGGAAAGATAGGAAAAGGAATCAAGAAAGACACAACAAATGCTTGAAAAGGAACAAGGGATGATCAATATGGTTGACAATGATGCAAGCATAGCTGATGAAACCAGGATTATTTCAAACTCATTGGACTCCATTGCAGATAATACACCATTATTCCAAGATCTCATAAACATTCAAGTGCCTCACTATCAAACTGAGGGTTTACCCACTTGCCTTATTCTTACCAAAGGAGGTGTCAATTCTATGTATGCTCATTACACACCTCCACTTAATGTAGGGGTCAGTAGTGCAAATGTGGGGTATGGGTACTCAATACCTCCATGGTTGGAAGCTACAAATTGGACTCAATCATATGGCAACAATCAACCATTTCCTAATCAACCCTTTTTAGGTAGGCCAACCTACCTGGCTCAAGAAGGTAACTCGGGGAGTTTTGGCACTCAAGATTCTCAGGGCCATAATGAATAGGGGTGTCATATGTTTTTGGTTGTAACCACATTATCATGTGGATTTTGGATGGATTGTATCTTTTTCTTGTCACATAAACATTTTGGCTTACAACCTAGGTTGTTTTATTTCATATTGTGTGTGGAATTGTAGCCAAAATCCATTTTAGAAGGAACATCTATAGTCTATTATAATGTAGAAATCTCACCTAAGAATGCAAATGGGATTTTCTGTTAGCATCTACACACCAAATGGTTTACACAAGTGAAACAATGACAACATTTTTAGTTTACATTTCATGAGATTGTAGAAATACTTCATGATGAAACAACAGATAATGCACATAATACCTATAATTAAAACATAAAACATTTCAGGGATTTCCTTGCACGGGAAGGAAGATAATTGACTACTTGCATCCCTTTCATTTTCTATTTTACATTTTGAACTCTCCATATGCTGTCTAGTTGCACACAGCATTATGAAAGGAATCTATTCACTCCTTGTCTTTTTTGGCTGAACATTGTATAAAAATACTCTCTGGAAGCTATGCAAAAAGATCACTGAACTGATAATCATAAACATCAAGAAAACACAACAGAAATGTGTCTACAGAAAGTAAATTTGAACCATTACAAATAAATGAAAATTACAGTTTTTTCCTCTGGAAAAATCTTGCATCTTTCTAAATAGTACACACAAAAAAACCCTGATTTTTGTTGAGTAGAAATCTGAAACAAGTCATTCAACTTCATTATTTACAATATAGTAAAATCACTAAAAAAATAACCAATACCAGAAGTACCAGTAAAAGAAATCAAAATATTTGAATGCAAAATTACCACAGAAAATATACATAGCATCTAAAAACCCAAATCTACTAGAAAAAATTAAAACTAACAGACCTAACAAAACACAAGAAGTGTAAAAGCCTGAATGGACTACTTCCTTGATGAAAATTTAACTCAAATTTTCAATTAAATTGGTCATTTGTTATTGAGAGCATAAAGTGTAAAAGAAAAAAGATTCAGAGCCACAAAAATAGCAATATGCAGGAAATGGTCAACATTCATCCCCTCCAGATAAAAACGCAGGGCCACAGGAAATGGCTCTAATAGTCAACATGGCAAAAATGAACAAGTTTTCATTATAATATTGTCCATAAGAGGGGCCAAAATGGCCCTCTATACATCCATGCATACACTGTCATTGGAAATAATTGGCACCATAAACCCTACATACCCCAACATTTCTAACCATAACAGAAAGCAGATCCACACCAATCTATTTAATGGCATCTAAGATGGCCAGAGATCACCAGAATGAACTCCCCAAGGTTAGGATGGACAAAGTGTTCTATGGATAAAGGTATTTTGTTGCAAGCACATTCTTTACCACATCATGTAACAACGTTCTAATTGAGATGCATAAACACAATTGTGTAAGCATAATCAATCTGATGAGTGTGTTTCTTGCAAGTTCAAATCCATTAAAAGGTTCACAATGCTTTATTTGTGAGAACTGTTGGTTTTGCCTTGGCTTGGAGGACAGATTCTACTTCACCATAGCTACTCCTGCCACTCCTTTTGGCACCAATAAAGAAATCATTTACATGTTTACTTATTGTGGCTCTAAAATATTCTATGGGGCTATGGCTCAACTTCAGTCTATGTGACAACTAGTGCTTAGTTCCAATGTACTTAGACACCTTTTTGGTGTCAATCATATTGATCCCTTCGATGCTACCCTATATTTTGTGGAAGGAAAAATGCTGACTAGCTTGTTAGTTTACTTTCAAGAGCATGCGTCCAACACATGGTTTCCTCTGTTATAAGTTTATGAAACTTGGAGTAAACACTGAGGACTTACAAAGAGAGAAATCCAATGCACACAAAACCATAATGAAAATAAAAAAGTAAGAAAAACTGTTAAGAACTATGAAAGTTAAGAAAACACCTAAAGACACACAAAACCCTAAACCTGCAAAACCCTAAACCTGCAAAACCTGCAAAACCCTTTGAAATGCAACCTGAAACTCCAAGAGCAAAAATAACAAAAATTCTAATAGGAAGGTGAGGTGTTGAAAAACACAGTGGCAATGGCTTGTAGGATTTTTCCTACTGGATAGACGTAGAAGCCATGTCCAAGCGTATTCCATGTCTAGACCTTCTCGAGAGCTTGCCAGAACTTCTTCAGAGCTCTCCAGACCTGCAACCAACTTGGAGAACATGAAAAAAGTAGGAAATTAGCTAATGGCATAAATATTCAAAGACAATTCGAAACAAAAACCATAAAAACCTGTAGATTTACCTTCGACCTCGAACTGGCTAGAAATTGGTACTGGCTCCTTCCCAAACAATAGGCCGCATGAATGAAACAACCACCAAGGTATTTGTAAACCCTTTGCGGTCTAGCACGAACAACACTTGCACGCAGAATGAAATAAGAATAGTAAAAACGCTATTCCATTAACGAGGGCGTGCAAGCAAACTAGCCCGGTTAGTAGGTCAACAATGGCGGACAAGGCACACAGGTAAAGGAGCCATCCTACGCCATCGTCAGTGGAGGGCTTCACCCAAACACTGGACCCGAACATAAATACATGGAGCAGAACAAACATCGCAACAAACAGACATAAGAAAGCGAAGGAAAGAGTAAAATTAGGTTTTTGAAGGCTGATAGCCACCACAACACATGGCAGGACATGTTGAGCAGGTGTCGTACAAGTGGGAGTGGCATCCATGTGCCCGTAGCTCAAGTGGAGGGGAGGGCGCACAGGTAATGGCGTCCCTCCCCTAATGGATTCACTAGTTTTGGAAACATTAGACCTCACAAAAACATGTTTTGTGGGATTGGGTAATGTCATGAAATGAGATGAAAGCATCAAACATATTGTAGAAATTGATGTACAAAGTGATGGGTCATCTTGCGTATAGTATACCAAAATATAGTACAAAATGTTGACAAGAGTGATGGGTTAGCTTTTGTATAGTATACCAAAATACAATACACAATGTTGACAAGAAAATTCAGGCATTGAAGTCTTACTTTGGTAAGATATTTATTTACAAAATTAAAATTTACATTATACCAAAATACAGTACATAATGGTGACAAGAAACTTTGGGCATTGAAGTCCTACCCCGACAAGAAATTTATATACAAAACAAAAATTTACATTACTAAAAAACAAAAATATTTATGTATGGATAAACTAATAGAACACCATCATCACTATATGTCACTGCTATGTGACATAATAATGGTTGAGCAGAAATTTTGAATCCGTTCCCCTCCATAAGAATTAATGATTAAGTAACATTTTTTTTTTATGATTTGTGCTTACATAAAAGGCATGAATATCTATTTTAGTTATAACATTGTTTATGTTTTGATATTTAAATTAAAATTATTATAATTTCAAAAAATATTAATAAAAAGTGTTTAAGATTATTTTATAAATAGGCATATTTTATGTTCATTTCAATATTAATACTTTAAAAAAATTAGAATTTTTTTGGATAATATAGATTATAAGGAAGTAGTAGTAACTCAAAGCATAGTATATACAAAATTCTAGTACATTAATCACTTACAAAACTCTACCATAGTAGTCACTCATGTAAACAACCCTCTCACCTATGTGCAACTTGGTGAGTGTTAACATGTAGGAAAGAGATTCAAACTACAAACCAAAACCAACATGTTTAACATGCCTTTCCCCTTAAAATCAGTAAGTGTTTCTGCATGAACAACTCATCTTCCCATGTTTCTTCTTCCATTGGTAGGTTCTTCCATTTGAGGAGGTACTCAGTAATTGTTCAATTTCTCAGCTACTTAGTCCTTGTTTCCAAATTTTTTTCTAGTTCTATTATTATTTTCCCTTCATTATCTCTAGTAGAATAGCTTTGACTAGAATTTTGTCTTCGATTACCTTCTTAAACAAGAACCATGGGAAACAGGTTGTACACAACAAGATGGAGGAAACTCCATTTTGTAAGTCATGCTTCCAATATTCTACAACACCTTATAGGGGCCATAATACTTCAATACTAATTTATTGTCCTTTTTTTTTGTTGCTTGAGGAACATATGTTTATATGGTTTTACTCTCACAAATACACAATCCCCGGCTTCAAATTTCCTTCCATTGTGATGTTGATATACTTGTTTTTCCATCGTATTTTATGCCATAACCAAATTGTCTTTTAATAGTTTGATGACATTTTGTTGGTGTTGTATGTGGTCCTCTACTGCTTGAGCCCTTATAGTCCCTTCAAGGTGATGTGATGGACGAAGGATGATATCGATAAAGTATCATAAATGCTGGAATTTTTGATGAGATATGGAAGCATGTGTTGTACCACCATTCTTCCAAGGACAACCATTTGACCCATTACATATTTGGCATACCATGCATTTCACCACAAACTTTTGCACATTGTTGAGCTAATTTGTGTACCTAAATTAACACAATTATTTCTTATCAATCTGGGTTGTTTATGCTTTGAGGCAAGTTCACTATATGTGAAGATCAGATGTAATCAAACCTTGAAATATAAGTTATTCAAAAGCTTAAAGTAATACATCCTATAACTCTAATTCAATTAGTTTAAAAGAGGAAAAACATTGAAATGGTTCTTGACTCAAGAAGTCCACTTTTGCCTCAATTACCACTTAATGAATCAGAGATTTAAAACCAAGAACTTAAGATGGATAAATTATTAATGAAAGAAGCTCTTAACTTAAGAGACACATAAGGTATTCCATCATAATTCATTCATCTCAATATCAAAATCTCAATAAGAAACTACTTGCATGCAAACAAAGGAAACTAGTTTTAATTCATCATTTTAGTAGAAGGGATGCTCAACTTGAACACTTGTTTTTCCAACTTGATAAAGTGATGAATAAGCTAAGAACTAATGAAATCAATCACTATGCATGAACCATAAAGCAATCTGAAATAAAGCTTTGGAAAACCAGTTCTACAATAACCAGATTACAAGGAAATAAAACTAGTTAACAAGGAAGTGTATTTAGCTTGGAATGGGGGCCCTCCAACCTTGCCTTGCACACTTGAGAGGTGATATCAGAAGCTTAAATTCAGTCACACATCCATAGCATTGAACAGCAAAATAATAATAACACAAGTCTTCAAATTAACTCTTCAATCCAAAGGTGTCACAGCATAAAAGTATAATAAGTCAATACATAAGCCATCAAAGTTTTGGATTTTAAATAAGAAGTCTCATGAAACAAACTGATCTATATTCACTCAAACAAACCCATCTACTTTCATCCACCTATCTAAGTCGAATTCATTACTCCCATCCCAAGAAATATGACCAATCCTATAGAATCTCAAAACTGCCCTATTTCTATGGGATTTTTGAATGACTAGTCATGATTGACTAGCACCAAATGGGCCTAATAAAGCTTGTTCTGTTCGAACTAAGCATAGCTGGCTTAGTCCTAGTTCCCAAGCTATCCATCCATGCATTCAATTTGTGCCCAAGTGTCCTGCAACCATATCAACCATAGAGCTATTACGGGAATTTTTGAATCTGCCAATTTTGCACTAAAAACCAAACTTTCATAAAAACTTTAGAAATTGAGAAATTAAAATTAAATACCTAAATGGATATCAAATATACATCAAAATGGGATGAATGAAAGGAAAATGGATGGAAAATAGATGGATTAGTAAGTTTCTTAGAGCAAAAATAAGACCAAAACTAAGGCCCAACATCTCTCCCTTGCTTATCATCAAGCATGTCCCCATGCTTGCTTACTCCTCTTTGACCTTCTTCTCTCTGTAGTAGATGCTGTACCTGTAGATGCTTCCTGTTGTGCTACCCTGACCAAACAATCCAAACCTGTGTCATGTCTTTCCCTGAACAAAGCTGCTTTTACCTTCTGTTTTTCATACTTTGCCTGCCACATATTCTTTTCCTTTAGCCATTTAAATGCTTGCTTAGAAAGTAGATCATTTTTCCGTTTCAGTCTCCCCAATTCTTCATTTAACTTTTCATTTGCCTTGACCAACTTAGCATTATCTTTCTTATTTTCCTTGTTTTCCTCTTTTAATTGTTTTTCCAAGAATTTGCTAATTTCCAATTGGTCAGTTAAGTCCCTGATTCTTCCCAAATTGATTTCTTTTTCAAAATCTTGTGTTGTTTTCATTAATGATACTGCTGCTGCATCATCATATGAAGAATTCCTCTCAAATACTTCTTGTGCAATGTCATTTTCTTCATATTGTCTTGAGAAATATGTTTCTACTTCCTTGTCTAAGTCAATGGGACTTTTATTCCTAAATCTTCTAGGAATAGACATAACAGATGTTTCATTTTCCTGCATGGCCATGTTATTCTGCTGTTTAGCTCTTGTTCTGGGATACAAGGGTGAATTCATCAATCCTCTGTTTTCCTGCTCTATTTTATCCTGTACTTCATTAATCTATTCAATGAACTGATTTTTAGACATGAACTCTCTCCATACTATGCCTTGTGACCTCACCTGATACTCAACTAGGATTTTGATCAATCCTTGGTGGTAAATCTGTCCTGCTTTAGGCCTGTGTTCATGTTTTACTGTTTCAATCATTCTCAAGAGGCTCTTGTATAGGAAATATGGCAAGTTAATCCTATCCTCTCCCTTAATATGCTGTAGAAGCCTGACATGATACAAGTGGGCAATGCTATATCCTCTATCACAAGTCAAAAACTTCTAGATGACCAAAACCAACTCACCCCATGGTTCATTGAACCATTCCCTAGGTATCCCTTTTGTTCTATCAAAAGTCCCTTTCCGGTTCTTCTCAAGAAAGAAAGTCCATGCTTTCTCCTTGAAGTGCAGGCCTTTGTAATATTTCTCACCTATCATGGGTAGATCTAAAGCTTGGGAAAGATATTCCTGGGTTACAGGAATAATAACATCTCCTACCCGTGTCTGGTCCTAACTGAAATTATTTATAAAGTCCCTGGTTATCTGTTCAGAGTGGCCATCAAATTTTTGTAAAAAGCCTATCATCCCTGCTTGGTAAAGTTTTTCTATAGTTTCCTTCCCCCAGCTCTCTATCTGAAATTTTGGCTCTACTCTGGCTGACATTGTTTCTGAAAACCAGTGAATGTATGCCTCTACTATTACTAATTTCATCTTGACAATAAAAATTTATAACTATTTTTCTTTTTTCAAAATGAAATTTTGAAAGCAAAGAAGCTTACCTTCCTCCTCACAACAATTTAACTCTGATTTCCTTAACCTCTGTTTACTCTTTCTCTACAGCAGCACTGTTTTAATTCCCTGTTCAAGCAAGCAAACACCTGTATATCCCTGTCAATATGCTAATCTCTGTTCTTGTAAACAAAATACATATGAAAACAATGTTCCATGTATGCTCATCGCCCTATACTGTGTATACTGTTACCAAAATCAAGCCATAGTTTCACTGTGTATGTAAAATCATGAAAAATAAGGAGTGATTTGACTATAGCGCATGCATATGGCTCTCGGCCTCATCATAAAAGTTTTTAAAATTGCCAAAATGCTCTCGGCCTCATCATAAAAATTTTGAAATTGCAAAAATGCTCTCGGCCTCAAAACAAAAATAGCGCATTTAAAATGAGTTTTAAATGGCTTGGCAAATGAACTCCCTTTGGCAATCAAAACTCGGTCTTATTACACATTACACAGCCACTAAATCTCACAGCTCTTCGTTTGAACATGACATGGCTCGTTCGGCCCACATAAACTTCAATCCCTTGTTTTGGTCAAAACAAAAATGCGCAGCAGCAAGGGTTCATAACAGAGACATATGCCTTAAATTTTTTACCATTCGGCGTTTTCATGCATATGATATATCAGGGATATGAATGAGGACAGCGCGCAATAAAACAAAATGTATAATCAAAACAAGGCGCAGTGCGCATTTCAACCAACAGCGCGCATTTAATCAACAACAAATAGTGCCATGCAACACAAACACGCCACAAAAATCACATTTCGGTGGTGCCTCCTCTGTTCATAGATTTCACTGTGATTTACGCCGTTAAAACTTCACATATGATTCCATACCCTAACGTGTTATCCATGCAATGAGTTTACATTTAAATGCTGCGCGATTCACTAGTATTTTATGCCATAATTTACGCAGTGAATCAACCGACTTATTGCTGTGGTTTCGGCGTTACCTGGTTGTCAACGAGCGCTGAGGAATATCCGGCGCTCCAAATCCCTGTTCAATCGTTCAACTGACTGGTGGCAAGGGCAGAGTAATGTAACCATTAATAACAGACAGTTCACAACTATACTCCACTGTTTGCCGAGCTTAAACAAATTATTCCATTACCTGATTGAATCCCGAAAATCGGTGATCACTTGTCGTTAGAGCCGGGATAATTTTCCTTCTTAAATCCGCCTAAACCCGCTTCACTCTCCTTTTCACTAGTTTGCAGCTCCAAACACCATCGTTCTGAGCTATTCGGCAATGAGGAATGAGGTTAAACAGTGCAAGAATTCAGTCGGTTCATGATCGTTTCATGGGTGTACTGTGCGCCTCTCGTTTATTGGTGTTACAGTGCGTGGTTGGTATGGCTGTCCTGTTTGACCAGTCACCCGACTGTGTCATGAGGATGGCCGAATCATCGTTCTAATTTGAACGGCATGCGCATAACCTTGTACAGTGCCCTGTCCAATGACAAACAGTTGCCATGCCACGGTGTTGACCCCGTACCTATGTGCTGGCCGGTATTTGTCGTTTTGGTGATGTTATTTCATTCATTGCTTAACCTTTGGCTGCACTCAATATAATTGCCACCGTCGTGTATTCATTCCCGTGCTCCTCATGCGTGCAATGATATTCAGTCATGCGTTTGTATTGCAATGAGCTTGTTATGCAATTACCATTTAAACAATACCCCGCCGCAATACTTATATGCACAGTCGTGCCATATGGTTTGCGCGCGGCCGTCCCTTCATACACCATTCCTTGTATTATATACGCCCTTTATACCATATGCTTTAACTTATATCATATATATATGCGCTTTGGGTTATGATATATGTATGACTATAGCGCATGCAAACCATTTGGACTATGGCATATAGTTTCATATGGTATATATTTGCTTTGATTTTCATATAGCGCATGATGTTTGTTTGTTTTGATTATATAGCACATCTTTATAATTTTAAAATGACCATCTTGGGTCATATTTAAAATTATCACCATCACTAATTCTTGAGTTGTATGTGCAGGTTGAAAAGTTGTCCCAGTTTGGTCTTTTTAAGCTTCTAAAGAAAAATACTTAGGGGTTAATGATCATGAAATAAATAGGGAATATGTATGGAAATGAAATGGAATATGATGTATAAGGGTTATAGGGTATGTATAGGGAATATAGGATATGAAATGATAATGAATATCCTCAGGTACTAATTTCAACTTAACAAAGACTAAAAATTTCTAAGAAAAATTTGAATTTTCAAGCACAAAATGACTATACATATACTCCCCTGGATGATGTCTGTACAAGTGGGATGAAATCAATTGATCAGATGTTGTAGATGGATTAAAAAGTAAACTTTATTGCTGCTCCTTGTTCTTCATGCTCTGGTTCTTGAATTGTTGTTCAGGTCCCTCTGTAATGATTTCTTGTTTCAGGTCCCTCTGCAATGCTTACGGAATATGTACATGTTGTTTTGACATTGGCAGGTCTTTCAGGTCCCTCGGCAATGATTTCTTATTTCAGGTCCCTCTGTTGACAATACAAGTTCCTTCTATACTTCAGCTTTCCAGCTAAAGATCTGATGCAAGTCTCCCCCTTGTTTAGGATGTGACTTGTCCTCAAGTCAGTTGTTGGTGGAGAGTTCCTGCATTGAAATTATGTGAGAACACTAGAACAAGAATAAGGAATTCATAGAGTCCAAGTTGCCCTGGTTTTCCCCTATGAATTCGTGTTTGCTAAGTGCCAGTTGCCTAGTTTTCACTAGCAAACGAATTATTTGTTTTTTTTTTATATTTTTTATATGTTTTTTATTTTTTATTTTTATTATTATTATTATTATTTTTATTCAACTACAAGACTGGAAGATGGCTGAGCCTGGTGTGCCATGATTTTCAATTCTGTATCTTCTATCAGTTGTTTCATAAATGCTTCTTTACTGATAGGCCTATTATAAACTTTCAGCCTATGTCCATTCACTATAAACGAGGTGGAGTCTTGGTCGATTGTCCTGATCTTTACTGCTCCATTGTCGAAGATTTCGTCAATTTCATATGGGCCTAGCCAGTGTGTTGTGAACTTTGCTTTGAAGTCTTTGAATTTGGAGTCAAAAAGTAATGCCTAGTCTCCCTCGTGAAATGTCTTTGTTTTGATATATCTTTCGTGCCACTTCATTCTTTGTTGTTGCACCAATGTAGTATGTTCTATGGATTATTGACGATGCTCATCCAATTGATTCAGTTCCATGATCCGCTGCTGTTGTGCTTCTGTCAGGTCTAGTCCTAGTTTAGCTACTAGTCTGTATGTTTATATCTAAAACTCTATTGGCAATAAGGCCTCTTTTCCATATACTAACTGGTATGGACTAAAACCAGTTGTATTCTTCCATGTGATTCTGTAGGCCCACAGTGCATCTTTTAATTTTTCAGACCAATCTTTTCTATTCAGCTGTACTGTTTTTGTCATGATATTTTCTAGGACTTTATTTGTTGATTCAACCTGCCCATTTGCTTGAGGATGATATGGTGTAGATTTCCTGTGTTTGATCTTGTATTTCTCTGTTAGATCTCGTACCAGCTTTGATGTAAACTGTGTTCCTTGATCTGTTACAATTTGTCTAGGTACTCCATATCTGACAAAAATTTCTTCAAAAAGAAAGGTGACCACTGTATCTTCTGTTGCTCTGTTCACTGCTTTAGCCTCTGCCCATTTGGTTACATAATCTGTACATACTAGGATGTACCTCTTTCCATTTGATGGTGGATTGATAGGTCCAACAAAGTCAAGTGCCCATTGCTCAAATGGTTCTATGAGGACCTGTGGCTTCAGCGGCATCTCATCTGATGTGATTGGTCTCCCTATTCTCTGGCAACTGTCACATTGCTTGACATATGCCTTAGAGTCTCTGAAGATGGATGGCCAGTAATAGCCCAGTTGCAGCACCTTATATGTTGTTCGTTTGTCTGCAAAATGACCACCACATGGTTCATCATGACATGCTCTCAGAATGTCTAATATTTCATCTTCTCGCACACATTTTCTAATTATCAGATCTGAACCAGTATAAAATAAATCACCATTTACCCAAATATACCTAGAACTTTCTCTAACAATTTTTCGTTTTTGCTTTTTAGAGAATTGAGTTGGAAACTTTCTAGAAGATAAATAGTTTGCAATGTCTGCAAACCATGGTGTTTTTACTGTTATGGCAAACAGGTGTTCATCTGGAAAGTTATCTACAACCGGATTTCGATCGTTGGGTGAATGTATGCGGGACAGAAATTCAGCCACTTGATTTTCCTTGCCTGGCAGGTCTTGTATTGTGATATTAAATTCTTGCAATAACAGTAACCATCTTGTTATTCTTCCATTGGTTATGGGTTTATTCATCAAGTATTTGATTGCTGAATGATCTGTATGAATGAAAACTTGATATCCTGTTATATAGTGTTTGAATTTGTTTACTACATGTATAACGGCTAACATTTCTTTCTCTGTGACTGTGTAGTTCAATTTTGCAGGTGTTAGATTCTTGCTTATAAAGTATATTGCATAATTGAACAAGTTCTCTTTCTGCCCAAGAGAGGCACCTATCGCGGTATCAGATGCATCAGTTGATATATGAAATGGCAAAGACCAATTTGGCCCACGGAGAATGGGTGCAACTGATAATTTTTCTTTCAGAATTTGAAATGCATTTTGACAGTCATTTGTCCAGCGAAATTCAATATCTTTTGCTAATAGTTTGAACAGAGGTTGGGCTATTTTACTGAAGTTTTCAATGAATCGTCTATAATAGCCTGCATAGACTAAGAAACTTCTTACCTCTTTCTGTGTTGTAGGAGGCATTAAGTTAACTAGGACTTGGATTTTTGCTGGATCCACCTTAATTCTTGAAGCGGAAATATGGTGTCCCATAACTATTCCTTCTGTCAACATCATATAGCATTTCTCATTGCTTAATGAAAAATTTGTTTCAATGCATCGTTTCATAACTTTCTCAAGGTTATTTAGGCAATCATTATATGTGTTTCTGTAAACTGTGAAGTCATCCATATAAACCTATACACATTCATGAATGAGATCAACAAATATTGCAAGCACTGCTCGTTGAAAAGTTGCAGGTGCATTGCATAAACCAAATGGCAAAACATTATATGCATAGGTTCCCCATGGGCAAGTGAATGTTGTCTTGTCTTGTTCTTCTGCTGCTATTCTTATCTGGTTGTATCCGCTAAACCCATTCAAGAAGGAGAAAAATTTCTTTCCAGCTAATGAGTCTAACACTTTATCAATGAAGGGTAGAGGAAAATGATCTTTTAGTGTAGCTTTGTTTAGTTCCCAATAGTCCACACATACCCTCCACTTTCCATTTTTATTTGGTACAATAACCAGTGGAGAAACCCATTGACTATCTGAAATAGGATAGATGAATCCAACATTTAACAATTTTTGCAGTTCCTCTTTCACTATTTCTTTCATCATGGGATTCATTCGTCTTTGAGGTTGTCTTACAGGTTTGAGTTGATCATCTGTATAGATGTGGTGGATACATGTGCTAGGATGGATTCCTTGCATGTCAGTATAATCCCAGGCAAAAGCTTTTGAATATTTCTGTAATAATCCAATTACCTCTTGCTCTTGTGCTGATTGCAACTGGTTTCCAATGTTTAAATGTTTTCCAGGATATACCTCAATTGTTTTTATTGTTGGATTGGAGATTGTGTTTACAGGAAAGATGTCTATAAAAGATTTCCGCAAAGTTTGAACAGTACAAGTTTCCTGAAAGCATTGATTCAAAAGGTTACTTGCAGCTTCATATTGGACTTCTCTAAGCTGCTCTGAAATACTTGGTTCTGAAATGAAAAGATCCATTAAGTCTTCATTCTCTTCTTCTTCTCTAAAATCAAAGAATTGATTTATACTTAAAACTGATTTAGTTTGCTGTTTTTCTTGAGTTTCAAGCACTGATTCTAAAGAAGTTGATTGTGCAGGTGAATAAAGAGCAATGTGTTTCCTTTCATCTCCATGTGAAATAATCATGCTTCCTAATCTGCATCCTATGAAGGCATCAGCGGTAGCTAACCATGGTCTGCCTAAGATTAGAGGATGTCCTCCCAAATTTGTTTTTGGTTGCAAGATAAGGAAGTCAACAGGATACTCCCATGAATCCAAAGAGACTATGATATCTTCTAATATTCCTTCAGGAACAACTTTAGATCTGTCTGCTAGTTCTAAAATTGTAGAAGTTGATCTAATGTTGTTTAAATGCAAAGTTTTCATTGTCTCCATTGTCATTACATTTATAGCTGCTCCCAAGTCTATTAATGTGTTTGGTACTGAGAAATTATTTATTGATATAGTAACCATAGGGATACCAGGATCAATATATTTCTCTACTATGGTTTGTGTAGACATGAGGCTTGCTAGTTTACCAATGACTTGGATTGTAGTAGGATCCTTCTTCTTTTTCCCTGATTTCTTAATGCACAATTCCTTTATTGTTTTAGCATATATTGGTATTTCTTTAATTGCCTTCAACAAAGGAATTTTTACATAAGCATTTTTTAACTCATCTAAAATATCAAATTCAGGAAGGGTTATTTCTTTTTGTTGTTCCACTAACCTTTCAGGATAAGGTGGTGTTTGTGTTGTAATGTTTTTTCCTTTCTGAATTTGTATCTCAGTTTGTGATGTTTCAGGTGATTCTCCTTGTTCAGTTGGTTCTTCTATGATTGGAGGAGAATCCTTTTTAAGCACTTTTCCAGACCTTAGATGGACATCATTAAGAGGAAGAATCGAATATGTGGGAAAACATGCTGCTTCCTCTACAGTGTATGCAGATTTTTCCACCTTATTATTCGAATTTGCCATTGGTTGGGCTGGTAATTGAGTTGGTCTGGGTTGATTTGTGGGTAGTTGCAACTGTTGTGGTTGGGTCAAAAACGGTGGTGGATTCTGCTGTGGAAATGGCATGGATTGTGGATATGCAGAATGTTGTTGTTGAAATGGTATGGATTGTGAATATTGTGGATATGCAAATGGCTGTTGGTATTGTTGCTACTATTGTTGTTGATACTGTTGAGGTGGCTGGTTTCCATAACCATATCCTCTCCAACCTTGTGCAGGTTGTTGTGAATATTGTTGTGGAGGCCAAGCTTGCCATGGCATTGGAGGGGTCCAAGGATTTTGAGGTGGATAGAGGTAATTTTGTTGAGGGAATTGTTGTTGATTTTGTTGAGGCATCCTAGGTTGCCATGGTCTTCGTGGTGCTACATAATAAAAACCTTCTATTCCTGGCACTTCTTCCATTTAGTTCATTTGCAATTCTTTCAATCTTAGACAATTTTCTGTGGAATGATTTTCTGTACAAAGACCACAAACTTGAATACTATCCAAAGGACATTCTCTCAATGGATGTTTCTTTCTACATTTGGAACAAAAGATTGCTAGAGCTTGTTCTTGTTCTTCTTTCTTCTTGTTTGCCTTTAGCACATCTACTTGTGTCCCTAATGTACTCAAGAGGTTTTTTTTGAAGTTTTCCAATAAGCTTCCTATTTCAGCTCTTGTTATCCCTCCTGCAACTGACTTTGCTGCTTTTGAACTTGCTTCTCTTTTTCCTGTTTTTGCTCTTCCTCTAGAATATTTTTGACATAACTCAACAATTTCTTCGAATGGTAGGTCTGAAATGTCTCCTTTACCCATCACATTCAAAATGTCAAGGTATTCATCCCTTACACCCTTGAGAAAGATTGTTCGGATGGTTTCTTGATTTAGAGAGTGTTGTTTAGATTTTTGTAGGTTATATGCAAATCTTTCCAAATATTCTTCTAAACTTTCATCTTCTTGTTGTGTCATTCTGAAAACATCTTCCTTTGAATCTCTAGATCTACAATAAGCTTGATATTTTTTAAGGAAGACTGATCTCATATCATCCCAAGAAGATATTGTTTGTTCTCCTAAACCCATAAACCATTTTAAAGCTGCTGCTTTTAATGTTGCAGGGAAAAGACGAAGTTTATGAATGTCATTAGTGTATCCATATGTTCTACATAAAATATCAAATTCAAACATAAATGCATCAGGATCTTCCGTGGACATTCCATAAAAATTTGGCAATACAGAAGGTGGAATATTTTTCATTTTCACTTCTTCTCCTAATATTGCACTTGTGTCTACTATTGGAAAGCCAAAGGTAGCCTCTTGATCATTACCATCTTCTTGTCTTTTCCGATCGTTTTCTATCTTTCTATCATTTTCCTATTTTGCCTCTTCCTCTCTCTTTCTTCTCCATTTGCTTTGTTGTATTTCATACTCAGCTCGTTGTTCAGGAGTCTAAATAATAGATCCATGTCCCTCTTCTGCCATTGGTTGATTTATTTCAATTTTGAGTGGAGATTCAGGTTGTTGAAAGATAGGAGGATTTATAGATGGAAAGACAGGTTGTTTTCCCTTGATAATTTCTTTTTGTTTTCCAGAAATTGAAGATTGTTTTTGCTTTGCTTCCCAAGCTAACAAAGTTTGCCTCTCAATCAAAGTTAATCTTTGTCCAGTTCTTTGTTTTTCTGCCAATTCCTCAATTATTGGATTACCAGTAACTGGGGTGTTTGATGATCCTATCTCTATTTGTGGGGGGTTTTTAATAAATCTACCTTGAGGATCTCTATATATAGGCATAAATAAACATAACTAAAAATGGATGTAACTAATGTTTTTGTTGTTTTGAAATTTATCTTTCTATTGACTATGCCGATATTTGCCTCCCCGGCAACGATGCCAAAATGTTGAGCTAATTTGTGTACCTAAATTAACACAATTATTTCTTATCAATCCGAGTTGTTTATGCTTTGAGGCAAGTTCACTATATGTGAAGACCAGATGTAATCAAAACTTGAAAGATAAGTTATTCAAAAGCTTAAATTAATACATCCTATAACTCTAATTCAATTAGTTTAAAAGAGGAAAAACATTGAAATGGTTTTTGACTCAAGAAGTCCACTTTTGCCTCAATTACCACTTAATGAATCAGAGATTTAAAACCAAGAACTTAAGATGGATAAATTATTAATGAAAGAAGCTCTTAACTTAAGAGACACATAAGGTATTCCATCATAATTCATTCATCTCAATATCAAAATCTCAATAAGAAACTACTTGCATGCAAACAAAGGAAACTAGTTTTAATTCATCATTTTAGTAGAAGGGATGCTCAACTTGAACACTTATTTTTCCAAATTGATAAAGTGATGAATAAGCTAAGAACTAATGAAATCAATCACTATGCATGAACCATAAAGTAATCTGAAATAAAGCTTTGGAAAACCAGTTCTACAATAACCAGATTACAAGGAAATAAAACTAGTTAACAAGGAAGTGTACTTAGCTTGGAATGGGGGCCCTCCACCCTTGCCTTGCACACTTGAGAGGTGATATCAGAAGCTTAAATTCATTTACACATCCATAGCATTGAACAACAAAATAATAATAACACAAGTCTTCAAATTAACTCTTCAATCCAAAGGTGTCACAGCATAAAAGTATAATAAGTCAATACATAAGCCATCAAAGTTTTGGCTTTTAAATAAGAAGTCTCATGAAACAAACTGATCTATATTCACTCAAACAAACCCATCTACTCTCATCCACCTATCTAAGTCGAATTCATTACTCCCATACCAAGAAATATGACCAATCCTATAGAATCTCAAAACTGCCCTATTTCTATGGGATTTCTGAATGACTAATCATGATTGACTAGCACCAAATGGGCCTAATAAAGCTTGTTCTGTTCGAACTAAGCATAGCTGGTTTAGTCCTAGTTCCCAAGCTGTCCATGCATGCATTAAATTTGTGCCCAAGTGTCCTGCAACCATATCAACCATAGAGCTATTACGGGAATTTCTGAATCTGCCAATTTTGCACTAAAAACCAAACTTTCATAAAAACTTTAGAAATTGAGAAATTAAAATTAAATACCTGAATGGATATCAAATATACATCAAAATGGGATGAATGAAGGAAAAATGGATGGCAAATAGATGGATTAGTAAGTTTCTTAGAGCAAAAATAAGACCAAAACTAAGGCCCAACACACATCTACTTTAATACCTTCCCCAAAAAAAATCTTAATCCTATGGTATGTCTTCAAGAACCCTGAATGTCCTCCTATAAGAGAAGTGTGTAATTCCAAAATGATATTCCTTTTTAGTTGAGAATTCTTACATAATTATATGCGATCTTGATACCATAAAAAATCATTTTTCCACATGCATTTTTTTATTGCATTAGGATTCTACTATATTTGTTGAATGATATTGCATATTTTCTCATATTTCTCTCATTCTATACTTGCTTCTACCGAAATATTTTGTTTTCCCTTTTGCAGATCATTTCAAAGTCATAACCCAACATATTTGTGACCCGTTTTTGTTTCTCCTTTGAAGATGGTATTTTCTCCAAAAATTACTTCAAACTATAATGTTCTATTTTTACTTTAAAGTTTCTTCTTATTTGGAATTGACACCATTTCTTAGCTGCATGTAATGTGGCCAAAATTTCTTTTTCATAGATGGGCATGAGTAAGTTTTTTCCTTTAATTTCATAAATTTTAAAGGAAAGGAACCTTCTTTCATGCATCAAAATTGCACCAATGTCATGACCTAAGGCAACACTCTCCAAAATGAAGGTTTTTCTGAAGTCATGTGTCACCAAGACACGAGTTATACACATAGCCTCTTTTATTTCTTCAAAATATTTAATATCTTCTTTAGTCAAATAAAATGCTTCCTTATTCAATAATTTTGTTAGAGGTGTTGTCATTTGATCATAAGTCTAGACAAACTTACAGTAATATCTTATCAATCCTAAGGATCCTCTAAGTGTATTCAAGGTATTAGGAATTCACCATTCCCTCAGAGATTTTATTTTTTTAGGATCCACCTTGACACCCTCATGTAATACAATATAACCCAAATATTTCACTTCTTGAACCCCAAAGGTATAGTTGGAAGGTTTACATATAGTTGTTGCTCTTCTAGTGGTGTTAATACCTTGTGAACATGTTGTACATGTTCTTTCCAAGATTTGTTGTAGATTAGTATGTCATAAAAAATACTAACACAAATTTTCAAAGGATGGGTCTGAAAATGCAATTCATCAAGCATTGAAATGTTGAAGGTGCATTTATAAGTCCAAATGACATAACAAAAAATTCATAATGACCTTCATGTGTTCTAAAGGTTGTTTTGAGAATACCTTCTTACCCTCATTTTGATTTGATGATATCCAAAACAAAGATCAAAGTTATTAAATAAATTTTCTCCATGCAATTCATCTAATAATACATCAATGATAGGAATAGAAAGCTTACCTTTGATTGTTATTTTGTTGAGCTATCTGTAATCTTGGGACATATGCCATGAACCATCATTTTTTATAACCATCGCCAATGGTGAAGAGAAAGCACTCTGGCTTGGTTGAATGATGCCCACCTCTAACATTTCTTGAACCATATTCTCAATCCCACTCTTTTGTGCATGTGGATAAATATAAAGCATAATTTTATATTTTATACTTCTACGCCTAGTTTCTTGTTGCAAATTGATTTCCAGATCCATCACGTTCATAAATCTTTAATCAATGTTTCGAACCCACCACTATGGTTCATCATCTAGATGAAAGAGAGATGTGAAAGACTGATCACATGAGAGGTTCAGATAAATAGGTAACGGAAATGTTAGAAAAGAAGAGCCAACTAGAAAACCCTAAAATGATAAAAAGGAAGGTTTTAAATATTATAAATTAGAAATTTTTATATTATGTCATTAATATGATTTAGTGATTATGTATTAATATTATGATGTAAATGTAAGTTATTATTATTATATTAATATTAGTTAACTATGATGTTTATAATTTCATATTAATATGATATATTAATTTTGCAATATTAATGTGTAGGAGTTAATATAATAATTTTTTTACTATTTCATATTATATATAATTAGTTTATATAAAATAAGGTTTTATGTTATAATATTACTATAGTGTTTTAAATCAATCTAATAATAATAATAATTAAAAAAATATATTATTATTAATAATAAATTAGGAGTCTAAAGGGGAGGGGTGGGAAGAGATTGTTTTGGATGTTAATGTGGGAATCCAATTCTCACTTATATTTCATCCTTCATTTTTGTTAAGGTTATTAGGGTGTTTATTAATTTCTATGGTTTCCCTAGATTTTCTATGAAAATAGTGATCAATTTTAGCTAGGATATAGGTCTTTTCAAAACAAATTTGATGTTTGGTTTTATTGGAATGTTCTGCTAATGCACAAGTTTTGGAGCGATTATGTTTTATGTCAACTAAGTGATCTTGTATTCTTGTATTGATTGATCAACTAGTTTCCCTAACCATGTATGGTTTACCACAGGAACAAGGGATTATATAAACTCATTTTTGGCACTTAGGGTTAACAGGACCTTCTATAGATTTTAGGTAACTACAGATGGTATAATGTTAGGTGGTACACTTCGAGGCTGCAAATGAATAGGATGGTCATGAACTTTGGAAAGTGGAATGCCCTTAAGCATATCTCCAAATACATTATCACGA